>CADEBD010000857.1:4658581-7058581 GCA_902825455.1 Arctia plantaginis | reverse complement strand
AAGGTGGCCACCAAATCCGTGAACCTTAAGGGCTCGTTTGTGAGGGCCCTTAAGGACTCCTCCTCCGCTTTGTCGGAGGTCGTGGAGGGCCTAGCGGGCGACGTCTCTCGCCTGCAGGTGGCCAACGAGAAGCTGACGGAGCGGGTGAACGAGCTGAGCGCTCAGTTCGCCCGCTTCCAGGCGAACCTCCCCGAGCGGGAAGCCCCGTCCGCGTCCCAGCCTGCCCCTACCACCAACTCAGGGGCATTTGACTCCCAACTGCGAGAAATCCTCATCGCAGTTGGGAATATGCTGGACGGACGCCTGGCTGGCCTGGAGGCGAGATTGCCTCCTGCGCCGATTATGCGCCCCCCGCTCGCGTCGGCACAGCGGCCTAAGGCCGCCGCTCCGACCGCGCTCCCCGTTGTGGGAGGCCGCGTTTCTTACGCGGCGGCGGCGTCTGCCCCTACTCCATCGGCTCCACAAAAGCCGAGGAGGGGGGCCAAGGCACCGGCCCAGGCGCCGGCCAAGGCACCGGCTAAGGCGCCGGCCAGGGCGCATCCCCAGGCGCCGGCCAAGACGGGGCCTAGAACAGCGCCGAGGAGCGGAGTGGCATTCCCTCCGCTCCCCACTCCGACACCCCTGCCGGGCCCCTCCGCACCTGCCCCCTCCAACGAGGGTTGGCAGGAGGCGAGGGGCTCCAAGAAGTCCCGAAGGCGGGCCAAAAAGGCTGCCAAAAAAGCAGCCCAAGCCCAGCCTTCGCCACCGGTGGCAACGGCCTCCACAAAGAGGCCGCGGAAGCTGCAGCCGCCCAAAACCGCGGCTGTAGTGGTGACCGTGTCCCCGGAGGCGGCGGACGGCGGGCTGTCCTACGCGGCCGTTTTCAAAAAGGCCCGGGACAGCCTCGCCAACGATTTTGGAACGGTGGGGGTCAGGATGCGCCTCGCCCAGACGGGAGCTCGAGTCCTCGAGTTCCCTGGGGCTGAAGGCGCAAAGACGGCGGACTCGTTTGCTGAGAGGCTGCGGGGTATATTCGCGACTACAGATGGTGTGAGGGTCGCCAGGCCTACCAAGTGCGCGGAGCTGCGCATCTCGGGCCTGGACGACTCTGTGACGGCCGAAGATGTCCGCGCTGTAATCCGGGAGAAGACGGGGTGCAGCGCGGACAACGTCAGGGTCGGCACCATCCGCCCCGGTCCAGGGGGGCTTGGCGCCGTGTGGGTCAGCTGTCCCGTAGCGTCGGCCAAAGTATTGGCCGACGCCGGCAGGCTGCTCATCGGTTTCGTGAGCGCCAGGATCACAGTCCTGGCGGCGAGACCGATGAGGTGTTACAAATGCCTAGCATCGGGGCACACGCGCGTCAAGTGCCAAAGCTGCTTTGACTGCAGCGGACTCTGTTTCCGCTGTGGTCGACCGGGGCATGTGGCGGTGGAATGCTCTGCCGCCCCTCACTGCCCGGTGTGTGCGGCGGGTAACAAGCCCGCCAATCACCAGATGGGGCAGGGGGGCTGCAAGCCTCCCCGCAACTCTCAGCAAGCATCGGGGGCTAGCCAGTCGACCCAGGCTGCCTCCGATATAGTTCGTGCGTCGACGTCGTCGCCCATGGAGGAGGCTGTAGAGACGATCCAGTAATGGATCGGGTCTCCAGCCTCCTGGTCCAGACGAACCTGAACCACTGTGCCGCGGCGCAGGATCTCTTCCTGCAAACCATGGCACAGTGGTCGATAGGTGTTGCCGTAGTCGCGGAGCCCTATTCTGTCCCTCCCCGTCCAAACTGGATGGGTGACTGGGACGGCTCCGTGGCAGTCGTCGGTTCCACGACGGCTCATTCCCCGCCCTTGTCGCTAAGAGACAAGGGCACTGGATATGTTGCCGTCGAGTGGGGGGGGATCACCATATATGGTGTTTATTTCTCCCCCAACCGGAGTTTGAACGACTTCGAGGTTTTCCTAACCAGCTTGGAGACCTCGATACGGCGACTAGCGTCTGGGCACGTCCTTGTGCTGGGGGACTTCAACGCAAAGTCCATTGCGTGGGGTTCCCCCAGGACGGACGCAAGGGGCGAGGCCGTAGAGGAGTGGGCGGCCTCGGTGGGCCTCTGTCTTCTAAACAGAGGCTCCACCAACACGTGCGTGCGACAGCAGGGGGGGTCGATAGTGGACCTCTCGTTCGCTACCCCTGCCCTCGCCGCACGAGTAAGGAACTGGTGTGTCCTGGAAGAGGTTGAGACGCTCTCGGATCACCTGTATATCCGATTTGAGCTCTCCCGGACCCAGGACTCCAGTAGGGGTCACGTGGCGCGGCGTTTATCCCGCTTTCCGCGGTGGGCTGTTGCCAGACTGAACCGGGACCTACTAGAGGAGGCAGCCATAATTCACTCGTGGCTGTCTCCTCAGGCTCCGACCGAGGAGGTCGACGTGGGGGCTGGCCGCTTTCGCGATGCGATTACGCATATCTGCGATGCGGCCATGCCCCGCATTCGAGGTCGTCGGCCTCCAAGGAAGGAGGTCTACTGGTGGTCCCAGGAGCTGGCGGACCTCCGTGCGGCCTGTACACGTGCCCGGAGGTCCTACACACGCAGTCGGCGGCGTCACCGTGGAGACGGTGAGGAGGACCGGCTTCATGAGGAGTACCGGCGGGCGCGGAAAACTCTGAAGCTGGCCATTAGCCGCGCCAAAGAGGAAAAGAGACAGGAGATGCTGGAGGGTCTTAATCGTGACCCCTGGGGTCGCCCTTACCGCGCGGTGCGACAAAAGCTCCGCGCGTTGGGCCCCCCCCCTTACGGAGACTCTCCAGCCCAGCTTCCTGCAGGAAGTGGTCGAGGGCCTATTCCCGCAGCGGGCGGAGCACACACCCCCGTCGATGGCTGCATTAGCCGGAGACGACGGGGGCAGCGAGGTCGATGTTCCGCCCGTCAGGGAATCGGAGTTGGGGGCGGCTGTTCTACGGATTCGATCCAAGAACACCGCCCCCGGGCCGGACGGGGTTCCAGCCCGAGTGATGGCCCGAGCCCTCGACTACATGTCGGACCACCTCAGGGGGGTGTTGGACGCTAGCCTGGCGTCCGGACGCTTCCCTGAGCGTTGGAAATGCGGGAAGCTGGTCCTGCTGCAGAAGCCGGGACGGCCTGCCGATTCGGTCGCGGCCTATAGGCCCATCGTGCTGCTGGACGAGGCGGGCAAATTGTTTGAGAGGGTTCTTTCTGCCCGCATCGTCCGGCACCTCTGCGAGGTGGGCCCCGATCTGTCGGACGCCCAATTTGGTTTTCGGGCGGGGCGTTCGACAGTCGACGCCGTGTTGCGCCTGAGGGCCGTGACCGAGGAGGCCGTGAGCTGTGGCGGCGTGCTGTTGGCGGTGTCATTAGACATCGCCAACGCATTCAATAGTCTGCCATTCAGCTGCATCAGGGAAGCACTCCACTATCATGGGGTGCCAAAGTACCTGAGGCGGCTAGTGGCAGACTATTTAGAGGAGCGTACCGTCGTGTACGAGGACCGAGAAGGTAATCTGAGGTGTCGGCCCATGTCGTGCGGTGTTCCACAGGGGTCTGTTCTTGGACCCCTCTTGTGGAACATAGGGTACGACTGGGCCCTTCGCGCCGATTTCCCCCCCGGGCTGGGTGTAATCTGTTACGCAGACGATACCCTCGTGACAGCCCGGGGGGCAAACTTCCAAGAGGCGGCGCGCCTGGCCACAGGGGGAGTCTCCCTGGTGGTCGGGCGCATTGAGGCGCTGGGCTTACGGGTGGCCCTAGATAAGACGGAGGCCCTGTTATTCCATGGGCCCCGTCGTGGTCCACCCCCTGGCGCCTCAATCGTGGTCAACTCGGTCCTCGTACCGGTTCGGGCCCAGATGAAATATCTGGGCCTGATCCTCGACGGGAGGTGGCTCTTCGACGAGCACTTCCGACAGCTTGCTCCAAAGCTGGTCGGCGCTGCGTCTGCCCTAGGGCGACTCTTGCCCAATATGGGTGGACCCAGCGTCGCGACAAGACGGCTGTACACGGGGGTTGTCCGGTCAATGGCACTGTACGGTGCACCGGTGTGGGCGGCGGCTCTGACCGCCCAGAATAGGGTACGCCTCTGGCGCCCTCAGAGGGTAATGGCGGTCAGAGCCATACGCGGTTACCGCACCGTTTCTACGGAGGTGGCGTGCGCGTTGGCCGGAACTCCCCCGTGGGATTTGGAGGCGGAAGTGCTCGCCGAGGTTTATCGGCGAGTGGCTGACTCCCGGGCGGAGAGCGGATTTCGCCCTCCGCCCGAGGATGTGCGCGAGTGGCGCGAAGCCGCTCGCCGAGCCACGATGGCTCGTTGGTCGTTCCGGCTGGAGACTCCACGCGCTGGCTTCGCCGCCGTGGAGGCTCTCCAGCCGGTCATCGCCGAGTGGGCAGGGCGGCAGCACGGGACCCTTTCCTTCCGACTGACGCAGGTGCTTTCCGGGCACGGTTGCTTCGGAAAGTACCTGCACACGGTCGCTAGGAGGGAACTGAGTCCCGCCTGCCACCACTGCGACTGCAGTGAGGACTCGGCCCAGCACACGCTGGCGGTCTGCCCCGCATGGGCGGCGCAGCGCCGGGCCCTCACTGCAGTCATCGGAGTGGATCTCTCGCTACCGGCCGTAGTACGCTCCATGGCCGGTAGCGACAGTTGTTTTACCGCGGTCGCAACCTTCTGCGAGGTAGTAATCTCGCGGAAGGAGGCGGCGGAGAGGGCCCGGGAGGACGACCTCCACTCGGACCCGATCCGCCGCCGGCGAACCGGGCGGCGGAGGCCCGCCTACCACAGCCTCATGCCGCCCTGAGTGTGGCCGCGGGTGGACGGGGTGGGTTTCCCCTCCACCCGCATTAGTTTGGCCAGCCGCGAGGGGGCGGCGTCCGCGTGTGCCGGACGTCGCCTAAAGAGAGGAACATCTACAATGAGACGGAGCCCGCACCAGGAGCGGGCTGGCGCTAGGAGGGGTCCGGATGTCTTAACAACAGCTGTTCCCGGATCCCTCCTGTTACAGGCGCAGAGTGGCACACCGTGTGGTTTTAGTCGGTCCGAGTCCGACACACCACCCCGCCGCAAACCCCGGAGGGGTGACGGTCCGAGGGGATTTCCACACGTTAAAAAAAAAAAAAAAAAAAAGGGTTTGTTTCAAGTTTTCTTTCTCTTTACAGTGCTGTTGTCCTCCCTTAATCGGCTCTTACGACACCAACGGGATTAATAGGGGTGGTGTATTCAGTATTTTTAATTCGTCACCACATGGACAAAGCTTGCTTTATTAAACAACTATAAAGTTGTAGCTTTCCATAGGCATTGTATGTATTATAAATATTTTATTTTATTTAAAATCTTATGGAAAAACATTTTAGGGTACCACACAAAAGCACTAATAAAGTAAGTTAAGATGGAGTTGTTATTTGTTTAAATCGGTAAACTAGAAAACTTTACAGAGTAGCCCGCCATATACTTGCCCGTTTTATTTCTGTTTTGTTCTTTCAATTGTTTTTCTAATTAATTTGCATACAACTTTTTAATTGAATAGGGTCAAAAGATCAAGCTATTGAAATTAAAGTTATTTAACAATTGTCGTTTATTTTTGGTATGTTAGCCATATGAAGTCATCGATGAAAGGTCGGCCGACATCGAATAACGCGTGCATTCACCTCATTCATTCTTAGATCATCAAGGTTTACTATTTCGTCACCAGACGTCGTTTGCACTTTTAACTAATAATTAAATGTATAAAGATTTGCTATTGCCGAGCTAATGGATAGGAAAACATGAGTTTCTAAGCAAATTCATATATATGTGCATACCACGATATGTTAAATAAATGTTAACCTGTTGTCGATCTAATCGTCGAATACGTAATGCTTGCATAAACATGAATATACTCGTAGTTCACAATATTTGAGAAATTTTATGTTAGTTCTGTTGTGTAACTTATACCTATATTTTATCCATCTGTTAGCATTTTATAATTTATGTTAATCTTAAGAATATATTACTTCATAATGACTACTTAAAGTGAATAAAGCAGCCTCTATTTACATCTACTGTGTTTCTCTTTCCGATTTATGTCCAAACGTCAATTGTGATAAGGACGTCAATAAAGTTCTACAACCGTCCCAATTGCACTAAATTTTAATTTGGTGACGCGTATTCATCAATCTGTCAAAGGTCAATACATACACAGAAAGAGACTTATTAAAGACCTACATTTTGAGATTTATAATTTTGTCCTATTACAATGACATGTGTAACACATGAGCAAGCTGTGTAAAGTTATTTTTTATGAAATAGTGGAAAATCGAATACATGGGTCAATAAATCGTAAGTGAATATCGCTCCTCATCGACACTTTTAGCTCAATAGTCACAAAAGCATTGCCGCCGTTTGGGTGGCCCCCCGCTCCCCTCCAGAATTAGAGGGAAGGTTGAGGTTTGGCTTCGGTCACCTCATTCACTTGGTGAAAAGCAGCGGTTTTCAGCGAGGCAGTGGTATCAGTTCAGTCAAGCCGGGCCATTTGGGCCCGGAGCATGGCTCTCCCACAGTTGTTATAGATAGTCAGATTGATAGTAAGTATATGAAAAGAGAAAGATAAGTAAGAAGAGTATGCAATTGAAGGAAAGGGAAATTGCATTAGCATTGCATTAGCAAAAGATTATCTCGAGCAAGCATACCGATATATCTAAACAAATGTTGAATACAACAATGTGTGTGTCCGTGTGGTGACGGATTAAGAATACAGAGTGTCACCACCCCTATTCATCCTGTGGGTGTTGTAAGAGCCGACTAAGAGAGCAAACTGCCCAGGACAACAGCACTGCAGAGAGGAGGAAAACTTGACACTAACCCTATACCAACCCGTCTGGCCAGCGTGGTATAGTAGGCCAAAACCTCCTTTCTAAGTAGAGGCTTATGTCCAGCAGTGGACTATTAAAGGCTGCTGATGAAATATTGAATATCTATAGTCCATTCGCGTTGAGAGAATGGTGTCGCGTTCCTGACTAGCACCCCTGAACAGTTAGGTTCCAAGCTTTCGGACAATTTCTTGGAACCTGATTGGTCACGGGGCGGGGCTTGATCGATACGTCACTATTTTCTTAACGCGAATGTACTGTAGTGCTGAGTAGATAGCAATAAATAAATATTGTTTTTATCTCTAAGATTCTATTACAAGAATATATTTTAGTCTGTCATTAAAAAATGGTAAATAAATAAAAAAATAAAATAACTTAACCAACGGATATACATCCGTCGTTATTTCATTACTTAAAACAATCAAACCTTGTTTTAATTCTATTGTAATAACGATCTTGCTCTTGTTCCATTGTTGTGTCATCCTTTTGTATGTTGTGAATAAAAGACCTTTTGAGCTCGTAACTGAACAATATTATCTAAAATATTATAAAGGAAGTGTGTATCAAGCAACAGTTTTTAGTTTTAAAATGGCACTTATGACGTGATAATTTTTTTCTGATAACTTGCACAAAAAAAAGGTTTTAACATTTAGTACTGTGGTGATATGAACGATACCTTTCGGCCGATAGTAATTAATGGTCGGCTCGACAGGTGTGATCTGTGGCCTCACAGTAAACACGCAGATTACACATTACAAATTTGTGAAAATAATAATAGAGTTAAAAACCTAAGATGCGGTATACTATTCCGGGCATTTCCCGACTGCAATCGGCATAATTAATGGGATTTATTAAATATAGTTGGTAAATTTTATATAGTTAATTATATTTCTGATTACGATAGCGCCAAACTCGCGAAAGGTCTAATAAGTCTAAAAAAGATCGTAGCCCTTGATAAAAAGTTTTTTTTTTTCTTTGTTTAAGATTTTAATGGCGTTTATCTTTGTATATGACCAAATCCGAGTAGTGATAAATCACAGGTGAAATCGCAGTGACTAAAGCCAATCACTTCATCATCTGATTATGTTTTTAATGTATCAATAATTTCCGTCACTAGTACAAATGTATCAAAATGTGCACCGATGTTATCGTATGCTTTTTGCAGAAGTACGTCGATCGGAGGACAAATAACAGAGATTATACAATTTACACACATACATATTAAAAATTGATTTTGTTTGGGTTTGTCGTTATAACATTACCATATATTGTAAACATTGCAATTCGCCTAATTGAAGATAAATGAATAATCAATATATATTAGAGTGAAGTATGCAAATAATGCCGTGTGGTGAGGGATATAAAATACGGAGTGTCATCACCCCTATTCATCCTGTGGGAGTCGTAAGAGCCAAAAGAGCAAACCTCGCAGGCCAACAGCACTGCAAAGAGAAGAACAACTTGACACTAACCCTATACCAACTCGTCTGACCAGCGTGGTATAGTAGGCTAGAACTTCATTTCTAAGGAGAGGCCTATGTCCAGCAGTGGACTATTAAAGGCTGTTGATGTAATGTGATGTGGTGCCATTACAAAAATGTTTTTTTTAATCAGTTCCTTCCTTGTAAGTACTTAGCTATTAGACTTTTCATTTGAACTCAAACTATCGAAAATGACTTGGACACATTTCGATTAGTAAGGAATACATGAATATAATAATTAAACTCTCGTAAGTTACTACATTAATGTATTACTCAGAACGTGATAATTAAAAAAATATTTATTCAAATGATAATAACACCAGGGTCATGCCTATTTGATATTTTTATTAGCTTCTGGCACATAACGTGTGATATTTACATGTCTGTGGGTATTGATTGCACAATACTCATGATCGAAATAAATATTGACTGAATAAATAACTATTTGACTGCTATAGGAGCAGATCTGGTTTTATTCTACACCAGAAATACAAAATTACCCTGTCAGAGTTGTTGCATCTTGCGGCTATGAAGATGCATCGTGTTTCTCATTTTGTACGATATTTCATCAATTTAGCTTGTAACGGAAGGCACACTTATAAAGAAATATAATTCTAAAATGAATTTCATGCATTTGCTTCTTAAAGTATAAAAAGTCTTTTAAGTCTTTTAAGATTTTGAAGTAAATTATTACCTAACTTTTAAAAAAATCTTCTTCAATGCTTTGAAATGCTTTTTTAGGGTCGGTAGGTATTTTTTCTTCAAATTTGAATTAGACCAAACTCCCTTATGAAAAAGAAATATCTGAATTATCCTCATAAATGGCGGAGTTAGGCATAAGTTAACAAACCTGAAAAAATATAGAACCAAAATGCGGATCTCAAATTCTTAAAGCTTGTTGAAAAATAACAACAAACATAAAAATTTAAACGAAAATCCAAACATATTTCTTAAAACTCTATTAGGTACATGATGACTATTACATTATTCAATTTATCAACAAGCAACTGCCCTTTTTTGCGTTATTTCGCTGTGATAAAAAGAATCTTTGTAGGTATGTAGATATGTATCTCTGTGTCATTCTGTGCAGATAGCGGTCATTCAATTGATACGTGATCAATACCAATCACGAACCACTTGAATTAAAATGATCAATTTTTTGAAACTATCTGAAACAGACATAATAGGAATGATTTTGATATATAATGAATGTTTCTCTCACATAAATATACATAATTATATTATATAGTTACTCGTATATGCTATGGTGATTCGTGCCTTTGAGGAAACAAAATGTGATTTAAACCGCAACCATTTTAAACAAGCGGCATCATGACGACCTTCGATAATAAAAACTGTGCATTTTTTTTTTGTGCAGAAACCCCTTTGGTGGTTATGTCGGACACGAACCGATCATAAACCGCACGCCGTCACGGGTAAAAGTAGCCGGGGAACCAGGTGTACCCTAGAAGGAAAGCCTTGGAACCCCGACGAACCCCGGGTCATCTACGGCCTTTAGATGATCCCCTCGTGTGTGGGAATCATGGTGTTCACAGTCTACAACCTAACCAGGCCAGCAGTGTTGTTGATGGACCACTGTGCCATGCTCCGGCGGATGGAGATGTGGGTCCATTATTAGAGTTTCATCTCCTCATCCTACCGCGAACTTCCCTCTCCGCTGTTTTCGCTGTCAGGGTGACGACAACGGCCGCAGAGCGAAGGGGAACGGAGCCTCCTCGGCGCTTCTATCGCTGCCTGTTTGGTCTTTTTTGGTGCTCAATAAATATCACCTTGAAAAAATAAGCAGTGAGAAATAAATAAAATAAAAATATGCAGCTATTTATGAATAAAATTATCTAAATACCACAAATCATTCGTCCGAAAGTTATGCAAGTTACGCAAAAACCCGTTGTCCACAAAAGGTCACTAGAGACGTATGCCGAATCATGGAACTTTGTAGAACTGGTATAACACACTAGCCATTTTTTCGCTTCTTGATCAATCCATCGATCGCTGTTAACAATATTCATTTTGAGTGTTCCCATCTAAAGAACTATTTGTCAGTAAAATGATGTTGAATAGGTTTAGCAACTTAAGTGATCTGCATCACAGTACGTAAGATTGTTTCGAAAGCGTTTACAACTATTTGAATTCTAGTTCGTATCTACTTTAATTACAAACTCAGTAAATATCTGTACCAGTACCTCGCATTCCGAAGACAACATTTCTTAGTTTTCGATCGTAATGCTGGACTTTAGGCATACGGTGTAGTGATCAATCATTGTTCTAAATATTCTACAAATACAAATTCATTGTTGCTTAGAACTCGTAAACGACCTCAAAACGGCATTCGACCTAGTCGAGCGTAATCTAACATAACTCAAGTCGGGCCAAAATCTAAACGGGAAAGTTTATGTTTGGTTACACTCACTTTCAGAAACATTTTATATCTTAAAGATTGCATGTTAAAGTTCATTATTGCTCTCTATAATCAGGGACACGTGCGGAATGGAGGTATTAATGGAGTTTGATATCTACAACTAAGCAATGCAGCGCTCTACAATTCTGTAGCGTTTAGTAACGTGCAAGCTATCGGGTTTTTACGAAAGCGCTTCATCGCTGTTGTGGCTATTTTAACTGCGATGACTCAAGCCTCGGTAAACAGTATGCGGGGCGATGAGTCACCATTTTACACATTCGCGTATAGCGTTTGAGTAGTGTTGTCAGTCTACAGTTGGACTCGTCAAGTAACCGTGTCGTCCTAGGCGTTTATATCGCAGGTTTACTGCCAAACGCCTAGACTTAATATTATTAGTAATATAAGCTACTATAGTAACAAACATTTTGTGTACATTGAACAATAACAAGTTAGTGTGAAAGTGTACAAGTAGGTCTAGTTTAGTAACTTGTGTGTGTGCGTGTCGGCAGTGAAACGGTCGATAAAGTTGGTGATCGTTTTGTGCTATTTGTGGATTACATACATACTTCAGGATTGGATTGTTATAAATTGGATTTATGAATTAACAATGCCGTCGAACAAGAAACTAATGTCAAAGATGCGACAGATTGCTCAGTGGATTCTAGTGGTGCATGTGGTAAGTTCATATCATTTGTACTTGACTAACTGCGTGCATCTAGTTCTATTTAATACTCGTAATTTATAATATGTATTGTTAAAAAATAGTGATAATTTTCTGTAATTAGCGTGTTGGTCGCAAACACATAAAATTTCGTCCAAACAATATTTACTCAAACTAAACACATTTCAAAGGGCCGGAACATATTGATAGAACTTAAAGTAGGTAAATATTGATTAGGCTCTTGAAGCAATATCGAGACTGACTTAACTCTGTTATAAGTTCAGAGAGCAAAGTTTACTTGTCGATAGACAGGCGCAATCTTTCTCATCTCTGATACCTACGTCATTAGATATTAATGATATAAAACTTGACCCGCGGTTGGCAATATTAATATAAGACAAGATTAAACTGAAAGAACAAATCACTATTGTTTCTGACTGTTAATAAGTAATTATTACAGCACTTGAATAAGCAGCACCTACACAAAAGTTATCTGTAATACAACGGCCACTTTCAATGACTAAGTTTGTCTGCTACAGAAGATATTAGGTATATCTTCACCCTAATCAGTTTTCTCACCCTTTAAGAGGAATATATTATTAAACGTCATCTCCAAAAAGGTTAAGCAAGTTGAACAATGTTTACAAAAGAAGCTAATCCGATAACGATCCTTTTTTGTAGTCACAATGACAATTTTAAGGATCTATTCACATATTTTTTTTACGTTTGACAAAAACTTGTCGTCTTTATTGTGTAATTCTTGCAAAACAATTGAAGCAGCGACACATGTAACCATAGATTTCATGAATCATATTTAAAACGATTCAGATTTATTGCTTTTACTATCGTCAATAACAATTATAATATTTAGAGAGCGATGACCTGTAGGGGCGGTGTTGAAAATTTATTCCATAATTGCTCCTTTCTTTGAAACATTTGTAAGGGTCTACTTTAGAAGACCCTTGTGCCCTCCGGGTGATTTGGACGCTGCAACTTAGTAATTAAGCTTATTTTCGCTGTTGTTTTGTACCCTACAACAATGGCGTGCCCAGTTAGATAGGTAACACAAATGTGCTTGGATAATAGACATCCGAAAATACTGTTGACACCGATTATAAAAATACTTCACGTTGGTATTTGCATGAATCAGAGATATTTATCCGAGCGTCTTATTTTGTTTTCAATGCTCAACTACAACATTATGACTTATTGACTAGACAAATTGCAGACCGGCATCGACCAATGTAAAATTAAATAAGAAACTCAACGAATCAAAGTAAAAAGAACTAAACGCAATCTGATTAATTCAGTTGCGGGGATCCTGTTTGCGGTCCCTGGTTTGCTGAACGTGACCAGACAGAGTCACGCGGCCTAGGCATGGCCGTGCCAATTGTTAACTGGTAAATGCAATTGCACCAAACGAGTTCTCCCATGTTGGTGTTTTATTGCGGGGCAATATTTACACATCTGTATAAAAGGCAAATGATAGACTTAGGTCCAATTTCAGTACAGGCACGTTTCATCCCCACGAGGTTTTACAACGACTTACTTATACTTGTACCTACTTGAAATTGTTCTGCAGCTAATGTCTTGTGTTTATCCTATTTTGTAAACAAAACAAGCAATGACACTCGTGACTCATGCTATATTATCATAACAGATTCTAAATCATTTAATATTTGTCTTAATCTTCGTATAAGCATTGATTTCACCTAGCAATATTATTTATTTCAATTTTTTTTTGAAATTTATGCACACGTCAAAAATCTCCTTAAAATGCTTCAAAGCCTTCAAAAACTAAATTTAATTTTGTCCTGTAGTTATAACTCATAGTAACGGGTTCTTTATTTTAAAGCGTATTGATTCATCTTTTAAAAATATCACACAGATGGGAAGAAATTTAAAAAATATATCTATAAGTAGGAACGTAGATTACCATATTACACAGGCGACACCGCGCTATTTTAGTTCGGGATCCCAGGAGGCGTGTCTCCGGTATTAATACTCGGTCGAGCCGGTGACTCATCTGGTCGTCTGAAAGCTCCGTCTTGTCCCACATCCTTCATACTGTTTGCATTACTCATACTGGGTGAACCCGGAATCGTTTTTATGGGCGACTTCCTCGACATCTAGTAGGTACATGCTTAAACTTTGTTTCAGACGTAAACAAAATATGTTATTATGAGATAAATGAGATGACAGTTTTTCCTTGTTTAAAAAATTAGGAGTGTTACGCTTAAACATATAGTGAAAGATTTTATAATTATGTATGAGAGAAGTATCTTTATAGATTCTAATACGTCGCGCGCACGTACACGTGTTTTGACACTCTTAATTTCCATTTTTTTTAAGAGCCTGAATTCCATAATGTAAACTTGAGTCATCTGACCTCATGTTTTAGGTAAGACCATAAACGTGTTACGACCCTTAAACATCTATCGTTTTTAAATTGAATTAAGTACGTACGTACAAACGTTTATTATCAGCATGAGTCAGTCCAATCCTGATGAAGGCCGCTATTGTTTATCTTAAGTCGATTTCCTTCCTGACATTATGTTCCATTTAAAGTAATATGGAATTAGTTGGTTTATTATACGAATTTTATACTATTAATGTTATTACGATATTAAAAGAAATATCAAATCAATATACGAGTAGTTGTATCTACAGCGAGGCTATAGACAAAATGAGATAAAGGTTTAAGACGATACAAAAAATATTTTAGCACACGAGTGGAATTTTTGTCATCTCTTATGTATTATGACACTAAAATATGTATTCAGTATGATAGCAAAATGGCGTCACTCAATGAATAAAAATAAGGTCGTAGATTGGGGATTCATGTATTTTTTGGTAATTTTTGTCTTGATATACACTATGATAGATATATAATATGATGATAGATATACTTTTAGAGTATATAAGCAGATCAGACTGATTTTGCACATTATGTACCGCCTAAGTTAAGAACTTGAGACCAAAAAAGAAACGACTAGAACCCATTGAAATTTATCAATTACCTACAATTTATTGGCCTCACAATGCGGTGAACTAAAAAGAACTTAAATGATTTGTCAATAAACAAATAACGTAGAACACTAATATTATTATTACCTACTTTATTGCTAACAAGTAGAGTTCATTTTTATTGGTCAGTGCGTATACGCCATGTTAGTACAGGAAGTGAGCTGTTGACTACTCTTCCCCTATTACAATCCATGAATGGCCAGACGCGAACATGTGTGCTAGCGTAGAATTCAATTTAATCCTTTTCAGAGTTAACCCTTGTGTTTGAATGGCGGTAATGATTTGAATCCTTTCACAAGTAAAATACTGAGTACCTACACACAAGGACACGATACGATTTATTACGAGCTAGGAGATCTTTAAAACAAATTTTATGCAAAATCTCGTGCACCAAGTGACAATTTTTATCTATTCATGAGTAAACAGATTAGATTAAACTGTTAAATGATAAACTCAAGTAAACTGGACCTAACGGCAAGGTATATAAAACTAACTTAATTTATTGGGTGTTTTAATTAAGCATTAAAAAATGCAAACGAACAATGAAAAAAATCTCTGTAGACATCACTTATCGTAACTGGAGGGTGGCCATGACGAGACGTTTAATTATGTAAATAAATTTTCATGCATAGAATGGAATCGTTAAACAATGCCCCTTTCTATAGTAAAAGTTTCAAGAGAACTGCCCTAAGGCTGAAAATGGATCACCCTTTTCTTCTTTTATTGCAAAGTTGCGCCCAGCTCACAACGGCAATATAATTTTTATGTAGTTACCTACCAACTTTTATTAAGTTTCTGATAGAGTATATATGTACGTCGTAATAAAATGCTTGTTGAAACACTTTAAACTCGTAACATTCACTCGTAGGTATTTTTTTCACATAAAGACACGGGGCGTACATGAACAGTTTACGTAAACAACTCTCAACGAATCAGCCACGAGTTACTAATTTAACATTTAATGAGAACTCTTGGTTAGAGACCCTTCGTGTCCGGAGGCGCGGAAGCGGGAACTCATCACTGACTCTAATGGCCTGAAACCACCCCCGGGATAAACAGATATCGTTTTATTTATAAACAGATTCGTAAATAAAAATATGTGAATTGCGCCTGAATTTTGTACTTATTACTCGTACTTTGTGTTATGTTATACTTTTAATTGTAAGTTTCTCTCATTAATTGTCATTTCGTTTTCCTTAATGTGAAAGTATTGTGTGTGTTGTTGTTTGACGACTTTTATTTAAGAATGTAGTTCGAATCCATTTCATGTTATCATGCCCCAGCGAGGATAGCGGCCCTGACAAAATAAAAGAACAAACATTTCAGAAATGCGCTATAAAAATTTGTCTTCACACCACTAAATTTGCCAGCGTCCCTCCAAATGTTATCACCTCATAGTATCGTCGATCCAGGCACAATATCTCATAATATTCTTTATATCCATCCCCATAAACAGAAACGGGTCGTGGTAATGACGCCCCGTTGAGGGGAGAGAGAACGTCTAGCTGGCCGTTACGGTCGCTGAATATGTGACCGCTGCATTTTATTACCACTTTACTCTGCCACATAATAGACCTTCATGATGAAGGGCTTCTCTTCGACTAATAGTCAAAGGGTAGCATACCCTTATTATTGCTTTATATGCTCCATTGGTATATTCTTATAACCTTAATTGATCCATCCGTTTCTATTAAAACTAGGATATTCAGTTTTATAAAGTTGGACCACGACTATACGAGCATTGAATAATATTCTTCTTTCTTTTGTTGTAGGTTGAATTTATAGAAGCGTATTGCACACCTCGTGATACAGCTCGCCGTTCACCACAGCGAAGCAGGCGTTCCAGAGAGCCACGCCGCTCCCCCGATACTACCAAATGGCGGTACGACTCCCGCCGTTCAAATTACGACGTTGATTCTAGTCGACGTTCTTACGACTACGAGAGTCGAAGGTACTACGGAAGAGAGTTCGACGAAGAATCAGGCAGAAGGGCAGAATTTGACGCCGGGTCAGCTCGAAGGCGGGCCGACTACGAATCTGCGAGAAGGACCGACTTTGATTTGTCGGCTCCAAGTGTTTCACGAAGAAGTCCTGAGAGTGCACCGGAAGGTTCTGTCGAGTCTCCACCGGAGCCGGCACCTTCAGCGTCATTCAGGCACGAGAAGCAATCAAGACATCGGTCTCAGCCATACTACGAGACTGGTAAGTTAACTACAAAATACGAGTAGCATAAAATTTTAATAAAAAAAGGGAATCCGTACGAATTTCACATTTTTATTAAGTAAGTAAGTATTTCAAATACTGCTAATAACAGTGTTAAATGAGTTGCGAGTTACTAAAGTGCTTAATGAGTTAAAAATGATAACATTAATTAAGATTGTTCTAGTTATCTGATTGTTATTAGACATGCGTAATAACCATAACACAATTATCTCGCATTGTAGGTTTATTATAGCCACACTTAAAAATCCATTGTTTACAGCTTCCAAATGTGTAAGTCTTTGCTACTATCAATATAAAAACAAGAAAATGACGCTAATTATCAAAACGTATGAACTATAATAATATTATTGTAGATTTATTAGCGAATACTTGTGTAGTATGTATTGATTTTATTGTTAAAACTCTCATATTGGCTTGAGGTTAAAACTTTAAATAACTTTTAAAGAAAATTTTAAATAATCGAAGACTAAAAATGTTCCTAGTTTCATTTTCTTAGTTTTCATACAAGCTGCAACTTTTTAAGAACATCCTACATAGGACTGTAGGAACAAAAGATCCTTTCTTCTGTTGTAGCGATCTTGGTGGAGTCTACTTACTTACACTATTGTTTTCCTATGGCTAGGCTAGACAGTTTCCCTTCGTTAAAAAGAAACTTATTTTTACTTAATAGTACGCTTTTACTTAACGCACTCATTTTTTTTTTGGACCCATAACACTAAGCATAAAATATAATTGATAAAAGAGAAACTAAACATAAAAAAATGTTTGACGTGATAAAGTTTACGTAATAAAATAGATATCGATGCGCCTGGATGCAAGGAGATACAGCTATAGAACAAGTAACGTAGTGAAATAATAATCCGACTTCATTTGTGTCATCCAAAGATTTTCATCCATTAATATCAGCGTATTGATGCAACAATAGGAAGTTTTAATCAGCCCTTTTGCCGTTTGTCCATTCGTCTAGACTAGGCTGGAAAAAATGTCGGAGATTTTATATTAATAGAGGCTTTTATTGTGAGCACTGCTGCGGATTCAGATTACTTTTGGAAGCAGTATTTTATAATTTATTTTATGCCAGTATTTTTCTTTATCAAATAAAACATTGTCATATTAGCTTTAACATTAACTGTTGGTTACATGGCAAAAGATGTGCTAAAATTGTAACTTCAAGTATTGTCTGCATGTTACCCATGTTCTTACTCAGAAAAAACTTATACACAGCATATACGGCTTTATTTACTTTCACTGCTAACATTCTTACGAAAGACATTAAACACGTTAATCGCGACAATTTAACAAATTTCGACTTGTGCGTCCTGGTCGTCCACGCGGAAAAGTAATTACGTCACGTAATGACGTCACTTACCCTCCCATCTGCACTCTCCACGCTGCTAATAGACAATTTGTACAGTTTTGACGCCGCTTTGTTCAATGGATGACACAACGTATTGAACTAAAATTGCTCCTATATTTCGTGACACTTTCATATAAAACACAAGGAGAGTAATACATATAATGAATTAAACACACTTTAGTACCTTAAGATACTCGTATTTTTTAAGAAACGCAAACAATGAGTACAGAATAATCTAAATGAGGCTACAGAAAATACGGTATTAAAACAAAAGACTTTGTTGTAGGAAGCATATTAAAAAGTTTATTATAAAATAGCATATTACGGCAGCCCACGATTCGTTAGTTCTTTCCTATCGTCGCGGCTTTTTAAATCCAGACTTTTATGTTCATGATGCATTCAGAAGGAGTCCTTTGTTACACGAAGCTAGGCATTCTCGTTAAGGTTTTAGTTTTCGTGCCTTTGAAATAACATTAGCTTTACATGTAGGCACTTGTGTAAGGGGTTTAGTGTATTCATTAGCTCAGCTACTTGAAAATCAACAGATGGAAATGAGTGCGTTCATTTTAAGAGGGCATAACTTCAAAAAACTCTTTTATGTAGGTTCGTTGCTAATTTATCGCTATATGTAAAGATCAATAAACATTAAATGGGAATAGCATTTTATTAAAAGTTTTAAGTATATCGACGAGGTGATACATTAGAACTTATTTGAATACCATGAAACCTTTGTTAAGTAGAACTTTGGATTTTTATTTCCCCTAGTTTTCGTAAAAATACAATATTATTTGTTTTGTTACAGAATCATCCTCAGACGATAGATCAACATCATCAGAGGAAGAAGAGGAGGAATTCGGTGAATTCGATCCATTCGCCACAGCACCATCTTTACATTCGCCGGACAGTGGGCGTTCAGACCCGCGATACGCTAACGCACCTCGTAGGAATCCTAGTCCTTACTACTACGGCGATCTGTTTAAAACGTCCGCACAACCACCGGCACCATCTGCCCCCACCATTTCCACAACATCGTCATCCCGTGGCCCGCGATACAGAAAATCAGCTAGCTTAGACGCTCCTCACGTTGCACCACGACCTAATCTGCCTAAAAGATTTTCAGTCGCTGAAGATGGTTTTCGCGAATTAGAGCGGTCGTCATCTTCGTCCGGTGAGAGCGCGTGGATGCCGCCGAGGCGCCGCGGGCGCGACGCGGCCGGCTGCGTGTGCGCCGCGCCCGACGATGTAGAGGACCATCGTTCTTCTCGTAGCGTCTTTTACGTGCCGGCGCCTTTGCCCCGCTGGCCGCAAGAGATGACCACCAGACAGATATATGAAACAGCTTTTGACTGTAAAGTTGCACGGTCAGATGATGATCTAGATGACTTTGACCGAGTCAGTAATCATCCAGCTCTTTTGCATGCAGAGGGCCGAAAAGTTATATCGTCAGCATCGTCTGCATTTGATGCGGTCGAGCATAGTGAACCAGATTATAAAGGTCGCCGCAAGGTGACTATGAAAACTGATAGTGTTCGGCGATCTAAAATTCCCACTATCCGTCAAAAGAGGGAAAATGAAAATAATGCATGTGACCTGTCAGAGGAATTAGAAAATGTGCACATTGATGGAGATGGAAGAACTGCTTCAGCATCTCAACTTCCACTTCGCGGCTATACACCGTCTCCACCATCAACAGCCCCATTACCGACTAAATTTCAGCAAAAAGATGGATCCGCCATGAATAGTATTAAAAGCGCCCCGAATCTACCACAGTCACAACCAGCACATCCTCGACTTAAGGACTTGAGACTGCCTGTTAAATCATTACGTGCTCGGGATACACCGACAAGCAGTGAAGCTAGTATGGCTGATGTAAAAGGCTCTACTGAGTTAGACCTCGGCCAACGACTAAGGGATTCAAGCCGTGAGTCTCGTGATGGAGATGATGAGGGGGGACAATCAAAAGACGGTATTTTTTTAGAGATTAAGGGTCGACCCACTTCCGATTCTGATACACCTGAATTGAATCGGTATACTGGGCCAAAGGGGGTCGGCCCTATAATGGAGTTTAAAGGAAGGCCTGGCGTAATACGTCCGCGTCGTAAATACTCTAGCACAGAAAGTATGGCCACGAGCAGCAGTGGAGGCAGTATGGAGTCACTGCGAAGTAGTAATAGTGAAGGGGATAGAAGTAGCAGTAGTTCAGAAAGCCGTCATTCTTCTTCGCTAAGTTCACACAGCTCTGACTCGGGAAATGTGCCATTCACAAAATCACATCATATGCAACTATCGGGGTTTGGGCATCATCCCGCTAAACTACATATTTTAAGTCCTATATCTGATAAATCATCACAGGAACCGGCTTCAGAAACATCCGATAATAACAAAAATAACAACTCACAAAAAGTGTCTCCTGAAGACGTTGAAACTGGAAACGCGACGATACAAACAACTGTCGAAATTGTTGCCAAACCTAAACGTCGGGCACTACAAAATAGAAATATTTTAAATCTAACGTTTCGACACTCTACAACAGGCGACGCAGAAATTCAAGGCTCTGACAGTGGGATATCCATACATTCAAGAGAGGGCGTGGATTCTCGTAATGCTTTCATTAACTTTAAAAACAGTAACACTGAAGAGGAACGCAAAGATGAAGACGTAGATTTATCTGATCTTCCTTTCGACATGCCAAAGTTGAGAAGACGTCGTGCTGAAGCTGAAGCCGACTTAAGATCCTTGCCATTTGATATGCCTAAACTACGTAGAAAACTACGAGGACAGTCGCTACAACTCAACAATGACTTTACAGGAGCTATCTCAAACGCATCTTCCAGCCAAAGTGTTCAGGACCTGAACCAAGGTTTGTGTTTTCATAAATTCTTGTAACAGAAATTTTTACTAATTTATAAAACGTATTTTTTCATTTTTATTCTAAATCGTCTTTGCGTGCAAGTTTGAGCAGTTGAGATAGTTTCCTAACGGGATATTTAATATTTTGTTATGTCAGAGGGATTTACATGTCAATTTTCAAAAAAAGAAGGGCCTGTCAGTTTTGATTGTTCGATTTCTCTAATTCGAAAAGACTGCAGCCACATTATGCCGATTAAGACGTATGACTGCGAGTTGGTATACATGAATCTCTTAAGGCCGAAGCCCACCCAATATTTAATTTACTTGAGTGCTTTTTGAGGGAACTTTTCCGCTATATGTTAGGGGCAATTTGTAACCGTTCAGTTGAGTTAGGAGTTCGTAAATGTAGAGAATTGCGTGTTACTTGACATTGACGTGTAATGAGAAGAGGCATCTTAGATTCAGCACAGTAAAAATATTTTTTTGTAAGATTTCTATTTTAGGTTCTATAAATATTGTTTTTTTCTTATTCCAGGAAATAAACACAAACCCAATTTGAATTTAAATTTCGACAGCGGTAGTGGTGGTTCTAGCAGTTCAAAGGGGTTACATTTAAATCTAGGACCGATAGCTCCACCACGGGATCTCGTCGATGCCACTCTTCCACTTGACCGGCAAGGGTATGTTCAAGTTTTGTTCTTTCTAACATTTTATTTCAATAATATATGCACAAATTATTTTAATGACCCGATCGAAATGAATCGATTTCCAAACAATAACATTGTCATTTTTATCATTTCAGGTGGTACCATGGGACTTTATCTCGCGTTGAAGCTGAAACTTTGCTTAGAGATGCGGATGAAGGCGCCTTTTTGGTTAGAAATAGCGAATCAGCAAAACACGATTATTCCCTCAGTTTAAAGTGAGTACTTGTAGTTTACACAATTACACTTCAGTTAATTAAGTTACAATTAATTTACAAACATTAAAAAGTGTACCTCTGAATTAAATTTATTTGTGGCCCTATATAAATAGATATGCATTTAAAAACAATACTGTTTTTCTTATTTTAGATCGACACGTGGTTTCATGCACATGCGTATTTGCCGTAGTACGGAAGGTTACACTCTGGGCGGCGCAGCAACGGCATTTCCCAATGTGCCAGCCTTAATGAGGCATTATGTGACTGCGCAGCGTCTGCCAGTGAGAGGTGCGGAACACATGGCACTGTCCACTCCTCTCCCAGCCGTCCTACTATAAACGTCCTGTCAACATATATGGGGTGAATTATGATAAAAGAACCAAATTGGTTGGTTCGAAAACCTTTCGAAACTTTTCGAAATTCGAAAGTAATTAACAGCGGTTAAAAGTCCGCGGTGTTAAACATGTTTTGATTGCTGATAGAAGCACAAGAGAAAGGAGTTAATTGTCGTGTTTGTATAGCTTTAGGTGAATCCAGTGAATAATACCAAAGAGTTTTAGGATATTTTCAGTGTTTTGCTATAGAACTGGCTTATATTTCTTTTGTATACGCTCAGGTGGCACTGTTACAATGCTAGTCCCCATATTGCAGCAACGTATTTATAAATTAAAATATTATTTATTCGCATATAATCATTTTGAATCTAATATAGTATATTATGGTGTATCGAAATAGGTACTTGTTTTGGGATTGCTTCATATTACTCACAAATCATTTATCTCATATTGACACAATATCTTGTATCAGTCAGTGTTACCCATGTGTATCGTATATTTATTTGATATTGATACAAATCATGATATTTGAGTATTTATAATAATACACGATTAAGCTATTTATACACAAGATGTCATGAATCATCATAATGTTGTTATCTTTCCAATGACCTTTATATTATTTTGTAATTGTATGGCCTAAGCAATAGTCTGGTGACGCAAATGCCACTGGCCTTTACATATGGAATAATTTATATCAACATAATTATTGTTTTTGCTAGATAATTGACGTATGTAATCATTAACATTATTAAAGTCTGAAAATAAGTGTAAGGAATGACAGTCACGTATTTATTTCTTAGCGTTGTTTAATTTTACTACAATATTATAATAGATAGTTTCTTTGCAGACATTTTGATATATTACTTTGATTCATAAACAGTACTTATACATAGAGGTGCCTGCAGGTGCAAAGAATCGGTTCTGAATGTAAAATATGCTTCAAGAATAGTGAGTCATTACAAAAATATTCAACTTTACATATTTAAAGCGCGTAAACTGCTTACGTAAAGAATATAACGTTTCCACCAAGGTTGAAAACAAATCAAATTGAATATGGTGAATTTATTTATGTAACCAACATGTAGTGGTGGGTAAAGTTGTCACATTCAACCTTACAAGCATTTAAACAAGGTTCAATTTACTTAGAAACGTAATAAAATGAGTCACCACCGCGTGGGCCAGATCACGAAAATAATATCGATTTACTACCAAAACGTACGTGAAGTAAACTTAATAGCGACTGAAAAATTGTCGCTCTAAGTGACAAATATAGTATAGTACTTATTTATATCAAAACTTAAGTGCATTGTGTATAAACTGTTCAATATTGCCATGGAATATCTCTTAATGTTTTCGTAATGTTTTTCAATCGGTCCTTTGGCAGATGTATTTGAGGCCGAATGATTGTACAATTTGAAACTGTATTATTAGAATTGAATTTCTATATAGCTTTCATAACAATACAAGTGTAAGTTAACCCTCATAATAATGGCACATAACATATAAATATAAGGTCATAGATGAAGATTGCACATGTTATGTAACTTACACGTGAGGACTTATTTATATTTTTTGTTATATTAGAAGTTAAGTAGAGTAACGGGATGGTAATTATGGGGCCCTCAGTAACTATGTCTAGTTTAGTTCCCTCATAGTATTATATCACTTGGTATTTTTACAACGATTGATGCACAACAAGTGGTGTATTCAATGGAAGGTGTAGCAGCTATGATATGTAATAGTTGTTTCTGTGATTTTGTGTTTAACGTTTAAAATAAAAGCCAAAAAAATGTTGTGTATTTATGTACTAAGTTCGTATTTATTGTAAAACGCATAGTCGTGCTTAATTTCAAGTGTGTATAGTTATGTAAAACAAGATCTCATTATATACTTCCTGTGGATGGTTCGGTTACCTTAGAGTTAATTTTGATTGATTTGTACCTGATTTTTTGAAAAGTAATGTTGTTTGAGACTTAAAATAATTAAGTTTTAACAGATTTATTTTGTTAATTGATTTAGTGATCTTAGATTAATAATAACGTAGATATGTATGGGAATGAACGAATTTTTTCGAATGTACGTTACTAATGTGACTATTAGTGTATGTAATAACTTAACCACCGCAGAGCAGCTTTTGCAAGCATGCAATTAATATTAGTATAGAATTTAATATACTGTTTTATTCTTAAGCAGTTGTACTTATTACATGAGAGGGATAGAAAATGTTTGGGTCCAGAATTATTGTCATCAAGGCAATTTTTAATGTTCTACTCTCGTAGAAAAAAAAACAAAAATTTCTTATACATTCATCTCATGTACTACGTGCGATTTTCGATTATGTAGTAAACGCGTAATGGAAGGTAGACGTAAAATAATGGATGGAATTCTTATATTTGGAAGTTTTGGAAACGTGTCAAAAAATTTTTCATAAACGATGTAGATTCTGGTATGGAGTTAGATAAAAATTATAGCTTATAGTAGTTATAATCAACTGTAATTTTGAAGGTGTAGTTTGAAATTGAAGATGAAATAAATAAAATGAAAAGTATAACGTTGTTTTTCTTTAACTGACCTTGAGAGAATGAAATAAGTAATAAGAAGAAAATATAAAGAAGAAAGGATGAATATAAACTAAGGTAAAATATTCTACACGGGGATGGCTGACGTGTCAGGATGATGTGTTTAATGCAGGGCAATATTACATTAAGTAATATAATATAGAACAATAGGTAAAGAGGGGTATTTGCGAATGGAGGATCATGAAATTCGAAATAATAAAAGTTTATAAGTACAATGGGTGCTAGAATTTTTAAACATTCTGTGAAACCAAGGAGGTACGTACATCAACTCACGCCAATCAAACAGAAAGGAAATAAAAGACCAAATATAATCGAACATATCCTCCTATACCATTGTTTTAAAATTAGGACACAAAGGAATATCAAGACCTATTTCTTAGCGTTCCATGGATTCACCGTGCGGGTGCCGGGTCCATCGCGTGAAAGATGCACTGTCATACTTAATGTTAAAAGACGCTGTCGGAGTCGCATGTGTTGCCCACATGCGACTCCGACAGCGCCTAGCAAATGCGATCCAGGGAAAGGTTTAGGGAGTACTCCTTGCGACGTCAGCGCTCACCTCCACTGTCTGCTGTGTTACCCCCCTCTACCTAACCATATTTTATATAAGCCTAGAAATGCCGCTTTACATATTCGTTCTAGAAAAGCGCTTACTGAAGCTCTTGGCAATCCAAGGTCTTTAAGCTGGTTATAGAGGGATTTAGCAGGTATACCCTTCTCACCATAGTGGGTAAGGGAATAGTAGGGTATGCCGCGGAGTTCCGCGGCATACCCTACTATTCCCTTTACTCGTAAAAGTAAAGGCAAACTTTTGAGGTAGGTAGTAAAATACTTCGAAGTTTCTCACATATTTTTAACATTAAGTATAACAGTGCTGTTAAGAGTATTGTAACTCACGCAACTTATAATGCAATGTATGCACAAAACAACTTCACAAATGGAGATGTTTTTCTATTTTTGCTTAATTCTACCGTCTACGTAGACATATTATTTTTTAATTGCATGTAGGATGCCAAGAGGATGAGGGGTTAGTGGCTAAGTGGTAAGCCAGCAGGTTAACACATTTGCAAAGTTGAGCAATCACAGCCAGATCAATCTATGAATGGGTGACCATTCTTAACACATTGAGATCCCTCTGTGCCTCGGAGAGCACGTCGTCGGTCTCGGCCTGATGGCAGTCGCTCCGCTTAAGAAAACGATGTTCAGCCGTATCGTAGTAGACTTAATGCCGACCCCAACCTTTTTGGGATAAAGGCTCAGAGGAAGAAAGTTACGTAGCCAGGAATTTTCAAAATGCTACATGAAACTATTATATTATTTAGTTTTGTGGATCATGAATTAGTGCATCTATTTAAGATCTATAATAAAAAAAAAATGGTTTTAAAAAACACGCTTTCTATAGAAAACCAAACTAAAAATAGAAAATAAATTTGAAAAAAAAGCGTTTGGTGCCTGTTGTCAATAGTAAAAAGCACCCCACGCTTGGTTTGGCATGTGTAGTTTAGTTTTTGAAAACTATTTTTTTTTAAATTAGTGTATCATCATCGGTCCTCGATATATCTACAAAGTTTGAACGAATTCTGACCGTTTAAAGTCAGTCAAAATCACGCTGAAAGAAGTCGGTTACTAACATACAAACTAACATACAAGTGAAGCTAATATAAAGCGTGTAAAAATGTAAAAGGAGAGCAAAACACATTTCTTTTTTTCTTCGTAACAGAGCCATCTCTTAATAGCTGTAAAGAATTAATATTCTTTGTGGTAATCCACTGAGCCAAAACACGACATCTATACTTTTTCGAATTTAAACAACAAGTTGCGTCCTTACTTGTAAATGAAGATGGCGCTGTACTAAAAGAACCCAATAGGAATTACGCGTATTGAATTTTCCACGTTACATTAATAAAAATTCAGTTGAAGCAATTCCGATCTTTGTTCTCGTATAATAACATAGATGGCATTGTAATCATTTTTTTATAATCAAACGTATACTGTTAAATATAATATTTTTGATTGCTGTTGAGGATTATTTAATTTCACTTTTCTCTTGATGAGCTTTTAGGTTATAATAGGTCTTTCCAAAATTTAGTGAACTTTTTAGTGGGTATAAAATTCAATTCCCGAGAGGCAGTACAAAATGCCTTTGAAGAGTTTGTTGCCTCCCGTCCAGCTGATTTTTACAAGAAGGGCCAATAAACTGCCAATGCGTTGGCAAAGATGCGTCGACTGCATGGGTGATTACTTCGAATAACAGAAATAAAAAAAGTTTGAGAAAATAAGTACTTTCACTTATTGCATACAAAACGGCAATTTCATAGGTAAACCTATTATATGGTACATATAGAATCACATAGTATTTAAAAAAACATTTAATTTTTCGAACTCAATTCAAAAATTTAAAACAACTAAAATAAATAAAATTTTGTTAGCGTGTAGGCATTTACTTATATGACGTTTTAAATTGGTGTACAGTTCCTATTCCTATAAAAAAACAAATTTGTATTATTTGTTTTGTCAATCACACTATACACAACAAAACACGTTAAAGTAGGTACTTAATCAATTTTGTTTTTGTCACACTAAAATAAGTTTAGTTCAACATTTCCAAAATACAAAACACCGTTTACCGTTTTTTACTAAACTAAATTTTTCTGATTTTTTGTCTAGTTTAATAAGATTTGTAAGAACAGAATTGGTGTCATTGACTTTATTGTATCATTATAATTTCAGCCACAAGACTGTTACTTACAGCGGGGACTAGACCTTTCTTAGTAAACTTTAAATAGAAAAGTAAATGGCCCTCAATGCGCTGACGACTTGTAATCTTTGTAAGGTCGACTGGCAATGTTGTTATAGTGGTCAATTTCCCAAAATCTTTCAGCTCATTAAGCCATTTGACCTTTAACATTACGGAAGATAATAACGGAAGATAATTAACATTACGGATTATGTATGTAAAACTGAAATCCATATGCAATAGTTACAGTAACTTGCGTTAAACAGGACAAGTTCTTAAAAGTTCAACAGCATCTTAAAAATGTTTCTTTACGTTTATAATTTTAGTATAATTCTTTACGTTTATAAAAAAAGTTTTAGTACACAAAACAGACAGACCAACTTTTAGTACTTTTATACAAATCTTAAAGTAAATATTATTAAACTAATTCAAAATGTTATTATTAATTTGGTTCATAAAAAATGTGATAAAATAAATCTCTAAAATAAAGTACTCTATAAATTCTTACTTTCAGCTGAGAAAAATACCATTTCTAGAAGTGGCCTGTCAGTCCTAGTCTTCCAGAAAATTAATGAAACAACCCTTTGACCCTTTCAGGTGCCTTCCGACAGTTTTTCGTCTGAAGCCATTAAGTGTTTTTATAAAAGCTTCACTTTATATATATAATTGGTGTTTTATGTCAATTTACGTTTCTTCACAATCAACGTGTTGAAAATGTTGATTAGAAAATCTTTCAGACCTACCTAAAACCACGGACGCGCACCACGGACCAAGCAAAATATAGTTTAATCACATTAATAAAACTGAAGACTTTCACGAGCAGTTTAGCAAAAAGCGCTGTCCAAGTAACACTCGCAC
Organism: Arctia plantaginis; assembly: GCA_902825455.1. Taxonomy (NCBI): domain Eukaryota; kingdom Metazoa; phylum Arthropoda; class Insecta; order Lepidoptera; family Erebidae; genus Arctia; species Arctia plantaginis. The sequence goes on along the minus strand of CADEBD010000857.1, from coordinate 7,030,303 downwards.
TCCGCACGTATCATTATATAGCTTTTTCATGACTTTATCATTTTTGACAAACACTAAATAGTGTATAGAACATTTTCCATCACTTAATAACTTATTTTACATATTAAACGATTGAAGGTACAAAATTCAAATAAAACTAATTATTTTCTAAAATGTTGTATTGTATATAATATTGTGTTTACATTATTTCTTCCCAGAACTTAAACAGAATTAATAACTGATGTCAATGTCAGACAAGCTCTTTGGTGGAGTTAGTCATTAAATAGTCATAGTAGCTTAGTTAGGAAATTTACTTTGTGTGATGGTGACAGTTCTAATAAATTTCAATCTTATCTGACAAGATAACATTGAAATTTATTAGGGACACCTAAAAATATCTTAAAACCACGTCACAAGCACTGACTGTGATTACCCATAGTTTTGTTTTAATTTTAAATTATTTTAAATATGTAATATATTGAGTTAACCGTAAAATTCTATCCCAAATTAGGTAAATGTCGGTCAGTAATAAAATGGCGATTTTAATATTATGAAATTTGGGATCAAGATCTAAAAAAAAAAATCATTTCAATTCCAGTGTTATTTATAAAGAGGGTCAAAAGATTTAAGAATTTACGAATTACGAATCTTGCTTATCTATTACTGACCTTCGGCCGAGATTAGTTTTTATCTTCAAAGTGACGAAAACTTCAAAAAATTAAAATTGTACCAAAATTCAGTCACAGACACTGTCTTTAAATAAACCCCTTGGTTTAAGTTACACAAACTACGAGACGAAGTTTAGGGACGCCGGTGATCTTGTTTAGGCTTTGGTTGGTGTTTAACCAGCCTTCAACGCCCGTAGGAATTACATAAGATTCTAACTGCAGAGTTTGAACTTTAGAGGTTCTTTTAATTAAAACCTATTGTAGTAAACCAAACTAAAAACTTATAAAATGAATAAAATCTACAGAGAAGTGGGTTTTGAGACAAATTCATATGTGTTTTATTTATTACACAATATGACGAAGTTGTGGTTTTTTATTTTACTAGATCCGTTGTCGCTAGCTATGGGACACCACTTATATTAAGATAGGTAACGCCTCACTGTGCATTCGTATAAGACAGATAAAAAATCTAAGATTTTTAAGGTAGTATCATAATACAACTGATATTATGTTATCCAGTTCATTGTTTCCTTTAAAAGTTATTTTCAAATAATTAAATAACCAAATAACACATCCAGTAAGGGGCCATCCATAAATTACTTTACACGTTGTCACATTGTTAAATTTTATGCATGTATTTAAAAATAATTAATAGTAAACAGTAATTTTTATTTTCTTTTAAATTTCTCGGGCATGTGTATCCGCAATTATTAGTAACATCTCTTGTTTTTTATGCGTTTGCTTGTATTGATTAGTGGCTTTATATGAAGCAAAATATAGACCAAATATGCTAAATGATCTTTGAAATATGTATCACTCGACACTAGGGCAATAACAATAAAATAAAACTTGTTTCAAATGGGATTTACTGATAGCTCTAGTAATAATGGAGCAAACTTAGCGTCGTTGTCATCGCTTCCTACGACTACTAAAGTTTTTATTCACATATATACATTTCGCGTTTTAATATTTTAAATTTTAACACGTGACTTCACAAAGCTTTTGACCCCCCCTGCCCCTTGTCACACAATGTCACAAGTGCTCCTTTAACGTGTGCCGTTATTTATGGATGGCCCCTAAGTACAAACAATTTAGCGGTCTTTACGTAAATAGGAGTACCTAATCAGATAAATATTCTTAAAGCCATTGCTCTGAACACCGTGATGCGAATGAAATATGCGAATCTGTTTACTCGAATTAAAGTAAGCTAATTGCTGTGTACACAGTGAACTGGAAATCGGGGAGCACCCATTAATTATAAGAGTTGTTTCATTTTGAATCGGAACGTAACGTAATTAAGTAAAATTTAATGATATAATAAAAAAAATTACCTGTAGATTTTTCGAGATTTATTTATTAAAAAATATGAATATTTAGAGGTAGAGGTGGAGGACAGAAATAATTGTTATAAACTGAAAAGATCACACTTCTTTATAATAGATACACTAATATCTCGGCAAACAGATTTCTTCCACCGGTGTGAAGTATACATTTTAAAATATATACTAGTATAGGTTAATGCTCTGTCGTTGTCACTTAAATGCCTTGTGGTTGTACTGTCATTTTTCTTTATTCATTCTTTCAAAAACTTTGCTTTAATTATGAAAATAATCTATCATACTATTGTACAAGATGTGTTTTTATTGCCAGACACAAATTCCTTCTTCACTCTCTTTCTTTATCTATATCTTCTTGTACAAGAGGGTGGTGATACACTGCACATGGACTATTTCTTTTACCATTACATATTTCAGTTGTAAAGCATAGGCATTTCACTGATAAATGTGGCACCACGTTTTTCTAATATTCCCTAGTAGAAGTGATATTCATTTGATATTTCTCGTAGTTTTATTAGATAGAAAAGTCAAACTGGTCATTACAGGTATTCCGAGAATTACTCAATACTCAATACTTTATTGCTGCCATAATGTAAATTTTACAGTTGGTAGAAACTTAAGCTAGGTAATTACCAATTACCATCGCTGTTGTGATGTGTGTAAATTATAAAGTATGGGAACTAATGCTCTACGCTCAGCATATACATACTCTTACACAGTGATATATAAAGTATATTAAATAACAACTTTTGGCTCACTGATGTTACAATAGTTCCTCAACATCTTGTGAACCGGAGACCAATTTCCAATACTTCGTATTAACTTTTCTAATCTTCTAGGTTTTCAACTTCATCTCTACGTTTTGTTTTCAAGATTCCCAGTCACAAACTTTATAACAGAATGAACTTTCTTTTCTCTTTATTTGAGAATATCGAGAGTATCGTTCGTGCATGCCTATTTCTTACAAATTATTCCTTCCTTTGTTACCAAATTTTCTAGAAATCACCTGTTACCAATACAACAATAGACACATAAGAAATGGGCCCGTTAGGGATGATCGTAACTTGACATTTACTCTGATAGGTCAATGCCTCTGGATCTGAAACACGATCGGTAGAGACTGTGCTATTAATCTTCGTGATATATTCTTTTCTAGATCCTATTAGCTTTTTCCTGTACTATTACTCAAGTAAAATCGAACGTTTTTGATAGTAAGGATATCATTTCATCAAGCGAGTTTTCGTTAGATGATATTATTTACCAGCTATTCCAACACCTTTGTTTATGGGCAGTGCTCCGCTCCTAAGGGTTTGTCGCTACTCAATACACTATTTATCAATAAATACTATATCCAGTAAAAATATATAAAAATATTATAAAAAAGACAACTCCTGCATTAGGAATATATCCTGTGTCGCGGGGGACTTTAGACACATACATGAAACGGACACAAAGAACACAGACTCAGAACAACACTTTGTGGATTACACAAAGTGTCGTCCCATGTGGAGATCGAACTCGCAACATTCAGCGTGGTAGTAAGTGGCGTGGCGACCGCCCTTGCATCCGTGCAGTCTTATTATTATTGACGTATCATTGACATTTAACTGATAATTTCAGAGATTCCTTTAGAAAAAAACTTTCAAGTTCATTACATTTGTATAAATTAGTAAAGATAGTCTAGATTAATGGACTGTTATACCCTTCTTCTCATGTTGCAATGCTAATGAGCAAATTACGCTGTACATTGTACAAATTATGTGTGTTCAAGAGCTTAGACTAAAGTATTTTAAATAATTCGCCTAGAAACCTTTTCCAATTACCTGAAATGTTAAGATAATGTTAACAATGTTTAAAAACCTATATTTTGTCATATCGGTAACTCATAACTATCAGTGAAGTAGTAAGTAAATGCTGACGCTGTGATGTTATAACATTGTTATCGAGCATTTATTAGATAGGTAAGACTTGCCGCCTATAAACCGCATAATCTGACACAAAACGAGTCTATACAGCATTAATTTTAAAGATATTAGCTTAGTTTGTTACCTGTCTAGTTACCTAGTTACACCGAAGCAGTGTGACGGGGCTTAAATTTAACAACAGGGTACAATCATGTTATTATTTAACGTTTCCTGATTTTGGTTTTAATGAAGTCATATTAATGTAATCTTTATTAAGACACGGCAGATTAACATGAAATATGATAAAAATATTTCCAATGGTGCAAAATTTTATATTTTGCACCTTTGGAAATATTTGGATTTTGGAAGTTTTATATTTGGTGCCTACAGCTAAATTGAAAAATATAAATAATAGCCAAAGAAGTTTCCACAAGCTCGGATGATTCGGGCTGACCGTAACGGTCAGAAGGCCTTGCAGAAATAAGCCTAAGACGGTGTCGCGACAACTTCGAGTCTACGAGTAACGACTAGTTGACTAAATGTAGTGTAAGTTAACAATGGCATGGTCGCCTGCCGGTTTATCAGGCGGCCTAAGTCTGCAGGTTTTACGATTGCTTCATTATTTCGTACCAGTGACTGACTACACTGCTTTTTCCGTCATTACACATATATTGAAAAAAAAAGTAGGTAAGATAAAATGGGTAGTAGGTATGTAGGGAAGTAGTATGGGAAGTAGGTATAAATAATGGATGGATTAGAACGTGAGTAATAAATAAACCTTTTCAAATGATAAAAATTGCACAAATTTAATAGACTTTAAGACCCGTATTGTTGTTTGATGAAACAAAATACATTGTTAAGTTAAGCATAATGCCTGAAGGGCATTGACTGTTTTTGAAAACTTGCGATTGTAGAAGAGTTTGACTTACTATTTTAAAAGGTTTTGTTTTCAGTAATTGGATCTCAGTATCATTCGGTACTTTAATTTGAAAATTTCTAATTCCAATTAAAGCGCTTAATTGCTCATTTCAATAAATAACTCTTATTTTATTCAAATCTTAGTTCTATCTCTTATGTCTATCGCCTAAATTGGAAATATAATATGAGAGTTCAATTACTCTTTTCTTTGATTAAGTTTGAAAATCTAATTTTAAAATTGAGTGATCAATTTGAAAGCACTTTTATAAAAACTCTTATTTCATAAGTAATTTGGTTCATATGTTTAAAATATTTTCTTAAATTAGTAAGAATATTCTTTATTCACTTGCGGTTAATTTAAACTAGAAAGCCCAATGAGATATTCAGAAGTTCTAATCTATATTTTTATTAATAGAAAAATATTTTTTACTTGTGTCCTTCTAACAAAGGTTTACAACATATCTTTACATTGAATTATAGTGACAGCTAAACCCCGCGGACTAAAATCCACATTGTAGACGGCTTTGCTCGTATTTCGTGCAATGTTTTTATTTTTCAACTTTTATATTTGGTGATGTTCCTACAGCTAAATTGAAAAATATAGCTATGACTTCGAGCTTTCTATGTAAATACTGAATACAAATAGCCAAAGAAGTTTACATAAGCTCGGATGTTTCGGGCTGGCCGTAACGGTCAGAAGGCCTTGCAGAAATAAGCCTAAGACGGAGGCGCGACGTGCTCCGCGCGCCTTTCTAATCTGAAGAGGGGTTAGGATCCCTGTACTCCATCGTGAAGACGTCATGTTAGGGTCACTTAAATAACAAGAGACCGTGTAACTTTGAAGAGATTTAATCCGCACAGTACAACGGTTACAACACAAGTGTCTGTTCAAAAACGAATATTCACTGCCAACCTGCATTGCCGTTTTTATAATCTCTCAAGGACGAACTATTGAATGTAAAAATATTATCTTAGTACTAATACAAGTTGTAATTATCGAGTATCGGTGTCGAAACTACGAGTAACTAGTCGACTAAACGTAGTGTAAGTTAACAATGGTGTGATCGGCTGTTTATCAGGCGGCCTAAGTCTGCAGGGGTTTACGATGGCTTCCTTGTTGGAATATTCTGAATGCAAAACAATTGACTCATAGTATGGTTTTAGTAGGTTTTAGGCAATCATACCAATTCACTCTCGGCTCTGGCGATGATGATGAATTTGACGCTGTATTCACCATCAGTTCATTTCGTTCTGGATAATACAGATAACAAAATCTACCGTTGTTATAGCATTATAGCTGTAATGAATAATAATAAACGAGTATATTTCTAGAGACGTGTCTACTACGACGTGTTAACTAAATACATGTTCAACAAATGAAGTAGAAGGTAGGTAGGCAATTCTTAATCAGGACAAATCATTTATAAAAGTAAATATGCTTTTATTTTTTCTTAACCTACTTAATATTTGAAAAATGTTACCAAAATCTTGTTACATTGTTTCGTACCTCAAAGCACTAACAATATTCACGCTACAAATAAATAAAAATTCTATTCAGTTATTGATGTTATCTGTAATCCTCAAGTGTCTGGCAAGCTGGTTTGCCCTCTGAATAATACATTACTCTTTTACTAGGTCACGTGATACGTATCGTTCAATTTCGTTATAGTATTAACTTAGGGAAGTCACAATTTATGGTGAGTTTTTTATTATCATTTTATATTGCGTTCCTATAAGTTTTATAAGAGGACCCTTACCATTTTAATGAGCTCCTTAGGAGGGAACTGCGACAGAAGAATTCGGAGATTGTTTCGTATTCTGCGAGACGACACAATTAAATACGCAACGTTTAAAATATTGCCAATAAAAAACACAAGTATTTGGCCCAACATTTGTTTGCTTGAATATGTATTAGACGTGTATTTAAATGGTAAAATAAATGGGTGTAGTTCTAATTTACACTTATAATAAAACTTAAGTGAAGAATACCAATATGTACTAGTAATACCGACAGCATAAAGTTTTTTGTTGAACATGTTTGTTTGACAACTCTAATCACTTTGTAAAACGGGGATAAAGATTTCAAAATTTGATTCGCTTCACCTATTCTTTTGCTATATTTTATAAACAAAAGAAAAGGAGACTAGAAAATTTGTTTCTAGTGTCCTTTTCTTTATACATCGAAAACAAGCATTGAAAACCGTTTGTTGTATTTTTTTAAGATTTCAAACTAAATATTTTAAGTCGAGAAAATTAGAATAAATTACATTTCACAAATAAATGTAAAGATAAGATGCATATAAAACACGGTTTAGAAATATACATGTATGTGAAAACTCTGTCATGAGGAAATCGAATTCATACATCGAGAGAATAACCTAAAACTGGTAAATTATTGTTGAATCACTGAATCGTAAGGATATGTGGATACTCTCGGCGCATGTTAAATTCAACAGTTGGAAAATCGTTTTAATAACCATTATAATAAATATCGTTGTTATAGTTTGTATGTCTGTAGCTACTTTTAAGAAACTTTTTTTTAATGTGACTTGATAGAAGACTCGAAATAAATGAAAAAAAGTATATGTGGAGGATTATCTCAGCCCACATCAATGAACAAGTACAAAGAATAAATGTGAAACGAATGAAGAAATAAGAATAAAAGGCTCAAATCAAATTATTTAAATTGTTGAATTGCCGAAAAAAGCACAGGTATGAAATACTTGAAAGCGGTGGGTTTGTTTGAACAGTTCAATGACAGTAAAAGAAGCTCGTGAGGTATGTAAGATACCTACTAGAGGCTCTGCTCTCTGACTGGATGTCATTGTAGATATGTACCTATGTTTGTAGTATAAAAAAATAGTCCTTATAGTACTTCAAATAAAGGTGACAGTAAGATAAAGGTCCACATTATCCGCAGATAAAATGTATCAGTACTACTTGGCTCTATTTGTTTGTAATAGATTATTTTAGACATGACCTTAAAAAAATAATTAACACTATAAATAGGCATAGTAGGCCAAAACCTCCTTTCTAAGAAGAGGCCTATGTTCAGCAGTGGACTATTAAAGGCTGTTGATGTGATGTGATATAATAAATATATATTTTAAACACAACTAACGAATATGATGCTTTCAAAGTGACATAAAAAACAAATAGTGATATAACTCCTACGCAAATAGGAGAATAGTAGTCAGAATGTCAAGTAGTCATATTTTAAAGGTTTTGAAATTATACGTTTGACGTTAAACGTACAAGAGGAGACTCTGAGAGGATAAGCTCAAGGTTAAATATGACTTAAAGTAAATCTGGGCAACTCAACAGTAAAATGTATAAATAATGATTTAATAACATGTAAATGAAAGACAAACTATGTTTTGGTGGAGAACTATCTTAGAAGTAAAAAGGTCAGACAGGTTTAGAGAGGATTAGTGTGGGTGGCGAACTCCTATAAAGGTTATGTATGAAATTGTACTTTTTTTCTAGTGAATATATTTGCAAAACTAAAATGTAACTAATTCTTTAGAGCACCCTCACTTAATTAAAAAACCTGCACTAGCTTCTTCTTCACCAACATAAATAGCCAGAGGCTGAATAGCCTTTAACATTTTAGGTTAAGTGTTTTCGTTTATTCTAACTATAGTAAATTCTAAAACATACTGTCCGTTCTCACCTATACTAATATGTTCTTGCAGAACTAAACCTAAATTTTAATTGAAAGTTCCGTAAAAATGGCACCTGGTGTAAACTAACAGGAATAAATGAGTGAACTAATAAATAATACAGCATAGCTTGACCAAAAATGTTTGAATATCGATTGAACGATAAGTAGGTCACGTTAAATGTAGTTTGTTATTTTGGTCGTCCTTTTGGATGTTGTTCTGGACTCAAACATGAATAGATACTAGTAACACGTGGTGGTCGGTTAACATTGCATATTCATAAACTTGTTACAGATGTTAGATGGTATAGGTAGTTACAGGTACTTGTATATAACAACAGTGTCTCATGTAGTGCCTTCATAATAATTTCGTAATAAAACGATGGCACGAACTGAACGTTTTTCAGATCTACAATTTATGTATGTTTTCCATACTCTTTTACGCTACTCACATAATGCAGAAGGTTTACTTGTACGTACTTGTTAAAATGAACGTTTATTTTGCAGATCTAAAATTTATGTATGTTTTCCATACTTTAACTAAGAAAACCAATACCAAACAGTGTTTACATTAATAAAATTTATATCAAGGTAGTATCAAATTGGATGTTTGTTTTACGTCCAATTTTACTATACACTGATGGTTAATGACTACCGCCGCCAATGGACACATGCAAGTCAAGAGCGTTCTTTGAGTGCCTAGCCCCGTCCCTCCTCCCCCAGAATAGGGAAAGACAAGATAGCCTCATTCACTCACAATATTATAATCAATACTGGTTTTCTGTGAGGTATCACTCCAGTTACTGGGTCATACATGCCTACAACCTACCACGGCTATAATACCAATTAGACAAACAGTAAAACTGACCCACAATCACATCACACATCCTCTCATGCAATAAAGTTCGACATATTGACCGTTGTTTCCAGACACTACAGGTGTGGGTTTTACTAGTAAAACACAGCATATATTTATTAAAAAACTGCGTAAAGGGTCTATGGATCGGAACGAAGTCTCTTTTGCTTTTTGGTTTTTCGCTTTCAATCATTTTAATTTATATTATACTCGTAAAATATAAAGTTAATAGAGTTAAATTGAAAAAGGTATATATATATATATATATATATATATATATATATATATATATATATATATATATATATATATATATATATATATATATATATATATAATTTTTATATATATATATATATATATATATATATATATAAAAAATAAAGGATTATGTACAAAATAAATAATGATAAATTAAACACTGAATGATCTGGCAGAAGAAATGTAGGAAAAAAGGTTTGTTACACATTTTTCGGTTTCGCTCCCATCCGCCCAGAGCGTGTAACGCGTGTAACTTCGTTCCAAAAATATTTAGCTGTCTACTTTTTTAAGCCATCATGAATCGAAACCAAAAATTGTAACATAGTATTTTAAAGTATAGAAATACAACGGTTGCATAATTGATTGCTTCAAATATTGATTGACATTTGTAAACAATTTACCATCATTACGTAAAATAAGCAAACTATTACGTTTAAACTGTTTACCTGGCCTTAAGCTCTATTAGGATGTAATTTACTACAATTTGTGTTGAATTAATTTTAGAATTATAATTCAGCAAAATTATAAATATTAATAGTTGGGTTTAAAAGAGTGATTAGGGTGACAAATATGCTTATCGAAATCTAGTGTAATATCCATTTCCTTTATTTTATATTATTTCGTGCATTTTTATGTTGTAATATACTATACTAGTATCTAGCATAAATTGTAGAGGTAGTACATTAAAGCTGTTAGCTAGCTACGGGTAAAAGCTGCAAAATGAGTAGAAAAGACAAATGCTCGTCATTTAATGATTTAAGACGTATATTACAGTAAATAAATTACGCGATGAAGAGCAAATAAACCAGGTGTATCATCAGTTATCAGATACGCTAATCTTTTGCAAGTTACGAAGGATTGAAAGTTATTAATGAGTTTGTTTTCCCTTCATACAAGGTCAGTGGTAGGTTTCTCTTCTCAGTTGTTTAATCATCTTGTTTTACGAAAAGTAAACCTTAACTAAATAGACTATACTAGTAATCATTTATTGCAAACAAATGAAAAATATAGCAATTTGATTGTTAATATACATGAAATGTTTGGTTGGATAGACATATGATACAAGAACAACCTACTCATGCTGTATATTTAACTTTATGACAATACATTCAATATTTGAAAGAAGGTAGTGATTTGAATTTCAAAGAACCATTGTGGTAAAAACCTGAGGGTGTTTCAAACACCCTCAGGTTTTTTCCTCAGAACATTAAGAGTGCTCAACATAAAACCATTTACATAAAGAGGGTAAAAGGGATAAGGTAAGATTGGCTACGCACATAATGCAGAAGGTTTACTTGTAGTCGTAAAAAATAATTAGTGACTATTCAGCGTCTACAAGCCATTTCAAAGTCTTACTTGCTGTTCATTCAGGTATTACCAGCATGTTGAAAGTTTATCACCATTTTCGTAGTAACATTTACTTTTATTCCTTTTCATACGTTCAGAAATTTATAAGGGGTTGGCCCGCTAACTCTTTATAAATTTCGGAAATGAGTTTGTGTTAGGTTCTTCCTACTTTCATTCTATTCGTCATTTCAAAGTTTACAGCCTTCTCGTTCCTGTACCTGATCGTTTTTTTATTTGGTCGTCCTGTATTATTGAGTTCGGTGACTTGAATACTTAATTTTTTATTTATGTAGTACATCCTATTATACTGTATTATTTATCTTTTAAAATTATGCTATCGTGAAAAGTACGATTTACTTCTCCTCCCGAAACAGATATGAGAATTGAAAAAAAAATTTTTAGTCAAATTTTACTTTCCAGCTCACTTCTCTGTTTAGGTCTAATTTAAGTAAAGAATTTTGCCTCATTTGGAAAACAAAACTGTTCATAATATTCTGTTTGTATAGAATTCATAATTGCATAAGTTGTTTTTTGTAATTATGTATGAATTATTGAGGTACATAAGAAATAAATATTATTTATCTATTATAACGAGCACTTACAAATGTTTAATTTGATATCAATTTTTTTTCTTTTACCTAAGCTTCATCTCTCAAACTATGACATTACGAGTATTTCAGATGGATGACATTTTGTTAAAAAAGATTACATTAAAATTACCATAATTCCTTTTTTCATGTTTCTTTATAATGAAATGTTTATGCAAGTGACACACAAAAGGAATCGTTTGTATTTTCAATCTTAAATTACCTATATTGTCAACTGTTACCGCAACTGAAGTAGGTGTTTGGAAGTTTTTTACAGAGACTTTACAAAAACTTAAGTAATTAACCCGTTAAATTTAATGTAGTTTTGGATGAAGATGTTTCATAGTTTTAAATTTTTTTCGGGTTTTTCAAACCTCCAACAACAGTAATATAAAAATGTTACAGGCAGAAAGATGGTCAACTCAAGCTGCACGTCCAATGTAAATCTCGTGACTGGTTTAGTTTTTTTTATTGTTTATGTAACAATGTAATAATGTAACGTGCTCGAAATCAACGCAAAATTTTAGATGTTTTTAGTGTCAAATTCGTTGACATAGTAAATATACGTTTTTAGTCTAAACATGGTACGTGCAGCTTGAAGTTGACGCAACCCATTTTCAAGAACTTAATTATACACGTCTGTTGCCTTTGACGTGAAGAAATTCGCTTATTAAAGCTACGGCATGGCCGTGACGTACCTAGTAAGTGAAATAACTAATATTTTTAATCAAATCTTTCAGCTTGCAATGCACTTTCTTCGTTTATATATAATTTTATATTAATAATTTGGAATTGTTATTCATAATGTGTCAGGATTTTTCACCAAAGTATATATGGACTGAGATCTACAATAAAAGCAGCTCTATCAACAATAATTGTTTTTTAACCAAGATGTATTTATTGTGTTTGCGTCCCAATTTACACATCTAATATCCACAAAAATTTCAGTTATTTTTAAAAACATTCCCAACCATTAATTCATATAGAATTTTCTTAATTATCTACTGTTTTTTATTGAATGAGAATTTCTTCTATGAGTGTTTTCCACATAAAAGCCATGAGCGTGCTTTTGTGAGTAGATTTCTATTCAACTAGTCTCATAATGTGTCAACAAAATGTTTTACAGATTATTCTGTCCCCAGATTTAATTTCCACTAGACGAAGAAGGTAAATATTAAGTCTAGACTACAATGTCGAGCAAACTGTAGTGAAGCTTAATTAAGACGAGACCAAAAAGGCTAGCGTTATCTAAACATAGCTGTCGTGGATATTAAACCGTCACGACAGAGTACAAACTACGATATGTTCATGTATTATCCTCATTTTCGTCCATAAATTGTATGTTTGTGTAATGTAAGATTTATGAATACAGCTTCACGAGTAATTATTTTATACATGTATAACTATGGTGTCTATTTTGCGATGTACAAAAAAAGGAGTTTATAGGCAGTAAGAAGCTGAACATTCAGCACACTTCCATTAAAGCCAGAAAAACTTTTTGCAGCTCATCGCCAGGATTTAATACAATCAGAAACATTCATATTTTAGAAATATGAACCGGTAGCACTGTTGATATATTATGTCATGTTGACATAGATTTGGTTCCATCATCCAAAGCTAAAATTGGTCTCTGGTTCTGGTTCAACTGAACAGAATAATAGACAATCGTAGTAAGGTATAGTAGCCTATCAAGGATTGCAATACTCAACCCAAAGAATAAGTTTTTTTTTAAGTTAGAGGGGGCAGACGAGCAGACGGGTCACCTGGTGGAAAGTGACTAACGCCGCCCATGAACGTCTGCAACTCAGGAGTCACAAATGTTGTGATGGATAGTTTTAAGTTGTGATGATGATATAAAAATAATGAAATAATAGATATATGAATAGATACATTATATATATTAACAAATACATTCATATATATTAACATTGCCAGTAAACAACACATTATTATCAAGATAACATGACATTATAAGCATCACACTAGCGGCTATATTTACTACATATCCGTGTATTTGAATATAATACTTATATGAATTCATCTAATATTTATGAGCTTGTTAATTTGTAGTCAGGCATTATATTTAACATAACTATTAACGGTACATTAATTTTCAATTATTAATTTAAATATTAGAATACGCTGTTATTGATTTTAATATTAGTAATATTATTAATATTTCATTTATTTAAATTTATTAACATTTCATTTAACAGTAATATTTCATAAAGAGATTTAAAATTGAGGCCCTTCATTATAGCTTTAAAGTTTAGAAACGTAACTTGACATATATATTTATATGTATAAATATCAATTTTCTAAATAAAAAAATATGTTTCACGTATTTCAAACTTTCGTGGATAAGTAGTAAAAAAAAACACATTTTGAATTTTACATTTACCCCTGCCTGCTTAAACTTTGTTTATACAAGTGTTAAGTATTACTTACCTTACTATTTTGCAATAGCTTTTTCACTTGGCTTATGGGCTTATTCATTTATGAACAGAAATGGTTAATTGTGACATTATACATATGTAGTATGAAAATAAGAATATGTAAACAAGCTAGGTATTAGACAAGATACTATGAATTTACAAGTGTGAACTAATCAGTTCAAAAGCTTTAATCAGCTTTAAAAATACTGCATTTTTAAAGCTGTAACTAATATTATCCATTAGCTAAACTCGAACAACGTAATTTTCTCAGTCATCGTCGTGTCTTTGAACTTGCACTACAGAATGTGCACATGTCTTAGAGTGAAGAATTCGTCTCAAAACAATACACCTTTCCCTTCTTTGTTCAACTTTCTTTTTGTTTTGATGCCTTTGTTGGTGCAATGCTCAAGTAAAACTAGGCTAATTTAATGAAATGAAATTCAAATTTAGATGAATTTTTTAACACAAGTGTGGTGTTTATTCTATAATACGTTTTTTTTATGTTGTGATGGATAGTTTAAAGATATTACCAAAAAAATTGAGTTAAACTAACCTTACCTCTATGAGTGAAGGATTTGCAGTCGTGAATTGCAATTCAAACAGATTCGTATAGTATCGTGAAACTTCTCTTAAATAGCGTACTACGTTGATAATTTTAAGATTATTCATGGTTTATTATCTGCTTACAATACAGATTTAAATGTTCAAATATTAATATAACGGCCAGAATATCGATTGTAGAATGTACCGGTAAATATGTTTCTATGGAATGGAGTGACATAATTTTTTTACTTGCTTTTTATTTATTTTTACAATTTTAATTTAATGAATAACATAACTGTGGCAATCCTTGTTAGTGCAGTATGTAGCGACTGCTGTGCTCGGTTTCAATTCCTGGGCCAGACAAAATGTTGGTATGATCTGCATATATTTGTTAGTGAGTTTCGGTGTTTTCTATGTATAATATGTATGTATTTACAAAAAAAAAGTTCATAAGTATTCAGTCAATATAGCTTACATAGTACAAGCTCTGTTTAGTTTGAAACTAAATGGTGTTGCTTGTTAGATATTGCAAATATTTATTAAATGAATATTTATAATCCTAAGTATTAGATGTGCAATAAGTAAAAACAATGTTAAATTATGTTCTAATTTATCTTTAGGCTAATGTCCATGTCGGGCACGCCGTTATTGCGGCGGTAAGACCTGTTATTTAGGATTGGTTCGAGAGGCGTCACGGAACCCAGTCATACCGGCTGACGCAGGTAATCACCGGGAAAGGTTGTTTCGGAGATCACGTGTCTGATCCGAAAGGCGCCAACGCCTGAGTGCCGGACCGTGGACACGGCCCTCCACATGTTGGCAGAATGCCCGGCGTGGGTGACCGCAGAGCAGAGGCGTGACCTCGTTGTGGCCATCGGAGTGGGAGTCGTCTCGCTCGGTAGTATGATTGCCGCCATGGTACGAAGCGAGAGTGCGTGGAACTCCGCCGTCTCCTTCTGCGAACAAGTTATGCTTGTGAAGGAGATGGCGGAGCGGGACCGGGAGAGGTTTAGAATTCGCCCGGCCTGCCAGGCCCGGAATCTGGCCAGGTATGTAGAACAACCTCAGTCCGCCATAAACTCAGGCCTGGGGGTGACAGGTGAGGCCATCTGTCACCCTTGCAGATGCAGGCAGGAGTGGCGGCGAGAAGTGTTGCCGAGCGCGCCTTTTGAGAGCACAAAGGGAATTCCGCACAGGAAAAAAAAAGGAAACGGTAAAGTCCATGCAAACGATTAAACATAAAATTGGCGTGAAAACTGGTGACAATACCAGATGGGCGGGCTGGAGGTCTTTCTGGAACTAGGACGATGTTCAATTTCCTGTTTTTTTTCTTACAACAAATATAAAAAAAAAACCTTATGTATACGACGAGTATAATATATATTAAAGAACTGGAACAAAATATTATTAAGACAATTTTTTACTGATATAGATTTTATATTAAAAGTAATGCTTTAACTAACATTCGAAAGCTGTGACATCTACGTTTGTCAAGGAACGTTCACCTCTACTTTATGATGGGATTAACTTCGAGCTATTGCAAATAATCCGTTCAGGACCTTTTTGTAAAAAATAGATAAAATTCTCTAGTACTAGTCAAGGTCTCAGTGACTCGCTTCTATCAAGTCAACCAGTGTCTCGACTTGCGACACCGCCACGTCTCTTTAGATTTCACTCGTGATCTTTATTTTGACGCACCATTCCTTTACCACGGTTTAGTGGCCCTTGTCACTTTTCTTTTCACTAAAAAACAAGGAATGAGTGGTTTAACTGGTTACCCACTTGTTCTTTATAAATTTTTAATTTTTCTTCTTTATTATCACTTTTTAATTAACAAATCAACTTTTATTAATGTAATAAAAAAGTGTGTGTGTCAGTTAAGAACGATTTGCACATTTAAGAACGAGCGCACGAAAGGTTGCGCACAAAAACCGTAAAGAGGTGATTCGATCATAAAATTTTACTCTTCATATTTTTTCATACGATAAAATCGATTCTTAAGGAGTAAACTTCGATAATAATAAAAAAAAAACGAGTAACTGTAAGTCACGGTATTTGTTAGTAGTACATTAAAACTTAGCCTTTGTTAGTATTAAGGCACTTAATTACAAAAAAATGCATGAAGCTGACAGCATCGAGTTATATATGAACAACTGTTGGCTATCACAGCTGTTGGAGCTGCCCCTCACCCGCGATACAAATAATGCTGCTCGTTTGCATACAGTGGAGTTAAAGAAGTCAATTCTTACCTCTGCAAAACATTCCTAAGGAACTGCATCGCCAGGGCAGCCCCATCATTCTCCTAAATGCATTATTATGTTGGATCCGGAGGGCCTCATATGATTCCAACTAATAATTCTCCCATGAGCTGCACGTGTGAACTTTAAAAGCTTTAAACAGAGTAACTTTTACCTTTTTGGTACAGTGTTACAGTGTTTGTGATAGTACAGTTGTTTGTAACCAGCAGGCGATCATATTCTCCCGCACCAACAGAGACCTCCGTTCTCTCTCAAGATCGGAGGTAACCAGATGACCCAGATATTTTAAATGTTATACTCGCTCTAAAGATACTCCGTCAAGCCGTATAGGAACATCAGGACAACCTTTATTTGATACCATGTATTGACTTTTGTTCACATTGTAAACAAGCCCGTTATCTATTGCATACTGCTTACAAGTTGCCAATAAAGACATTAAACCACTGAGGCACTTAGCAGCACCATGTCGTCAGCATATGATAGATTATTGATACACACATCGCCTATATAACAACCAACACGTCGACTGCTCTAGTTCATATATAGATTGAAGAGGGTAGGAGAAGTCCCCCCCCTGTCTCACGCCACATTCCAGCCTATCTGAATAAAATAGTTTAACCGCCCATCGAACATTAATGATCTGATTTCCATGCCAGTGCTTGAAAATATTTATGGGTTGAAGAGATAACCTAGTTTCTTCAAGCTTTTCCCATAGCACATCGTAGGAAACCAGGTCAAAAGTTCTAGACAGGTCAAGGAAACAGGCATAAACTGGCGTTTCTTGCTCTGTATAGTACCCGCCGGAGCGCTTAAGGGACAAGACAGCACTTTCAGTCGAAAGACCAGGTCGAAAACTGAACTGGTTTTCGTACAATGATGAGTCTTTATTTAAATGCGTATCAAGCAGTCGGTCAAGCACTTTGCATATAGTGGTTGTTAAGGATATTGGTCTGTAGTTCTCCGTATACAGAGATCACCTGTTTCACACTTTACAATAGGAACTACGATAGTTTTTGTAAGGTGGCCAGCCGCTAAGAGGCGACGTCCGCGTGTGCCCTACGTCACCCACAAACACACTGCGTGCGGATAGGAGGGGTCCGGATGTCTTGATAACAGCTGTTCAAGGATTCCTCCTATTTCAGATACAGAGTGGGACACCGTATGGTTTTAGTCAGTTCGATTCACCGATTCCTCCATACCCCCCGCCGCAAACCGCGGTGGTGACGGCCCGAAGGGGTTTCCACACGAAAAAGAAAATGGACGTTTCGCTCCACCAAGATAAAGTTTTTCTTAAATAATATTTGTTTTAATTCAAATCTTTTCGACAAGTTATATTAATGAATTTATTTAATTGCATACCTTTACAATTTAATTTTAAATAACTTGTGATATCTCTAAAGTACTAAGTACTAACTTTTACCGATTTATGTCCATAATATAACTATATAAATAAGGTTTTAATCCAATTACTCAAAGGGTTTTATGCTATCACTGTTTGTATTAAACTAATGTTTCATACCAAGTACAGATGGGAAGCGTTAATCTGTAAATTGGGTTATACTGATCCTTATTTTGCACTTAGCAACATAGACATAACTGAACTGTGAATATGTATCTTCGAAGATTATCAAAAGCCTACATAAAACAAGCTTGTAGTAACAAAACATCTATTAAAACGAAGCTTAATTTTTTTAGATATTCCATAAAGTAACGTATAAAATATTAGTACTTTGTTATTATTGACTAACTAAGATTATTGAATAACGGAGGTATTTAAAATGCACGGTGTACTGTTAATGTGTATTGTTCTTCTTCTTTGTATATAAATTACAAAATGCGATACACGCAGTTATACTAAACTTGTAAAAGACAAATAATTTTAGTCCGTGGGCTTTCAAACAATGTTTAGATGGACAAAATACAAGGCGAATACCTACTGTTTCCATTTTTATGAGTCATTGCAAATACCCTCGGCATCGCATCTCTTTGTGACAAACACAAAGAGATGCGATACACAATACACATTACGACAGCCAAACAAATAACACATTACCAAAAATGTTCAAGCGATTAAACAAAAAAAAAACCGCTTAGAGCACCCGCGAATTATGTGTTAAATGTTTTACTTTTCCAATGTAACCGCAGTATTGTTTTATAAGAAAGGTTTTATACATTTAAAACGATGGTTTCTGACTTTGCAAGTAGTGGCAAAATTGCGTGGACAGAAATCTACCCATCGTTGACGTTGATGATGTCAACGACTTCTGTGTGATATGATCTTTGAGCTATGGTATTGATAAAAAACCAATCATGTATAGTTAACAGATAGATTTTCTTATAATATAACAAATTTCTTAATAGTTATTTTTAAGTTAAATCTTGCCTTCTTGAAATGAAATAAAACGAAATAAATTGAAATTTCATTGACTTCTCTGCTTTATAGAGAATATGGGATTCGAATAAGGAAAATATTTAAAAAAATGAATAGGTGACAACTGTAGGAATATCTTACATATTATTCATAATTTAAACTTATGTATTTTATATACCCCTAGGTTTCTGTTATGCTATTGATTGCAAAAATTGGCAAAATAATCAGTGGCTGTGCAGAAAATAATCAAACTATCGATATAAAGTAACATTTGAAGTTTTCTTAGTTTCGGTATCTTTTAGTTGATAAGGTTAATTCTAGACACACCTAACATGGTAACTTGTAATTGTATTTTACAATGTCACACATCATACTAACCTACAACTTTAGATTACTTTCATCATTTCCCATAGGCGTCGTAACCTTGCAACAGTCTGCTGTAAGGATAATAACAAGAGCGGAAGTGCCCACCTGTTCTCTCATAATAAGCTATCTCACGTTAAGGAAAGTATGATCATGTTTATCATAGAGAGATTGGTGAGGTAATAACATAATCTCTTTTATTGCTTGACTTACGTGTTACGAGTTAAAAAGATAAACTCGTTAACTGCCCATTTTTGACAAAATATCGTTCCAAAATTCATCGAATGTGGTACTGAAGGCCATTTGACTAAAGTGATGCTCTATACATTATCTCACGAAATATAATCCATACTTCCATACTTATATTATAAATGCGAAAGTGACTTTGTTTGTTTGCTTGTTTGTTAAGCTTTCACGCCTAAACCACGAAACTGATTTTACAAATTCTTTCACTAATGGAAACCTACATTATCAGCGAGTAACATGGCTACTTTTTACCGCGATATCCAACATACACGATAGCGGAGCTACGAAAGCTAGCTTAAAGTAAAACCAAGAGTAGATCAACGTCGTTAATATGGCTTAGTTTATTTGCGTTGACGTTCAGTCTCTCCTAATGAAGAATCTCGTAAAGGACAGCTTAAATCAAGCAACACCATAATCACATAAGATTAATCTCCCATTTGTAATAGTCTTAAATAAACATAGCCAATATTGCCAGGTGCAATATTTGTGTAAATTCAAAGGTCCGTATGTTGACGGATTAAGAATACGGAGTGTCACCACCCCTATTCATCCTGTGGGTGTCGTAAAAGCCGACTAAGGGACAACAGCACTGCAAAGAGAAGGAAAACTTGACACAAACCCTATACCAACCCGTCTGGTATAAAACCTTTCCAAGGAGACGTCTATTTCCAGCAGTGGACTATTAAAAAAGTGGCTGTTGACGATGCCAGGTGCGATTGTTGCCGGGCACGCCGTCATTGCGGCGGTAAGACCCGTTATGGAGGATTGGCTCGAGAGGCGTCACGGGACCCTCTCATACCGATTGACGCAGGTGATCACTGGGAAGGGATGTTTCGGAGATCACCTGTGTCTGATCCGCAAGGAGCCAACGCCTGAGTGCCACCACTGCGATGGCCAGACCGTGGACACGGCTCTCCACACGCTGGCAGAGTGCCCGGCGTGGGTTGAGCAGAGGCGAGACCTCGTGGCGGCCATCGGAGTGGGAGTTCTCTCGCTCGATAGCCTGATTGCGGCTATCGTGCGGAGCGAGAGTGCGTGGAACTCTGCCGTCTCCTTCTGCGAGCAAGTTATGCTCGCGAAGGAGACGGCGGAGCGGGACCGGGAGAGGTTTAGAACTCTCCCGGCCCGCCAGGCCCGGGCACGGGCCAGGCAGCGCAGGCGACTCAGGCGCCGGAGGTCGCAGAACGACCTTCGTCCTCCATAAGCGCAGGCCTGGGGGTGACAGGTGAGGCCATCTGTCACCCTAGCAGAAGCAGGCCGGGGTGGCGGCGAGCGCGTTGCGAAGCGCGCTCGCTTCCAGGGAGCACAGGGAACATGGGGTTCCCACACGGGGCGGGGGTCGTCTACTCGTCTGTAGATGACCCGAGGTATGTCGGGGCACCAGGGCCTTCCTTTCTAGGGTATACCTGGTTCCCCGGCTATTAGTACCCGGCGAAGGCGTGCGGTTTTAGTCGGTTCGAGTCCGACATGCCACCGACAGGTGGTATCCGAGGGGATTTCCGCACGGAAAAAAAAAAAAAAAAAAGGTGCGATTGTTGCGTATTTATTAAATAAATCAAGATGTCTAATATTTGTACAGTCTATTAACTTTTCTAATTTATAAATCAAGAAATAATATTATCATTAATCAGCCTTTGATAGTCTACTGCTGGACATAGGCCTTTCCTTAGAAAGAAGGTTTTGACCTACTATACCACTCTGGCCAGGCGGCTTGTATAGGCTTTGTTTTAAGTATTCCTTCTCTTTGCAGAAGTATTGTCCTGTCCCCTTAGTCGTCTCTTACGACACCCTTGAAATGTTTATAATGTTGTTTTAAGCACGGTGGTATCTCATTGCACTTTTAAACAAAAATGTAAAAAGCGTAGTAAAGTAGCATCGATAATGTTAGCTTAACATTGAAATGTACAATAACCTTTGTATAAATCGTAACAAATAAAACAAAATAATAACTCGACTTGAAATACTAGCAGAGTGGAAAGGAATTATAGTGAAAGCAATTTGAATAAATGAGATAAAAATGACGTCCCTAGTTCGTTAAGAAGTTTCAAACAAGCGTAAAAAGTAAATATCCGGTGTTACTTCGGTGGTATTACGTCGTTTGAAATAGGTACCCTTTAAGATGTTCATTTTCGTACCTGACTTTTATAATAAAGGGGGTTCCGAATGCGACTGTTTTAAATATTTATTCCTAATTTCATTTCTAATTAACTAATTATGTCAAAAAATCTTGTCAGTCATATTTAACCTACATCTAATTTTTAAGTTTTAAAAATGAACCTTTGCAGGTAAACGTGGTTCGGATGACAATAATACAATTTGTCATTTTGGAGCTGGTCAGTCTACTTCTTGAAACTCTTGAGTTTCGCTTCATATCTTTCATTTTGTCGCGTCCTGCAGACTGGAATTAGTAACAAAGATCTGATATGTGTCTGCCTGTTAGCGGATAATAAAACTCTTTTTAAAATTCTAATTTATTGTAATAATAATAGAAAAAACTACACTCTTTAGAGTGTAGTTTTTTCTAGACTATAAATAATTCATGAATATACAGAGTTACTTTAGGGAGTTGTAATAGAAGGAGGATTTGTACTAATATATATAGTAATGAATTTATGTATATCATTTCCGAAAGAATTTACTATGAAATGCCATATCCAAAACCTAACCCATTTTTTTTAAATTTCTGTCCTTTATTTTTTGCTTTTATTTATTACTTTGTTTGCATTGTATTTTTTTTGTTTTTTTTGATTGGGACTAATCCCACCCACACGCCCACCACTGTAACTCCTGTACACCAGGATCCACAGCAGTGACCCACGAACACACCGAGTTATGACACTCGGGAAGTCCCAGGAAGAAATTAAACTGTCTTGGAACCCGCAACGAAATTAATCAGAAGAAAATTGGAGGAGTTGGAAATACAGTAAATCCACTTCCCTCCTTAGCAAAGCGGGAGACAAAATGAAGTAAAATAGGCATACACCCTTTTAAACAGGGAAGCACCACGGCCACAAAATATTACGGGTCCTACATGAGCTATATTTGATTTCTATAATATGTATGGCAGAATCGCCTAAACGCACGGAAATTCACCCTAGTTGACACAAGATCCCCATAGTATACCGCCCCAGATGTCACCTGCAAGCTATTCAGCATTATATTACGTTCATTATACCAAAGACTACATTCCCAGAGGATATGATGAGCAGACTGTTCATAATGAGAGTTAGGTGTTGAGCATTGACACAATGGTGACTCGACTAATTTAAATGAATACAACTTGCTCTTAAAGTTACCATGACCCGTAAGAAATTGAGCGACACAGTGATCCACCTCAAGCCATGTCCTCGACAACCGTTCGCGAACAGATGGAAAAAATTGGTAAAGATGGCGCCCCTTGGATGATTCGTCCCAGCGTTGCTGCCATTCGTCTATGAGGTCATTATAGACATCGGACTGCTGTTGAAGCAATCTTGTAATTTTACCGCGATCGCGCGCGCCCAAGAAATCGCATTCCATGTTTTGTCTTGAATAGTACATGGCTGCACGTCTCTGCACCTCGAGATCGACCGGAAGGACACCCGCCAACACCGGCAAAGCCTCAGTGCTAACCTTCCTATATGCCTTGCACAAAAATATCAGTGCAAGTCGTTGGCCTTGTAACAGTTTGCGACGGACAGCGCCTACGGTTGCCCTATCGGCCCATACAGGTGCACCATAGCACATAGAACCTAAATAAGTAGCTCCGTATATGATCTTTAATGTATTAAATGATAGACCCCATGTCGCAGTTGATATCCTTGTCAATGCACAGAAACTCTTTTTAGACTTTTCATTAACTATTTTAATATGTTCGATAAATGAAAAGTTTCTTTCTAAAACTAATCCTAGATAACACACTGTGGTTTTATTTTTTACAGTAACATTGTCAAATCTAATGCTCGGCGGTGATTTGAGGTTACCTTTTAAAAGTAATTGGAAGGTTTTGTTGGGTGCAAAAGTTAAGCGATTACGTTCACCCCATTGAGATATCAAGTTCAAACATCTATTGGCTAATCTCTCAAGCCCCGCCCTAGTATCAGACTCCACCAGTAATAAGCCGTCATCAGCATACGCGTTCAGAGTACATCCGGATGGTATTGGTATCGTAAGAAAATCGTCGAAGCCGATATTCCACAAGTATGGACCTAGCACCGATCCCTGAGGACATCCCATTGTATATGCATTGTATTGTTAGCTATCTAATAAGGTATAATTCTAGTATCAGAATTCATAGAATAAAACTTAGATGAACGACCGGACCGTGCTTTTAATACTATTATAATCCATCTACTTCGACCTTAACTTGTGGATACTTCTGGACTTATATACAAATACAATTATATATGTAGTAATGAATCTATGTATTTTTATTATATCTAATGTTATATCTTTTGTTTACCAAACTATGAACTACGACAAATTGGGTATTTTATCTTTGCACCTACTGCATCATATTTCTGTTAGGTCGACTGGGAGAGCATGCCTCATGGCATTAAGTCCGCCTTTTTACATCATGTGCACTAAGTTTAAATACATAAATATATCTATAATTTATTTATCCATCACCTGCCATCACCTGTTCAAGCTTTTAATTTATTTCCTCTGTATAGGAAGCGGATAACAATACTTTGAAGCGTTTATATTATACCAAAATCAAAAGATCTCTTTAGATCTTTGAGATCGGACGCAATACAATGTTGTTTTATTTTCACGTAGTTCTCAATAACTTAAATATTGTAAAATATGTTCTGATCCTTTGCGCAGTGACGTGAGGAAAACGGCAAAAATAGTAGAATCGGTGCATTGACCTGTTAATTTCAGTATTGTATGAGACGATATTGCTTTACTCAGTCAATATTCTTTCGCGCTTATAAAGTAGTCTTATGCTACTTAGTCTAGCCTTAATCGTGCCAATCGGGGGTTCAATACTTTTCTCATATTAAAATGGAGTGGGGTGATTAAGAGAGCTAAATTGTTGTGATGGCATTACACAAATGTTCTCTGTTTGTTGCGACAATCAAACATCATATTTTTTAATTTAGAATCTTTTAGATTTCATGTGAAGTACCACTCTGTGTCCATCTGACATTTTAGTTCAAAGTAGCTTATCCCAATTTTCCATCTTCCTTTGTCTCGGAAACTATTACATATATAAGAATTTCAGACCAGCAGGTGACCATAAAAGAAGACAGCCAAAACGCTTGCCAATGTTACACATAGTGCCGACACCAAATAAAACTGGGTAAATTATGATATGCACAATTCTCTTAAAAATAAATCCTTTATATATTGATATGGACACTTTTACCTCTTATATTAACTCTATAGTTACTTTTTCTAAGTTATAATGTTTATCGCTATCGTCTGCGGTATTTCCGGACCGATGCGACCTTCAAACCTTCAATAAAAGAGCGTACACCTTCCTAAAAAGCCGGCAACGCGTTTGTGACTCCTGAGTTGCAGACGTTCATGGGCGGTGATGGTCACTTTCCATCAGGTGAGCCGTCTGCTCGTTTGCCCCAACTAACATGAAAAAATCCGTAATTTATTTACGGGATCACCTGATCATGCCTTTCATTTATATTTTCATTATAGGCAGGGGATAAAAATAGTTTGAAGTTTTAATATTATTCTGAAATCAAAGGATCTCTTTTGATCTTTGATATCGGACGAATACAATGTTGTTTTATTTTTTATAGCTCGTAGTTCTCAAGAACTTTAATATTGTGAAATGTATTCTGATCCTTTGCGCAGTAGCGTGAGGGAAACGATAAAAATTTTAGAATTAGTGCAATGACTTGTTTTACTTGTTTTGTACAGTACACTGACTATTATCATACAACCCTTCGGAATGAGCGGTACTTAAAACCAAATGGTCGATTATCGTTTCACAAAAACGTTTTGTAGTAATCAATCAACATGAAATGTTTATTATAATGATAATTATTACTGTATACTGTAACTATTTAAACATAAAATATTGAAACATATATGTATGATAACTTTCCCTGTTGCTTAGGTTTTGGGAAGATTCGGCATGCCGACATTTACATTTTCTTCTGTTACCCAAACAAGAGTGTAAATAATATGCCAGAATATGTAATTCCACGAACTTAACAATGAAAATAGATTATGTTAAAGGCTTTCTAAGCATGCTCTCACTTCATAAAAATAAATCTCATCACGATATAACAACCAAATAATCTCATGAGTATCCTTAATACGAATGACCTAACGCCCCGGAATATTCAAAAGTTATTGTCGACGCCCTTTTTTTGATTAAGCATTTCTAAAGGAATGTGAGATGTAAGCGATTCTTAAAACCTCTAATGTAACACGATCAGCAGACCCACTCGCAACTTTGCATTTTTGCCATCCCGCTGGATATGATTTTCATTTTAATATTCACAGAAAATTATAAGTAGATTATCTTGTTCCTGAATGGGAATATAAAATCAGTCACTTGCTATTTTCTTGAGAACATACTGTTATAAAAGTGTTTTAAATTACCTAATTTATCTAAAGTTTTTTTTTATGGTATAAGGGGTAAACGAGCAGACGGGTCACCTGATGGTGAGCAACTACCGCCGCCCATGGACACCTGCAACTCAAAAGTCACAAGTGCGTTGCCGCCCTTAGAGTCCCACCCTATATTTAACACATATACATACAGATAATAAATATGTATGAAATTATTATTATTTATTTTTTTATTTAATTCATTATGCACTAATTACAACTCACTTGTACAATGGCGGACTTGATGCCACAGAGCATTTTCTCACAGTCAAACTTTTAGTGGTGGGGAAATGTCTGTAGTAAAAGTAAAAGTCTGTATAAGTAGGTGCACTAGAAATTAAGTTTTGTTATAAAAAGATATTAATTATACTTAATTGAGGAGATGCAGATAAACAGTGGGACAGATATACATAAATACATACTGAAATACATCTACACATGTAATTGCTGAGTTACATACATACATAAAACTTTATGCTTGTGATGAATCTGCTGGGGTGACCATAATGCGACCTCTGACTTTTTCGACTTAAATGAGAGGCGGCTGGCTGCTATCCTGATTTCGAGAGGTGGAGAGTTCCAAAGAAGTAAAGGTTAGATAAGGAAAGAAGAGTGGATACACGCGGAAGTATGAGTGGAAATCTGTTGTGATTAGAACATAGAACTTTGAATGAGGATGTAAGGTAGGAAAGGCGCAGTGCGCCAGTTCAATTCTCCACGAAATTTTTGTCTTATCTTATCTAAAATCACTACGCCTTCATCGCTTCGCATCGTTGTGGTACATAAGTGGAGATTTTAGAAAGAGAAAATAAAAAAGAATAGGCATACTCAGTTTAATAAAACATTATAAAAACCAGCAGGTGACTGTGTCAACATAAATTATCAAAATATCTATACAAATAAAAAAAAATTGAAATGTCTGTTTTTTAATATCAAAATAATAATGGTTTTTCATGCTCACACGGTTATTTACACGATTGCCTTAAAAAAAGTTTAAACATTTTTTATCTATCTGTATGTCTGTTCCGAGTAATCTTCAAAACGGCTTGACCGATTTTGATAATATTTTACTACGAGGTAGCTAAGGAGTAACTTAGGCTTTTTTTTCTATAAGAAAACCCCTATAAAATTTTACCCGGTCCGGGAATCGAACCCACTAAGGTAGCGCTTTTCAAAGTCGCGGACACCAGTTAGTATAAATATATAATATACACCAGTTTTTGAAAACAATTTAAATGCCACCTATGCAATTGAAAGGAATCGAAAGGTGTTATCGTTGAATTTATTTTGTTGAATACCGATATAAACAAGATCAGTAAAGAAAACACACCTCTAATAGTCTTGAATTATAGGATACTATAAAAAATAAACTTTTCTAATTCTAACAGTAACCCAAAGGAACCCTGAAATTTTGTGAGAGTAATAACGAACTCAAAGGTATTAAATGTTTAACCCGTGTGAAATTAATTTCAGTAGGCTGACAACATAATCTGTAGGTTTATAATACCGAAGTAAGCCAGGTGACTATAACATCTTTGTTTTTGTATCAATACTAATTTTGAACTGCCTTATTTTCCTGTAGATAAATTAATTTTGATAGTTTTAAAATTAGCTACATACATATTTTACATGCATGTAGGAGCTGGGTAATAGGCCAAACAACTTCTTTTAAAAATCAGCTTTATTATTTGTTCTTGACGTCTTCTACAGTTATGCACCATCACCATCAGTAATTTTTAGAGCACACCACCACATCGTTTAGCTCAGACCCGCCATCTTCCTTTTTTCTCTCTCACTCACTCCCATATCACTCTTACATTCGAATCATCTTACGCTCCGTTTCACTACTCTTATCTTATTAGTTTATTATTTTAAAATATAAAATATTTGTAATATAAAAATGCCTACAACTCGGCCATTCTGCCTTTAGTCTGTCCCCAGACTATAAAAATAAACCAAGAATAAACTAAATTATCTTCTCTTCTAACAAACTATCTTTAACAAAACAAAACTTCTATAAAAAAACAAAATATTTGTAACTTCACCTTAACAATGTTGATGAAGTTGTTATGTTCTACCTTGGTACACAAACACAAGAACACAACAATAGAAGATCATCTTTCATCATTATTAATCTTATAAAATATTTGTTACCTTTAAAACTATAAATTCTCTAACATTAATTATGACAGTTAACCATTTCAAAGCATAAGTTTTAATTCTTACTATTATAATGAGAAATTCTATTTAGGTTAGAGTCTATTTGATACAGATCTACTAGAAAAATAAACAAGTTACTACAACAAAATGTATTATTTACCTTAATTACCTAACACCTTAAGCTTAACGTGGTAGTTATAATTAAACAATTCAAGTTTCTTTCTATTATATGAAAATAAAGTTGTATCCGACAAGTAAGAATAAAATAGACAGGTATTTTAATAATGTTTCTATACATTTGGGTATCCACGTCGTATTAGACAACTCTACATCCTAACAGCAAGGCTGTGAGTGCAGACAAACTCATGGCCACAACTTCATACAATCTGCACCCGTTGAAGTTCTCACAGGTCCTTCTGCATTAAGATCCACTTTTTCTACATGATACCTTCCTTTCCCAACTTTCCTTGTTATTTTATATGGACCCAAAAACTTCGGTTTTAGCTTCATAGCATTTCCAAACTGAGTTCTACGAATGGCAACTATGTCTCCTTCATTATAGTCATGGTTTTCTTTTCTTTTTCTATTAAATGTCCTCATATTCTCTTCCTGTATTTTCAAAATCTGCGCCTTAGATTGTTGTCTTAAATTATCTCGCTTTTCCATAAAATCCTGTCTGCATTCTTCTTCTATTAAATCAATAATTTGTATGTCTTCTTTCTGTTTCATCCTTGTTCCAATAAACAAATTAAATGGTGATGTATTAATAGATCTCTGATAAGTACTATTGATAGCACGTTGTACTTTGCTTACATACTTATACCAATGTGCTGGCTCCTGAACACACATCTTAGTCAGTACCGAGATAATCACTCTATGGATGCGCTCAACTTGACCGTTGCCCCTTGGGATACCTGTAGTTACTGTATGATGCTGAATGCCTTCTTCCTGACAATAATCTTGAAAATCTTTTCCTGTAAAAGCTGTTCCTTTATCCGTGATTAATCTCGCTGGGTTACCAAAATCTTTTTGATGCATTTTTAATTTATCTACAGTCTCCTTTGAAGTTAACGTCTTGGTGGGGTAGATCCAAACAAATTTTGTATAGGCATCAATAACAGTCAAAATGTAATTATATAACTTCTTTGTAACATCCAATGGACCAAGATGATCACAGTGTAGTGTCTCAAGTGGCAATTCACCTTTTTCTATAGGACTCAGAAAACCTTCTTGTTTTCCCTCCTTCTTGTTTGTCAAAATGCATGGAACACATCCAAATATTACTCTATCCACTTTCTTACTTAAATCTTTTATATAATAATCCCTTTCAATAATATCTATTGTCTTTTTTCTTCCAAAATGTCCTACTTCATGTGCTCTTCTTATTATTTCACTATCCATAACTTCTGGTATAACTAATTTCTCTGCCCCTTTATAAATCAAATTATTCTTAATGTAAAAATCTTTGTATTCTTTCTCCTTGAGTATTTCTCTAATAACATTTAAACTTTCATCTTCCTTCTGAGCTTTACATATTTTAGCATGCAATTCTGATTGAATAGCACAAACATGGGGATTCCTACTCAATGCATCCACATGTGACATCTTCCTTCCAGCTCTATGAACTATTTCATAGTCAAAATCCTGAAGAAATAAAACCCATCTTGCTACCTTAGTTGAAATTTCATTTTTGTACAGTGTCTTTTGAAATGCTGAACAGTCAGTTATGATTTTAAAATGAATGCCTAGTAAATATTTTCTAAATTTTCTTACACCTTCAACAACTGCTAACGCCTCAAGCTCATAACTATGATAATTTTGCTCAGTTTGACTAGTTTTCTTACTCATATAATGAACAGGATGTAATCTTCCATCTTTACTATCTTTCTGCATTAAAATAGCTGCAAATCCAAACTTAGATGCGTCTGTATGAAGCTCTGTATCTAAACCAACTTCAAAGATCTTCAGTACAGGTTCACTGCACAGCTTAGTCTTCAGTGTTTCAAATGCGGTTCTTTCTTCTTCTCCATAATAAAATTGTTTGTCTTTCTTTAACAAGTCAGTCAGAGGTTTAGCTATGAGTGCATAATTCTCAAAATACTTGCGGAAGTATGAGGTCAACCCAACAAAACTATGAACCTGTTTAGTTGATTTTGGCTCAGGAAAATGTGCAATTGCCTCAATCTTGCTGGGTGCGGGTTTCACAGTTCCACCTTCAACAACATGCCCCAAATACTCCACCTTCTTTTGTAACAGCTGACATTTTTTCCAATTTATTTCTAACCCGTACTCGGATGCCACCTTTAGAACCATCTTCAGTCGATCAAATCCTTCCAATTCATCTTTACTCAGAATCACAATATCGTCTATAAAAATTAAAACTACACCATCTGCTATTAATTCTCTGAAGATCATACTGATGAACCTACTAAAATACTTTGGACATGTAGACAAACCAAAAGGTGCACGGAGGAACTCATACTGTCCTTCCGGACTGCTAGTTACAAAGGCAGTGTATTTCACCGACTCTTCATCAACGCTTAAATGAAAAAATCCATTTTTCAAATCTAATGTACTAAAAACTCTGTATTTACTCAACTTGTCAATATGATCCTCTATCACTGGCAATGGAAACTCATCCTTAACCATTTTCTGATTAATTTTTCTATAGTCCACACAAACTCTGAAGCTACCATCTTTCTTTCTTACCAAAACCAAAGGACTGGCATACTCTGAAAAGCTAGGCCTTATTATTCCCTTCCGTAACCATTCTTCAATTTGATTCTTTACTACTGCTTCCTCCTTAATTGCTAATCTCCTAGGACGTTGAACAACAGGGACATCATCTTTCATAATAATTTTTAATTTAATTGGCGCCTCCTTCACTTTTAATGGCTTATAACTGTTGATAAGTTCTTGAACTGCAGGGATCTCAGACATGGGTTCTTCACATGCTGTAGGTAAACTTAACAAGCACAGATTGCAATCATCTTGCGGCATGAGTCTGACTGCACCCTTGTCCAATAAAACAATTGTGTTTTCTAAAAACGACTGGCCTAATATCACTTGATAGGGTATAACACCAGATGGAACAATATAGAAACAAGTCTTAAAACTATTGTTATCAATATACAAGTTAGTAGTAAATTTACCTAGGGTACATACCTTCGCTGATCCTAACCCTGATAACACAACAATATCTTTCACGAATGATACATCACTTAAGTTGAAAAATAAATCAGCTGTGACCAAATTATAGTCACAACCCGTATCTATCAAGCTATCGATCGTAACATCACATATTTTAATAGTTTTCACAGCTTTATTGCTAAAGTTTAATTTGTTTACATTTAAAACGTCAAAGTTACTTTGACAGTTGCGACATCTGTCCACGTCACGCGTAAACCGTCCGTCATTCATTCGTTCTTGCCGCGAAAAATGTTCGTCATCATTGCTGCCAACTGTCTGCGATGAATTTGATGCAACACGAACGCCCTCTTCCGCCGACACACACATTGAATGTCCGATACTCTTTGATTTGGTAATGTTGGTACCAATATGGACGCCACAATCCTTACTAAGATGACCGAAACTGTTACAACGAAAACACTTTACCCCCTTTTCACACTGATTTGCTAAATGGCCCCTTTCACCACACTTATAACATGCACGACTAAACACAGACGACGATTTCTCGTTGATTTCTTATATGAATTTTGTTGACTCGCTCTGCCGCGTATAACACCGCCGCCGCCGCCGCTCGTACCGCCATGTTTAATATCATTACACCTTTTCATTTTTGACTTCATCATTTCGTACACTGCAAGTTTTTCCTTCAATACACTAAACGAAGTTATGCCGTATAATATCGCCTTGTTGTTTTCGTAATCAGGAATGCCATCCACTATATATTGAACGGTAACATAATCAGGAAACTTAGCCCTTTTACCTAACTCCCGCATCAACAACATGTACTGATACACAGTTTCATCCTTTTTCTTCCTTCATGCATCTCCTTGGTATTGAGTGCGTCTGGAAACTCTTTCGTTAATGCCGTTCTCAACTCTTCGAAAGTTCTGAATGTCTTTTCAGACCTCAACCACAACTCTGCTGTGCCCACTAACGATCTTCTCGCTATTATTAGTTTTTGTTGAGCGGTCCATCCGAATATTTCAGCGTTGTCTTCGATATCATTTGCCCACTTTGACGAAGAATATGTTTTGTCCTCGCCGCTAAATTTGCATACGCCGTACGCGTCCATGGCGGACGTTCCCGCCAACGTGCTCGTCGCACCGAAGCCGGTAGCTATTCCCGCCTCATCTTTGTCGCCAGCCATCTTTTAGCGTATTTCTTCGTTGGATGAGATTGATAATCAATTGCGTCTTGTCCGTTCTTGACAATGCAAACTAGCCAAGCCACCTTGCTCGTAGCCGCACTGCGCCTTCGTAACCTTCTTAAATTGACTCGATCCCGGACGAGCCCCCAAATTGTAGGAGCTGGGTAATAGGCCAAACAACTTCTTTTAAAAATCAGCTTTATTATTTGTTCTTGACGTCTTCTACAGTTATGCACCATCACCATCAGTAATTTTTAGAGCACACCACCACATCGTTTAGCTCAGACCCGCCATCTTCCTTTTTTCTCTCTCACTCACTCCCATATCACTCTTACATTCGAATCATCTTACGCTCCGTTTCACTACTCTTATCTTATTAGTTTATTATTTTAAAATATAAAATATTTGTAATATAAAAATGCCTACATGCATATGGTGCGCGGTTCCGCTGTTGTCCCATCAGGATTTGTTCTATAAATCACTACGAGTATCCTTAATCTATTGTCTTTTTTTAGATAAACGCAGTCAGTTTAATAACACTCAATGTCCAACTGAAAATAAACAAGCAGATCTGGCAAGAAAACAGGAATCCTGTTTTTGAATACATTTTGAACAAATCATAAACAAACAAATCTTAATTTGAAAATATAAATTAACTAGATGGTAAGCGGATGTGCACTTCGCAAGCTGGTGTGCAGAGCGTGCATGTGAAATCAAAACGGAAACGAAACTTTTTCATAATTTACATGTCTAATGTATTTTTATCTCATCATAGTAACATCTATTGATCGGTGTACGAAAATAAATGCAAATGTTTATAGGCTTAGAATTACTTTATTAAACGTAAGTATGTATAATATAAAGATGAGGGCGCGGGGTTCCCAAATATCCTATACCGGGTGAAAGTTTTACGTTCGGGATATTATGGGGCGGCTTAATTCTGGCACGCTGTCATTGCAACGTAAGACGCGTTATGGAGGATTGGCTCGATAGGAAACACAGGGCCCTCTGATATTGGCTGATGGAAAGGATGCTTTGGAGGTCACCTATGTCCGATCCAAAGAGCCAACGCCCAGGTGCTGCAACTACGATAGCCAGAGCGTGGTCATGACGTTTTACACGCTGCTAGAATATCCAGCATATATGGAGCAGAGGCATGACCTCGTGACTGATTTCGACCATGCTAGGGAGCAACTAACTCTTCCTCATTATTTTAGGTACTATTAGGTACTGGATTTACTAGGATTAGGTACTGCAGGCGGCTTAAGCGTTGGTGATCGCTGAATGATCTCCGTATTTCATAAGCGCCGGGCCTGGGGGTAACAGGTGACGACACGACGCGCCCCGGAGGTCCTTTAGGAGCAGGGAGGGAAAATAGTGGTCAGTACACATCAGAAGACCATCTGTAAGCCGTAACTGACTCAGGGCCCGTCGGGGAATCAGGGTGTAGTATAGGTAAAAAGTACTTACAGAAAGTATGAAAAAAATTAAAGTTGTAGTGGAAGGTAGTAGCACAAGTTTATTTACATGCACAGAAGAAGAAACAAGAATCACAGAAATTAACACAGCACAAGAAACAGTCAAGAGAAAATTTAATTTAAAAGTCTCGCGACCGAGGGCGTTACGAGAACTAATTCTATGCAGCGGTCGATGCGCTTGCACCGACCGACGCGACGGCGGAAACAATAGGCCTCGAAGAATTAGGTGTGATCCCACTACACCTAATGAAATATAAATAAATATTATTCGATGAACTTAAATTATTTACATGAAGTCAAAGTTTTTTTTGAGGACAATTTTTTTTTTAAATAAATTGAACCGACTTCTAACAATACTAACGAAGAACACTAAAAACCTAGCAGCAATCGCTGTTAATTTGCTGTCATTTTTTGAAGAGTTCCGTTGTCTGTCTCCAAAACCTATCATATCTATATGAAATTTAAATGGGACCGTTTCGGAAATCCGTCCATAAATGACGGCATCATGTATGAACTTACATAAAAGAAACATAAACATCCGATTTGGATAACCTTCTCCTTTTTGAAGTCAGTTAAAAAATAACCTAAGTTACTCCTTATATGGACAGCTACCTGGTAGTAAGATATCATCAATATCGGACAGACAGACAGACCGACAAAAATATTTAAACTGGTTTTTAGGCATAGGGATCGTGCAAATAATCGTGTTTTTACATTACAAACAGACACTTCAATTTTATTTATTTGTAAAGAAAATATAAAATTTTATTCTTTAAATAATCTTTACACTGCCTAAATTTTACACTGTGAGCAATGAGAATAAAAGCTTCTTATTTATAAATATTTAATTTAAACTAGTTCATACGGTACGGCTTCTCACAAAGTCGACACTCGTCTCTTATGTACAATACATTACACATTCATTCTTTGTAGGGGGAAGTGGGGCAGATTCATACAAGGGGCACCGTCATACACTAGATACATCTGTTGTTAGGCGCATATCAACTGAACGACTTATCCGTGTACGCGTAGCTAACTTATGTGTGTATTGGCTCACGGAGTTTGACAAGAGTCGGTGGGAAATTCGCGATGAGGTGACATAAAACGTGATTCGGCCACGCGTAAGTAATTTTCAAACCTCACTTTAAACATCTTTTTTTTAATAAAAGCATTTTTCTAGATTTTTCAGTACTATTTTATTCAAAAGGTAATAGGATCAAGTTTGTAAATTGATACGTGAATAATGATATTTATAGCTGATTTTTTTTAGGAATATTTTTATTTCATTTTCTTGTGATGGGGTTGGTTCATACAGCAGCAAGCGGGGTACATTCATACTGTATGAATGTGCCCCACATTTTTATTTCTTCCAGATCCTAGAGAATATATACCGCAAACACAATTTAAATGCCGATCGGATTTTCAACAACGACGAATCTGGTATTTCTACTGTTCTGAGCACACTAAAAATTTTTGATGACAAGAGCCAAAAACAGGTTGGTCAAATAGTGTCTGTCGAAAGAGGAGAGCTGGTCACATTTGGTGGTATTATTTCAGCAAGTTGAAACACCATACCGCCCTTATTCATCTTCCCTCGAGTACATTTTAAGGACTACTTCATAGACGATGCTCCAGAAGGCTCTTTAGGTGTAGCCACGAGAAGTGGTTGGATAAACTCGAGCATTTTTGTTGATGTTCTAAAGCACATTCAGAGGCACACCTTATGTTCGAAAGAAAATCCAATATTCCTTTTATATGACAACCATGAAAGTCACAATTCTATTGATGCCAGGCAGGCAGTAGTTGATGAATCAACTACTGCCGTGACAATGGGATTGTGTGCCTTTCCTTTCCACCTCACACGACTCACCGCCTTCAAGCATTAGATGTTGGAGTATTTGGACCATTAAAGTCGAAATTAAAAACAGCTTTCAATGACGCATGGCACGTTTCCAATCCAGGAAAAACACTTAATATTTATAATCAAAGAAATCAATAAAGTTAGGTTAACTAACTTCCTACAGTGTCATAAAAAGAAAAACTACCTACATTTATGTTATTCTCTTTTTTACCTAGTATTATTTGGTTATTGCTTAGTATAAGTTGCTCATATAGACTAATTGCTTTTGTTTTCGAGAACGTTGTGGTTTGATACTTTTATTTTGATGAATAATTAAACTTTTCATGCTAAACTTGTGTATTTTTTTACATGTATGAATCTGCCCCATAGCCTGTATGAGAGTGCCCCGCATGCGGGGTACATTCATACATTTTAATTATTTTTTTAAAACTTTTATTAAAAGTCGCACATGTGTATTTACACAAATTACATGTTTTTGAAATAAAGTCAGATAGTTAAACTACTAGTTTTTGATGAATTGATACAGATATTGATACCAGAGTAAATTCTATAACACGAAATATAAAAACTGTATGAGGCTGCCCCACCTTCCCCTACGTTATTTAAAGTAATGTAATACATATTTAATTGACCACTTTTATTTATTAACACGCACTATTAACGTTATTTTTGTTAAAATCCATGTTTTAAAACATACAGTACACAAATTTTATTAATCATTCGTTCCCTGAAAAGCAATTGAATAATTACAATTCTCCTCTTGCCAAGAAACTAACGTATATACACTATTAAATGTAATTCAGTAACTAATGGCCATTTCCAAATTAACTATAAGATATTTTAAAATGCTAGATTTGGCAGTGTTTCTATTTTAAATATTGTACAATGTACAAAAATATATAAACGTATAGTATAATGAATGTGTTGTATAGTGGAAATGCTATGTTTCAGCGAAATAGAAGCTATTAAGTTCCGGCGAAAAACGTTAAATTGCTCTGGCACACAGGGCAGGTTAATTAGTATAAATTGCGAGAACCGGGAAAAGGCCTTATTTTTCTGTGAAAGAATAAAATAGACAAATAGAAGATAGTCTACAAAATAGATTGAGTAGAAATTATATCAATTATCTAACTAAATTAAAAAAAAAGTAAATCGGAGAAAAGAAAATCTCTCTATAGGTACGAGAAAGTATGAATAATAAAAGAAGAGTTAGGAAGAAGATGTACGAGGTGCAAAGAGCTCGGGTTCATCTCATTCGGTAAACATACTTTATTCTTTATGCGGCACGTACAGTTTATACCATTTTATATTATGCATGTGTGATGCAAAGTTCTTTGTTACCTGCTTACAAAGTGATTGGACTCGTCAAATAGAATGTTTCCTCATGTTCGTTGAAATGGGAATTATTAGAGGCGAAAAATTCACTGTTGCTCTTGATATGTGTTTTGTTTTCTGGTGTTATGTTAAGAACATTTTAGTCTATGACAGCAACTCTAGTCTTAGTATATTTATTGTTGACTTAGCCACCATAACATAGTTGACTATTGCTCTTTTTTTGCCGTAGAGTAACTGCGTTGCCAATTGTGAGACCTAAGTTTCTTAATGTTGGATTGGAAAATGTTATTATACGATTATGTCAGACTAATTGTAAACAGAAAAATTAGGTTTTTATATTTAAGCTCTTTTTTTGTTCAGATTTTAGGACTGATCATTTTATGGCTTGTCTGTTTATTTATACATATATAGATAAAAGCTGCGTTTGACAGCTACGTTACTTTTCTTCAGCTCCACAGCAGTGAGATTCTTCAATAGATTAGGTCGATGAGAAAACAATGAGACTATAAAAATGAATATTGAAACTTTATAGTTGTCACATCAATAACTTGAATAACTTTATACGAATTCGTTTGTATTCGTTAATACGAAAACACTAAAAATTAAAACCTTAAAACAGTGACCTCTTTCTTTAAATATTGTCATTTCAAGTATACTAATTCTGGTCCAAATGATTGCCTTTCTTTTATAAATCCGACATTAACATGATCCATGGTTAGGTTTTACCAGACTAATTCCGTGTCAACTTAAAATAACCGTTTACCGCATTTCTTGATAGTCATGGCTCTTAAAAAAAAATAGCTACCTATCGCAAGAACTTTTGGACCAATTTAGACTTTCAGGGTACATTTCATTATAGATGATAAACTTCATTAACACGCTTTTATTAGCTTGTTCTGTTTGTATATATCTATGTACGTATGTAACGGTATCTTCGAAGGTGATTTTGACTCACTTCGAAACTTCGAATTGAATTGAAACTTTGCACACTTATGATGGACCGATGATAATGCAATAATTTAATTAGTTTGTCCTGTTATTCTGATCAAGACCTTCAGGATTAAGGGCTTTTTCCAAACCTAAAAATACGATGGCGTCTTATGCCACGTACTAAGGCGTGTGTGTGCTGAAGCTTATGTGGTAAACTTACTTGTTACTTTTTTAGTCTTAATAAGATAATAATCATTAGTAATGACTATAACAGGCAAAATTAATTATAGTTTAAAGAAACACGCTTTTGTAGCTACTAGCCGCACTAAAAAGTAGGAAATAATTTTCTATAAGTTCAAACAGACAAATTCTTTTCAAGGTATTTTATAATAATAATAAATTCACTTTTACCAACAGTCACTAAAATATTTTTAGAACAATTGAGATCTAGCTTTTTAATACGCCTAGTTACAAAAGCGTGTTTTTTAAACTATTATGTATTTATTTTCTTTTAGAGAAAGATTTTCAATGTAATTTTACTGTTACCGACAATTTGCGTCTCATCCACTATTTTCGTCACTGCTTTGCAATTTGTAATGTACACATTGTAATTTGATTCTCACAGAGTCTGTACACACATCGCAAGGGATTAGCAATTACAAAGTGGAAAAGCAGGTACAACATACAAAGTTTGCCATAGTTTTGTTGGTTTTAGAATTAGAGAAATCCACTGATTACTTGGCAAGTTGTGAGAACTGATACAAGTTTCAAATGTTTTAGTCCGAACGTAATTTCAAAAGTTAAACAGAATCAGTTAAACAAGTTCTCAAAGGCTTGTCTGTGCCAGGATTAAACAAAACAATTAAGTCGCTGATAAAGTTAATAGCGGCTTTTGCTGTGCAATACGGTAATGGCATACGGTTTAAACTTTATACAGTCTATACAGTGAATGAAAGCAGTTTCTGGAGCGCAGCTGTTTCTGATTAGTCCCCAACTAAAGTTAGCTTCATTAGTTTGGAGCATTTTCATTATCATCACTTATGGAAATTATGTACTACGTAAATATTATAATTCAATTCGGTACACCCACAAAATATTAATATTGTTAACCTCTTTTAATGTAAACAAGGCTTATATTCTTTGCAATTCAAAATTTACACAACCAGCGAAAACTAAATACTAATTAGGGTAAAATCAGGTTTTCTCAAAACATTGAAAACTACACAGATTTTGAAAATTAAACGTGATTAATTGTCGTTTAATGGTGTGTAACATTGTAGTAGTATTGCGATATGTATTCGAAATTATTGATTTGAATTTTTTTCTGTGAGTACTTCTGCCATTGTGCCAACGAATAATGAATATTCTCTTTTGGTTCTTAGGGTTTCGTTTCTCAAAGGAATCCTTTTATATCCCTTCGCTGTAACCGTCTATTTGTCTGTAAAGACCCTTTTTTCCCAGTAACGCTTGGATGTTTCGAGGAAATTGAGAATTTTAACTTCAAAAGTTTGTGTGCGTTGTCAATATAGATATAGATGTATGTATTTGATGTTTATTGATGTTTATCAATACACAGACAAACAGTCTCCTTTAAGTAAAAAAATTGAGAATCAAGTACCAAGATTGTGTTAACTATCTACAGATTTTTTTTACTTGTCTAGTTTTGTTAAATGTACGAAAATAGTTAAACTAATAATTATTGAATGGTATTCCACCAGTGACAATGAATTACTGAAAAAACCATCACCACTCGTTGGGTCAGTCAATCTATGACAATGGTAAATGATGCGGTAGATACGCCAGGATATAAATATATTTTTTTTGTTTATGGAAGAGGGGGCAGAGGAGAAGACGGGTCACCTGATGAAAAGTAACTAAAAGAATTACAAATGCGTTGCCCTCCACTTAGGAAGGAGTACACTCTTTTCTTGAAGGTTTGAACGTCGTATCGGTCCAGGGAATACAGCAAACGATAACTTGTTCCACAGATTGGTTTATATAAAAATGATTGACAACATAGAAGTAATTTATACATACCTAACCAATTTTTTGTATTATGTTATGGAAACAACCGTCTTGTTTACTGTTTAAAAATCAAGAGCAACTTTGTACGACTTCTTCTTCGACATGAAAGTTGAAACTTCGGTTTTATTTTTCATTTTGAAGGTGAAACGTTAAAGCTCAAGCCACGCTTTGCATGAGGAAGGTGAACACGTGTATTATACTTTAGAAGGACTATTACATAATACTAAAATTACTTTCCTTTATTATTTAACTTGTGATATGTATATGTTAATAATGTTTAGGAGAGTTACATAATATATTTAATTATACAAATGAAATCCGAGTATTTGCAAAGAGATTTATTGAGATATATTTAGGGTGTTTTTTAGATTGAGAAAAGAAATGGTTTTTTTTTTTAAAAGACAACTCCCGCATTAGGAATAAATCCTGCGTCGCGGGGGACTTTACAAACATACATGAAACGAAAACAAAGAACACCCAGACTCAGAACAACAATTTGTGGATCACACAAAGTGCCGTCATGTGGGGTTTGAACCCACAACACTCGGCGTAGTAGGAAGCGGCGTGGCGATCGCTTTAACCACTACGCCGTCGACTTTAAAAAAAACATACATTTTGATAGCTGTTAGATGTAAAAGCATTAAAACAAGGTATTTAGTTCAATTTATTAGATGTTACCAATGAAGGCTACACTTATGGGCACTTACACCATATATGTTATTTCTACATTAATTAGTTTCACGTAACGAATTTAGTTAATTGTCTTTATTTCCCTTTAATAAAGATAAAATTAAATGGAAATGTGTTTGGACGTAATATACATTTTGATGACAATATAGACTTTTTCAAATTGTCTATAATTATTTAAAAAT
This sequence comes from Arctia plantaginis, assembly GCA_902825455.1. Classification (NCBI taxonomy): domain Eukaryota; kingdom Metazoa; phylum Arthropoda; class Insecta; order Lepidoptera; family Erebidae; genus Arctia; species Arctia plantaginis. Next base: position 6,989,011 of record CADEBD010000857.1, on the reverse strand, counting down.
ATAAAAAAAGCGGATAGTCACTATATGAAAAAAATACAATTAAAATGGATATTTTTCTGTGTCGTTCTGTAATGTTTCAAAGTATTAGCCTAAAAAAAAATTTTTGAACTTGTAAAAATATTAAAGCAGAATATTAGTCATTATAAGAATCGTTTGTTTTCTCTAGTTTTTTATTTTACTCTTATTTTAAGTACTTTTTAGTGCATTTCATAAAGGTACTGCTATATCTTCAACACTATGCGTTTTAGTAATATTTAAAAATTATATGTAAAAATCTATTCTATATCTAGACTATTGTTAGCTTTTTGTTTGTAGAGTAATATTTTCTAATTTGTCTCAAAATCAGAAACTATATAAAAAAATATTAACCACCTGTTTTCATTTCATCTTGGTTAAATTCTAATTCTAATTTAAAATTTATTCTATATTCAAAGAATCCTAATTGCATTTTTGAGCCAAACACCTTTAAATGAGCATAAATATATTTTCAAATTTGATTTTATTTATGAATTTATTCAAAATTATTAGACATTCAAAATTATAAATGGATTTTGAAATATTTTTTAATATTTAAAAACTGTGTTCAACATGAAAGCAAGCAAATTTCAGAAACCAATACCTTTAAAACTCGTTCACATAACTAGAGACTTTATACATGAATATTTTTAAATTTTAATAGGTTTGCAACAAATGAACACTTTTAAGATAAGATAAGATAAATTTCATATTATATATAACATCCATACGTCCATCCTCACAAGCTTTCGCATTTATAATATCAATTGAATTACTCGATAAAACATTTTCACTTGTTAAACCTGATAAAATCGTCAGATTAAGACATTTTATTGTTATTTTTTATGTAGTAATATGTAGTACTAGCTGGTACCCGCGACTTCGTTCGCGTTTAGTTTGAAAAGCGCTGCCTTAGGGGCGCCGGGTACGAGTGTGCAGACCGTGCACCGCACACGGTCGGAATTTTCAAAACAGTAATCGAAACTTTTGCATAATTTGCATGTCTTATGTATTTTTATCTCATCATAGTGACATCTATTGATCGGTGTACGAAAATAAATGAAAATGTTTATAGGCTTCAAACTACTTTTTTAAACGTAAGTATGTTCCCAAATATCCTATCAGATCCATATGAAATTTAAATGGGACCACTTGAGAATATATCCCTTTCGAATAAAAAAATATTTTTTAAAATCCGTCCATATATGACGTAGTCATGCTTAAAAAACATCCGAATTGACAACCTCCTCCTTTTTGAAGTCGGTTAAAAATAGCCTTAGTTACTCCTACCTAAGACAGCTACCTGATAGTAAAATATTATCAAAATCACAAAAACAGACAAAAAAACTTGTTTTGAGACACCTATCGTGCAATTATACAGTTCAATGTTATTTATTTGTATATTTAGATTTTTTTTAGTTGCCATCTAGCGTGTTTTCGTATGTCAATATTGAATGCAGGGAGCGTCGGTTAAGCGTCAAAAACTACTGCCACTGCAATTATATAAAAGCCTTATAAATCTATGAAACTCCATTAAAATCTACTGTTAGTGCAGAGAATAAATACTAATATAATGCTAAAGTTAGGCTTGATACACAGATGCGAGCCTCCACATCGGAAATTTGTTCTTTTTCTGAAGTTTGTATGACTGGCATGCTACAAAAGACAAAGAGTTCTTTTTCCTCTTAGCCTTTTTTGGCAAACTACGTTGGGATTGGCTTTAAATCTACTGAGATACGGCTGAACTTCATCAGACCTCAACAACCCAAGTACTAGGCGATATCGAAGTTCTAAAGAAAAACAATTGTCGGACTTTTTTGGGCTCCAACTACTCGTAATAATTGCCATAGATGTTCAATAGTAACCGTGAATTCGTTGCCATAAAAATTTTCATCATAATACCACGTGCGAGGACACTTCTAACTTTATCTTGCAGCATTAAGTATACTTTTAACATACAAATGTTAGCTGCTCTGAAATATAAAACTAGTTATACAATCTTGAGATATTTTTTTGGAAAACTGAAGAGACTTCTTGTTGTAGTGTGTTTTATATTTTTTACACATTGACATTATGCAAAAAGACTTTTATTTATATATTTTTTTCTTTTTGGAAACTTATAGCTCTAAAAATAATATAATTACACCTATTAGTTCAAGAGTTTTAAAAATAATTGGTTATCTAACTTTTATATTAGTTCCAAGAGTCTAAGGTTACAAACTTTATAAAGACACACGACTCGGGCAAACTATTCATATAGACACATTACTCGCTCGAGATTTGATCTTCTTACACAAAACATTATGTACCTTACTGTATTTCTATAGGCTATTATTGAAGGTTGTCCTGTAACCGACTCATTATTGATCCATGGTACAATTTGGTCTGATGGCTATTGTTCTTTATTTAATAACGTATGGCTTCATAAGCTCATGAAATTATCACTGGGTTAAAAATCACAGTTTAGCCCGTCACCCTAGCACTCGACCACAGCTGGTCAAAGAACTGGCTCCGTCTTATTTGGAGTTGATGTTTAAGTTACCACATTTTACTTATACCTACAGTTTATTGCAAATATATGGGGGCCATCATATGTGTTTATTCGGTTATATTTCTACATAATTGCGGTGTCATACGCTCAGCGGTGATCTGTTTAAAGGCATGGAAGTCACGTAGCAGAGTGGTTACGTGTCATTTTGATCTCACAAATATTGCTTCTCCTGGCACGTAATGAATGTCCACTAAAAATTTTATGTATTCACTGGTTTCTGCTGAGGATTGTTAGTGGCTCACCTTGTTTAGTAGATGGGATATAAATTTCCGTTTATTAACTAAAGCATCACAACTAGAGTAGCATTTATTAATGCTGTTTCACAAAATGACTGTTGCAACCAAAACAATTTTACTGTCTGCGAATTCGGAAAAATCTTACAGCTCAAGGCCGGCAACGCGTTTGTGACTCCTGAGTTGCAGACGTTCATGGGCGGCGATAGTCACTTTCCATCAGGTGACCCGTCTGCTCGTCTGCCCCCTCTAATATAAAAAAAAACAAATGCAATTATCTCCATCGATGATCGATCTCATGAGATAACTGTTTTAGGATACGCCAGAATGAAAAAGTCTATTTAATACTAAAATACTAAAACACAAAGGTCTATTTAATACTAAAAGCTTTATTACATTAGGCGCTTGCCTGTCCGTCTCCCACGTCTAATATTCTTCAAATCTGTTAGACTACTTAAGTTGAAATTCCGAAACTAAATAATTGTTAAGCTTTAACCTCAAAGTAAGAAAATATATGTTTTATGTCATTTCATATTTTCATCTCATCGTAGTCTATAACAGTGAATTTTGTCTTATATATGTTTGCAATTCATCATACGGGACCCTTTTATGTGAGTGGTATGCGCACTGTTTTCCTTCGTTATACTTTTTAATTTTTTTTACCGCTTCATTATCCATTTCGAGAATTTTGTACTTTTATTATAGTGACTTGTTATGTTAAGTATAATAATTTTTTTAACAATTAAACACAATTTAATATTATTGATTGAAATTATGTAACTAAGAGAAATGGAGTTAATACGGTACCTATGTGGTTGTTGTTACAAATTAATAAAAAAATTGGGATGGTGACATCTACTTAACATGAAAAGAGTTTAGAAAAATTGTGTAACAAAAAAGGTATAAATTTGTTAAATTTATGTAGGTATAATAATAATGTGGTAAGCTTTATAAAAAATACAAAATAATGGCAGATAACACAATGTTTTAATTGGTGATGAAAAATTCATTTCAATTTTGAACATAATTATGAATACAAACAAGTTTGAAACTCAACACCTTGTTGAGTTGACTCAACTTTAGTGTTAAAATTGAAGCTTTTGGCAAATTACATGCGTCGACCAAAAGTTGGATTAACATGCTATGCTACATGTGTTTAAATATGTATTATATTTTGCAAACTTTTTCATGTTTAAAAACTGTTAATATTTCGTACACTAAAACCATAGAAGACTTTAATTAATTTACTAATCTCTTGTTACTACATCTCATCATATTTATTACTAAAACACTTATAAAAATATAGTAAATAATTAAATGTAATAACAATTTCGTAATTTAAATTAAATAACTAAACTCGGTTCCAAAAATAGCGGGTCAGTCACATAAACCCAAATATCTCCCGAACTACGTATGCCATCCTAATGAAACGAAGACTGTTCAATTGAGAATTTAATTATACAGATAAAAAATAAAATAAAACTTAAATCTAAACTCTCTAACTCTTAACTTATCTCTAAATTAAAAAAAAAACTAGAGTAGTCATATTTTTCTTAAGATTACATTTTTTTATGATTGTTTTTTGCTGTTTTTCATCACTTTCTTCATTTAATACTTTGTATTGCCTCCACGAGCTCTTCTGACAGCTTCCAGGCGATTAGGCATGCTGTACACCAAATTTCGGAGCCGGTGCTGAGGAATACCTTCCCATTCCTCCACCAGTGCTTGTTTGAGCTCGGGAAGCGTGATTGGTGGGGGGTTTCGACCTTTCACGCGTCTCTGAATCTCGTCCCAGGCGTGCTCGATGGGGTTTAAGTCCGGGCTTCGCGCTGGCCACTGCATGAGTTCGATACCGACCTCTTCAAGGTAGTCATGTACAATTCTGGCGGTATGGGGACGCGCATTATCATGCATTAATATGCCATGCCGGTCCATCCTGGCCATGAAAGGACCTACATGGTCATTGAGGATCTCTTCCACGTACCTCTCTGCATTTAGAGTTCCATTTTGAATGAGTACCAGCTCGGTGCGGGCTTCAGTAGAAATCCCAGCCCAAACTTGTACGGAGCCTCCACCGTACGCCACTTTTTCCTCACACACGCTTGATGGAAGCGCTCCCCTGGTCTTCTGTACACCAACTGCCTGCCATCATGCTTATAAAGCATTAATTTAGACTCGTCCGTGAACATTACCCTAGACCAATCGTCTAGTGTCCAGTTTAGGTGCTCGCGCACGTATCTCTGTCTTGCAATTCGATGTCCCCGTTCCAGTTTGGGGCCATTTGCGGGCCTCAATGGTTTCAAATTTGCTTCAGCAAGACGTCTTCTTACTGTTTGAGCGCTTAAATTGCCACCTCCAAAGCGAATAAAGTGAGTTTTTAGACCAACAGCAGTTTGAAAACGATTTTGGGAACATTGTAGCCACCAGTTGTCTGTCTTCCCTGGCCTGTGCATCTTGGTCTGCCATTTCCTGGTCTTCTAAGGTTTGATCCGGTCTCTTGGTACCGTTGGACTACCCGCTGAACAGTCGACAAAGATACACCAATATTTCTGGCTGTTTCACGCTGGCTCCGCCCAAGTTCCAAAAAAGTTAGGATTCTGGTACATTCCTCTAGCGTGACTGCCATGCTTCACCTCACAGAATAATAATTATGCACGTGGAAGACGTTCACGATATTTTTTTTTGTGACAGAATTGAAATGGAAAGCATCCATAATGAAATGAAACAAAAATTTTGTTTTAAAAAATAGTCATTTTTTTAAATTTTGTTTTTCTAATGAAGTTTTTTTTCATCAACCAGTTTAAATAATATGCTATTAGAAGCGCAACTAAAAAGTCTTTATTCTGTTTTTTTTTTTAATTGATCTAACTTTTACAGTTCTGGAGGTATTTCAATGTTTGTGACTGACCTGTAATTTTTGGAACCTAGTGTAGTTAAATAGATAGTAAAGAATAATATTAAACATAACGTAACTCCAACTATAAATTTTATAATTAACCGAGCAAAAACCGCACGCCGTTTCGGGTGCCAGTTGCCGGATAACTAGGTGACCTCGGAAATGGTGTCCGAAGTCCCATCGGCCATCAAGTACGAGCCCCAGATACGTCATCGAGGGCTCGATGCCGATGCGAGTGCCTCCTACTATAAGGCTGGATCCCTCAGGTGACAGGGTGGTGAAAGAACAAGGCCTCGGATTTGTGCAGAGGCACCTCGAGACCCAGCCGAAACCGCTCCACGACTTTGACAACCCCAGCCATGGCTCTCAGAGTTGCCTCATGGTGCATTCTGCCGCATGCCGTCACGAACTTGACGTCCGCGTAGCACGTGTCGGCGACACCATCCAGGAAGGCACCACGAAGCACCCATTCGTAGCCGATGTTACACAAGAGTAGCCCTAATATCGACCCCTGTGGGAAACCGCACGACATTTCACGTCTACCGAGACCGGTCCTACTTGGGTAGGCGACGGCTCTCTCTAACAAATATATACTTATTATCCTAATAAAAAAATCAACTTAATAATTTTGAATTAATTTTGAAATCATAATTCTGCTCATTCATTAACTGTTAGGCGGAACGAAGTTGGCCGGGTCAGCTAGTTATTAATAAAATATTCATTTTATAGTCACCGATCGAAATTAATCTACTCTAAAAATGTAAAGAAGTAGATTGTACATCTAGATGTTTAAAAATGGCATCGGTGAGTAACGTAATATATAAAACTATATTGACTAATTATTTTAATCGTAGAATTTTATTACTATGGAGTAAATAGTTAGGAAAAACATCGTAGAATAACCTTCAACTTTAGCTTAATGAAATTGTAATAGAAAAAAGAATAGCATTTGATTAGTATCTGCAATTAAATGCAAAAGCACGAATATTTCTTATGTCTCAAGTAACATATTGCAAGAAAAAACCCTACGAGATTATTGTCTAATATCATAAGTTTTTAAGGGTTATTTAGCACAGACATCAGTCTAAAATATTGTCAGTAGGTCTACTTTTAGATATGGCGTAAGTGAAACATGAGACTACCTGGCTTTGTAAAGGTTTTTTAATTTTATTTCATACTTCTATCTTACATCTCGTCACACCGTCTTTAGTTAAACTAATTATCATTTAGTTCTGATACTACGTTATCCTAATTTAATATGCAAAATCTAAATATATAGTTTAAAGAAAAAACTAAAAAAAGATCGCATTCAAAATTAGATTTACCCATAATCTCTAAACGTATCGGGTAACATGCAAAGAGGCAATATAGCGCAGGTGCATTCAACTACGGGCCTGACTACCTACTATGTAGAATGGCGTACATACATTCAGGTTGTATAATGACTTAGATTGGATTTGTTTGTCCGGGTCAAAGGTGAAGGAACTCTTGCGTGATCGACTGTATTGTGAGCTAGACTGCAGCGTCATGGATCTATGAAACAGAAATAATGTGGCATTTGATTATACTTTTATATAAATATATTAGTCCTATTATTACACATCTCTAAGGTCTAGGGATACATTGTTATTTTTTCATAATCTAAAAGTATTTATTTCTCCTAAGTTTTTTAAATAAAAATATTATACAAATAAGTACTTGACAACCCCAATACGATTTTTACAAACTTAATATTACTTTTGATTTTGGTAGTGAAATGTATACGGCTTATCTGATGATAATCATATGCCATGCTCTTGTGGCCCTGGTCCTTTCACTCACAATTTGACTACTAAAATACTGTATCATGCTAATAAAACATTTAACTTTTTAGGATTTGCGAATGGGCTTTTGTGTTAGGGCATTTCTGTAAGTCTGCATTCTCTCTGTATTTGATATGGAGTGACGATTGATGGCTGAGTTTTCAGAGGCACACACAACCGTTTTATATTTACAAAATTGTAATAATTGCTTGGTAATTGTAATAATTGATGTGGATGAAAGAAATGATCTGGTTTTGATTTTAGGTACCACGATTATTAGACTTACTACAAAATTACATTTTCATCCAACAATTATTGTCCTGGGTTATGACTCGTAAGGATGTTTATCAGCACTCTGGTGACCATAGCACAGGCCCTGCCTAGTTTAATATTATTTTAAGTAAGTAAAGCTTTACACAATCTATAGACAAAAGTCTATGGGTATTAGAATCATGAGTATATTTGGCATAACGAAAATATGGTGATACAAATTACATAGATTTTTTTTTTGTCGGCAGTTAATACACGCAGACAAAAACAGCGAAATCAAGGCAAGGATTGCAGATCAATCCTTTTTTTTTCTGTGCGGAAATCACTTCGGATACCACTCACCAGGTGGTATGTCGGACTCAAAGCGACCAGAAACCGAACTCCGTCTCGGGTACCAGTTGCCGGGGAATCAGGTGTACCCTACTAAGGAAAACCCTGATACCCCGACGTACCTCGGGCCATCTACGAGCGTAAATGACCCCCTCCTGTGTGGGAACCCCTGTGTCCCCTTTGTGATCCAGAAACGGCGCGCACGCTTCGAAGCGCGTCACGCTACCACCCCGGCCTGCTTTTGCTAGGGTGACAGATGGCCTCACCTACCACCCCCAGGCCTGCGATTATGGAGGAAGGAGGTCATTCTGCGACCTATGGCGCCTGGCCTGCCTGGCACTCCGGGAGAGTTCTAAACCTCTCCCGGTCTCGCTCCGCCATCTCCTTTGCAAGCATAACTTGCTCGCAGAAGGAGACGGCGGAGTTCCACGAACTCTCGCTCCGTACCATGGAGGCAATCATGTTACCGAGCGAGAGAATTCCCACTCCGATGGCCGCCACGAGGCAACGCCTTTGCTCCACCCACGCCGGGCATTCCACACAGGACACAGGTGATCTCCGAAGCATCCTTTCCCGGTGATCACCTGCGTCAACCGGTATGTGGGGTTCCGTGATGCCTCTCAAGCCAATCCTCCATAACGGGTCTTACCGCCGCGATAACGGCTTGCAGATCAACCCTGACACTAAATTTGGGTGGCACTCTATCGTTATGCAATAGTAAGAGATAATGACTAGTTACAGTTTACTATCATAAAAAAACATTTTCTCAGTGAAAGTTTTGGGATTTTGTTTATGGCGCTTTGTTTAGGTGTTTGTAGTTTTAAATTAGGTTACCAAACATAAACGTGGTAACAAACCCTGTTGTCTACTTAGTTGGTCTGAAATAAACATGGATGGTGTAGTGACGGATTAAGAATAAGGAATGTCACTACCCCAATTCATCCCGTGGGTGTCGTAAGAACCGACTAAGGGCGCAAAACAACGCAGGACACCAGCACTGCAAAAGGTGGCTTGGTATAGCCAGCGTGGTATAGTAGGCCAAAACCTTCTTTCTAAGGAGAGGCCTATGTCCAGCAGTGGACTATTAAAGGCTGTTGATGTGATGTGATGTGAAACATGGATGTCTTTTGTTGCTAGTAATAAAAAGTCCACTACATGAGAAGAGACATAGGGAGCGGTGTAAACTGATGGAACAGAGCCCCGTATTATGTCTTATATGTATGTTTGGATTGATTAGTGAATGACAAATTTCGAGTCTTTGTCTTTGAGTGTACATAACACTGGCTTGTTTATACATATATTGGCAGTGGTAAAGTCTTCGACTTACGTCAAACATACGTCATCACTTAATTAGCTTAAAAAAAAGCTGTACTGACAATATTGAATATGAATATGAATTTCTACTAATCATGTATTACATTTATCTTAATGATACAAGGTCTAATGAACATTGACTAACTGCGGCCGAACAACTTATATAGATCTACGATGTACGCACGGGTACGTGCTACGAATTAATTCAACGACGAACGTGCTACTTCGTAGAATATGTAACAGATAACTTAAATACCTAAATAGTTAGGTGTAGCAAATATTGAAAGTAAATTAGTCTAAATTGCTATGTCAACCAAAAAATATTTAAGAGTACAGACCATTACACTGGAGTACATACGTAGAAAAAAAACTTATAAGAACACAAATTAGATGATGGTACGACATTTGAATGAAATAAAAGTTCAGAAACCGGGTAGCTCAGTGGTCTATGAGTTACGTGTATCTCAATAGATGGCGTTATTAGCTAAAGTTGAATTATGATACTAAGAATTCTTGTCTTGCTGTTTAAACAAAAAAATATTTATCTTTTTAAACCTCCTTTCTAAGAAGAAGAGGACTGTAAAAATTGATGTTACGTATCACTTGTAAAATCTTTACTTATACTATAAATGTGAAAGTGCGTTTGTTCGTCCGATTTTAAAAATTCTTTCACCAATGGAAAGCTACATTATCAGTGAGTAACAAAGACTACTTTTAACCGCGATATCCGACATGCACGCGTGCGGAGCCGCGGGCAAAAGCTAGTATAATATAAACGGATTGCTTTTTATATTTCTTACTTATTATATTTCTATAAGAGAAGTTAAAATAAATTTCATTCTTAACCCTGAGCACACCTATTTTCATGGCTTCATTGAAAGACTTAGCACTAGGGTTTCTTAATTTATAGACAACGGATATCCGTAAGATAGTGGCGTCTGGTACAGTTAATTTACAGTCATATGACTACACTGTTTTCTTAACGTACTTTTTTTGCAGGATACAAATTTGACTTTCAGAGGATACAGTGGTTTGAAGCGCCAATTTTGAGACTCTGTTATTTATCTGATTTTAAAGTACTATACTTTCAATTTTGTTTTTTTTTTAGATTTTCGATTTATAATAACACTCTGAGGATCACTTTCGGTTTTTTTTTTATTCGACGTGGAATAACCTTGCCTTGTTTGGTCCCTTTCAAACACGAAGAAAATCTTACCAATAAACATGAAAATTAAGCAATGAAGAATATACTTAGTCTGTTAGAGTTCATCACGATATATGTAGATGCATTGAAATCGGTGATATTTCGTTTAAAACAAATTATCACAGAACAGATATGAACTGAGTCAGTTATTAACACCCTTCCAAGTTTAATGTCTCTTCTCTAAGGTGCTGTTTATTTCTATACCGAAGTTCATCATAATTGGTTCAGCGGCTTAATCGTAAAATGTAACAGGATGTTTGTTATATTTTTATGACTTAGTCACTGAATTACTTTTGTATTTATAAAAATAATTAATCTGTACTAAATTTATAAATACGACTTCTAATAAAGCTTTTGTGAAATTTAAACTTACTCTCAGACTTATCTGAAGCATTTAATTAAAACTTTAAACGGATTAAATTCTCCAAAGGGATATATAGGATATATAATCTATAGGGAGATATTTTTAGTTATCGATTTCAGTTTTGTGATCCGACAATCAGTATTTAGAAAAGAAATTTAACAAAATAGGTACCTTTTTAAGTAACCAAAACTTTAAAAGAAAAAAAAAGCTGATTCTTGTAGTATAAATTAATACAGTTTAAATAAATTAGCTCTCGATTTTAACATAAATCGTTGATGATTGGTTGATGAATACTAATGATAATATTTTCGGACATCTAAAACACAACGGCATCTAGTTTCAAAATAAGTAGAACTTGTACCTAGAAAGCTAGATTGACTGATAGAATGCCTTGATTCATTTTTTTAAACACATACATATTTTATACAGAAAAAATCAAAATTCCGAAACAAATGTTTAAAGAATGTACCGACATTTACTCCGACCTAGGAATCGAACCCGAGACCTCAGTCGTCGTTAAAAATGTACCACCGTGGCAGTTGTATACCTGAATATTTTGAATTTTACATTATCTATATGTAACACTTAAAAAGTATGTTAACCGCTTTAGATTTTTCACTACGTGGTTATAATTAAAACCAAATACTGTTGAGTAGACTGTATCAAAAAAGTCAAATTCATTAAAATACAAATGCTGAGATTATTGACAATATAAAAACATTTTACTCTTTGCAAAGGCAACATTTATATCGATTTAGTTTTTTAGTAATAAAAACAGACGTAAGCTATTCAGAGCACAAAATTTAACAATAGCTGGTATACATGCACGTGACATTTTCAATTTTTTTCCTTATAATTGGCGGAACTACGAAAAGCCACGCACGGGACTATGATTGACTTAGCCCTTTCTATTTTCAGTCTTACATTGTTTCACTGTATTTAGAGCGAGCTCTTGAAAGGGCTTGTAATTTTATAAATCGTTATTTTCTTTTTAAATACTTACACTTGCACTCAGATCCTAATTAAAATACTACTACTGTGGTTTTGTTACATTTTTTTAAAGATTGAAATTCATAACAAAGCATTATTAGCCCAGTTTGCTTCGAGATGATTGAGCCTTCGAGAAAAGGTACTTAAGCCACTTTAAACTTCTCTCCACACACAAAGCCTTGTTATAGCTTTGAAGTTTGTGTTCAACTTAGTATCGGCTTTCAATTGCTTAATTCGGAAGGTTCTTTTTTAAGCTTGAATTGTAACCGAGGGAGACATAGAAATATACTTATTTTTGTTCTGTACAGTTGATGTAACTTCCTTTTCCGAACTCTGCAGCAGAAGTTATTATAATTGATAGTTCTCATTTTTTTTCATGTGGACGCCACCACCGGTCACTGGAACAGAGTCGACTAAAACCACATGGTGTCCCGTCATAGGTGAGTATGGTGAGCAAGATACTCGAGTATCTCTAAGGAAAGAAGTATCCGAGACCTTGGCCACCACTCACCACACACAGGCAGCTACTCTTTTAAGTGTAAATAGCATTCTCCTTCTTTCAGATTAGAGAGGTGTTCAGAACACGTTAGCCACCTTGTCGCACCTGCTTCAGATAGGGTAATTGGCAGCCTCACTGTTATTCTGTGCTTTTCTCTTCTTCTCTTTCGCTCTTCTGTGCCTGATGATACTTTTTCGGAACGGGAGAGTACTGGTTCTCTCCCGTATCCTTTCCGTCGTTTCTTTTGCGGACCTCACAAAAAGAGGTAGGTGAATTTAATGCACTCTCACTATGTAGATAGACTATGCACAGATCTTCTAGAGATAGGTTACCCACGTTAAAAATCTTATTATTGAGTCTATAATGAGTACTCAAGTAGAATGTGGAGTGCAGTATCCTTACGATAGCGTTTCGTAGAGATAGCCCTCAGATGTTAACTCATGCCATATACGACATAAGTACCTAGTTGTCGGACAGCACCTCTGTCAACTGGGAGGTGAGGCCTTTCTCTCTAGCCAATCCTCCTTCATAGGTCTTACCGCATCCGTATTGTGTACTAGTATACTTGAAAAATACTTGAACTGTATTAGAATATTAGCAAGTATAAATTTAAAGAGTCGTGTTTTATAGCCCTGATTAGATAAGAGCTAATGACCATGAAACAGAATTTTTTGAGTTTTGGTCAAGAATACTTAAGCAAAAAAAGGGGTTGCCAAGACTAAATTAAGGAACTACAACATATACAATTACCTCCGTCTTACATAAATACACAAGGGTACAAACTCCACACTTTTAGGTCCAATATGTTGAGTTGATTAGAAGCCTTCAGATTACAAGTAAATTTAAAGGTATCTTTAAAATTTGAATTTATTGGCTTTATTTTAAATTTGTATCACTGTATGACTCTGTATTAAGACACGAAAATTTAAATTGCTATGAAATAAACAAAATAATAATATTAATAAAATGTCAGTAAAAGTCAGTGATATATTTTCCCTAATATTTAATTACACTTATTTCATTAAATTGTGTAATTTAAATTAGCAATACTAAACTTAAATTATTACTGTCAGAATGCCTTACTTACAGTTGTGGATATCGCAGTAAAGTGAAGGAATGTTAATAAAACTTGTTAAGATCTACTCAGCTTAAATTAAAATTTTAAGGTAAAGTTTTCTCTACCTGTAACAGGTTGAAATTAATTTTTTTGAAGCTCAGCTTTCGAATTTCCTTCCTCAAAAGAAGTTTTCATAGCAAATTAGAGTACGATCACACAATAGGATTTAATCAACGTCAATTTTTCAGGACAAAAAACTTTCTCCTCGAGTGACAAATAACCTTTTTTTAGCCCAAAAATTATATTTTCAGAATATAAAAGAAGAACTTGCACCTTTTTTGTTCACACAAGAATAGTGGTTACATAAGTGGCGGTAGCGTAATGCCTGAAGGCGCTTTATTTGCAAGCTAGTGGTTGTGTATCGCAATCTACTCATTGAAACACTACTAAACAAGTATTTAGATTAGCTGCAGGGACTATCTAACCAGTATTCTTTAAAATAAAAAAAATACTCGTAGTCGTCATCGTCTCAATAAATTTTAAAGAATCTTTATTCTACTAAGAACGAACTGTATTGCTTTTGTTTTGGATTTTTAACCAAACTTTGTATTCATAAAGGCGTACATTTTTATTAAATCAGGAGGCTCAGTAAATTTATCATAAAACCAAAGATTAGTTTTTCGTATTTTAGATGTTGACGCATTTCACCGGTCACCATGAAATTTTACATACACGTTGTACAGCAAATCTTTTAAATAGTGAAAATGCTTAGAACAGATTGAGAAATTGCTTTTACGTACGCTAGTGCGTACTGAAACCGATAAAATTATGTACACGAGGCACTCGTACCAAGAAAGCAACATCATTTATCATAAGTGATTTAAATGCGTGTTTGTAAGTGCCACGATTTATGTTTGGAAAAGGTATATCGTACTATGAAGCTATGTAAGGTTACGACGGAGTGCTACGGAACGCATACTTTTATTTACATAGGCATGATATTCTACGTGAAGTTGTTTAAGTTATTTGATTGTTACTGATAAGTCTTTGTGTTTTTGATTGCCACTGATAAATTTTTGCCATTAAGTTTAACATACATTTTATTCTTGTTAATTTAATTTGTGTTGAGTGTTCACTGCTGCGTGTCACACGCATGACTTAAACTATCAACATAATCACCACAATGATAGCATAAATTAATTTTACTTAGTATAATTTATAGCACAGTTTGTTTATACGTCTAAGTTTTAAAAATAGCACTCGACTTTACTGTTACAGTAGAAAAGCGGTTACAGCTTTCTATAAACTAAATTCTTGCAACTTATAAAGCAGATAACGGCTTTCATTAATAGTTTAGTAAACCTCTTCAGAATATCAAGATAGCACTACGCTAATAATATCTGACTATAGGCTTCTATAGTGTTTTGCTATGTAGATTTCTGAAATGGGGAATCATAGTGTTATTTACACTAAGATGCACATGCACAGAACTAAAAGTATGTGTGAAGTCGTTAAAGATTACAGATGTCAGTGTTATTCTATAAGTATAAATTTACCTTATCTGAAGGCCGCTGTACAAGATTATATAAAATGAGTAATATTTTAGTAAAATAAATTTTGAAGCGGCGGTGGTTAGTGGTTAGTGGTTGAGGCATTGGACTTGCGATCAAGAGGTCGTGGGTTTAAATCCTGACCAGTACACTACCGACGTGAATTGTTTGTGTTAGGAGTGGGTCCTAACACAAGCAATTAAGCTTAGCGGGAGGGGTTAACGGGAATACTAGTAAATTCGGTTTAACCTTTAAAACCTTTTAACCGTTTAACCTTTAAAAAACAAGAAACCTAGCTTCGAGTGCAGTTTCTCTATTAATGTACAAAACCTTACCAAACGCAATAAAAAACTTAACCAACACGCACAATCTTGCACATGATTTTGTTTTCCTCCATGAAATTTTTATTTATTCTCTAGTCTATCTTCAACATACATAATTATATCCACTTAACTGTGTCTAGCCAAAGTACAGTATTGAAACAGCCAGGCTAAGATCGGAATGGTTTCACAGTCAATCTTTAATTCGTGGTTAAATATTCAATCCGATTGTCGCAGGTGAAGCAGAAGTTATTTCTGACTGTTGTGCTGCAGCTTGCAACACAAGGTATATTATTTTAAACAAATATTTAAAGTTGGTTATTTTTGTAAGTGGATATCAAATACATGTATGTATAGTATTTGGGATTGGTATTCGTGGTGGGCTCTGTTTCCACATTTAGACATTTAGGCTTTATTCACAGGATTCTAGGAGCGCTGAGTGTTGTGGGCCCGATCCCCACACTTTGTTTGTTGTACAAATTGTTCTTTGTGTCCGTTTCCTGTATGTTTGCAAAGTTCCCCGCGATATATTCCTCAGTGGGGAGTTGTCGGTTTAAAAAAAATGTATCAGGTAATACCAGTATTAGATGTTTATTAATATAACCACGACAGAAGAATTTTATTGCTTCCATGTACTGTGTGTGTGTGTAAATTTTTTAAACACCGCATTGAAAGCAAGAAAATTATTAGATAAAAAATCAATACTTCGGGGATTTTATTTTCAAAAAGTATTCATCTTAATGAACACAGATTAAAAAAAAAAATACAAAAAAACATTTTTTTTTACCTCGTGTCATTTTCAAAATTAAGACGTACATATCTAACATCACTTTAAATGCCAAACTTCTTAAAGATTTTTAGGCTATAGAATGTGCCAAAGAAATGTGCATGCATATACTCGATAAATATAATCCTCCTTTAGCGTTGTCGGGTAATTATTAACGATCCATGAGGCGCAGCAGCTGAACATTCCGAATGAAAATTAAAGGTACACCTTTTCTATATTTCATGCTTTCAATCATCAAAGTGGCTCTGAGCTAGAGAGAGCTAGAAAATTCTACCGCTCCTTCGAGCAATAGGAAAATAGTGCTTAAAATATGTCCTCTCGAAAATGGACTGAAAAGAATTAACCTATTAATTATAGGTACGTATAAAGGCAAAAAAGTTAATTAAATTGGACAATTAACTTTCATAAGACCATAAAAAATATATTTAACATTGTAATGATTTCATTCAGTGAGCAGATATTAACATTTTGTATTTACAATCCACATTACTTTTTATTTATAATGTTTTTTAAATTAATATATTAGCGTAATGTTGTTTTCCTTTTTTAATTATTATTTCCTTTTTTAATTTCGTCAAGACACGATAAGATGCGAGTATAAGTTTGACACGAATTCTTATAAATTCTAGAACAAACGAAAACTATACAAACAATAGCCAAAGGCACTATTTCTAAAGCCTTACAAAATTTACTTGATACAATTTTTATGTTGCCATGCTGCGTGACCTAAAAACCTACTGAAAGGAAATGTCTCCAATTAAAAATTGACGGTCGTCGGCCATCGTTGTGAATGCGTCGTGGATGAATGAAACCATGATCGAACACGGCATTTAATTTACTTCACTTTATGAACTTAATTTTATAATGCACTTTTATAGTCTTTTAAATATCGTTATTATTTCACATCAATATTCAAAACCTGAATATTTCACAACAGTAGATATCATAATAATGTTTTAAGAACCATGTTCAGTCATATTTAATTTAATTTAAAAAAAAAAAGGTCAGGTACGAGTCAAACTCGTGCGCCGAGGGATCCGTACCTACCCAGATTTTAAGTAGCTGTAAGACGTTTCTTTTTGCCAAATTTCGTGATTCTAGGCCAACGGGAACTACCATATACATAGGTTTTCGACCCAAAACCTATAGGGTACTTCCGGTTGACCTAGAATTGTCAATTTTAGTTAAAAGCAAAAATAAATAAAGTTGAAAATTAAGGTAAATTTTGGTACTTACAAGTTTTCGCGAAAATCGAAATTAGCCTATATCTTTTTATCGTGTTGACTCAGGACCTTGATTTCTATACACCTACTAGGGACTATAGAGATCAGTATCTGGTATAAGTTTCAAAATGCTAGGTCTACCCGTTCCTGAGAAAATCGGTGGTGACACACGGACAGACGGACAGACAGACAGACTGACAAGAAAGTGATCTTATAAGGGTTCCTTTTTATCTTTTGAGGTACGGAACCTAAAAAATAGTTTTCTATTTTCTCTTAGGTTTTCTTAGAACTCAAGTGCTGCTGAAGTAAACAAGCACCTAAGCTTAAAAAAAAACAAAAAAATAAGTACAAGTAAAGGTGATTTTAAACGATCATCTTTCTAGTTAAATTTTCCTCGACATAAACGTGCATATTATTATATCCACAGCGGTGATAGACACAGGCAACAATCGAACTAAGAATTCCTTTTTTTTTCTGAAGGAATTTTTCAATTTATTCAATTAAATTAAATAATTTAAAAAATACTGCGGCCTCGGTTAGTATAGTCCATGTACTGTACAGATTTAAAATTCACTCCATAAATGTACGATCAACGTGTACGAAAACGATATTTGATTAGTATGGTTTACTTTAGATACAGTAAAATAGACAGTCTTTTTATAGGTACAAGAGTAGAGGACCATAATAGGAAAGATGGATGGACTGTGTTAAAGAGTATTCGGCTAGAAATCCAATTACCAATGACATGAACGAAATGGAAATTTTTGACTTTTCGATAAACCGACTAGAATGCGAGTAAATTCAGAGTGAAGAAAGTTGGATATAAATTAAAAATTTGTGTCAAATGTATTATTACCAGCTCATATTTTTGTATAGTTTACATCGTAAATGCTTATTTTACAATTTACGAGTTAGTTTTAAAAGAACCTAAGTTACCGATGACAAAGACAAACTTTAATTATTGATCTTTGTTTACGAGCACCAATTACTTGGCTTTCGAAACGATAACTCACAATATCCTCAAATAAGTATTCATTTGTTTACTAGAAATAGTATTGACTAAAAGTTATATTTATTAAGTTCATTAAACTAATAAGTTGATAAGAACCTAGAGCTTAAATTCGATTCACTAAAATTGCACTTATGTAGGCCAATTAAGCACCAGCAAGAAAGCAAGTCTTGATGATGAACAACCTGTAATATATTTCTTAGACGTAAACTTTTCCAAGTTGTATTTTTGGATAAGGTATGAAGACAGTACAGAAAGCCTGTAACAAAAGCGTTCTGTAACAAAAGAGAGTAAGATTTTTAGGACTCCATTCTTCAAAGTGGTTCAAGAAATCCGAATCAAATCAAATTTTGTTGTCAGCCTGTCTATCTGTTAACACCCCTTTTCTTTATAGATATAGATTGAGAGATATCATATTAATATACACACTTAAAGCTGTAAAAACAGCGTACACACGAATGAACAATATATTTCAAAATATTTCGCTGGTTAATAAAAATATATACAATATTTTCTATTGAAGGAAGGGTCTATAGAACAAACAAAGGATCTTACAGTATCAGTTGTAATGTAAAAAAGTCTTCTCAGACATATTTTGAAGTTGGAAAATTGACTATGACGTAGGTACGTACGATACATATTATTTTAGAAAGTCTGATCAATTTGTTACTAGGAGAATGGAAAAAAAGTCTTTGACAGTCGATTCCTGTGGTGGAATTATAAAGTTATTTACATACAAAATATAAGATTTTCCGTTTTTTTTTTATGTTTTGTAATATAAGTTTAAAATTTAAAAGTAAATTTAATTTTAATTTATTTTGATGGTATTATAAAAATAAACTTTAAAACTTTTTCATAGCAATTTAACTAAGAGAGTCCATATTGAACGGCATAACATGTCCTTTTCAAAAAGAAAATTTCCAAAGCAATCTAATAATATCGACCGTTTCTATTTAAGTCATTGGAATAAGAGTTTTACGACTCCGTAAAAGTTTTACGACAAAGAATTTAATCTGTGACATCTAAACCTTTAAAATAACTTTTGGAGTATTTTTAATATCTTTACGCATTTATTTACAAAGAGTTTTTTTTATAAATATAGCGGAAAATGTAAATATTGTCCTTGCATAACTTATCATATTAGACATTGTTCTGAATAATTTTATGTCTTATAATGTAGTAGATATCACCTATTGGTCATATGTCGGCAATAATCGTTAGGTTATAACTGTTTTGTTTTACGCCATTGACCAGTCTAATTTAAACTGTTACTGTTTTGACTTTCCATACCATGTCATGATAGGTCAATTAATTTATTAGGTAATTGTGTCTTCTTGTAGACCTTCTTACGAGCTTTTATTTAACAATGCCGGGCTTCCAAGATTCGTGCGGCCACACACATACAAACGTATGTGTGTGGTGGGCGAATCTTGGAAGCCCAATTGGAACCACTTGCCGATTGGGCTCAAATTTGGTGTAAATATTTATCTTTCGTGAAAAACTTTAATATAGTATCACGGAGTTTTTCTGATGATGGAGCCAGAAGACGGCCATGGGTACTTCTCAACTAAATAAGATAAACCCATCGAGATTCATTTATTTTGTCTTGTCTCCTTTTTTAAGAGCATTTAAATAAAAGCTTTTAAAAACAATCAATGTATTGCAAAAATATATTCTCCAATTTAAAATCATTGTTGATTAATAAAATTGGTTTTGTAAACTTCTTCCGTAAGCTTTAAGAGTGCCCAATTTTACATTCCTAAACGTGCAAAATTCCCTATTAATTCTTGTTATTATTTTCTTTAAGTATTAATTTATAGGTTAGGTATATATAAATACTGCTATAGTGTCAATTATAGTATATTTTGAACTGAGTAAACGCGATGCTAAGACAGTGTTTATCTAAGTTACTTATGAAGATAAACATCAGACGATTCGCTATTTCAAATGTGAGTTTAAATATAGAATTTATCATTATAAATGATCAATCCAAATAAATATAAAAATAAGATAAAAGTATAATTTTATGTACAAGTATAAAGGAAAGAAGAAAACAATCAATCTCAAAAATTTATCTCGCAAATAGTGCAAGTTACTCATACAGTGAACAGAACGTGCAGTAGGTTAAAGTATATTGGCGCTTATAACAAATAAGAAGCTTGGCTTAAAGACTGTGGTACTTAGGTAACGGAATTAAAATTAATGTTACTTCTATAACAATATAATTTATTATTTATTTTATTTTCTTTTGAACAAGAAAATACAATTCTAGCACGAGAAAGATAATCCTGCATCGCGAGGGACTTGACAAACATACATGAAACGATTACAAAGAACACCCAGACTAAGAACAACAATTTGTGGATTACAAAAAGTGTTGTATCATGTGGGGATAAAACCCACAACACTCATGGCCGGTTAAACTACTGTGCCATCAGTGCAATGCAGTTAAGTAGTTTATTAATTTGGAAACGAGGACTCTCTTGAGGTTTCGATCATGATATGTGTTTCTTGAATTAATTTGTTTGGCTTTATATATGAGGGATGTATGTTTTGGAAGATAAGCACTCATCCAAATTGTACACAATGAAACATATGTATTACTGAGATTTACACGACAAAGACATGTCTTTATGTCTTTTGGGACAAAAGCCGAGTGTCAAAAAACTGTAAACTAGACTTACAATACAAGGTAATTCATTGGTATTAAAACGTCCTAAATTCTTAAGGCTTCATACACCTACTTTCAGTATGAACAACACATTAAAAAAAAATGTTTGTCTAACTATGTCTCATATATTTTTATAAAAAGTTTAATTTAAGTAAAAAACAATAAACCATCTGATAGCTATAAGTAAAGTTTAGTTTAATTTTTTCCGTAATACGAGTATGAGGGGTAAAATATTGATTTATTGATCAGATATTTGTTCTCAGAAAAAAAAAATTGTTGTCAATTAAGTAATATAAAATAAGTGGAGGGTCTTTATTAATAATCTTAGAAAACAATGTTCATTTTGTATTTGGCTAAATAAATAATCGGAACACTACAACGTTATATTATACTTACAACCTCTTAAATTAATTAAATTTGAAGCAAATTTCACGACAATCATTTTAATAGTCGTAGTAAAGAGTCTTATCATGGAAGAGCCTTACTTTGGCACATAATGGGCCGTCCTGGCCGAAGTCATAGCACGGCCTCACAAAGAATAGGTATTAAGCAATTGTTTCGTTGCATTTTACCGAGGGAGTGAGGCTGAACAAACTTCCCCCCCAATCCATTCTAGGCAGGGGCACTCAAGAGGCAGTAACGCGATTATGTCTGTTAAGTTGCGGTAGTCTCTTACCAGTATCAGTGACCCGTCTGCTCGTTGGCCGTGTAATGTAGGTCGATATAAAGATACCACAAAAAAAATAATTAAACAAGCTTACATTCATATTTATAATATTAGATAAGATTACCACATCATACTAGAAAAATACAAGTCAAACCGACCTTTTGGTATCAGCCATGCATAAGATACAGGCTTGTCTAATTAAATTTAATGAATCTCAAACTGTAACTGTACCGTGAGTTAGATTACTTTTATTTGAATATAAAAGTTTTATGTTTCATCGTTTTTGCTACTTGAGTTGTAAAGTGTAAAGTTGTTTTCTTAACTTCATCGTCATCATCATCATAAGCCTTCAACAGTCCACTGATGGACATAGGCCTCTCCTTAGAAAGGAGGTTTTGACCTACTATGCCACGCTGGCCAGACGGGTTGGTATAGGGTTTGTGTCAAGTTTTCCTTCTCTTTGCAGTGCTGTTGTCCTGCGTAGTTTACTCCCTTAGTCGTCTATCACGACACCCACGGGATGAATAGGGGTAGTGACATTCCGTATTCTTAACTTGCCCTTTTGAAATTCAAAAATTCCCTGCTAGTGCTAATTTTACAATTTATTTGTTGCGTATAGTTTATTATTATCATGTCTATTCTTAAAATTGACCAACAACATAAAAATTTATTTTTATAAGGTTTATTTTTGACAAGGCGACCCACATATATCTTCACTATTGGTAAAAATAACTGTTTAACATAGATACAATATGTGAACAATGTTTATAAAAAAACTTTTATTTACGTATTTTGGGATGATGAAGAATATTTTTAATTTAATAACCACGTCAACAACGCCAAAACTTTATAGTTTAATCCTTACTACCATTATATCAAATAACATATTATTATTTAGTGACAAATAATAAGATATAGGTATAGGATAAGGTAGTAAGATATTACATTTGAACCCGAAAATATATTGTTTTTTTTGCCTAAATGTTTAGTAATCTCATATATTATCTTTATCTCTTTTGTGCATATTATCTCTGTAACCCACAAAACAAACACCTAACCAATATCTTGAAAGAATTAAACAAGGTCAATACATGATTAGACAATACATGATTAGATTTTTGAAGTACTTATTTTCCTAAAGGTAAAGGATCCTTCCATTATTAGCTCAGCAACATGACGTAACGACTACTAAACGCAAATACCTATAAAGCTAGAGAAATAAGTTAAAATACGTTGTAGGGGCTATAAAGTTTGAGGGTTTCCCTCTATTTCTCTAGGATTCCATCATCAGATCCTGATTCCATTTCGGGAGCATACCCTTTCGATTACAAAAATTTTGTCAATCGGTCCACAATTGACGGAGATGACACGTAACAAACATACGAAAAAAATACAGAAGAATTGATAACCTCCTCTTTTTAAAAACTCATCACATCACCAGAGGACTCTTTTGTGTTTTTGAAAAATTTCATCTGTTGCATTTCTAGAGTTACCACTATTTTTTGGTTTATTTTGACACACTCCATAAGCGCAGGCCTGAGGGTGACAGGTGAGGCCATCTGTCACTCTAGCAGAAGCAGGCCAGGGTGGGAACATCCAGGTTCCCACACAGGAGGGGTCATCTATAAGCCGTAGATGGTCCGAGGTACATCGGGGTACCAGGGCTTTTCTTTCTAGGGTATACCAAGTTCCACGGCTACTGGTTGGGGTTGCGGGTTTTGGCCGGTTCAAATCCGACATAATCACCCACTGGTGGGTAGTATCCAAGAGGAGTTCCGCACAGAAAAAAAAATGGATTATTCAACTCTTTTTAACATTTGTTGTTTACTAATCAGCTGTTAAGGTTTTAAGTAAGGGCTTCTAAGCAAACCTCAAAGCATTTATTAAATAACTATATTAACATTAGCATATTCCAACTCTGAGCATATATTTATAACAAGGAATTCTCGGAACTGCAGTTAATCAGGAGACGCTCTGAAGGTGGCGTGTAAGATTATGCTCTAAGCCTTGTAGTTACCCATGTCAGAAATAATTAATCGACACCCAAGAAGTCGAAAATAATTCTAAAATATCATAAAACAGGTTTAAGAACATATGTAACGCATTTGCGTAAGAAATCAATCATAATTAAGGTGAATTGCAAACATGGAACGTTAGCTCTCGACCATTCCATAATGAGCGTGAGCGTACATAATGATTCATCTGTGCTGACATACTCGTAAGGCCTCGGGCAACAAACAAGGGTTGAAAACATTATAGTTTCGAAACCATCAGCCATTTTATACGTGAGTGCTTTCTATATCGATATCGATTATTCTTATATCGATAATTGTTCTCATACAAAGTACTGATACAGAATATCTAATTATTTTTATTTTCATGAGTGATTACGGTTATAAATTAAACATAAGTACCTACACATTCATCAACTGAAACATTTTTATTCATCCTAAGATCCTGCAGGAAGACTTTGCACTCAACAATAAGACCGCCCTTTTTACATTGTCTGCGTGATACATGTTTCTGATTAGAATACTATTTTAATATATGTGCACAAATGAAGAATTTTCGATCAATTTTTTAAAATTGATAATCCTTACACTAACTTTTACCTTCGGCTTCGGAGAACGGAAAACGTTCACACTTATAATAGTAATAAGAAATGTCACAACATACATACATATGTATAAGAATAATCTTACGGCAGCGGTTGCCATTTTCTTTCAAATATGCAAAACTTTGAAGGCATTGCAGAATATCTTCTAGAAATAAATTCAGTTTATTTTTAACATCGAGCTGTGCTACTACTTGAGGCTTGAAGTGGAACGTCCGGCAACGAGGACAAGTACCGCTGACGATCTCGAGAACAGAACTTTTTTTAGCACTGCCAAGAAATGAAACGTTCCATTTGCATGATTTTTAATATTTATAGCACTGCCCGAATAAATGATTTTATTAATACAAGTAGGTTTATTTATTCACCATGGGTGAACCATGCTTCCTATACTTCAGCCATAAGTGCGGTATCCGGACCCTCAAACCCCCCCTCAAAATAAAGGTGATGGGATCCCCTTTATGTTGAGGGGGGCAACAAAATACCAGAACCGGAATAGATTTAAACCTGTCATGGTACAAAAGGCTATTTAATGATAGTTCAAGTTATACTGACTAATGAAATGAAACAAGATATTCCAGGCGATCTAAAGTATGTTTTAAAATCGCAAATTATAAATTTGCATTCTTCTACCTTCTGATTATTATCAATTTCTACTGAATGATAAGCTTTGTAAATCAACTTGATTGATCATGTTAGCATTGACTAGTCAGGCATATAAATCTGTGAATCTGTTCACTTACATGACTGGTTTTTTTTCTACAAGGAGCAATATTGTTTTATTAGAATTCGTGGTTTGATAGATCCAATAGCGCTCCTTTTTTCCTGTTAGTGCGCTCTGATAAGCGAACTATAAGCACTATTGTTATATATTAAAATGTGTATAGTTTGACAAATCTAACAATGCGTAAATATATCGACATGTGGAGATAACTCCTTATGTAGAATTATGTAAAATTAATAATGTTAATAGAATTGTATTATTGTATTAAATGTCATGACAGTCCTAAAATAGAATGGTAATAAACCATGGCATATCATAATAAGAAGGACAACAGCATTGCCAAGAGAAGGAAAACTTGAAACAAACCCTATACCAACCCGTCTGGCCAGCGTGGTATAGTAGGCCAAAACCTCCTTTCTAAGGAGAGGCCTATGTCCAGCAGTGGACTAGTATAGGCTGTTGATGATGATGATGATGATGATGATATCATAATAGAGGGTGATCACAATAAATAAAAACTTCTTTGTTTATGCAAATAAACCAAAAAATTTACAATTTATCTGTTATTGCAATAATATAGCTTATAAAGAATAAAGGTTATTTCATATATCACTAGGTTATTTAATTTACAAAAACTAAAGTGCGAAATAAAATATCCATATCGAGTAATACTAAGAAACGTGAACACATGAAACATGAAATTTTAATATTCGCAATTCTGTTTATAAGTCTGTAGTTAGTTAGTTAGTTCTTAATAGCGATAAAGTA
The DNA here is from genome assembly GCA_902825455.1 of Arctia plantaginis. Classification (NCBI taxonomy): domain Eukaryota; kingdom Metazoa; phylum Arthropoda; class Insecta; order Lepidoptera; family Erebidae; genus Arctia; species Arctia plantaginis. The sequence continues at coordinate 6,963,153 of CADEBD010000857.1, read as the reverse complement.
CAAGTGACATATTTTAAGAAATCGGATTTCAAGTTCTCTATATTAATTTCATAAAGAAATGATAGTTGATAGCTAAATAGGAATATCGCTCATACAAAAAACTGATTTGGAAACTCCTTCTTTTTTGAGGTTAGCTACCGAAAGGCCATCAGAAGTTTAAGATATCTTTAGAATTGTGAAATTTTTGAAACTTTAGAGGTGAATCTGAATCTGAAAACTGAGGAGGAATCGATTTTATTAATTACTGCAGACGGTGAACGCCCTTCTGACGCCGAGCTCAGCATGCAAATAAAACGCCTGTTGGTTTAGGTATGATGGATGATATTTTTAACCTCAATAATCGTCGTATAGAGGTGATCATATTATCATTTTAATACCATTAGTCATAAAGTTATAATTTTATAACATTATTTATTATGAAGTGATTTTTACTTTAAGATATTTTTCAGTATCTTCAAATTTTAAATTTATGCCTCAGCAAGTGTAGCAAAGTTTTATAATTGAAATAGAGCACAAAAGATTGGTGTCTAGAGAGGTATTTCAGCTGCCTCTCATACTATTTAATAAAGGTGCTTCCAAGACACGGCTGCTTGCCATCACCGCATTCCATAATTTGGTAGTACATTGCAGTGTACAATTATTTTATAATATTGTGGTGAATTTTTTATCTTACGCCCATGTGACGGTAGCGAAACAGTCAAGTTTTTTTATACATATTTTGACTAAGGTATAGAGAATGTGAAGTTAGGGCGTGTAGAGTTAGAAGTTTAGCTCTACATGAGATCTGATAACTTTTTGACAGTGCGAGCCATATAGCCTCGTCTTGGCAACATTTTACATGAAAATGTTTTAGGTAGGATTTTAGGACTCAGTCTGTATCAACTTTTCTAAACTAAAACTAGTTTAGGAAAGTTGAGACTGAGTCCTAAAGGTAACAAAGTTTAATTCCTGTCGGAGAAGTGGTTCTGAACGTTACTTTTCGAATCTCACGAATTCTCATATGCAGCTCTACTAACCTCTTAAAAATACAGGAACACATAAACTTAATTGGGACAGTGCTGAGTTAATATTTATTTTCTACATGCGTGTAGTGACTAAATAGGTGACATAAAATACAAGATTTATAAACGTCACCAAATTTCCACTAGATAAAGTAGATTAGCATATTTTCTTGAAGAATAAGGATATTAATAGTATATTTGAGATCATTTGAGTATAGGCTTAACACAGCATACATATATCCGATTTTGTAGTATGCTTCGCTATATAGAAATACATATTGTTGAGTTTATATGTTTCAACATAAATCATTGTAACATCTACGAAAAGGTCCCGAATTGCAGCCTGCAGCAATAATTTCAAGTTGAATATTCACATCAAACTTCCCTTTAACTCAAAAAATATTAGTGAGCAAAACAATTATTACTCGAGCGAGTATTCTAAGAAAAAAACGAACCACTTACCACAATAAGAACCAGGAATATAGAAAAAGAATGCTATTAAAACATGAATTGAGCGTTGGCGGTATGTGGGTGGAATGTAAACGTATGTAGTATACGAGGTATTACGTGGTACATATATAGGTGGATATCACATTTACGTATATCTTTATTAAGGTTAGAGTTAGTAGATTTTAGGATGGCTTTAGTACAAAATTAGGTTTTATTCTAAAGCCCGTGTAACCTATTTGAAAATAAATTTGTTGGTTATTTACTTATTGTCATGGATATCATATACATGAATGTCATATACCCATTCAAGTACTGTACTGTACTGTAAACACACAGCAGAACGTTCTGACCCAGACAACAATAACATTTTTTTCACTTTCATTACGTTAATACACAGACACATGTTACACATGTTACATTTGAAAATAAATTCCCTGACTGCAAAAAATTATATGCGCACTTTATTCTGTATTGTGTAGATGAGTGCATAAATAAACTAAAATAGATTTGAACACACTGGTACGTAAAAATAACGAATAAAAGATGCACATGAATACATCAACCACTATTTATAGAATATTCTAAGAGGCTAATAGTAATAAAAATATTTTTCACAAGCTTGGAATAATTTGTATCAAAGTGACTCAGTAATTTATTTCTTTAATGACAGCGGTGAATCGTGTTTTCTTTTCTACTCGCATTATAATGCTTGAATGTACCCAGAAACACTATACCTGGCCCCATAATGATGTAATAAAATTTTATGTTGATAATTTCAATATGAATGACTTTTACGGAGTACTTTATTTAATAAAATAGGTTTATAGATGATAACGCAAGTTACCCTTCGATCCGTCAAATTTCTTAAAAAACTTTTCATGGTGTGCTCTACAGTAGACAGTACAGGGCCGTTCACCTTCCGCATGCTGTCTATACCCCCTATTTTCTTCAAGGTTGTCAGTTCCCCTGGTTGGATGGTGTCCTTCCCCTTATTATGACTTGAAAGTGTTTTAAACAATGTACTTATGTATGACGTACAGTAACAACTTGCACACATACTGTTAAACCACTACAGGTAGCGTGCAAAGACGAAGTACGCTAACTGGATGTAAATGCAAGCTTATAGTTGCAACAGCTGAAATCTATTTTATGTCTCTCACCAAATTCGCCATTATGATTCAATAATAAGGTGCAGTAAAATCAACATCTTTTTATTTATGTTAAAGCCGTACCCAACGCTGAACTTTTTTTTTCGAAAATGATCGAGAACTTTCTATTCATACAATTAGTGGTATGTCGCCAGGATTATATTGACAATATGATTTTTTTATGGTGGGTATGTCCATATGGTGACAGATTAAGAAGACGGAGTATCACCACACCTATTTGTGCTATGGGTGTCGTAAGAGCCGACTAAGGAAGCAAACTACGTAAACAGCACTGCAAAGAGAAGGAAAACTTGACACAAACCCTATACCAACCCGTCTGGCCAGTCTTTCTAAGGAGAGGCTTATATCTAGCAGTGGACTATGACTAAAGGCTGTTGATGATGAAGATGGTAGGTATTGAGAACAAATAAACAGACTTGTCACCTGAAGGTGAGTAACTAACGTCGCCCATTACATGGACACCTTTAACTTAAGAGAAACAAGTGTGGCCTTCCTTTGAGTCCGTCTGGTAACCTCACTCACTAGGTAATAAGCTATGAAAAGAAAACAATGGTACTCCGGGAGTGCCGACAGAAGCGAAAACTTATATACAGAGGTGACGGTAACGGTAACAGTGTCGCGAGTTCAATTGTTTTTTCCCATCTCAAAAAATGCCCAACGCGCCTAAAGAAGTTTTCATTTCAGCAGAGGTATCGGTAACGGTAACCATGTCGCGAGTTCAATGGTTTTTTTCCCCATAAAATACATTATTTTGTTTGTTGTTCAAAAATGTCCAACGCATCTAAAGAAGTTTTCACTTAAAAAATTGCCTTAACACTGATTTACTGTCGGGCCGTGGTGTTCCTCTGGTGGAACCGTCCCGTATATTCGAAAGCATGTCTCTCCCACATGATAACAAATTCCAACAAATGCACTTATACGAGTACATTGAAAATTCGCAGAAGTTATGATAATATAAACCCTCTCAGATCTATATATATATAAATAAATTAAATTGAAGTGTCTGTTTGTAATATCAAATTAATATGTTTTTTTCATGATCAAACGGTTATTTGCACGGTACCTATGCCTTAAAATCTGTTTGTTTTTTTTTGTCTGTCTGTCTATCTGTCTATTTTTTCCGAGTTCTGCTAAAAGATATTTCAATATCAGGTAGCTGTCTATATGAGAAGTAACTTAGGCTATTTTTCCTTTCAGAAAATCTTTATAAAATTTAGCCCAGCCCAAAAAATGAGTAAAACCTTTACCACCTACCTTACCTTTACCACTTACCTTTAAAACCTTAACCACCATTAAGATCATTAACATTTTTTTCACATTCCATATTCACATGCCACAAGTTTTCTTTAGTCATATTCCTTAATAACCGCAATGACTTTAAGTTAAAGTACTGCAAAACTACTACTGCTATAATAATACCGGATCTAAGCAATCAATAACTTGGATCTCGAATAAACCCCAACCTAAACCGGACTAACCAACAAGCTGAAATCCCTGAAATCCAGGTCGGTTTTGCTTCGGAAATACAAACCACATTCCGCTGAAACACGTAGTGAAGTACCAAGTAGTTGAAGTTATTTAATCAAATATTAATTCACTCGATTTCACTTCATTGCACTAATCTAATAAATCGAAGTGACATCATCATTGACAGCCTTTAGTAGATAAATATTTCTCAATATAAAATTAGTATCAGTAGAATAAGCAAAGGCGTTTCTGGTATCGCATAATTTAGCTCCAGATCCAAGTAAGGTTTTATACTAAAAAACCTGTAAATTTAATCCAACTAAATAATATTACCAAAAAAATAAACTGAACTATTTCGTTGATTTAATTTATTTAATGGTATCTGTGTTGTATCTTCACCGTCTATAATTTGAAATGTGGTAAAGTAATTATTCTTTCATAATAACTGGGGTGATAAATAAGTTGGGACAACTTCTCTGAACTCATTAACGTTAGAGCTATAACATGTAAAATATCATAAATATATGAATATCGTGTCACAATTAAAGTGTGACGAATCTTACGCTCCCATAAATCACTTTCATTCGACCCGACGTAGCATTCGATAAGCGACATCCGAACCTTGTCTGAATTATTCATTTTCCCCACATGTAGAGGACGCCTCCCTGGTGTTACTTCGCGTGACCTCTTTACAACACAAGAATTTAAGGTGTGTGTAATAATGTATATTTGTATGATATGGGGAATTAATGTTATAAAACCTTGTAATATAACATGTATTTATTACTAAATGGCATTTATTAGTTTAAGGAATTAATGTAAACAGTTGTTGGTGAACTAAATAAATGTATTTTATTAAATAAATAGTTTTTATGAGATTAGGTTCAGATAAAAATGTATTGTTCGTTGAGAGTAATACTTTTAAAAACTAATCTAACTTGTACAGATTTACTTATTGTTTTCTTTTATATATTTTGACAGTGATTGGCAATTAAAAGTTTCTGCCGATATTATTTCTACAAAGATTAGAAAAACTTCTATGGTTAAGAAGTACACTTCGAACCATCAACAACTTACATATTTACTTTTCTGTATTAAGTAATATAGGCCCTTGAAGCTGAAATTCTTTTCTGTTTGTTACTCACCAAAACAAAAGAGGAACCAAAAAGTCATCACCTGAAAGTCAAGGAGGGGTGGGGGGGCTTGCACTAAAAGGGGGAATGCACTATCATCTACCATCAGGTAACTGAAACAAGATCCAAGTCGAAATTACCATGTTTCATCGCTCGTAAACATTTAAATCCATACTAATATTATAAATGCCAAAGTGTGTCTGTCTTTCTGTTACCTCTTCAAGCTTAATCTGCTGAACCGATTTCGATGAAATTTAGTATAGAGATAGTTTGAGTCCCGGGAAAGGACAAAGGATAGTTTTTATCCCAGAAATCATCCTTTAAGGGGGTAAAAAAAGGGCGTGGAAGTTTGTATGGGGAATCAACAACCGCTGAACCGATCCAGATGAAATTTGTTATGGAGATAGTTTGATAAAGTACATAGGCTACTCTTTAAAGCGATAACTGACAAACATGCGGGTGGAGCCCCGGGAAAAGCTTGTTTAAGTATAATAAAAGAACTTTGCTGGTCACCATTATAGACTGCTGACGGCTGACTTCATTATAGACGGGGCTTTGTTTAGACACTCTATTATAAGTAATTCGTTTTAAGGCAGCCATAAATCAAGTATGAACTCACAAGAGAGCCATAATGACAATAATTTGTTTGTACAATTTTCATAACATATTTTTAGTTGTAATTCTGAAAAACAGAACACTGAATCCAACTATATTATTGTAAAATACAAAGAACTTCAAACAAAATTTATTCAATGATACCATTAATTACCTTTCTCTTTAAATGTTCAATTACTAATGAATTAGTGAAGCCCGAGCACGTCGCCGATTCGATTAAAAATAATAAAGTTACAGGGAAGTTCTAATCGATTTAAGAAAAGTAAGAGTTCATTTCAGATAAAAATACTGGGCGTTCAAAAATTATTATCTAAACTATTATTAATATTCGTGTATCTTTCACTTTAATCATCTAGAGTGTAGCACCTTGTACTATATATTTAAAAGGGCTAGAATACTCACTCACAAATTTACTAATGAACCAGTTAATCTGGAACATATTTTGTTTACAACACCTATCTTTTGAACAGAGCAGTTGGTAATTGTTTATATTCTAACTAGTTTTCTATACTTTTCTATTCTCTAGTTATTACTATTATTTTAAATAAAATATGCCTCTCATTTGTCATAAAATGCAAAAGTTTAAAAGTTTACTATGAAAAACTTTAGTTATTGAATCCTGAATATACGAGTGTATTAGACTTTAATGCACTTTGACGATGTTACTTGCCTAATTTCAGAGTTATAGGTCAACGGGAAGTACCATATGAATTTTGATTTCCTTGAGAGTGTCGAATATATTTTTTTGCGGCATAAAAGGCCATATCTTTTTTTACGAGCTTAGGAGTTTGTTTATTTTATAGCTCTAAGGGACCATAGTATATGGTTTTAATTTCAACCCGACACCTCCACGCGCTCCTGAGATAAAGGGTATTGACAGACAGACAGACAACCTCCTATAAGGGTTCCGTTTATTTTTCCTTTTGAGGTACGGAACCTAGGTTTCTTACTGTTATTAACTTACCAATACTTTTACATGTAAATATGAAGCAAAAAAATCCCGCGAAATTTTCTTTGTTTGATTCATACTTATGCAAATATTTAAATAGAATATGGTACACATATGACTCGGTTAATTTATTATAAGACGCTGCCAGAGGCGATAAGAAAATTGTGGTTTATTTATTTACAATCTGGTACCCGCGACTGCGTGCGCGTGGAATTTGAAAGCGCTGCGTTAGTGGGTTTGATTTCCGGACTGGTAGGGTTTTTTTGAGAGGAAAAATAGCCTAGGTTAGTCCTTATATAGCTACCTGGTAGTAAAATATTATCAAAATTGGTCCAGCTGTTTGGAAGATTAACAAATAGTAAGACAGACAAAAAAATTAAACTGGTTATTAGGCAAAGGTATCGTTCAAATAAACGTGTGGAGATGAAAAAAACCTATTATTTTGATTGATGCATTTTCATTTTCTATAGGTTTCAAACTGAGCACGGACTAATAAAAGTTTACTAAAAAGTAAAAAAAAGGTATTACTATTTATCCATTGCGAGTTGTATAGGTGGTTAGTGATCCCGAACCGTGAGCCAGGACAAATACTTTGATCTGCATTTAAGTATGATACCTAAATATATATATCTCTAGAATCTATGTATTTAGTAACGTATGAAGATGTAAGTTTACTTATTACCACCCTTATCTACATAATACAGGCTCTGCCTAGTTTAGAATCAGAACGGCGTCAATGAAGTGTTTCAATTATGAATCTAATATAGGTATCATATTTTACATGTATTCCCTACTCAAATAATAGGTAGTAGTAATATCTAAACCTTAAAGTAATAAATAACTGCATCAAACGAAATAAAAGCACTTTAAATTAATACTGCGGCTAAAAATACATAAAATATACACTTCAAAATTTGTAGCAAATAAAATCATATATGTAAGTTTGCACCTCATATAAGGAATTAACTTACAAACATAATCAAGTACTTTTCAGAAAGTTGAAATCGATTTTGGTTATCAAAGCCCCCAACATCATAATCCTCAACTGAAGCACCATTGACTATCTACGAAAGGGTTTTACTGAACCCTTCGCTTATCTGAAATTATATATATATATATATCGTACCCACAATTACACGATGATTTGTACCCAATTTCCATTTGTAATTAGATTTAGAATTGAAATTTAACCACTGTCAAACTATGTGAAAATATTACCAACTTTGTTAGGTAACCAACTTGAATGTGGCCGCGGGTGGACGAGACGGGTTTTCCCCTACACCCGCCCGCCCGCGACGTCCGCGTGGGCCGGACGTCGCATAAGTGGAGAATGTACCCGAAGATGGTGCCCGCGCCCTTGTTGGCAGACGCTAGGATGTCTTAATAATAGCAGTTCTCGGGTCACTCCCGTTACAGACGCAGAGTGGCACAACGTGTGGTTTTAGTTATTCCGATTCCGACACACCACCACGCCGTATGCCCCGGTGGGTGACGCCCGAGGGGGTGTCTACATGAAAAAAAAAAAAAGCGCTGTACGCAAGGCTGTTAGACCTTAGAGAATAGCACTGCTGATGGAAATCAGATGGAGTCACAAACGCGTTGCCTGTCTTTTGCAACCTTTTGTTGTGTGGCATTGTCATGTGGCAACCGCGTATGGCTCTAAAAGCCAACACCATCCGGCGGCCTATTCTGGGCAGAATAGGCCGCCGGATGGTGTTGGCTTTTAGAGCTTACATCGGTGCACCGCATAGTGCCATTAAGTGGACAACTACAATTTATAGAGTAACCTCAACTACAACTGTTGTTGTAGCAACTACATTTTTGTGTACACTAGACACAGTCTTCGAGCATATCAGAGAAGTAAAGCAAAGAAGTAGTGGTAATAACATAATATAAACGCTAGATGTCAACCTAAAACATCTCAAAAGAATTAAAGAATCAATTATATCGTATAAGAAGGTGGACACTTACTGACACAATTCATTTTAAGATGGGCATAATTTTTTACTTTATTTAACCTAAATTTTTTAACCCCGCGCCCCAAGGCACGTGGCTTCTTTGCCTTAGGGATAGTACACCACTGGTCACAGGCAAACTGTTTGGGTGTTAATTACCGTAAATATAATTTATATATATTATGGAACGAGTTAGTTTAAAAGTGGTTATAAGTTGACAACATGGCTAGATATCGTGTAGATAAAACCAAACTGTAATAAGACTTATAGTAAAGTAAGTATCACTTTAAATTTACATACCATTACCGTAAGAAATAGTAGAGACTTAGTAATATCTCATAAAAAAGATTTTGAGCGCGGGAAATGCTACGAAATGTGTCACTTTCAAATACAGTAAATAAACATCCATTCTTACACCGGTCACAATGATTTTTCTGGTTGTCGACCCTAACATGACATGTTTTGTCGATACTATCTATTCAACTCTGAAAAACATCTATTTCAGTAAACAGGATATATGATTTTTATTTTGAAATAAAATAACACAAGCCAACGTGAATACACCTTCACGTATTTTATTTTTAAAGAGCACGAAAATATGCATAATATTTTGCTTATACTATGCTATTAGGATCTAAAGTAGCGACCACAAGAGGGAATTTCGAAACAAAATTTGTGAGTCCCCGTGGTCTCGTGTGTCCCTGCCAACTTATATCAAAGTGGTATATCTACTCACTCAACATTGCATGAAATTTTGCGTTTTCATGTCTATTCCCAGCTCAATTGGCTTTGTTATTCAAAATTTCTGTTTTCAGCATTCAATAGTCTTGTTATTTTTAATAAAATATTTCGTGTACTGTGGATAGCTGTATACATAGGTAACTGATTATATTGTAAACTGACTACATTTAACCGTAGGAGAACCATGTTTTTTTATTTATGGGCTGGCTCGACCTGAGTGATATAATGGGCTGAAACCGGTATCAAGCAATTATTTTGTCACTTATTATTAAGTGAATGAGGCTACAGTAGAGTAAGTGAAGAATAAATGCTCCTAAATCTGGGAGAGAGGGAGCACTCAAAAAGCGGGAATGTATTTGTGTTTCTTGAGTTTCACGTGCCTATTGTAGTTGAAGTAGTCACTAACATTTATAAAAAATATGAATGAATAAATAGAAGCTATGCCTATATAAACTATGACGATACTGAAGCGATGCTTTCGGTAATGGTTTAGAGTTTGCTAATGACACGAATGCACATGAACAAACAGATGCCTACAAGCTCACGCATCCACATACTCACTCACACTCACACACAGACAATAATAATATATGTATCTAAAGCAATATGCTATGCTACTAGAAATAAGTTATTAAATATAGTAAAACATTCAACTTTGTAGTGCCGACTTATGTAAAAATAATATTAAAAGGTAAATAGACACGGGGTTTCGTGAAACACGGGCCTCGAGCCTAGCTAAGGCACTAGTCTCCCACAATATTCTGGAAGGGAAAATATATATTTTTGCAAATGTAATGTTTAAGTACAAAAGTGAGAAATAAAATTATTAATTTCATTTTAATTAAGGAAGGTCACAAAATTGATTCGTAATCTTCATCCAAATGTATTACATTCTTAGGGGTAGTGGCACGTGAGACGGGTCGTCCGCTGTCCTCTGGAACGATGAAAGATTGTTAGTCTACACGACAAGCCCGTGAACTTACGTTTACTTGTCGACCTTGACATCGTGGTTTGATTTGTGGAACCTTCATACATTTGAAGAGTAACACCATATGGTCTTGTGACTTCGGTTTACTATTAGTTTCTTTTTATTTTAAATGATATATATGGAAAAGTTTAGTACTAATGATGGTGCAAGAAAGAAATGTTATTTCAATGGATGAATAATTTATAGTTTAATTTCTTATTCTTTATCTTACACGAAATTATTAGAAGAATATTATATAATATTATATTCACCAATTAATAAAGAATTCTTTGTAAATTGTGACTTTGAAAACATTTTCTGTGAAATAAAGCCACATAAATTTGTTTCGAAAATGTGACAGAATGTTCTTTAGTGTCTACCCAGAATCTAGAAATTAACTTAATTAAGTTATGAAAGGTAACGTTGTAACCTAATGGTTACAACGTTACCTGATGCCCATTAGTAACTCAATATACATATGTACATGTTTAGAAACTTTGCAAATTGTGACCAGAACTTTGTTAGTGAAACGGATCGGCATTTATGAGTACCCATAAGATAAACTCAAATTGAGTGAAGACGAGAATAACAAATTTTGAGGTCTAGATAACATTTACCTTAATTCGAATCACTGTATTCGTTCATGTGTTAATTTGTAGTAAATATTACATTCAATTTAAAATGAGTTGTTTGGTTAAAAAAATATTTCGATACTTGTTTATATAAATCATATTTTACTGCAAAGTAATTAAATATAACTGTATATAATTAAGTAATTAAATATAGTTACAGAGACTATAGTTATAAATGCATGATGCCTTTGATATGACCGATGGTATTTAGTTTTTGTTTAATCAGAACAGTTTGATTTAATCTGAAATAAAAAATGTTTGACAATATAATAATTTGTTTACAACCAACTATTGTTAGAACGCCAATTATTTTTCTATATTTATAATAAACCTGCAACATGTTCAACTCTGTAAATTAATGTGATTTTGTTTTTTGAATTGCTGCTATAATTGGTACTGAAACCAAACCTGTATTTGTTTGTTTTTTAAATTAACGATCCGCCCTAATTACGGAATGGATGTAAATAAAACTAGTCGTGATTTGGTCACATACATTTGACTAAAAAGTACCACCAGCAAATAATAAATAGAACACTTTGTATTAGTGTGAATATGAATCAACTACTACTACTACCACTACCATTATGATTACAACTCACATAGGGAATTTCATCGATTGATGTCAACTGTTCCACACTTACATTGACATTTCGTTTAGCAATACACCTTACAGACATTGTAAATGGAACAATTTGTAATCAACAATCGATAGGGTCTTGACTATCAAGAGCTAATTTATCTTTTGTAAGTACCTACAAATTATTCTCAGATATAAACAAAAAACGAAATAGGAAATATGTAGGTACAGATAATTTAAAAATAATCTCTTGTCAGCTACAGAGCTAACTGCTTTCAGGAGCATAGTGAGTGAGTAGGAAGGGCAAAGTGCTTTTTCTACTCTTTTTAACCGACTTCAAAAAAAGGAGGAGGTTCTCAATTCGACTGTAATTTTTTTTTTTTTTTTGTATATTTGTTACGCGATTACTCCGGCAATTATAAACCGATTTGAACAATTCTTTCTTTATTTGGTAGGTCATACGTCAGAGGTGGTCCCATTGTCACCAGGTCAGGATCTGATGATGGGATCCTGGGGAAATCGAGGGAAACCCTCAAATTTTGTAGGCATATACACTGTTTATCAGAAATTATCTTAATCTATGTAGATTTTTGCATCTAATGGTCACCATCTGATGTTGCTGAGCTGATGATAAAGCTGATGATGAATGGTTTAGGAGTATGGGATCTCTGTAACAAAATTATGTAATACCATCGAATTTGAATGTGTTTGAGTCTAATTAATAAGGACTCCGATCCTGTGTGATATTCAGGGTCTGATGATGGAGACGGTAAATAGCCATGGGAACTCTGTAATAAAATAAAGCAATTCCGCCGTGTTTGTGCTCATTTGATTCGTCTCGACTAGGAGCTTCATGCTAGTCGATTTTTAACCAACATCAAAAAAGGAGGGTTTTTGATTCGACAGTATGTTTTCTTTTTAACCGACTTCCAAAACACAAAAGAGGAGGTTCTCAATTCGTCTGTATTTTTTTTTTATGTATGTTTGTTACGCGATTTCTTCGTCAATTGTGGACCGATTTTCAAAATTCTTTTTGTAATCGAAAGGGTATGCTCCCGAATTGGTCCCATTACCACCAATTCAGGATCTGATAATGGGATCCTAGAGAAATCGAGTGAAACCCTCACAATTATTGGGAATTTGACAGCCCGGACAACGTGTTTTAGCTACTAGTATTTCTTTAGCCAAACAAACCATGGCAACTGTCAGAGACTGCGCGATGTGATGCGCAGAGAACTTGCAGTATTTATGTCACTACAGTAATTTTCGTTGTATTAAGAAGAAAAGGTTGAAATTTTGTATTCTATCTTGTTAAAATAATTCGGATAGACGTTTAGTTGCTATGGATGGCATCGCATTTCGTTTGTAAGTAATTTTATACTTAATTTATTAAAATAGTTCTAAAAAAAACTCTTAAATTTTGGGTGGGTCAACTAGGTTAATTTCTAACATACTAGTATTAACCCTTCTAGTTGGAACTCCTTCTATAAAATATTGAGCATATTTGTTGAGTAGTCTCACTAAAGCTTCCCTATCTTCACCTTCGAGATCAGTGTCAATTGAATCGGAAGTTATTTTGTTCGGTTGCAACTCACAAGAATTTGACTGTTTCTTAGAAAAGAATTTAAGCTGATCTTGATCAGTTTGGACGCCAATGTCATTTTCATATCCTACACTAAAAATGGTACAATAAACCCTTTTAAAAAAAAAAAAGGGACTATTGGTATTATAATGTTACCTGTTACATTGAGGGTACTTATTATAGTTTTTTACTTAGATTTGTAATTATTTTTTAATTTTTAGTGCTCTTTGTCGGTGTTTTTTGAAGTCGGTTCAACTTTTTTTTTAAAAAGGGTTTATTACTTTTTTCGTTTATTTCCCAAGTAGGTAATACAAGCGTCTGACTCATAATTGCCATCATATCGGGTTCGAAGCGTGGATGAAAAATAAAATCAGTACTTCAAAACATAATAGGATTCAACACAGATAATTTTGAGGTAAATTTTTTAAATCGTGTACTTTTCACCAATACTTGTATAAGTATTAGAAAATAGGTAGTATAGTAGAAAATAGTAAGTATTTGAAAATAGGACTATGTTAACATATGAAAATTTTATGAATAACAAAATTAATTAATGTTTATATAGTCCCTAATCTCTGAATCTTATTTTTTAGAAAAGAGGTAGGTGTAGGAAAAACATTTAACTCAAATTATTTTTATTATTAGTTTATTTTTATTAATAGAAACTATAATAGTTTTATATTATTAGCGTTTCAGATTTAGAGGACTCAAAAGCCTAAAAAGAAGAGGTGCCATTTAGCCCATCATGTGATTTAATACGTGAAATTAACAGATATTATGTCGTCTCTGATAATACTTTTTTTTCTCCATTGTTTCCTTTTTTACTACCAGCTCCCGAGAGTTTCACTCGTTTTTATTGTAACTACGATACTCATAATGGTCGTAGGGTAATGTTAAATAGCTTTAAACTTCTTCAAGAACTCACCTCAAAAGGAAAAACTACAGCAACAATAAATTAAACTCTAAATTACTATACTACGAGCTAGAAGAACTATGTTTCTGATTCAACAATTGATCGTTGCCAAAATTGTATAACCCAAAACTATTACGTATAGGTATAAACGATCAGCATAATACGTGAAAGTATCCGAAAACAAATACAATTTTTCTCTTTAGCTGACAGATTACCGTGATTCAGACACAGTGATCTGTCAGCTGTCTGTGGCTTAAGTCCTTTTTATGACTCATCAAAATAATTCTGGTTGCGCCGAGTTATATAAACGATTGCGATTTTATTCGCTTCGTAAATTTTAGGATAACATGTACAGTTCCTCAATCAATTTCGTAATCTGGTTCTGTGCTAAATATATAGGTACTATCTCAATATAATATACTGAATAAACATATATTTTATGTTTAAAATAAATTAAAAAGTAAAAGGTAAAAAGGCTCGCTATGATTTCACAACTTCAATATATCTGATCATCATTATCAGCCTTTAATAGTCCACTGCTGGATATAGGCCTCTCTTTAGAAAGGAGGCTGTTGTCCTGGGTAGTTTGCTCCCGTATTCGGCTCTTGCGTGCGGCCACGGGATGAATAGGGGTAGTGACACTTCCTATTCTTAATCCGTCACCACACGTATAATCCTATTCATAAGAATTTTATAAAAAAACTGTTCTTCGAGAGAACTTCTCACTTTGTGTGCTTATTTTTTCGTAGAGATTGTGCATTTTCCAAACTAATTAAATTTTATTAAAGTAACAGCTGAGGACGATGCGCCTACATTGTGGTGACTTGTGATAAACTTTATTCTTCATTCCTTAATTTTCACCCGTAAGGGTGGCAAATTTTCTTCAAATTTGAATGGGACCAAACGGAAAACACACCGTCCAAATTTTTTTTTATATCCGTTGTCAAAATGACGTAGTTTGAAGAGGAGAGGAGTGTAATAAATACAAGCAAAAATAGAACCTCCTACTTTTTGAAATCAATTAATATAATATACATTCGATAAATAGTAAATCAAACGTGACTTTCCAATATAAAAGCGAACTCAATAGACACAAAGCTACCGATCATTATTTGACCGGTTTAACTTAACCACTTGTGAACACATTTACCTTTGCAAAGTTACACCTACCTTTAGTTAATAATACTCGTAAATATTTTGCCTTAAATAAAACTCAGGTTCTCTTCCTGGTTTGTATGTATGAACATATGTTTGCATTACTTTAGTTTAACGGGTCTTGTTTGAAATACTTAGACAGTATCTTCAGTAACTACAATTTTGCAATCATCAACAGCCTTTAAAGACCACTGTTAGACATAGGCCTCTCCTTTAAAAATAGATTTTGGCCTATTTTATCAGATTGGTATAGGGTTCGTTTCAAGTTTTCCATCTCTTTGCAGTGCTGTTGGTGTGCGTAGTTCATAATTTCGCAATAATGAGGATCTCCTATATGAATTTCTGTTAGATGGATGAATACAATTATTTACATAATATAGAGAAGTACAATAAGTATCGTAACTGAACCTTTTTATTTAACCCTTTCTTACAGTCCTTGCTACGGTCGTAAGAGTGTTAGTGTGATGTTACATAGCCTATAATGCTTTCTAATAAATACTTTATCCAATGCGAAATTAAATCTGTATTTATTACCTGCCATGTAGGGCCAACTCTATCTAGTACCACCTAATAATAGTATAATTATATTTACGGACATCTGACACTCAACGCCATCTAGTTTCAAACTAAGCAAAGCTTGTACTATGAACTCTTCATTGTCATTAAACATTGTATGATTTAACTTTGTCTACTAATATTTTCAACTATAAACATACTTTGATCTCAATACCATCAACAGATTAATCGACGCGTAATTTATTAAAAAATAAACACACCTAGCACACATAGAGCAATATTTACTTAGCATCGTTGCAGGGATGTATTAAAAAACAGACAAACTAACAGCGTATCTGCGTTGACAGAGCAATAAAAATGGCTCTAGCTTACGGAACAATGTTTCTTAAAAAAGCTCTAAAGACCCACTAACGAAATGAGAGCTGAGCAACGGGGAATAATGATCTCTCACTTACATATTATTATCTCAGCAAGAAGATATAATGGCTGCGACGCAACAAAACACAGTTAAATCTTCTGTAAATTAACGTAATTTACCAGTTACATAACAGTAGGTTTCCTCTCTCCTTAACCACATTATGTAATAATAATATAAAGTAATTGAGATCAGGATAGTAAACTACTATCTTACAGCGTCTGCACGAGTATTAAATAAAACTTTTTTTTTTAAATATAATATGTTTTATATTGCAATAACATTCTATAACATTAAACATTACCATCGTTTAAAACAAATCCCACTTCAAAATCCAACTAAACTCAAACATTCATAGTCAAAGTTATTAATTAACATTTTAGAATTGAAAATTTGTGTAAATTCAATGGACACATTGTGCAACTGTGTTTACTCGTGGTTAAGTTAAACCGGTCAAATAATGATCGGTAGCTTTGTGTCTATTGAGTTCTATTTTATATTGGAAAACCTATTTGATTTTAGTTCTATTTTGATTTTGAAGTGATTTCAAAAAGGAGGAGGTTCAATTTTTGCTTGTATTTGTTACACTCCTCTCCTCTTCGAACTGCGTCATTTTGTGTATATATTTATATATATATATATATATTTGGAGAGTATGCTTTCCGTCTGGTCCTATTCACATTTGAAGAAAAATTGTCACCCTTGTTAAAAAATGTTATTGAAAAAAGAGATAAAAAAAAGTTTCGTTTTCTATAATTATTGTATCCCTTGTTATATACACTGTATGTTTTCAGAACAAAATAAAATAAAAAATTCTAATCGGCGTGTGAATTACTCATATCACGATTCAGGATTAACAGTTACGTAGTTCGGTGTATCTGCAATAGTTGGCGCTGCGGTATGATTTTGTGTCACGGTATGTGGAAGTCTCACACCTTTAAATTTACGTTTAACTTAATAGCTATTTCTTCATCCATAAATTAACACTCGTAATTATTATTTCCATTAATCGTAAAGTTTGATAAAAAAATAACAAATGTTCTTTTTAGAAAGAATAATTGTTATTATGATTACGTTTATTTCATATTGTGTTCTAGAATTTTATGATCACATGACGTCAGCAGGCGTGTTCGCTCTTTCGGAAGGTATAATCCCTTACGACACCTGCGGGAAATAATTGAGTTCCATATTCACGGTATCTGGATGGTTGTCATAATTTATTAGTCACCTTTTATGCATGAGATGAAATGAAGCAATTCATTTATAAGCGCTTCGGTGGTTTGCCATGACTGTTATAAGTAATTTTGCTAATGATAACAGCAATTCCTTTTAAAGTTGGGTTTAAATCATTGTGAGTAATAATATTTATTTAACTTCTAATCATTGTTTTTATGGTATAAGAGGGCAAACATCTAAACGGTCCTCAATTCTACTACTTTAAATTTGGTTTCAATAGACTATCGATGGCATTTTGTCGGAATAGTTTTGCATTTTTCGTATTCTACTAACTATGACAAGACGAATGGCCGATGACTTGTCACTGATACAAATGTCGTCGATGTCTTTGTAATAGTTTGGTAACTGGAACATTTTAAATTTGTAAGAAAATTATATATTTAATATTGACCAATATTACTATATGGACAGTCTATTGACACAAAATATCGGTACATAAGTTAGTAGAATACCGATATTTTGACCTATGTCAATGGCGTCTCAATAGCATGTAAATGGAATGACAGTGGCTTAGAGTTAACATAAAATACCAGAATTGAGGATCTGGTATATGACTACCGCCACTGCCGTAAGAGCCACACACAAGTGTACTGAGGGGGGAGGGGTGGGGGGGAAGGTTTTAAATTTGATTTTCAATCGGAGTAAACGAAAAAATTGCTAACACCGCTTTTCTTTGAGGTCCTAGTATCACTTCGGCTGAGACAAGACATTCATTTATTTATTATACGCCACAGATGGTACTCGTACATAAAGCAACTGTAAAGTAATATTATGCGGCTAACACAATTGCCGGCCTTATCGCACTGTGGCAATCTAGGCCACCATGGGATGGAGATAACATTACAAACTATAAAAGGGTAGGATGGTGTACGTTTAGAATATTATTGAAAGAAACAAGTGTAATATATAACAGATAATATAATAAGAGCGCACCTAGTAGTACACAACGAACATACAAGTCCCAAGTAAATTTAGATAAAAACAAAATGAATGACTTAAAAAAGGATGAGGTTCTTAATCCAGTAGATTTATTCACATTTTTAACATATGTGAACCAATTTGTAAAATTATTTCTTTATTTGAGTGCGTTTACTTTCTGTTCACTCCCATTCTAATTTATTAAAAATACCACGTTTTAGGGCAAAAATTTAGAAAAAAATATTATTTTTAAATTATCTTAAAGTGGCTCCAATTTTTGAAATCATCTTTAGCCTTTTTGACATTGTTTAAATTTAAGACATCGTTTTAGTGTACGTATTTGTAAAAATGTAGGATAATAAAACATATTAATAAAAAAAACAGTTTTACGAACATATACTGCCATCTACATCAGCTTACCACTTAAATCACCACATAAATTATAACTGAATGATTAATGTTCCAATATTGTTTGACATTGAATGAATATTTAATATTGAATAAGTGAACAAATGTATACACAATGGAAAGTAAATAAAATTATAGCTTTGATAAAGTACAAAGTTCACATGTAAATCATAAAAATAATATTATAAGACATTACGTACAGTACGTATTAATTCCATGTACCTATATCGAAAACGGCTCTTACCATTGGTTCTCTAAGTTTATCAATATAGTGTCTGATTTTATGTATTTACACGCTTTATATTAGCTTCACTTGTATGTTTGTTTGTATGTTTGTAACCGACTCCTTTGGGCGTGATTTTGACTGACTTTAAACGGTCAGAATTCGTTCAAACTTTGTAGACATATCGAGGACCGATGACTATACACTAATTTAAAAATATTGAAAAAATTATAGCGTTGGGTGCCTGTTGTCAATAGTAAAAAGCACCCCACGCTTTTTTTTATTTTTTTTTTCTATTTTTTAGTTTGGTTTTCACACGCTTTCTATAGAAAGCGTGTTTTTTAGCTTTTTTAAACTATAATTTTTTTATATTCCTGTTTATGTTTCCTAGTATTTTTTGCAAAAATCTAATTATAGTATCAGTGTATTGTTCGTAATTCGATTTGGCGATATTTCAGATTTAGAATATCTGAAAAAATTGACAAACATTTTTAATTACAGAATCCGACAGTTGGCGTGCGATATTTTGCAAATAAATTCGCGTCTCTACCTCAGGAATTTTGGAAACAAAACCCCAAAGAATTAGAATGAAAATACAAATAAACATCGACACTACTATGTTTAGTAAATAAAATTAAAATTCCACAGCATTATTAAACATAATTTTAAGATAGCGTTGCTGTGAAGAATTTTTGGGAAATTACAGTGTTTCGCTTTCGTATAAGGTGAAAAGTTGCACATGCCACAGATGCTTTTACTCTATTCGCATCCTTAAACTGCGTTAATACAGTTGATTGTTGTTTGTTTGAAACTATAGTTTTTTGTTAGTCGTGTGACGGCGTATAAAAGCCGCAATAAATTCGCTGTCAAGAGCTTTTTGTCCCAAAACATCAACTTGTCGCTAAGCATTAGCAAATGAAACGGTGATGGTTTTCAAAGTGCCATATAGATCTATTTTTTTTTAGTTAAACCATCAATTATAGAATATAATATATATTGTTCATATAATACGATACAATAACTTCACATGATTATAGTGTTTGTGATCAGCGAGGGACACAATAGAGAAAGAGCGATTAGGTCAGGCTCCACATTAAGGGTCTATGCTCTTGAAAAATTCGTTGCAATAGATGCAAACAAAAGTTCTCATGTCCTTACCCCTCTCTGAAAGATAGAACTAACTTTGAAAAGACAGGTTTATTTTCCAGAATTGCATAGAGACCCAATAATGTTGTAGTAATAATAATAAATCGTTTATTCGAATAAAATTTGACTAATTTGGTTAGTAACAATAAATTTTCTTACAAACTATCTTAATCTATATCTATTACACCTTGTATGTATATGAATAATAATAATAATAATAATAATTTATTGGTAAAAGGTGATTGTAGTACAAAGGCTTGTGACTTAGTTCTAATTTCAATTACATATATATAGATACAATCTTGTGGGTGGAGTTCTGTTACCCTTGATAGGTTACGCAGTAACCTGTAGTAAGGAATAACAGTCCTGTCCCCTTTGGAATATGCAATCGGTAAATACAATTATTTATTTAAAACAAGTGATGAAATAAAAGTTGAGAACATTTAAAGACTACAATTTGAGCTTAGTATTAATTTACATAAGAATTTCATGCAGGATATGAGTGTAAGTGTGAATGTATGTGTTAGTGAGTGTGTATATATAATAATATAATATATTACATACGAGGGTGGGCGCGTGCGTGCGTGCGTGTATGTGTGTGTTTGTATAGTCTGTTTGGATTTGTTTTTTGAGATTGAATAGGTACTTGTATATTATATTTAAATTTAATGTGGTTGGTGTGATTAAAAGTGTGTATTTTAAATATATATAGTTGAATAAATATTGGCAGACATTGCATGTACATAGATTTAAATTAATTTAATTAGATTTAAATTAATTAATTAAAATAATATGTTAAGATTTTATGGCAAGAATTCCTCGGTTTCATCATAAGATTTGTTTTGGAGAAATGACCTGAGTGTATTTTTGCATTTAAAGTGAGACAAACCGTATATGGGGCAACTTAAGTTTATTTTATTGTATAGGTATGGACCTAAGTAAAAGAAAAACCTTTTCACAATCCCTATCACAACTTCACAAACGAGGTAGAAAGCCTGCAGCAGCGGTTTACATACACACAGTCAAGCCTGTCGGCAATGCAACGTAAGATGCTGTTGGGGCTGGCCCGTACATAGAATAGAAGAAAAGAACATATTTTTAATTCATCCTTCAGGGATTCATCCTTTAATCATCGTGATATAAAAACTAGGTAGTGCCATTACCTATGGAAAAAAATTAATATAACCACCAAAAACTAACCAAAAATTTATTTAAAACTACTAACAGAATGAGGTAGATATCCCTTTTTTTTCTATGCGGAAATCCCCTCGGATACCACCTACCGACGGTCATGTCTGGCTCGAACCAACCAAAAATAGTACGCCGTCTAGGATACCAGTAGCCGGGAAACCAGGTGTACCCTAGAAATGAAATCTCTGGTACCCCGATGTACCTCGGGCCATCTACAGCTGGTAGATGACCCTCTCCTGTAAAGGAACCCCCATGTTCCCCTTTCGTTTCCGAAAGGGCCTCCGCAGCGCGTCTCGCCGCCCCCCACCTGCTTCTGCTAGGGTGACAGACGGTCTCACCTGTCACCCCCAGGCCTGCGCTTATGGAGGACGGAGGTCGTTTACACATACTTAGTTACACCTAACACCCGATGTTACAAAACCTCAGTATACCATAAGCTTCGGTTACTGCGTTCTAAACTTTACCACTTAAGCTGATTTTTCTTCAGTTCAAGTCAGACATTCATTTATTATTGACTGGATTCCACACCTAAGAGAACTAACAATATACTTCTGCTACTCTATATGAAAGTACACTGTTTTCATTCCACGTAATAATCAAATTAGATTATCTGAAATGCCAAGCTCTGTATTTTCTCTTATCACATATACTGACGTAGAAATGTTTCATGCGACGCGATGAAATATATATTAGAAGAAGCGCCAGCAACGCGAGCTCTGCTCAATTGTGAATTCATGCTGCTCAATCTTGCGAGTTTATAACGTTGAGTCACTTTGAGTTGTGTTTAAATTGAAGATCTTAGAAAATATTCTTCACACGGGAGTACATATTTGAATTTTTAATAATTGTAGTACGAAAACATTTTAGTTTAGCCATTAGCAATACTGAAATAGTCGTCACAAGTTTGTTACATAAAATTAGTTAGATTAAATAAATACAAAATTCTTTGAAATTTTTGAAATTTTCAAAATTGATTGAATTGCCAATAAGATGATTTATTGGCAATTCAATCAATTTCAAAAGAAAGGAAATCATAAGAAAATTTAACTGGTATTGACCAGAAGCATTCAAATGTACCGACTAGAAGCGGTTACTTAGATACTGAGTCTCATCCATAAAAAATGTTGAACTATAATCTCTGGCAAGTCAATTCTTACGGTGATACTTGTAGGAAGGTCGTACTACTTGTAATTAACACTGTAGTGAGGTGGCCGCACGATTACTAAATTCATTCTCAATCAGTGAACATCCTAAGGAGAGTAATAAACCAATCAGTTTTAGTACTTCACTTTCACGTAAATCAGTAGGTACTACCAAAAATAACTGCTAAAGTGTTTATGAAAATACTCATTACTAGTCAAATAGAAATATGATTGTCGCATAATTTGGCAGCGCAGATGTAAATATTATTACTCTACTGCCAAGTAATAATTCAACATAAGGTTTTATGGAAGCGTTCAATAAAATTGTACGAGTTACGCAAACCAGTAAGCATCAGTATGTTTACGAGCTCATATGTAACTCTGTCTCAAAACTTTAGTTCGAGACGTGTCTGAATCAATTAAGCAACAAGAATTTAAATGAACGAAAAGAATAATAGTATAGTAAGTTATTGAAGTTTTAAAAATCATACTTAGTTAAGAGAACTCCTTTTTTGTTTTTTTTGTTTCCTGTGCGGAAATCCCTTCGAATACCACCCACCGGTCGGATAGTTATGTCGGACTCGAACCGACCAAAAACCGCACGCCGTCTCCGGTACCAGTTGCCGGAGAACCAGATGTACCCTAGAAAGGAAATTCCTGTCCTCGGGCCATCTACCGCATGTAGTCCCCTCCTGTGTTGGAACACCTATGTTCCCCTTTGGGCTCGGGAAAAGGCGTGCGTGCTCTCAGCGCGTCCCGTCCCAGCGGTCCCGCGGACCTACCATCCCCAGGCCTGCGCTTATGGAGAATGGAGATCGTTCTGCGATCTTTAGCGCCTGCAGTACCTGGCCCGTTCCCGGACCTGGCGGGCCGGGAGATTTCTAGACCTCTCCTGGTCCTTCTCCGCCATCTCCTTCGCAAGCGTAACTTAGCGTAGCGAAACAGCGGAGTTCCACACACTCTCGCTCCGTACCATAGCGGCAATCATGTTACCGAGTGAGAGAATTCCCACTCCGATGGCCGCCACGAGGGGCGCCCTCGTGTAATGACATTATAAGTTGTTAGTAAAAGTTTAAATGAAAACTTTATTTTATTCTTTTTTAGTGCATTTAAATTAAAGCTTATTTTTTAAAAGGTTTTTTGTATTTTATTTATTTTCAGTCGTGTCGATTTTCATTGCAGCATAATATCAGGATATGTATGAAAGTTGAAAAGTTGTTTATTCCGAAAAAAAAAGAAAAAGCTACAAAATAATGTTAAGTTTCATGAGACGGCGATCTGATAATAATAATTGTTACTTCATTCTGTAAAAAGTTACTTTTATACATCAACAAACTTCTAAGATCGCTGAACATTTAAAAAAGTCTACCCACCTCGATTGCAAACAAGGGGAAGACTATTAAAAATGGCACTGTCTTTTTGAAACCTGTTAAAATATCTTACACAAAATAATGCAAAAAGTTATAATAAGTTATTCTAATTATAATATTCTAATTATAATATAGTTTATAACGTGTGTGGATTTGGACTAATGTTATGCACACTTTCACATTGTGACTATGTAAATATAAGTGTGTATTCAAGACCAAGACCGATAGGAGCAATATATGACAAAACAATAGGTTGGTTTGAAGAGAATGCCTCGGGTATTAAGTTCGCTGTTGTAGGACTATGAGCTTGAATGTTTAAATAATGTAATAATCTGAATTTAAATCGGTAAGGACCCTTTTTGATTATGATTTACCTAAATCAAAGTTAACCCGGTTGTTTCCTAATTTAAACTTGTCCGTAACATTTCTGATGTCTGTAGTTCACAATTAAAAACATAAGGGTCTATGTTTAAAAAAAAAAATTGATAGAATTTTGTATTTATTTAATCTAACTAATTTTATGTAACAAACTTGTGACGACTATTTCAGTATTGCTAATGGCTAAACTAAAATGTTTTCGTACTACAATTATTAAAAATTCAAATATGTACTCCCGTGTGAAGAATATTTTCTAAGATCTTCAATTTAAACACAACTCAAAGTGACTCAACGTTATAAACTCGCAAGATTGAGCAGCATGAATTCACAATTGAGCAGAGCTCGCGTTGCTGGCGCTTCTTCTAATATATATTTCATCGCGTCGCATGAAACATTTCTACGTCAGTATATGTGATAAGAGAAAATACAGAGCTTGGCATTTCAGATAATCTAATTTGATTATTACGTGGAATGAAAACAGTGTACTTTCATATAGAGTAGCAGAAGTATATTGTTAGTTCTCTTAGGTGTGGAATCCAGTCAATAATAAATGAATGTCTGACTTGAACTGAAGAAAAATCAGCTTAAGTGGTAAAGTTTAGAACGCAGTAACCGAAGCTTATGGTATACTGAGGTTTTGTAACATCGGGTGTTAGGTGTAACTAAGTATGTGTAAACGACCTCCGTCCTCCATAAGCGCAGGCCTGGGGGTGACAGGTGAGACCGTCTGTCACCCTAGCAGAAGCAGGTGGGGGGCGGCGAGACGCGCTGCGGAGGCCCTTTCGGAAACGAAAGGGGAACATGGGGGTTCCTTTACAGGAGAGGGTCATCTACCAGCTGTAGATGGCCCGAGGTACATCGGGGTACCAGAGATTTCATTTCTAGGGTACACCTGGTTTCCCGGCTACTGGTATCCTAGACGGCGTACTATTTTTGGTTGGTTCGAGCCAGACATGACCGTCGGTAGGTGGTATCCGAGGGGATTTCCGCATAGAAAAAAAGGGATATCTACCTCATTCTGTTAGTAGTTTTTAAATAAATTTTTGGTTAGTTTTTGGTGGTTATATTAATTTTTTTCCATAGGTAATGGCACTACCTAGTTTTTATATCACGATGATTAAAGGATGAATCCCTGAAGGATGAATTAAAAATATGTTCTTTTCTTCTATTCTATGTACGGGCCAGCCCCAACAGCATCTTACGTTGCATTGCCGACAGGCTTGACTGTGTGTATGTAAACCGCTGCTGCAGGCTTTCTACCTCGTTTGTGAAGTTGTGATAGGGATTGTGAAAAGGTTTTTTCTTTTACTTAGGTCCATACCTATACAATAAAATAAACTTAAGTTGCCCCATATACGGTTTGTCTCACTTTAAATGCAAAAATACACTCAGGTCATTTCTCCAAAACAAATCTTATGATGAAACCGAGGAATTCTTGCCATAAAATCTTAACATATTATTTTAATTAATTAATTTAAATCTAATTAAATTAATTTAAATCTATGTACATGCAATGTCTGCCAATATTTATTCAACTATATATATTTAAAATACACACTTTTAATCACACCAACCACATTAAATTTAAATATAATATACAAGTACCTATTCAATCTCAAAAAACAAATCCAAACAGACTATACAAACACACACATACACGCACGCACGCACGCGCCCACCCTCGTATGTAATATATTATATTATTATATATACACACTCACTAACACATACATTCACACTTACACTCATATCCTGCATGAAATTCTTATGTAAATTAATACTAAGCTCAAATTGTAGTCTTTAAATGTTCTCAACTTTTATTTCATCACTTGTTTTAAATAAATAATTGTATTTACCGATTGCATATTCCAAAGGGGACAGGACTGTTATTCCTTACTACAGGTTACTGCGTAACCTATCAAGGGTAACAGAACTCCACCCACAAGATTGTATCTATATATATGTAATTGAAATTAGAACTAAGTCACAAGCCTTTGTACTACAATCACCTTTTTACCAATAAATTATTATTATTATTATTATTATTCATATACATACAAGGTGTAATAGATATAGATTAAGATAGTTTGTAAGAAAATTTATTGTTACTAACCAAATTAGTCAAATTTTATTCGAATAAACGATTTATTATTATTACTACAACATTATTGGGTCTCTATGCAATTCTGGAAAATAAACCTGTCTTTTCAAAGTTAGTTCTATCTTTCAGAGAGGGGTAAGGACATGAGAACTTTTGTTTGCATCTATTGCAACGAATTTTTCAAGAGCATAGACCCTTAATGTGGAGCCTGACCTAATCGCTCTTTCTCTATTGTGTCCCTCGCTGATCACAAACACTATAATCATGTGAAGTTATTGTATCGTATTATATGAACAATATATATTATATTCTATAATTGATGGTTTAACTAAAAAAAAATAGATCTATATGGCACTTTGAAAACCATCACCGTTTCATTTGCTAATGCTTAGCGACAAGTTGATGTTTTGGGACAAAAAGCTCTTGACAGCGAATTTATTGCGGCTTTTATACGCCGTCACACGACTAACAAAAAAACTATAGTTTCAAACAAACAACAATCAACTGTATTAACGCAGTTTAAGGATGCGAATAGAGTAAAAGCATCTGTGGCATGTGCAACTTTTCACCTTATACGAAAGCGAAACACTGTAATTTCCCAAAAATTCTTCACAGCAACGCTATCTTAAAATTACAGCCATGAAAAACAATGTCTTAAAGCATGAAAATTTAATACATTCAGAAAAGTACATTAGTATCCTTTTTTAGTTTTTTCTTTTCCTTTTGTTCTAAAGTTTGTAAGCTTGATTGTAGACTTAAATATTCTCAATTGTAAGTGATAATTAATTTAAAGGAGCTAAGTTGTTTTTCATAACAAAGTCTCTAGTAAATCTGTTTATAATTATCAGGCTACATTTTTTTTTAAGTGGAATATCGATCGTAAAATATTGTATTTATTAGAGTAGAACTGCCTTAGCTTTTGTATGCTTCGCGGTTATGTATATGTACATGTGCATATAATTACTTTATACTAAAATTAAATAATTTTTTGTTGGGTGTTAACTACAAACATCACTTGAAACATGTGTGCTCAATGTATTCCCGAGAGTTCGATACTTAAACGAAGTATAACCTAAATGAGTATTTTTTGTATCACACTGTATTCAACAGCTTTTATTAACTTTTGCATGCTAATGATAATGATGATAATATATTTAAGCTTACTAGAGACTGGATATAATTCATAATTAGGTTTTAATTTTAGTTAATTGAATAATAATTGAATATTTTCAGGATAACAGCACTGCAGAGAGAAGGAAAACTTGACACAAACCCTATAGCAATCCGTCTGGCCAGCGAGGTACAGTAGGCCAAAACCTTCTTTCTAAGGAGAGGCCTGTGTCCAGCAGTGGACTAATAAAGGCTGTTGATGATGATGATGATTGGAAATTAATATATTCACTGTACCTGTACCTTTTGAAGCCGTTGTCAGATATTTTAAAATAAATATATATATGATTCGTTTTTAATATTATTACTAAAAAAAAAGTTCTTATCTATTTTTTTCTTGCCTGGTGACATGTGGAAGAAAAAATATATAATACTATGTGTATAGAAAAGATTAGAAATAGCTTTGGTATTATGTATTGAAAAAATAATTATAAGGTACACCCACTAATAGATACAGTAATGCGATTAGGATGTTTCTGTAACTTTCCATATCTCGTGAAATCGCCATATTGATAAGAAAAAAAAACTTGCCGTTTAAGTTAGCAGTTGCATAACTATGTTGCCTATTACTACGATTAAATAAACTATCGTCAATTGGTGCAAACTAAACTAACAAATCGTCAGCAAAAAAAACATTTCAGTTGATCGAAAATCGATTGCTGGCTAAAGTATTTATATTTCACACCTGTTTCATTTTTATCAATTCTATTTGAATTAGAAGGTAGCACAGCTGTCATTGGTTTTTAATAAAATTTGTCATTCAATTTTATATTCCATTTATTGATATTAGAATGGAAAAATATTTCCATTTGCATTTTATACCTAACTGTGTACAAACAAAATTACTTCGTTGTATTGTGATTAGAATTAAAGTTGGCAATAAATTACGCTATTACGTTATGTTTCTTTGTATCTATATAAATATGTATGTGTGTGTATATATGTGTATATTTATTATATATATATATATATTCGAAGTAATCACCCATGCAATCGACGCATCTTTGCCAACGCATTGGCAGTTTATTGATGCCCTTCTTGTAAAAATCAGCTGGACGGGAGGCAACAAAGTCTTCAAAGGCATTTTGCATACTGCCTCTAGGGAATTGAATTTTTTACCCACTAAAAAGTTGTCTAAATTTTGGAAAAAGTAATAGTCGGTAGGTGCAAGGTCTGATCCCAAACTAGGCGGAGCCTGTGCTTTGGTAACCAGACTGTTGATAAACATACTTATATATTTTGAAATACATACATATTATAGATAAATTACACCCAGACACAGAACAAATGAACGTGCTTATCACACAATATTTGTCTTGGGTGGGAATCGAATCAGCGACCTCCGCCTTAGCAGTCAGGGTCACTAACCACTAGACCAACAGGTGTTAAATAGGTGTTAAATACCTTTGAATTGCCTGACTGATAGAAAGTATATTACAAAAACTACTTATTTTGAAGCTAGACATCAGTGTGTAATGTGTCAGAATTGTATGTTATTATAGAAAGAAATACTATCTAGCATAGTGAAAGAATGTATTATGGTAATGATTGAAGAATGTATTATGGTTATGAGTGAAATAATGTATTATGGTTATGTTCTTTTATGCGATACCAGCAGTACATTAAACTGCTGTAGCAGCTCCACAGAGAAATAATAAGGTAGAGAGGCAATTAATGTTTAAAACAGTTTATATCTTTAACGTCTCAGTTAATATTTGTAAATAAAAAATCTACTTCACTTGGTATTTAAATTATCAATTAACTATGAACAAAATTAATCTCATTTAGGGAAGTAATAATAACTACCTTTATTAAAGCACTGAAAAGTTTTAGTCGTAAATCTTAATAAACTAAGTCCCTCAATTATAAATCAAAGTAAGCCTCACTTAAAATGCAGGTGGTGAAATTTGTTAACTTAGTTGAAAGTACTCGGAATTTGTAACGGAGTAGATGTCGGCACACATCGCAACTTTACACCACTAGAAAAGGGGCCTACGAACTTTTTGCGAAGAATTTATGTGCTACCCTTTGTAATTATACTCACTTTCAGAACTGCTCTTGGCATCAATTCGAATTCAATATTTCTGAAGGTTCCCGGATTAAAACTTATTTGAATTTTCTTACGACAATTTTAGATACTAGTTGAAGGTTCTTATTGCAAAATTTTGAGATCATTATCTACCTACAAATAATAGGTGATATAATATTCGTAGTACCTATGAGTACTTTAGCAATTATTCTTTGACGTAGTTTCTATTTTGTGATCTTTTTAGAGGTATTCATTTTTTTATCCCTGATGTCAGCCAGAACCACTAGAGCACTAGATTCACAGGAACAGAAACAATATTAAGAAATCATACAATAAACTAACATTGACACATTGTCATGTCTAATTTTTTTTTATCCCTGAACTAGTTAGGAAATAAACGATTCACGATTTGCATGATATTTTGTCAGCGAAATTATTATATATGTCTATTTTAGTACCTGCCTTATTTGCTGTATGCCTCTTACTATTACTTTGTATCACTTAACTAATTGTAATTTACTGGACAGATGACCTTGCGGTTTGAGTACTCACCTCGCCACCTGTCACTACGTGGTGGTATGTTAAAGTGATGTGATCCATATATAAATAATTGTTCAGAGTTTTTTGTACTTTGCATTTAACGTTAATTGAATGTTCAAAGACTTGCATGCCATAACGCAAGTATATTATTGAAAATGTTGTTTTTGAAAATATTTTCCATTAAGGTTAGGCTATAATTTATACACATTCTATTGGTGTTTATTCTTGTTATTTTATACTAATCTAAATCGGCGAAATATAAAAGGTTAACGGCTGGCAAATTCTGATTTTACACATTGATATTTGTGGGCAACAAGAAGTTAACACCTACATCGACACATATCCTTCTATTAATATATACTATATAATGTTACTTCACTCGTTCACTTACTTACCCCTAATATCTTCCAATATTTCAAATAAAATCTACAGAAAATCTCTAAAATCATATTTTTGTACTCGTTTTGTATTTTACATTTTGATCTACCATTTAATAAGTGTCCATACTCAAAAGAAGGTCGAATCTAAACGATTATTAAATTATGTGTACTAAATTGGTGAGGATAAAAGATACGCTAAATTCATAAAACTGTTAAGACGCGTGACTTGATATTGCGTAGCATATTTACATTATTCCCTCGTTTTGATGAAGTCAAACATTTTTTAATTTTCCGTTCATCCTTTGATTGAAATGATACTTACTAGGAAACTATTCTATTCTTAGTTTTTATGTTAGCATGCATGTTCAAATTCGTAAACAGTCACACATGCGAGTATATTCAAGCCTGTACCACATAGAGGCATATTTCTCAACTCGGTGCTTTGGATGTTAGTAAAGAAGAGCTCTATAGATCAACAAAACTCTATGTGCCGAATGCTAGTGAGAGTCAATTTTACCCAAGGGTAGACGTAGCATCAACAAGTAAGCCCTGTGTTTAAATGTTCACGACCACAAGTATTCAAACGACTTCGTAGCAAAGAAGCCGTTTAAACACTTGGAAGCCACAAAACACTCGTGTCAAATATTGCAATGGCTTTTGAAAACAAACTGTAAACATGGCTAATAACATAACTACATATTTTATCAAATAACAACTTTAGTTTACTCATATAATCGGCTAAATTAATGTCCCGTCGAAAATCTCCTTCGTCTTCTAAGTCGAACATTTTTGATAGCCAAATTACATTATTTTTTAACACTATAACCTGTATGACAATATTTTCATGAATAAAATTGACTTGTCAATGAGAAAAAATTAACATGCGCCTACTGCTTCCAAAATCAACGCCTTAACTGATATTAGTTTGATTTTAATTTACAGCATTTATTTATTTTGTTTACCAATTATTATATCAACCCGTCTGGCCAGCGTGGTATAGTAGGCCAAAACCTCCATTGTAAGGAGAGGCCTATGTCCAGCAGTGGACTGTTAAGTGCTGTTGCTGCTTGCTGATTTATTTAATAACTTTATGCACATAAGTACAATGGCGGACTTAATGCCATAGGCATTCTCTACCAGTCTACCTTAGGGTGGTATGGAAATGAGTGTGGAGGTGCACTACCCTTTGGTTGAGAATTATAAAGTGGACATAAAAGAAATAATGTTAGCAATAGGTACTGTCTCGCACAGAAGGAGAAGAGAAAAAAATATATATGAGAAAAAGCAATGAAAATAATATAAAAATATCAACGTATACATACAAGAATACATACATTAATATTCATATATATTACTAGCTGACCGGCAAACGTTGTATTGCAAAACAAAAAAAAATTAGGGATGGGTCACCCTTACCATTTAGGGGTATGAAAAATAGATGTTGGCCGATTCTCAGACCTACCCGATGTGCACACAAAATTTCATGAGAATCGGTCAAGCCGTTTCGGAGGAGTACGGGAACGAACATTGTGACACGAGAATTTTATATATAAGATATTATATATATACACATACATATATACCATAATATATAAAGTATCATATTTGTGATGATTCCGCTACCTTCCGGCATTTAATACTGATTCTGTATTAAATATTAAGTATAACTAAGTTTTGTACCTAGCTGTCTAGGCAGTGGAATACTAACAAACTATGAGCATACATTACAAATACCGGGGTGTAAAGATCTGACTTATTCTACTATTATATACTTATTATGAGACAACCCAAAAATACTGCGATTGAAAATAAACTGAACATCGAAAATTTAAAATAGATTCATCAACATTTTTTCAGCATTCTTCGTATTTTATAGGCCTAAACCATTTTTTTCCCAATTTACTACTACAATTTACTTACTACTGAAACTAGTACATTTAAATGTTAAATAAATAAAGAATATTGCAACCATACCTATTTTACCACTATACCACTATCACATCACACATCACATCAACAGCCTATGATAGTCCACTGCTGGAAATAGGCCTCTCCTATGAAAGGCTACATACCACTATACATGACAAAATTGCTTGTTCTTAAACCTGTTTCATGATATTTTGGAATTATTGCCGACTTATTAGCTATCGATTAATAGAATAACTTCTGATAATTGCTTTCAGTTATTTGTTATTAGAATTATTTATGACATGACTAACCACAGAGCTTAGAGCGTTATCTCACACGCCTCCCTTAGGGCGTCGCCCGATTAACTGCAGTTAAGAGAATTCCTTTTTATATACTGGCCATAGTCGGAGTATGTCAACATTTTTATAGTTTTTTTATAAATGCATGATGTTTGCTTAGAAGCCCTTACTTAAAATCTTTGTAGGTCAGTAAATACCAAATGTTAAAAAGAGTTGAATAGTCCGGTCAAAATAAACTTAAAGTAGTGGTAATTTTATGAATGCAGTAGAAGAGAATTCTTTTCATATTAATGAGGCTTCAATTGATATATTTTAATTTCATACATCCAATTTACAGGTATTCAGTATTAACAATTTTTAGACATCCAGTTCGTTGAAGTGATAATCGTTTAAGTATAATTTGAAAATTACCAGTCAGATAAAGAAATTAAAAACGAGTTCCAATTTAATCATAAAATATTATTTTATAAAAATAAATCACAATAGGTCGTGGAGTATGCCTACCAGGGAAACCAATGTGAGCAACACACTGATTATGGGTATGTGTGTGCATGTGTGCATACCATGTACATATGTAAAATTCGACGTCTTCCACTATTGAAATGATGAGATCTCAGGAATGAAAATTCATAGAAAAGGATATTTTCTAAGCAATTTTTTATGATAATCCCTTTACTAGAAAAATGCAAAACAAAACTATTTCAAAATTATTTTATGGCACATACCTATAAGATCAATGGGGACTTTGATATTTAACATATAATAGTAGATAACATTTAGCTCTTATCAAAATCTCTGAGCTGAAGATAATAACAAGAATGCGTGAAGAGCAATTTTTTAATTAATGCAGAGTATCTTGTTTAGATTTTTGTTAAATTAAAAAATGTGTTGTTTGGACGTTTGATTCGAATATTTACGATTATATTCTATAATACGGAAATATTTCGTAACTATGAATTTATGCAACACCTCATAAATTTCATTGCCCTGTTATATTCATTTCCTTGTTTTATAAATAAGGCTTGCCGAATTATTTTCGGTGTGTTAGTATTAGTTAACAGTTATTGTAAGTACATGTTTGTCTATTTTACTTTCTCGAAACATAGTACACAGTAAAAAACAGAAAATATATTTTTAGCCACTGACCCCAGAGAATAATCTCAGAGAAAAGTCTACCAATACAATGTTTTGTAATTTAATTTTGATCTTGAGTTTTAAGAACATCCAAAAGTAAAAGAAATGAAATGAGATAAAACTAATTATAAATCGTTATAAATATGGAGCTGAGGCGGATCATTCACCGGTTGCGCAGTTTGAGTTTTCGAAATTTATGTGGATACAAATAAAACGGTGTGAATTATCGCTTGCTATTACTACGAAACTATTTGGCGTACTATAGCATATACTTTTGATTTGACGCACAGCATAATATATTACATTTAATATCGATGGAAGATTTGTGTTCTTAATCTGAGACAGTTGTTACAAATGTTTTGGGAACGACTTGGAAACGGCTCCTGATACCAAAATTCTCTTCATTTTAGCGAACATAAAACATGTTCAAGTCTATCGAACTCATAAGAGATAAAAGATACGACAGTTTGGCGAAATATGATTAATTGAAGTACCTGTAAGCCTTTGCGATTTCATATTTACATACTTTTAAAGGTTACTGATGTCAACATTTGACTTATTAGAGATTTATAGACTACCATAATTAAAGATCATTATAAAAAGTGTGAAATTTGCATTAATGAACATCGGCGTTTTCTACCGCATCTGTTGTTTTAAAACTGTAAGTATATGGATGAATGTGTTTTGTATCAAATCTTACTACGGTAATACTGTACTTGATCAATTAATAATAATAATAATATTTCAGATATCTGACTAACAACGCCATCTAGTTTCAAACTAAGCAGAGCTTTGCCTATGAAAGCTAGATTGACTGATAGAATACTTATATATTCTTTTTTTCTAAATCATCACATCACATCAACAGCCTGCACCCCAACTGCAAATAGGCTTCTCCTTAGAAACAAAAATAAAAAAAACAATGAAAACATACAACTATAACTTGAGGCAACATGCTTTGGCATGTGTTGGCCGGCTGGCAGTGATACCATGGCTTCTCATAAAACCATTAATGGTATAATAATAATAACTTCATACATCTCACAAAAGGCCATCTGATTTCAAACCACCGAGGGAGTGTGGTTACCGGAGCCTCAAACCCCTCCTTCAACGTCTTTAGGCACTCAAGAGCGTCAACGCAGCATCAAGAGCGTCAACTAAATTGCAGCTGTCGGCGATTGACACTTACTTACCATATTACCGATACAACCTTCAAGAAATGCGTACTCCTTTCTAAAAGGCCGGCAATACGTTTGTGATTCCTGAGTTGAGTTCATGGGCAGCGGTAGTCACTTTCCATCAGGTGCCCCGTCTGCTCGTCTGCACCCTCTTCCGTAAAAAAAACCCCACCACTTGATCCGTCGAATCGTTTAACCTCAATACTATAAAAGAATTGTTAAAAAACCAGCTAGACTCAACAGAAGAAATGATCATGTAAAATTGTATTATCTGTGTGTATGAATGTTGAGTTGGTTTGTGTACGCTTCAAAAACCAAATTCAAAAGCCTTTAAAGATGTTTTTTATCAATTTTTTTGGTCAGTTTTATTCTTAATTGCTCATCAATGCAACACAATGTGCCACAGCGACGCGCGATTTATAAATTCAAAAGCGTGGTAGAGACTCTGCCACGCTTTATTATATTTTGCTCACCAGTCAGGATCTAGCAAACGACCTACAGGTCTAAAATTATTTTTGTTGATATTTTATTTTCAACAAATTTAAAATACCACATTATACGTAGCTCTCAGCTCTAAGGCTTTTCAGGGATCTTTAAATTCTGTATATTCCTCTGTAGGTGAAATTTATTTCAGGAAGGCCGTTGATTTAATTAAGATATGAAATTATATAAAGAATAAATTGACGTATTTTTTAGTCTACAATATGCGTTATCTCACGCACGTGAGATAACGCATATTTTAGACTAAGAAATTAAAACAGAGAGTTGTTCCACATGCCGCTAGGTGTCGCGATTTTCCTTCTGCGAGCAAGTTATGCTCGCGAAGGAGACGGCGGAGCGGGACCGGGAGAGGTTTAGAACTCTCCCGGCCCGCCAGGCCCGGGCACGGGCCAGGCAGCGCAGGCGACTCAGGCGCCGGAGGTCGCAGAACGACCTCCGTCCTCCATAAGCGCAGGCCTGGGGGTGACAGGTGAGGCCATCTGTCACCCTAGCAGAAGCAGGCCGGGGTGGCGGCGAGCGCGTTGCGAAGCGCGCTCGCTTCCAGGGAGCACAGGGAACATGGGGTTCCCACACGGGGCGGGGGTCGTCTACTCGTCTGTAGATGACCCGAGGTATGTCGGGGCACCAGGGCCTTCCTTTCTAGGGTATACCTGGTTCCCCGGCAATTAGTACCCGGCGAAGGCGTGCGGTTTTAGTCGGTTCGTGTCCGACATGCCACCGACAGGTGGTATCCGAGGGGATTGCCGCACGGAAAAAAAAAAAAAAAAAAAAAAAAGGTGTCGCGATTTGCGGTCGACCGGTGGGTGTACTGAATGAGAACACTAGAATAGGGTTTGTGAAATAAAACCACCGCGATGTATTCCGATCTTGATCGACCATATATTTATATAGATTATGTTCTAAATAAATAACCTTAACGTAAACACTCCGCGATTTAGAAAACCAGTACAACGCCATCTATTGAGAATCTACATTTTTTTAAATTAAGATCAATCAATTGATCCATTTGGTTCTGCGTTTATAGTAAACAAGAGTAAAACAACGTACTCGTAAAAACACAATGCCTCTATTTTTTTCCTACATTTAGTGATGTAATAAAATTATATCACTATAATTTAATTACATCTCTCAGTTCAATAGAATTGTGCCTTAATCTTACATATTTTTGAACTAAACACTTTTAAAAAACTTAACCGCCATTTCTCTCAGAATGAATAATTGTGAGTCATCATGATCTAAGCGAATAAAGAAATGTCGTAAACCTTATTAGGTATTATAATTTTATTAAATACACCTCTCCAACTCTCCAACCTTTAAAAATTGTTCAACGTTTGGTGCAATTATTTATAAGGCACACGAAAACGGGGTCCATTTTATCATGTCAATCTGTTTCATCCTCAGCGGGATAAAACGTAACAAAGTTAACCCGCTACTGCCCAGGGATATCTGCATTATAAAACGTTCCATACAGTCTCGGCGTAATGAACTGTACAAAGTTTTGCTATATTTTTTATAATATATAAAAATTGAAACCGTTTGAACTTATTATGTGTGGGTTTTAGGTATATATATTAATCTGATAAAGTCAAAGAGTTGTCTTGTTGTTTGTTTACTTCTTTAAACAAGGCAATTATTGAAAGTACTGGTTGGAAAGGTTACCTTTCGTTAGAGAAAGTTAGGAAGTACTCTTAGGAGTAGAGCAGTGATAATAGCGATAAATTAAATACTTTGACTCCAATAGAGAGTTTCTCTTGCCATGTTGATTTTGACTATGAATTAAATAATTTTATTAAACCATTGGATACTAGTGATGTGATTATCATTACTATTCATGGTGGTGCAAAAATAGTAGAATGAGTAGACCTAGGTTTTGCTTATGAAAGAAATGTAAAAGTAACAAAAGTCGGTTTGATACTGAAACCTTCCGAACCTATAAATGTTGATTATAGTATAGTTCTAGCATATTAAATCCATATTAAACTTTATGTGGTAATTTAAACCAGTCTACCGAAACATTATGAAAATCTTACATCGTCAACGTTAAGGAGTGACTCAATATAACAAGCTGTCAATATTTGCTTACATACAGAGCTCCCACTTAAGTATATAGTTCCCCAATCAAAGATATCTATGCCTGGACATGATTTTCATATAAAATTCAACATATGTATATTAGTATTTTTCATAACGATTAATATTCGTGAGAAGTGGACTCCACAAGAAACCGGAATAAAATCAATATAGCTCACACAAAAACCCACTTCACTTGTGTCAAAACAAGAATGGTATTATAAATTACTTCGGAAAGTATTCCTTGTTATTTGAAAATCTTCTATATACATATAAGTTAAGTGAAGTAAGTTGGTTTGTGTACGCTTCAAAACCACAAAATTTTTGCACCAAAGTTTTACTTTTTTAAACACAATATGCCACAGCGAAGGATGGCAGGGTACTGTTAGTTTTTCATATAAATTCAAAAAGTACCTTTAAAATGAACTTAAAATAACTCGTCACAGTTTCTGACTTTAGGGTCTTTTGTCTTTTACAAGAATTATATAATATTATATTTGATTTAAAACTGTACTATTAAAATATTTTAATTACCCAAAATGACACGCTAATCTCTACAATAAATATTTTAAGACACATAGTAAGCGAGGCGTAGTCCCTCGAGGTTATCTATTTATGTAGAAGTCAGATTAGTAAAGTAATATATCAGAAATATATTGAATTTTCTAAAAGTCATACTAAATTTATTATATTGCCAATGGTTCTGTGAACAGTGTGGGTGTCTTATCAGAGTTCATTATTCAGAGGATACGGCTCGTTCTCCCTTTTACCTTAATTTTAAACGGTTCATATAATTTAACATGATTCCTTCAGAATTTGATAATGAAATTTATTAATAATACCAGGTAAGTAAAAATACCTCGACTATAATTAACAGAGGAGTATGTCTTGAGCATATTGAGTTATTGAGTTACGCCAGGATATGCTGGAAAGGCCCGTTCAAATGAAAAAAAGACGACAAGCATCTTCCTCTTAGCCTGCCCGGCTTACTTAAACTCTGAACTTACTCTGAACTTGATTCGCCTGAACTAACATAAATCAGGATTTAAAAAAATCTATTAGTGTTTTCCTACTTTTAGAACTTAGCATGCTTAATAGTAAAACTGTCTCAAATGAATACTCTTTTGTTTTTGAAATCTTAAAACCAAAAGTATTGGGTACAGTCACTTGACTTAATTGAGACGGAGGATGTATTATGACCCAATTAGTTCTAACAAACTCAATTCAACTGATATCCTTAATTTTGTCTTGCGTAAAATTCTGGGATAAGCTTAGAAACTTCCATTGCATGAGAGAAATAGCATATTTTTTAAATTAAGATTTTTGTACATGGTAGTTTAGTCTATTTAAAATTAAAGTGCGTTAAGGCTGGAATAAATACTCATTTAAAATTTGTATTCACGTTCTCAATCGTTCCTTTCTGTATGGATCAGTTAACTAACAGTTTACTGATCTAAACTATTAACATTTACTAATGTCATAAAGCTAAAGAATATTTATTTTGGTTCAATGTGTTAGTTTTTAGATATATATTTTTAACATCAGTGGAATGTAAAAAGTAATAAACATTTATTAGTTACCAAATTACCAAGAAAAATTATAGTCTGTTAAGGATCGGAATAGTAAACAAAAGTGCAGATGATGGTAGTAAGAGGAACCTGTTATACGATCACCGCGTGAAAAAAGGTTGTGTGTGAAAATATATACAGTTCTCAAAATAGATTCGTTCGCTTCGAAATATAACGGGGTCATCATTAAAGGCGGCCACGACCTGCAAGCGGTTGGTAGTTAAGTCGTCGAGCCTCGTGTACATCATATCCCATGGGAATAAGTCTGATGTTGAAGTATTCGGTAATCTATACATTCAAAATAGTAATACCGCTGTGCCTTCTGCGTATAAATGATTAAATTATGAGGTAAGCCGTTCCACAAAGGGTAAATTATAATTTCACTTTGTTATTTGTGCGTCTGCCTTTCTATCAAGACAGATAGACAAACGTTTTTTTGTTAGTAAAGCGTAAAGTGTAGTTCTAGAATTAATATCAAACATTTATTTCTTTGATTCAAAGGAGAGAAAGCTATTGTCGTCTATCGAGCCCCCCTTGATTAAAGTAACAACAAACTCGGTGAAAAGTAACAAAATAATTGGTTAACGACAGTTTTCTGTGAGGCCATGGTAGCGTTCCCGTCGAGCCAGGCCCATTTGTGGAGATGCATGGCTCTCCCACTGTGATTTGCTCAAATGTTTAAATCTTTTATTTAATAAACAATATTTGCTACGCAGTAACCTAAATCGACTTTTTACAGAGTACTAATGAAAAATATTTGCACAAATACGACTTACAAAGTGCAAGCATTAGATAATATAATTGCTCATGACATTTTTACATTTACAGAGTTGGTTCAAACGTAGCTAACGCCCCACTTATAGTAATTGGTTTAACTACTTAATGTTCAGGCTAGCATGTAGATAATGCAATTATGAGACTTAATGTACTAATACTTTTAGTAGCAAGTAGTTGGTGCAATTCTTCGAATACAGATACATTCGAATTGAATTGAAATGACAATGAATTGAAACAAAATATTCTCTATCAGATGACATACAATATTTTATCATTTTAATTACATTATATATTCACCTTAGTCCAACAAATAGATACTATGTATTATTATCACTTTTTATAGCTATGTATATACTACTTTGAGTTAATCTTCTTTTTTATTTCCTAATACACCAGCCACTACCCAACACCTCCTCCCCTTCATGTTTTCTCTCCACACCACGGTTGCCTGTAAGAGAAGCCGCGCTTTGTACTAACCTAGTTTAAGATAATTATTGTATTTTGTATCTG
The DNA here is from genome assembly GCA_902825455.1 of Arctia plantaginis. Lineage (NCBI taxonomy): Eukaryota > Metazoa > Arthropoda > Insecta > Lepidoptera > Erebidae > Arctia > Arctia plantaginis. The sequence goes on along the minus strand of CADEBD010000857.1, from coordinate 6,922,739 downwards.
GTGTACAATAAAGGGATATATTATTATAATTATTATTACACTTTTTTAAATGTAACACAAAGCATAGATACCTGATATACTTATTTGTAATATCAAATATATTCAAAGAAGTTCTAAAATACCGAGAAACATCAAATTTAATCGCGCCAGTAATTAAAAAACAGGTCAACAACATTTTTAACCAAAAACCAAAGTATACTTTTAGTAAGATTTTGGTGCGTTGAATCCAAATCCGGCCAGAATTGCTCTATCACGTCAGGTTTTTGAGATATTCTAACCTAAAATTGCAAAAAAACGCCATTTTTGAAAATTTTTGAGGTAATGTAACTCTTCAAATTTTATTATGGCCAAAAAAGTACACAAGGTATCTTAAAGTTCAACTCTTCAGCCTTTAAATAACTCAAAACCAATCAAATACTGCCCACCCCGAGTTCAGCTAAGCAAACCTTTAACTGAACTACAAGCCTTTAAACTAAGCAACCCTGTTCACTACTATCTCAGCGAAAATATAAATATAATAAATATAATATATCTCACACATCTCACACACGGCCGTCTGATCCCAAACTAGGCAGAGCCTGTACTATGGTAACCAGACCGCTGATAAACATACTTATATATTTTTAAATACATACATATTATAGATAAATTACACCCAGACACAGAACAAATGACTGTGCTCATCACACAATATTTGTCCTGGGCGGGAATCGAACCCACGACCTCCGGCTTAGCAGTCAGGGTCACTAACCACTAGACCAACAGGCCCATCAAAAAAAAAAGATATTTGAGCGAACTTAACTCAACTCAAAGACTTGAACTTCAAGATACCCTTTGTACTTTTTCAGGCATAATAAAATTTAAAGGGTTAACCTCAAAAATGGGCTAAAATAGCGTTTTTTGAACTTTTAGATTAGAACATCTTAAAAACCTGACGTGATCGAATAATTCTGCCGCCAAATTCCGATTCAGCGCACCAAAATCCTTTGGGAAAGAATACTCTGGTTTTTGGGACAGAAACTTTGACAAATTTTGTTGTCCTTTGATATAATATATAATGCTATGAATGATTGACAGCACAGTTATAACTACTCGTATTACATAAATATTTTTTAAAATATATTTTTTGAAATCGTCAGGTTTTAACTGTTATATCTTTAACATTAACATTTTAATATAATTTTTATTAAATTTGGAACAGCATATTACAACATGCAGCATACACAAACCTACACCAAACGCAAAGTTTTTGTTTATTATAATATTAACTGTGTCCACTATTTAAGAACTGTAAGACACTTAGAACGGTGAGCAACAGACTGCCAAGATACGGATACGGATAAGGTTGGTGTGTCACTAAATTTTTGTTTGTGTTAACGTACTCTCAGTAAATTTTATGGATTAAGTTTAAAATTATGATTACTAGAAAACATTATTCTGTGTTACAGTTTGATGGAAAGCCTTTTTTAATATGCGGTATTGATCCTTGGTATTGATACACATACAAAAGCAGATTATCTATTTACGCTGCTTCCAAAATAGATTTCGTGTGTACTGGCTTGTACGAAATGCGCACACATATTAGAACTTGTTATTCCATACACCTGTTTGAAGGTACTGTAGGTTATTCAGATAGGTCTAAGTGTAAGCTGTCACTTTTTCATAACACATTACTATTTACAAAATAATATATATTACATTGTTATTGAAACTTCATTAAAAACTCTTTTGATTGAATTGATGTAGAATCTATTTCAGGACAATCTATCAAAGGTTTTCTTTCTACGAAGTCACAGTCATAGACTAGCATGTGCATTAATTATGAAAATATTACAATCACAAAATAATATGAAAACTATAGCATATTTATAATGATATAAATTTGAATTAGGTATTAGTTGAGTAGAAGTACATTGCTAACATTTCAATTCGTCCAAGATGTAGGTTACCAGATGATATTAAGATACACGTATGAGATTACATGATGTTACCAAATTAGTAGCATACCTATTGTATGCTGAAACATTTCCTACGCGGCTGACCCACCAATTCCAGACAGGCCGTTGCATGTTTATTTTGATACGAACACCTTTGAATTTCCTTTTAGTAGACGCCACTCAAGCATGGTTATTAAAGACGAAACACTTAATATACCGCCATCTCTTTTACTCACATATCGAAAACATGATGAGGTTTTTCAAACATGCATGGAGTTCAGAACTGAAGGAAAGCTTTCAGTCCGCGGTTGAGCGGCAGGGCGCGCGGATGTGTTACCACGCCGCCCGGCTTGTTTTGCCGCGATATTTGAAACGCATTTCGTATGAGCGCTTTATTTTGCATAATAAATTGGAGAAGCAAGTCAACAATTGAATATTGCCGTAATATTACCAACCATATTGCAGCGTACAAAATAACTGTACTGCAATTTTAAAATAACTTATGCGATGTTGTGCGATTGTAAGTGAATGCGTTTGTGAATTTCTCGATGAACAAAGTTTATTTTAGTCATCTCCTTTCGTATATAGAATGTGCATATTTCAAAATATAGGCGATAATTGGAACTTTCTGTAGCTCACCGCTTTAGACTGTACCCGTCGGTCCAAAAACAGTGACTTATTAGCAACCGCTGATATCAATCCTTCATATCACCGTTTATTTAGACTTGTAAATATATTAGTAAAACTATTGTGACCCCGGTTAGAGGACCAAAGTTTGTACTTTGTACGTTAAATTTGAGTGTAGTGCTTTGTGTAAATAGTAATGCAACGCGAACATATCCGGTGAACAAGTTTATACTATTGAAGTTTATCTACAACGAACACTAATTGATATCGATTTTTCACATATACAAGGTAAGACTATTTATATACGTGAGTGTATGGCTTCACAAGTTTATTTACAGAAAATGGTGGATAAATGAATTAAATACATTCGTTACTATTCCTCAAGCGTGTTCTATCCACGTTATAGGGACATGGTTCGTGTTAAAATTAATGCAAATTGACAGTTAACCGTCGCTATTTTATTATTTAGAGGTAGTTTTTGACTGACAGAATGTACTATTGGTAGAAGATATTACGGAGGAAGGAAGAGGAGGAAGTTGTTAAGAAGTTCAAAGCTTTTTTGATCGAAATATGGTGTGAAATAACTTCTGAGGAACTCTGAAGATTTACCATCATAACTCACAACTTTTTGTAATGATTCATTAATTCAAAACGGATGACTACTATTAAAACTCAAGGCTTTACTACCAATATATTTCGTAATAACTTAACAATACACGACCTCGTTAAAACATTATTTTGATAGACATAACTCGGTCATTCTTTCGTCACAACTAAAAAGAATAGTGAAAACATTATGTTGTCCATAGTCTAAGAGTGATTGTAATTAGTACTTTCGGTCATACTGGATAAAGTTTGTAAACAATTCTACAACACATGTGTATCCCTCATCAACCTATATAATTTACTAAAATTACTTACTAGGTTCAGACAGTATTCTATATAATCAATTATGCTTTTTAAGGCTCAGTGGTAGTGACTGCAACGCAAAAGTAAAATCAAATCTTTGTTTACGGAACTACCTTATCCGACCAGCTCTCTATAAATAATAATATTAATAAAAACATTAGACATCTCACACACAGCAGACTCATCCCATACTAGGCAGAGCCCGTAGGTATCGTAAGGGCCCACTAAGGGAGCAAACTACGCAGGACAACAGCACTGCAAAGAGAAGGAAAACTTGACACAAACCCTTTTTTTTACGTGTGGAAACCCCCTCGGGCCATCACCCACCGGGTTTTACGGCGGGGTAGTGTGTGGGAATCGAACTGACTAAAACCACACGGTGTGCCACTTCGCGTCTGAGATAGGAAGGGTCCGGGAACAGCTGATATTAAAACATCCGGACCCCAGCAACTGCCTTCAACAGCGCGAGAACTACCTTTATGTGAATTCTCTATTTAGCCTTCTCACGGCTGGCCACAATAGCGGATGGAGGAGAAGACCCATCTCCTCCACCCGCAGCCACACTCAGGGCGGCATGAGGTGGCGCCGCCTGGTTCGCCGGTAGGTCATCCTCCCAGGCCCCTTCTGCCGCCTCCTTCTGCGAGATGATGTCTTCTCAGAAGGATACGACTGCGGTAAAACATCTGTCACTACTGGAAAAAGATCATATGACAGCCGGTAGATAGATAATCTCCAGTGACTGCAATGAGGAGCCGACGCTTCAGCGCCCAAGCCAGGAAAACTGCCAGCGTGTGATGAACCGAGTTCTCAGTGCAATCGCAGTGGTGACAGGTGAGGACAGGAGATAGTTTGATTCTTGGGAAAGGACATAGGCTACTTTTTACCGCGATAACTGACACACGCGGGCTTAGCCACGGCCAAAACTAGTTTGACATTTTGGGTAAAACTATAATACATATATACATACTTGAAAGACTTCTAAAACAATAATTTAATTTAGCTAGGACTGTTTAGAGATTTACTAGTAACATAAAAGTATGATTAATAATACTGCAATTTCTTCTCTAAATGAAAACAAAGGTCGAGGGCATGTTTAAATAGTCTGACACTGTTAGTTATGACAGCAGGAGTAAACACATTTACTAGATCGAATGACTTTTTATATTTGATTACTCATCTGGTCTAGACTGTTACGATGATTGGTTGGTATTTACAGATATGACGATGTCACAGTTTTATAGTTATTTTTTTTATATCTTGTACGATGTTTAACCCGTCAGTTTATAGTCATGTAAAAATAAATAACATTTCTATTTATTTGATACTAATTTTATCATTAGGGTTCCGTACCTTAAAAGGTAATAAAGAAACCCTTATAAGATCCCTTGTCCGTCTGTCCGTCTGTCCGTGATTCACCACCGATTTTCTCAGGAACAGGAAGACCTAGCAAGTTGAAATTTATACCAGATCAGTATCTGGTATAAATTTCAACTTGCTAGGTCTACCCGTTCCTATAGGGACCATGGACCTCAGTAGGTCTATGGTCCCTATTACGTGTATAAAAATCAAGGTCCTGAGTCAACACGATGAAAAGGTATGGGCAAATTTCGATTTTCGAGAAAACTTAAGCAGCAAGCACAATAAGAGAAAATTCTGAAACATAAAAAAGTTGAAAATTAAGGTAAATTTTGGTACTTACAAATTTTCGCGAAAATGTGCGTAAAATCTGGGTAGGTACGGAACCCTCGGCGCGTATATTACAGAATTCAATCCAATAAAAATAAAAATAATTTAAGTGCAAGCAGAAGTTGTTTACATTCTGTATGAAATATGTGGTTAGTAAAAATCATACATCGAATTTGCTCTCATGAAAGTTTTTTGACTATACTACATATCTGCTTCTATATAAAATCAATTCCTTGGTATTGAAAAATACCTGTAAAAATTCCTGTAATATATTTTAGACTTGGGTTCTGTAACAGACCTTGGATTACTCGTTTCAGTATGTACGTTTGGGCTTTCATTCTATGAAATCATTTCATAACACCGTTGAAGGTTACATTAGGTAATGCTATGCTAAAATGCCAAGGACTTAAAAGGGTGTTAACATTACACTGACCTTTTCCATTTCAATTGACGGTAAAGACTTGAGTTTTTTGTCCTGCGATGTAGACATGTACACAATTATTACCAACAGATGAAAATATAGGCATTATGATATATCACCCTTACACATTTTTCGGACATCTTTAAGAAAATGTCCGAAAAATGTGTAGGGGTGAAGAATAAATTCTTTATTACGCTATGTATATTTTACAAACTATGTAATATATATTAATTATCTGTTTTAAAGGTGTAGTTTAAAGACAAAAACGTAGTACCGTGTAATCCCGTCGATAGCAAGTGCTGCCATAGCACCGCCACATACCAACAGGACATATTTTTGAGCCCAAAAAAGTATAAAAAGTAATTCAGACAATCTTAAAATTTACATATTATGTATCCCTTGTGATAGTTGTTAGTTTTTATATTACCTTTTAAACTTTCGTGTTCAATGACATAGATTATAATTATGTATACGTACGTATATGTGTACGTATGGGAATTGAGGCAAACGCAATGGCCAGTATGTAAGGATTATGTACATATTTATATGCTCACACAACCCGTGACCATGGCCCCTGTATCTTAGTCAAAACATTGAGTAATTCCAAGATATGTAATACCCTTCCGTGGTAAAGTTGATTCCCTTATGTATAAAATTTAATTAAATCAGTATAATGTAAGTGTTCTTCAAACTATTCGTGGAAATGTAAATGTATGAATGAAAAATATTAAGATAAAACAAACGTAATAGAATGTTTTTATATTATTTACATGGATGTTAATTTTATTATACCCAACATCACCTCTATAATATATATATATATATATATGTAGAACATATAAGTATATAAAACACGATACATATGTAGAGTAGGAAACTTTACTAGAACAGTAATTATTTTCACCTGTCAGTAAGTCATTTCACAAAATTAGGTTTTTTGTGTCAAAAATCGTTCATATTACAAAGCTGAAGTAACTGTAAAGGAACTGTTTCTACACAAAAGTAGGGCTCTTTTTCTTTTAACGAACAGCTTCCATATTCAGTTCAATATCACCTGCAAAGATGAAGATAAATGGTGAGAGACTTGTAAGTAATTTCAATGAATTATACGCATCATTTGTTACATTTTATAAGTCAGTGTTCAGGTCCTTACCTCGTTCTAAATTATTAACTTTTTGCATTTAGATTTATTTGCTCAAAACTTGATAGTTATGCATAAATTCAGATAATGGAAATTAGATAAATTAAAAATTAATATGCTGCATGTCTACACATATTGGAGTACTAAGATAAAAAATATAGAAGTAGAATCTTTAGATTTAAATATCTCATAGATCATAAATGTTGAGCCACAATAGAAATAATTTATATTTATAACATAAGCAATATACCTTAGTTACCTATTTACTATATCACCCTGTGTGTCTCTACTGTTTATTTCATATTTATTATATCTTTCTATTATTGGAACGAAGTTCCTTATCGCGCATTACACGCTCTGGGCGGATGGAAGCAAGACCGAAAAATGTGTAACAAGACTTGTTTCCGACACTTTAAGTTTAAAGCAGTTTGCTTTAAACGTCTACGTTTACGTCTACCAAAAAGCGAAAGGAAGTTCATTCGGACGGGGGTCATATACCCCTCACGCCATTTTTATGCATCTACTTTTGTGTTTATTGTGGCGATCTGCACATGCAGTAGATAAGGTAATAGTTATTGTCGGTACATTAAAATTAAAAAAAATGGAAACACTAAACATGGAACGTATACATTGAGTTATATTGTGAAAATATTAATGATAGATTTAATATTCTATATTATAATATATATTAATAAAAACTAGTGCTAGGATTGCTATTTTGAATATTGTTTAATTTACACCATCGTACACCGTAAAAAAAAACCTGATTTTGAATGACTGGTCACAACGTTAGTGGTATTAAACTAGTTTTCTGCCAGCTTTAACATAAAGGTAATTACAATGAAAGCAGGTGTCCATTGTGCATAATGCTGAAAATCCATATGGTTACTAATCTCTGAATAGAAGTAACCTGTTCTCCGAATACTTTATTTAATACAAAAAAAAACAAAGATCGACCAAAAACTCATTTGTAATTTTGTAGATTACCTAGTTGAAACTACTACGAGATACTCATAAGGATACTGTAAGAATGATAGTTGAGATAGGAACTCCATTGGAAAAACAATTCAATGTACCATTCAGTCAGGCTGAAGAAAATTAATTAAATATGTACGTCACTAAGTAGCAAAATTTAAAGGAAATTTAAAAATGAACATTACCTTTTAGTGTAACACTGGACGGCAACAGAGTATTAATATTATCGATTAACTTACGTATTTAAGTAATGTTACGACCAATTAGCAGCAAACCTCATTTAATAATTCACTTCAATTAAAGTCTCAAGCATATTTTGGCTGTGAAGTTTTCTTACACAAGTATGTTTTTAATGCGAATACATAAAACTATTTTTAGAAAGTGTAAATATTAGCAGCACTCTTAGTTTACTTCTAAGATACATGTATTGGCGAGCTTTCTATAAATTAATCGCCGTCATAGAACAGCGATAATCACGTTAACATAAAACACTTCAAAAGGATTCTCATCAACCTTCTTAATTTTGAAATTTACTCAGCAATGTGCAAAATTGTGGAAAAGTAAAAATTACGCTTTTTATGTCCCGTAGGTATTAAATAAGGCTTGAAGTGTAAACTCAAACAGTCTTATCCTATTGTCAAAGTAACAATTAATTAGTATAGAGAAGCGATTAATTAATGGTCAGAGTGGGTACACTACTCAAATATGAAAAACTTTATTCCGTCAGTCACAAATACGAATTTCAAAATAATTATTGCAAATGGTTGAAAATTTCTAATAAAACAACTCTGATTGATCATTCATCCTATTTTTATAATTTAAAAATTCCAATAATTCTAACGTTTATCTAACGCACCCGTTCGCTTGCCTTCGCATTTTTATGGTCACAGTTCTAACCATTTTTTAATGTGTGGAAATTCCCTCGGACCGTCACCCCACCGGGGTTTGCGGCGGGGTGGTGTGTCGGACTCGGACCGACTAAAACCACACGGTGTGCCACTCTGCGCCTGTAATAGGAGGGATCCGGGAACAGCTGTTATTAAGACATCCGGACCCCTCCTAGCGCCGGCCCGCTCCTGTTGCGGGCCCCGTCTCAAAATTTTCCTCTCTTTAGGCGACGTCTGGCACACGCGGACGCCGCCCCCTCGCGGCTGGCCAAACTAATGCGGGTGGAGGGGAAACCCACCCCGTCCACCCGCGGCCACACTCAGGGCGGCATGAGGCGGTGATAGGCGCGCCGGATCGGGTCCGAGTGGAGGTCGTAACCCGGGCCTTCTCCGCCAACTCCGCCAACAACAACTGTAGCTACCGGCCATGGAGCGTACTACGGCCGGTAGCGAGAGATCCACTCGGATGACTGCAGTGAGGGTCCGCCGCTGCGTCGCCCATGCGGGGCAGACCGCCAGCATGTGCTGGGCCGAGTCCTCACTGCAGTCGCAGTGGTGGCAGGCGGGACTCAGTTCCCTCCTAGCGACCGAGTGCAGGTACTTTCCGAAGCACGCCGTCGTGTGCTACGCGGACGACACACTCGTGACGGCGCGCGGCAAGACGCACCACGAGGCAACCCTGAGGGCCACGGCCGGGGTTGCCCAAGTCGTTGAGCGTATCCGGCGGCTGGGTCTCGAGGTGGCTCTGCACAAGTCCGAGGCCCTGTTCTTCCACGGGCTTCGGAGGAAGCCGCCTGAGGGATCTAGCCTCACGATAGGATGCACTCGCATCGGCATCGAGCCCTCGATCAGGTATCTGGGGCTCGTATTCGATGGCCGATGGGACTTCGGATATCATTTCCGAGGTCTGGTCCCCAAGTTGGTTGGGGCAGCGCGTGCGTTGGCGCGGCTGCTGCCCAACATGAAGGGACCCGATGACTCCTGCAGGAGACTCTACTCGGGGGTTGTGCGGTCCATGGCCCTTTACGGGTGCCCAGTATGGGCGGGGGCCCTGAAGGCCAGCAACATCGCGATACTGCGACGACCGCAGCGAATGCTGGCCATCAGGATCATAAGGGGGTACCGCACGATCTCCTTTGAGGCAGCGAGTCTCCTGGCCGGAACTCCACCGTGGGACCTGGAGGCGAGAGCCCTTGCGGCTCTGTATCAGTGGAGCAAGGAGGCGCAGGAGTTGGGTCGATGCCCCGAGATTCGAGAAATCGATGATCGGAAATCCCAACTCCGCCAGGTCATCATAGGGGAGTGGAGGGAACGACTCGGGCAACCGAGCGCCGGGCACGCCGTCATTGCGGCGGTAAGACCCGTTATGGAGGATTGGCTTGAGAGGCGTCACGGGACCCTCTCATACCGATTGACGCAGGTGATCACAGGGAAGGGATGTTTCGGAGATCACCTGTGTCTGATCCGCAAGGAGCCAACGCCTCAGTGCCACCACTGCGATGGCCAGACCGTGGACACGGCTCTCCACACGCTGGCAGAGTGCCCGGCGTGGGTTGAGCAGAGGCGATACCTCGTGGCGGCCATCGGAGTGGGAGTTCTCTCGCTCGATAGCCTGATTGCGGCTATCGTGCGGAGCGAGAGTGCGTGGAACTCTGCCGTCTCCTTCTGCGAGCAAGTTATGCTCGCGAAGGAGACGGCGGAGCGGGACCGGGAGAGGTTTAGAACTCTCCCGGCCCGCCAGGCCCGGGCACGGGCCAGGCAACGCAGGCGACTCAGGCGCCGGAGGTCGCAGAACGACCTCCGTCCTCCATAAGCGCAGGCCTGGGGGTGACAGGTGAGGCCATCTGTCACCCTAGCAGAAGCAGGCCGGGGTGGCGGCGAGCGCGTTGCGAAGCGCGCTCGCTTCCAGGGAGCACAGGGAACATGGGGTTCAAACACGGGGGGGGTCGTCTACTCGTCTGTAGATGACCCGAGGTATGTCGGGGCACCAGGGACTTCCTTTCTAGGGTATACCTGGTCCCCGGCTATTAGTACCCGGCGAAGGCGTGCGGTTTTAGTCGGTTCGAGTCCGACATGCCACCGACAGGTGGTATCCGATGGGATTTCCGCACGGAAAAAAAAAAAAAAAAAAAAAAAAACGGTACTTTCCGAAGCAACCGTGCCCGGAAAGCACCTGCGTCAGCCTTAAGGTAAGGGTCCCGTGCTGACACAGTTCTAACCAAACCTAACCCAATGAATTAAATAACAGTATTTAGTAAGTAAAATCGTACAGTAAAATCGGAAAACAAACATCGCATTTACGACTTTCGGTAAAGTAAATTTCGTGAATTTTAATAATAGATATTATAATTCTTAGGTATTATGAAATTCAGAATTTTGAAAAACGGAACATCAAAATTTGGAATAAAATATTTCGGAGTATTTGGGTGTTCACGGTCAGAGTATATGTTGATCACGAACAAAATAATACATTGTGGCTTTCGTTCCAGATATCCTAATACGGGCAATATATGGTATCTTCATTGTCTTTTTCTATCAGGCAGGACGTTGAATTAGAAGTATGTCAACCAATTGACATATTGCTTATTCAATATCGATTTTAAAAAAAGCAACAATAACCATCATAAACATCTAATTCTTATAGCAACTATGAAGGGTAGAAAAAAAACCTATGTAAACGCTTTTCATGACAAAGACCATCTCTCAAGGGGTATTTGGTAAGTCGAGTCCTTGAGAACTAAAACGAATTTAATCAGAGACAAATGGAATATGATACGTAAATCGAACGTAGTAAGCGCTTCGCATTACAAGCGCCTTTTTATAGAACCGGTTTAGCTTAGACAAAGATAGATAATAAATCAAAAGTTTGAACACTAAATATTTATTCAAAAAGTAAATTGTCGATGAAATTATGTTAAATTATTTACCGTCTCATCTACCTATCTCTCTTCCAATTTGTTTTCAATTACCTACTTTTATTCTTAAAATTATATTTTTTTATCCAAATTTTAGTTTAGTTTCAAAACAAACTTTTTGCTGACTTATGTAAAACTTGACTGGTTTGAACAAAATGTCATTGTATACGTCAATTGATTTGATTAAAGTTGATCTTTCTATTATAATTTTACCATTCTCATAATTTTACTTGATCTAAGAAAGTAGGTTACCTCACTTGCAGAACCACACCTGACCCACATGGGATACCATTAAAAACTTTTATAAGAGTTCCACTCCGATAATTGACACTGCATCGTTGCTGAATTAATAAAATTTTAGGCAAGTTTATTATATTTCTATGTTGAATCACAAGACATTTTCTAGTGTCATTTCTGGTCGAGTCTTTCTCCAATAAAACTGTATTATCACACTGAAATGACTACATCCACCATATTTTATACTATTGTGCATAAATAAAGTCTTGAACACGTACTGCTTCAATATGGAAAGAGCTTTTGATTTCAAGATTCATGAGACCCAAGGGATACATTGACCTGATCTCGCTTTAAATATCTTCTAAGAATCGAACTAAAAGTTAGATGTAACAACTTTGTGAAATCCTGGTGCATAAAATGGTTTAACAGTGCACAAAATATCTGCTGCAAATGCCTTGCTTTGAAAGCATCTTTGTCCAATTTGAATCTTTTCAAAGGTTATATGTGACCATCTCGTAAGCTTTAAATTATAACCATATATCTAGTAAAATAAATGCCTCGTATTATCCGCTATAAGTCCTGATTTATGTATGATGTGCAAATGTTCCAATACCAGCTGCCCTCATAACGATGTTTACCTTATTGTGTAGAATACAAACATTTATTACCGTTCTGGTATGGTACTATGAGATGTAAGCATTTCCTGCTCGAGCAACACGTTTAGCCGTTACATTTGTACATATACAGACCAATATCTATCATGTATAGATATAGATATAGTGTATGATTTATATAAATATTAAAATCGGCAAATATCAATTAAAGTCCTGATGTTGCTACTGTTGTTGCTACTACATTTATCTCGAGCTACGTTTTGCAGATATCTCTAAAAGCCAGATTCTGTCAACAATGTAGTAAATTCTAACTCATATTATAATGCAAATTATGAGTTAGGATATACTATAATATTGAAAGAATGTTACACATTTAATATTTTTACCTACATAACTGCTCAAAAAAGAAGTTTAGTTTCTGAGATTATGTATGTTTTTTTTTGTATTGGTTGTAGGCTCTGATTTCCGCATTTAGAGTGATCCTTTATGCGTCTAGAAGAGGTTGGCTAGGTAAGCCAACCAAACTCATTCTAGAAGCGCAGAAGCCTCCTGGGGTATTCACAGGCTTCTAGGAGCGATTTTGTACCAGGTATGGTACTTGCCCGTTGTGTGGCCAGATTATGTATGTATTTAAGTTTTTTTATTCCTCCAGAACCTCTAAATGACTGCACAAATGTGGATGCATGTATCGCTATACAAATGATATCAATCTTATGAAGAAAAAACGCCTAGTACTAGTACTAGTCTCGTAGTAGACTAGAAGCCAACCACGCTTGGGAATATGATCGGAGGATGAAAGTGGTGATCAGAAATTGTGTCTTGTCTTCATACGCTTTCATGCTTAACTCTTCAGCTGATCATGATAAAATTGGAAACACGTCATCAATAGTACAGAAAAAGATTTAGGAACAAACATAACTTAACATATCCTTCTCCAAAAAACAACTGATCTGGCTCCTGTATAATGATATACATAAAGTATTTACGGTTTGTTAATAGCTATCGGGGACGTTGACCACACCTGCGAAATAAAATATGTTTTAGTCTTAAAATGTTGTTAAGCTTAAAATTACTTTGAAAGTGTCTTCATTTACGTAATAAACTTCAAATAATTCATAGTGGTTTCATTTAGCGGTTCGCCTGGCTACCTAATTACTATGTATAATTAAAAAGATTGTTTTTCTTTGTTCTATCAAAAATCTCTCAAGACGTATTCACGCAAGCAAAGTGTTTTTTTAAAGATGTACTCATACTAAAATTAACCGTAAAATGTGACCGTCTACACAAGTGATGGGTTCAAGAGTACACACTAGAGGTGTGACGGTCTGGAATATTGTCAAACCGAGTTGAACCGTCAATTCGTTCCAATCGGTTCCAAACCGAACCGTTGAAATTGCAGTAAACCGCGGTTTAGACCGTACGATGAGTGTAACATACGCAAGTGGTGTGGAACATGATTCGATGGGATCGGTTAAACCAAAAGTTCTATGATTTCTCAACAGTAGGCAACTAAGTTAGCATACAAGTGTTAAACTTGAGATTACCTATACCAACCGACGACCAACGCGGCGGCTGTATGAATTGATTGGTAGTTTGTTGAGAGCTAAGGGCATTACAACAAACTACCCGGTTAAGTACCACGATTACCATGCCTTCTTTTTTCTCATTTGGTGGATACAAGAAAAATATGTTCGTTAGATCCGAATAGTTAGTAAATCGGTTTATGGATTAAATTATTATGAAACTGACGACGCGCACTAACCTTATCCGATTTTGTAGGAATATAATAATATAGATTATGCTTGTAGGTAAATTGATAAATATATATTCACTGCCGTGGCGCATCGACTCGGTTTAGAATCAGTTGGTAGATAAATCAGTTTTCTTCAACCGATAAAGCAGGAGCATCTTATGATACGGGCTACGGCTGAACCGTTTTAAACCACGGGCTAACCGAGTCAATTGGGTTCATGCTCATACCGGTTTAAATCGGTTAGAAAAGTCGAGTCGCTACACCACTAGTACACACGATCGATATCTCTGACAGGTCAACCATGTAAAAGATATCGCCGTTAATGTTTATGTATATTACGTTATGTCGTTTTGATCTATACCAAAAAATTATCATATTTTCTCCTTTCACTAAAAGTTTAAAATTAAAGAATTCAAGTACACAGAATACAAGCATGTTTTTGGTTATTATTTTTGGGGCAAAAACTTTAAGGGCGTCATGGCCCCAAGTGAATCAATTAAAATAAGTTCCACCTGCCGCTTATCAAAGCAAATAAGTTCCTCTGACAAACAATGGAGGTTTTACTTCAGATTTTTGAACAGACATTTACTCATTAAAAATCCACGAGCAAGCGTCCTTGAAAGTTGAAATTGATCAAGCTTCAGCGGTTTTCAATGTATATAATTTACTTTACTATTTCACGAGACATCTGAAAGTTAAGCAAAGAGAACAAAATACAACGTGAGGAGCGAGAGGTGTAAAGTGTTCTCTTTCAGCTGAGTCATCATATATATAAACATACCAGGCTAGTAATTTGCAGAAATCGGGAAAACCATCAGACATCTGATGCACAGCTTGCAAGCGGTACTTGGAAATATTTAGACATTTTCAAATCATTGATACTTAAATAGAAGATATACTATTGGGAATATTTCTCATTTAATATCACTATTCTAAGCATTTGAGCATCAATGTATATCATTGTTGGTCACAACATTTAAAAAACTTCACTTGATCCGAGTAAACTGCTATCTTTTAGTAAGAAATATTCACAATTAACAACATATACAACCTTCAAATTACACGAGTGGGTACCTCAATGCAGTTAACGCTCTAAATATTGAACACACTTATGATGTAGTACATATATTATGAAGACACGATCGGTATTGATCGGCCGGTAAACAAACAAGAATTGACGGCAAGTGCCGTTTTAATTCCTGAACGGATGAGGGTTATTTTTGAACGAGCTTTTATTTCAAACAGTGAACGAATCAAGTTTCTTTCTATTTAACAAAAAATAGTTTAAGCGGGTATACAAAAAGCTTTTAGCTGGACATCCATTGAATTTAGTTCAAAATGACAATCATTCAAACTGACAGGTAACTCTGAGAGTATATTATTACTCGCAAAAAATTAAGCTAATGATGATGAAGCTTTTTACGGAACAATCTATTATACTGTAGTAAAGGTCTCTGATGACAAAATTAAAATAAATTGGCGGAAATTCATTTACTACTCTTTCTACTTAGTAACCCTTTTGAGAAATGTAATAAAATTTGTTATACTTAAGCTTATTTACCACATATTTTTATCCCATGTTTAATGAAATTTTAAATACTTTAGGATCTTCTTTGAAATAAATATTATATCAATGAAGACCCCAAAATTTTAAATATAGCAAATATACTAGCTTTCGCCAGCGGCTCCGACCGCGTGTAATAATGTTGGTTATCGCGGAAAAAAGTAGCTTATTTTACTCCCTGAAAATGTAGCTTTCTATTGGTAAACCCAACATACTCACTTTAACATTTATAATATAAGTATGGGTGCAAAGCGGTGCCATAAAAATTAAAAAGAATAAATATCAAATCAAAGGGTGTCAATATGTCTAATAGTAGTACCAAGTACAAGTAATTGACCGCAATATTTGTCAATGAAGTCATAAATATTTTTATTAAATGTTCTTTAGAGGCTTTCGACATATCTTAATGGTCATATAGACTAGTTACCGGGTACATGTATGTATCATAAGAACTGCGGTATGAACTAAGTTTCCGATATAAAGTGTCAATTATGAATATTTATATTAGGTTGAAGTTACATTACAACGGTTCGTGTATAATTTTGAAATGTATAATATGTCGAAATACCATAATTAGTTTGTGACTTAATTGTAATATATTCGTAAAAATCCATACAGCTAAAACTTGGTAAATTTATACGTAACTCGTCATCATAAAATAATCAACAATTTTATCAATAATGTTATCTAATACAACAGATAAACTAACAACTGATGTTATATTCTAATCTTATACTCGTAATATCCAGGGGTCTGATAAGGATATCACATTTATGATCAGTCACGTTTCGGTCTAAAAAAATAAAAAAATAAATAGATAAGAAATGTGTCGACACATACAATTATTAAAAAATGAAATATCTGATTTTACTCTTCTTACGTGGTTTTAATTTCTGGAAACTAATTCTTTTGTAACCATATTATTGTACTACTATATGTATTTCATGACATTCTCCTACAGCACTAATTTATAGTATTTAATGTCAAACTATTCATCCCGTTAGAGTGGTAAGAGCCGACTAAGGGAGCAAACTACGCAGGACAACAACACTCAGAAAAGAAGAAAAACTTGAAACAAAACCAAAACCTTCTTTCTAAGGAGAGCCTGTGTCCACCAGTGGAGTGTTATAGGCTGTTGATGATGATGATGAATGTTAAACTGAATAGTTAAAACATGCTGGCGATGTGAACCAACATTAAGTTTGGCACCGTTGAACTAATATGACTGCACGGATGGCGTAGTGGTTTAAGCGGTCGCCATGCCGCTTCCTACTGCGCCGAATGTTGTGGGTTCAAACCCCACATGGGACGACACTTTGTGTGATCCACAAATTGTTGTTCTAACTCTGGGTGTTCTTTGTGTCCGTTTCATGTATGTTTGTAAAGCCCCCGCGACACAGGAATGTATTCCTAATGCGGGAGTTGTCTTTTTAAATAAAAAATAAATAAATATAGAAAACAACTAAAGACCCCTTTTTTAGGGTGACAGAGTGACAATTTCCTTCCCTGCCTATCAGCCTGTCACTAAATGTTGCGGCCCGCTAACCCTTTTGGTGTGATCAGGCGGCCATTCTCACCGCAGCCATTAATCTGCCATCAGAGGCCCTCACTCTCTGGTGGCCTGCTTTCCCGTCGGCGAGTCATAGCGCCGCCAACGTCTTCTTTGCTTGGGATCGGGCCTGCCACGATCCCGTTCAGGAGTCTCTTTCAGGAGCATTAAACCTTCACAGAGGGAGACCACTGAGCTTCAGCCCTCCTCACCTGCCAGTATGGCAGTAATGTTTGCTGGCAGGGACAGGTCTCATTCGATTTGGCCGACCAAGATTTCGCGTTCAGACACCCACGAGGGGCAGTCTTCCAGCTTGTGCTGGGCGGAGTTCTAGTCGGCTGCGCAGTGCTGGCATTGTGCATTTTCCTCGCGTCGTATCCTCACTTACTGGGCGTGACTGATTGAAGTACTCACCGATGCAGTCATTCCCAGTGAGTACCTGCGTCAATCGGTAGGTTACCGGACCTCCCTCCCTATCTACCCAAGCTTTGAGTGATGCAAGCCTGTCGGTGAGCGTTATGCCGCATTTTGAGCCATCCAGCTAGTACCCGAGTGTCGTCCGCGTAGCAGACAATACTTAATCCTTGGGGAAGGCTGGTCGTCAGGACCGTATCAAACGCAAGGTTTCACAAAAGGGGTCCCAAGACCGACCTCTGCGCAGTCTGCACGTGACTTCATATACGATATGGACCTAACGCGGAGATAAAGCCCGAAAATGTTCCGCAGGTAGATACACCAGTGCCTACCTTGGAGTTAGTGGCGTTCACTATGTCACGACTGATAGCCAGGGCCTTTGCCCCCCGACAGACAACCTCTTCCGACAATGAGCGTTCGATTGCATCCAGCGTCGAGCGTCCCTGTCGGAAGTCGAATTGGTTGTTTGACAAGTCTTTATGTTATGACGACAATTCAGAAAAAAAAATTACTTACTTAAAGTATGTTATTTGTTATATAAAAATGTTGACAGGATTTATAAGTATGAAAATAAATAAATTATTCTCATTTGCTTAAAGTTTCTAGTCTCTAGTCAAATCATCTTAAGGCATTTCTTCGGCCGTTTGATCGCAAGTAAGGCCAATAAAAATGCACCATAATACCTAAAGTAGTGCGTTTCATACACCATACTCGATATATGAAGTAATAAATATCCACCAATTCGACTACAAACAGACTTATCCATTTTTAGACACGATTGACGTAAGAAGTAAATTTGAAGGTTACATTTTATGTTTACTTTATGCCTTTGTTTTATCAGTTTCAGTACCAGGGAGAGGCCTATATATACGAAAAGTACGTACTGGTTTCAGCGATGAATAGTCAGACCTTATTTAGACTACGTAGGTCAATTATCTAAATGATGCAGTCCTAATAACATCAGGTCCTGAAAAAAAAAGTTTCTTAATTATATTTATGTGACAATATTTTAAGTTACAATCAAAATAACAATACAAACACAATTAAACGTAACAACAAAATTATTTTTTCATTGTCATATAAATATTAATCGGCACTGACTTTAACATGATTTTAAACAGTCAGCTTTAATAGAACAAAAGTAAAGTAATAAATTAATTAATTGTAACAAAGTAATAATAGATAAATTACTAAACAGTCACAAGCCGAATCCTACCCAGAGCTTTTTACAATTTCTATAAGCAGCAGAACAGGCCAAATAATTTATGTTCATTCTTAGAGTTCTCTAAATGTATCTCATTCTTGTTCTATAAATAATTACTTATTCTTCGTTCGTTTAACTCTCGATTATTGTTAGCCACAGCAAATCTTATAAATATCTGATGCTTTTATTTATTTAAATAGTATCGTTCTTTAGAACAATTACTGGCGTTGAATTACAAATCTTGATCAAAAGATTGACACAAAAAGTGAGATTGAAAAAATATAGAAAATATTTTTATGCCAGAAGGTCATTTGTGAAATAAATCAGATCTTATATCTGATTTATTTCACAAATGTGACTCGATGAGGTTCCCCATGGTGTTTGGACTGATTTGATTGGTCTCAATAAGTACTAGCCCTAAGTAGTTTGTAAGATCTGATAATGGAGACATAAGATGGCCGCACTATCGTCTTAATTAAATCAGACAGCTGCGCTATGTGGGGCGAATTAGATTGGCTTGAAAAGTTATGGATATATAAGGTTTGTTTTAAGATTTGTAAAAGATTTTTATTTATTCGTTAAATGGGCGATAGTTTATATAAACTAACTTCTTCATAAAGAAGTTTATGACGATAACAACAAGGTAAGCGAGGTCAATAGTTACATTACTATACGTAATACTATACTACACGTATAACTATATATACGTATATATATAAGACTATACTATACGTATATAATAATATACTATACGTATAATATTAATATACGTAATATATAAAAAACCGAATGATAATGGGCTTTGTGTAGTAATCCAGAAGTGCATGTGATAATATATGAGTAGCCATTAGGTTACTCATAAGCTTTAGCTTTTCATTGACTTTGCAATTACTTCTACTTATGATGATGATGATGATATAATATTTGTGATAAGAGTGAAAGAAAAGATCGGTGAAGATTTTTTTTTTATTTTTTAAAATTTAAAATTATTTTTAGTTTCATCAAACCAAGTTGAGATAAAAAAAAATCATCAAACAACATACCACATAACCAGCGCTGCCCATACCCTGCTACCATTTCAGTGTACGTGATACTATGCTTGCTATTAAAATAATATGCTTACCACGACTTAAAATTAATTAGATATATATATTTTAATGTAAAATTTTATGTCGACTATGTTATCCTAGGTTGTATTAATACTACTCTTCACTTTTAAGTTCCTTTCATAAATCGTCAGTTTATTTATATTTATAACATGTACATAATAATCATAGCGCTATATGGTCTACATTTGAAACGTGATGCTTCAGGCTTATAATCAACTTATGGAATAATAAGGAGAAATGTGTCAGTCTGTAAGAGGTCTGAGATATAACAAGACTCGCGCTTGAAAAGAAAATCGTATTTTAGATACCAGTATTCGTCGTATTAAAGGCCAAAAGGCCTGATGAGTGGGTTCTACTGAGAATAACTTATTACTATTCCATGTGTCGATGTGTAAGAAATGTTTTATTCAGAACATAGCATGCGATAAAATATAAATATGTAACGGACATTAACATGTATGTTAGTTTGTAGTAAAACTCGTGGAAACACTAAATCGGTGGAAGAAACATTAATTGATGACATGAAACTTGCTAATACGAATCCGAATTTCTCTTAAACTATATATATATATATATATATATATATATATATTGACATTAAATCACTGGGTTTAAAATTTAATACCAATAAAACACTTTTTTCAACCATTAAATTTAAAAAGGTGAAGTTGAGTTAGGTTTTTGCTTAAAAAGAAATGTCCATAACTTAAAAGCGTAAGTAACTTAGAGTAAAACTCAATGTTAAAAATAAAGAAAGGCCAAATAAAATAGAATACACGAAATCAAATGGCGAGTCAAAAATAGATATAATAAATGAAATATAACATGTAAACTCGACCTCATTGAATTTATCCATGTTTCGCATTCTGGTTAACCTGTTTACTAAAAATAAACATTTCCAGTTACTTTAAACGGTAATTTAGATAACGTTGATTGTTTATTTTAGTGATAAATTCAACTAACAGATAGCAACATTCCTAGTTTAAAAATATACGAGAGTCGATTTACAGTTGATTATATTACGTCATATGCAATCGCTAAATGCTTTGAACGATTGGATTATTTTGGTGTTTTAATGATGGTTTGAATCTAAAACTAATTATTAATTGTTTATAAAACATACAAAATGCAGTATATTGTATTTTAAGTTATCTTCTCAGTCAGAATGCCATCTGCTAGATATAGGCCTCCATTAAAGACTTCTCAGAAGATCAGTTGGAAGCGGGCTACATTCACTGTCGACCTACGATCTTAATGATCGATATACACCTGTCCAGCTACCCATCTGCAAACAAGTGAATGTCACAAGTAAATAATTGTGGAAAACGACTACATAATAAGTGAAAAATCCGTATACTCCGTAATCATGATAAAAATAAATAAGCTGCATTCTTCACCCCTTAATTTGAAGCATTTAGAGGCAGATTATTTGCTTTATAGGATGAGTGCAACATCAAGTACAAAAATTAAATTAAAATAAATTACTATCTATAATAGTTATATTGCATAACATACAAAAATAAATATTCAGTATAATTAAGAACTTCCTCTTTTTTTACATCTTAAAAATATTACTCAAACTACAACTTAAACCCACCTCCCACTTAACCACCTCTAACTCTGTAAGGCGCAAGTCCGGCCGCATATGTAATACTGTTCTCATCTCTAAGCAGGGGCACCCCAGTACCAGTTTCTCCCTCTGGACCACATCCAACGAAGAGCGACTCGAAAAGTCGATAGCCAAACGATCTCCAATCGGCTCGATCCCTTGGTGTTCAGTAGAGTTTACGAAACAAGTCATCGTCTGAAGTATTTCCAGACCGATGCGATCTTCAAGTAGAGAGTGTTTTTAAAAGGTCGGCAACCGGTTAATCAGGCGGTAGTTACTTTCCATCAGGTGACCCGCTTGTTTGCCCCCTCTTCCATAAAAAAAGAAAAATAACTAGAATTATCTTTAGTTATTTTAAATTTGAAACTGTAAAATAGACTCATAAGATTTTTGAGATAGGTACATAGAACAAAATAGACACATGGAACGTCTCCTCCGTTGGCAAGGATTTTAGTTTTATTTTAACATTCTCAACAGCTATTGGACGAAAAGTACTTTGGCAGATTTAAAGATTTCCTTAGATTATAAAACAGCTTCTATGGAACCTTTTTGAAATATTTTCACGTAAGGCTCAAAGTTTGTACAGAAATAATCAAAAACTTGTCAGCCAATATAGCATTTTCATTGCGCATTATTCTACGATAAAGCGACTAATGAATAAAGATAAAGAAATAAAAACAGTGGTATTTTATTAGAAGATGATAATATTCTCGACATTTCAAGTAGTTATAAACACAATAGAAATAGGATAAGGGGTGGCTAAGCATAGCTAAGCACGACTAAGTAACAGATAGGTGGCACTCAAGGCTCATAATGATCTAGTGTAAATGTTATCAGTTTTATTTAACGTGCAACGTGCAACGTGAATAGCTACCACATATTAATAAAAACTTACAGCCAGATTGAAAAAAACCTTATATTTAAGTCTGATTTAGACATCAAACATAAACATAATTAAAAGTGAAAGTTAAAGTCGAAAGAGGTATTTAAAATATAAAATAAATTATAATTTAAGGTAGGTTTATATTTATAAGCCTACCTTAAATTTCTAATTGGTGTATAAAGATTCCTTCTAAAATGAAATTTTAGCGAAAATTTGCCTCAATTTTATAATGTGATCTAGTGTATGCCAGGTGCTTGTAAGGTTCTTGAATAGTTGCCGTGATCCTAGGATCTAAAGAAGTGCTTCCTTAACAACTGCTTATAAGTCTTCGACCAAGTTTAAATTCGGAAGAGTAATAACTATAGCAATCTAAATATAGCAGTTCCAGTATGTTTTCTACATACAACCCTCAGCAACATTAAAGGTTTTTACACGCTTTATATTAGCTTCACTTGTATGTTTGTTTGTATGTTTGTAACCGACTCCTTTGGGCGTGATTTTGACTGACTTTAAACGGTCAGAATTCGTTTAAATATATATCGAAGACTGATGACAATACACTAATTTAAAAAAAAATTTTTTAAAAAACCTAAAAGACACGCTTTCTATAGAAAACCAAACTAAAAAATTGAAAATAAATTTCAAAAAAAGCGTGGGGTGCTTTTTACTATTGACAACAGGCACCCAACGCTTTTTTTACTAGTACCTTCGCTCATTCTTGCACACAATTAGTTGGCCATTATTTTCATGATTAAGTATCAAAAGTATATTTTGTTATCCTTATAGGTGCATTAGTTGAAATAAATCTAAAGATACAGAAAATATCGCGTAATAGAACAAAAACTGCCTCTTTTTTGAAGTAGATAAAAAAACATAATTAATACACAAATAAAATCCCATAATGAAAGGGAATTAGCGGAAATGCAGTGATTAAGATTTCGTTTTTGATGTAAGGCAGTAGAAACCAGAAGAACCGCCCGTCAAAAATGAGACTTTGAACTCTATAGTAAAATTTTAATTATTCGTTTATCGGATGGATTTGTAATTTATCGAAGTTATAATAGCCCAATGTCGACAGCTTACAAACAAAATGCTATTCCCGCTTTGTTCTTTTATTTTATCAATGAATGATGTATTTTTGGTAAGAAATTCACCTAAATTGCTTAGCAATCATATGAAAATCCGAGTAATTTCGAGTAAAAAAAAACAAAAAGTAATTTTCTAAATCGATTGCTCCATATTCGAGAAGTTTGGAATACATAAAAAAAAACCGTCGAACTAATAACCTAACCTAATAACCTCCTCTCTTAAAAATATTAGTCAGTAGTTTGTGCAACCTTATTCATTTTAACTGAGTGACTTTAGGTGCCTGCGCGAATGTCTTTGATCGTGATCCAAACTAGGAATCCAATAATGAATGACCTCAATCTACAATCTAATAATCTAATTTGACTGTTATTAAATTGCGAACAATACTACACCAGTTTGACGTATTTATTTAATAAAAAAGATTTTTCGTTTACACATTACCTATTTTGTATTTACCTCCATTATGATTTATTCTACCCTACGATTTATTCTAACCCTCTGATGATGAAATTTTATTTAATATTACATCATGTAAAGATATTGATGAACGTGATATTTTTACAAAAAAACACATGTAAAATTACCTACGACTATGCTAAGAATACAGGATTGAATTCAAAAACTATTCGCAAGGATTTATTATTACCTTAGCAGGATGAATTACATTTCAAAGGAACAGATACTAAAATCCTTCAACCAATAAAAAAGATGATGAACTAAACAATTTTTTTTATCACAGCTAGGAACACTTTCGATCAAGTCGCCTTTCAACCAAAATAAGTTTATTTTCAATCGAAATCGATTTTTTTATACTTTCCCTTAATTTTGCGTTAGTGGTTAAAAAATGTGCCGGTAACTAATACATTAACGAGTTAGTTGAGGGTGAACGAGACCTAAAAATTGGGTCAAGAATGAATATATTTTTAGCTTAATGAGGCTACATATAGAGAATAAATTAGTGTATGATATATTAAATCTATACACGGCCATTAAATATGTTTTATGATTTACATTGTACAATAGGGTTGGCATACCTTAGTGGATCAAAAACCCGAATTAAATTATGATTAATGAAATATTAAAAAAATGATTTACATTGTTTGGACTTCTTGGTTACGGTTACAGTACATTTTCATGGTAGTATTTTTATATCTTAAGAATTTAAAAGGGTTTATTTACCGGCTTTTTTTATAAGACTTACTTTCCGTACCGAGAAGATCTTCTAAAACTTTTATTTATGGAAGAAAACGACCAAGACGGGTCACCTGATGAAAAGTGACTACGGTCGCCCACGAGTCACAAGCAGTACGGCACAAGAAGTACGCTCTTTTCTTAAAGGTTTGAAGGTCATATCAGTCCGGCAATACTGCAGATGATAACTTGTTCCACAGATTGGTTGTTGCGAGGCAAAAAGTGATTTTAAAAACGCACACCTTCAAGAAAAGGCGTACTCAACCTGTGACTACTGAGTTGCAGGCGGTCATGGACCGCCGTAGTCACATAAATTTCATCAAGTGATCCGTCTGCTGGTTTGATCCTATATCATAAAAAATGAAATTACCTGTCAGTTTTATATTTTAGAAATCATGATGACATATTGTTGTCATTATAGCTGATAGAATAAGGAACACTTTATTTGTCTTTTACATCGTATACTTAAAATTAATGACAATACTTGAAAGACAAAATGGTCTTGGACTCAGCGTGTGGACGACAGTGCAAAGCTGTTATCATGGTTAGGTTACAAGTTATAGTTTTAAAAGTAGACTGCGTGAATGGCGTATTGGTTTAAGAGGTCACCTCGCCGCTTCCTACTGCGCTGAGTGTTGTAGTTTCGGTCCTCACATGGGACATCACTTTGTGTGATTCACATATGGTTGTTCTGAGCCTAGGTGTTCGTTGTGTTCGTTTCACGTATGTTTGTGAAATCTCACGCGACACGGGATATATGAATTCCCAATTGAGTTCACTTTAAGTTTGAGTTCACTTGGCAAAAACACTTCGCAGAACCACACAATTTGTATTTATGTGAAACATATGTAAATATGAATTTTAGTGTTAAAATAAGTGATTAATGTTTGCGTAAGCCTGCGATATATCAGCAAATGGGCACGTTTCACCATTTCCAATTTCACTTCCACGGAAAGAGTACACTGAAAATTAATAAATGGAATAGCGAATTTATCTTGTTATACACACGTATGAACATAAAAACACCTGTAATTATTACTGTCCATTATTATAGCTATCATCTAGTTTTTAATAATGACATTTATTATAAACTAGCTGATCCGACGAACTTCATACAGCCATTTTCTTTTTCGTGAACATTTTCGAAATTCCAATGTTTTGTCAATATTTTGAAGATCTCTCACAGTTTTCTATCTCATTTAAGCACTCACTTTTCATATTACGATTTTAATATTTTTTTTATACAACTGACAACCTGACAATAAAAAACACAAAAAAAAACCAGAATCAACCAACTTGGTGCAGTCGTTTGGAAGTTATGCGCGTACATACATTTTGGCGTATATATATATACATATATAGACAAACACATGCCCCCGAATTTGCAATAAATATGCATGTAGGATATGCATGTAGGACATAAAGGTAGTTGTAGCCTGGAGCCTCTCACTTCAATTCTGGGTAAAGTCAAGTTTGGTAACGTTTTATTTTAATGGGTACTGAGAGAAATGGTGTTTAAATATGCCTGATTGATTTCACCGTACTATCGTAAACAGAACATAGTAGATAGGTCAACTTGCTCCGAACTAATCATCAACATTTCGACTTTCGGGATCAGCAATCCGTGAATTTAACATAAAGTAGGTAGTTTTATTAACCTCATCAACTTTGTATTCAAACATTTGGTAAAAGGTCAACAGATTATGTAAATTTCGGAACAAAAATATAAAACTGAATATTAACGATGTTTTCTTTTATAAATCCATTAATTACTAAGTATGGATCAGAATTTACGAGTTTCGTACATTACGTAATAATCAGTAGTAGTATGTGTCAGCTACAATATTTTTTTTCTATTTGGAATTGATCGATTGAAAAAACTTCACACCCGCCGTATAATTCAATTTATCATAGAAGTAGAATTAGACTAGCCTTCACAGATTTCCTTAACTTTTAAGTAGCTCAGTTTACTTTGTACAAGTTAAACTTAAAAGCAAATTTTGTTTGGCGATGTTCGTTGACACGGCTACGAGTAAAAGCTTTTGCGAGTGATATTGCTTTTACACTACAAAGTAGTTTCATTTCGTTTTTACAAACTCGATTTTATTAAATATTCCATGCGATCTATAAACAAACACGCCTTGTTTTTACGAGGGTTGATTGTTGTACCCGGGTTTAATGGAAGTTCAAGGAAACAGCAATATTTTATTCGTTGCTTTTGTACTTTCATGTACATTTTGCTGGCTAAATAACTACTTCTCTAAATAAGATTGTCCTTTAAGTAATAGTCGGACAATTGAGATCTGTTAAAGTTTTAAAAACCAAGGCGTGGAATAGCATTTGCCTTGTTCTGAGAGTTGCTCAAAATTCTACTCAGAAAAGAGCATGAAAAAAGATTCCTAACATTTTAAATAAAACAAACTGGATTTTCTTGTGTGAAACATGTGTACATAATGGGATAGTCATATAATTTTCAGACGGTTGGAGATACGAGAGGGTCACTGGTCAAACTTGATAAGCAATTCTATCCGGTTCGGCAAGTTGAATTTGCACCCGCATAACTTCCTTAGTTTCTTTTGTTTAATAATCCCAAAACAAAAACTGAGCAACTTTCTAAACTCATATTATAAAGAAAACTCAATAATATATATTATTATAAGTTTTATTTAGATTATTTATAACAAATTCAAATCTAACTTTCTCAACAGAACTTTATAAAATTTTAAAACCACATTGTCAGGGATTTAGATATAAACGTAAAGAGCTTTTCATGCAGAAAAATAATACTTTTTACACAAGAATGGGAAATATAATTTAAGACGAGTAAATTTTGTGATGGGCATACCACGACAAAGACTAAACACCCAAAAATGATAATTAAATACATTTTATTTTGGGATACATTTGCTAATGATAAGCAATATACATCAAATTATTATTTTTTTACTATTTTTGATTAACTAGCAATTAAACAAAAAGTGCAAACATGAAAGAAGTGTTAATTAAAACTTGTTGCTGCATTCTCCAGCTCTACGAGTATACAGAAGTCTTTTTAACTTTTAGTTCCGACAGCTCACTTCAAACTCGATAAGTATCGTGTTTGATTTTGTTGTCTATCTCTGCAGTGAATCTCGTTGTATAGAAGACTTGCATCAATGAGACTGCAGATCTATATTAATAGTTGTAAATAGATAAAATGTTCAAATTGTGATTAGAAAACGTTATTAGGAAATAAATAAAATTTATTACATCAGAGTAGATGAGTTCAAAGAAATAAAATTGAATACGAGATGAAAAAATCTAAATTGAGTCCAAAATCTAGTTGAGCTGGAAAGATTATAACAGTAAAGACAAGGGAATATAAGGCACATTATTAGTCAACTTACTAATGCACATATCTGTAACTTTTGGGTTTATGGAGCGTTTGTACCTTAATTAATGTTTATCTACTTCAACCTTATAAATCTGTATAAATCATTAGGTAGATTTAGACCCTCGTAAGCCTTTGTAAGCCGTATCTGCAGACGACATGCTGATTTAGTGGATTGATTGACGCGTCCCTTGCGATTAACCTGTGATAAACCACTGCGGAGATTTGCGGTTAGTATTGTATTTCGATATGGGGTTTATTTGCTTGCTTTTGGATAGAAATTCCCGTTATGGTCGTTATTGTCAAACAATTTAGGTGTCACTTAAGGAACTGTACTTTTTCTAGATGTAATCTACCTTATGTACTTTTCCGTGCACAGGAAATTGTGTATGCAAAATTTTTATGGTGATGGATAAGGTAGTTAAAGTTTAACAGTTTTTCATACATGCAAACTAAAGTTTACATAAAAAATTCAGACTAGTAAAGACGTGTAAAACTTAAAGACTTTTCTTTAAATCGGTAATATTACCATTATCGATTTTGAAGAAGAAAAGACCGAAAGAAAAGTCTTGAGTCTTGAATAAATAAAAATTATTTTTTAAATTGCATGTCATTAGAACAGTAATTTTCATCTAAAGATTGTTGTTGAACAAAGAAGATTGTTGAATGTTGAAATTATTAGACATATAATTTCAACATTCTTTAATACATTATTTATAAGTAGAATATTTAGTTCCTATTTAATAAAGATGACTGCACGGATGGCGTAGTGGTGTAAGCGGTTGCCACGCCGCTTCCTACTACGCCAAATGTTGTGGTTTCAAACCCCACATGGGACGACACTTTGTGTGTTCCACAAACTGTTGTTCTGGGTCTGGGTGTTCTTTGGGTCCGTTTCATGTATGTTTGCAAAGTCCCCCGTGACACAGGATATTTTCCTAATGCGGGAGTTGACTTTCTATAATATTTTTTTATAAAAATGAAATCAAATGCCGGTAAAGTTTTTGTTATTAATATTATTGTATCAATTTCATTTGCAAAGAAAAGAGGTTATTGTTGGAATAACATTTTATTACGTGTTAGTTTATTATCTACAAGTAGTAATAAAATAATAGCATATACACAAAGCTGAACATTAAACAACAAAATAATCATTTTTTTCTTTTTTGCGTTTGTTTAAAACCTAATTGAAGCTCTATCACCGTGATTGTGAATGATGTGTATAGTTTTAATGGGACTTCAGATTTAAAATTGTACGTTGTTACTTATTACTGTGTGAGGCATGATCTGTTGTCTGTAACTGTACCAATTAAGTAAACAAAAAAAAATCTAGTGACTGCATTATTCTGTACAATATATGTACGATGAGAACGAACGTTAAGGTGTTTCGTAGCAGAATGTCAATGGCTTATACTGTGTAATAAGAAAAAAGTACTGTGTTGGAAAGTAGCGTAATGGCTAATTTGCTAGTTTGTATTTTATGAATATGGCTGAATTAGCAAACATGATCTCAAACGCATGTACCAAATGTCATGCAAGCCATATAAGTATTTACACGTATAACTTTTATTATTTCTGTACAAAAATACAACATTTTTACATTTATTTTACAAAATTACAACATTTATATAATTTGAAAACCACAATAATACGAAAATCATTGCAAAATTCAGTCATGCAAAATAACACATTTGAGCTTCATCTTATTCGCACTATTAACGCAAACGTAATGATCTACAATAAAAAACATGCTAACAAAATAAATGATGTGCCGTTGTAATGTAACATAATATTTGTACACGTTGAAAAAGTTTTATGATGTGGTACAATATTTAAAATTCAAAACAAATAGATTCACTTGCTGACGCAAGTATGAAATTATAAGAACACGATTGTTTTTGAAACAATGTTATTAAAACAATTGATTTTGGGCTAATAATACTCAAATTGCAGAACATAGCATGAGCCATTATTACTTTCTGGCGACATCGACATCGGCCAATCAAAAATATACTTCAGTGTCATCTAACGAAGACACAAAAAAAAATGTTAGTCACGAACACGAAAAAACTGTTAGTCCTAAATCGCGATATGAAAATCACAAAGATTAGTGCGCGGCCCACCAGGCATGGTCACCTCGCCTGGTCGGAGGAACCTCCCTTTGTGTTGGAGGGAAATAACAGCCATTTCTCCACAACATGAACTAAATCTGAGATATACAATATCTAAACATAAGCGAGAAATGTGTCAGTAATAGTGGGGTTAGCATATATCATTTTAATGACGTCGTGTTTATTTGAGATTTAATCATACATATAACGGGAATAAGAACTTAATAATTTTGAATAAATTCAGAAATTTGAATGAGTATTTAAATCGTGAGTGAAGTTTTTTTTTAATATCCGTCATTTAGTCTGATGGTTGTAATAAAGACCGGTTTTATTAATAGACGACCGATTTTCTTAATATCATTAAATTCGTGTCTGAAATTTGAAGACAAATAATTGTTATACTAACTTTATTAGACATTCCTGGAAAAGTTCATTAGGTTATAAATACTTTCATTTTTAACTATCTTGTTTATTTGCTTTTAGCAATAAAACCAAAAATATACTTTAAATTGGTTAGAACTATTAACTGATTAAAACCATTTATAAAAGTCGAGTTAAAGTAAACATTGAAAATGAAAAGACTATATTTATTTGCAATTTGTCAACGTTCATTTGATTGAAAATAATTTTGTTAAACTTCAGTATTGGCATATGTACGAGGTTCGGTTGGTCGGTTAAATAATTTTACTAGCAATATTATTGACCCATTTGTGACTTTTAAGAACATAAACACAAATGAAGACCGCCTTTTTTACTATAACTTTAAGAACCGTGTAATACAAACTGAAAACGGTTGCAATATAAAGAAATGTGTAATCTATTTTTTTACAGCTGTCAAAATAATATCTTAACTTAAATCAATGAAAACGGCATATATTTATTTAATAACTCATGATGTTTATAATACAGATATACATATGGCTTAATGACAGAGCCTCATTTTCGTAGCACTAGCACATGGAAACTATATCATTACGGCATAATAATGTACTCGCACTTTCGTCAATAAACTTTATGCGCTACTATCGTTGCAACTTTTCCTTTGCCGTAATTTTTTTTTTTGTAACATACAGCCATTTTTTTTTAAAAGTACATATCTATGTTTTTATCGTGACGTCAAATAATTTCATTGATTTACTTTTTTTTTCTAAATCTTAGTTCACTGTTGACTTTATAAAATTGCATCTATTGTCAAAAACAGTTCAAAGCTTTCGGTATCATTTATTTATTATAGAACAAAACTTTATCTGTGATAAAACTGATATACAAATAATACCCTTGCTTATCAGTTTGATTTTTATTATTAGATATCACTAATAAATCTTTTAATCATTTAAATATTTACGTAATCAGCTCAAATGTATGTATTTATAGACCCCTCTCGCTTCGAGAGTTTGGCTAGGAATAGACCTGAATGGAGGCGGTTGGTTTAAGAATGTTTACAGCTTTGAAGATCAAAGGAGGTGTAATCTCGATCTCAAACGAGACAATCTCAAAAACAAACCACTCCTCAAGATTAATTACAATTACCGTAATAGGGTGCTAACTTGTCCCCACTGTGCACGTACTTTCAGTGCTAAAATAGGGTACATAAGCCACATCAGAGCACACGCTCGAAATTTAGACTTAGACGATGGCCGGACCGTGGACATGGCGCTCCACGAGGAAGGAGGAAGGCCCGGCGTAGGCGGAGCAGAGGCAC
The DNA here is from genome assembly GCA_902825455.1 of Arctia plantaginis. Lineage (NCBI taxonomy): Eukaryota > Metazoa > Arthropoda > Insecta > Lepidoptera > Erebidae > Arctia > Arctia plantaginis. The sequence goes on along the minus strand of CADEBD010000857.1, from coordinate 6,890,842 downwards.
GGTCTCGTGGTGGGCCAGAAGAGGTTTAGAACTCTCCCAGCCCGCCAGGCCCGGGAACGGACCAGGTACCGCAGACGACTCAAGCGCCGGAGGTCGCAGAACGACCTCCATCCTCTATAAGCGCTGGCCTAGGGGTGGCAGTTCAGGCCATCTGTCACCCTAGCAGAATTAGGCTGGGGTAGCAGAGAGACGCGCTGAGACCCTTTCGGGTGCACAAAGGGGACATGGGGGTTACCACAACGGAGAGGTCATCTACACGCTGTAGATAGCCTGAGGTTCGTCGGGGTACCAGGGATTTCCTTTCTAGGGTACACCTGGTTCCCAGGGAACTAGTACCCGAGACGTCGTGCGGTTTTTGGTCGGTTCGAGTCCGCAAAAGCCACCCCAATGTGATGGGTGGTATAATAATTAGAGTAATAAGTATTGTTTTGGTTATTGCGGGTTTTACGACTTACGAAAATATGTGTAAATTCAAATATACAACAAAAGTGACAGTGTAGTAATCCTGTGTAACTCGCCCATTTGACAACAGGTCGCTTCACTCATTGATAATACAGCGTAAGGTCCGTATTTTATTAAATAAAACCTATTGTCACCAAAATAAATGTAATGGATTCGTATGTATTCTGTTGAACAATGCAAAAAACATATATTTGTTTTCTCATATTTTTTTTTATTATTTATTTATCCATAGCAAAACTTGACATCGAAGGTTAGTCGCAGAGGACATCATCGTACCAACAGAATTGACTAAATAATCAAAATTTCACAATCTTCTTTTTATTTTTCAAATACAGATATGAAGAATTCTCGTCACGTTTGTTTGGTTACAGGTTTGAGCTCTACGTAGAACATACAAAGAACTGACACAAAGCTCAATTTTCTTTTATAGGTATCTGAAAGAATCAGGGATATGATAAGAAGTGCTTATCATTTAGTGTGACGTCGAACTAAATGTTCAACAAAACCCTGAATAATTCTATACATGCAAACAGACTGAATCGTGCTACACAAAATGTAATTTCGTTCAGTTTTGAATAAACATAAGAATTTGTTTTCTAAATAATAATGGTTCGTGCTCAAAATGCGAGATTACCCATGGTTATTAGAATTTTCGCGGAACACGCTGAAAAACCCCTCGCTAAATTTGGCTTTTGGCAAGAAAAATATTACATTGAGGATAATATTTTATGCATGTTTATTATTGTCAACAGGAAAGGTTACGTACCCTTTTATATTTTTCTTAGAAAGGGTTATTTACTGTAACTTTTGACTATCAAAAATCCTTTGTTCAATCAGAACTATAATTTTATTTTTCAAGATCTCTGTTGTCTTTAGCTACGAGTATTTAGGATGCGAACGACTATGTACGAATATATACTGTATAAATTTACTTGTTCATTTCACATGAGTTTAATCTCAAATTACCAAGAGACTGATATAATTTTCACTTACTGTATCAAAGGCAGACCTTTGATGTTGAATATTAAACTACAAATGGCAAAAAAAGAAAGACAAAAGTAACAATTTTCAGTGGAGCGTAAATGTTATGAAATAAACTTTTTAGCTTCATACACAGTCTGATGAACAAAAAAATACTTTTAAATTTTCACTGCATTACACACTCGCAAGTTGCATGAACTAAGTATGTTAGACGTATAATTTGATTACATCATTTTAGGTATTTGACCCTAAGGAGCAGCTATTATTGAATTGGGTTACGCTTTAAATCGTGCAATTAAAAAAAAAAACAAAAATAAAGGCATCGGAATATTGATCAGGTTGCGTATTTAGAGTCTTCTCTCTACCTCTAACACTACCGAAATGAACCTAATCGAGCATTTTAGCTTTGTTATTTTAGGTTAAATTAAATCAACAAAAATCTTTTTGAATCGTGATTATTATTTTATACTTATATTATTATATATTAATTCTTTTCCATCAATCAATTATAGACATCTGGGTTTTATGAGCAAATGTTTATTGAGGATGCTAAAATTAAACCTCTCATTGCCTTGCTTAATAACGTGTTCGGTTAGCAACATACTATTGTAAAGAGAATGAGGGTAATCTTGGTTAAGTGTATCTGAGCTGTTTATCTCAAAATTCTAAACAAATTAAAGGTACAACAAATATGTTCTATATCTTCGTAATTGCGACGATAGTGTCATGGATACCTTAAATCAGTTCTGATGATATCTTTTTTTTTTAAAGAGAGATTGATCCTAATTTAAAGAAAAGATTTCACTTTTAATGGCGGAAAATTAAGAGACGACTGTAAAAATCTGTAAAGTTGATTACACATGAAATTTTTTCCTCCTCTCAAGATTGAAATTAGGTAGAGAAAATCAAGTTATTACCAACTAGGTTTCGCCTGCGGGTTCAGTTTACTTTAGGGTATATTTTAGTGACATTTGCCTGTTTCAGGATGCATTTTTTTTTTTGCTGATAACCAATCAATAATACTACTAATACTTCCCTTAACTTTTATTATATAATAAAAATTGTACTTAAAAATAATAATGTGGTTAATTTGCCATTGAACGGACAATTGATCGTTTCATGAAGTCAGGCTTATACCTTTTTTCTTTTTTTTTTTCGGCGCGGAAATCCCCTCGGATACCACGTACCACCGTAAAACCGCACGCCGTCTCAGGTACCCTTAGTCGGGAAACCAGGTGTACCCTAGAAAGGAAATCCCTGGTGCCCCGACGTACCTTGGGCCACCTACGGCGGGTAGACGACCCCCTGTGTGGGAACCCTCATGTTCCCTCTGTGCTCCCTAGGCTTATACCTATTGTTTAGTCTATATACGAGTATATAAAACTAGTAAGTTGGTTTGTATACGCTTGAAATAATCAACAAGTTCTGCACCCTTTTAGTCAGATAGTCAAGCAAATACAACAGACACACGTTAACGATATTACCCTCATAGTGTAACACTTGGCTTCGGCCCGTGACAGACACCAGCATTTAGCTTAGATATTAAAAATATTAAAAGTGAAAACATTCTTTACGTTCAAGAAAAAAGTACAAGATCTTCTCCAAAATGAGTTGGCAGAAATATCAATCACAACGCTAGTACCCCACTGTGTATTTTGATATGTAAATGCATATGTTGTGTAGGTATTGTACGTGTAGACTCGGGATCTCTATGTATATATGTCATCAATCATCAACAGCCTATAACAGTCCACTGCTGGACATAGGCCTCTCCTTAGAAAGGAGGTTTAGGCCTACTATACCACGCTGGCCAGACGGGTTCGTAGAGGGTTTGTGTTAATTTTTAATTCTTTTTGCAGTGCTATTGTCCTGCGTAGTTTTCTTAGTCGGCTCTTACGACACTCACGGGATGAATAGGGGTGGTGACTGTGGCGACTCCCACATAAACATACTACAGCGCCATCTAATGAAGACACACCGAACTACGGAGTAACTACTAAAATAAGAATTGCTAATCCTGTATCGCGATATAAAGAATTCCCGCGCCGGTTAGCATATATACAACTTCCCAACATCAACCGTTGGGCCGCGGCCCGCCAGGCATGATCACCTCGCCTGGTCGGAGGATCCTCCCTTTGTGTTGGAGGGACAGACACAAGTTCCTCCACAGTGACATTCCGCATTCTTAATCCGTCACCACACAGACTGTATATCAGTAGTTCTGTATATATTAGTTGCGCAAATCGTCACTCCACCTGCCCTGTGAGCGTTCTACACTACGTTTGCAGAGACGCGGTCTCCACTCGTTTTCCCCAACGATTGTCGGCGGCTAATATGGCCAGCCTACTGCCACATCAGCTTACTAGTCCGGTAGGCTATGTCGGTGACTTTGGTTCTCTGCCGGATCACCTCATCCCTGGTGCGATTCCTTTCCATAGCACGTTGAGCGACTTTGAACTTGTGGACCAGCCGTACCGTAAGTGTCCACGTTTCGGCGAAACATGGCTCGCAGAAGCTGGATGCGAAAAGCCCAGAATCTATCTAAGTCCCGTGCATTGGGAGAGGCTTATGTCTACCAGATGACTGCGATAGGCTGACGATGATGATGATGATATATTGGTTTATTTATGTATATTATATCTAAGTTAGAGTTACATTAAATTGATAAATTTAAAATAAATCAATCAAATTTCTTGTTCACTCTTGCACCTACCGCATCATTTTTTCTACATCACCCGAAGGTCGATTGGATGAGAATACCTTGGGCATTAAGTCCGCCTGTGTACAACTTGTGCATTATGTTATTATAAATAAATAAAAATTATTCATAATCTTTTATTAGGTGGCAACAAGGCCCAGTGTGTTAGTAACAATTAACTTAAGCCTAATATTAGTAAAATAACATTTATTTATTATCCTACAGTAGGAGATACCAAAGTAGTAGTAGTAGTAGGAGTTCTATGAATAATTTAACTTTTGCTTGAATAGAAATCAACACAGAAAGGGAGAGATTCGATAGATAAGATAGAGAATATTATTATACAAAATTGCAGGTTTGGGCATAGATGGCAATCTTATTCAATGGTTTGCATCATATCTGACTAATAGAGCTGTTGTTCTAAATGGGTGTTCTTTTAACTGGGTAGATATCCCGTCATTTGTTCCGCAAGGATCGTTATTAGGACCACTTCTTTTTCTTCTATTTATCAACGACATTTCATCCTGTTTTTTAAATTCTAAATTTCTATTGTTTGCTGATGACTGAATGTTGGATATGCATTACTTCTTCAGGAAGATTTAGATAGATTTGACATGTATTGTGAAAGTAACGAATTGGACTTAAACGTATCTAAATGCTTTTCTATTACCTTTATTTACACGGAAACGCAACATTTTTACCTGCTCATACAACTTAAAAGGTTGTAGTCTTCAGGCAACTAGTGTGATCAGGGACCTGGGTGTTTTACACGACGGTAAATTGCTGTTTGACCGGCACATCGAACATATTATTGACAAAGCTTACAAAGCACTTGGTTTCATAATTCGCGTTTTCAGACCTTTTAAGCATATGAAAACAATAAAAATTACTTACTGTGCCTATGTACGCAGCCATCTCGAGTTTTCGAGTCAAATTTGGAATCCCTATTATAATGTCTACAGTAATAACATAGTGAAAATCCAAAAACTGTTTATCAGATACTTAGGTTTTAAATTCAAACTACCGCATCTCGATTACGAACAGCAATGCAGTAAACTACATCTTTTGCCTCTTTCTCTCCGTAGGAAAATAGCTGATATCTGTCTTCTCTTAAATATAGCTCAAAGCAGGTTAGACTGTCCCGATGTCCTTTGCAATATTAAACTTAATGTGCCCACCAGAAATTTACGTTCCAGTAGTCTACTCCATGTTCCATTTTGCCACAGCAATTATCAGTATAATAGCTACATACCCAGGGTTTCTAGATCTTTTAATAGACTAAACTACAATGAACTCATAGATCTATTCTGCAGTAGCACCAGAAATCTCAAAAATCTTTATATCTTAAATTGTTTTAACTATGTATGTATGTGTAAGTCTATTTAGTATGTATTATTATAGATACCAGCACTGTCTTCTGTCTACATGTGGAAGCTTGTAAATGGCATCTAGATAATTAACATAATATGTATTTTGTAAATTTAGCCGTAAGCTCCCCAAATATAACAAAATAAAAATAAATTAAAATAAAGACGCACTACTAGCATATTATTTGTATAACCCTGGGTCTTCTGAACAACTTATCAGTTCTTAAATCAGTAGGCTCTCTTCAACCCAAGTAGAAATTAATTATGCTTTGCCTCTTAAAATTTAACTGGCTGAAAATAATAAACCATCAAAAACTATGATACGAAATTTTATATTATAAAACTAGCTGGTACCCGGTGTGCAGAGCGTGCACTGCACATGGGCGAAATTTTTAAGGGGGCGGCAAAACCAGAAATCGAAACGCAAACCAATCACCTGATAAACTTCTTTGGAACAAAAAAAAAAGAATGTTGAAAATCCGTACATATATGACGAAGTCATGAATGCATAAAAAATATTAACATCCGAATTGCCAACCTCCTCCTTTTTGAAGTCGGTTAAAAAATAAAGAAAACCTACTATTTTGACATTACAAACAGACACTTTAATTGTATTTATTTTTATAGATAATATTTAGTAGGCCAATGACGAATTTATTTTATTTTAAGACCTACCTGGATATACATATCTAAGTCAGCTAAAGCAAAACTGACAACTAAAGCTGACGGCAAAAGAGACTAATCCTTACAATACAGTATATCTTACCATAGGCTCTTAGTTCTTAACTTCTCAACCGTATCACTTTATTTCTTTTTGTCAATAAAGCTTCACATACGCTACACATAATATTTTTTCGTGTAAAATAAAATAAAACTTTTAATAAGATTAAATTTCATAGAAAATGGCTTTGACATTTATAAAGACATCATTTCATGTTCACAATTTGATAAAGAATATAGATTTTCATATCCATAATCCATATACATAACAAACGTCTATAGGTCAGTTTATTATTATCCTTGGGTCCCCACTTATGTAATTTTTATGAAATAAGATCCTTTGAGGAGATTGGATAGGGTTGGTAGATGATGTGACAATTGTAGCGTTTATACACGCCCGGCTGGTAACCTTATATATTATAACCTTTCCCTTTGGGTATGAGAAAATTTTGGGACACCTTATAAGGCATAAAAATCAAAAACCACGGGACGACTATTACATTGATACTTATAACATGGATTGTGATTTAAATCAAAAGTTGAGCTGGAATAAATTTACACGAAATTTTTGTTATAATGCTAGTATAGAAGGTGCTTGGCACCCCTAAAGGCTTACGTGCCCTTTTTCAAGACAAGAAGAACAACATTATTCTTTGACGACCGGATGACGTAGTGGTTTGTGTAACGGACTGCTATTCCAAAGGTCGCGGGTTCGATTCCCGCTCAAGTCAAACATTTGTGTGCATGAACATTTGATGTTTGATTTGGTCTGGGTGTTTCTATGTATAATATGTATGTATTTACAAAAAAAAAAGTATATATGTATTTATATCAGTTGTCTAGTACCCATAGTACAAGCTCTGCTTAGTTTGGGACTAGATGGCGTTGTGTGTATGTGGTAGAATATTATTATAAAAAAAAAAAAAGAGATTAAAATATTCTCGGATCTTTTGAAAGAAGGCGTAACTGTTACACCTTTTGATGAAAATATAGTCAAAACTTACTTACTTAGTCGTTTAAATAAAATTACACGTTTAATACAGCCTTTTGAATAAAATATGCAATAACAAATAACACAAAAGAACCTAAGTTTGCTTTTTCCTTCTACCCTCTTGGGTCAGATCATTCGTACTTGGCAGCACTAGAGATATTTCAGAGTCTGCCAGAATTATAACAAGGGTTGGTCGAGGGTCTCGACGCCGTTGCTTAGTTATGAACACGTCTGTTACGTGACACTAAGCAAATTTAAAGTTCACTACTGTGTCGGCTGACGTAACTAATGACGTCTTTTATTTAGATTAATGAACTTCGTATAATAATAATAACCCAGTAAATGTTTTTATGTAGTATTTTGAACCAGTTAATTAATATAAATCCGATGTTACCGCGAACACTAGCGCCTCGATCAATAGGTTATTCTTTAACAACTATATTTCAACGAATAATCGTATTAAAAATAGATTTTATTAGAAATTAACTATTTAATACTTTTAAAAAAAAAAAAACATAATTCAACAATCACCATATTTAGTAAAATATTTGGTATATTTTTCAGTAATTATTACGGGTTGTATTTCCTTGGCACGCGTTCGAGCTGGCGCATATGTGCGTGATAATACCAAAATTAAAATATATTAAAATATATTATATGTATGAAATATGTAATATCTCCAAAACTAATAACTGAACTTGGAACGATCCCTTGAAGCTGCTGCAAAGGCAAGGGCTTGGCATCAATATTAACGGAATACGTCATTCTCTTTTGTTTGCCGATGACAATTTAGCATGGAAAAATCGATCCACATTTTAAAAGAGACATGTGGTTATGTTCATTTCATTGTTTATGGCTCCAAACTAAGTTTTTAAAGCTGTCGAAGATATTGAAATAGGTCAATAGAGAAAATAATTATTAAGTAGTGTGCCATAAAAAATGTCGTATATTGTACATTTATAAACACTTAAAAAATATAAACGTATGTATGTATATATATACATATACTTTACTGAGTTAACTGAGGTTGCAGAAGCTCATTTAACAATAAGGGTATGGCATTATTAACAAAGAAGCTTTTGAAAGGCTAACACTGTTTTAAAAGGTGACATCATCTTTAATTGCTAGAGGAAAATAGTATTTTATAAGTGATTAACTGTTTTCCCTTGAGGAGTAGGAGCTTGTTATAATTAATGTACTAAAATTTGATTGAAAATTTAAAAAACCTGCCTTTTTGCCAAAGTTACACATCTACAATTTTCTTAGCTGTAATTTGTAGCTTAGCTGTATTTCGTTTCATTATTTTATAGGTTCTATTGACGCAGGGCTAGAACATGCGAAGGAGACGGCGGAGCGGGACCGGGAGAGGTTTAGGACTCTCCCGGCCCGCCAGGGCCGGGAACGGGCCAGGTACCGCAGGCGACCCAGGCGCCGGAGGTCGCAGAACGACCTCCGTCCTCCATAAGCGCAGGCCTGGGGGTGACAGGTGAGGCCATCTGTCATCCTAGCAGAAGCAGGCCGGGGTGGCGGCGAGCGCGTTACGAAGCGCGCTCGCTTCCAGGGAGCACAGGGAACATGGGGTTCCCACACGGGGGGGGGGGGGGGGGGGTCGTCTACTCGTCTGTAGATGAGGTATGTCGGGGCACCAGGGACTTCCTTTCTAGGGTATACCTGGTTCCCCGGCTATTAGTACCCGAGACGGCGTGCGGTTTTAGTCGGTTCGAGTCCGACATGCCACCGACAGGTGGTATCCTAGGGGATTTCCGCAAGAAAAAAATAAAAATAAATAAATTTGTTTACTATATGCATTGGTCCAGGTTTTTCAATGCAAATACCACTACACAAGCTCTATGTTCTTTGGGTGGTCGTTTTGGTTTTAATAGTAAGTTACTAAACTAGGCGCTTCATAATATTATTAGAAGGCCTAGTAACGTTTTGGTAATAGAAATTACATTACGCGTTTAACAAATATTAACCCGGACTAATACCAGCCGCAACTTTCCACCATCGTTTCACACGGTAAAATTTTCTTTTCCATCACTTCGATAATTGACACTCTGCCACTGTGCGCTTTTCAAGACACTTTTTGCCTCGCTCAACCAATCTGTAGGACATAACCTTCAAACCTTCAAGAAAGAAGCGTACTCCTTTTTTTTTTTTTTTTTTTTTACGTGTGGAAATCCCCTCGGACCGTCACCCCGTCGGGGCTCTTGTTCGGCGGGGCGGTGTGTCGGACTCGAACCGACTAAAACCACACGGTGTGCCCTCTTAGCGCTTCCAGTTTAGGAGGGGTCCAGGTAGTTATCGCCTTCTGGACCCCTCCCAGCGCCGGCCCGCTCCTGTTGCGGGCCCCGTCTCTGATCTTTCCTCTCTTTAGGCGACGTCCGGCACACGCGGACGCCGCCCCCTCGCGGCTGGCCAACTAATGCGGGTGGAGGGGAGAACCCATCCCGTCCACCCGCGGCCACACTCAGGGCGGCATGAGGCGCAGGTAAGCGCGCCTCATGCATCAGGTCCGAGTGGAGGTCGTCCTCCCGGGCCTTCTCCGCCGCCTCCTTCTGCGAGATTACCTCCTCGCAGAAGGTTGCGACCGCGGTAAAACAACTGTCGCTACCGGCCATGGAGCGAATTACGGCCGGAAGCGAGAGATCTGCTCCGATGACTGCAGTGAGGGCCCGGCGCTGCGTCGCCCATGCGGGGCAAACCGCCAGCGTGTGCTGGGCCGAATCCTCACTGCAGTCGCAGTGGTGGCAGGCGGGACTCGATTCCCTCCTAGCGACCGAGTACAGGTACTTTCCGAAGCAACCGTGCCCGGAAAGCACCTGCGTCAGCCGTAAGGAAAGGGTCCCGTGCTGCCGCCCCGCCCACTCGGCGATGACCGGCTGGACAGTCTCCACGGCGGCGAAGCCAGCGCGTGGAGTCTCCAGCCGGAACGACCATCTCACCATGGTGGCTCGGCGAGCGGCTTCGCGCCACTCGCGCACGTCTTCGGGCGGAGGGCGAAATCCGCTCTCCGCCCGGAAGTCAGCCACTCGCCGATAAACTTCGGCGAGCACTTCCGCCTCCAAATCCCACGGGGGTGTTCCGGCCAAGGCACAGGCCGCCTCGGTGGACACCGTGCGGTATCCGCGTATGGCTCTGACCGCCAATATGCTCTGGGGGCGCCAGAGGCGCGCCCTATTCGGGGCGGTCAGAGCCGCCACCCACACCGGTGCACCATACAGCGCCATGGACCGGACAACCCCCGCGTACAGCCGCCTCGTGGGAACACTGGCCCCGCCCAAATTGGGCAAAAGTCGCCCTAGGGCGGAGGCAGTGTCCACCAGCTTCGGACCAAGCTGTCGGAAGTGCTCGTCGAAGAGCCACCTACCGTCTAGGACCAGACCCAGGTACCTCATCTGGGCCCGGACCCGTACGAGGACCGAGCCGACCTCGATTGAGGCGCCGGCGGGCGGACCACGACGGGGCCCATGAAATAATAGGGCCTCCGTCTTATCCAGGGCCACCCGCAAACCCAACGCCTCAATGCGCCCGACCACCAGGGAAACTCCCGTGGCGGCCAGGCGCGCCGCCTCCTGGAGAGAAGCGTACTCCTGCCTCAAGGGCCCTCAACGCGCTTGTGACTCCTGAGTTGCAGGCGTTCATGTAGATTGTCTGCTAGTTTGTCCCCTCAATCATAAAATAAACTCGTATAACAAAAAGGGAGGTATATTATGAAAAAGAAAACAATTCACTGTATGTCTTACACAGACCATATAATGTGCATGAACTTATAGTTAGTGTTTAAGTGCTCGCATAAAACAAATATAATATTTAATGTAAGATGGAAATGATTTGATCGTTCTGGGAAACTTAATCACTGCGTGTAGCTACAAATAGACAATTAGGAAATTACTTTATAATTATCAGGGTAACATGAGGGGAAATATACGTCCCTATGTGAATATGGTACTTAAAGATTAGCCACGTGATCGTCATTTATATTAAACCGGCTTCCCTTGAGTTTAAGACGGCGTAAGCTCGACTTAATTACTTGTGAACTGTATTTACCTCAAATTTCGGCAACTTATTTTATTATTAAGACCGCGTGCTAGCAACAAGTAACGTGTTTTAGGAAAAGTTTCTTAAAGTGCAATAAAATCGATTATAAGGTTTTACATGTCACATATAAATGTCAGAAGGTGATTAAGATAATCTAATAAGTGATGTTTAATGTACTTGGTGTGAGTAAATGTTTACTCGTACACGTAAAGTGAGTTTGCTTTAAATACATAATTGATCCATTAGTACATATATATTTAAATCGGTGTACATTTGACAGGTTTCCTAAGTGTAAATACATTTATAATAACAGATATCTGTATTTCTATGCAAATAAATAAAATTAAAGTGTGTAATGTCAGAATTTTTTCAAGCTTACACTGTTATTTTCACGATACTATGCCTAAAAACTAGTTTTTTTTTATCTGTCAGTCTGTAATTCTGTTCGTTCCGGGCAATCCTATAAACGGCTGGATCGATGTTGATAATATTTTATTTTAATAGCTATCTATATAAGGAGTAACTAAGGCTATATTTCCTCTCTGAAAAACCCCAAACCCATAAAGTCCGGGAATCAAACCCACTAAGGCAGCGCTTTTCAGATTCTACGCGAACGAAGTCACGGGTACCAGCTAGTACACAATAAATATACACACTGCCATGGCAGAAGCAAGATTTAGCACAATTGAGCCGACTCAACCAGAGTGATAGTGCCCGGGACTCGCAAAAAAAGGTATTCGTTGTTTTTCACCGAGTGTGTAAGATTATCGGAGCCCAAACACGAGAGCTATGGGAATCGGTAGTCACTCACCAACAAGTGAAGCGTCCGTTTGCCATTATACCATAAAAGAAAAAAAAATAGGTATAGCATGTGTATATTTAACTCTTCAGAGTACTCGAAATTTGAATCCAATTTAAGTAATGTCATCACTCTCTACGTTATCCTAACAGGCTCTGATAATGGTATAATCTTTAAACATGATTGTTATGGTGATGTTAAGATGATTATGAAAATGGACGTATCAGCAAGTGGGAACCATTTAGTACCATTTGGTACATACGGTAGGGGGAGTTCGTTGGTACCAAAAAACACAATAGGCACAGTATAATGTTTTTTATAAAAATAATAAAGTACTACAAAGAATTTTCATGTTCAAATAGCTTTCAGTAAAGTAAAGGGTAACATCAACTATATTTCAGGTAAATGTACGAAATTTGAACTATTGTTTGTGTGTATATTTTGCTAAAACACAGATACTTTTAATTTGAATAGCCAATATCAAAAATATTGGAATAGCAACAAAAAAATAAGTTTTAAATATCAAAATTAAAGTCTTAGGATGCTTCTTACATTATAATTATGCAAAATCTCTTACATTGTTATGTCCTTACGTTAAGAAATTTTTAATTAGTTTTATGCCGTCTAAGGTGAAGCTAACTAATAGAAAATCCTCTTGCCTAATATAATAAATATTTTGTTTATGGCAGCTTTGAGTTTTAATATCCGAAGTACATGGAGTGCACACATAATTTATGTAAATGTACAATACTTAAAGCTTTACCATATTTCAAATAGCATTAGTTTGGTTAGGTTTGATTTCATCCAAATCATGCAATTAATTTTGTTTATAACATAAATCTATAAATTACAAATGAAAATAATAAAAATATTTTTCGAACATCTAAAACACACCACCATCAAGTTTCAAACTAAACAGAGCTTGTATTCTTAAATCTAGATTGACTGATAAAGTAATTATATTTTTTTTTTGTAAATACAAACATATCATAGAAAACACCCAAACTCCGAAACAAAAATTTGCAGATTATACTCGGGAGTCGAACCCGAGGCCTCAGCACAGCAGTCACATACGCTACCATTGAACCACCGAGGCAATTGGGGCAGGCAGCATGGTCAATATAACCCAGAGAGCACTCCGGTCCGCCGGTGGCATGTGTTGCTCTATGATATGACCGATAGTAAAAACAGTGTTAATTTTTGTAGGAATAAGTAGACCCTTGCTCCTCATCAAAACGTGCCGATTTAATATAATATCATCTAATTTATAAATCACAAATAAGTGTTTAGCACACTAATTCGTGTGAAACTAAAATAAATTATGGCAGCACAATCTTTAGTAGTCCAAAACGCAACAATCACACATCTTGGATTGCAAAATTAAATTTGTTAAGCTAATGAAGATAGCTTTGATGCGTAATTAAGTGCAGTTTAGTTATGTATTTGTGGTGGGTGACCATAAAGACATGACCAAACTGCACTTGGTGGTCGAATGCACTACTTAAACTATTACAAATCATAGGCATGAAAACACTTCCTATTTTATGAAATTACTTGTATTCATGAATATTATCCGTGTTGTAACGGTTTAAGAATACGGAATGTCACTACCCCTATTCATCCCAGGTATCGTAAGAGCCGACTGAGGATGCAAGTTCTGCAGAACAATAGCCACTGCAAATAGAAGGAAAACTTCAAAACAAACCCTATACCAACCCGTCTGATCTGGTCTGGTCCCGTTCTAAGGAGAGGCCAATGTCCAACTGTACTGTTAAAAGCTGTTGTTAAGTAATGATGAATATCATTAACCTATTAATATTTTGTGTTTTACTGTGTTTATGTGTTCCTATAACTCATCGTTTGTACCTCGGTTTGAGTTTGTACAAACTCAGTTTTATTTAGGTATAGATACAGTGCCAGTCTTATTCAATTCCCTTTAATTGCTATTCGATCAATGTCTCCTGTCTGTTAGAACATACAGTGACGAAACATGGCCACTAGCAGCAAGGCTACTCTATACATTTAAATGGCCCGTCGGGCTATTGACTAGACTTAGAGAGGCGGTTCTATTTATAATGGATAAAATTCGAAATTCATTCGACGAACAAAGACACCGACATAGCTAAATCGATCGTAGCTACATGACTGTCATATGTAACGAAATTATTTGATAGATTGATCATCGCACTAGTAAAACTAACACCGGTTGTGAGAGTCTTCTTGATCTCCGAGGGTCCGGGGAACTCGTCTGTAACCAATTGAAAAAGAAAATAATCACTAATATTCTTTGATTTATTGTTATTATTTTACCAGATTCCTATTACTACATATCTATAATGAGGTATGCTTGCGTAAACAGTCAACAAGATTTATAGCTTTTGACTGTGTGACTATCCAATATGCTTCACCACTAGTCACTGTCAGACCTGTAACCAAGCTAAATGTATGGGACTCGTTAATATTAACAAGCTGAGTTTAATCAACAGGGGCTTATGATAGTGAGAGCCGTGATTCGTCTCTCACATTTGACGTGATACTGTCTCGACACTACTGTATTATCGTTTTGTGAACGGGTATAGATTTCGTTCAAAGTCCTATTTCTTTGTTTTAAATTGATTCGACATTTAAAAGTAGGTTAAAATCGGTTGCCAAGATATGTTTACATAGAAATTAGGGTATCGTGAACCGGATAAAAATTAGACAAAGCTTTTGAGTGTAACATTTTGAAATTTAAATAAAAACATATCTAATAAAATATTTTTACGTGGAAAAGGCATTAAAATATTCTTCTTTTTATATTTATTATCTTAAATTGTCATTTCTAATAACACTTAAATTTTAATGTTATGGTACAAGTAAGATACGTTATAATGCTTTATGAAAAAAGGTAAATGACTGCTAAGCCGGAGGTCGTGGGTTCGATTCCCACCCTAGACAAATATTGTGTAATGAGCACGATTTGTTCTGTGTCTGGATGTTATTTATCTATAATAGGTATGTTTTAGAAATATATATAAGACTGCCGTGTGTGAGATGTGTGAAGATATTCATTTTTTTATTTAATACGTGTATGCCTATGGAAATGTTTTCAGAACATTGAATACTTTCAAAATAAAATGTATGAACAGTAAAATTTGAATTACAACTTAATATACCGCCACTTGTACTTGCCTCACCTAGTTTAAGATATATATTGTGTTTACCTGTTGTAAAATAAAGCTATATATTATTAAAATGTCTACTAGAAATAATTTAACAGCGAAAGAGAGGGAAGAAGATGAATTCACAACTTCTGAGGTTCACGATAAACAGAAAATGCCTGTATTTATATTATTAAAACAAGTACTACATGCTACTAAGTAAAGATAGCTACTAGCTCAATTAAGTTGTACTATGTAATAATTTTGTCAGGAAATACTATCGCCTTCTGCCCTACGTTCATAATACAGAAATGATGCACATTCATTATTAAACAAAGCAATACATACAGACCTCATTTCAAAGTCGATTTACTAATTCTACGACTTTGAATTGAGTTTGCATACAGAAATGTGCTGTTTGGTAAACGAAATAAATAACTGAAATAAATAAACAGTTGGATATTCAGTAAAAGAAAGTGATTTTTATACCTATAAAGTATGTATAATGCCTGTATAATAATTACGAGTAATGTAAGATATCGAGCTACGTCATTTTAGAACAAAAAAATGAAATGCGTTAGTTTTTTATTAAATAAACGGTATAAACGGACGCCACGCCCCTTTCTACTGCGCTGTGTTTTTTTTATTTATTCACGACACCTTTCCAATTTATTGTGGTGAAGTTTATTGTTGTGTTAAGTGAAGAAAACCGATCCTCTCATGAAATAACACTTTGTGTGTTCCAAAAATTGTTGTTCTGAGTCTGGGTGTTCATTGTGTCCATTTCATGTATACTTGTACAGTCCCCCGAGACACAAGATATATTCCTAATGCGGTAGTTGTCTTTAAAAAAAAGTTATTACCATAGCACAGGTTCTGCGTAGTTTGGAATCAGACGGCCGTGTGTGAGATGTGTAAAAAATGTTATTGATATTATTTTATACTTGAAATTTAACTACTGCACTTTGGTGCTGATAGTCTTGTATAATAATTTATGTAGGTTAATATTTATCTACCAATGTCACGTCTACTCTATGTAATTATAACAATAACAACCATGTTAAATAAAAATATTACACCATGTTTTTTTTCTGATATTCTGAAAATCTATGAGAGAAAGAGAGAAAGAAAATCTGTGCAAGCACCTCTGTCTCTTGACCCTACAGTAATATACGAAACGTAACTCTCTATCTTTCTATCTTCACTAACTTATATCTTCCTCTCAACTTCCGTTCGCTTCGCCTGATAACATTTTCTTAACGCTCTAGTCATGCATTCTCCAGCTTATTCCGCAAGTCAAACGTGCGTAAACAAGTTTTACTTCAATAAATAGGTTAGTTGTCACAAGTTTTATTAGCTCTAACAATTACCTTTATATTCAACTACTAGCTGACCCGCGCAACTTAGTCTGCTTCTCTTAAAAGTAATAAATTTTCCCCCTTCTTGCAATATTTTTCATCGATACTCGGTACCTGTTCATCGTAGCGTGATGTTATATAGATGTTATATAAATTTAATCTATAAATGGGCTATCCAATAATGAAAGAATTTTTCAATTCGAACTAGTAGTTCCTGAGATTAGCGCGTTCAACCAAAATAGCAAACTCTTTAGCTTTATAATACTAGTATAAATTTAAAATTAGTCGTAAAAGTTGAGATAAATACTTTTAAAATATATGGTATAAACCTTTTCAATTATTTTTTCTGAAAGTATAAACACTTTATAACAATCAAGCATCTTGAAATAAGTAACATTTAGGTTAAATAAATGTAAATATTGTTTTATTATGTTCAAAATTAATATGATATTAATAATTGAATTGAAAATCTAAATATGATATCTATAAATTGCTTCTTTATTCTCACGTTTCCTCAACGCGTTTCCTAAATCATTGTCATTTCCATACAGAATTTCCCAGCACGAATATTATGCCAAGCTGATAGCGTCCTGAACGGCATTATTTGGCATAATATACGTGCAAAGACTAACTGATCGATATGTGGTGTTTGATCAATTTATTTGCACAATGTCGGTCACGCAATGTGCCTTTTAATTAGATCTCGTTTTAGATACGACGTAGAGAATATGCTATATTCAGATAACTAGATATGGTTATAATGTTTATTTTCGTTTCATAAATGTAATTTGTTCAAATATTTAAATTTTATTTATTCCTTTTTAGACTTGATATTTAATGTGAACTATTTTAACTAATACAATGAGCTAAATTAATAAATATATGACAACATTTTCGTTGAGACATGTAAAGATGTGAGAAAATAAAACAATATATTTTCATATTTACTCTACTTATAAATATTTCACAATTGAAAGCTGAGCAGATACGTATGTTTCGTTTCTCTAAGACAATACCGTAATACTGCAATCCAGCGCACGATACTATAGGAATTGATATCTTTGTTAACTATATTACAAGAAAAATTATTATTTAATCAAGTTCTTGTTTACAACAACTATCATTTTTTATTTAACTTGGTTCTATATATAGTTATAGATCCAAAACCATTTTATCCATAATATGTGTACATACAAAAAGCCCTTGAAGTGGGCATTTCACGCATTTCCCACTACAAAAGGACTTCTAAAAACACCAGGCTCTCCACCGCTGCACATTATAATAACGTGTCGACATTTTTGAGGTTTAGGTTAAGAGCTTTCATGTGCGTGAAGAGGGATATAAAATTCATAACAAAACATAACCAGAACGAATTTAAATTACTTATTATATATACCCACATATTTCAGTCGATCAGTAGTTTATACGAGATCAGATGTACAGTGAGTTTATTTAAGTAGTATTCTACAAAACATAGTATTAATAACATTTTACTTTATAAGTCATGTTAAAGAATTCAAGTTCGATGTAAATATTGATGTTTATTATTTTTATTAAACTAAAAGTATTAAGTGTGAAGTTACCAATACTACCTTAGTTCAGAATAGGATACAGCAGTTAAAATAAATCGTTTTCTCAATAATTTAGACGACATGTTTTACACATTTTTCTGAAAAAATTCTAAGTCATATAAATTCCAAACCAAAGCTGTATAATTCAGCCAAAACTAACGTGAATGAAATTATCATTGGAAATCACTTTATTTACAATAGACACACACTCATGTAAGTATTTTACATCCAATATAATTGAGAAGATACATTAGAGTCAAAACTTGCCCATTAGTTATTTCTTTACGCAAATAAAATTATTTAGAAGTATTCGATAATAGAAGGTCTCTTCGCTTTTCTTGCTCGTACTCCCCACATGTAAGTATAAAGTATTAGATATAAGTATTTTAATTATATCTCAAATTCAGAGCAAAAGTTGATTGAAAGATTTTTTTTCCTTATGTCGGTAACGTAATTCTTATATATGATTTATTCCTTATCAGTAAAAGCCGAACAAAAAGATTTCCCCGGTGGAAAGAAGTGATCATCCGTGACCTCATAAAATCTTCAACCTTTAGAAAAAACGATTCTATATCACTAAGTATATCTACTCTAAGAATCGTATAAAAGAACGTCGTACATATATTCCTACTTGATTGAACTAAATAAATGATACGGCGAGTATTTCGGGAGATAATCTATTCTGACCTACATTTCTGAAACTCGAGCGCACCGTTAATAAACCACTCACTATTAAGCATAATGGTTAATAATTTGACTTAGCCAATTTAAAGTAGACAGCCGTTGTAGTATATCAATCCCGAGATACGGCCTCATCCCTAAAATTAGACTAAGAGAAACTGTGTGTTCAAGTAACTAATTGCACTACCTGCATTCTCTTAGAAGCGTCCCTAAAGATTAACTATTTTAGAGCTTTATGTGGGTAGTAATTACGCTATCATTGGAAGGTAAAACAAAACAAATGATTCATTTAATATCTCAGGAGAGAACAGCTTAAGAATATAACTATTTATTGCTCTAGACTATCTAAACCCCTTTAAGTAGCCACTGTAAACGGATAGAGTCATATAATTTTTTTAAGTCCTTATTCGTATATAATACTTGGGAGGGTTTACAATCGTAAAAATTTACAATCGTCGTATACAATCCTTGTTCGTATACAATACTTATTGATCATTATAAATATATCCATCTGGCTACACTTTTCCCACTTTTATTTTGGCTTCATTATGATAAGTTTTCTTCGTTCAGTTCTAATCTGTTACTCTATGTTATTCTTTGTCTTTTTCTCCATCTATGTTATCTTTACAAGCTTTATATTAGCTTCACTTGTATGTTTTTATGTTTGTTTGTAAGCGACTCAAACTTTGTAGATATATCGAGGACCGATGACAGTGCACTAATTTAAAAAAAAAATTTAAAAAAGTATTTTTAAAAAACTAAAAAACACCCTTTTTATAGAAAACCAAACTAAAAAATAGTTTTTTTTTTCAATTTTAAGTTTGGTTTTCTATAAAAAGCGTGTTTTTTAGTTTTTTAAAACTAGTGTTTTTTTTGTTATCCTTTACTCTTGTATTAGTCAACTGCCACAAAAATCTTTCTACCATATATTGCTAATCCCTTTCAGAGGTTAAATTAGAATACCAGAAGTTAATAAAGTTCCTAACCTAAAGTATGTATATACATTTTACCTAACTAGGTACCACCAGATTTACACATATTTTAACATAACAAGGACTTCTACTGTAATTTGGAAGCCTGTAGAAGCCCATGATTAAGACCACATAGGTATCTACTAATAACTCAACATTGATAACATTCATCGTTTTATAAATCGACGATAATGACAGATAAAAGTTACGGCAGAGTAAACACACAATATTAGTTTTATTGAAGTGCAAAACTTTGTACACGTGTGTTGAACATTGTTGACAGAATCTAATTTCACATCTACCATAAAGAGACAATGTATGTGGTTCATACAAACTACATAACCTCTACAACACCTAACTTTGACCTATAATAATACCGAGTTTTATAGCTCTATATATTAAATGTAAGAGGTCCTTTTCTATTTATAGTCAAATAAATTAGAATAAGTTGTCTAAGCTGAATTTATGTTTTAAATTATTACCCTATTTTACGGTCTTTTGATGTTTTAAGATAGGAAACAAACTAATTTACGCCCTCCTGCTTTATATTTCTATTTCAGGACAATATATACGTCTACACGTCTGTAACCAGTAACAAGGTTACTCACATCAACAGCCTTGAATAGTCCACTGCTGGACATAGGCCGCTCCTTAGAAAGGAGGTTTTGGCCTACTATACCACGCTGGCCAGACGGGTTGGTATAGGGTTTGTGTAAAGTTTCCGACAGCTTGCTCCAAAGCTGGTCGGCGCTGCGTCTGCCCTAGGGCGACTTTTGCCCAATTTGGGTGGACCCAGCGTCGCGACAAGACGGCTGTACACGGGGGTTGTCCGGTCAATGGCACTGTACGGTGCACCGGTGTGGGCGGCGGCTCTGACCGCCCAGAATAGGGCACGCCTCTGGCGCCCTCAGAGGGTAATGGCGGTCAGAGCCATACGCGTTTACCGCACCGTTTCCACGGAGGTGGCATGCGCGTTGGCCGGAACTCCCCCGTGGGATTTGGAGGCGGAAGTGCTCGCCGAAATTTATCGGCGAGTGGCTGACTCCCGGGCGGAGAGCGGATTTCGCCCTCCGCCCGAGGATGTGCGCGAGTGGCGCGAAGCCGCTCGCCGAGCCACGATGGCTCGTTGGTCGTTCCGGCTGGAGACTCCACGCGCTGGCTTCGCCGCCGTGGAGGCTCTGCAGCCGGTCATCGCCGAGTGGGCAGGGCGGCAGCACGGGACCCTTTCCTTCCGGCTGACGCAGGTGCTTTCCGGGCACGGTTGCTTCGGAAAGTACCTGCACTCGGTCGCTAGGAGGGAACTGAGTCCCGCCTGCCACCACTGCGACTACAGTGAGGACTCGGCCCAGAACACGCTAGCGGTCTGCCCCGCATGGGCGACGCAGCGCCGGGCCCTCACTGCAGTCATCGGAGTGGATCTCTCGCTACCGGCCGTAGTACGCTCCATGGCCGGTAGCGACAGTTGTTTTACCGCGGTCGCAACCTTCTGCGAGGAAGTAATCTCGCAGAAAGAGGCGGCGGAGAAGGGCCGGGAGGACGACCTCCACTCGGACCCGATCCACCGCCGGCGAACCGGGCGGCGGAGGCGCGCCTATCACCGCCTCATGCCGCCCTGAGTGTGGCCGCGGGTGGACGGGGTGGGTTTCCCCTCCACCCGCATTAGTTTGGCCAGCCGCGAGGGGGCGTCGTCCGCGTGTGCCGGACGTCGCCTAAAGAGAGGATAATTTTGAGACGGGGCCCACAACAGGAGCGGGCCGGCGCTAGGAGGGGTCCGGATGTCTTAATAACAGCTGTTCCCGGATCCCTCCTGTTACAGGCGCAGAGTGGCACACCGTGTGGTTTTAGTCGGTCCGAGTCCGACACACAACCCCGCCGCAAACCCCGGAGGGTTGGTGACGGTCCGAGGGGATTTCCACACGTTAAAAAAAAAAAAAAATAGGGTTCGTGTAAAGTTTTCCTTCTTTTTGCAGCGCTGGTGTCCTGCGTTGTTTTGCGCCCTAAGTCGGCTCTTACGACACCCACGGGATGAATTAGGGTAGTGACAGAGTATGCCATATTCAAATAAATATATGAAAATTGTTTATCACCGTGTGAATAAAAAAAGTTCTAATTTGAGAATATTTATATGTAATTCAGTAATATATTAATTCGTTCTTACCTAAGCTAAGACGAGATAAGCGCAAAATTACATCTGCTAATTCAGAGACCGCTAAATTAGTGGATTAGATGAGCAAGCA
Source organism: Arctia plantaginis (assembly GCA_902825455.1). Taxonomy (NCBI): domain Eukaryota; kingdom Metazoa; phylum Arthropoda; class Insecta; order Lepidoptera; family Erebidae; genus Arctia; species Arctia plantaginis. The sequence continues at coordinate 6,868,825 of CADEBD010000857.1, read as the reverse complement.
CTGCAGAGCACTCACAATGGCACTAGCAACCTAGCCTTTATATCGTACGAAATTAGCATTTAGCACTTCCTAAGCGACCTGCAAATTAGGTAATATAAAGCGGCTTTAATGGTTAGTGGTTCATGGTTATCCAAAATTTGTTTAACCAAAATCATTATCAACTAAGTAATATTTAATTCCACAAAGTAATTATGTCCTTACGAAAACAATGAAACGGCTGAAGATTTTCATTTCGGCTAAAGTGTTACTCCAAACCACTTTATGATTTTCATTAAATTTAAGCCGAACGATTACACTCTTACGTTCAAGAGTATAATAATACGATACATTTTAAATTAACAAGCGTTAGTAGGCATTATTTGCATCATGACGATATTGTTTCTTTTCTCATAACATTAAGATTGAAAACTGTATGCCACACAAAAAATTATGAATAAAATTGTACTTAACCAATCTTGTGCTCTACCAAAATTGTGCTCTCGCTGTCAAAAGCTTATTCTTATAGAAAGTAGAAATTTAATGATCTCGGTTTGAATGGAAATAATAATGAATATTTTGCAAAATATATTTGTAGATTGTTTAAACCGTTCTTATTACCAAAAATTGGGTATAATAATTTTTAATATCTGAATAAAATACAGAATATTAAGAAATATTAAGGATAAATGGCGCTGTGTACCCGCTATATTTCTATAGTTTAAAAGTAATTCATTAGTGATCAAACTGTTTTTCTGTAACGACATTTTTTTTATTTTGTTGATTGTACATCAGTTTAGCTTTTTGTTTCTACCTTTCATGCTTTTTAATCTTTAACAAAAAGTAAAAAACACTGTACAATGTGTATTTTTCGGTTGTAAAAGATTATTAAACAAATCTACGACTGTAATTCTATAGAGGTAATGGCCAGTCATAATCTAAAGGAATAAGCCTGTGCGAATCTGATGCTCGATAATGGTATTACGTTCCATTGTAAGTGAGGCAAACCTCAACATTTATTGGACGTAATTTCAATTCCCGGTGTACCTTTCACTGAGATTATTATTATCTGACAGTGTAATATTTTACTTCGGACGACAAAACGTACGATACAACATATAAATCATTATAAATATGTAATAATAATGAAATTGTCGGACATTTGCCACACAACGCCGTCTAGTTTCAAACTAAGCAGAACTTGTACTATGAAAGCTAGATTGACTGATAGAATACTTATTTACTTTTCTCTCTATCTATTCTAACTCATAGAATTACAATTATTGTACTAATCACATTATTACACTAATAAAAAAATATAGTATTTTTTTTTGAAATGAAAATAAACATTAGAAACCCAGGCAAATATTATTGATAATGCGTGTGTGGTAAGGAGTACATACAATTTATTCGTAGAATTTCTTTATAAGTCTAATAGTTCAATCGAGTGAAGTAAAGTAGAGTGTTGCCATCGACATAATAAGTAAGTAAGTTCAATGATAATTATTAGTAGTAACTCATAAACATAATGTTTGCTTTTGCTAAAAACATCGTAACATTCTTTTAGAGTGAATTAAAACTAGTTGGACTAGAATATTTCAAGGAAACGGCAATTTTACCCTTTTTTTTGTCTTTAAAATATTCCTTCGAATTACGAGGACAATAACGGTGAAATAACAATAGTGTTTTCAGTCATTGAATTCGTTCAGAGCATGCTGTGCATTTTGTGTTAAAGAAGCTCCATTGGACACAAATTATAATTTTGAATAGCAAGACGGAAATAGTTGTAAATAAATAGCAAATTTGTTTCTTAGTTGTGGACACTATACGGCAAATACAGGTACAATACTAATGCTTAGGAAATGCGAAGATTATGTCTTTGCTTTTGCCAAAAACTTCGTAAGTTTCTTCACCCACTTCTGTCACCGTCGTTTTTATCCCGCGCTATGTAGGTACAAAACACAAAACATCGCGTTATTTCAATAGTCATAAATAACAGGTAAATCATGGAATGCGAAAGTTTACACATTATACATATTGTGTGTGATTTATGACAAGCCCAGGTGGTCCAGATATTTATATAGGCACCATTACTAGGTATATGTAATAGCGGACAACAATAGCATATAAGAATTTCAAATTATTGGATACGCACCTGCAGGTAAATGATTGTCCGAATACAATATAAGAAATTCCCTTTTGGAAAATGTAACGCCGAAATTCCTGCGGAAATAAAAAGATTTTATCAGAAAATTGGCTGTGAATGAAGTCAAATATCTGTTACGTTGGTTGGTTTTTCTGTTTATGATGATGAAAACTTTTCTAAGCTCTGACGGCTTAACTTTAAGATTCGTTTTGAATTACATTTTAGTAAATGAAAATTAGATTTTGAGACTTTAAACCAGACCCGACCTTAGAGGCCTACAACGTTGTTTTCTTAATCTACTCCTTCCCAGAATATTTTTTTGTCGCATTGGACAAACGAGTAGACGGGTCACCTCATGATAAGTGACTGTCGCCGCCCATAGACACCTACAACTCAAAAGTCACAGGTGCGTTGTCGCCCTTTAAGTCTCCACCCCTGTCCTTGGATCAGAGGGCATCGGGATTTGGCTCTGGTAACTTCACTCACTCCGTTTCACCGAACTAAAATTGTTCAGCACCGGTTTTCTGTAAGGCTCTGTTTGTATTTGGTCTTCTACACAGATTTCTTTTTAATTCTATAATGAAGCAGCAAAACGTGGCGTGGTTTTACATTATTTATTGATAAATAATTCAGGTGATGGTTTTATACTAACACTATGCTACGAAGATGAATTTTATGTACATCATTTCATTAATTATTCAATATAAAGTTATAATAAGGAGGTAAAGCTTCTTCAAAGGTTTTTCTCTAAATCTTTTGACAAATGGTCTTCATATTACTAAATTATTCCTCTCCTATTGCTATTGAACGTGATAGTATTTTCTTTCTATCTATTTATATTTTGTACAAATTCATAACAGGATTTATTATAAAATCTGTAGCAAAAAGTTTTATTTTCGGTCTTTCTCATCAATTATTTTTACAAATCGGCTTTTGCGTTTCACGAACGCAATTTAATTTTCATCTTTTTCCGGTTGGTTGTGGCAGTCAGAATTACGCAAGATATATTATTAAAGCAATTTGAGACTTCTTCTTCTCTCTTTAATTCTTTACATTTTAAAATGATAAAAATATTTTAAAATATTTATTTCGGTCTGAGAACGAAGAAAAATAAGGCTACCAAGAATACAAACACCTCGCAATCAGTGAATCACCTCATGAAAGTGAGTTTTACATTTTTTTGTACCTTTGTTTTATGTGAAATGGAAAAGTTATAGAGTGATAATTTGGAACCTGATTGTATTTTACTATGTGGAGGAACGGGTATTATGTCCCTTCAAAACAAAGGGAATATCCTTCGAACAGGTGAGGTAATCATGCCTGGCGGGCCGCGGCCCAACCGCCGATATTGGGAATTTGTATATATGCTAATAGGCGTGAGAATTATTTATATCGCGATGCAGCATTAGCAGTTACTCCATAGTTCGGTGTTTCGCCGGTAGATGATGCTGTAGTATGTTTTTGTTCATCTATATGTGAAAGTCTGAACAACTTCAATTTTTAAACTAACATCTATAAATCAAAGATTTTTAGCAAAGCAAAATTGTTTTTGCAATCAGTCTTTGAATTTGTCAGAGCATTCTGTGTTATCTAATCCTTAATGATATGAAGGATATATATGTAAAAATTAGCCTATTTAATTCACACTATACGGAAAATACAGGCGTATAATATATGCTACTACACTCTTAAGGGTAAAAACAGGGTCTTGTAAAAAGGTCGGCGAAGAATACAATACACCGAGCAATCAGAACCTTTACAGAATTTCCCTTTTTACCACTGACCGTTTTAAGTCGTTCAGTCCAGTTGTTCACAACAATATGATTTTTTTATTTGAGAAAAATATGATATACAAACACGAACGTAACCCTGTTGATATAAAATGTTCACCAAAGTAGTAATAGTGATGACAGTCAAGCGCTATAAACTCAGTCTTACCATTAGATAGCAAAGCGATACGCTAGTAATGTAATGATGGTTCAATCAGATATCCGACGTGCCGTATTTCTTCTGATTATAGACATTATTGCTACAACTACATTGAGATACAATAGGAAAACTTTTCAAATGATTTCATACCGATGTATAATATATTACCAAAAAGAGAGGAGCACGGAATTTGAAGATTTCTAATGAAAGTTATGTATACATTTTATCATATTTTTCAATTAGAGTGATTTTGTTATTCGATTAACTGCTAACATTTGAGAATCTCTAAAAGCTAGCTTTAAAACTGTTAGTTTTAAAATTATAATTACCGCTGAGTTGTAAAATATACAGCAAACAATTTGATTTCATATTTAATCAAAAGCTAAAAACTAACTTATAATACCCGAAACAATAGTTCTAACTCTTATGTTACTAGGATGAGGAAAATATTAAGCGTGACTAAAATGTTTGTTTAAAGCAATATAATTTAGAGAAAGATTTGACTTACTAGAAAAATAATTGCGTCTTTCTGGAATCTTTCGACTAATACTATTACTTCTTTGAGTCTTCTTGGTTTGAATGAATTAAAGAAGTTTATAGAAAATAAAAAAAAAATTGAATAGTACTAACTATTCCATTTTTTTATATATCCACGGCGTTATTTATACAATAAAACGTACTCGAGAGAAAAATGTTTTCTTAAATGACCATACGTTTAAAATGTACGGTTCATTTAGCAGAATTTTAGGGATTTAGTATGAATGTATTATTAATTATTTGTTTTCAGATGTCTGAATGTAATGCTTTTAGAAGCCATCTCGTGGTTTTGACTGTGACTGAGAAAAGCGCAAGAGAATTGTTACAGACGTGGGATAGATGGAGATAAATTAGATTATTTATTTATTTATTTATTTTAAACTTGATGCACATATTGTACAAAGGCGGACTTAATGCCATTAGGCATTCTCTCCCAGTCAACCTTCAGGTGATGTAGAAATATGATGCGGTAGGTGCAAAATAAAATATGAAATTAACATAATTTAGGTCCAGAAACATACACAATATAAAAACACACATGCATACATAAACCTACATAAATTTAATAAAATATATAAATACTCAGTCGGGAACTAGAGCTGTAACTATTTCGCCAATTCACCCCGAAGAAGATCGCGCACTTTTCGCTTGAATGCGAGGCGATTTGTTGACATCCTGATTTCGGCAGGGAGGGCATTCCAGAGGAGGACTGACTGGACGTAGAAGGAGGAGTTGATGAAGTTAGAGGTGTGAGGGGGGCATAGAAGAAGCATATTGTTGGTTGATCGAAGATTTCGATCGTGATTGGAGCATAGGAAACGGAAGTGGGGTACGAGGTATTCAGGTAACGATGGAGAGTTGAGGAAAGAAAAGAGAGAAGTCAGTGCTCGTAAACTGCGGCGCTGACGAATTGGGAGCCATTGCAGCTGGGAACGTAAAGCAGACACGTGGTCATACTTGCGAAGATTGAAAACGAATCGAATGCAGTTATTGAGAAGGCGATCTAGTTTATTGAGAAGGTCTGCATTCAGGTCGAAATAACACACATCACCATAGTCGATTATGGGAATAATTAAGGATTGCATAAGCGTAGCCTTAGTTTTAGCGGGAAGGAAGTTCTTCAATCGATATAAGGCACGGAGACATGTGGTGACTTTCTGGCCGACGTGTGTAACCTGTGCCCGCCAGTCAAGTGTCGAGTCGATATATAACCCCAGGTTCTTTACCACTGCACTATAAGGTATAGTCACATTATTGTAGACAACTGGTGGGATGACCGCCATATCCAACCTACTTATCATTTGTTTGCTCCCCACGACGATCACTTGACATTTGGTTGGATTTACCGACAAACCAAACCTCGTTGACCAGCTCTTTATAAAGTCCAAGTCCTTGTTGACTTTGTCGATAGCGTATGTTATGTCCTCAACCCTTGTCTGTGTGTACACTTGTAAGTCATCAGCGTACAGGTGATACGTACACTGAAGGTGCTGGGTTTTGAGATTAATAAATATTGAGAATAATAAGGGAGATAATATACCGCCTTGAGGGACGCCAGTGAGAAGATCACACCAACTCGACGACAAGTCATCAATATGACCGCTCGTATGCCCCTGTCATGGCGCCCGCGGCGTCCAGAGTGCCCGCGACTCGCGAGCGAGACCGTCTAGATTGCCCCGGCACAAATACCGACTACCCGTAAAGTGCCCCACTGTTTTTTGCGTTATCGACGCGCGCGCCGTGTTCCACTTAATCGGTTCTTGTGACTAAAGTTTGTATTGAAAGGGTGTCAAGTGTTATATTTATTTAGTTGCCTATGAAATTAGCTAAACAATGTTATCTTTCTATTTACAGATTACGGCTCTGGTGTTGAGTTACACTGTGTTGAAATTGAGATAACGTCTTTTTAAGCTCGTGTTGCACTTCGAAGCTCATAGTTCAAAAATGAAAGCGATGACCTATGGTTTTTAATGTTTAATTATGTTGTTTAGATAGTAGTTAATATGTTATGAAATAAAACCATATACTCTCCCATACATATTTATTTATTTACAGGCCTCTAAATCCTTACCATTATCGGCCGCCACGCGGCATAATTTATGTAAGACTTAACAAGGCATATCGTACACAAATATCATTGTTAGGAATATAAATAAGGTATAACTATATAAGTAGTCTTATATTCTTTTATTACAATCAAAAACAATAGGGATAACATACACCACTTTTGAATAATATGAACATTTCTGAAACAGTTCCCATGCTCTCAGTAACATAACTTAGTTTTCCAGATGTTTTTTGTTCTACATACTAAACAAAACAAAAATAACATTAACAAAACAAAAATATCACAAAGAAATTCCAACACAGTCACTGCACGGAACGATTCGAAGACTGATGAAATGACAGAAGTTTTATGACGTATAATTCTTTTTTTTACTAGTGTTTGCATGCTCGACTGAGATTAATACCATAGATAATATATCAGACTATAGAAAAAATATTACTAAAGAGCATTATGTCAATACAATTACTGTCAAATACTAATTAATCTGTGGCAGGAGCCATGTAGACTACCGGTCTACACGGGCACTTTACGGTTTTATTTTTGTAGACTACTAGTCTACACGGGCACTTTCCGTTTTTATTTTTGTAGACTGCTAGTCTACACGGGCACTTTAGGATTTCGTTTTTGTAGACCACTAGTCTACATGGGCATACTAGCGGATGAACACTCTGTTGTCGTCCCTGAAGATAGGAGGAGAACCATTCCAGAGCTTCTGAGGAGATCATAAGATAGGAAAGATTAATGATAGCACGTTCATGATCCGAGTCAGATAGATGGACTTTATCCGCCGCAATGGTCCCAATCAGTAAGAGCCTCTGTATCGTGCTTACTTTAATCAAGGCGCTATATTCGCATGTAATCATTTTAAGATGCCAATAAGGTGAATTTAAATATTTAATTTAGGAACGAATTTATTTATAACCATAAAATTGAAGCATCATTATTTTTCAGCCTTTTAATTACATAGGGTTTTATCTAAAATTCATTTTAGAATGAGAAGTAAATAAGACTAAGATACTAAATATGTTACATATGTATGTATACTTAATTTTAAAATTGGATTTATATTGTATTCTTTTACAGATATTCTATGTTATTTAAGCATTCTAGATTAGTTTAATATTTAGATCATTTTGTAAACACACAAGAAAACCCAAAGCCAACGCAGTCAAACAGTTACAGACTCAATTAGCCAAGCAAAGTTTATTTCAAATGTAAATCAAGATACGGTATGGTTGAGTTGGGTATTATATGTTGTTATAAAGGCAAAATAATAAAACGTAAAGTCCATTTGCAAGCTAAAATAGAATTTTTCATCAAATTTGTTTCATGTTGACATTATATTGAAGTATATACATAAAAGAAAAAAGGGATTTATAAAGCCTTTGTTGATCGAATATACAGGATGTTCATTTCATACTCTTTATTTGTCCTGTCCAGTTTGTTCAAGAGTTAGGTGACTTAACGTGCGGAGGACCTTCTTAAGAAATTGTGTTTTGTTGCTTTATTTGTTCTTCTATTTTACTTTACTTTTAATAATCAATAGCAATTATAATTATGTCGTATCAAATACGAAAGAATAAGCAGTCTTTTACATAATAAATTTATTATTAAGTGATGATCAGAGCCTCTAATATAGCTTTTACCAAAGTTGAAAAACATCCGCTTGCCACTAATATAACCAAATTGGATGATACACGGAAAATATTGGCAGTAGTTCCAATTTGCATACTATCACTGCTGTCATCACTTAAAGCAAATTATTTTATGTTTAAATTGTTAATTTAAAAAGAACAATATTTTAAATGTTAACATAGCATAGGTAACGTAAAATATGGATGTTTATAGGAGTCATAAAAATAACAATTTAAAGCGTACTTAGAATAAAAAAAATGTTAAAAAAATATTTATATTCATACTTATTGAGACAATTTTAAAGAACGGAATAATTTAGAGACTAATTTTACGTAGAAAATAATAGTTTAAAGATATTGTTCTTAATGTAAAAAAGATAAACACGACTACAACTAAATATCGTAAATGTTGTTAAAGTAAACCCTCTTAAGTTAAATATACACAATATATTATATACGTTGGACTTTGACATGACGTATGTAAATCCTTTAAGTACACGGGCTGTTCCAATACCGATTTGCCAACTTTCTGTTAAATCGAACAAGTTTAAGCAGTGAATTTGAGGAGTTAACAAAAGTTCAAAGAGCGTGTAAGTTAGTTAAGTAACATGTGCCAACTATTGATTGAAATTTGCACCGTTGTGTTTTCAGTTTTATAAATTTGTGTATTTCTTCTTAACAGTAATGGTAATTTTTCTGCAATGTGTTTTCTGGGTTTTATAATTATATTACACTATATACTACTATGTATACTCTGTGTGATCCAAAAATTGTTGTTCTGAGTTTGGGTATCCTTTGTGTCCGTTTCATGTATGTTCGCAAAGTCCCCAGCGATATAGACTTCACTCCTAGTGCGGGAGTTGTCTTTAAAAAAATGTATTGACGGCACTAAATTGTTCCATAGAACGGTTGCTCGAGAGTGATTGGAATAAATCGTTAATGCACGTGTTCTACAGAGGGAACAGTAAAACATATAAAACCTTAGTCTAGTGGGATTGTATTCATGTACCCTTTCAGAATAACTATTGTACAAGTACGTGATGTTTGAATTTAACTGACTGTGACCGACTGAATAAATTCTGTGTGTCAATGGTTTTCTCTAGCTTAAAAAGTCTTAAACTAGGGATTTAAAAACGTTATCGAATGTGAAAATGAATAAAAATGTAAGTAAATATAAAAAGTACATGGATGACCGAGCTTTGCTAGGTTTTTGTTGGTAAATTTTCTAAAAATGAAACATAGGTAGATCGATTAATCGCCCCCGAAACAACCTGCATACTAAATGTAATAAAAATCGTTGGAGCCGTTTCCGAAATTCAGTCTGTATGTATATATATATTGCTCGTATAAAGGTATTAGATTTGCATAATAAAATTTGTTTTTAATGCAAATATTTGATATCTTTCTTTAAAAACAGATGTCTCGTATGATGTCTATGAAGGCGGCCTGTATGCTAAGGTGTGTAATTTTTAAACGTATTGTAATGCCTACATACCAGGTCATTACGTGATAGGTCCTATATAATTTCATATATATTTATATATATATATATATAGAATCTATTGTTACTACTCATTTTACTTACTATCCAAATATTTCTTTTTATAGCTTATTGATTCCAAACAAATCACAACAAATATATTATTATATTTAAACTGATACCAACTTTTACCGGTAATTGTGTGGTCAGGCAACAACGAGAATTCAATTGATGCTTGGAAACATTGTTGAATAAAATATATCCATTATTGTAGAAGGTTTGGGGTGTGTTTGCGGTTTAATCATTAAAGAGTAAAAGAGTTTATTCGATCGAAAACATTACCATCGGGCCGAATTCTTCGACTAACTAGAGAGACCATGGAGAAAGCTGATAATTCACGAAAACGTTTATGTAACGCTTTCCGTCTTAAATAAATTCCCGATGAATGAGCTGAAGCTACTTTGTTTTGAACGCGATATGTTTGATGTCACGCAAGAAGTGTTACCGATAAGCACAACATCGGTAATATCTATCGCATTTTGTTCGCCCATCCTGCCCTTCCCTGAAACTTTAAAAATACCCACAACCTACCTGCTCAAAAAAAGTCTGATCCAATTCAAACAAGTCTACGATTTATTTAATATCAAATAGCAATTAGATATTAAATAAATCTTAGACTTGTTTCTTAAATGTGAGAAGACAATACAAAATACATTAAAATATTCCAGATGTTTACTATAAATAACTGTTTTATCGCTCGAAAATCAATCGAATTTAACTGAAGATACACTGTTAAATCATAATAACATAACTTAAGAAAGGATAAAGTATCTCTGAAATTATTATTTTTTATCATGTCTGTTTTAAACTAAAACATAAGAATGCTATTAATTGCCACTTCCACATAATCAAATCAATTGAAAGCTCAAACCTTACTACATTTTCACATAATGTTGTTGCAGGTAATTATATTCTGGAAATAAGTACTCTGCGAGAGTAAGTATACACTCTAAGATAAGGTGATACAAGATTGAAACCTTTGATTATGGTATAAAAGTGTTCACCGCGGTTCATTCGTGAAGAATAGTCTAACAAATTGATTTGATTCCGTTACAATACCACTTCGAGAATCACACCGCGTACGGTGTCGGCTTCGACATTTAGTATATGTAGTAACCATATTGAAAATGTATGTAGATATAGTGACGGATTAAGAATATGGAGTGACGCTACCCCTTTTCAACCCATGGGTGTCGTAAGAACTGGGAGCGAACTACTCAGGACAACATCACTACAAAAAGAAGGAAAACTTGGAACAAACCCTACACTAATCCGTCTGGCCAGCGTGGCATAGTAGGCTAAAACCTCCTTTCTAAGGTGAGGTCTATGTCCAACATTGGACTACTAAAGGCTGTTGATGATGATAATGGTGATATAGGTATGTGAGTGTGTTTCTCAACGATGAGTTTATACAAAAAAAATGCTTACGTCAATTTCATTGTTTTATTCACTTTTATGAAGACTGCTTGGTGTTAACGCGTGTATTCATTTTCAAAACGATATACTATGCATTTTGAGAATCTAAAGGCAATAATAAACTTTTTTTGATCACTGTTGAGAGTAAAGTAATGAAACTGAAACTGCTCTCTGAACGCTATTTCTTTTCATACATGCATCAAAGAGTTATTCGTTCGTCCGAGTCTTTTAATTTACTATCATCGGTTGAGAATATACTTGGAACACTTTTGTGCTTTTAATTTCATTGTAAATTTAGTTAAGCTTATCTCTAACAATTTATCTGGTCCTAAAACACAAACTAAAAACAGATGTTTTGTTTTCATTATATCGTAAAAGCATTGTTATTGAGCATACCTTTGGAGGAATATTAAAACGATGATAGAGCCCTTCCGGGGCACTAAATAAAGTTTATTCAACTTTGTTTTGTTTTGGTGTTTGGATTAATTCAATGGCTACAATATAAAAATATTTTATTTATATTTACTTAAATACTCACGGTTTTCCGTATATATTTAAGTTGTAAGGGCATGAAAAATTTCTATGAACTTTTCACTGGTGAATGCGTGAGACTAAATCAGCATAAAATCTGTCTCATACAAACTGTTATCCTCTATATGAAAATAGCCTTTGTTATACTTAATTCATGAAAATAAGTCTAACATTTAAGGATTTAAAGCAAAACGGACAGGCAGGTCGAAAGTAACTCTGGCTGAGTTACTTTCGCATTAATAAAATGAAGTAGACTTCACAATTATTATATTCTTGCAAGGTTGGATCTTCATGTTTATTCCCTTAATGTATAATTACGCGAAATATGGCCATAATAGAATTATGGAACGTAACTAAGTTGCAACTGAATGCTTGTAATAACATTATCAATAATTCATTTTAATGAAGAAACCGTACTTAGTAAAAGCAGCATGCGATTCAAAACAGCTTATTGTGTTTTATGTTTGTTCTACATTAAAACATAGAACTATAGGAATAAGTGCTTAAAGTTAATTAATTTCACCATAATAATGTGTCCTTTTTTCATTATTTTACGACAGCCAAGGGATAAATACGGGTACTGACATTCCGTATTCTTAATCTGTCAGCACACGGTAATTTTAACCTCACTTACAAAGAAGAGGCGGCCTCCTAAGGTGTCCATATCTTCGCCTAGTCCATTCTATCTACATATATTTATAATTTCGGTTTCTTCTTAGTTAAATTTAATATTATTACTACATACATACAATAAATTGATAAATAAATCAAACAAACAACACATTCTTAAACAAATAAATTCAGAAGAGCTAGTCTTAATTCTCTCTTGATTTACATCGTAAGCTTTCAAACACTATGCCAAGAAATTTGTTTTCACATTAAAACTTTATTGTTACACAGATCATGGTTTAACAATGTATACGTATTCGTCTGTTTTGTTTATAATTTACTACCTAAAGTATGCATTTCAATCTGGCAATGTAATTTAAGAAGTTATATACTACACATCATTATGGAGGATTTTGTAAATTTAGTAGTATAAATTAAACAAATGTTAGAATCTGTTGCTGCAGCTATTTATATCTAGTAAAATAATAAGTAAGAAGTAAAAATTTAGCCATACCGTAACCTGTTTTGAATATAACAAAAACCTTAACATAAAACTCTAAGAAAACTGAAGCTTCAGAAAGCTTAATGGTACTTCTATAAAACTGTGGTTCGGAAGTCACTGTTTTAAATAATAAATGTATTCTACGCTAGCTCGAAGCTTTGGAATTTGGGTTTTTACCATATGTAACCGTTTAATATATGTTATTTAATATTTAAAAGTTATTTTAACCATTATCATATCTCGCGTCAGTACTTTTGTCTGAATTAAAAGTGTATTGTTATCTTTTAGCATCCATGACAACGCATGCAAAGAAGATAACACGCTTTAGGGCAAACACGTTACAGAAAAAGAAATTAGTGGAAAAATATTGTTATTTTATTTCAATACAAAATACTAGGAATAATTTTAATTTACAGTTGCTAAATGAAAATATTTGGATTACTTTTAATTTTTCCGTGAATTTAGTAAAAGTCAAAGTGCCAGTTTTTAAATAAACGTCAGTGGAAAGTATTAATGTCAATATAGGAAATACCGCCAAAATACGAATGTGCAAGTGATTTTATTTTCTGTTTTTGTGTTACTTTTCCTGCCTTCTAGTGATTTTTTTCAACAACTTAAAATGCGTAACCACTTTACTTTACTTTATGCAAAAAATATTTCGCAAATAACATAACCCACTGTAGATTCGAGTTCATATTTCTTGATTATGCAATTTTCAATGCAACTGAAACTATGGCTGTCTAAAGTTCATATTTTTTCCTAGTTAATGGCACTAGTTTGGAACTTGTAACGATTCATCATGATTTAGGCCCAACGATGTATGAGAGATGGGCATTCTCCTTTCAAAATTGTTCGATGATGAATTGCAGCATTAAAGCAAAACATTGAAAAATATTGTGTTATGAGAATTTGGTGACAGGTGTCGACGCGACGCGCTCCTGAGCTCCTTTAGGGACAGGGAGAGGAAACCGGCTATACTCCTACGACCTAACTCGTGGTATATAGTGGCATGATAATCTGTAGAATGAAACCGCATGATACGACATGCTAGGGCGTCTCGCGGCATGCCGCAGTATAATTGTATCGAAATTAACTAATATGATTTCTAAACTCGATAAAAATAACTCGATCGAAATTCATAACCACGTCACCGGCTGTCCGTGGTGGAGGGTTTCTGAAGGACGATTTTCGCATGGAAAAAAGGGCAGTTTCGTTGGTTTTACACGCGGGCGCTCGAACAGCTAGCAGTGGCTACGTTACGTGAGGCCTCGGGTTCGATTCTCGGATCAGGCAACATTTTATAGGGTTTTTCTGAGAGTGTAAATCTTTTTTTGAAAAAGTAGAACCGACTTCTAACAATACTAACAAAGAACACTAAAAACCTAGCAGCAATCGCGGTTGATTTGGTGTCATGTTTTAAGAGTTCCGTTGTCTGTCTCTAAAACTTATCATCAGATCTATATGAAATTCAAATCTGACCACGTCGGAATAGACCCCCTTCAAACAAAAAAAATATTTTAAAAATCCGTCCATATAAATGTGTGCACAAAAAAAAAAAAAAAACTTCCGAATTGACAACCTCCTTTTTTTTGAAGTCGGTTAAAAATAGCCTAAGTTACTCCTTATATAGACAGCTACCTGCTAGTAAAACATTATCAAAGATTATCCGGAACAAACAGACAGACAGAAAAATAAAACTGGTTTTTAGACATAGGTATCCTGCAATTAACCCTGTCAGCGTGAAAAAACCTATTATTTTAACATTAAAAACAGACACTTCTATTTTATTTATTTAATAATAATTAAATTAAGTTAGTATTATTAGTATCATTACATTAAATTTATTTCATATTATACCTATGACTGCCTTTACCCAATGTTTTCATAAAGCACAGAATACAAAAGTTAAAAACAACATACACAAAGAAACTAAAAATCAAGTAAGGTTTCATAAAGACAACATTTTTCAATGTGTCAATCTTTCATTTCTGACAGAACTGACATGACACGTCAATGTGCCACATATCCAACCACGCGTCTATAACATTTTACTTATAATAACTAAGTTAGTACTTATCAACTAATACTTATCAACCTATGTACCATAAAAAATAAAATTTGTTGAGAAGTATGGATTTGATATTGCTAGTATGTGTAATAAAATATGATACTTCTGCCTGAGCCTGAGAATTTAAAACGAATTCAAACTTTTTGGACACACAAGTTTATTTATAATAAAAATATTGAATAAACTCCCAACAGAAAATTAATAATTATATCAGTTTCGTTAAATTTACATGAGTATCGTAATTATAGAAATGCTTTAAAAGTACGGCTTGCTATGGAGGTGGTTAAAGACATTTAAACATAAACACATAAACTAGTTATGGTTACGATAATATTCACTTTAGATCAATGTGATTAAACAAAATGAGCACATTGAAAATCAACGTAACATTTCCAACTACTTAAATCAAAATAGATTTCTGAACTTGTGCTAATAAATTATTTGAACCTCCACAATTTTACTAACACCTAAACGGCCACAAATATATCTGTGAGAAAATATTAGAAAGGCTCACGTTCACCTTGCGAAATTATTTTAAAGTTACCAAGTTTCTGCATTCTACAGCGATAAATATCATGACTATCGCGAAAGTTCAACGATAATTTTAAGGCAAGCGATGTGCTGTAGAAAGTTGTTTGACTTCCTTCTGTGCTGATTAATGTGATGTTAGCATATAAATCTAAAATGTTTAGCTTTTGTACATGAGGGATAAATTAAAATATCTTTCGATTACTTGAAAAAACTCTTAAATATTTGTACGAAACAAAACAATGACTTTCAGATAGTTGTACGCCGTGTCAAAGTCTACATTAACGCAAGCAAAACCGCAGTAAAAAAATGGTATTTAACATTCAAAATATAAGACATTGAGCTTTCATGCCAATTAAGATATTGGTACGTGATCATAGTTCCAATTCTAATAAAAATATTAGAAATGAAACTATGATAACGTCCCAATATTTTAATTGGACCGTTGTAAATAAGCATCGGCTACTGAAATACGAAAGATTTAAATAAAAGCAAACCACACTGTGGTCAGTCGATGTTGTTTATAAAATAAAGCTCCATGTGACCCTATTTTCAGTTCAACGAAACGGAAAATTGGTCAGGACATGGACTTGTCTCCCTCAAAGGACGTGTAGTATTTAGTTATAGATTTGTTTTCATTAGCCTTCTCTTGGAACTTGTTACACTTAATAATTAATAGAGAAATCCACTGATTTCTCTATTAATTAAAACCCTTTGAGGGAGACATCATGATCCACTGATCCTGATGTCAACACTTACTCCTGTCTGGTACAGCAATCGACATCGTTGCTACGTATATGTAGACTACCATACAGTTGCTTGGTAGTTTCAAAACCTTGAATTGTCTACAACTAAAATAAATATTGCCATTATATTGACATTGCGTTGTTTCCGTTGAAATGTTAAGTACTTAAATCTTTTTCTGGGTACTTTGGAAGCCGACGTTCAAGCTGGAATATGTTACGTGCAGCCCATAATTTCGGTCTTGCTAATTAATTGCTAGTGAGCATTTTGCCTGTGAACTGGACACTCTTTAAATAAAATACATTAAACAATTTCTAAGTAGCAACGTTACATTTGAGTAAATTTATAACATCATGTTAGTTATGGAAAAGTTCTTCTATAAAAAACTCACTGTAACTAATATCTCACTTAACTCTCACATCACACACATCACATCAACAGCCTATACTAGTCCACTGCTGGACATAGGCCTCTCCTTAGAAAGGAGGTTAACTTAACTCTCACACTTACTCAATTTATATCTCACAGTGTCGTTTTACAAGAGAATTAACGTTTAACACACTACACGTGTATAAGTGCAGCGTATTTTAAACGTATACTACTATTTTCTAAAATGTTCTAGTTGTATGTTAAAGTTGATGTAAAGTGATCAAGGATCAAGAAAGAATAAATGAATTTCTTTATTTTAATTGTTTTTAAAAAGACAACTCCCGCATTAGGAGTATATCACGAGCAAAGCTAAGGGCAAGAAGTAGTTTTCAATAATAGCAAAATTGTAATTGCCACAATGCCTAATCAAACTACAAACGAAAAATCAAATAACAAAGTTGAACCGCAAAACAAAGCAACAAGCAACTTATTTTGTCCATTTCACTCCTAGGCAAAGTTCTAACTCTAAGTTAAAATTACAAGAACTTCCTAACATCAATACTGAAACAGGGTTTGTTGTATGGAATAATTCATTTGATTGAAACGCCTCCTTTGGCGAAGAATGGACCATTGTTCTCTAAAGTCTCCATCTTTAAATATTTGAACGGTAGTTGATTGAGCCTAAAATTATTACAGAATCAGCAACTTATGAAGATATTACTAAGCGTTCTAAACAAGTATAAGCCCAAATTGAAAACAACTTATGATTGAAGAGAGATCGTATTTTCTGCACTATAGGAATTATTTTATGATACTACCAGAAGTAATAAGATTCATTGTTCTAATACAAATATGAAATGTCGTAAAAAAGCTACTGTTAAATGTGGGTAATTTGAAATTTTATGTGATTTAAAATTAACACTATGTAGCAAATCATATAATATATTTGCAGCAACAACGACTTTGGGAAGTTGATTCTAAATAACTTTGTACTCTTACTAAAACCTATTTATAAAAAAACTAATAACACAAATACATTAACATTTTGTTTTCAGTACTCTGCTCATTTTAGCTTTTTTTTAAAAAAGGGTTCAGCACGTTTTGTTTTTTTATTCATATTTGTTTATGAGAGTTTATTATGCTAAGGCAAATCCTAGGTGTTAAAATCATATGCCTTTACTGTTAGACCTCCTACTGACCACATGTAAAAGCCATACCTACGAGTATGAGATATACGTTTGGCTTTTACGAGTATGTCTACGTTGAGGCCCTAATTGGCTCAATTGCCTGATCGGTAATGAAACGCTACTCACGTGGTCGCTGCATTTAGAAGTTGCAGTCTGAGATCCGCTGAACAAGGATGCAATATCAGATTTGTTAAATTACGGATAATCTTCGTTACCGTCGCTTACATGATGCTTCAGGGTTTTTCATTTCATCATTTTTATTTCTCATTGTTAGCCAATCGAAGGCCTGGTTCAGTCAATGCTAAATTTACATATTATAATGGGAAGGCCACTCAAAAAAGAAATTGAAAAAAACCAAGTCATCGATAAAATTGGCTGCTGCTCAACGCCAACAAGTTGCAAAAGGTACATATTCGGCCGCATATGGATCACTATTCTCATCTCTAAGCTGATCCTGACTATTTTATATTCTGTTACTTTACAAACTTACTTTAAATCTCAAACCCCATTTAAAGTAGGGTCCAATCCAATTGCAGTAAATTAATTCAATTTGTTCTCTTAGAGCAAAGTACACAATATTTTTATGTTGTGATTACTTGGTTTTTACGTTATACATATATAGGTTGTACATAGGTTTACGAAATCAAAAATGTGTAGTGAGTGTAAAGAAAAGCACAAAAAACAGTTTTGCAGGTTGTTATTTGGTTTTAAAGTCTTAGATATACCTGACAACATTATAGACAAAAAATATGGAGACAGGTCCTTTCAACATTTATAACTCTCAGTTATCCCGACGACAATCTGGGGAGGTAGAAGCGTGTTTTAATATTAGGTAACACAACACACTGTATATTCTGAACCTGCCGTACTTTTGTGATGTACCAACATTAATGTTGATACTGTAGAATTTTGCACTCGTCAAATTTGAATTTCTGATGTTTCCTGTGTTTATTTTAAAAGGAAATAGCATTTTTAGAGAGTAAAGTTTATAAAGTGTTTGTGCTGTAATTTTAATGAGATTTATACTTAATGGAGAAATTAGTCATTTGTTCTTGAATTTTGAATTTATTATAATGGAAATAAAGTAAGACCTCACGCAATGTCTCAATTTGCAGGGCCTCGACTGCACGGATGGCGTAGTGGTTTAAACGATCACCTCGCCACTTCCTACTGCTCTAAATGTTGTGGGTTTGATCCACATATAGAATCTCACTTTGTGTGATCCACGAATTGTTGTCCTGAGTCTAAGTGTTCTTTGTGTCCATTTCATGTATGTTTGGAAAGTCCCCCGCGACACAGGATTATATTCCTAGTGCGGAAGTTGTCTTTAAAAAAGTTCTCCATAGTTACTTTTACTTCAACAAGGGGTGTTGTTATAGCATTTCCTTTTAGACTGATATTTAATTTCATCATAAACAGTCCACTGGCTGGAGATTAACCTCTCCTTAAAAACGAGGTGTGGGCGTACATCGCTGGGTAGAGTGGTTGGAATAGAGTTTGTATCAAATTTTCCTTCTCTTTGCAGTGCTGTTGTCGTGCGTAGTCTGCTCCTACGACATCCACGGGAAACTTGCATTTTAATTAAGTATTATAGCAGTCAATCTAGTTATGAATATAATAGAAGCTCTGCTGAGTTTCAAATTAAGATGGCGTTGTGTGTCAGATGTCCAAAATATTCTTATTATTTTAATTTTTATAAACATTAAAAACAATTATTATCAAGGTTTTAAATGTTCTTACACTCTTCTTATTTATTTTTATTTTTAAGATAAAAATACGTCAACAATTTTGCTCTACCTCTAGGGAGCTTTGCAATCATAGAATCCATATATACTTCAAACCCAGTAAAGTATTTTATATACGGCAATCTTTTGTGCCTTGGGAGAATTGAATTCACCAGACGCATGAAGTTGTATTTGGCATGAGGCCCACTACACAAAACATGCAGTTATATTATTAAACATTCTGATCATTTCAGTAGAATAACTCTATTATGAGTTTCTATTTCTGTTATGTTATTATAATGCAAGTAGGGAAATAATGTTTTTTTTCTGGATTACCATCTTACTTATGTCTTGTATCTCTCAGGAACAAAAACGATTCCCTTTTCTGTATTTGTAAATACAGTGCACGACATGTAAAAACATGTTAGAAGTAGTTGCGAAAATTTACATTTCTATTAAAATAATTATGACTGATAAAACCCATCTTCAAAGAAAGTTTTTTTTTATTTTTTTTTTACCTCATCACATTTATCATATTCCAACCCAATTTAAAGTTGAATCAACTTGCTCAGCCATTATACTACCATTAGCATATATTTACAATAACAATAGAAGATTCTGAATAGTGAATAGTAACTCTCTTGAAATATTGGAGGCGGAAAATGTCTGATTTGCACAGTATTCAGTCAGTGACACGAACGATCAAAGTAAAGAAACGAAACGGTTAAAAGGTGGGACATTGAGGGGACTATTGAGCTTTATCGAACGGTAGAAATCGCAATATAGACATTGAAAGAATAGTTTTCTAACATTTATCAACGTGACGTTTTATCTATTTGTGGTTTTACGAAGAAGTACAGTAATGTAAATAGATGGACCGACATAAAGTTACGTAGTTTATCTAAATATCAAGTGGACCATAAATGACCATGGCCGATATATTTGTTTTTGTTACATATTATTATGTTTTAACTGATGATAATATTAAATATTTGTTTCTGATTATGTTGTAAACTTTTAACACACACACACACACACACACATTATAAAATAATCAAAAGACCTAACCTAAATGCAATTAGCAATACGAGTAAACGATTAAAAAGCTTTTGATCGCTAGTGTCCTCTGTCGTGTTTCTAGCCAGTGTTACTATACTTCCACAACAAAAACAAAAAGAAGGTTCTCAACTCACCCAGCATGCAAACGATTCTTGGCACGAACACTTTTGTTTTGATTGTATAAAAGCGTTTGTGTATAAACGAGACATTTATGAAGAAAGCTTTCCTGAAGGTAGCAACGCAATAAAAACATTTATGAATACTTTCGTAAGTAGTATTCACAGGTATTAAAGACACATATCCGATTCATGTCTTATATATCTATATGGTTTGTACTCATGTCAAGTTTCAGAACTGACAGAAGACATTTATCGAAAGGTGAAACGTCATTCGGTGTAGGTGTCTAGGTTTGCAGTGCAGCATTTAGTAATCGGGCATCTACGGACACACATATTGTAACTAAAAATGCATTTGACCAACTAGTGTTAGTCGTAGCAAATACCGAAACATATATTTCCACTATCTGATTTAATTGTAGGTATTTAAATTGTAGTATTTAGAATAGTATTCACTCAAATTCGTGCTTAGTATACTACAAGTCTATCATTTAATAAAATAGTGTCTCTGGGTCCACCTTGCTAAATTTAGCGCATTATCTTAAGCTAGATTATTAGAGTTTGGAAACTTAATAGGCAGAGTTTCCATCCTATTGTTCCAATTTGAATAACTTAAATTTATTTGAATAACTTAAATTTAGAGTCGAGCGTCAAAACTTAATGTGAAACTATTTTGAATAATATGTTATATTCTACAGTCATTTTCATAGTTTCAGCTGCCTTTTCACTGGGTACATGTTTGAAAGTAAACATAGCTAGAGAACAAAGTTATTAATTAAACTACGGTTAGGTTAATAAATAATTGTTTTTTTTTTTATTTCACAACTACTTGACTCTTTTTCGCTCCTACTTTCCTCTAAAATAGACGTGTACCTAATAATTACTGTAACATAATGTTTCTCACTACACCAATTTTAACATATTAGGTTTAGGATATAAAGACGACTTTTACACAGCGTCGCGTCAGGTAGTTAACTTAAGTAGTAACTTCACCGGACGTAAAGTATTTCGAGCGATATATCGTAAAGCGAACAAGCCACTTAAAAATGCAATTACTCAAAATAATTTCTTTCAAACTTTATGTTATAGTTATATTTTATAGTTTTGCAGTCATGTTAGTGAAATTCATATGTACCTAATAGTTTTCTGTTATCTGTAGCTTTATTAGCTAATCATGTATCTCATCGTTGTCACAACTGTATAAGTCGATTTTGCATGAAATCTACACCACAATGGAGCTAATCAGCTAATCTCATTTATTTTCACTTAATTTTTGACCATGTATAATTTAATATTTATTACATCATTTGTAATGATCATTTAAGGAATTCAACGTGAAAATCTATGTTAACCGAGTGTGCCGAATACTTGAAACATTGACTTAGACTTAAGTTAGAGTACACAACTTACTTGTATTATAAGTTAAACTTTCAAAGGAAGCTGGATTTTTTAAATTAAATTCTATCCAAATGAAGAAGCTGATGATAAAACAATTATAACTAAAAATAATTAAATATAAAATTTACCAGTCAATTGCGGACAAGGCTCTTTGTATACAATTGTAACATACGAATTGGTATCAAGGTAAGGTAAAAAACCTCGTGTCATTTTGTATTTAATTTCACATTAAATATAAAGGAGTGTTTGTATGTTTGTGCAATGTAAACTAAACCAAATATCTCAGGATATGAATTTGAGCGAACGATTTCCAAAAGAAGTTACGTGAATATGTAATACTATATCGAATAAAAGTATTCAAATTTTCTTTAAATACCATACAAATGTTCAAAGAACAAAATATATTAAATATAGGATTGTGGTTGATTTAAATGTATTCCACATCCTTGACGTAGGTAAGATTGACTCTATATAGATCTGGCAACTAACTATATTCGTGACTTGAATGTAAAACGATAACATAGTACAGAGAAAAGGTGTTCTAGTTTAGATTACTTTAAAATGAACTTTCATTTTAATTCTAAAAGCTGATCTAGACAGTGCCGATACTGAACACACTATCGCAACAACACACCGTCTGGTTTTAGTCTTTATACCTCTATAATTACTTCATTTATACAGTACCCAAGCAGACAAGCGGTAAAACTAATGAACAAAAGTAACTAACGAATCACTACTTCATAGAGCGTCATCAGCAGACGGATATCCTTCATCCAATTGCTTGTTGCAACTGTAGTATTATGTATTCTATGCTTTGACACGTTCATTCATCAACAGAAAAAAATCAGTTCAGAGATATCCTATCATCATCAGCTTGCCGCAGCCCACTGCTGAACATAGGCCTCTCCTTTTGCACGCCACTTATGTCGATTTTGGGCTTCTCGTATACAGCTCCTGCCAGCCATCTTGCGCAAATCGTCACTCCACCTGGCCTGTGGGCGTCCTACACTACGTTTGCCAAGACGTGGTCTCCGCGGTCTATTATTGCCTACTGGATCAGCAAGCTGAAGTGGCAGTGGGCTAGCCATATTAGCCGCAGAAGTTGGCGATGTCCAAGGACACCGCCAACACCACTTCACCCCGGGAGACTGCTTCCTCCGCCAGAGCCTTCACGCGCATGATCGCATCCACGGTGGAGCGCCCCTGACGGAAACCGTACTGGTTGTCCGCCAGATCCGGCCCAACCATCACGAGATGCTTGACGAGGCGCCTTGCAATCACTCTTTCAAAGAGCTTGCACACCTCGTCAAGCAACACTATGGGCCGGTAGGCGGACGGTGAGTCCGCCGGGCACCCCTCCTTTCGGATGAGGACCAGTTTCCCCGTCCTCCACAATTTCGGAAACTGGCCCCGCTCGAGGCATGCGCTGAAGAACCCTCGCAGTCGGGGCTCGAGAGCCTCGTCGACTAAGGCCAGGACCCACGCTCGGCCAGGAATGCCATCGGGTCCCGGGGCGGTGTTTTTGGCTTTAAGCCGTAACACCGCCACCCTTAGTTCCACCCCAGTGACCTCAGGCACGTCGTCGTCATCCACGTTAGGCGCCTCAAGCGCCGGAGGCGGAGCCGTCTGTGGCGGAGTATGCTCCACCACTCGCGTTGGAAACAGGGAGCCAACGACCCTCTCAAGCAGCTCTGGCTGAAGACACCGTGTGAGCGGCGGGGCCCATGGGCGCATCTTGCCCCTAACCATACGGTAGGGGCGTCCCCACGGATCCCGCTCTAGTGTCTCCAGCATCTCGCGGCGGGCCTCGCTCTTGGCCCGCTTTATCGCTGCCTGAAGGGTCCTCTTGGCAACCCTGTAACCCGCTAACAGCTCCGCCTCTCTCGCTGCCGCATCTTCGGGGCGGCGACGCCTCCTGCGGAACCTGGACCACTGGCGGCGCGCGGTCACGCAGGCTTGACGCAGCCGTGCGATCTCCGGCGACCACCAGTAGACCTGGCGCCTCGCAGTATTGGGCTGAGCCCTAGGCATCGCCGCATCGCAGACGCGGGTCATGGCCTCCCGGAACCACTGTGCCTCAGCATCGACGTCGACAGGCCTGTCCGGCGCAGGAGCCCAGGCTTGTACGATGGCGGCTTCCAGGAGGAGGTCGCGATCTAAGCGCTTGAGCGCCCAACGTGGTTCAGGTGGTGCCGGTCTGACCGGCGCGCCATCTGTAGGGGCGGAGACGTCAAACCGAATATATCGGTGATCCGAACCTGTCTCCTCCCCGACAACGACGTGCCAGCCTTGGACACGACGCGCTAGCGAGGGGCATGCGAACGAGATGTCCACGATCGAACTACCCCTCGCCGTCACGAACGTGGCCACGGCCCCCCGGTTTAGGAGAACTAGGCCGAATCTTTCAGCCCAGTTCTCCAATGCCCTGCCCCTCGGGTTCGTGCGCAGGGAACCCCAAGCCTGCGACCAGGCGTTGAAGTCCCCCAGCACAAGAACCGGGTGGGGGCGACAGGCATCGACGACGACGGCCAGCTGAGCGAGCCATTGCTCGTACTCAGTTAGGTTTCGGTTCGGCGTGAAATAAGCGGCCACGACCGCTATATCTCCAACTATCGCCGCTACACAGCCCCGTCCCCTTGCAACTACTGCAAGAGGTGGAGTGCCGGCTGCGGTACCGTGCACCAGGGCCGCCGTGCCGTCCAAGTCGGTCTCCCAGGCAGGCCCGAGAAACCGATGGACATATGGCTCGGCGATAGCGGCGATGTTGATGGACCACTGTGCCATGCTCTGGAGCAGAAGATCCTGAGCATCGGCACCGTGGCCTACGTTCACCTGGAGGATGCGGAGATGTGGATCCATCACTGGACTTCCATCCCCGCATCCCGCAGCGAGCTTTGCGGCTGTCCAGCGGCACTCTCCGTCTGGATCAGCGGCTCGGAGGCGGAAGGTCGGCCTCCCGGCTTCGGTCGCGATAGGGCACAGGCCTTACCACCAACCCGGTGGTCGGCAGGCTTGCCCCCCGCTGCGCACCTAAAGCAACGCAGCGGAGCGTTGCAGCCACCCGCCTTGTGACCGGGCTGGCCACAGCGGAAGCATCGGTCACCTACGGTGGCCTCCGCCGTGCAGTGCACCCCTACGTGACCCACCGACAGGCACCTGAAGCACCTTGCCGGTCGGGCCTGCAGGAGCCGTGCCTGCGCCCTCAGGAAACCTCCGACCAGGAGGCTCCGTCCATCGGCGACCTTCTGGGCCGCCGCGATGGGGCAGCTGACAACCGCTGCCCCCTGTCCACCGGGGCCGAAGCGTATTGCTCCGGCCTTCACGCTGTCCAGAGGGCAGCTTCCCGTCTCCGCCACGGCGAGTCTGAGCTCGTCCGCCGTGACAGAGTCGTCCAGGCCCGTGATGCGGACTTCGGCGCATTTAGTGGGCCTGGACACTCGGACGTCAGCTGCATCCAGTGACTCCCTCAGCTTAGCCGCTAGGGCATCGGATTTGGGGCCACTGGTAGCGCCGGCTACCTCGAGGAGCCGGGCTCCCGTCCGTGTGTTCTTACACCGGACGCCCGGAATCTCGAGGGCTTTGAGGTCCACGTTGGCCTTGACTTTCGTCAAGACCTCGGCGTACCCCACGCCCCTCTCCGCTGCCTCCGCCGTCAAAGTGATAACGACGGCCGAGGAGCGAGGGGCGCGGAACTTCCTCGGCGCTCCCTTCGCGGCGGCGGCGGCGTCCCTCCTCGCCTTCTTGGCCGCTTTTTTGGCGGCCTTCCGCCTCTTTTTGTTGTCCCCGGCCACCGTCCAGCCCCGCTCCAACGAGCGCTGTGCGGTGTCAGCCGGGGCCGAGACTGGGGCTTGGGTTGGGGCCGCCTTCCCCCTCCCTTTGCCCTTTCCGGTCTTCTGGGGCGGGGGGGCTGATGACGGCCCAGCCACCCTATCTGCTGGCTGGGCTGTTAGGCCCGCCCTGGCAGCGGCCGCATAGGTTGCTCTTGGCGGAGCCAGAGGTGGGCGACAACGGGCGCTCTCTATTGCAGAGATGCGCCTCATAATTCGCTCCTCCATCTCCGCCACGAGTCGGACTAAGTCCGGCTCCTTAGGGGCGGACAACGCCACAGGTGCCGAAGACGCTGGTGTGGCACCAGCGTGGGCACGAGCCTTGGCGAGATCCGCCTCGAGGCGGGCTCTCTCCCTAGCGTGGGCCTTGCTCTCGGCCACGAGGAGTCGTCCCGCCTCGATGATGGAGCGCACGACCGCTACCAACGCCTCCTGTTCGGGACCCCTGGCTACCCCGGACGTCTGGAGCAGGCAATCGGCCACGCCGATTGCCTCCTCGATCTGGTCCACGGGGTTGCCGGTTTTGCCACCCTCCTTCTCGCTCCTCACCTCGGTCACGTCTATCGACCTCTCGGACGCGACCCTCTTCACGGGAGCGTAGGAGCGTAGGGGCTCCTTCTTCTGCTCCTGGGCAACCCTAGGGAGTCGGCCTCCGCCGCGAGCGCCTCTGCGGCTTGTGCCGACTTTTGGAGCCGTGGCGTCATCGCTCGAGGCCGACTCCAATTGCCTCTTCAGGCCAAGGCGAAGCGAGCGCCTTTTGCGCTTTGGAGTACCCTTCTGGTGCTGCTCCGCAGCTGAGACCATCGGGGTACTCGCTTCGCTCATCTCTGAGGCAGTGTCGGTGTTCGACACTACCTCCTGGTTTTTTGCGTCCTCCGCGTTATTTTGGGTGCCGGATTTACTGCTCGGCGACGGGCAGGTTTGACAGAGGTTGCTCCCCCCAGAGTACGTTTGGGAGCTGCCGGAGCCGTCTGGCTCCGGGAGGGATTCTCCAGACGCAGTGCGTCTGGTACCCTCCTGGGTAGATTTAATAATCTTTGGGCCCATGTCATGAATTAGTTAGTTTAACGTCCTTCGACGGGGACGCCTTCGGCACTGGACTCCCTCCAGCGACTCAGCCCCTTGCCAGGCGTCAGAACGTGGGCTTAGAGCATTTTTTATAGAGGTTTACGTCCTCGCGGATCCGAAGATCCACCGGTCCTGTCCATTCAGGATTACGGCTGGGCCGGACGGGGTCTGCACCAGACCGGGTCCGTCCGCCCCAGGGTTTTTTATAGAGGTTGCCTTCCTCGTAGCCCTCGAAGAGCCGTCATTCCTGACCGTTGCCAGTCAGGATTACGACATGGCCGGACGGTGGTCTGCGTCAGACCAGTGTCCCCCACCTCTGGACAGAGCCAGCGGCAGTGGACCCGTCCGCCCCCAGCCCGCTCTCCCCTATGCCCTCTGCCAAACAGAGGGACATGCGGAAAGCAGCCCTCCGAACAGCCCTTGACGGGCCGTTCCCACCTCGGCCGGAATTGGCCGCAGGCGGCAGCGCCTCCCCCACCTAGGGAGAGAGGCGCTGCCGTCTCCGTTGCCCAGGGTGCACCACAAGGAGGTTCCGGACCACGCACCCCATTATGACTGTACCTAGAACTAAATAATATAGAAAGAGATTTGCACCAAATCAACACAAAAAAAGTGGTAGAAACAATTATTTGCTTTCAAAAAAAATCCGTGTTAATATGTCATAAGTCTAACATTTTTATGCAGAGTGCTAATCATTTAATATTTAAGTTCCTACTCGGCTTACTTTTACAGGGCTTTTTAAATCAAAACAATCGTTTAAACGTAGACGTTGTTTTAACAGCACCCCATTCTTGTTCGTCGTGATTTGAATAACAATTAGTATCAAATTTGAAGCAGCAGTGATTCCCCGTTTATTAGCTTCTTTTATCTAAAGTTGTATTTTAATGGAAATGCTCAAGTACCGATGAATGTAATTTGGATTAAATTGACAGTAAATAAATTTATTTTTGCTAAGTTAAATCGTTTTGTCCATCTGCTATTCACTTTCTTATTAATTATGTGGTATCACAGATCATCCTCACTTATAAATATTGGACTTGGTTATTTTGATTTAAATAATTATTTGTATTCGTTTTTTAATATCGGGTCGTTGATAATCCTTAGGGTTTTCATAGAGGATTGACGAAAATTCTAATCTCACAAATGTCATTGAAGGTTAAGCTTTGGGATAAGGTTTCTTTGTCTTTCAAGTAAGTTATATTGCTTTTGTAAATGTGTTCATCTAAAAATGTTAGAGGCTTTAAAGTTTTCAAAAATATAGTAGATAAGTGTCAGAAAGTAATTTGGCTACAAACATACTGAGCATCTTGGTATAATCAAACAATACATGTCTAGTAATTCATCAAGTGATATCTATAATAGTGATTCCATCCATGTAAAATCATCATACGGTCTGTTGGTCCAGCATTCTTGACTCCTGCGCCAGAGTATCTTAGTCAGGACAGTCTGACAGAAGCACGATTCTTTTCTCTAAAAGATATTTATAAATAAATAAACATGTTTATCAGCAGTCTAATTAATAGAGGCTATGTCTAGTTTGTGAGATGTCTCAGTAATTATTATTAAATAAGTTCTTAGGTGGCTTTAGTAGTTACACTGTTGTTGAGAACAAAGTTCATGTACGACACGGTAAAAAATGATGGGGTCTTATGAAGTTTCCTGCTCGAAGTAAGTGTGACAATGAGTGACAAAGTCTTAAGTATGAAGTAACTGGTTTCTAAAGAGGAGGAGAATTGGTCGTTAGTTAGAGCAAAACTTTATAATTTCCTGTGAACGAGAGAGACATTCTCTTTAGTTGTTATAAGGACGTATATTAGTACGTGATAGTAAGAGAATTTCTTCATATTTCTTATTTAAGTCCAGTATGCAGTTAGTGGCGGACCGCTGCTACGAACGATAGCTAATGCTTTAGTCACGTGATATATTTTAGAGATGCAACATTGCATTTCAATTTAAGAAAGATATATTCTGAATGCGTTTTATTTTTGTACGTTCGCTACTCAGTTATTTAGTCTGCTTATATCTATTTATTATTAATGTCTAGTTGGTCCCATTACCATCAAGGGATGACGGTGGTAAATGATGGAATTCTTTGAATTACGGGAATATCTATAGATATTTAGATATATTTGAGGACCAAAACCATTTAAAATATATATATATATATATATATATATATATATATATAGATATATATAATATATAAATATATATATATAGATATATATATATATATATATATATATATATATATATATATATATCTAAAACTATCTTAATTGAAATTAATAATTGTAAAAGACTCAAAAATGAAGAACGCAAGTTATTATAATTTATCGTAATTTGGGCACCTCAAGCGCGGCTACTGTTTTAAACATAAAATATTTCATTCGAGAGTACATTAATAATAATTATAATATTCTATCACATTCACACAACGCCATCTAGTCTCAAACTAAACAGAGCTTGTACCATTGGTACTAGACAACTGATATAAATACATGTCATGCACACAAATGATGGACTTGAGCGGGAATCGAACCCGCGACCTCTGGCGTGGCAGTCCTTTACACAAACCACTACGCCATCCGGCCGTCGATCATCGATCGCATCGACAGCCTTTACTAGTCCACTGCTGGACATAGGCCTCTCCTTAGAAAGGAGGTTTTGGCCTACTACACCACGCTGGCCAGACGGGTTGGTATAGGGTTTGTGTCAAGTTTTCCGTCTCTCTCCAGTGCTGTTGTGACACCCACGGGATGAATAGGGGTGGTGACACTCTGTATTCTTAATCCGTCACCACACGGACAATATCGATACGGCCGTCGATATAAATATATATTTTTTTTTGTACATAGAAACGTACACTCGGTTCCAAAAATTACGGGTCAGTCACAAAAATTTAAATACCTCCAGAACTGTAAAAGTTAGATCAATGAAATAAAAAACAGAATAAAGACTTTTTAATTGCGCTTCTAATAGCATATTATTTAAACTGGTTGATGAAAAAAACTTCATTAGAAAAACAAAATTTAAAAAATCACTATTTTTAAAAACAAAATTTAAAAAATGACTATTTTTAAAAACAAAATTTTTGATTCATTTCATTATGGATGCTTTCCATTTCTATTCTGTCACAAAAAAAATTATCGTGAACGTCTTTCACGTGCATAATTATTATTCTGTGAGGTGAAGCATGGCAGTCACGCTAGAGGAATGTACCAGAATCCTAACTTTTTTGGAACTTGGGCGGAGCCAACGTGAAACAGCCAGAAACAATGGTGTATCTTTGTCGACTGTTCAGCGGGTAGTCCAGCGGTACCAAGAGACCGGATCACACCTTAGAAGACCAGGAAATGGCAGACCAAGATGCACAACGGCCTGGGAAGACAGACAACTGGTGTCTACAAGGCTCCGAAATCGTTTTCAAACTGCTGTTGGTCTAAAAACCCACTTTATTCGCTTTGAAGGTGGCAATTTAAGCGTTCAAACAGTAAGAAGACGTCTTGCTGAAACAAATTTGAAACCATCGAGGCCCGCAAATGGCCCCAAACTGGAACGGGGACATCGAATTGCAAGACAGAGATGCGTGCGCGAGCACCTAAACTGGACACTAGACGATTGGTCTAGGGTAATGTTCACGGACGAGTCTAAATTCATACTTTATAAGCATGATGGTAGGCAGTTGGTGTACAGAAGACCAGGGGAGAGCTTCCATCAAGCGTGTGTGGAGGAAAAAGTGGCGTACGGTGGAGGCTCCGTACAAGTTTGGGCTGGGATTTCTACTGAGGCCCGCACCGAGCTGGTACTCATTCAAAATGGAACTCTAAATGCAGAGAGGTACGTGGAAGAGATCCTCAATGAACATGGCATGGCATATTAATGCATGATAATGCGCGTCCCCATACCGCCAGAATTGTACATGACTACCTTGAAGAGGTCGGTATCGAACTCATGCAGTGGCCAGCGCGAAGCCCGGGCTTAAACCCCATCGAGCACGCCTGGGACGAGCTTCAGAGATGGGACTAATCCCACCCACACGCCCACCACTGTAACTCCTGTACACCAGGATCCACAGCATTGACCCACGAACACACCGAGTTATGACACTCAGGAAGTCCCAGGAAGAAATTAAACTGTCTTGGAACCCGCAACGAAATTAATCAGAAGAAAATTGGAGGAGTTGGAAATACAGTAAATCCACTTCCCTCCTTAGCAAAGCGGGAGACAAAATTAAGTAAAATGGGCATACACCCTTTTAAACAGGGAAGCACCACGGCCACAAATATTACGGGTCCTACGTGAGCTATGTTTGATTTCTATAATATGTATGGCAGAATCGCCTAAACGCACGGAAATTCACCCTAGTTGACACAAGATCCCCATAGTATACCGCCCCAGATGTCACCTGCAAGCTATTCAGCATTATATTACGTTCATTATACCAAAGACTACATTCCCAGAGGATATGATGAGCAGACTGTTCATAGTGAGAGTTAGGTGTTGAGCATTGACACAATGGTGACTCGACTAATTTAAATGAATAAAGCTTGCTCTTAAAGTTACCATGACCCGTAAGAAATTGAGTGACACAGTGATCCACCTCAAGCCATCTCGACAACCGTTCGCGAACAGATGGAAAGAATTGGTAAAGATGGCGCCCCTTGGATGATTCATCCCAGCGTTGTTGCCATTCGTCTATGAGGTCATTATAGACATCGGGCTGCTGTTGAAGCAATCTTGTAATTTTACCGCGATCCCGCGCACCCAAAAAATCGCATTCCATGTTTTGTTGTCTTGAATAGTACATGGCTGCAAGTCTCTGCACCTCGAGATCGACCGGAAGCACACCCGCCAATACCGGCAAAGCCTCAGTGCTAACCGTCCTATATGCCTTGCACAAAAATATCAGTGCAAGTCGTTGGCCTTGTAACAGTTTGCGACGGACAGCGCCTATGGTCGCCCTATCGGCCCATACAGGTGCACCATAGCACATAGAACCTAAATAAGTAGCTCCGTATATGATCTTTAATGTGTTAAATGATAGACCCCATGTCGCAGTCGATATCCTTGTCAATGCACAGAAACTCTTTTTAGACTTTTCATTAACTATTTTAATATGTTCGATAAATGAAAAGTTTCTTTCTAAAACTAATCCTAGGTAACACACTGAGGTTTTATTTTTTACAGTAACATTGTCAAATCTAATGCTTGGGTGTGATTTGAGGTTACCTTTTAAAAGTAGCTGGAAGGTTTTGTTGGGTGCAAAAGTTAAGCGATTACGTTCACTCCATTGAGATATCAAGTTCAAACATCTATTGGCTAATCTCTCAAGCCCCGCCCTAGTATTAGATTCCACCAGTAATAAGCCGTCATCAGCATACGCGTTCAGAATACATCCGGATGGTATTGGTGTCGCAAGAAAATCGTCGAAGCCGATATTCCACAAGTATGGACCTAGCACCGATCCCTGAGGACATCCCATTGTAAGCGCCTTCGACACAGAATGATGACCAAGTCTTAGTTTAGTTGTACCTTGTGAAAAGTACGAAGAGATAAGCTTCAGAGATGCGTGAAAGGTCGAAACCCCCCACCAATCACGCTTCCCGAGCTCAAACAAGCACTGGTGGAGGAATGGGAAGGTATTCCTCAGCACCGGCTCCGAAATTTGGTGTACAGCATGCCTAATCGCCTGGAAGCTGTCAGAAGAGCTCGTGGACGCAATACAAAGTATTAAATGAAGAAAGTGACGAAAAACAGCAACAAAATTTAATCTTAAGAAAAATATGACTACTTTAGTTTTTTTTTTTTAATTAGAGATAAGTTAAGAGTTAGAGTTTAGATTTAAGTTTTATTTTATTTTTTATCTGTATAATTAAATTCTCAATTGAACAGTCTTCGTTTCATTAGGATGGCATACGTAGTTCGGGAGATATTCGGGTTTATGTGACTGACCCGTTAGTTTTGGAACCGAGTTTATGTTTAGGCCTGCATTAAATATTTCTATTGAAATTTTTAAAACAGTATGTCATTTTATGTATCGAGAAAAACAGTTCACAATGATTATCGGTTTACAGTAGTCAAATTTGATAAGAGTATGACTTTCAGTCTTGAAAACTTGATGTAATAAACTAATGTCTACAATGACATATTGCTATTGACAAAACTTTAAATTTAATCCGACACATTTTAAATGACAGATTTCAAAGTAAAACTTTTATTACAAATCTCAAATTTTTTCGTCCGTCTATCTCCTGTCCCATTACAGCCAATGCCAATATGGCGGCGCTCGCATCAGCTGACCGTAGCAAAAGTTTCACTTGAATCGTGGTTTCATAAAACCACACCAAACTTTAATTTAATTGAATTCTATATTACGATAGGTCTTATGTCTTAGATTTTTTTTAGAAGCGTTGCAGACGAGTAGATGGGTCACCTGTTGAACAGTGACCACCGCCTGCAATTCAGCGGAGTCACAAACGCGTTGCCGCCCTTTTAGGCAGGTGTACGCTCTTTTCTAGAAGGTTTGAAGGTCGTATCGGTCCGGAAATACTGCAGGCGATAGTTGGTTCCAAAGATTGATTGTGCGAGGTAAAAAGTATTTTGAAAAGCGCATAGTGGTGGAGCGCCAATTATCTAAGTAATGGGTATAAAAAATTTGCCGTGTGAAGCGATAGCGGAAAGTTGCGGCCGTTATTTGTCTCCACGACATAATTATGATAGAGAATGCAGAGCTAAGCTACATCTTTACGTAACCCCAAGGGATCGAGCCAATCGGAGACCTATAGGCTATCGACGATTCAAGTTGCTCTTCTTTGGATGCGGTCCAGAGGGAGAAGCTGGTACTAGGGTGCCGCTGCATAGATATGAGAACAGTGTTTCAGATGCGGCCTGATTTGCGTCTTATAGAGCTGAAGACGGTGGGCCTCAGTGAAATACTCTAGAGTTATAGATGCGTTGCCGCTGTTGAGTGTCTCTACCCAGAATCAGAGGAAAGGGTGAGGAGGACTCTGGTTGCTTCACTCATTCGATAAAAAGTATTTTTTTTTATTCCCAAACAGCAAGTGATCTAATTTACTCATACTTACATACATATACTCAAGCCTCTTTCCTGGCCGACTCGTATTAAACGACGTCATTTTACCGACTATAAATTAAACCCACTTACGTAATAGGGAACAAGCCTATTGTCGTTTACTGGATAGTTCGGGAATCAAATAGGAACATTAGGAGTATTTTCAACGAGAAAGATGATGATGAAGATGTAAGGGAAACTGCACGCATTAGGCATCAATAGTAATAAGCAATTAGTTTTATAATAAAAAGCACAGAACAAAACTTTACATCCAACGAAATAGCAAGTGAAATAAAAATATAAATACATTATAACTGTATACAGTCAACAGACCAGACCGAACTGTGTACAGACGACGATTAACAAATACCTCTAAATAAATTAAGTTTGTAAAGACCTTTTTCGATATAGTCAATAGTTGACTTTTAAAGTTAAACAATATCTCAATATTTAATTTAAATGAAGGCTTTAGCTCTTATATTTTAAAAAAAATATAGAGATCAAAGCATTTAGTTCGAAAGAAACATGTATAATTTTTTACAAGAGGTTAACAAACTTGTAGTGGACAAGAATATAATATTAAACAAGAATAGAATATAATATACTTTAAGAATCGATGCACGTAGCATCAAAAAACAAAAATTAAACCAATACTGATTTTGATGCTCTTCAATTCATTTATTATTTTCCTTGCTCTCCTTTTATTTAGTTGCCACAGCTTTAAAACTTTGTAATTAATTAACCATCGTCAATGAAATACTTGAATTTTGCGCTCAGGGCTTTCAGATGTATTCTTCATTAAGACTGTCTCAATTTATACATTAAAATGTATAAATTAATACCTTATAAACAATTATTATATTTGCCGTAAGTCAAATTAGCTAAAGTAGTTTACAAAGCATATTGTATTTCTTGACACTAAGTGTTTTGAAGTAAAAGGTAAATTAAACCTTCTTTTGTTCAGTACTTTTAATTTATTCGTTCATGAATTTTGTTTAGTCGACGTTAAAATATTAATATAACTTGAGTTTAAACGATTTAAAAATGAATCTTGTTATCAAATTATTGAATCTTGATTTAGTTAATTTAATACTGAACCGTGTATAATTAAGATTTTGATAAAAGTAATATTACTGTAGTTTCAGAGAATCGACAATAATTGAGAGTATCTAAGTTATTTCGGAAAAGGTTACTTTTGTCACTCTTTAGCGTTTTACGCTTTTACTGCAGTACTATTTTTAGAGTTAAGATGTTTTATCTAAAGTGTGTCTCAGTAAGAGAGCACTTTTTCATTTTAAAATAAAACACGTATATTATGTAAGAGTTGTGATATTTTTATTGGATTGTAAAGAAGACATGAAAATATCCGGCTAATGGCCCCGACGGCTCTGATGACAGGCCATTACTCTTTTCATTAAATTTTCCATGACTACCAGACAGTTGCTCGTTGTGATTTTCTTAGCCCCAAATTCGACAATTTGTGTATTCACGTAGCCATTCAGACTGAAATGCGCTTCATCGGAGAAGATGACTTTTTTAGAAAAATTGGCATCGACTTCACTTTGCTCCATTACCCATTGAACGAATTGCCGGCGCTTTCCATGGTCTGCTGGTTTGAGCTCCTGTGTTATCTGAATCTTGCACGCATGAAGGTGGAGGTCTTTAGTCAAAATTCGCATGCGTAGTGCTTCGTTTAATTTGAAGTTGTTGAGAATGATGCCGAATTGATGTTTTCGGGTTTTCGAGGACACTGACGTTTACAGCAGCAATGTTTTCAAGAGACCAACCGGTACGTTGACGGGAAGATTCTTACTATCCATAATCGACCCAGTTTCTTCAAATTTTTTGACCACTCTTCGAATGGTTGACACATTAAGTGCACTTTCTCGACTGAAAATTTGGCAAAATTTGCGAGTGGTTTCAACGTAACTTTCCCCATTTTGGTAACGAGTTTTCACAATTATAACGCGTTGCTCTTTCGAAAGACGCTCCATTTTTTATATTCGGAATAAACATAGGTGACAACTATCAAATTTCAGAGTAGTAATAAGTAATTATAAAAAGGATATTGTAATTATAAAAAGTTAATGACTACTTTGTTTAAATAGAAACCGATCTTAATTGTGTAAAGAACTCCTACAGTATTCTTTTAGCATAAGAGTAATTGTTATATACATACGTATACACAGGGAGTGTCAATTTTTTAAGTGGTATTCAATCTACATCGAGATGAACCAGTTCTAAAATTATCAGTGCTTCCGCCATTTCAATTGCAGATATTTTTAACTTATTGACTCAGATGTCGTGCGTATTCAGAGTGCACTGCACTTGCAATGAAAATAGGTTCACATTTACTATCAGACTGAAATAAACTCAAGATTGACACCGCTATTACTGTGTTACAAAGATAATATTTGAATATATTGGTAGGTCATATGGTGACTAGTTTCCAATATGAAATTTCGAAGGTCTTTCTTGTGTAATACTTTTACTGTGAAAATGAACAAACAAACATTTGTGTTACGAGAACTCACCACATAACTAGTATCAATTTTTAAAATGAAGCTTGACTTTATATATGATTACGGATTTTAAGGAGAGCATAAGTTACTCGTACTTGTTAGGTAGTTCGCAGTGATAAAATTGTAGTATTTTCCAAAATACCCGTGGCTGGTCAGCACCTGTGTCAACCGGTAGGAGAGGCTACCTCGGACGCGTTTTACCGCCTTATTGTAGAAATACACACGTTTTAGGTACCATATTCCTACTCATCATTTTCTTTTACAAACCTTACAAATTTCATCAAAATTTGAAATATTGAATTTTAAAAAATACTAAGTAGATGGTAAACATATAATTATCAATTTATATCGATGTAATGTCTCTTATTTTATCCACCTTAAAAACGAAATGAAACAGGAACAATATTTTATTTATAACATTTACAAGTTATAGTAAGACACTTGTTTATGATGATCACTTGTATATTTTTACTACAGCAAACACAATATTATTTTATTATAACAAGTACACCGTCTGGCCCAACTATACCATAAATAGCCCCCGATAACCCCCAGCAGAGCTTAGCCGGCTCGTAGCCATACGTGAATCGTAGAGATAGAGATATATACCCATTGCGTTTTTCATGTAAATAATATACACATATATTTATGTATATGATAAACATAAATAAATAGTTATGAAATATATTTATATATATATTTAACATGATAAAGAATAACTAATTTTATTATTAACTTCAAGTTTCATTATTTTCAAATCGTAGAGTTTCAACTTAAGCAAAATAAGGCGAACTTGCAGTTTACAAAATTTATGAGACATAATTTGGTTTAATCTTAGTATAGTAAGTATACATCCTCTACGAAGAGCAAGTAATTTAATCTTATAAAGTATAATCCAAACAAATTACTAAAGTAATTTCATTAAAAGCGGTCTCGTGTAGAGTGATGGCGAGGACATTACGCCGATGATACTACGCATATTGTCAGTAAGTCCGTTCCGAATACAAATCTAATACTAAGCTGGTAATCAACTGCGGTATAGTGTATCCTGCTGTTGCAGAATGTGTAGCTGTAGAAACTACTGGATTTGTGCTTAAATACAGACAACATATACTCTGTATAAATTAAATACAGTTTCAGCTTCGATTACAGTATTTTTTATCGAATAAGTATTCTTAATTTTCTGAAAAATTACGTTCACGTTTTTTTAAAGTAATTTTAAAGCAGTGTGGCAAAACTAATTGTCCTTGTTGTTTTAAAGTCAAAAAATTTCTCCCGAAGTAGCGATAACAATGAAAGTTTTACTTCTATAAATACTTTTTGTTTTAAGAAAATTACAGTAACTTTTTAACCGGTTATTCTTGTCGTAGCTTTACTCACACCGTGGTTTTAATATAATATTATGATTTTGATGTTTACTCGTTCTGAAAATAATCCTTGAAGGTAGTGAAATAAAAATTTTGTATGGGAGGCCATTCCTTTCTCAAGTTCAATCCGATGATTTTTTGGAACATAGAATTCTAGTGCCAATTTTTTTTTCAAAACAATAAGCAAGTGCAGGCGTAAAAATACGGAATCAGTGTTTGAATAGGAGACTAATCATTCTTCAATTTTAGAGATATAATAGAACGCTAAACCTACAGTATGAGTCATTAAAATGTTTGTAAGAAATAAAATATGTATAAGAAATAAGTGGTTAAAATATTAAATATGTATATTCTGTTGTTTTTCAGCTGTAATAAAAACAATTTGTGGTTTTTAAGTAACAGAAATTAACCATCGATTTTAACCACAAAGCTGAATTAATGAAAACTGACGGTGAAAATGTTATTTACAGGCAGAGGCATGCATAAAGAACGATTACTTGTAGGTTACACAAAAAAGAGATGAGAATTACCATTTGACCGATAATGCGGCAACTTGAGTGATACTGCGAATGGTTGCACAATCTAAAAGCTAATTAACAAGCTAATCTGTTGGTTTAATTTCATGCCTTAGTTATTCAATCGATCACCATGTAAGGTTTGGGTAAATAAATAAAAAAAAACATAATCTTTTATTATAATCGTGAATATTTAATAACGATCAATTCCAGAGTCGCTTTCGCAGAAAAATAATATCGGAAAAATGTGGTTGCCTTCAATATGCATTTTCTAACTACCTTCTTTGGATTTAATGAAAGAAAAACAGTACCAGACGACAATAATGTTATATCTTTTGACCACGACCTGGTCTTTCCTGTAAAGAAACATCTTATTATATTATTTATTTATTAAACGTTGCGCAAACCATTAGACTTCCTTAATCGAGATTCCGTAGTTAATCAATTACTGTCGCTCACGCGAGTAAGTAGTTTTTCTTTTTGCTATGTGTATAACCATTTCTATGTCTATCTACGAGTATATATGTATGTAGTTTATTTTATACAAAGATAGGTTATTAGTTTACGACAAAAAAATATTAGTAAAGTAACATTACAGTAACAAATCTACAGTAACATTATTAATCAAAACATGCAAATGCAAGTCAGCCAGAGACGTGTTAGTTCTCTGTTGATTGATGAAGTCAGTCAATAGTTTATTATTTGCAAGCACGTACGTACATACATATGTAGTCTAATATTATAATTGTTTCTTGTAACGAATCCATAGGGTTTTTATTTTATTCTAAATATAGTACGATACGTTTCACGTCACATTTGTCTCATCTCACGTATTTTTCATTCTTTTCTATT
This sequence comes from Arctia plantaginis, assembly GCA_902825455.1. Taxonomy (NCBI): domain Eukaryota; kingdom Metazoa; phylum Arthropoda; class Insecta; order Lepidoptera; family Erebidae; genus Arctia; species Arctia plantaginis. Next base: position 6,829,518 of record CADEBD010000857.1, on the reverse strand, counting down.
GTTTCTCAACATGGTTTTTTATGTATTACTTAAAATTAGTACTTTTTTATTCAATTAAACACAGGTTATAATAAATAAATCCATACAATCCATCCATATAAGTTTCTAAAACCTATAATAACTTGTTATTGCGTTTTATAAGTGAAATTATTGTACCTCGATGATTGACTACGTACTTTAAGTAAAGACTATATTTTTTATCATTTAATTACAAATATATAGTTTTCAGATTTTTCCCTGTACTTGTAGTTACTTGATAATCTCCATAGTTCTAAGCCAACGGGAAGTACCCTATAATATATAGGTACATATCGGTTTTGCAGAGAACCACCTTGATCAGAATCGAAAATAGGCTTAGAAGGGCAAACAAAGGTGTCTTGGTGGCAAACATTAATTCATGCAAATAAAAACTTTTTGTAAGACGAGATTATTGGATGTAGGCGTTTGTAATGACGCTTACATATTACATGTTCAGAGTATGGTTTTATAATGTTTTATTTACTTTAATACCTACACTACGAGTACTACAACTTATCTTTCTTGTATAATATTCGATTAGCCCTGAAAACTCCATCTCTAAGCATTTTATTTTAAATAGTTTGACAGTTAGATTTTGCAAAAGTAAGCAAACTCATATCGTCATAAGAGTATATTTAATATTTTTGCATCTACGAGTAGTAAAATATTCACTTATTGCTTTGGTAGTGGTTTGAAAATATTAAACTTTTGTAAATTACTTCGAAAGAAGATAATAATTTAAGTTTTAATTTAATTTTTATCTCTTTTTAATAGACAACTCCTGTAGCCTATTACTGCTGCTCAAATTTAGAACGCTTTAATTTAGCTGTAATAATAGTTGCAATTTTAATCAATAGCCATTAGCTATATTTTTCAATGCCACCATAAATATTTTTAAGAAATGTTTGTTTTCAAAATGCAGATTTTTTTCCAGCTAATCAGTAATCGAGCTTATGATATTTCTATCTAATACTTTTGAGCATTTATGTATCGACGAGATAGGAAAGGGTTACCAATCTATTGTAAAAGTTCATGATATCTATTTTATTTCTTACATCTGACACACAACGCCATCTAGTTTCACATTAAGCAGACCTATAATAATATTTTAAAAATTAAGACAGTGTATGTTTCGGGTGAAGTGAAAGGTACCACTTTGTAATATTGTGAATGCTCGACATTAGAGTTCAAAAGAACATAAATCTGACAGAACAATTTTCTATCTGGACATGTTTTACGATTGATGCTATTATTTTGTTGGTATCTCGTAAAGAGTACATTTTATGAGTGTACATTCGGTTTTTATAGTTCTGTGTTACGTAAAATGTACTAAGAGGAGTATAAGTATGTCCACTTTTATCATTGTTGTATCACTGACGTCGACAACTATTATTTCTCTCACTATATCAGTTTAAAATACTAATTACGAGTATTTGTAATAAAATACTAAATGAAAATTTCAGCGCATTTCAACCACTGATTTTTGCATTTTTCATTTTGACTTCAGGTAGATGTGCGAACATTTTTTTTAAATTTACCCAGACTATTAGAACAGATGTCTATGTCCTCCGAAGCAACTGAAATGTTGTCATATTCGCGAGTCATCCTAGCAATTGGTGCTTGCTTCCCTAAATTCGTCCGGGCTCGTGGGACCTTCAATAGCGGGCGAGGGTAGCGTGGGATTCTAGTTGGAACACCTATACCGACCTTACTGAGGAGGTCTGGACAGTCAATGTAGTTATGGAACAGTTTGTATAAGAATACTAGATAAGATAGAAAGAAGAATAATTGTATTGAATGTGCAGAAATATCTTCAAAATCACTCCTATCACCTTAAATTGTATCATATTATAATCATTGCGCCTAACAAAATACATATATCTATTTATGAAAAGCAAGTTTTTTTTATTTAGTAAAAACGGCTTAAGAAATTTCAATTAACTGAAAATATCATTTTAATTTAAATATCATCATCATCATCATCATCATCAACAGCCTTTAATAGTCCACTGCTGGACATAAGCCTCTCCTTAGAAAGGAGGTTTTGGCTTACTATACCACGCTGGCCAGACGGGTTCGTATAGGGTTTGTGTTAATTTAAATATACGGTACTTATATTCTATTTCCATGTATATAGAACTCTTTAATCTTGAAGATTGTCCGTGTGGTGACGTATTAAAAATACAGAGTGGCAACACCCCTATTCAGCGTAGTATAAAAGGCTATAACCTCCTTTATAACGAGAGGCCTATGTCCAGCAGTGAACTATTAATGTCTGTTGATAGCTCACACTCACACACTTAAAATTACACTCTTTAACTTTTATTTACAATACGGACTTGAGTGTATGAATTCCGATAAATACATTTAACAAAAAACTTTTATCAGTATATAACGTTTTCATTATGATACTTCATGTCAATTTAATAGTCATATCGCGTGTGACCTCGGCATAGTTTGAACTTTCGAGCACATCGAACCGTTTTGATACAATGATGGGTACTTTATCGATTGAAGTAATAAATGTGTTCTTTATTTAAAAACCAAATGTAAAAATGTTGTATAATATTCAAAGATCGACCTTACTTTTTTCTTTTCAAGCAAAGTAACAAACGTAACAAAAAAACTTCAAAGAGACAAATAGAAAATATATTACGTGGACTTTGAACTAGTGCCTACTTTTATACCATTGTCAGGTAGTATATCTATTCTAAAACTAGATGATAAAAAACTTATGAAAGATATCTGTGATGTGATGTAACATACTTTAAAAACAACTTTACATACTTTAAAAAAAATAAAAGTTGTTAAAGAACTCACAGCAATCCATCTTGTCCCATAATTGAGTCCTGATTGAGCGAAGGAGTACATGGGCGTACCCAGTTTTTGAGCCCGAAGGGGGAAACAACTAATTAATACTAAGCATACAAAAGAGGGGGTTACTGGGTAGGTGGTAATATTGAAAAATGGACTTGTACTTGTAGTCAATAAGTTTCTGAAAGTTAAATTTATCAATAAAAGGCTCTCTCCTAAGAAAACTATATGTAAATGAACTTTTGTTCTTCATAAGTATTTGAGGTCTACATAAATTATGTATTTATTTTCAATCTTTTGAAGTATGAAAGTGGAGTTATAAAGTAAATGGTAACCTTTGTGTTACATTAGCATTGAATATAATTTTGACATTTCTTTTAAAGTTATAAATACTACTACTGGAGAGCGCCTGGCGGTCAAATTTCGACTGCTTTCAATGTCTTGTTCTTTTTTTGACCAATATAAATTGAACTGTCATTGTATAGACTATACTATGCAAGATCAAAATATATACTAGACTATTTACTATTACTAGTTACTAGTTATATGTAGTCGTTTTATATAAACATTAAATGTATAGTATAGATTTAAAAAAATATATACTAGACTATTTACTATTACTAGTTACTAGTTATATGTAGTCGTTTTATATAAACATTAAATGTATAGTATAGATTTTAAAAAAAAAACGAACGCCGTAATTGTTTTAAAAAGAGTTCAAAGATTTTTCTTTAAGTATTGAAAGAAGATTTATCAGAGAATTCATAAATGGATCTTTATAATGCAGCGTCTGACGCAAAACTTTAGTTTTCCCATAGCCAAAAAAATAGTTTAGGACAACTAAAGTTTTATTGCAAAAACCAGATTTCTCACGTCAATGAAATCACTGCTCTTTTTTCTATATTGAACCATGAGAACTATTTAGTTATTTTATTCACAACACATTTTTACACTTCAAAAATATCCATGTAATCGTTAAGAAGGTATTTTGCAATATAAATAATCCACTCTTATATTTAGTTTTATTATAAACGAGTAGGACTCATGCTGCTCCTTAGCATTAGGTTTAAGTTAAATGATCACACATAGCTTAACTATTTAAAGTGGGTAAAAGGTCAGATGAATATGTTATTGAGAACGCGTGAGATAGAGATACTTTTAAAGCAAATGAAATGTGCAGGAGGCAATCGTATTTGAGTGAAATATGAAAAAAGGTAACAATTAAAACACTTTCAATACGAGTTGATTGAAAAGGTTTCATATTCTTGTTTAGTATATAGATATTACATATCGTTGCGAAGCTTTTGTACATTAGAGCTAATTTTTATCTTTTAAAATTAATGAAATACAGAATGAATACTTATTTTAGATGATTTTACTCCAAAAAACTTATAAAAAATCTGTCAGTCTGTGCCTGGGCAATCTGGTCGTAATAACAGGCATTCAAAAGTATGCAATACCTGTTACGTAATTGATTTAATTCTCTTAGGAAGATTATAGGTATTTCATTAAATCATTTTCCGATATATTTTTTTTGAGATCAGTATTATCAAGTCAATACATGATAATTTAATTAGTAAAAATTTCCTCGTGCTTTCTTTCCACTCCGTTGGGCACTAACGCAACGAAGACGTGGCTATATTGAATCAAACTACAAGGTATTTCACTACAAGGAGTTATTATATTGTATACCGACTTCTACATACAACAAAAACAGACAAACATCAATGTCATTATTTGGCAATGACAAGCTAAAACTGCGTAGTAACCTAAGATAAAGAAATACCATAGTAACCACCAATTCGGTATAGTGTATTGAAACTTCGCGTGCGGTAAAGTACATATACAAGCTGTCAGAACAAGTTCTTTGTGTTGGAGAGATATAACACCCGTTCCTCCACACGGGATTAAACCTGAACTCGTAGCAATCCTTGGCCGCCTGTCAGAAGTACCAAATTGGTGTAGTCCACTGCTGATTTAGAAGGGCTTTGGCCAGTTTTTAGCCAGATGATGTTTTTTTTTTATCAAAACACATAGCGTATATACATAAATATACACATAGCGTATATACGTAATTACGTATTGTTTTTTTTTGTTTTTTTAACCTTACTTTGTAGTAACATACCTAATTTTTCAACTGCTCCCATTGAAATTTTCTGTATTAGTCTTTGAAGCAGTAGTATACATGTTAACAAAAGTGTATTTTATATTGTGTTGCTAAGTACGAGTGTATTGTGTAAGAAATTTGATAGAAAAATATAGAGGCTAACAATGAACATTGTTGTTAAATTGCTCTGTAGCATAAATGTATTTAGAAATATATAATTATGATCATTTACAAATAAAGGTACCTGGATAATGGCAGTGGGCTTGCCCCTATCACGTAAGTTAACTAAAACTATAGTAGCAAGAAGTGGATGTTTTAATTTCCCGGTGTTAGTGTTTAATTTTATTGTTGTGAATCTTTAAAATTATAAACAGATTTTCGTACTGGTTTAGAATACCACCCCGAGTACATAAACAAAGTAAGAAATATAAACAAAACAACTGATCTTTGAAATTTAACCAACTTCTGGAATATAAACGATGTTGTGTATAATCACTGGATTTTGGAAAGTAACTTATTACGAAAATGTTTAAAGACAAATTAAAGTAATGCTTGGGTATGCAAAGGACAAATTGATGGCAGATATGTTTATGTGAAAAGTTGTGAAAAGTTGTTTGTTATTAATTAATAAATAGTAAAGAAAGAGTGGATGAACGGAGACTTTTTATTCATAAAGGTACTTTGAAAGACATTATGTTAAGGCATTTTTTATATGCTACGTTTTAAATTACTCATTACGTAATACCAGGGTTGACAGGATAATACAATTGGTCTAAGCCCTTGGTGCTTAGACCTGGTTGAACATTAAAACTCTTAAAGGTAGGTAAGTAATGAACTTATGACAATTGACCTATTTTTTTTGCGTTAATTTCCTTCTACACATCTTTATAGTATATTTTAAACATTAGTTACATTAAATTTGCATTAAAGTATTTCAAACTCGGTAGTGCCGTTGCTGTTCACAGAAGATAATGTCTCAATTTAGCCTCCCATGTGCAAGTGACATGTTTGTCGGTTGATTCCATTGTCTTTCTCCTAAATAGATCCTTTAGACGTAATGTCCTAATAGTGTGAGGAATGAGATTACCCTTAGTTCAGTAACTACTCTTTTGTTTGTAAGGGTAATCCATTTATCTGTTATCTGTATAAACGCCTATCTGTTCCTCCATTTGATAGAACATACATAAGAATACAGAACACGATATTTAGTCTTTTTAATTCATCCTATCAACATTAATTGTATTCGGATCACATTAAAATTAAGTTCAAAATTTTCACATTAAATGATATGTTTAATATTAATGACCTAAACCATAGGTGTAGGTTTATGCCATTTTAGCATATTTTTTTAATTTATGACAGTTATTGTTTAAAATTCTAAAAGTTTTAAACGATATCTTGACGTACCTTTTCATTATTTTCTATCTAGTTTGGGATCATACTGCCGTGTGTAAGATGTATGGAGTTATTATTATTATTATAAAGTTGAAGCAATGTACGAAAAAAAAAACAAAGAAAAATAATTCCCTTCAAGTAGTTATAAATAGAGGGATACTTTATATAATATGTCCAAAATATTTTAAGATTTATTCATTTATGATATTTGACAAGAATAAATAATACTTTACTTTTGTTAAGATGGTTACATTTATCATTATTTTCTCACCATAAACGACATATTTAAGTAAAGTTAGATTTAAAATAGATTAATTTATTTTCTTTGTTGACCAGATAAAGAAATTGAAAGAAAAGAAAGTGATATAAAAACACAATCTCATCGTTATTTTCTTTTAAAATAGATTTTAATGGAGACCTTAATTTACTAAAAACAAATGTTTTAACATTTTATTCTTACAAGATTATAGTCCTAAGGCTTGTCAATCGGTACTGAACAGGTAAAATATTATTTAAAAAGGTACAGTTTTGTTTTTACCATTTGATCATATATAGATGTTTGATCATCGTAGCAAAATTCATAAGATGCGTTCCAATATTTATATCCAAGTTTTAGGGATTCTTAAGGTATTTAATGAAACATCCACATATGTTACAACTTGTTCTAAGAAAATCTGATCGTATTTGAACAAAAGTTTTGTTTGTTATTTGTCGTGGTAAAGTAAATAATGCCAGTTATTATATTAGCACAACCCATACATACTCTAATGGAATTACTTGGAAATCTCAAGACAAATATATATTTTCCGATGAGGCGAAGAGAAAAGGTTCTGAAGTTGCAATAAAGATAACTTTTGGCGACAAAACTCCTTTGTCTCAGAAACAAACACAATACGTTACTTATGTCATACCTAAATAGAAAAGCAAATAAAATTTGAACGGTACAGAAACACAGGCAAATGAATATTTTGAAGCGCATGTGTGATGTTTTATTTACTGTTAGCTAAATAAATTTAATTAATTAATAGAGTCAATCTTAACTAATGTTGTTAATAAGAAAATGAAATTATGTATACACGCTATGTGTACCTGTAATTCTTAAAACGATTGCTCTCGCGTAAAACATATTATTTTACGTAGTAAAACATATTATTTTTTACAATTTTTCTGTAATTAAATTTAGGAGCTACATGTAAAATAAAGTAAAAACAATATTAAGAGACGATATTAGTATTAGAGACTTATATTAGTTCTAATGTTTTCGAAAACTTAAGTAAATCGTCAACAATCACTATAAAAGCTAGCTAAACATTACTTCGTTTGATTAAAATACATATTTATAACGGATATACTAGTGAAGCCAAACAGTTTTAGTACGATCATAACAACTTCCGTTGTTTAAAAACATTAATTTAAAACCACAATGAAGTCACGCATGTCATTGAATTTTAACAATAAAAACTTTTCTCATTTATATTGAATGAGTGGGCACGATTTTCACGATATATTTGATAAAAAAATGAACCGAAAACTTTTATTCGCAAAAGAAATAATTTGGCTTAATAGCTTTCTATAAGTTTAAGTAGTCTGTTACTCTGAATTAATTATGTAGTAATATCTTCAGAAATTGAGATCACCAATAGTCGACTTCTATTTTTTGTTCAAGATAAATCTTGAAACAATTTTTTTAAAATTAAAAGTTTATTAAGTACAGGAATATTTTTTGAAACCCAAGTCAATATTTTTGTTGCATGTAGATAGTGTATAATAGCACTCTTATGTTTGATAGCATAGAAAGTTAACATATAGGTAAAACGTAAATAAAAAAAAGAAACAAAAAAAATCCACTGATAGTGACTAGAATTTTTTACCGGTAAAATAACACTCTTCGTATTCTGTTATAGTTGAATGCAAATACTGGAATTGAAAATTTAATTTTGATTTTTTTTTTCTCAATAAATTCTAAAATTATACAAAACAAATTTTCCCGCTTATTTTATTAACCCCTTGTTTATGTGAGCAATAATATTTATAAAAGATTTCAAAGTATTAATCTCTTTGTATGCTATCACGAAACAATATTTGTATTGCGAAAATTCATGAGTTATGTTTGTCTCGGATAATAACCGTTGCCCATGGACACCTGCTACTCAACAGACAATTGCATTTTTTTTTTTCTTTTTTTTTTAAAGACAACTCCCGCATTAGGAATATATCCTGGGTCGCGGGGGACGTTACAAACATACATAAAACGGACACAAAGAACACCCAGACTCAGAACAACAACTTATGGATCACACAAAGTGACATCCCATGTATGATCGGAGCCAAACACTCGTAGTTGTAAGCGGAGTGACGACCGCTTAAACCACTACGCCATCCATGTATTCATTGCATAGTACTATCAAATCTCGGTCCCCTGTATAGTATAGGTTAAAAATTCTTTACTGAAATCTATCCAAAAAACCTCTGCTGTGTCTACAGTTCCACAGGCGATTTAATTATAATTTATCGCGATTTCACAGTATTAGTGCTAAAACTCTGTTCATCTATAAATTTTTAAATACTTGGAATGAAATGGATGTTTGGTGATAAATGAAACAAACGTCTTATTTGGTGCACGACTTATTTATAACTGCTTTAATAAGCTCCATACTAAATAATCCCCCTTAAAGTAAAAAAATATATTATAATACTAAATATTGTATTTTTTTATATTGTTCATAACCATTTTCTTAAAATAAAAATGGTTTTATATACTGTTGCAGTATGTGCAGGTAATAGATATATCTATGTCACCTTTATCGATGATAATTACTAATCTATTCATAGTAATTTGTATTTTTTTAGTAGCATCGTTCACAAAATAAGGTAACAAACACTACGATGTAAAATGTTGTATAAGCACCGTATCAACAATAGGGATTATTTAATTACTTTCCTTTTCCCAATGTAGAAAGTATTTAAAATGTTTATAATTATACAAATTTTAGTTCAATTATATAACACCTTTGAAAGACATTTTCTTACGAGATAGATATCGATATCAGTATAAGAAAATTAAAATCGATAATCGAAATCCGTCCACAAACCATTCTCTATTATATGTGTAATTGTTAAGTAATCTTTAATTTACATCTATTCATTTAAGCCTGCTTGATTTAAAGGCAAATTAAGTTTATCGTTCCGACCCACTGATGTATAAAATTGTCTACCTTTAGTTTGTCTTGTTTTTACACCTTTGGTAGTCCATACAAAGTGGCAAATCTACCCGATTCTGATAAAATTTATGGACGTCTATACGTGTCACAGTAAGTTGTAACGTACATATTTAGAAACACTAAATATTTTAAATATAGCTAGTGCGCTCCATCTGTACAGTACGATGTCTAGACAAAAAATGGTAGCCAAGCATTGGGATTTATTGAAGATATTCATCAGTTTGAAGGATCTAGTTAAGTGGTGAAATGCCTTACCGTGTGCGTGATATATACTCGCAGTTAAGCAATTAATCTCGTCGTAAGCGAGTGAATTCCTACACTGTTAATAATTGAAACTAACTACAAGGTTTTCGTCTAAGAATGTGCTTTGTTTCAGGATATAGATTTATATGAGTCTCTGTTGAATTGCACCTATTTATGGCAGTCCTGTAGTTACGAAGATTATGACAGTGGAGGTGAAGATGAAGGAAATATGATTAGTGTTGGTATATTCATATAATAATGAATGAATCCAAAAATAGTAATAGACTCATATACAAAGGGTAAGCTTCGATCATATTGAACACGTGTCTTATAAATATAGAACTATTTTAATCTTCGGTGGAAACCTTGGGGTTTCTTGGTAGTGTGAAGCATTCTGTTTATTTTTCTATCAACACTAAACCTGTGTGTAGGACTATGACTATATACTACATACATACGTAGGGTTTACGTTTTAGGTTTTATATATAACAGACACATGTTTAGTACTTTATATCATTAATTCAAAAGTTTATTGTATCAATGTAGAGGAGGAGGATAATAATAAAGTACTAAAAAATTATTAATTGATTAAAATTCAAAACCACTATTTATATATTAAGTACTCTTCATTGACTCTTCTGGGAGAATTGGGCTAGGGGTAGACCTGAATCCGTTATGGAGGATTGGCTCGAGAGGCACCACGGGACCCTCTCATACCGACTGACGCAGGTGATCACTGGGAAAGGATGTTTCGGGGATCACCTGTGTCTGATCCGCAAGGAGCCAACGCCTGAGTGCCACCACTGCGATGGTCGGAGCGTGGACACGGCGCTCCATACGCTGCCAGAATGCCCGTCGTGGGTGGAACAGAAGCGACACCTCGTGGCGGCTATCGGAGTGGGAGTTCTCTCGCTCGATAATCTGATTGCGGTTATCGTGCGGAGCGAGAGTGCGTGGAGCTTTACTGTCTCCTTCTGCGAGCAAGTTATGCTTGCGAAGGAGATGGCGGAGCGGGACCGGGAGAGGTTTAGAACTCTCCCGGTCCGCTAGGCTCGGGAACGGGCCAAGTACCGCAAACGACTCAGGCGCTGGAGGTCGCAGAACGACCTCCGTCCTCCATAAGCGCAGGCCTGGGGGTGTCGGGTGAGGCCATCTGTCACCCTAGAAGAAGCAGACCGGGGTGGCGGCGAGCGCGTTGCAAAGCGAGCGAGGACCTTTCGGGAGCACAGAGAGAACATGGGGGTTCCCAAACCGGGGGGTTGGCCTCTCCCCGCCGTAGATGGCCCGAGGTACGTCGGGGCTCCAGGGATTTCCTTTCCAGGGTACACCAGGTTCCCCGACTACTGGTACCTGAGACAGCGTGCGGTTTCAATCGGTTCGAGTCCGACATTGCCACCGGTAAATGGTATCCGAGGGGATTTCCGCAAAGAAAAAAAAGGGTAGACCTGAATGGAGACGGTTAGTTCAACAAAATGTTAACAGCTTTGAAGGTCAAAGAAGGTGCGATCACGATACCAAACGATTTGTCTCGAAAATATACCACCCTTTGATTACAATTACCTTAATGGTGTGCTAACTGTTTCCACTACGCACATACTTTCAGGGTCAAGATAGGGTACGTAAGCCACACCAGAGCACAGTCACCAGTCACAACAACACAAACAGTCACCGTGGCTGTAGTCGCCATCGGATAAATACTCTTTATTGCACACTTAGTCGGGATATATTAATTATAGAAAACAAAAAAAAAGGTCTGCGATTACTTTCAGGCAACCCTTACGATTAGATGGAATATACTGTATACGCATACGCATTTTACGCAACAGAATTTTCGCAGTTACGCAATGTAAAGAAATCTGTTAAGTAAACTGTAAAAAAATGTACATTTATTATCTAATCAGAACAAGTTATAAAATAAAATCATTACGAAATTTGATCGTTTTTGTAACTTTTCTGAACAAAATCTCACACAGTGTTCGACGCGGTCGTGCAAATCTATATAACCTCGTATACGTTACCCTTTGTAGTCTTAATTTTAAATATTTATGAAAACCACTAAAAGTAAGTGCTCATTCGTTTCTTGTAAAAATAAATACGTTGATTTTAACTTCATAATAAGAACCGTGGAGTTTCGACCATTTTTTGTTTTGTTGAATCCTTGTTTTTTATACTTCACTAACATACGTACTTCAAACTTTTTGTCTTGCATAGGTGTAATAACAATACAATCAAATTAAATTCAGCCATTGTTGAAAATAAATAGCAGTCCTAAAGTTATTCGATGATAACGCTCTTATACGAGTGTAATGAAGTTTATTGTATATAGTCACAGTAATTTGATATGTTGCCCTAATAACGTATATTAGCTGGCGGCATGATGACAACGTAATTGTATTCTCAGAAGTAAACAAAGGCTTCTAATGGCTAATTTATAACCTCTATTTCTCTAACTATGCTTTGATATTATAGCACGTCTTTCATACAACTATATTCCGATTTATTTTTATAAATATGTCATTAATATATTTAAAAATAAACGAAGTTGTGCGAGTATGACATATAATAAGGGTTCCATACGATAGTAGTAGATGGTTCGTATATCTATGAAACCTTTACTAGAAGATTATTACTTGGTTTTAGCTTGCTTTTTTTTAGCCGTGATATAAAAACACTGCCAAAAATAATAGAAAGTGTATTTTTTCGTTACTTGTGAAAAATTGAATCCGTTGGTAGTAGTTTAATTTTTTACAGCTTTAAGCGATTGGTTATATTTATTTTATGTTACTAAAAATTATGTTATTAAAAAAAATGTCTCGACTGATGGATAGACAGACCGCAATGATTTATGATCTGAATTCTGTAGCTTTTCTTTTTTGCTATTAGAGACCGGTGCTATAAAGTCAGGTCTAAGCAGATTGTATTTTATTTCGTCGGAAGGGATTACGTCTTACACGAAACTAGAAATATTTCAATCAGAATAAGCTGGCGTTGCGTCTAACCACAAACATGTTCATAGAGTAAACTTGAACCATACAAATTATTATGTTTCAATGATTTTATGAAAAACTTGTCATATTTTTGTATTTAATGTAAAGATTGTTCACCTGTACAAATTTACTTACAAATTTCAAAGAAGCACTATTTTGGGAAGTTAGTTAACGGCTCGGTGCAACAAAAGTCACAACATGTCATTTTGTAATTTTACAGGAACGGACTTTTGAGTTTTTTTTCGAACAATTTGCCTTATTTCTAGATACTACCTACAGTAGCCGAAATATCCCAATAATATTATATTATTTGTTCTTTCAGCTACAGTTTCATGTATAAAATTAATTTTGATTTCATGAGAAAATTGAAAAAAGGCAAGCAAAAAGAAAAAGTCCTTACTTGTCACTTTGTCGCACCAGGAATAAATTTTATTTAATGATTTAAGCGTATACGTCTATGATTTAAGACAAGTTTTTAAATAAATTTAAATATATTACATATTTATAACGTTTATTTTCTTCTCACAAAATCAACAAACAATTGTCTTATAAAAAAAACTACAAATTTATTCTTCTAGGAAATTGTAAGAAATTGTACACTACAAGAACCTATTTCGTTTGCTCTCTCTTTACCTAGGCCCTCTTGCCAAAAGAATCCAAATGTTTTCTAATCTTTGATATTGGATCTTGTGAAGTTATAACAGTTCAGTTTGCTTTTATAAAAAAATGCTGATGATTGACGTACTGGACAAGGCAATATAGCCTGAACATCGTAGCCACAATGACATTGGTGTCATACTTTTGCACTCATCTACATTTTTTTTTTCGCATTTATTTATACCTATATTTGAAACTATACTCGTAGCTCCATCAGATTAATATATAATAAAATTTCTTGGTTTTTTTAAATATTAAATTTCAAAAAACTCTTTGATTTGATAGTTTCAAGTATATTAGTCAAAAATTATAAAATTGTACATACAAAAAGCTTTTTACAATCAATGACTTTTTAGCTCCAATTTATTGGAAATAACAAAAAAAATTTTAAAATCGCAAAAAGAATTGAGACCTTGTTTTTCCAATATATATGGTATAAATATGGTCATAAATACTTTTAAGCTGATGTAGCTCCAAGTCATGACCAGCTCACGCGGGCGTGAGGGCGCTATTGTCCAATCATACTTTGTTCTCCCAATATTCATTAAAAAAGTAGCAAGAACCACAAAGACACTAACGCTGTCTATCAGGATATTCAAATACTTTCGGAGCTGTCTTTGGTTCCCCAAACGAAGGCATTTTTGCAATTTTGCCTATTTGTGACTTTGTTACACCGAGGGTGTGTGATATATGGATTAAATCGTCATGGTGGCAGACGAATGACTGAATGTCAGAAATAATTTTAGGTACAAACTAATTGTGTGTTGAGAGTTGTGTATGACAAATTGTGCCCGCTCCAAAAACTAGGTCGTCAGCAGTCATTATTTACACGTATATTATTTGATATGACAACTGCCGCATACTGTTTTTACAGTTTGGCAGACTTTAAACATGTATTATAAATGTTTAATAAAGAGAAAAAAAAATGCCCCGAAAAAAAAAAATTGGAGCAATATGAGTATTCATAATCCATTAAGGGAAAATTTAATTTAATTTAAGTTGCTTTCCGTGTAAAACTATATATCGTGTGTATCATATAATAATATTTTTTGGATTTGAAATAATAGTAATCAATCGATGAACACAATCTGATGACGACACGATATGAGTTCAATTTTCAAAGCCCCATTTTTATTACTTTATGTTAATAGTAGTACATTAACCAATATACTTAAAATAGTACACTCGTTACCTATAACAAGTATACAGTAAACAGAAAATAACAAGGCGTTAACATAACTTTTTTGATTGCCTGTCTCCTTTCCATTCTTCTAAGAAATGTATCCTACTTGGATCGTTGAAGCACTTAAGACGCTTATCCTTTAGAAAACTGTCTTCTAACGGGCCGTCGCCTTCATCGTGAATACATAAATAAATGTCAATTAGTTTAATCCTTAGTTTAATTGGAAGATTAACTGATACTTTCGTTTTCTTGATTCGGCTTTTGAATTTCATTGTATAGTAAAAGGTTTTGTTAAAATAAGTGAGGAATGTTTTTTTTTCTTTCTTTACACAAAAAATTATAAATATATGAAATAACAGTTTACTAAAGATGAAACATAAAAGAAAATGTTTTTATAGCAAAAAAAATATGATAATATAATGTTACTGTTATAATGTATACTGACATCATGACGCAATGTTGAAGCAACCAGCAGCCTACATCTACCCAAGAATTCAGAATAGAAGTGGAACATACTGATGGTCTTTCAGTTCCTCCAGCCTTCAGGTAGTAAGATGCCATATCTTATATTTCACTTTCCATTGCTACTTTTCCGCCAGGGCGTCTCCACTAAGTAGTGCCTTCGATAACAGACTTGGAGTGATCACTCCTGTAAGGAACTGGCTTTTTAGCTGGAGTTGAAGTCCTACCTTCTGTGGTGTGATACTTAACGGTCTACTAACTAACTATTAAATAGGCGAGAAATAGAGCGTGTTGTGCTCAAGTTTTGCGGCATCCTACAGGATTTATTCATTTATTTATAACTGGTAGGGCCGACATCTTTGATAAATTTGCTTAACCTAGAGGATTGCAACAGTAAGCCAGTTACTAATCCCCACGTTTAGTTCAATACATAGTTAATTTAAATTTTAAGCAGCTTGAAGCACGCTTTACCATATGAGTAATCAACGTTAGGAAAGATAAATAGATAGATAGATAAATGATTTATTTGTACACCAGGGTTTTACAGACTTTATAAAGTAATTAACAACATTTCCTAGGATTTCGTAGGACTTCAAAAAGTGCTTACTTATTTTTTTAATATGCGCAGAATGGTAAACACAATCCATAAACTACATTTTTTATATTTTTGCAGTACAGCTTTTATGAATATTATAACTTTTATGTCAGCTATAAAAATCACAGATGGATATTTTCATAATCGCTTTTAGAAGGTAGGTGGTGCAATATATAAATTTGATTAATATATTTTCTCAAACGTCACAAACGGATGTTGATCATAACTCAATTTAACAGTAAAGCTGACTAACTAACATTTGTGGTGATGATAAAGGAAAAACTAAATTTGCCAACCAGTATATTGATACAAACAACAACGATTGTTCTATCACCGAACGATACTTTAATAGACAACAAGCCAACTGAGTATGTTTTACTTGTGTAGATATATCATAGCTAGGTAATTTACTTTTTCAAACTCTATAATATTATAATACTCTACAATAACGATTAGCTTATCATCCCTCGCTTTGACTCATACTCGTAATGTGTTTGTTGGGAAAAAACTTATTACCTACAAATAAATCTGTCTTTGTTTTGGGAAGAGACAATATAAAAAGTTTGTTCCTCATTTCTATTGTCATATTAACTTTCAATAAATATTTTCCTTTTTGTCTGATACTCTATCCATCTCATTTAAATTCTTTCTTTTATTTCTTTATATGTATTTATACTCTGGAAATAAATAACTTGTTTTCATATATAACAGCTGCTTTCAGTTTTTGTATCAGTTTCGATGATAGCTATTTCCAATTTGCTACTACGCAGATATACTTTGTCGTTTTGCATTGGAATACATGCTTAAGTTTCTTCTTGTTTATGCTCCGTAATAAACTTAATTGCATCATCATCATCTGCCTACCCTTATCTTTATTATCTTTTTGGTCTGCGCAGTAAGTATGATTCTTCCATTCTAATCTATCTTCTTCTTAGCGTGTCGATGACAATTCAAATTGAGTCGGCCCAAAATTTGGCGACGAGTTCCGCACTCTCAGTAGCCTCCATCAGTTCCTGTGATGTGCAAGTAACAGGACAGGCTGGACACGATATCAAGTGCCCCATAGTTTGTGGGGCAAGACCACATTTACACTCCAGGGCAGAGTCATCTATGAATCTCCACCTGAACAGGTTTTCTTTGCTTCGGCCTACCTGTGTCCGGAGTCTGTTTAGAGACTTCCAGGTCAGCCATGGCAACTCGTGTCCAGGTGGAAGATTTTCGGCAAGTGGCACAAATGGGTTGGGTAAGGAAACGCTATTCTATTCTAATCTATCATTTGTTATCTCACTGTTTACTCCCTTCCTAGTCTTCGTCCATCCCCTTTTTCCTTGATATTCCTCTTTTCTTGTACCCTTCAACTCCTATAATACCTAACACTTTCTTCGCCAAATTTTCCTCATCCCTCCATCCTTCGTCCTCCATGTTATATAAAAATTGACTTACCGGCTAATTGACCGACTCGACGCAATTTTAGAATGCATTTTTTCGGTCGGGTCGGCTTTAAGTCTACTACGATATGGCTGAACTTCGATTGTTTACGTGGAGTGACTGCCATCAGATCTCCACAACCGAAGCACTACACGATATCAAAGTTCTGTAGATAGACTCTTGTCAGACTTTTTGGGGCTCCCACTACCCGTAATGCTTGAAATATTTTTAAATATAGTCAGCAAAATACACACAGGTGTATTTAGTTTTGAGTTTCCTTTGCACTGAAAGCTATAAAGATGTTATTTTTTATTTATTCCTGGTATTAACCCATCGGACAACCATGCGTGCGATAAATTTACTTTTACACGCACGGCGACCCCAAAACCCATCTCCCTTCGGAATTCCGCCTGTACTTTATTTAAGCTATAATATAATAACTCAATACCACATCTATTTAAATTGTTGCTGAAATGTATTTATAATTAGATTTTCAACTATATATTATTAAACAATATTAAATGAATGTGTTATGCGATTTTCTTACTTTTTTCAATTATACGATAAAAGCATGCTTATTACTAACTTCTGAACTTTGGCGTTCCATGACAATTTAAGACATAAGCACCGCCTCAAGCTCATTCAGCCTGTCCGTGACCACAGTTAGCGTATACAGTTTATTCGAAACGTCACATATGAAATGTCAATGAAATACGCGATCGCATTAAGTTCCGTCAACATATTAAAATGCTTATTATTTTAACACCTATCATTTAAAGATTATTTATCCAATATATATGAGTATGTTTTAAAAAACACTTTTGTTTTCTATGCTATAATAAAATTAAAGTTAGGTTCACTTCATACCTATTAAATACTTGCTCAGGTTCATATTGATAAGAAAACATAAGTAACTTTTAGTCTTTGTCAATTACTCATTTCTACAGATGTCAAATAGGTTTGTTTGAAACTGAAAAACAAAGCATAATTATAAAACTGCTATTTGGTTAAGAATCAAGTATTTTCGAATACTTATGAACACTAACTTGGGATAATTGCCCAAAGATTTCTTCTATATGCTAGTGATCCATCTTAGTGTGACGTCTTCTACTGACGGTTTTGATAGATTTTCGATGGCTCACTTTTGACCTTACAAAGTTTGCGGAGGTAGTAATTAATACATTATATAATAACAAATATTGCTGCATTATAAATTAAATTATACAGAATTTTCCTAGCATCGTTGAATTATTTAATTTAACGGCGATACGAAAATACTGTAAAATTTTGTATTTCTTATCGTATTTTTGAAGTGCTGCTGATTAAACGCCTCTAACAGGTCGGGCATACAGGTACGCGAACCCCTGGCCTTTTGGAGTGACTGTAGTCTTAATTTTGTTATTTAATCCAAAAATTAAAATAACGCCAGTAACTTGCATTGTACTATACTTAAGTTATATAGTTTTTTTACGACTTCAGATTTCCTTTAGAAGTTGTTTCCTAGATTTATGTGAACGGGTGAAGTATATTATAATTTTACTTATTTTGTGATGGTAACACTTGTATAGTGTTTGCATGCTCTCTTTAGCTGAGAACAGGCTCCGCCTTGCATGTAAGTAATCTGCTGTTTAATAAAAACGTAACAATTTTTAAATTTCATTATGAATGATATGATTAAAATAAAACAAGATAGTACTTTACTTTATTATTCAAATATTTACCAGGAATAGTCAATCGTAAACTCGATGCTAAAATTTACCCTTATTACTTGATTGACCTATAAAAACCTATTTGACGACATTGCGTGTAAAATTATATTGGGAATAAAACCCTATAATTTTATTTCTAGAGATACAAAAGCGACTATATTTAACATTAATCTTGGATTCAATAAACTAAAAACTGCAAAGTAGTCTGAGTTTGCTTCGTATTTCCTCGACTCATATTAATTAACGTCAGAAATGAGAGAATTAATATTCTGTAATTAACCCCTCTCCACAACTATTGTTGATTAATGAATTGATAACTCTATAGTTTGCACGTTATGAGTTGTTACATGGATACATTGAGATCTTGATATACCTTAAGGCAATGTCAAACATAATCTATGATTATTACAACTTGATTAGTGATGTAAGCAGTCATAAATAACAATCACTTTTTGTCACCGTTACAACATCGTTAGTTTTTAGACTACAAACCTTCTTTCACAAACAATGAAAACTCATAATAAAATGATGGATGGAATCCACTGAACAAAAGTAATTGTTTTTTTTAAGTTTTATGGTCTTCCTAAAAAATCTTTATAATAGAATTTGATAAGATTAAAAACAAAAAACGCATTTTTTAAACATTTTGTTGTGGGGTTTAGAGAAGTAAATAAAACGCTTTATAAATAAATTATTATAGCATATCTTAGAATTGTTGTTACTTACGGACCCTTGATAAGCTACCTACTTAAGGAACTAATAGCGTTTTAGTTTATGATTGAATAATCAGACCTTTAGAGTTTTAGAGAAGTCTAAAACTTGCATATCTTAATTAGAAATATAATTCTATATATATCTTTACACCAAATTTAGATGACGTATAAAGATTTAATCCTGTATATTAATATCATTAAACGTTGTTCATTATACCTTTCCATAAATCTCATAAGATGCCTGTCAGATTTCATTTAGGGCTATTAATGATCCCCGCTCTACGGGACGTATTTTAATAACATTATAGCATCGTAACTTGTAGATTCATTGACATTTTTTTGTTACAGGCAAAAATGTCAGCCCCAACAACGGATAGTACTGAAGCTATCACTAATTCCGGCTATGGAAGCAGCGACGAAACAGCCAGTCTACTCGTCACTGGGCCTTCTGTCACCGTAATAGTTCCGTCAGAAAACAGAAGCGTTAAACCAGTATTGCAAAGACAGGACTGTACAACACACTTGAGGCCACAACTTTCGGGAGGTCCGGGTAGCGAAGAAAGTGCCACATCTATCAGAATTGAAGATCAGGCTGCCAGAAGTGTTCCTGATATCGAATTACAATGTCGCGATCTCCCTGCAGACCGACCACAAACACTCATCTCTCCTGTAGCGACATGTTCGCATAGAGGGTCAGTGACCGCTTGCCAATTAGTTCCACAAACATATTCGAGATGCCGCGTTTGCGAACGGCGGCAATCTACAGCGCCGATGTCGGCGTTGCAACTAGCGCGCTCTGTGTCGCGAGAAAGCGTTCGTTCTATCTTACAATATCCTTGTGGATGTAGTTCGCTCCACACTGTCAGCACATGTCCAGTGATACAACCACCGGCGCTACTGTTGCCTACAACAAGTGCGAGAATCATCCGACAGAGTTCACAGCCGGAGTCTAGCGCATGCGCGGCACACTGCCCTCACCACGCCCACCATCACCCCAGCGCCTCATTGCGACAGTTACGAGAACCAGGGGATGGCATCGCGGGTATTGCCGCCGATTCACTGCGTATCAACGGAGGCATGCGCCCTTTCAAACAGGTAAGCCTGAAGTTCCCTAGATGGCGTCATTAGTTAGGATTTATTTTGTTTCATTCATTAAGCTGCTATATAAAAAAACGCAAGCCCACTCTTTAGGCAAACATAATATTTGTGTCACATACATTTGTAGTATATCAGGTTAATAATATAAGATTATTGTAATAATACATTTGTAGGAATTGTAAACTAACTAAGTAGTTATTGGAAAGGCATTATTTGAAACCAACAGTAAAAATAACCCAGGTAAGCGCTAGGTGAAATGGTGAATAAAACAGCTGTACAAAGTAAATATTACCAAATGGCTTCCACTCATAGAACGAGACAAAACTTTTTCCATAAATTCTGCCAAAATTTACTTTTTTAATGTATAGCTGAACTCATGGTCATCTTATGGTATACGTTTTAAACAAAGCAAAAAGTAGACGTTTTTAACTTTGTGTAATAATCAAACATTGACGGAATGTTCTTTTTTGTACTTGCATTTTGGAAACTGTTCCAACGGAAGAAGACGTTTAAAATATTGTAGTAATTTTTCGATTTTCAAACAAATTTTAAGAATGAACACTACGAAATTTTTATAAAAATATTGAAAACTACATACGATACAAGTGTACATTGTTTTGGTGTTGTGTGGTGTGTAGCAAGATTATTTCATGTTTTATTCGATGGTTCCTTCCATATGGTCCTCTTCCATAAATTCCCAAATCCTAGAGAATGTCTTATCCTGGCTCATTTTATTTATTTAAAGCAGATGGCGTGTACGTGCTGTGTAAGGGTCTTGGTGGGTTGTCCCTTTTAATAAAATCAAATCAAATGCATTCAAATTTGATTTGGTTTCTGTTTTTAACCTACAGGGGCTGCTCCTCTGTCCTCAAACCCTGTCGCAGACGCGCCGAGCCCGGCTGAGACGTGCATTCACTGAAGCCACAGGGGATACTGTTAACTACGTTAAAACGGTGGGCTTCAAACTATTGGATTATGCACAGTCGAATACCACTAACGATTGTACAACCTATATTCTAAAACTATCTCTCTAAAAGATCGAAATTGATAAAATGTTAACTTTTCAAGACATTCACAAACAGGCGCTATCTCAAGAAGACATTTTACTTTGTGATAATTAGTTCAGCATGTTAGCCAATTAGATAGAACACACGAAGCAGACATATATCAATTTTAGATAATCCTTTCGACGATATAAGGTTGTACAGTCGACACTCAGGTATCTGTGAATTGATCACCAAAGTAATTTGTTAGTTGGCGAATGTGTCGTCCCTATAGCTTCGTCTAATGACCACCGTTAGCTGTCCCCCCACGCCCCTGACATCTTACCCTAGCACTAAAATTGCTTGTCACGAACAAATCGTTTTCTGTTCATCACTTTACCAAAGCAAAAATGTCATCGTATCATCGAGCACATTTATTCGAAACTTGACAAATTGGCTTTGAATGTCGAGTGTCTTAAAGGATATAAAGGCAGGTACATCATTATTTTGTTTCATTTTTTCAACATCGATCATGAGTTACTGTTTGGTGGATTAATTCAAGACGTCAAAAAATTAAAGGAAAATGTTTTGTCATTGCTTTGGGAACCCATTACTCAAGCAAAATACACAGCACCTACACAATCATTAGTTAGCCATTCATTCGCATAATATTGATGGATATAGGTAGCGCTATGCACTTTAGATCGATGATTAGATTGCACGGAATCGAAGCTTGCGATATTATTAGATGACGTTCACTTTTTTCTGTTGCTTTTGAGTAATAGGTTTATGATATTATTTTGTTATATTAATTTGATATAAGGTAAGACGCTCAAAATATGATACCGTTATATGTAGAACCTGCCAAGTCTGTGAATTTTATAGTTTTAACTGATTTTGCATATAGTAAGATCTTGAACAAAATAAATCAGCTGTATTATTTTACATCGCTTCTCGGTTTCGAAGAAATTAAATTTCATAAAGATATTAAAAGCGCTCGTCTCAAATTATATGAAACGACAAAAAGGCTTGCATTCGTAAAGGTTTTCTTTTGCAAAAGATATATAAAATTAAAGTTTCTTCAAATAAAACAAGTTTACAAAAACCTGCAGATTTTAAAGTTTTACATAAAAGTAAAGGCCTTCGCATGCAAAGTCAAAAAGCGTGATATTGAAGATAAATGTAAATCAAAGCAACATCAATTTCACGTCAGACTATAAAGTGGATGTACTTCATTTTCTTAATATAAGCGTTTATGCATAATACTATTACATATTTTTTATGAGGTAATCAAGCATTTCAAGGTAATGACTTCCCTCGTTACTATATTTTTAAGAGTATTACGTCAACTATTCCGTGATGAGCTTAATATTAGACAGTTGTTATTTAATTTGGCGTTGGACCAGACGTTTAGGCGGCTTAATATAAATATTTAACTGACACAGATTTGACGTGCATAAATAATAATTTAAACATGTGCCATGATTTTAGCGACCGAGTTTGTCGAATAGGTTTTTCCGGTCAATATAAAAATAATACAACACAAGAAAATATGAATCCCATTGTAACCTGAACAAAGCCCAGCTACTCTAAACTAGTATAATAAAAATCATATATATTTGGAAGTGAAAGGGTGTATTGACAACAAATAATCATCGCTCAAACTCTGGAGAGACTGGTAATCTGTCATATAGAAGAACCTAGTACAGACACCAGTCTCTCATATAGATGTAATGCAATTACACTATGTATCCATTTGTGTAAGAGACCAAAAAAAGTTATTATTACTATAGCAATCGTATACGTATGTGTGTGTGCAAAAAATGCTAAAACAAATAAAAAGTTTTTTTATATTGAATTTATTACTTTAGGCTACAGAATATAGGAAGTTACTTGGACAATTGTGTCCATTTATTTTAAATTCTGTTACGATACGTAATTAAAGTTCAGTTCCTGTAAACATATGTGTCACCTGTAAAAATAAGCTAAGAAATTGACATGAAATAAACAAATATAAATAATTGCACACGAGTATTTACATACATGATTATTCCTCGTCGAGGCATGCTCACTTAAACGCGTGGCCCACGAGATAATTGTCGCAAGAACTACCGGTCGATAACAACCACCGTAAAAAAGCGCTTTCGTTTATTATATATATAAAGGTTAGGCACGCTTTAAACGTATTGTCATCTAAGTATATCTTTCTAAGGTAAAATTTTATTAATTAATCGCCAGAATAAGCTATCTGTTCAGCTAGTTAGTAAAGCATACTGAAATTAAATTAAATGAGTTTACCCAAGTAATGTATTAATCATTTTCTAAGGCTGTAAACACTTTTATGGCTTTGGGAACATTGCTAAATTTAAGCTACATGTCTAATAAACTTTTTGAAAATCTGCTCGTTTTATAGAAACATCCAAATAAATTCTATAGCAATAAACTATTCTAGATTATTCTTAATCAATCAAATTCTTCAGGTTTATCTTTATTATACTTCTATTTTTATTACTGTTAGCAACTACAAATTTCAAAATATTTGTGTAATTATTAGAATAGCAAGCAAAACCAAAAAAAGTTACTTAATGTACTTTATATCAACTGTACCTACATCTTTTATACAAACTTAATGGGTTTGTCAGATTTTTATGACTAACAACCTGAATTTGGCGCATAAGCTTCATCTGCATTCAGACCTCCTGCTAATTATCTAATTAAAAATACGGTAACTGGCTTTAAACGTACAGATAAATTGTATACATGTTGATAAAAAATATACTTTAAAACTATTTTTATTACTAAAACATGTCGTAACCTTATAGAAAATTTGGGATTTTAAAAATAATAGCTTTCTATAATATTCCTCCACTTTAGTAAAAGAAAAACTCATGATGTTTTAAATTCTCAGAACGTCGTTTCCTACCACAACATTTGAATTATAAACCAATTTCTCTTTGTACGTTCAACATTGTCCTCGTGTACTCTGAATAATTTTTATACAACTGCTAAAGGAAAAATAGGACGTTGCCTCTGAACTTTCTACAGAATTCGCGTCATCAATTTTTAAAATACAACGTCGGATCTACAAAGTGGTATTATTATTGCACTAAATATGTACATTCTTACTGTATATTCTCTTACCTTTAGATTAAAGTTACATAGTATATTACACAAGAGAAAGACGATGCTGTTATTAAAAATAGATACACTTTGTTTGAACATCATTGCTAATGTTGAATTGAGGTATTTATGGTAAATGTCAAACAAATAATGTGGGTATATAGAGTTTTTAAGTTACATATCGAAAATCAAGGCAATCCTTACTATGCGAAAGTGTCATCTTTAGCTAATGACACAATAAATCTGACTATTCAGAGGGTGTATAAAGCTCACTTTACGTAGTTTGCCTTTCATGCGTTGATACGAAGTTACTTGCTCGTGCCCGGTCAATATACATTGCTTAATTTAGTCATTGGAAGAAACTTAGACAAAAACACATTTAGCCAATTTACTACATGCATATGCAAATCGTTAGCAAATTTGGCGAATACGTGGGACATAGAATTAACTTTAGAAAATCTAAAAAACATAATCTATACGCCCCTTTTTACTAAATGTTTTCAACTACACGCAACTAGTTTACAGAGTCACTTTATGCAAAGTCTGATTACAGTTTTATAGTTTAGATTAAATGTGATAAATAATACATTTATCAAATAGATGGACTACAATTTATAAAACTTCAATCTTAAACTTCTGCAATCTTTAATTTTTTTTTAAATACAAGCTCAACTAACTTACGTAATTACAATATCTTTACTTACCCTTAAAATAATTTACCAACAATTTAATAACTACAGCTAATACTAAAATATTTATGAACATAAATAGCTAACTATCAATATCGTTATCGTTGTGCGAAAATTTCTTTTCAAACTGATTAGTTTTAATCAATTATTTTAGGTAATTTCGTTGACTATTAATTTTATTAAATTTATGATAATTTCCGATAAGAACTTCATAATTTTTAAACTTTTTTTATTCGAATTATGTAGTACGTCAATTACCAAACGTAACGAGCTGTGATGGTAGAACTTATGCATAATGATATGATATATAGAGTGAGACCTTGTGATTAATGGTGATTGAAATAGAATGGCTACGAGTTTTATTCAGTATTTCTTTTGTTGTATTTATTTACTTTCGATATTTGACACGTCTAATGATCAAGTAACATTACTTTTGAACTACAAAAACTTATTCTTTATCTTGCAAATCAAATCGATCAATCAATTCATGTCTATTAATATTTATAACATTAAAGACCAATACTCCTATTACAGATAATTTGGAAATTAGTATGCAGGTAATACGAAGCTATGTCTCTATCGGTAAGGGTGTTCAATTGGAAAATTACATTAGAGCCACTAATCCGGCGCTAATACCTCAAATTTATTCGGCGTGCATTTGATTGTAATCTGGTGAAATTTCGAAATATTGAAGTATGATTAGTATTGTGGATATATGCATACAATGAAACTAGAATAATGTACAAACCCAACCAAACAAGCGACGGATAACGTTGTTTTATTAGACGTATGATATTTAATTCTCTTTGCTTATTTAGGCTGGCTCAAGTAAGTAATTAGATCTGGGACTTAGTGTTGAATCTCCCAAATGTTATTATTTTAGATGGAATAAAACACCATCATTTGCTAATTTATCTTCTGTGTT
Organism: Arctia plantaginis; assembly: GCA_902825455.1. NCBI lineage: Eukaryota > Metazoa > Arthropoda > Insecta > Lepidoptera > Erebidae > Arctia > Arctia plantaginis. The sequence continues at coordinate 6,803,171 of CADEBD010000857.1, read as the reverse complement.
TGGTTACATTCTTAAAAAAGTAATGATTTAATCCCGCATTTTTATCTTATTATCAATGTTTATTGTAGATTGGTAGAATTTAGTTAAATAAAATGAACATTGTAAAACAGTTTAAAAAATAATAATAGAAATAATGTAAAGTGATAAAATAGAAGCATCTTTACGATTGTATAGAGGCATCTTAACTATTTGGCACTGAGCTAAAATCTTATCAAAACATCTTTATGCGAGCCACTGGCTCAGACGAACGTGTACTTGTCGTAGAAAAAAATGCTGTTCAAATTAATGTTCTCTAATTAAGCAAATGCAATCATTGTCAAATATTGTGCCTAAAGTAGCAACGCAAAAATTTAAAAAAATGCAAACGGTTTATTCCATTAAAGAAAAGTGATGATAGACTACATATATCTAAACATAATGTCAACTTTTAAATAAGGTTAAACGCTAATTGATTTTTACACGTATGTATTTTCTCTAATGCCTTTTTAATACTAACTGAAATTTTGCCTCTCAAGTAGGAACTAAACAAGAATATTTTAAATAGATGTGTGAGTAAAATTTAGTACATTTTAACACACATCTAACTCATGGTTTTCTGATCTTAAACTAGACAGAGCCTACACTATGGCAACTAAACTGCTGTTAAGCGTACTTACTTATTTCTTTTATAAATACACTTACTTTTATAAAACATTTTATAAATACATTACACTCTAGTGTAACACAGAACAAGTGATCATGATTACACAATTATTTATCCAATCACAAAGGAGATGTAACTGTTGTAAGAATTACTAAACTCCTCCTTTGTATACAAATTTGTGGTTGGAAATTATATTTACCTTGCCGCTACCGCCTCAAGAAGCTATTTCAGTATCCATATATCGATGGCAATGACTATGGCATGGTTCCAAATCACCACAATAGGCCCCACACAGAGAGGCTGGCCATATAAATTATGATGTGGATGCGGTCGCACAATACGTTCCATTACATTGAGCTAATGTGCACCGATTGGATGTACTACGATATATTCATCAGCTTGAGAAATAGAAGAATTAGCAAACTAGATTTGAGCAATTACTTAGCTGAAACAGTTAACAAGAATACAAGAAGTAATGTGTGTCCAAAGTTACTAATATTTGAAATAAAAACTGAGCTACTAATTATGAGTCACTCAGATAAATATATGGCAATCCAAGGTAGTATATGCAATCATTAAGATTCAAGATCTTCAGAAGGTACTATTTCATACATACCATATTTTCCACCGATTTATTTAATTATTATCATATTATTAATTAATACCATTATTTATTAGTAAATTTTGATCTAGAAAAAGCGTATGATAGGAAACGTTAAGAAGTTTTACACCAGTCTTTTATTGTTTACTGTCGAAGAATGCCTGCTAAGGGCGTGACTTTAATTTATGCCATATATTAAGAGTCCTATCTATTACTATAAGAATGCTACTACTACTACCATAAGTTCGGTTTCTGGAAGTACCATATCATTTAGTGTGGCCTGCAGGCTGGCACCAAGGACTGACTTTAAGTCCATACCTCTTTCTGATGATAGTGTCATCTTCTAAAATTGAACATTTGGAAAGCTAACATCGTTAGATGGAATATTGATACCAGTTTGCTCCGATTTCAAGTTACTCCATTTGTATTTAGCTAACTACATTAAAATAGAAAAATATTCCGTAAGTAGGACTTATAGGAGAAGAGTCAAGGCGCAATAAACAAAAATGAGGTGAGAATGGATTAGAAAAATATCGTGTCGAAAATTTTCAATACAGAAGTTGATGGATGAAAAAGTAGACGATTAAAAAAGATGGCAAGACTGCACGAAAATGACTAGAAAGAGGTTTATTTCATGGAAATTTCTCTTTATAGTATTTGAATCGCACCTTTCATATAGAAGTTACGAAGGGTACGAAAATGATCAAAAATAAAATATATCACCGTATGAGCGAACTATCCTGTTGGTCTGTGGCGACTCCCACATACAAAGAAACAGAAATATACTACAGCGCCATCTAACGAAGACACACCGAACTACGGAGTGGTTCCTGAATGAGAATTGCTAATCCTGTATCCCGATATGAAGAATTCTCTCGCCGATTAGCATATATACAACTTCCCAACATCAACCGTTCCCAACATCAATCATCAATACCAAGCCGCCCGTCAGGCATGATCACTTCCCCTGGTCGGAGGATCCTCCCTTTGTGTTGGATTGATATGACACCCGTTCCTCCACAGGTCTATTAGTTAAATACACGTTTGTAGACTATAAAAAATTGAATAGTAGTGTTTTTAAACGTTAATTTATTCTTTAAAATATTCAGTGACCGCAGTGCTTTTCAAACAACCAGATTAACTGCAGGCGTGCGCAATCAGATCGAGCGGCTAGTTTTACCCATAAGTAATGGAATTATTACAATTTTTAAGTAACAGGCAAGAGATACATTTTTCATGTTGATTGTGACTTGCTTAACGGTTTTGTGATTTGGTGATTGGATGACAGGTTAAAAAAATATAAGAAAAAGAGTAATCATGTTATTTTAATTTAAAACGATCGCCTAGTCCGCTGATTGCTGAGGTCACTGTAACATTATGTATCAGCTGATAAAACACTATTTGTCACCTATCTATTCGTTCGTTCGGGGAAATAAATGATGCTTACGTTCCTATGCATGTACATATGTATGTGTGTAAAACAAACAGGTGCTCAAGTCAATGTTTTCCATTGTGATGTATTATTAACTGATGATGAAGCGTAACACGCGATACCCTTGTGTTTGTTTACGTAGTATTAAGATATTGATTTATGATACAACTGTTACATAAGTTTTAGATTTATTGATTATAGTATCACATTAATATCCGAATTTATGCTGCTATCAAACCATTACTATTTTTCAATGTATATATTTGTGACGTATGTTTCGGTCGCCTAAGGTCTTATCGCTGTCCTTAACCACCCAATCCCTTATCTCTTATTCTTATCTGCCATCTAATTTATGTTGTTGCTTCTCCTGATTGAGTTGTACTTTTTATAGCTAAATATTTAAAATACCAGAAGAGTCTTCTTTTACTAGCACAAGACGAAGTCTATAACGTGCCACAATAAAACGTAAAATTTTACAGACGTACTTCTTTTTATCTACCATCTAATTTATGACCATTCCCCTCCCCATTGAGACATTATACTTCTATTTTTAATACGATAAGTAATTAGATAGGGCTTTTACGGGCATGTGTTCAATCCTTGGAAACCAAAGTAAAATGATGAGTGGCTTAAACGCACTTGCGGTTCGCCGCACTGCGGTGTGCCGTTGCGGTTCACCGCACATCGATTTTTATATAAAAAACACATGATTTCAACGCACTGATATGCTGCAAACCGTCCACCGTTGCGGTTGGCTTGAGATTGCGGTTGGCAACTGCGGTTGGCCACTGCGTTTGATCGATGCGGCGTACCGCATCGTTCAAACGAACTCGATGCGGTCAGTCGCAGGAGCCGCTTTCCGCCCAGTTCGTCATTAGATTTCGTTCGATGAAAGTAGGGGTTGCTATTCTGAATTTTATTTAGTTGTCACATATTTCTCATGGATTTTGACACGGAAAACTCATTGTTAGATTTCAAAGAACGTAATACATAATAAAACCGCCCGCAATAGAACCAATACGATACGGTTTCGGTATTCGTATACGCTGCGGCGAGCCGCAATGGCACACTGCATCAAGGCTAACCGCAAGTGCGTTTTAAGCCCCGAAGTCTATTTTTACATACAATCAGCAAATAAAGTGGCATGAAAAAAAACTACTTATGTATTTGGCATAATGTAGTTTTAAAGGCTTAAACGTAATATCATACAAAAAGCAAAAAAACATGCTCAATTTGTTACGCAAAAGTATAACCGGATTAGCGTAATACGCAAGGATACTTTTATGAAAATTGTGCAAAAGGCTACACAACAGGCTAACATATGCTACATGACTGTTTGCAGAATCCTAACCGAATAACAGGAAATAACCTACATTACATTATTACTTTTTTCTATCCGTGTAAAACGTAAATTTGTGTCGCTATGTCATCGAGATTATTTGACATGTAAGTTGCTACATACGGAATAGGTTTACTCGGGAAATAGTCCAACCTATCTGGATAAAATGGTAAAGTTACCAATCAACTCATTTACATCTTTACTTTAGTTTTTTGAAATGGTTTGTCTATGGCCATAAAAAGACATTTTTAATTTGCTCTTAACATATTCCTTCAAATAGGCTATTCTTTCATTTGCATAGTCGTTATTATGGAATAAATAATATTCTTTCTTTCTTTCTAAGTTGCGCCAACATAAATGAACTCGATTAATAAATAATGTCAAAATTAAAAGAGGAGCGACCGCTACCGGGAATTGGTTATTGTATTATGCATATAACCGAAGTGCGGTTGCGGCGTAGTTTTAGCTGGCTTCGACTAAATTCATTTAACTTAATTGCGTTCTATCATTTACAGCTCAGGCTAAATATAAATAGCACTGCATTACATTAAAATTTCGTTCAGTTTCTATATATTAGCTACAACATTCTGTTGTGACCAGAAGACGAGCAAACTATGTAAATGTAAAATTTTGGATAGATTTTTACTCTAAAAAAAAGATTTGTTCATTGAAGACTATCAATTTGGTATTTTTAAGTATTCCTAGTGGAAAAAAAAATATTTAAAGTTTTTAACATCTTGTTTTTTTATTACAATCAAAATGTATAGATTTATATACCTGCTCTGGTTATATCTGATAAGTGAATGTATTTATTACTCATCAAATGTAAGTGGCATTAATAAAGTAAGAAATAATTAGCAAAACTATATATATAATAAATCCCATTTTTTTTTTGTTAACGGGGTGGAAGATCATCATGGATGTTCTTCGCCCAATGCGGGAGGGCGAAGGAGTCTGTCGGACTCTTACAGACTAAAAACCTCCCCGGTGTTTCTCTCCTGGCCAGTGGCCTGGGGAGTGGGAATCGCAATTGCATTCCTCCACCTCCCCCGATGGGCATTGACCAGTCTCACCCAAAACGGTTGTCGTCACTCGTTGCGATAGTCAGTGGTCCTCGGTGGCAGTCCTCTAGAAGCGCATTGTGCGTGCCTCTTAGGCCTGTATCTTTTTGGATACGAATAAATCCCATAGGTAGGATTTGGATAACAAATGGTGATTAACGTTTCTTATGTGAAACATAAAAAGATTACAGCTAAACTAATGTTTTGGATGTTTAGGAACCTCATATTATTTTCTAAGAATATTTAGTCACAAAAGTTATATTGTGTATATATTTAGGCAAGTTCTTTTAGATAGTGTAAGTACTCTAAGTAATAATAACATGAGGATGTCAATTAAAAGTGTTTTAGAAATAGGGAAAATTCCTTTCCGGGGCAGGGAGGGAGGCAGATGAAGTGTTGCAGGTCAGATAGTTACTAGACAAAAAAAAAACTTTCTAAATCAAGATTGTGTATTTTTATTAATTTAAGCCAAATTTGAAATATTTTCAATTTCCTAACGGCTGAAGAAACTTATTTTAGTTATTGATCCGTTATGAAAATATTTTAATGGAATACTTTGTTTTTCATTTAAACTAGCTCTAGACGCATTTTCTTAAACAAATACAATCTCTTGTTCATAATCTATGAGGAGCTTATATCCTAAAATCGAAATTGAAGCCACTGTACTAGGGAGACATTTCCATCCATCAAGTACCAGTGTACATCCATCACTCAATTATACAACAGTAAAGGGATTTGGCGCTCGCTCATCATTTTTGAAGCAATCTCTTTCGCGTCTGAAGCTGTAGCAATTCTTGTAACCAATTACCATCAATAATGCAGTAACCTAGAAGATAATATAATAGTCCGGATTATAGCTCTAGCTGTATTAAAATGGCACGCACTGGCTTCATCTCAAAAATTGAATCTTACCAAGATAGAAGTAATAATATATATCAAATAACACTCTTTTCTGATTTCAAACTATGCAGAGCCTGTACTGTGATAACCAGACTGCTAATAATCATACTTAGATATTTCTAAATACTAAATACACACAAACATATTTCTGGTTTGGCAGGTGCCCATAGATGCGACTCAACAAAATTCGCAAGCTATGTATAGACATTAAACTTATGTATAAATATTTATACAATACTCCTTATACATACAAAAGCTCACGAAAGTATCCTGTGTACCATACACATAAACAGCTTAGTCAAATATAACGTGCTAAAGGTTAATTCCCGCTTACTTACTGGTGTCCATTTCAAATGCAGAATTTAAAACATAGATGTTTAATTCAGCGTGAAAAGCCAACAGCGTCAAACAAATAACGTGTTTAAGTCAGTCAAGGTTGCCAAGGTGGCGTATTTCTGAAGGATATCTTGTGGAATCACTAAAACTACAGATCTATGCTAAATTTGCGACTAGGGGTACGCTGTTATTAATTTCTAGCTGCTTATGTGACTTGGTGATAAAACAATTTTTATTGGTGAAGATAAATATGAATGTCGGTTTAGAAATTTCAGAGTTTATTATTTTTTATTTAGTTTGATAAAAAATTCTTCCCTTTATTAATATCTATACTAATATAATAAACCTGGACGAATTTGACTGTTTGTTGATTGAACGTACTATCTCAGGAATTACTGGTTCGAATAAAAAAAATAATTAGTGTGGGATAGCCCATTTATTGAGGAAGGGTCTGATTAGGCTCTATAACATGTGGTTGCGATCAATAGGAGCTGAAAATCAATAAAACATTTTGCAAAAACGAAAATCCCTTTGAGAGACACAGACTAAGTTGCGCGGCCTTTTTCTCAAGTGACAATGCAGCGATAGTAAGCTCAGCTAAGGTTAGCTAAGTTGTGAAACTCATGTAATTAAAATTGGTTATATAATGTATCATCTGGGCCATATAGTCAACGACGTTACCGATAGATTTTATTATATAAGTGGCGAGTCCGATGATTCAGAATGTTTTTCAGACATAGAGTAATTTTCTGAATCTGATTAATAGTAATAATAATAATGATTTATTTCTCTCATCATAGAGCTTCATTACATTTATACTAAGATAGTAGTGCTAAAGTATACTATGAGTTACAGAATTATGAACCTTTATGATTAATGAATAATAATATTAATAATAATAAAGTAACTAGCAACACTGAAAACAGTCGACATTTCTTTTACATATTTTCGAAACAAATAGATTTTACAACAATTTACAATATCGTAAAATAAGCTAAACAAATTAAAGAACAATAAAATGGATGCTTTATATAAAAATATCATTAAAAATGTTTAAAATAGATAAACCAAAAATAAATAAAGTATATGCATATAGACATGACGTCTAACGTCATGTCAAAATGCATGAAAGTATTTTTCCACCCAAGAAAGACTGTAGAATGATAACAAGAGCTAGGTCGAAAGCACAATTAACATCCCCGGACTCGTCGCTCCGCTCCGTCTTGCCGTCCACGGAAACCACAACAGAAGCTCCGGCCGTGGCTGAGGCGTCGAGCTCGACTTCAAGTGACGAGTTTTTCTCTCCGCCGACGTCGCCAACACCTGTACGTCGGCAGGGGAGAGGCCGGCCACCGACCTGCTTAGGATCCCGAGGACCATTGACCTCGAATAGGGTCCCCGCTACCGGTGGTAATGTGCGCCGCATGAAGTGGACAAATTCTATCAATGAGAATGTCATGCGGGCATATTATCGGGCTACAGAGATGGGAACAAACCTTACTGCGTACCGTGTTCGACTAGTCTCTTTGTTTCAGGAGCTTGAACCTGCTGTCAACGTATCAGCACAACGATTGTCGGATCAAGTACGAGCTATACAGCGTTGTCACCTGCTGGATGATGCAGTACTTGAGAGGATACGCTCTGACATACGGAATAGCTTGATTATCCCTTCTTCGTCACACACTGTGGATTTGGTAGCTAATAGCACACCTCAGTTTGTATCACATACCAATGATGTTGATGAATTAGTGGAGGGTGAAGTTATATCTGTAAGTACCCAATACAATGACAGGATAAGGAGCGCTTTGGAGGATGCGATTCTAGAGTACCGGTATGTGAATTGGAATAATAGACCCCGATTGTCCCGTTTGCCCATTCATAAACGAAATTTAGCGCTTGTGGGTGCCCTGGATTCGTTATTGCCTGATTATTTAGACAATAGCGAAGATCTTGGTGATACACATTCTATTCTGTATTGTGCGGCTGTTGCAGTTTGTCGAGTAGCTGGTGTTAATATAGTTGAAAATGTCACTACTACTAGACCTAAATCAACTGTACCAGCTTGGCAGTGTAGAATTGAACGTCGTATTGCTGAGACCAGGGTGCTTATTGGTAAGCTAATTAGTTTTCGATCAGGGAATACGCGGCCGAGAGTGATGCGCTTTGTGAAACAGGCATTCTTGGGGACTACCATTGGTCCTCAACAGTACATGTCATGTGTCACAGAGCGCATAGACTTTCTAAAGCAGAAAATTTATGCAATAAAGGTTTTCCTCTTCGGGTTCCCCAAAAAAACCAAATCCGGGGGGCGGGGCTTTTACTCGACCAGAGTTTTTTCTCCCCCCGATGCACCCCCCCCGGGGGGGCCCCCACCTTTTTGATCCCAAAATTGATGAATAGGGTGTCCGGGAAGTCCCCAAATGGAAAATTTCCGAGAATGCATGCGGGTAACGGGTAAAAGGGGAAAAACCTCGCTTCCGGTTCAAAACCTTTTTTAGGGCTTGTGCTTAACGAAAACCCCGATTTTGACAAGTAAAAGTATACCTTTCCCCTGCTATGTGCGTCTTGGGGGTCGTTGTAAATGTTGAATCCCTTTTTCAAACAACTTTGTTTGGAGTAAAGCCCCTTTTTTTTCCATCCTTTTTGTAATTTTTAAGGGTAAGATACGGGCCAATAAATGCGGTGGAAACGTTTTGGAGGGGTTTTTGGGTGGTTGTGGGTTGGGGGGGGGTTTTTGTTTGGGGGTGGGGGTGTTTTTTTTTTGTTTTTTTTTGGGGGGGGGGGGGGGTTTTTTTAAGGGGGGGGGGGTTTTTTTTGGGGGGGGGGGGGGAAAGGGTTTGGTTTGGGGTGGGGGCGGTGGGGGGGGGGGTTTGGGGGGGGAAAAGGGGGGGGGGGGGGTTTTGGGGTTTTGGGGGGGGGTTAATTTGGTTTTTTGGGTTTTTTGGGGGGGGTTTTGGGGGAATGGGGGGTGTTGGAAAAAAATGGTTTAAAAAAAAATGGGGGGGGGAAAAATTTGGGAAAAAAGGGGGGGAAAAAGGTGCCCAAAATTTCCCCCCAAAAAATTTTCCAAAAAAAGGGGGGGAAATTTGGGGGGCCGTCCCTTTAAAAATGTTTGGGGATGCCCCCCTTTTTTTCAAAAACCCTTGGCCGAAAAATTAAAGTATGGGGTGGCGTTCTTAAAAAAATACCTTTAGAGGATGAAATTTTTTTTAAGGGTTTTAAATCACCTGTTTGGACCCCCCCCCGGGCTTAAATTGGTTCAACCCCAATTTTTAACCCCTGGTTCCCCATTTTAAATCATTTTCTACCCCAAAAAATTTTTAGTTTTAAAAGTTAAAAATTTCAAATTTTAAATTTTTAACCAAAATTCTTAACTTAAAATTTAATTCATTATTAAAGTTTTAAATGTGTAAGGGGGCCTGGAAAAAAAAGACCGTTTTTTTAAACCCTTAAAAGGGGGGAAACAAGGGGCGACATGTTGGAAACTTGGGGCTTATAGGTTAAAATTTTATTGGGGGTTAAAAAAATTTGATAAATTTTTACTTTTTATCTGGGGGGATAAAGGGACCGTTGTAATGAGGGAATGCGCCCAAAAAGAGGGGGGGTTTTTTAAATAAGTTATTTTTTTTTGCCTGGCTTTGAACCCTCTTAGCACTTTATTAGCGGGTTCAGGGCTAGGCTATAGGTTGCAGAAAGACGATCAAGTTATATCTCACCTTCTTTATATGGATGATTTGAAACTACTGGCCCCCACCAAATTACAATTGTCAGCGTTACTGAAGGTGACGGAAAACTTTAGTAATTCTATCAAAATGGAATTTGGTGTAGACAAGTGTGCAGTCATGTATATAAAGAAGGGTGAGATAGTAGAATCTGAAGGAATAGAGCTTTCCGATTCAACAAAACTCAGATCTCTGTCTGCCACTGAAACTTACAAGTATTTGGGTATATCACAGTCGTTAGGCATACCAGAATCTGACATGAAACAAACGTTGCAGGAACGCTTTTTTGGCCGTTTGAAAAAAGTACTTAAAAGTCTTTTATCGGGGGGCAACAAGGTGCGAGCCTGCAATGGTTGGGTCATGCCGATTCTGATGTACTCCTTTGGTATACTTAAATGGACTCAGACCGAACTAGATGCCCTTGATAGGAGAGTCCGTACATTGCTGACTGCATTTCGAATGCACCACCCACGTTCATCGGTTATGAGATTGTATATCCCGCGAAAGCTAGGGGTTCGCGGATTATTAAATATCAAGACCCTACACAATCGGGAGATATGCAATCTCAGAGAATATTTTCTACATACCGATGTGGGAATGCATCGCAATGTAGTTGCAGTGGATATCGGATTCACCCCGCTCGCTCTGGCTAAAGAGAATTGGCGCAAACCTGTAGTATTTAGTACTAATGATCGTAGGGAAGTATGGAAGGGCAAAGAGCTCCATGGCCGGTTTTATCGGGCCCTAAACGGGTCCGATATAGACTTTAAAGCATCTACGACTTGGCTACGGTATGGTGATCTCTTCGGAGAAACTGAAGGTTTTGTTTGTGCGATTATGGACGAAGTTATCATGACGAATAACTATCGGAAATATATCCTGAAAGATGGTACGGTTGACATCTGTCGGGCATGTCACCGTCCTGGGGAATCAATCAGGCATATCATTTCTGGTTGTTCTCGTCTTGCTAACGGTGAATATTTGCATAGGCACAACCAAGTAGCCAGGATTGTACACCAACAGCTTGCTCTTAAATACCATCTTGTGAATCTAGAGGTGCCATACTACAGGTATGTGCCCGACCCAGTTCTCGAGAATGGTCGGGCCACGTTGTATTGGGATCGATCTATTATCACAGACAGGACTATTGTTGCTAATAAGCCTGATATTGTAGTGATAGATCGATTAGAGCGCCGCGCAATTATTGTTGATATCGCCGTTCCTCATGACGAGAATCTCGTGAAAGTTGAAAAAGAAAAACAAATAAAATATTTGGATTTATCTCACGAGATTGTCGATATGTGGAATGTCGATTCAGTGATAATTGTTCCGATAGTCGTATCTGCTCACGGATTGATAGCCAAGAGCCTCGACCAACACCTTAAGAGGCTCACGTTGGACGGCTGGATCAAGGGTCTGATACAGAAGGCAGTCCTCCTTGACACGGCTCGTATAGTGAGGAGGTTCCTATCTTTGCAGTCCTAACCACTGGTGTCTTGGTACCTGTACCCGATGTCGGTGGTCTACTATTTTTTATATTTTTAAATGTATTTTTATTTCTTTTGTAATATATTTAAAAATGTAATTAATATGTATATATAATTTAATAAAGAGAATAATAATAATAATAATATTCTACCACATTCACACAATGCCATCTAGTCCCAAACTAAGCAGAGCTTGTACTATGGGTACTAGATAACTGATATAAATACATATATACTTTTTTTTTGTAAATACATACATATTATACATAGACACACCCAGACCAAATCAAACATTAAATGTTCATGCACACAAATGCTTGACTTGAGCGGGAATCGAACCCGCGACCTTTGGAATATCAGTCCGTTACACAAACCACTACGCCATTCGGTCGTCAACCTGTAATTATACCTGTAATTATTTAAGTAATTGAAAATATACACATGTTTCATAATATTATAAATATACCATGTACACTGCACGGATGACGTAGTGGTTTAGGCGGTCGCCACGCCGCTGCCCACTACGCCGTGTGTTGTGGCTTCACACCCCACATGGGACGACACTTTGTGTGATCCACAAATTGTTGTTCTAGGTCTGGATGTTCTTTGTGTCCGTTTCATGTATGTTTGTAAAGTCCCCCGCGACACAGGAATATATTCCTCATGCAGAAGTTGTCTTTAAAAAAAAAGAAAAGAAATATATATACCTTATCTATTAGTTTTCCGTTGTTACGTTATAAATAAACCTACAAATTTTTTCAGGACAATTTATTTCAAAATGACGTTATTAACCGATTTCATAACTTCATTTACCAATAGTGGTCACAGTCACCGCTATTTAAAAAATTTAAAAAACTAGCAACCCATGTTATGTCAGTTTTTGCCTCAGGAAAAAAATATGCTATAGTCAAACCGTATTAATTTCTGTAATAAAAGGTTCTGATGCTACCGCAATAGTATTACGCGTCACGCAGATGCCAACTAGTTGTATTCGTATCCCCAGAAAACTTACGTGCGCAAAAAGATCTATTTGCAATCTGCAATAAATTAAAACAAACTTGTTTCAGCAATGTGTTTCAAATTGTTTCAATATCGTATTCAAAAGCATCTGTTTCACCTTATTGCCGGCAATACAGAGCTGGTTTTGTTGTAGAATATTTCTGTAATACGCACCTAAGTAGTTGTAAGCCGTCAAGGTCGCCAACGTAAGTTTATGTGTAATATAAACCAAGGCTATCGGACTATTTTGTCAATGAGATAGGGCGGGTATTCGTGTGGCTTTTGATAGTAACTGTATCTAATGTAATTTATGTTGATGCTAAGTGTATTTTCTTTAGTAGAGGAAGCGAAAAAGTTTCAAGTCCATAGTCTTATCTAGTCCAAATAATGCTTTATGTAAAAACCTCACGTTTTAGTTTTATCGTTACTATATTTTGTATACATTTAGAACAAACATTTTATACAAAGCAGTGTTTCTTTTATCATAAAGCACATGTAAATTTAGATGTTATAATATATGTGTAAATTTCGCAAATAATTTTTAGATTTATCATAGTACTTTAGGCTAAAGTGAAAAGCTTCGAAAACTTAATTCAGACTAGAGGATCAATGTTTAAGCTGGCGTAATGACGAAGCTGTTTATAATAAATTGTGTATGCCTTATATCAGGCACCTATAGACGTTTAATTTAAGAAAACTCTTTGAATAAAAATAATCTTTCGGCCCTTTAAAGAAATTTATCTTTAGATTGATTTGAAGAACAATGTTTAGATTTAAAATAGCTTCATCAAAATATATTTAAAACTATAACAGATATATTTTCTTATTTTTTATTATTAATTCATAAATCACAATAAATAAATTGACACGATTTAATTTGGAAGTTGCACAAGTGAATTTCATTATTTCTTCAAAATGTGAAATATTTACATAATACTGATGATTGTAACAGGATTATAATTAATACAGTAATTGAGTGACATATGCAGTGTGACCTCAAATAATGTAGGCCCAGACCATTGAAACTACAATAGATGGACGTAACCCATGGATCATCAATTAATCAACCCATGGATGGATGGACACCAGAAAAAATAAGAAGAAGACAGGACCCAAGGGGACGTACTCGCACGACAAAATTTGGCTTCTATCCCTTAACCCTAGTTTCTTTGCTAGAATTGACCTTCTTTCTGTATCGCGTCTGAAAGTTATTATGTTTCCAAATCAAGCTCTCAAAGAAACACTCGGTAAACAAAGTATTCTTTCGACTGAGTTATAACTTTATTAACATTTTCAAACATCTGTTTTTTTTTGTAGTTTGTTCTGCAGCTATTAGTCCATCCCCGTAACTAGTCATAAGTATAGACTACCCGTAATTGCTCTACTCTGCCCTATACAATATCTGACCCAATGAATTGAAAATGAACTGTAATATTTATTTTAAAAAGAACATTTTACGTCATGGTATTTATAATACTCAATAACGCATCATTAGGGCCTAGTCGATTACAAATCCGCAACGGCATCAATCATCTTTTTAAGCATAAAACAATGAAATTCATTACAGGCTTTTTGCGTTTATGGGATCTGATAAGTTTGATAAATATTCACCACGCCGGTTACCAACAATCAGTATGAGCCTTAAGGCTAGTTCTCTATTAAAGCCTAGTGCAGGTTTTTTTATATTGAATAAACGAAGTAACAAAAGGGTTTTCTAAAAAATCACGGGCATATGGCCCTAGAGATACCTGTTTTAAAATTTCCAAGTTCCTTTCGCGGAAACTTATAAACAATAAATCTTAGTACACGTCCATTTTTTATCAGTTAAGTTGCCTAGAGTACAGTATGTGAAAGATTTACTAAATGAGTAGACAGAAATAAAGATCGACATTTAATATTTCTTTAGCGCAAAGAAATGAGAGAAGACCTGATTATGACCTGATTAAGACCTGATTTTATCTTTGAAGCATTAAACAATATTATTACCACAATATATAACTTTATTACAGAAATTATGTAATTGTAAAATTGTCATGTTAAATTAAATGAAATTGAGGACGATGTGGTGAATTTATTATTTTAGGCCATCTCGCGTGCACCCACCGAGAGTGAGCATCGTTGTTAGATAGCTAGATGCTTAGATAATATAATAATGGAACTGACTTGAACTTTATAAAGAAACAAGTACTTTGACTTCACCAACGAAATAACTAAAAATGGTTCTGTCGTTGCGTTGTATGCCGTGGAAGTGAGTGCGAGGGGTATACCAGCTGACTCCCTCTATAACCTTGGATTGCTAAAAACTTCAGTAAGCTCTTTTCTTAAACGAATATCCAAAGCGGCATTGGCAGGTTTGTATCAATAATGGTTAGGTAGACGGGGTAACACAGCAGACAGTGGAAGTGAGCGCTGACGCGCTGCAAGGAGTACTCCCTAAACCTATACCTGGTGCTGTTGAAGTCGCATGTATTGCCCCCACCCGCACGGTGAATCCATAGAACGCTAAGAAATAGGTCTCGTCTTTGAATATGCATAGTTTTTTTTTTATTATTTAATTTTTATGAAGAAAGTCAAGTCTTTCACCGTCATCGTCGATTTTTATTGGTCCAGAACTGTTGCTGCTTCAATCAGAAATACTCGCTATATGACCGCGAGCTCTTGGCCATTCACGAGGTTATAAGTATTTTCGTCATATGTGTATAGGTAGATAATTTACGATCTATGAATAACAAGCTTTGCTTTCAGTAAGCAAGGATCTAAATGCTCACATAGATAGCACCAACATCTAGACTACATTGCAACAGAGATTTTACACAAATTTTACCCTTATCGATAATCTGTTTTTTGTCTATTAAATTTATAACAGCTCTATACGCTACAGACCGAGCCCTAGTGAATGATCCAAAACTTGCTTATTTCCAATGTAAGCCAAGTTTGTTACGACTTCACCGAATACACCCAATTATAGGCCTTTCGTTTTCAAAGAACAAAGATAGGAAGTTTTTAATGCCCTTGTTTCACTTAGTCACTCCAACTGCAACGTTTGTCTTACGGACGAAGGAACGCATTACGGACATTGGGCAGTATTGAAACCATAGCTACTGTTATTGTATATCCACGATAGATCACTTTACCACGTAGTCTGAAGCTATTATTCCCATACTGATTATTTGAACCGTGATAGAACCGAAGCAAAGAGCTTTTTACCGGTAGGTTTTTCAGGTTGCGCCGGACTATGTCCATCAGTTTGAGTTTCATAAATGTAAAAAAGTTCATCACCGCTTGAAATGAGCCACGGGCTGTGTTAAAAATCAAATTCGTTGAAACTGTTTTGGGAGACTTGGAGACTAAAGAATACAGCTTCCATTAACTCCAAACAGGATAGTTTCTGCGTATATAAATTAGTCGAAGCTATCTTAGGTTCTAGAGACAGAAACTAATGGGAGATTGGCAAAATCAGTATTATTGTAACATAAAATAACATACTATTTCCATAATTAAAAAAAATAACCTGAAAAATCATGTAGCTACACAAAATTTGAAACAATTGTAAAATCAATAAAATCGGTCAACGAAGCAAAACTATAGTTTGAGAAGTATCGAGGTAAGTAAATTTAGTAATATAATACTTTAAATCGCACACGAATGTGATTTACTTCTAATTCTTTTCAAAACAACAAAAATCTATAAAATTAAAGTCTGAATCAACATATGTGTGTAATACTGGAAAAGGAAAATTTGAAATGTTAACTTAGGTACCCAAGTTCTGTATTTTTTCTATATATGTGCACACGCGTTAAAAGATCATAAATTTTATTCAAAATATTAAACAAAAGACAGGCTTCGGTTTTGTTATAAATTAACTTACCCACGTATACCTTCAAGCCCAAAATTAATGTTATTTCTCAACATTTAAATCTAATATTACAACTTTACCTTGCTTAATAATTAACATTGGTTTCGTTTTCACAAACATTGATCTCGGATGTCAAACCATGAAGAAATATTAATTTATCTGGAATTCATATTTTATAAACAGTAAAACTTCCTAGAATGAAATAAAGCAAGAGAAAATAATATGAACGTATAAAGTTGCGCTCTCAACGTTCAAAACAAATATTAGGCGGACGCTAGAACCAAGTCATTATTTGTACTGCCAGTATTAACTTTGATGGACTATATAGAATTTGGTACTTTAGTTCAGTGGAAAATGTATAATAAAGTTTTCGACATACTACGAGTAAATTAGTGTCCGAAAGCACTTTGATTAAAAGTTAATAGTATTTGCTACAAAACATTACCACAAAATCAGATTGTTACTAACAGTAAAATACAATATATGTTGATGCTGATAATGGGTTTTTGATTGTATAACATTATAAAACAATCGAATGAAATTGTATGACTATCAATGATTAAAACAAACTGTGTTATTTATGAGTAAAATGCAGTTTGCTATATGTAATACATTCCTTAAAATAAAAATATGTGCTTCAATCGCTGCAAGGGTATTCGTGAACACTTTTATCTTTATGGTGACAATGTCTTTCGCTGTCGGCATTGTGTTTATCTAGTTTCTATTAATTTCAATAGTTTTACATGTTATTCAAGGATATAAATAATTACATCTCTAGCCATAGTTGTAAATTGTTTGATTACAGAAAATTTATCTGGTATTCTGGCATGCCCAAAAACGGAATTAAGATTACCAAATATAAATTTTATAGACCAAGATTGGTTTGTTGATTTTATTGACTCATTTCTAAATTTATACTGCCACTGTAAGTCTTCATCTCTGTCACCATTCGTTGAAATTTCCTTTTCGACTCTTCGAAAATCTTCCGTATTACTATACTATAATATACAAATGCATAAAAAGAAATGTTATTGCTTAACGTATACTGCCATAACACTAAAATGTATACTGCCGAAATAATATAGACATAAATGTTTGTAAGTCATCACAAACAAAACGGAATCAGAACCACGCTTTCTTCTGTTACTGACGTAAATTGATTATGTATCGGTACATTAACATACCTATGTTACTCGATAGCCTAAAATCTGTCAAATTCAGTTCATTACGTACCAAGGCGCGAGCAGTAATATGTAATAATAAACTAATAAATAACAAACTAATAATAAATAAACTTTACATGTACTTACGTCACAACCTATATTTTGTCAAGTATTTTATGAAAGACATATTCCTTTCTGGTATTTTAAATGAAAAGGTACATAGAATGAGTAGAAAATTTTAACCATACTATATCATGTTATAATGTTCAGTACGTGTTATTGCGAAAATTTGTCTAATTCATTTCAAAAGTTATGATGAGATGACGTAGGACTTTTTTTAATGAACCTTTGTACCCGTTGATATGATAATAATAGAAAAAAGGGGGTATCGTACAGCCCAGTATGGATTTTCAAATTCTGACTTCTGATTCTACTGCGTATACAATTAAAACTTAGTGTCTTAGATGCCAGATTTATTGCGAAGGTTGTCTAACGACTCAACTCAAATCTTCAAAAGAAAGATTTACAAAAAGGGAAAAAAAAGCTTGCTCAAGTCAATTAGCATAACTAGAAAATGCTATTCTAAAACGTGCTGTATTTATATGAGTCAATCTACTGTCATTAGAACGATATATGTAAAAAGAGTTTTTTGTTACAATTTTCGGTTTTTATTAATATACTCATAAATTATGGAGAGGCCATTAAACATTTCTATGAAAAGGCCTGTGTCTAGGAGTGGGCTATTAAAGGCTGTTAACGATGACGATGACGATGATTAATATTTACTCTTAGGTTCCCCCATTCCAAATATAATGTTATGAGACTTTGTGTAGTAAAGTTAATTCACGAAGTAAATGAAAAAAATGAAGCTTTAAACTTAAGCGCTTTTAAATTACTATAATAAGATGAACAAATAAAGGCCAATTTTATTTGCTGGGTTTTTATAAAGAAATTGAGAATTCGCGGCGACCTATAACTTGACAAAAAATCGAATTCTTATAACACTCAATGAAAGAAAAACACAGAATAATACAATATAATCGAATTCTCTCCTTAAGTTTCTTTACTTTAATAAATAAAATATACCATCGAGGAAAAATTACAGAATATTTGGAACATTAAGACAACAGTGGCCCATTTCAGATATTAAAGGCTTAATTATTAATTTGTTTTGTCCCGATTGGGTTTGAAAGTTTCATGTCTTTATTTCGCAAATACTAACCATTCGTTTTTATTTTCTTTTGTTTACCTTTTATATATGAATAGAGTGATACTCACTTCTTGCCTGACCTATTATTTTCTAAGACTGCTCTTGGCAGTCTTAAAAAATAAGTGTTAAAATACCCAGTCTCATCAAGATTCTTAGAATTTAATAGAATAGAATTTAATTCTAGATAGAAATTAAATATAAATATTTACTCGGTAATTTCTTTCCGACAGCAGAAAACCAATTTATGGTATCATAACGTAAAAGGAGATTAGTTAAAATTTATGTTTATTCATTTATTAAACATACATTTATACTGAAAACTCTTTACATGTTTATACAAAATTTATCGGGGACTAAAATATTAAATTAGTAAGGAAATTTTGCCTTTAAATAAAACGAGGTAATATAAATTACATAGTTTGACAAGCTAATTATTGAAAACAAAAAAACAAAAATCCTACTGCGTGAAAATGTTTACTTAAAATTACAGATCGGTGATTTGAATTTTTATATATGCTCAATATATATGGCATACCAAAAAATAAACATACATACATACACGGGGAGGCCTATGTCCAGCAGTGGACTATTAAAGGCTGTTGATGATGATGATGATGACATACACTCGAGAAACATAACCTTCCTTCTGGCGCAGTCGGATAATTATAAACGATATCTAGTCAGTCTGGCCTAAGGGCTCGTAAGGGATCCGGGCGTCGCGGCGACTTGATAGAACGTTTAGAACTAAATGGTTCAGTGCAGCGTGCGTTCCCAACAATAAAAGTTCTGATACCATATCCATTTCCGCTCTAAGTACTCTTCTTCATGAAGCTAAATAATAAGTGTGTTCACTACTAATCCCAAATAGGTAACTAAATTGTCAATTCCTTTTGATCGGTCGCAAGTAGTCGCTCATTACCAGTCGCGATCACGCTGCACTGTTTTCGTAGTTGAAAGTCGCCTCGAATTGTCGCGAATGATGTCGATTGCGATTTATCAAAATACATATGCTATTCTCCTAAGTATAATAATGTAAGGAGGTTAAGTAAATACAAATTATGTAGCGTCCAGGCTATGTGGATTTTTTTCTTTAGCTAAAAGTTGTATATTTGCGCAAATAATGAACATGTATATGTAACTGGTGTTGGTGCTGCTCGAGGTATTTCCTATGTTGGGTTTCTCGCCCTTTCCTTTTTCTACCTATTTATATGTATATTGCACCAAGCCCAAATGAAATGGAAAAGGTTTTATACGCTATTTCCAATTTTATTAGCGCAGTCTAACACAGGTGCACATTTCCACTAAAAAAGCCGTGGTAAACATTATTTTAACGCAAGTTTTGACTACTACCACGGTATTTTGACTATATACTGGCACTAGATTGCAGCCCTGACTGCAATCTAGTGTCAAACTTAAAAAAACAATTTTACAAAAAATTCCATGTGTTCCAATACATTTTTAAAAATTTAGGTATTATTCATCATCTCATAATTCACTGAAATATTTACAAAATGACAAGAACCATGCTACTTAGACTCAAACGATGTAGGAATCTGTTTAAATTCTTCAAGAGCTCGTAGAATAGAATACCTCGACGTTGTGACAAACTTAAATGAATTAGGTTTGCTCGTAATTGCTCTTAATTGCTATACGACTATACGACTGTATTTTTTTTATGAAACGGGGGCAAACGAGCAGACGGGTCACCTGATGGGAAGCGACTACCGCTGCCCATGAACGCCTGCAATTCAGGTGCAATTGAGGAAAGAGTACGCTCTTTTCTTGAAGGTTTGAAGGTTGTATCGGTTCGGAAATACCGCAGCCGATAACTTGTTATACAGATTGGTAGTGCGAGGTAGTAATTGACTTTCTGTTGTACTTTAAAAGATAAATGCAATTTATCAACTACTTACATGATGACTCACGTTAATAGGCAGAATAGGAAAAAAAAATCTTGAATTAATATGAATATTCGATCGGATGAAACGGCTATTGATACATTATACATGATTCTCTAAGCCTTAATTCATAAACAAATGCGTAGGTTGCTTAGTTTTTGCTAACTAAAACTGTCAAATGTTAACGTGTATTTCCAGAGAGCACCATAGACACGTAAGAAGAATATGCGTAGATAATAAAAGTAAAAGAAACAATAGGCACATACGTCAAGGTAAAAGTAAACAAATATTTAAGTAACACTACAGCACTTAATAATAAAATATAACTAAACACCCCACCCCATTGTATTAGGTATTACTCAATATCTCCACATTTAAGATTATGTAACTTATCTACCTAACTACAAATTATGATACCGAAAACTGGCGAAGTAGATAAAACTAATAATGTGGTACATTTGCACCACAACAATTCAGAGGGTCGTGATAAAGGTCTGTTATCGACTAGGCTAGGGCGGTTATTAAACCAGTTTATAGAGTTTATCGTAGTCTACATGATATTTAAGTAAACGTATTCTTGGCACAAGAAATACCTACTGCTGATTTATTGAACAAGTACGTAAAGAAACCTCACAAAATCGAGATAGTTATCCACGAATTTCTTTTTTCTTTAGTAAACAAAACACGTATCTACTACAGTAGTAATACTACAGTAGTAATGTGTACACTTTGCTTTATGTAACAAGGTTAAAGATATTTCTCTTCCATAGATTCCGGTTTATATATAAAAAGGTGGTACATAAAAAAAGTGTTTAACACGTAATACTACGACTGTATCTAGGGTTATCCGTTTTAAGCATTCTGTATTCGAAGATTAAACCTTAATCAATTAGAAACTTACTACCTTCTAGCCGTAAGTGAAAACATAGAACATCCTCCGTTTTGAAGTCCTAAATATATGTGGTTATAAACCACCAGTACACAGACTAAATCAGAACTTTAATTAAAGATTTCTAGTACAAGAATGAATCCTTTTGAAAATTGAACCAACTTCTGAAAATACTAACAAAGAGCAATAAAAACCTAGCAGCAGTCGCGGTTTATTAGCTGTCATTTTTTGCAGAGTTCCGTTGTCTGTCTCCAAAACTCATCACCAGATCTATATGAAATTTAAATTTGTCCATTTTGAAATAAACCGCTTTCGATCAAAACAATAATTTTGAAAATCCGTCTATATATGACGGAGTTATGCCCGAACATACATAAAAAAAAAACATCCGAATTGAAAACCTCCTCCTTTTTGAAGTAAGTTAGTAAGTAAAAACAAGCTAGGAAACTGTGATAATTTAGATAATCAAGAAAAAAATGACAGTTTGTATATTGACATACGCAGTAAATTTTAAACTAGTCGCTGAAAATAGTTGAAAGGTATAGAAGAAGACTTTCAAAAATATCATTACTAAAAACTTGTTATTTACATAAACGAATACATTCTACTTAATTAAAAATTAATTTAAGACAACCACACTGCAAAATGAGTTAAAAAAATGGCAAAGTCATTTTATGGAAGACAGATGACAATAGGGAGATCAATAAAAATATTAACAGAACTCACGTTCAGTTGCTCAGATTCTCGTAATGTTTTATCACTTACATCCAAAAATTTTGTTTTTATATTTTGTTTTGTACTTAAAAAAATGACATAAAGTGTTGTCACGATTTTGTCTACATTTCCTCATTAGTAAACAAGCGTAAAACCGAGGTCGGCAGCTAATAAAAAAATTATGTTTGTTTTTTCACAACCACAAATTTTCTTAAGCTTTTTACCAATCGCTCTGAAAATTTTACAGTATGCTATTTTTCATGTATAAGTATGTTTTTATTAAATCAGGTGGTTCAGTATATATTATGTATAAAATTAAGGTATAGTTGTTCACGTTTCATGCGCTGAATTCTATTCATTCAATAATTCTTAAAATTTGCATTCGTTAGCGGGGGTACATAAAAATAAAATCATCCAGAAATAAAGTTCAAGAGGGATAAAAAGTAATTTTAAAGTGAGTGAGATGTAAATAAGTATAAAATTGATGTTATAAATGCAATTTTTTTAGGATGGATGTCTGTTAAGTAACAAATACGAGTATAACATACGAGTAGTATATTTATTTGGTACTCAGTCATGCCAAAACGTCTAAACAAATCTGGATGAAATTATTCAAAGAGATAGATTAAGGTCTAGAATAGTATCTAGATTACTATTCATCATCGACAGCCTTTAATAGTCTACATAGGTTACTATTATCAAGGAATAACTTAGTGAAAAAATCTCCTTTAATGTAAACGACAATAAATAAGTAAAAGCTTTACACTCACACAATATTGTACGACAACTAAAGAAGTTCCAGAAGCCCTTTAGTTTAAACTATAACTTAAAATTAATGTTTGGATTAGGATTTGATTCGAAGATTAATTAAAAGAAAAGGACATAACTCTCACTATCATTCTTATTATTATACTACATCAGCTACGTCGTAGCCTCGTAGCACATTTTGAAGGAGATTTGACATACGACTGTGTATTATAATGGATTCGATGTACTCGTATCCATGGTAATTTGTCTACTCTACACATAGTTATCTGAGAGTTTAAGATTTATGGCTTTCAAAATTGTTGCGGTTTCAATTATTGACATACTTTGAATCTCATTGAATTTAATAACTTGTGTGGTAATTAAAGATCTGTTTCTCCATTTTCGATAGCCTTCAATAAGAGTAAAACAATGTTATGAATATTTTTTATTATGAATAACATATAATTATACTTATTGCTATGTACTAAATACAAAAATGACATAGATAACTCGACAGCCGATCTTTAGGTCTGATTAGAAAGTTTGAGCGCTCCTTGAGAGGTATAAACAGTTTGAATTCTCTTACTATGAGGAATAGTAGTTGGGTTATTAACCACACTGAAGTTATAGAAGTACAATGCATATATTATATCAAGACATTTAC
This sequence comes from Arctia plantaginis, assembly GCA_902825455.1. NCBI lineage: Eukaryota > Metazoa > Arthropoda > Insecta > Lepidoptera > Erebidae > Arctia > Arctia plantaginis. The sequence continues at coordinate 6,779,510 of CADEBD010000857.1, read as the reverse complement.
AATTTCATAATGTGTTTTTAAGAAACGATATTTTGTATTTGATTTATGTATTAATTCAAATTATTCCAGACCATGATATTTCTGTTGAAAATTGACTACATTTTCTTCTGTTTTTATAAATAGCATTATGTTAAGTGTAAGTAGTAATGAGGCTTCTAATATTGTAATTAATTCTGTGCTGAACATTCATTAGCAATGCTAATATGACGTGACAGTCATCATCGCAAGTAGTGGTATTGGTCCGAATGCTGTTCGCATGCCATACTACATATTTATGGTAATCAGACGTCTACATAATTTATTATAATGGTCATAGGGCAAAATTAGCAAAGTTGAATTAAAAGAGACCAATAGAACTTGCTTAAATTACTAATTTACTTAAGTACTGGCTGCACGGATGGCGTAGTGGTTTAAGCGGTTACCACACCTTACTACTGCGCTATGTTTTTTTTTTATGGTATAAGGGGGCAAACGAGCAGACGGGTCACCTGATGGTAAGCAACTACCGCCGCCCATGGACACCTGCAACTCAAAATCATAAGTGCGTTGCAGCAAATCCCTCCTCCAGCTCGAGTCAGCGGGAGGAGGGATTTGGGCTTCGGTAACCTCACTTACTCAGTGAAAGGCAACGAAAGAATTGCTTAACACCGGTTTTCTGTGAGGCCGTGGTATCACTCCGGTTGAGCTGGCCCATTCGTGCAGATGGTATGTGTTGTAGGTTCGATCCTCACATGGGACAACACTTTGTGTGATCCACAAATTGTATGTACATTTGTAAAGTTCCCCACGATACAGGCTATGTTCCTAATGCGCTAGCTGTTTAAAAAAATAAAAAGTATAAATTGTTCGAAGATGAAAATCTTGGGAAATCCATTTTTTTAAGACTTACTCGTCCCAAAAATCTGGATATTATCTGGTCTGGCCCTCGTGTCTAAACTTTTCGACCACCTAGGCGTTTTGACTGAAACTCACACATGGAATCAAGGCAGTTAGTTTCTGGAGACTTGACTGGTAGGAAACTAATGTTTATCAGATAAGATTCAACTTGCGGACCAATTACTGCAAATAGCGTAACGTGGGGAACCTGGATTGGTGAAATGTTTGTAGGCTTTATGAGCCTTTATGAATCATATATATATAATCACATCATCTTTGAAAATAAAAGTGCCTTGTTGCTCTTCACATTGTAATAGGATAGTAGATTTACCGTATGTGTCTAGACTTTGCCCAGTTAGGAGACAGAGTCTGTAAATTACCTTACGGGCTGGCTGTGAGCGTCCCGTCGTTGATTCATCGCACTATCGCGCGCACAACATGTTATGTTTTATCCATACATATAAAATTACTTGCCTTAACTGGCTCATTCATCCACGCAGAGCTCAAATCGCTTACTATAAACTTAATGTTTTTAATTGTAAGCAAAATCCAAAAATGTTTGGGACCCCTAAAATAAGGGGAAGAACGTTGGAATGGAAATTCATCACTTTAAAAGTTAGAAACACGAAATAAAAATAATCATGAGAGCGACGTCTATGCGAAGTACATATATGTGAGCAGGCCGATAACACCGTACGCAATAGTATATCACCAAATTAAGTTCTAGAATTATTACTTTTTGTTAATTCTTACTTTTTTACTTTTTACCAAGTTTAATAATTTAAACTATCTCAACATAAATTCCTGTGCATAAGTACTTATTGCCGCGTATCTCTTAATCCAGTGTGTGTAGTATAATTTAATATAAGCCTCTTTCTGTGACAACAGAGGATTTAAACGAGTTTTATTGCTACTAACAAAGACTTGTGCTACAAAGCGTGGTTTCAACTCTTTGTGACGGATTATGTATGATGGTTACGTGGAAACCAATGTTGCAAGTACTTAGAGTGCAGTTCGAGAGTTCTCTTTAATTTTATTCGTGTAATATGCGAGTAACTTAAAATTATTTTTTTTACATTAAGATTAAAACAACATTCAGATTACATTTGTATATAAGTATTGTATAATTCTCCACGACAATGTAATGCTAATTAATAAATATTAGCTATAAGTTCAATTCAAGACTGACAATTCAAAATTAAATTGACCGCACGGATGGCGTTGTGGCGCCGCTTCTTACTGGGTTCGATCCCCGCATGGAACAACACTTTGTGTGATCCACAAATTATTATTCGAATTCTGGGTGTTCTTTGTGTTTGTTTCATGTATGTTTTTAAAGTCCCCCGCGACACAGGAATGTATTCCTAATGCGGGAGTTGTATTTTTGAAAAGAAAAAGAGAAAACAAAAAAGAAGTAAAAAAAAATGCTGTCGTCGAAAATATTCCTTGTTCATTTTCTAGTATTACAGATTTAAAGTCATTAAAATAACTATTGCACAATAGTTACACCCTGAGGTTCTAAATTTCATTCAAGTAGACAATTTAAAGTAACTGTAGTATTTATAAGCTTAATGGAATACAAAGGAGGGCGGGTCGTTAATCACGTTACTTCGTACTTTGTGTTAATTTAGGTAACACAGGACAAAACGTGGTTTGCAAATTAGGTTTTCAATTAGGCACGCTAAAAAACAATATAACTTTGCCTACAGGTCTTTTTAAAGAGCCATTGCTAGGGCGAAATCGGAACACATCCTGGACTGGTGAGACTTCCTTCTGGAACTCGTGCATTCTGGTCTCTTGCCAAGGCTGTCATGGGGAATTTCTGTAGCCAATCCTTTCCACCTCTGCAGATGGGAGATAATTCGTTGGCCTATGATGCCAAGGAGAAAACCGGTCTCCTAGGCAAACTCTTTGCATCCAACTCAACTTTGGATGTCGTGGTAAACATACTGCCGACCATACCGCGGTACCAGAGCTATATACCGGAAATCCTGTTCACACAAAAATCAGTGCGTAAAGCACTTTTTTCCCACGACATTCATAAGTCGTGTTTGCCCAATGGAATCTCTCCTATCGTGTGGAAGACGTGTGCTCCGGAGCTTACACCGGTTTTAACGCGCCTTTTACGACTCTCCTACTCCAAAGACGTCATCCCGAACTCCTGGAAGGTAGCGTTTGTGCACCTGATCTCTTAAAAAAGGTGACCGATCAGATCCGTCCAACTACAGGCCTATACTCCTTTATTATGAAATCCATAATCAACTGCCAGCTCCTCCGGTACTTAGATCCTCCGGACTCACCAGCTTCTTAATGACCGATAATATGGTTTTCGCCGGGATCGCTCAGCTGGTGATCTTCTCGTCTTTCTAAAACACCGGTGGGCATAGGCGATCGAGACCAAGGGAGAGACTTGTGCGGTTAGTTTAAAGACAGCGAAGGCCTTCGATCGGGTCTGGCATAAGGCGCTTCTCTCGAAGCTCCCTTCCTACGGGCTTTCCGAGAAATTGTGTAATTAGGTTACCAGTTTTCTTACTGAACAGATCGAGGCAGTATATTACTCCGGCCCACCGCCTTCAGATGTATAAGGCGCAAGTCCGGCCGCATATGGAATACTGTTCCCTTTCTCTATGTAGGGGCACCTCAGTACCAGCTTCTACCTCTGGACTGCATCCAACGAAGAGCGACTCGAATCGTCGATAGCCCAAATATCTCCGATTGGTTCGATCCCTTGCCTCTTTATTCTCTATCGCATATATCATAGAAAGTGCTTCGAGGAATTGATCACCTGGATAGTTGACGCTCCATTACTGTGCGCTTTTTGAAACACTTTATGCATCGCACAACCAATCTGTGGAACGGGTTATCGTCTGTGGTATTTCCGGACTGATACGACTTTCAAGAAAAGTAAACCTAATGGTCGGCAATGCGTTTGTGGCTCCTGAGTTGCAGACGTTCAGGGGCGGCAATAAAATAAAAAAATAGGTATAATGTTAAAAATACGGCACGTTTGTATATCAACTAGAATTTAAATGAATCAAATGTAAATAAATATGTGTTTAATTCAACGAAAGACATACATAACTTTAAGTATTTTTGTAATATAGTTTTGTCTTTCATACCGTTTTATATAGAGATGCTATTATATCATTTTAATTTACTGACATACACAATGCCTTTCAGAATAGTCATTTCCCTTAATAGATTGTGGATTCGTGACTCCATACATTATGAATGGCTCTAATACCGTTCATCTGCAGAATGAATATAGATTCTGTGTCTGCAATACATTACTAAAATTAAATACCGTATTATGTTTCACTGTTTTTGTTTGTTTTCTCCAGAAACCTCACTTACTCTGTGAAAAGCAACAAAAGCATTTCTTCATCATCATCGTCTTTAATAGATCGTTGCTGGGAAGCCTATTCTCCTTAAAACTGAGGTTTTGACCTATTATAACACGCTGCCCAAACTGGTCAGTATAGGGTTTGTTTGAAGTTTTCCTTCTCTTTTCAGTGTTGTTGACTTTCGTAGTTTGTTTCCTTAGTCAGCTATTACGACACCCTTGGGATGAATAGGGGTGGTGACACTCCGTATTCTTAATTTGTCACTACACGGACAAGAATTTTTCTTAACACCGGATTTCTGTTTGTCAAAAAAGCAAAAACTTTGTGACAAATACAATCCTCAGCTCAAACTAATATTTTTATGGACGTGTAAAATGCTTAATGATAGTGAAGGAAAACAATTATTGGTTCAAAATAACAGTTATTTAAAAGACGACATCAGAATTTGGAAGTACACTTGACATAAAGCACTCGACGAACCATTTAAAGTTCGATGCTTAGTAACATTAGGTACTATCGCTAACCTGTTTAAATGAATAAAAACTAAGAGATGAAATATGTAGAAATTTAGGTCATTACACTCTGTATTCTCTAAATTTAGAAAAATATTTTCTTATCCACACAATGAAACACAATTAACAACATTTTTCAACCGAGCTCTAAAAATATTGTCACCTTTGTTCATTCAACCTTATAAATTTACAGATTTCTTCAAAGTTTAGTCGTAAAATATGAACTGGATTTTATTTTACAGAGTGAATGAACTCTTACAGTGTCTAGACTACTTGAACTCTATCATATAGTTTTTAAGTTTCAAAATATCTTTTATAGATTTTAGAATTCAAACTGTTTATTTTAGTTGTTCGTAGGCACAGACGACGATTATCTACGTAAATAGTGGTGTACTAATAGTAAGGTGTGTACTGAAATTTATATTATATTGTTTATTTCTGGTAAATATTTTTATTTGTTTATAAAAAAAATATTCACCTTACAGCTTTCAACACTAAATACAAGCTATACTTAATCAAAGCAAACTCTGAATTAATGGAAATGATAGCTATTTGTTAACTACAGAAAGCGTTCATCAAATTCTAAAGCCTTGCCCCATAAAGTAATTTTCATTGACGAGGTACCTATTAATTGTTAACGAACTTGAAGCAGTGTCTTACATAATGAAGACGTGGCTATTGACGCCGGCGACATTATAAATGATTAATAGTTTCCTAGAGATAACAATGCGCTGGCTATAAGGTGGAATTTAAAATACTCGTAAAGTAGTCGAGCTTCTTTAACGAAAGTAGGTTGTATGAGTGATCGATTTTTAGTAGCGTCTACATATGTAAGGCAATTATGTTCGATCTTTTTATACAGTTCAAGAAAATGGTTAAATTGGTAGTAGAATACACAATTTATAAACTAGACAAATAAAGATTAAATAATTTGGGGAAAGCCCTAACATAAACGTTTTTAATACAGCTAGAGGTCTCGGAACTCACAGCCACAGCTGGTTCAAGTAGGGGTTTGAGAGGATAAGGGTCACGTGCCGGTAGCACGTTAAACTTGAACACTCCCCGTATAAGTATGCATTTCCTTTGGGAACTTTTGCCAAAATAAATACGAGTATTTATTCAATTAAGTTAACTTTTGTTAATCTATATATTACTTAAAGTAGAACGTACAGTTTAACCAGATCTCTTTATTCAAACAGAATATTTGATCATAAGAAACTTCTAAAGCTGAATTATTAAAACAATACCTTTACAGAGATTGCTTTATTTACAGAGAGTATTCGTATCGAATGAAATTACCATTAAAATGTTCGGTTGCAACCTATCTAACCCCAAAGGACAAGAGTCACAATTTGTGACTTTCCTAATTATTTACGCTTTCATGATCTGGAGAGTTTTACCTACTATTACAAGCAAGGCGGACTTGAGATTTTAACCGAATGATAGAACTTACGAAAGTATTTAATATATCTATTAGATGTGGGAGATGGATTGATTGCAAATTATTTTCTCAAATTCCTATGTGGTTTTTCATATTAGGGTTACATAATTATTAACAAGCTTTTAAATGAACTAAAAATATCTTATAAACAATTAAAATATTTACGTAATTTCCATACAAGCATGATAAAACTGCTGCCCCTCATCGCCAACTAGTAGCGCGTAGTACGTTGAATGGTACTGCTAATTCTCTGTGCCAGAAAAAGGCCAGCCTTTTGATCACGAGAAGTGATGATTTTCATATTAATAAAAATACAGTAACATAGAGCTTAAATGTGAATATACCTAAATGACCAATCTTGATGCGAGTAAGCCTTCTTGTGTTTTAGATGTATATAGTTTTCGAATAAATAAAAAAGCAATAATCTTTAATTCATGTTTTTCTTCTATCTTATTTATTATTTATTTATTACCTTTTTTTACTATAAATAAGTTGAACAGCACTGCAGAGAGAAGGAAAACTTGACACAAACCCTATACCAACCCGTCTGGCCAGCGTGGTATAGTAGGCCAAAACCTCCTTTCTAAGGAGAGGCCTATGTCCAGCAGTGGACTGTTAAAGGCTGTTGATGTGATGTGAAGTTGAACATTTCACTTTTTTTCAGTATCCACCCAAACTCTCTTTATCTTGTTACAAAAATTAAACTTTTATTACAATGAAGTAGTGAAATTATGCCAAAATACTGAATATTTAGTAGCAGTTTAGATCGTTTATTTTGTTCATTACAAAGTGGTATACATTAATCATTTGACCGTATAATTTAAGTTAATTTATACACTTCTCACCTTATCTTTATCCCCGTTAATAACAAGTAATTGACTTAATAGAAATAATCGATTCACAAAAGTTTAGTCTCTAGTTCTTTAAGTTCTCTCGTGAAAACATCTCCTGATAAGCACAAAATTAAGCCTGTAACTACTATATATTTAAAGCCAATAAATATAAAGTAGCGTATTTTGTAACTGTATGGTATAAGGGGGCAAACGAGCAGACGGGTCACCTGATCGTAAGCAACTATCGCCGCCCATGGACACCTGCAACTCAAAAGTCACAAGTGCGTTGCTGCCCTTGGAGTCCCTTGGGGAGTTTTGGTCTCGGGTAATCTCACTCATTCAGTGAAAGGCAACGAAAGAATTACTTAACACCGGTTTTCTGTGAGGCCGTGGTATCACTCTGGTCGAGCCGGCCCATTCGTGCCGAATCATGGCTCTCCCACGGTAAAGTTAACTATCAGTCCAACCATTTATTGTTATACCGTAAGCTAAATGACTGAAAATATTTGCTTCAAATTCAATCAACGAATGAAAATTTATAATATGTCAACTAAACAAGATATTATGCTACAATTAGTTCCAATTTTGTGTAATTGCATTGTTGGCAGCAATTATGTTTCATATTGTTTTTAAAAGCTTTTATCGTAGTCTTTAAATAGACTGTAAATGGTATAATTGTACACTTAAAAGCTTTTGTGAAAATGAAAACTCGCATACACTTCTTGCAAAAAATGCATTTTTATTCTTGTATGCTTTCTTTAACTGGTTTCTAACCGACTCAATTTTCCTTGGTAAAACATTTTGAAAATTTACTTATAGTACAAATGAGTGCTTTTTCTTTTAAATTCATAAAATCCTTTATTCCATCGAGTTGATTTATTAGAGTAAAATCTTTAAAGAGGCATAGTTTTTTTCTAAAGATTTCCAAAAGACCAATTGACCCCACCATCCAACACATCCTCTACACATTACTTTATTTTAATTCTCTTTGTAAAGATGATCTATATATTTGTTGCATTAAATCAGTTTCTGACGTTTTTCTCATAGATCAAGTAAGGTCATTTTAACTTAATAATTATTTTACACTCCGGGCTCCTTACGAGTATTAACATGTTCATCATATTAAATAAACTTCTTAATTTTCTTAAAAAGCTGGTAATCGACAAACGCTTGTCCTTAAAATTGTCTAAATTACACAAAGTGACTTAAGTTCTTACATACAAAAAAAAATAGTTAAGGCAGATATAACATCATCTAACTATTTAAAGTAAATTGTTCAACATGAGTTAGTTTCGATAAATTATCCCAAAAACCTAGAGAAATAAAACGAAAGTTTGGAATGTTCGCAATCTTTCTTTTTACAAATGTGAAAAATAAACGTGTTTTTAAAGCTTTGTAACTCATAGAACAGGCATACAAATAAATTTAGTCTCAACGGAAAGTAAATTTGATAAGGACAATAACATTTTTATGTTTCAACATTTAAAAACACACACGTCAATCATTTACGAATATAAAACCGTCCCTTTTTATCGCACATTTGTCACTCGGACCCTAATTTTGCCACTTAATTAACTTTTGTAATATCGTTTAGAAGGTCCATGAGAAACATTTTGCAGTTTTCCACCACACAAATGGTTACCACTGTGACGTGATGCTTTTAAGTTACGTGAGTTATGTAACTTATAAAGCTTTTCAAAGGATGAAAAGTTTTAATAAGTCGTTGTGTTGTGGTCGCTGTTGTTCAAGTCTTATTACCTAATTGTAAAGTAATTAAACAATTCCAACATTTCTTTGTCTTATTGTTTCGATGGTACAATTGGTTGGCCATATTGTATCCTGAAATATAATTATTTTGTTTTCACTATAATGAATAAAAATGTTATTAAATCACGATTCCTATGAGAGTTCCTCTTTAGAAATGGTAGTTATTTTGTTTACTGTGTATTCTTCTGATATGATTTGCATCGATCTTTTTAAGCATCTGAAATAATCTACTTATTGGCATTGTGTTCTTTCATTAATCGATAGCAATTATCACACTATTCCATTAGTCAATCTAGCCTTCATAGTACAAGCTCTGCTTAGTTTGAAACTAGATGGTGTTATGTGTCAGATATCCGAAATAATAAATAATAGTAAAAAAAATATAGCAGTTTCTAAGAAATTTAAGGTTTATTTAAGGTTTTCATTTAAGTCATCTTAATGTCATACACGTATAGTGAAAGAAGAAAATAAAAACATTATATCAGAACAACAAATAACAGTACTTAATTAAAATTATTCACGGATCGCAGGTTTTTAAATATGTTTTATGTGTCGATTTCGAAGTGATTCATATAAAATTTATGGAACATAAAATTGTATCGTACTGACTCTATACTAAAAGAAATAGTCACTGAGACAAAGGTCTATAAAAATATTTATTACAAAAACACATTGGCGAAGTTATGTCCAATGTTATATCATATCGATTCTAATAAACGACACTCATACCTTTACGCTTCTAGACATTTGAATACGACTTTACACATTACACTTTATAAATATTTCATTGGTTGTAACATGTTTTCTATATTTACACATTGGCATTATTGCAACTTAGTCAAAGTTATAAATTAGAATTAGCTGTAGTCAATGAAGGAAATTGAGTAAATATAAGTTGCATTAAACAAAGAAAGTACAGAATTGCAAAGTCATTATTTTTTCACTCCTATTCAGGTCACGTTTAAACGTTAGAAGTCAACTGTCTACCTCTCATCTTGTTCTGGAAAGGTCTCAAGATTGTTAAGAATATAATATATATTATCATGTTAATATGAAAGACAAAGTTGAATTGTTATAGATGTTGTTAGTAAGAACTTCTTTCTTTTCTTTCTTCTTTTTTAAAAAAAAAGACAACTCCCGCATTAGGAACATATCCTGTGTCGCGGGGGACTTTACAAACATACATGAAACGGACACAAAGAACACCCAGACTCAGAACAACAATTTGTGGATCACACAAAGTGTCGTCCAAAGTGAAAATGTGGGGTTTGAACCCACAACACTCGGCGCAGTAGGAAGCGGCGTGGTGACCGCTTAAACCACTGCGCCATTCGTGCAGTCCACTTCTTAAAGTGTATGAATTAAGGTCTTAAATACTTAAATCTATTTAAAAAAAAGCTTTACACTGACAAGAAGAACTTAACTTTAAACAGACTTGAATAATTATACCAATAGGTTTTTAAATACTGTTAAACATTAGTCTCAACCTATCCGATCTAAATATTAACTTAACGATTATTTATTAGTATGTGTATGCGAACAGTCGTACATACAACTACCTTCGAGTAAATATCTGGTTATAACAATGTCAAACACAATTGCTAAGAAAGAGGAAAGGCGTTGCAAAGCACCTCGTACAAGCTGAGGCTATACAACTAACGATAAACTAACAAAACACACTATGGATATAGCAGAAATCTGTGCCTATTGTATACAGGCTTGGCATTTTGCCCAAATGTGTAGTAGTGGAGAAACACTTAACCAAAATATAAGATCTTGGTTTTGGAATTGTCTATTTAATTCTCATAGTCCCGATTGGAACTTTATTAAAAAAAAACAACTTAAACTACAGCAGTGGCAAAGCATAGCCAATAAGAAAATAAACCCAAATAAAATTACCCGTCGTCACTAAGAATAACCTTTCGAAATCTACCCTTGCACCAGTTTAATCCAATGTCAGTGCTTTGAAAAGTCTCAAAAATCCTGTAAGATACACAAAATGGTTTGAGATTAACTTAGAATATTTTGATTTCATCTAAAAATTTATTGTTATTACTAATTCAGTTTTATTAAGAATTTAACTACGGCTAGTAGAGGTAGACTCCTGTTTCAGTCGTTTCAGTCATAAAATTTTATAGCAACGGCAGTCTCCATATCACATGTTCAGCGTGACTGATTTCCTATATTGACTATTATTATTTTAAACGGCTTGGCTTGTAGAATTTTATGTACCTCAAGTTTCATTTTATCAATAGTGATTATCTTATTTATTTTAAGTTCATTATTCACACTGCATCTTGCTTCTAAACCCATATTCATTTGAATGAATAGCTATTTAGATCTGTAGTAGTAGTGTCAAGGATTTTTTTAATAAACTGATCACGTAGATAGTAATAAAACTTTATACAATCAGTCTGTAGTACCAATTGATTTATCATTATTCACTTTTAGAAATGTCATGCTGTGTTTATGAGAATCAGTTTTTTCCTAAAACTGAAGTCGAACTGACCAAAACCACGTTGGGTCTCCGACATTAGAGATATAGCAGAGAGAATCTGCCTTTACCAAACGGTCTAGGCGAAAACTAAGTTCTCAAAAAAATTCTCTGACTCGTCATCGAGTAATGACCCGACCTACCGAATGTACACCATATTCATGTTTTTTTTCACACAGCTACAATGGATCACTTATTCCTGTCTGACATTTTTTTTAACTGCTTCGGGCAGCAATCTGTACCCGATTAGTACTAATGTAGAGAGTACTAATAAAAAAGCCACGACCATTACCGTATTGTACATGTCTCACAGAGTCACTATTCCCATCCGTCGGATTACTGATGGTCAAAGTGTGTGATGGTAGAAATATTGTTTTTTTTGACCATGTCCATCAAAAATAACCATGAGATGGTGAACTTACTCTCTTTTTCAATTTATTGGACTATGGAATATTGGAATATTTTAATTATTGGACAAAGATGCTGATAATTTCCACCTCCCCTTAATTACTTCCCGAAATAAAAGAAAAAACAGATTATTTTCAAAAGAGAGAAGGGGTGGTGGAATTTCTGCATAGCAGTGTGCATACTAAGGATGTTTTTAATAATTATGTACATACATAATTATTAAGTTCTCTGTTTTTGCAATGCAAGTATATGTATTGTAGTATGCGTACACTTGCATTGAAACTAGAAAACAACAAAAAGTAGCACCGATTAAACTGTTATTTAATATTCATTAAAATATAAGGATTAAAACACAATTGAAGGAAAAATGTTTGTCATAAACTGCCCTGAAACAGTATAGAAATATATTTAGATTAGTCTCAATATTTTCAATATTAGTGTTTCGTAACGATATTCCATGAGTGAAAACCAAAATTAAATATCGATCGCTATAAAATTATACAAAGTATCATTACATTCTGTTTTAGGCCTGTTCAGGACCTCGGGATCAGATGCCACAGGTAAATTGACGTGATATCATTTTGTTTTAAATAGTTTGTCAAGCTTTAAAGAATTTTTTTGGCACTGATAAACGCTTTTATTATACGCTTTAAACTGTGTTTAAGCCTCTTTAACGCCCTTATATATTTTTTTAAATAAGTAAGAAGAGTCTTAAGCAAAAGTCTATTTTTAGTTTTATAGCCAAAAGATCTCCGACCGGTTCGATCCCTTGGCGTTACGTACATATATCAGTGTGAGAGTGCTCCGAATGTTTCACACTGCAAAACTTTTAACCATCTCACTTGGATATTTGGTACTCCACCACTGTACGCTTTTCAAAACACTTTTTGATTCCCATACTCAATCTGTGGGACAAGTAATCGTCTGCGGTATTTTTGGACTGATACTGCCTTCAAACCTTCAAGAAAGAGCGTAATCGTTTCTCAGAGGCCGGCTTGCGACTCCTGAGTTGCAGGCGTTCATGGGCGGCGCCAGCGGTAGTCACTTTCCATCAGGTGATCGTCTGCTTGTTTGCTATCTCTATCATAAAAAAAATCTCGGTTAGAATTATTTACATGCACATTTAGAAAAGATTCGTTTCGTTTAATAAATCGGATGATCGATTCATCAAACGAAACAAATTGTTCGATAAATAGAATATTATCCAGCCATTATATTATACAGGTAATGTACTTATGTAAATGTTTCATTCCAATACTTCCATTAAAATAACTACACAATCGAACCACGCAGCCCGGAACTATGGCAAATTATGTAATTTGGCAACAAAAATACTACAAATTGGGTCGGTCCTCAGTATAGTGCAGCCGCGTGAAGAATTTATAAGTTATATTAAATACAAATGGTCGGTTGAATGACGTTTTTAATTTTCTAGGTGTATTTTTATAAGCTTTATGTACAAAAAGATTTTTGATAGCGTAATTAATTAAGGTGGAGTTTCAATTTATGTAGAAAAATATATTCATTGTATCGATGTTGGATTCCTTAAGAATTATGCACATTATAATGTAAAACTTCAATGTAATAAAATCTACCTATTTTTAGTCCTTATAGATTACAGTAATAACGACAGAGTTGTGTGTGAGTATATTTTAACGCTTCACCTTATTAAATAGTAATATTTTTTAAAGGTATTTATTGGTTAATCTAAGTCGATGGTCGATGTGGGTTATCATTTTGTTTGGTTGTGGTTGAATGTTTACCTAGAGGCAATTAGGAATAAGGTATTTATTTGTACAATTTTAGATATCTTATTCAAGAAACCTAATGTGGAGCAATGAATTTAGACGGCGTTACGTTAACAGCATCTTGTCCTTATGTTTGTTTGGCTTCACTTGTACCAGTTTTCCCAATTAGGTATTTAGAAGTTGCGTTTTCCATAATATTATATTTTACGTTAATGTTTACGTTTTTTAATATTATATACACCATGTAAATTAATGTGTAAAGGATTACATTGATATCCAGTGTAAAACTAATTACTTTTTTTCTAAAATAAAATCTAAACTTTTTTAATGATTAACTGTTTAATGATTAATATTGGTTGGTATTAATAATCAACGACTTAAATTCTAGTCATTTAATATAAAAGCCTTCTATTTGAATGTAAGAATAAGCTTACTATCGTGCCCGCAAATACGGGCTATCAAGACGATTGCTGTAATATAGACTGTGGACAATTTGAAATGGCAATAGCACAAATGTTTACGTATAATAACACCATTACTGTTATTATTATTGAAATATTAATGGACTGTGATACTGACACTGATACTGACTGGGTTTATTTCGCGTGGTTTTATTTCTTATAGTTAAAAAATTGAATATATCTCTATCTCACTTGATATTAAATTTAAGGTGTAGTAAGAAATTGAAAACAATCTTTTTACAAATTTAGTTTTGCCCACTTTAACTTAGTATAGTTTACTATATTCAAACGTATAAACTTGGGAAAGTGAAAGTTGTTTGGCATATATGTTTCTGTTATCGTTACTAATGTAGAACTAAATCAAATCAACTAACCATTTTAAAATAGTGGTTTCTTGGGTTTTCATTTGATACCCCAGTAGAGATCACAATTTGTAATGTCAATCATGAATTGTGATATCTACTGGGACCTTGAAATATATATAAATATGAGGTCATTTGGAGACGTTAAACAAAACACATTATACAAGTGTCAGGTGAATTAGAACTCGGTCGAGGTATTTTACTGCTTTTGCTAAATGAACAATAAAACCAATTCCTGTCTCGAATTATGATGAATTTATTTTGAATTGAATTAGTAGTCAATTTACTTTAAAGTTTCTAAAAATCTTTTGTAAATGAAAAAGAATGTATAAATCTGCAATGAGGAATAAAAACAAATAAACGAAATTGAAAAATGATCATTAGTTTTATGAAATATACAGAGCAAAATTATGAAAGTTGTGCTATTATGTTATGTGTTTTTGTGAGAAAGCCCGAAACTTGACTTTGGAAAGGCACACGCATCTTCAAAATATAGTTTTGGACACGCAACTAGTCTCAATGCGACAGGTTGTTTTACCTCTCGACAAGTTACTTCTATCGTGACCAAAACTACTCAGGTTCAGACCAAAATTAGTTGTTTGCCTCAGTAGTATGAAGAACAATGGATACTTTGTAAATAAATTTGCGTCTAATCTACTCAAATTTCTATATCATGTATGTAGCCTTACAAGAAAAGGCTAGGACCAACTAAAAGGAGACACATAGTAGGTTTTAATAGTCCACTGCTGGACATAGGCTTACTACTGGCCTACTACACCACGCTAGCCAGACGGGTTTGGTATAGGGTTTGTTTCAAGTTTTTTTTTTTTTTGCAGTGCTGTTATAATGCAAAGCTTGCCCTTAGTCGGCTTATACAACACCCATGAGATGAATAGGGGTGGTGACATTCTGTATTCTTAATCCATTATTATTATCTTATCATAGTAGGTCACAAGGAATGTAAAAGTAGAAAGGTATTCCTTTTTTTGCAAATATTCAAGAACAAATAGTGCCATGTAGAGAAATGTAAGTCAACCTAGTTTAAACTAGCTACACACAAGCAGTACAGCAGTGACTGTTGCTTTAAAACTATACAGCGCAGTGCTATCACTTGCCTGTCTCATTTGAAAAATATGTATTGTGGAGAATTTGGACTGTATTAAATGTGTCATTTTTGTGTTAATTCATTTTAAAAATCTGCCAATTTGTGTCATTAAGTGAAACTGAGTCTTTGGTTGTTTTGTTAGTCTATCCAATTTATGTCATTAATGTTCGTTAGTTTATGTTAAGTGGGTCAAAAATTAAATTACTAACAGTTTGATGCAGCTTTACTTTTTAGCATCGAAATTATTTCAGAACTAGGAATTAGCTATATATAATATTGACTTTAAAAATATACCTTAATACTTGTTACTCTGTGACTATTAATCACAAAAAATAAATAAATTAAATTACGTTTGCGTATATCTTAATCCAAATTGTGTAAAATATAAGTGTTTGTCCTCTATATAACTAGAGTAGAAAGTGTGCTATCTATAGTATACACATAAGAAGCTTAAGAAGGCTATACAAAAGCCGGCCAAATCCTAGACGAACTCAAGTGAGTTGAAAGATCAGATGGACGATTTTTTGTTCAAATGTGCAGAAACCTTAAATACATTCAGTAATATTACGAATTAAATTCATCTATGTGTTACTAGCTAGCTAGCTAACTAGCTAGTAACACTAGCTAGCTAAGCTAAGCTAACTAGCTAGTAATAATGTTATAATACGTTTCTGCTAATGCAGTAGAATTAGCTCAAACGTAACATTATTACGTCAATAAGTGTCTACATTTGCTATAAACTGGCTAAGCACTAAATTATTCAACACTGCCTCCTCACGAATACATCAGGTATACAGTGTTTATTTCTAACTTATAATTCATCCGAAAGCCTACACAAATAGTACAGTAGTATAAAAAGCCTTAGCCCAATTCAACACAAAATAGAACGAGGGAGGTCGGTTGACCGATTAATTATTAGTTTGCTATCGAAGGAACGAATATCGTTGAGACTAAAGCACGCCAGCCGGATCGATTTTTAACAGTATAGGGAGGCTATGATGATATTCTGAATGAAAAAGAATTAGATTGTTGTAAAATAGTAATATAAAGTTCTGTGTATATGAAGGGGTTCTCTACTTTAAAATCTCTCTAAAAATTGTTTTTGTAAAGTTGTTAGCGGTTATATTACACAAAACACAAATACAAAACTACAAATAAGAATAAAAGCACACGCTGGTATTCCTATTTGTAGTTTGCCAAGTATAATTCATTCATATACATATTATATTATTGGCAGCTGCCAACCAGACTTTTGGGGGTTAAAGGACATAAGAAATGGCAGATAAAAGGGGAAAGCGATCAAAGAAAAATAATGTTTATATACTGATGCAATTTTTTGGGCGCACGAGATCGCGACAAAATTACAAGATTGCTCATACAGCGGTCCGATGTCTATAATGACCTCATAGACGAATGGCAACAATGCTGGGACGAATCATCTAAGGCGCCACCTTTACTAGTTTTTTCCATCTGTTAGCAAACGGTTGTCGAGGACATGGCTTGAGGTGGATCACTGTATCGCTCAATTTCTTACAGGTCATGGTAACTTTAAGAGAAAACTGTATTCATTTAAATTAGTCGAGTTACCATTGTATCAAAGCTCAACACCTAACTCTAACTGTGAACAATCTGCTCATCATATCCTCTGGGAATCTAGTCTTTGGTGTAATGAACGTAATATAATGCAGAATAGTTTGCAGGTGATATCTGGAGCGGTATATTACGGGGATCTTGTGTCAACAAGGGTGAATTTCCATACGTTTAGGCGATTCTGCCATACATATTATAGAAATCAATTATAGCCCACTTACGACCCATAATATTTTGTTGCCGTGGTTCTTCCCTGTATAAAAGGGTTTATGCTTATTTCACTTCATTTTGTCTCCCGCTTTGCTAAGGAGAGAAGTGAATTTACTGTATTTCATAACTCTTACATATTTCTTTTGTTTCATTTCGTGGTGGTTTCCAAGATAGTTTAATTTTAGGGTTCCGTACCACAAACTGGTAAAAAGGAACCCTTATAAGATCACTTTCTGGTCCGTCTGTCCGTCTGTCTGTCCGTCTGTATACATACAAATAAGTACTCGGGGAACGTATATTTTAGCATTACAAACGAGACGAATCATAACACCTACTTATAATATGTTTTGAGGGTTTTTATTTCGGTGTTATTAACCTGTGCGACACATTTTTTTGCGTGGCAACACTTTTAAACCGTTGAAGATAACACCAAAAAAGTACTAATAACTAAAATAGTTACTGTTTTTAGGGTTTCGTACCTCAAAAGATAAAAAAGGAACACTTATAAGATCACGTTCTTGTCCGTCTGTCCGTGTGTCACCATCGATTTTCTCAAGAACGGGTAAAACTAGCAAGTTGAAATTTATACCAGATACTGAGGTCTATGGTCCCTATTAGAATATAAAAATCAAGGTCCTGAATCAACACTATAAAAATATATGGGTATATTTCGATATTCGCGAAAACTTGTAAGCACCAAAATTTAATTTTGTAAAAACTTTAATATTTTTCAGAATTTTCTCTTTACTTGTGCTGTAAGACCTAGCTTTTCACCAAAATTGACAATTCTAGTACCCTATAGGTTTTGGGTCGAAAACCTATATGGTAGTTCCCGTTTAAACTAGAATCACGAAATTTAGCAAAAAGAAACCTCTTACAGCACAAATAAAGGAATAATTCCAAAAAATAAAACAAGTTGAAAATTAAGATAAATTTTGGTACTTCCCGAGTCTCCTAACTCAGTGTGTTCGTGGGTCACTGTTGTTAATCCTGGTGTACAGGAGTTACAGTACAGTGTACAGTGCACAGTGGTGGGCGTGTGGGAGTGATTAGTCCCATACTGAAAACTTAAATATTGAAATAATAAAACTTTTAGTTGCAGTTATAATATTCTCTTATTTTCTGTGCCTCCCCTCGGATACCACCGGAGGTGGTTATGTCAGACTCGAACCGACTAAAAACCGCAGGTCGAATAATATTGAAGGATTTTTTGTTCATGCATCCTCAGTGAAAATTCTTCTCATATTAGGTTGTTATTTTGTGAATATTTCACTTTTATAAAATACTTTTTAACAGCTCGGTCCAGTCGCTTCGTACCGTTTCTTGAAAATTTCATTTGGTGTTAAAAATTAACCTTTTTCTTGTGTTATTTATTAGAACTTGATTTTGTTTAAAATAACTTAACTTCATTACACTTTACCGTTAAAGTGGTAGGTACAGCTATTTTCTTTACTTGTAATTGCAGTTTTAGTATGCAGACCTTTGCTTGTAGTAGGCTAGTACTAGATGTATAATGTATACACTATCTACTAATTGTATTAGTGAAATTCAAAATTAATCAAAAAAATATTTTAGCTAAAATAACTTGAGATTGTTCTTAAATTTCATGAATTTTTAAGTTACCGTAAGGTAAAGAATTTCAACAATGTCCCCACGACACGAGCGCATATAAATTAACATAATGATGCTTGTCTGCCCGAATAGAGCTTCACCACGATACGTTGTATAAACGTATTTCAAAGAGACTTTAGTGACACAAAATAAGATCAACTAGAGTACGGTACGTCGCGCGTTGTGAATTGACAACGTCACATCAAAGTGTACTATGAACTCAAATTAAAGCGATTTCAAAGTTTGCAGCAAACGTGATTTCACAGTCGAAGCCGTGTTGAGAGGAGTTAAGAAAAACATAACACTAGAAATAGCTTTTTGTACGGTTAAAAATTAGAGTAATTCTTGTATTTTATGGCAAAATAGTTTATAAATAAAGCTAAAATTATAAAATACATTTTTCATCCTTATATTAATGTCATCGTTTAAAAATATAATCAACCTTTTACGTCAATTCTTAGATCTGATCATCATCATCATCAACAATGTTTATAGCCCATGGTTGAATATAAGCCTCTTTTTAGAAATGAGGTTTTGACCTATTATACCTCGCTGGCTAGACAAGTAGAGTTTGTGTCAAGTTTTCCTTCTTTTTGCAGTGCTGTTGTCCTGAGTAGTTTGCTACCTTAGTCGGCTCATACGCTGCCTACGGGATGAATAGGTGTAGTGACACGTCGTATTGTTGATTGTTCACCACACGGACACACATTTTATCTGATAGTAAATATTTAACAGAAGTCAAATAAACAAATTAAGTCTGTCACTTAAATTAGATATTATTTTATTTATTATTAAAATGTATGAACATTTTCGAATAGCTTTATTCCCCATCCCATAGAACTTTTCACCAGCGCCTTAGAATATTTTATGTAATTTTCTCTACGATGTTTTTCTCTAACTATTAAGTTTACTAGTGCACTCAATAATAAATAAGTAACTAGAACTGTATTAGTAGAAGCATGTTTAGTTAAGTCTTATATTCCAGTAACAAATACAAATTATAACATTTTGACAAAGAGACAAAGTAAGTTTATAATTTGAATTCCTGTGTTTAATAACTGAAATAAAATAACTATTTTACATAAGTAACAAGAATGTTGCGCATACTTTGTAACACTTTTATATCTCCAGGTACTAACTAAAGTTTGATAGAGACTGAGTTTAACGTACGAACACGTACAAATGCAGATTCAGGGATGCATTTATTCAACTTGAAGCCACTTGGAGCACAAAATAATGAAAATTTTATTGATTTATTCACAACTTTATGCACTTATGTACATCAGTGTATTGAAAACCCTGGAAATTCTCATCCAGCGAACGTTTGGACGGTTCAATACCAACGGCGAATAGTTAATAGTTTTTTTGATTCATTTTGCTTAATAATCATTGCTCTATTTATATTACTTTAAAAATGGCATTTTCATACTCATAGTGTACCCATAAATAACTATGATTGCGTGAGTTTAATTACACGTAAGATATCGTCGTCCAGATTTACCTATTACTTTGCCTCGTTGATGTGTGTGAAATCCCTGCTTAGTGCGTGATTACATCACTAAGCAGGCAGCGTAGTAGGAAGCGGCGTGGCTACCTTCTAAATTACATATACATTAATAGTTTATTGCACAGCTGTCTTTTTAGTATTTTAGGTTAAATGTCTGAAAAAGAGAAAACATCATCAAAAACCATACATATTTCAATACATAATTCTAAAAATAAATAATTGAATAGCCCTCAAGCTGTTGCAAGCAATCCGATCATATTTTCAATTAAAAGATATTTACGAAACAATCAAATAGACCTTCGCATTCAGCAAAAGGAATAAAAAGTCCTTAAACGCTTGCGGGTAAAGCAATTCCTTTCTGTATTGTTGAGTCTATTTGTCTGTGTAAATTGCAGATTATATTTCTTTTTAAAAAAGACAACTCCCGCATTTCCTAATGCGGGAGTTGTCTTTGTTTTGTTGTTGCGGGGGACTTTACAAACATACATGAAACGGACACAAAGAACACCCAGACTCTGAACAACAATTTGTAGAACCCACAACACCCAGCGTAGTAGGAAGCAGCGTGGCGACCGCTTAAACCACTAAGCCATCCGTGCAGTCACAAAATAGACCAAACTGTATAAGTAATAGACCAGTGGATATAATCCTATTATACATGGATGATGAAAGTTTTGAAAAAATCTTCATTGTTCTTTAGGAAAATACTCAACATTATAGAATAAATATCATTATCTCATCTTATTCATTGGCATTATTCAATGTAGTTTATTAGGTTGTATTTACAGTTAGTAATATATATGAGTAATATAGTTAAAATACGATACATTTGATTAAATTTTTATTACACCATGCTAAAATAATATTTACAATGGTCAAATTAGAGAGGAATATTTTCAATTTGTGTACTTATACAGTTAGCTATAAAAGTTTGTACGGTTAAAACACCAAGTGAAAATTAGCATGAATATTTTTCACTGTATTATTTATAATAACATGAAAAATTATAGCAACAATGTCCAAAATAGAGGTGGACCATTTCTTTGTTGCACAAAATTGTACATGTTACTGAAACTTGTACAACTACTGAAAAACTTTAACTCGCCTTTTAAAATCGATATCGGATCGGTAAAACAATATAATAGTAAACGAACTGTGAAAACCTATAATTTAACGCATGCCGTTTTATTTACATTTTGTTGCTAAATAACTCTACAATTTCACAAAAGAACCTATTTACTTCAAAAAACTAAACTAAAAAAGAGCTTTATCTTACTGATTGTAAAGTATTGTTTTCGTTGTAAATAGAGTTTGTGATCATTTTGTGTAATAGCGGCCGAGCGGTGAATGTTTCACTTGGGTGGGGCTTTTGTGTAATAAAACGAATCCTTTCCTGTGTCTGGACGTCGATAGCTATGCGTGCTCTGAAATTTGGTGATGCTACCTTAAGGAATTATGTTTGTTATTTTTCCGGCTCGTTTATTTTATGATCGCTTCATAATTTGTTTGCACTAAGCCACTGATTTATTGGCTGGTAAATGTGCCGCTTGTTAGGATACCCTTAATTACTTTGTTACAATTTTTGGGATTTACTTCAGCAGGTTGTCTTATTTCAACATTAATTGTAAGACAACAGTATTATTAAGTCAAACTGACTTCTTTATACTGTTACTCTGTGTGAATGTGCCGTACATTATGGCTGCATACTGTTAATACTGCAGCTATAGTGTACAGATTGAAGTTTTGGCAGTTATCAAAACTTCGTTTGTGAATATATTTTGTAAATTTTCACAAGATGGTGGTAATCTAAAAGTATTTGGCAAATGGCCTAGCAGCGTTATGCAGAGCACGACTACCATACGAGTGGTAATGCTAATAACATTGGTGGACGAAAAAATGAATAATAGACCTAGTATTGTAATTTCATTTTTCAATTCACAGATTTAGGAATCAGGATAGGAATAATTAATCGGTATAAATTAAAAGTGAATTATGGTTTAGAAAAGATGGTATAATATCAATTAGAGATTTTTATCATATAGGGTGAAAACGAGCATATGGGTTTCCTAGTAGTAAGTGACTATCGCATCCGATGGACACATCCGCCGATACACAACTTAAGAGTCACGGACACCTTTGAGGTGAAAGTATAATTTTTGTTTTAATATCGTATTAAATCACATCATCATACATCAACAGAATTTAATGGTCCACTACTGGACATAGGCTTCTTCTTGGAAAGGAGGTTTTGGCCTACTATACCACGCTGGCTAGACGGGTTGGTATAGGGTTTGTGTCAACTTTTCCTTTTCTTTGCAGTGCTGTTGTCCTACGTAGTTTGCTCCCTTAGTCAGCTCTTATAAAGGGATGAATAGGGGTGGTGACACTTCGTAATCTTAATCTGGAAATATTTGTAAAATACACAAGTTGTACAACAGACTAATTGTTAAAAGCAAAAAAAGTTTCATAAAAAGCGCAATGTAGTGTAGTATCAATAACCTTAGTAAAAACCAATTTGACAGACAGGCTTTTGATTCTGATCTGCTCCAACTGCAAATTTTTCAGACATATTATAATCCTCCAGTTTAAAATCCGTGTAAGCCAAATGCCTTTCCTATCACTGAGTTCTCTTCTACTTGATCTTTCCTCTCAATATGACGAGCCTATTGGTCTAGTGGTTAGTGACCCTGACTGCTGAGCCGGAGGTCGTGGATTTGATTTCCACCTAGGACAAATATTTGTGTAATAAGCACGATCATTTTTTCTATATCTAGGTGTAATTTATCTATAATATGTATGTATTTAGAAATATATAAAAGTATGTTAATCAGCAGTCTGGTTACTATAATACAGGCTCTGCCTAGTTTGGGATCACAAGGCCGTATGACAGATGTGTTAGGTTATTATATTATTATATTTATTTATATATATATATATATATATATTATATAATATAATAATTATAATATATATTATATTTATTAGGCTCTTTGACGGCAATAGGCTTACCCCCTATTATGTAAGTTTGTAGCAGTAAGTAAGTAAAAAGCATAGTTTTCGAAAATGCCTCTACCTACCTACACGTAAGTGTATTTATGCATATGTAAGTAAATTTCATAACAGTTGGTATGCTAATGGGCGTCTTGAATTTTTTTCTAGTCACATACATCACGAAGTACGTAACGTATTTAACGTAGACTTGAGCGTAGTAATATTTATAAGATAGCTTCAAGGTGAGTCAAGGTCTGGGTTCTAGGTGCCAACAAGACCATGCTGCATGACGAGCTTTGTATGATATAATGTCCATATTTTTGATGAATTATGAATCATCATTTTGTACTTGTCTAAATTATCAGGTACCAAATCAAAAGGAAACCATTCAGAATCGAGATTGTCTCTGAAAGTTCGTTGTGTATAAAGCTAAGTTTAAAACTATTTATAATATGTATGTATTTACAAAAAAAAAAGTATATATGTATTTATATCAGTTATCTAGTACCCATAGTACAAGCTCTGCTTAGTTTGGGACTAGATGGCGTTGTGTGTATGTGGTAGAATATTATTATTATTATTCCTATGAAAGTTTTTTAATTTTTATCAATAATTTAGTCACTAATAATTAAACTTCTAAGGTGTTTTTAGGCTGCACTCAAGCTTCAAATTTTTTATCAACAAAAACCTACAAAAAGTAATCACGTCGTATCAAAAATATAACATATTAAAGAAAAAATCATAGCTTGCAAAACCTTAATATCCGTACTATTATTTATCACAAGTTTCATTTTTGATTTGATAATTTGTCTACATGCAGATTTTCTCTAGAATTATAACGGAAAAAGGTTTAAATTTTTTAACATAATTTATACTTGTAAGGTAATTAAAATAATATAATGATAGACTTACATTGTATTATACATCTTCGTTTACTGTATGCAATTGATCAGATAATTTCATCAGTCCTTCAATTTTAAGTCATTATTTAATGGAACATTTATAAGTCTGAACAAGTGATGCCCTTTTTCCCCAAGTTTCAAGTTCCCCAAGGCTTAAATTATTAAATTAAATTGTCGACTCTGTCTTGACCGAAATTTATAGTGACCGAATCAAATCTTGCGTACGTATTATTAAATGTTATTTGTTATGACTTTAGAGAATCTATAGAATAAAAATGTAGGTATTGTGTATTTTCATTGCAATTTACGATTAATTCCTTAAACATTATTAACATTATGCAATACTGTTAAGCGATAGATAACTAACAAACGACGTATTTATAGTCTACATGATGAGTTTACTATTTGCATGTATTTTTATCAGTAGTCAAGTACCCATAGTCGCAATCACACAACGCGATCTAGTGATCGCGTTGTGTGATTGCGGTAGAATATTATATATTTTTATATATTAAATATATATTATTACTTAAAAACTTCCTGAGCTGAAAAATTGTTTGCTGGATGCTTCCAGCACAACCTACAATCTACCCTTATTATATACTACTCGTATATTGTTCCGAAGAACCAACTGGATACATTTGTAACTCAAACATCCATCTCAAACAATCAAAACACATAGTACGTAGAAAACTGTGCGTACGAACACAACTGTACGTAGAAAAAATATATCTTCAAAATGAATTTTAATTATAACTACGTACTGATTTTATTTCATTCTAACACTTTTGGAGATGTCAGTACAAGGAATGGTTAAGTGTGAAATCTACAAATTAATTAATTTTATATTTAGGGCACGTTGAGAATGAATGTATGAAAAATCATTTATGGTAACTTGGAGCTTAGGGAGATGGGCCATCATCGGTCTAAAACATGATCCATTGAATTAAAAACTTAGTTTTTGTTTTATAAAACTCAGTTAGGAAATAAGCAATTGATAACGATAAACATGTAACTAATTCTACGATAGCTTTTATTGATAGTCTTATTAGCCACAATATGGAGTTTGATGATCATGCCATGTAACTTACTATTGGACTTACATATTTCTATAATATTTTCTACCTAGGTATTGTTTAACGTTACTTAGCTTACTGTTTAATTTAGTAATTAGTTTACTGATAGTTCCCTATTGAACATATACTAAAACTCTATGAGCTAAAACAGTTCTACTTAATGAGACATTTCGAGACACTGATTTGGAGAAATCTATAATATTTTATCTGAAGAATTGGCATTCAACAGTTGTCTAGGTATTATTTGTATCTTTCTAGGTTTTCTTTGGTTTGTTGAGTATTTTAAATATCGGGAAATAAAATAAAAAAAATCCAGACATCAACATTATTTAAGCATATTTTTTGACTTAATAAATTGTGTGATTGCTATTTATCCACTCCAGATTTTACCGCAAATCGATAACTTGTTACGTACAAAACATAAGCTAAGCTATTCAGAAATTCTGTAAAAATAGAAAGTACTACAATATTCAAATAACATTTGGTAAGCTATCAATAGCAAACGGAATTGCGTGCCCATGCAAAATTTCATCTAGTATGCAAAGGGTTGCAGTTGCAATACGTGTGAAAAAATTACAAAACGAAACAAACGCTTCGCCGTTGTGTAAACTTGAAAAAATGTGGTGAATGGATGTATAGACTTTGTTTCACTTTTCATTTGTGATAAACTTAACGAAATAAATAATTTAAAAAAATAATACCTGTGCCACCAAGTTTTATACACAAGTATCTGATAAATTAAACATGACTGTATATGTACAATATTATTATTTATTTCTATGAATTGTATCTTGGTATAATTTATACATACACACAACGTATCTGCAAAATTTATTATGCTTGTAAAGATAATAACGGGATGTCAGATATCCTTCGACTTGCCCAAAGATAAGTATTCAGGTCAAAATAGTGTTATACAATAATATGAAATATATATTTTCTAATACCAGTACAGGTTAAACGAAAGACGAATTAAAAAGTGTTACTTACATGGCTATTAAATGGCGGACTCAATTTACATCCAAGTACAAAATGTGTATTAACGATGTGCATATAAATAAATTCATATACATCTTGCTTGGTCTCTTTAACTACTAGCATATTTAAAATAAATAAATCTAAAGCTAACATTAAAATCCAATTCAGTAGCAGTCACAAAAGAAAGTATATGATTATAGATGGAAAACAGTTTTTCATAAATAAAAAGGGGTAGACTGAAATGCTAATTACTTTCCCATACTGAAATCCTGCCACGAATACTGGCGCCACCACAAGCCAACCTGCCTACGAAACCGGGATACTGCTGGCTTTGTGAGAGTTTTTTGTGGTTAAGCTAGTCGGCACACCACAACGGGCCTGACAAAATTCGTGATTTAAATTTTTTCCCAGTAAGCAAATACACTTTGCGAGATAAACGAGCTTTTCCATTTTATGCTGCACAGCATGAGAGTTTAAATTGTGGTTAGTCCTTTTAAAATTATTAAACGTAACGAACAAAGTCGTTTAGATTTTTTAATTTCTACTCTACATGTGTTTTATGTTCGAATTTATACAAAATACATATGTGGAGTTTTTATTGGGTAAAAAAATTCTGCTTTTGGCAAAATCTGGCACGCACTGTCCAATTAATTTATTTTATGTTATGTATTGATACTGGTTTTTAGCAGGTCAACTGTAGATTTTATAATGATGAAAGCAATATTCGTTAATTTTCTTATATTTATTACACTGATTGTACTCATGTATCAGTATCATCGCATTAACCAGTTTTGGTACACAATTTAATGTCAATCGGTTGCAGTATTAGAAAGAAGAAAGAAAATTCAACTTTTTTTTAATGCGAAATGTTACACGAGTTCACTTTTACACTTACCGATACATTGAACTAAAAGCAAAAACTTCGTGTAAATAGTATAATCCTTTTTTATTTATTTCAGTAATACTTTTAACATTATTTGAAGAAGTGTAACCAAGTTACTGATAAGTGTGCAATGCAATAAATACTTGAGAGGTTTTCAAATAGAACTGTAGCGTAGAATGTTTGTGATAAATTTTATATCAATAAATGCACAGTTTTAACGTCTCGGTTGGTTGAAGAATTTTGTAATACGGGCCTGTCATAAAAGTGAGAATCCAGGTTGATAACAAAGGCTAGACGCATAATGCGCTCGTTGTCTCGCAGTCAGCGTATCATCGAGTAATGAGATGGTTTCAGTATCATCTAATGCATGCCTTTTATAGTGTGTTTCTAACGTTTGTTCAATTAAGGATAATAATGATAATCGAGTGAGTAACATTTTGCAGCCATGATATGAAGCCTTTATACTGCAGCTTAAATTAGTTTCAGATTAAAGTACCTACTTTCGAAATATTTATAACACATCACGTATATCACGAAATCCTAAAGAAAGATTTCCTTATAACAAAAAATACAGCTGTCTAATTTGGTGTAAAAGATTGTTAGTACGTATCTTATGTTGTACTCGTATAATTCCACTGCATTTGATCTACACTTTCACAACACAAATTAAAGTTTGATTCCGCCTTGAAAGATGCCAATATTTCTCTAGATCATTCTCAAATGGTTATTTATTTTATAAATAGAACGGATTTTCCCGCTACAACAAGTAAGAACTACGAGTACAAGTAAATCATCACTGATTAGTAATCGAAAGATTATTAGATTGACAGCCGGTATTGGATGAATGCAACTAGAATTAGTGACTTGGACCTTAGACACCGTCTTGTCCAAGTACATATTTCTTTTCTTATTAGTGTAACATGGTAGTTTGCTGACCTTTGGTGATAGTAATTAATTTCATTATTATCCACCAACACAAAAAATAACTGAATCTTTGACTTGGATCCATAAAATGTTAATACTTTTGTATCTTTTTTAATGAAACTATTTGTATGTAAAAGAAACAGGTTCATACATTTGTTTAGATCTTTCTAGCTCTTAATATGTTATAACGTGTCTGACACATAATTATGTATCATTATATTCATTAGTACACACTCGCATTCACTGGGGAACGTGCCGTGCTACGTCTTGCTTTTGTACACACAGACGAGACGTCTAATTTAATGATTTTAATACGGGCTTGTTTCATTTCCTTGTTTGTAAATCTAGTAATGCCAATTTTTTTATAGTCGTACAGATAAAATTTTCTTTACCTATTTACGACCTCCGTTTAACGTCGTGTGATATAAGAAAGTGTTTACTGAAGGAAAATTAAATAAAGACGTCGAATTGATATTGATGGATTATGTTAAGAAAACATCGGAAATTGGTTTCATGGCTCCTGAGCTGCTGCAATATTAACTGATTTTAATGAAAAATAGATGGAAATAAATTGAGACAGTGTACCTAAGATTTATTTTCAATTTGTTTTCTTCATATAGAGTTGAAATAACATGTTAAAATAATGTTTTTTTTTTCTCCTTGTTGCCCAATTACTAAAGAAAAGATTTGTAGCTTAAGAGTTATTCTTTCAATGTAATAGGTATTATCATAGTATTATTTTACACTACTACTACACTACCTCTAACTGTATTTATCTAGAAATATAAATGTTGTCCGTGTGGGCACGGATAAAGAATACGGAGTGTTACCATCCCTATACATCCCCTAGGGGTCATAATAGCGGACTAAGGTGGCAAACTACGCAGGACAACAGAATGACAAAGAGAACGAAAACTTAATCATGGCCATATCTGTTGGTATAGTTATATAGTTGGGTTTGTACACTATACTAACCCGTCTGGCCAGCGTGATATAGTAGGCCAACATTTCCTTTCTAAGGAGAGGCCTACGTCCAGCAGTGGACTATTAAAGGCTGTTGATGATGATGATGACTGTGTGTTGAATAATTTATATATGTTAGATTATTATTAGCTAAAATTGTTCGAGTGTTAATGTGTTGTATGTGCCAGTCTGTTAACGGGTGGTTTGGTTAGGAAAATTGTTTTAAGTAAACATTTTCAATGGCAGCCTATTTAAAACGAAATATATAATATAGTATAAAATATAGAAACATGTGATGAGAAACATAAATATCTTTGAAGTCAACGTAGGTACTCAATAGCTCTTTATCCCATAAAGCTCTTATCGTGTTAAGTTTGCTTTATCAAATAGGGTGATGGAAAGCGAATGTCTTTATAGTTGTTTAACTGTCTTACTGCATAATGGCAGTTGGAATATGAACCTAGACTACACCAAAGATAAATTTAAGCGTTTTTTTTTTCATCTAGATATTGAATACATAATACACAAAGGCTATAATTGACTGTTTTTATGCTATTCAAAATTTACAGTTACCGATTCTGAAAAAAGCCCGCAACGTCATCGCGTCATAAAAGTTAGGTCTAATACGACACTTCAGAAAATATTCTTCTTAAGTAAACCGTTATACTTTCGTGTTTATATTGTTCCTACCATGTCCGTCAGCACAATTATGAAAAACTGTATGTAAGATTACATTTAATGGTGCTCTAGAAACTCTGCTCTAACTGTAGTCGATTTGATAGTGTCAGTTATAGTGTATAATTGAAGGAGTTTATTATGTCTTAGTATAACCCTTTTAAAATATGCACCTGTGTGGTACAGTGTGAACATTCTCCTACAGTTGTTGTGATAGGCAATTTTTTTAGCCACTGATAAAGGTACTAAAATTAACTTCAAAATTACCCTAACGGAGATGATTACAAAAGACCAAACTTCTCAAAGGCTGTAAACTGATATTCCCGAGTTTTCCATTAATTTATTATGTTTTGGTTTAAGATTTATGAATGAATCCTGGCCAAGGCAAAGGCTATGAAAAAAAAGGATA
Organism: Arctia plantaginis; assembly: GCA_902825455.1. NCBI lineage: Eukaryota > Metazoa > Arthropoda > Insecta > Lepidoptera > Erebidae > Arctia > Arctia plantaginis. The sequence goes on along the minus strand of CADEBD010000857.1, from coordinate 6,749,440 downwards.
AGAAGGAAATATTCTTTCAAAAATTAATACCTAATCTCATATATTGCGCCAAACCCAAATAAATATAGGAAAAGGAGAGTATGACAAGCATTATGATAACTCAATCTTGCGAAAATAACGTAATAACATTTCTAAATTAGGAAGTGGTCGCGATCGGTAAAAACCGATTTCACGAAGACTCCCTCACGGTAGTTATAATTGTCACAGTGATACGCACAATCCCTCAATCAAATTAAGTGTTACCTAAAAAAACTCTTTCTCGTTATACTACATATAACCAGATCGAAATAGGTCAAATAAAGCATACCTATATTTGCCTTATTATATGCGTATGTGTGAATTATTTCAGGGAGGACCGTTTAGATGTAAAATTATTTGTGGAAATCGTTGATAAATTTATTTTTGTGAGATGCTGTTAATTTTGCACAAGATGATGAAAATACAATTTGAATTCTATTGCTTCATAATTCAAATTCAAAACCAGTATTATTGTTTTTCTATTTCCTGTTCATCATTGTACAGGCTATCTTGTGCCATTATTACTCTACTAGGACAGGTTAACCAGGCTTATATACCTAATATGGTTGTTTAATTTAAATTTAAATCTTTAAATCATTTCTTTTTAAGAATTTCAAGAACTCCGTAGTTCAATGGAGATTTTCCTTTGTTTGCAGTTTAATCCTACTTCATAAGTCTAAGCAGTTAATGTTAACTGTGTTAATAAGTCGATTATGGTGACTTCGGTCATGTGCAATGTTGAGTAAATTATCTCTCTTATTGATTTTTAAGCTCCAAATCATTTTTCGAGCCGTGACTAAGGTTTTTGAAATATCAGAAGCAATTAGTTCGATTGCTATTAGTTAGATTGTTAATAGTTTATTATTTATGATATTTAATAGTAACGTTAATATCTAATATTAAATTAATATCGTTAATTCTCAAATTTAGCGTTCATAATCAGTTATGTCATTCCAGGAGCGGTATCAGATAAAGATCCTGCATATTCGTATCTCGTATTGAGGGTATCGTCGTATTAGTTAGGACAGCGACAATAAACTTTTTCAACTTATTTTCGATAACTTTACAGGTAACAAAAGTTCTTGTTGCATCATGTATAATTTTCATAAAACTGACTAATTTAAGACATGTGCAACGTTATACACTAAGTCATGAAATATCTGACTAAGAAGTAATCTACTTGGAATTCCAATTATAGGTCGTTTCCAATGCTAAGATGAATACTAATCGGAAGATCACGGCCGGATTGTTAAATAAGGTACTAATTTCGAAAGGTTTGTTTACCATTTTCAACTTTTACTTTTAACTGTCGTTATTCAGGCAGAAATTGAGAAAAATGTTTGCTCGTGGCATTGAGCCAAACATCTAAGCGTTAGAAAAGAGATTGAATAAAATGTTTTCTTTCCTCGGCACAATATTTTACGTTCTGGAGAATTGCTCGTAATAATATACTTTTCTGTAATGGTTTACTACCACTGGGTTTGAGGTTATTTAAAAAATTTACTAAAATATTTTAAAGGGGCGGTTGTGTTATCAAGTGACCAAGTGACCAGTACAAAAAAGTAATTACTTATCAACCAATATCTCTCCAGTAAAATATTGACAATAAAGTAAGTACTAGTACTTCAAGAAAAACTGAAAAATAATACCAACCACAAAACAAAAAGCTTATGAACACATTTTAGACTGCAAAACTCAAACTGGCTAATATTCAAAGAAACTCGATAGCAATCAACAGTATTCGGCCCATAAAATATCCACCAATCTTTTATTAACATTTGACAAATAAAAATAAAAGAACTAAGTAAGTTTCTCACATAGCTGAAGCTCACATAGCACATTCATTATGATGAAAGGTTCAAGTAATAATACTTATTCAGAGCCTGCGGATTAATATTGATAGAGAATCACGCAGCGACCTTATATCTCGATACTTACAGATGTGGAATCTCAGAAATTAAGCTCTTATAATATTTTTATTATATTTTTCAGTTTCTTATTAAGTTTAGAAACTAATATTAGCTAAATAATGAAGGAGAATGAAAATTTCCAACAATCTAATTAATTGGAAAGATTTTTTTAATCATTTATAGACCCTAAATATTCAGGTACTCGTATATTAATCACTTCGTTGATTACATATATATATCGTCACGCCTCAATTCCGTTCGGGGTGGGCAGAGGCGGTAAACACTCGTTTTTCACGATCCTGCAATAAAGCTCGCGCCTCTTCCGCACTTTTTAGGCCTCACAAGTGTTATGACAAAACCCCGCTATTATATTTTAAAATACTTTTTTACTCTTTTTTTTCTCTTCATTTTTATTTTGTGTACATTTTAAACATGTATAAATAAAAATAAAAAAACATGTTAAGTGATTCTCCATTGCTTAACTTATTATTCAAATTTTATATCTAACATAAATATACATGTAACTAGATAATAAAGATTCGATGTCCAAAAACTCAAACAGATAACGTCAAGTCCTTGAACTCGAGAATATCTAAATGTATAAGGAAACTATGTCCTCTATATGAATTTATATACATTCTCGTGGACATGCGTATTGGCCGCTTGTACGAACCGAAGCACGAATCTTCTTCACCACAATCGTAAATACAAGCTAATTTAGACTTTACATCTTGGTGTGAAGGTTTAAAATTATCAAGTAGAGCGGTGAGCAAGCGCTCTATGTTGGGCGGAGGCATCGAGTCGGGGGTGATTCAGTTGGAAACTCGCCGTATGAGGGGTAGTATCGCGTTCGTGCCCCGCTCGATACATAATCTCTGATAAAAACCTTTCGAGATGACTCTCAATTTATCCAAGGAGACAATTTCTTAAAATGTCAGTGTTACTAGTGTTTAAAAAAACTTTATAACGTAGACTGTTTTCGTTGTAACATTTCTGTCGCCGGCTGTCAAAATCATTGAAATTAAATGCGTGTCGTTCGGTTACACATTGTTGTTAAAGTTTAGGAATGGTAACAATGAAAACAGACTGAAATTAATAGTGTTCCTTTTTGCTATTATTTTGCAGTGTTAACTTTATGTTGAAGTTGACCGGTTTAAATTTATGCGTTTAATTATTGGGCGGTTATCAATAAAAACATTGTATGAATATACCTAATGCCGAAGTGCATCTGCAATGGCTGTGATATAAACCTTCGCCACTGGGTATAAGCGATATTTTTCAAAAACATTTTTTTTAAATTTTGCTGCAAAGCTTCCTAAACACGATTGGCAGAAAAGGCTATTTTATTTCAATTCTGGACTGTGTGATGTTTTTTTATCTTGGTTACCACTATTTATTCACAGTGAATGCTTAAATCAATGCAATATAACTGCAAAAAATCTTGAGTTTCATATTCACTTCAATGTCATTTTCAGAATAGCACACCCAAAATATGGTTGTTTCCTATTATGATTTATTACCACAAAACGACACACATTTTTTTCCTACTTTTATTGAATCAGTGTTTTGTTTTAAAAAAATAACGGTGTATCAATGTCCTGTTGAGGTTACATTCCTGAAACAATCTACAGTCGCAGTTGGTGAAAATGGTGAGGACTGTAATTCAATAGTAGAAAAGTAATAAAAGCTAAAAACTGTAGTGTCCATGTATATAATAAATAGTGTTACCCTGAAATTTTATCCTGTATTATATTTTATAAGTCCGTCATCTATCAATTAGCAGTGGAACCAGTTTACTGGTCATAAAAGTAGTTTTACACTGACGGGATGAGGCTTGTGGTTTATATGGCTTCAACCTACATATATGGAAAAGCAATTACAGGATAGAAATAAAGAAATGAAATCAACGATACCACGGCATTTTATATAGGTCATCAAAAGTGTAAGGAAGTCATGCCCTAAAATTAAATATGTATGATTTTCCTTATTTTATTAGACAGGTCGTAGTAAAAGTAATTTATTCGTACAAATATGGTACCTATCTGTTGTTCGAATTGCCAATTCAATATTTTTAACGAAAATACTCCAAGTCCCTTCTGTTGTTAGGTAATTATACTCTTGTGTACGCTTATGTGATATTGAATTTGTTGAAACGATCGACCCTATTGTTATTTAACAATAAAGTAATCTAGTCTTTTTGTTATAACACAAAAGATCAAAGAAAAATAAATTGCATCTAATTAAAGTACCCAGAGATATTTTCTCAAAAAACAGTTACTACTTTAGTTAGTAGTACTTTTTTGGTGTTATTTTCCACGGTTTAAAAGTGTTGCCTTGCAATAAATGTGTCGCACAGGTTAATAACACCGAAATAAAAACCCTCAAAACATATTATAAGTAGGTCGCGTGTTATGATGCGTCTCGTTTGTAATGCTAAAATATACGTTCCCCGAGTACTTATTTGTATGTATATTGTTCAGAAAAATATGTGGTAACACCGGTGGCCAAGTATTCGAGATACGTAATCAAAAGCGGTTGCCGGTGCCTGTAAACGGTCGCTGAACCAGAAATGTTTCGTGTTTTACATCTTACCTTACATTTCCTGAAAATAAATTACTAAAAAATCTATAAAAATATCAATTAAAATAATTAAAAATATATTTGAAAATAAAACTATTCAAAAGTAAATAAATTTTTTTTTTGGCCTAGATCAATATTAGTTGGTATTACAAAATATCTTCTATTTATGACTACTTGACTATTAATGTAATTGTAAGCTATTGAAATAAAAGCACCCAAATCAGCAATATAATTATATAAATTATTTTCGTGTTAAATAAGAAGTAAAAGATTGGCTAATTTAATGCGTTTCTTTGACTCAGGAAAACCACATGCTGAATTTCGATCAAAAAGTTTATTTGAACGGTAATATCTTCTGGACGTCTATTTGTTTTTCTAGTCATGCTTCGCTGGTGAACAATCCACTAAACGTGGCGTGCAAATTATTGGGACCATTTTTATTGATTTTTAATCCAATTCCGGTAAAAATTAGAAAAGACTAGAACATATTGACAATTGTTTTGTAGTCAGACTTATGAATGATGTCAGATAGAAGTATTTAAGTTTTTCCAAAAGCATATATAGCACAAATGTTAATCGAGTCCAATCAATTTCTTGACAAAGTAGCTTATATATTAAGAATTCATCATTTCTTAGAATCGAACTATTATGAATATTTCGCCGGCTAATTATACCAGACTAGCTTAGACGAAATGTTATTTATTACCTTAAACTAATTGAATAGAGTGTAATGATAAGTATACTTAAACCAAAGCGGATAGTTGGGATACATAATTCTGTATAAATACTGTTAACATATTATTCAACGATAACACAGTACTAGACGGTTGAAACGAATAGAATAATAGCGATATACAAAGAGCTAAAAATTTTACTCAGGCGTTGCGTAATTATGCTTCAGATTCTCGGACGATATTCGGTTGGGAGAATCGAGTTAAAGTGCCAAACCTCTCTAAAGGTTTTATTGTGACGTGCATCGACCGCCCAAACGACGCCGGCTCGTCTCCCGCAATCTTGGATTGCTACAGTAAATACATAGATTACAGATTCACAGACATGAAATATCATTTAACCGGCCTTAACTACGTAGATAACTGATTGGTGACGCTTAGTTTTTTACAGGGGCATTATTGTAGTTTTTGGCATAGTTAACTAAAATTTTATCCTATAAATTTACGATATTTTTGATAAAATTTAGTATAATCTTAGTTTTCAATGGCTTAGTTCCAAAGTGAATTTGTTTCTTTAAGAAATGTTGTATTAAAATAAGTATATTTATGTTTTCACTTTACCTTAAAAAAAATGTTAGCACACGATTTATTTGCTTTTACTAAAATTCTAATTACCAAGACTCTTCTAATCGAGACATTTTTTTTAAGCTGATTTCTTTAAACCAATCGTATAAAATAAAAATAAATAAATAGGAACAAAGTTTTATTTATAACTCCCATTACTTTTGATTTATGTAATTTGATTAAAATAACCCGTCTGCGTAAATTTATTCTATGAGTATAATAAAAGGTTGGCGCCATCGAAGTACGAGTAAGCAAATTGAGTGAGGGCACCGATAAATTTGTTTGGTAACATCTACGTGCTAACACGTTCCGCAACATTAAAATTGGGCTGGCATGAGAGTTGTATTGCCTTTTTACTTTTGTGTTTTTGTCCAGCCGATGCGATACTTCGTGTCCGTTTTTGGAAGTTTCGCATCGGCTGAGAATTGCTGAGAATTTATACGATTGTCATCACAATTTTATTTCTACTTCATATCCGTTGCTGAAATGTCTTCCTTAGCAATCTCGTGGCGCTCCGAAAATGTATTAACTTTTGCATTTCTGAGCTTCTATTTTGTTTTATAGCGGCATTTCTACAGCAGTTTTAATTCTTTAATTTATTTATTTATTTATTTATTTATTTATTACAACTATGGAGGATTTACAGCTATGATGATTACAATAAAAACAGTCAAGAAAACAGAAAGCCAATAACAAATCCTCACTTATATAAGTCAGAGATAAGTTACAGTGCATAAGACAATACAGAATAGGATCAAGAGGTATTATATTATATAAGTTACAGGCACAGATCACCTACAAATTACACAGAACGTAATAATATACACACAAAACAGACAGGACCCATAACAATAACTACTCAGACCCCCCACCATCACCCCTGAAGAATTTAAGGCTTAAACACCTCCTCGCTCCCGTTACATTAACATTAAAAATATCAATTCCAAATTGTTCACACACATTATTGAGGCTTCTAGTTGAACGAATAACAAAAGAATTCTTTCTATAGTTCGTCAGTGCAAATGGTACACTCAGCGGTGGGTTATAGCGAGTTCTTGACGGAATATTAATATTAAACTTAGATAAAAGTTCGCAGCAGTCAATTTCGTTACTGAAAATTTTTAATAATAGGGTACAATCAGCGATTTCACGACGCGTTGTAAGGGGTAGTAAATGGTACTTCTTGCAAAGGTCAAAGTAAATTTCCGAGTGATAAGGTACTTTCTGGTGAAAGCACAAATATTTTATGAACCTTCTCTGGATATTCTCAATTCGGTCTGCATATTTTTGGTAGCAAGGATTCCAAACTTCACATGCATACTCTAAATGGCTTCTAACAAAGGTGCAATACAGAATTTTTAAAGTTTTTGCCTGTTTGAAGCTCCTAGACAGTCGCATTATGAATCCTAATGCTTTAGAAGCTCTGGCAACGATTGCATCTATGTGTTCTTCATAGATCAGCTTCGAGTCATGCGTGACACCCAGATCCCGGACGGAAGCACATCTAGGCAGCGAATCACCGTTTAACGTATAGGCTGTAGTTATAGCGGATCGCTTTCGCGAATATGTCACCACCGAGCATTTTGTAGCATTCAGATCTAGCTTGTTGTTTCGACAGTACTCCTCCAAACGAGTCAAATCAGCCTGAAGCGCGGTCATATCCTCAAGTGATGAGATCGCTGCGAAAATTTTCATATCGTCAGCAAAACATAGGAGTCTCGATGATCTAAAGCATAATGGAATGTCGTTCACGTATATCGTAAATAGAAGGGGTCCGAGCAAAGACCCCTGAGGACAGCCGCTGGAGATAGGCACCCAGCCAGAGATATAGTTATTGAGAACTACAGCTTGAGTTCTATTCTCCAAATACGAGGAAAACCACCGCAGCAAGTCTCCATGGATACCCATGCCATTTAATTTTAATAGGAGGATATCATGATCTATACGGTCAAAGGCCTTGCTGTAATCAGTATAGACCACATCAACCTGCTTACCTTTGTCCATAGTGTCAGTGATAAAATCATTTAGTAAGGCAAGATTAGTGACAGTAGATCTGCCCTTTAAGAAACCGTGCTGCGAAGGACTGAAAGAATTTTTTAGGGCTGAGTATACCTGGTCATAGACTACTTTTTCAAAAACTTTAGCCACTATACAGAGTTTAGAGACAGGTCTATAGTTAGTGACTTCTGTTTTTGCACCCTTTTTGTGGATAGGTGTTATGAAAGATGATTTCCACACCTTTGGGACAGAACAAGAGGACAAGGAATTCTTAAAAATTATAGAAATAGGTTGGGCAAGGGATGATGCACAGTGCACAAGAAGTTTTGGAGATATGTTATCCGGTCCTGGGGCCTTGGATGTATCCAGCTTTCGAATTAAGTCACCAACGTAGTCAACGTTTATTGTAATTTTACATAGGTCGGAAGTAGAGAGAGAATACCTGGATTTACGACTGTTATCGACTGTATTTGAAGACTTTTTAAGAAAGTTTGATTCAAAATAAGTAGAGAACGCGTCACATATTGATTCCCCTGTAAGCAAAGTTTGATTATTGTACGTTAAGGAGCTAGGGATCGAGTTAGATTTGTGACGGTTTTTGACAAATGTCCAGAAGTGTTTCGGATTAATCTTGATTGATGCCTCCGTAAGCTCCAAATAGGACGTATAACATTCAGACTCCATCATTTTAACTCGCGCTCGGAGGAGTTTAAACGCCAATTCATCTGACTTATTTCCATACGTCTTGAACTTTTTAAGGTACTTGTATTTTTCTTTTATTATTCTTATTAACGTAGGACTGTACCATATCGGATAAGACTTATCATTAATGTATTTTTTTGGTATATATTTTTGTTGCAGATCAAGTATAATTTGATTGAAATGATCAACAGATTCGTCAACTGAGCGCATTGAGAACTCCGTGTCCCAATCAATGGAGTCTATATTGCTGTTAATGGCGTTATAGTCTCCCTTGTCATATGAGTAACGGGTACGCGGCGCATACCGTAAAGTTGTGGTTTCTGCGAAATTTATATTAATTAATAGTGCAGGGTGGTAATCATCAATAGGCACTAAGGGGTCCAAGCACTCAGTTATGTTTATATAATTATTGCAAAAAGCCAGATCCAATGTCTTACCGTACTTATTGACAGTGGCGTTATATTGTTCAAAATTTAAAGCAAATAGTTCATCAATCAATGAGTATTCATCGTATGTACTAAGGTTGGTAGGAACAAGACACTGATCAGTTGAAGGCTGCCAGTTTATTCCACTCATATTAAAATCACCCACAATAAGAAATGTATCCGACATATTGTTGACCACGGTGCGATTCAATTCGAAAAGAAAGTTAGCAAGTTGTGATGAAAATGAATATCCAAGGTTCTGTTTGCACAAGTAAATTACACAGAGGTAAAGATCAAAACAGACATGAGTGTCAGATCTTTTTAAGCGTATCCTTATCCATAGATCTTCCGCTGTAGAGTGAAAACTAGGTTGAGACATCGCTAGCATTTCCCTACGAACAGCAATCAGGACACCTCCACCTCTTGTCTGACCCGTGGTAACATATTCACGATCGCGACGCCACACAATATACCGATTGTCAAAGAGCTCCGAGTCTGTTATACCATCCAGCAGCCATGTCTCTGTGAGCATAATAACATCAAATGATGTACATAGCAGTTGACGATAGAATATATCAGTTTTCGTTCGAAGCCCACGCACGTTTTGGTAATAGATTGTCAAAGTTTTATTTACGTTACTAGTCATTAAGAATTAAAACAATAATAGAATATATATCAATATAGAATAAGGCAATAGGATATTTGAGTAAGATTGACTTAGTGAGATTGATGAGATTTACGTTGTATTCTTATATTTAGAATCTAAATATGTGACATGAGTTAAATTATCACGCTAATGTAAATATTAGAATGCTCTACATTCAACACAATACTCTGTTTAATTACGTCTCAAAAGTTAGAAATAAACAAAAAATATCATTTCAAAATCTGCGTTCTGAAGTTCCCAATAGACTTGCAAACACTACTAAAATATGTCACTTAGTTCGTTTAATATATTTTATAGAAAACTCTCTTCCGCTTTCTATGTTTTCAGACCAGTCTTCATTCCATAAATAACACTGGGAGAAAACTGTGCATTTTGGTAAAACAATTAGATTGAACTTTCCAACTTTATATAAAACACGCCATAAAATTCACTTGCTGACCCAACTTAAAACACATTTACCGTATAAGTTATGTGCTGATAAGTACCCTAAATATTTCGGACGCCATAATATCAAGTGTAATAAATAAGAACCTTACCAAAGTGTTTATAAGATGTTTTAACCCCCCATAGAAAACTTTCTTATGTAAAACTTTTCTGTTGTGTAGCTTTAGGTAGAGGAAAATATTGATTTTTCTCTTTCTTTCAGATAAAGTTCAACCCACTAAGGTTTCTGTCTAGGGCTTAAAGTATGGCTTAAATTTGTGTATGTTCTATTTGATACAAATTATAATTTTAATGTTAAACATTTGATTCAGAGAAAATTATTTAGACTAAACGTATTTTTTTACTTCTGTAAATAATTAATTATTCTGATATAGAAATAGTAATAGGAAAATTGAGTATTACATGAACCCTGCATTTGGAGAGATCCTTGCACTATAAATATTGTTGCCACTTTATATTAAATATTAAAACCAAATAGAACAAAGCAATTTTGTATGATATTTTAGACACAATCACAAATTCTTTTACAAAGTAATCTATGTAAAGTACATAAACAGGTGCTCTATGCAATAGTCTCCGCTTTAATACCATGTACCATTGCATGTTAGAGTTTTTAACACAGAAAGTTAACACGTGGCCTGTAAATTTCTCATTCGAACCAATACGACCTTGAAATTTCTAGGCGTTTTAAAGTGAAATTTAAACTTGCTCAGTTTATGAACGGAGTTCGTAAGTAATCAAAATTAACGAGTTTTATTTGCTGTTCATTTGTTTTTAATTAAAGGGATTGGGCAAAAATATACCCGAATTTTAGGCGCATTGGCACAGTTTGGGTTTTACTGGAAAATGTGAGTCAATAAGAGCGGTCATGGCGATCAGCTATAAAGATTCGGTGAGTTCATGCCGGAAAGTCGCAAATGTAAAATAAAACGTGATACATTTTAATTCAGTTTACATATTTAAATACCCCTATTTGCCACACAAAACTACGTTAAGGTAAAGACACTAGTAAAGAAGCATTAATCATCGTCAATATGAATATTATTCGGGAACAAAAGGCAGGAATTCAAAACAAAAGAGAATTGTAATGGTTTGAGTAAAATAATTTTTACATCTTTGTAACAGTGTATGTAAGTTCATAATTTATATTATTACTATATAATCATCATCAACAGCCTTTTTAGTCCACTGCTGGGCAAAGGCCTCTCCCTGAAAAGGAGGCTTTGGCCTATTATTATCATGTACCATTGTTATATTATACTAATTAAATTTAAAATGTAAACTAAACTCCATAGAACACCTCATAATTTTAGGCTTCAAAAATTCTAATGTATAATATAAATTATAAAATCCCATATTAACTATAATCATTATTTTCTATTCCACCAAATTCAAATCATTCTTCATCTAAATGCATCTACATACAGGTATACAGAAATGAATGAAGTAAATGGGAAAAAAATATAAAATTATATATTTTTATCAGGTTGCATAATGTACTGTAAGGCATTAAAATACGTTAAAACGTAAAACGTAAATTATGATAAAATACACACTATGTGCGTAATATATGGTTAATGTTACTGCTGTTTCCGTTTATCCACTAAATGACTTTTATCTAGAATACATAAGAGTTCAGTTTCCTGTTTTGTATCTAAGGTTAGTTACTATTTGGTTTCAGTCTTTAATTCTGCCAGAACTTACATTCTATGTTTGTTAGTTAAAGTAATGAGACGAAAGATCTTGCTGAGAGACGTTCAAGCCTTTATTTACATACAAAGTTGCGAGCATTCGCTCTGGAACAAAAATCATACATGAATAGAATCAAGTAATCTTTGAAACTTATAATGAATACGTGTTAAAATATCACTCCAGGTAAAAAAAAAGTCAAAACTGATCAACGGCATCTAAAAATAAAAATTTCAAAGTATTTTAAAAGATATAAAATAAATCTAGGTAGGCCCAATATGCCTTTTAATAATTAATTTAATTAGCTTTTACTTTGTTGATACGCAACATGTAAGACAAGATAACGAAAGATAAGAATGATACTGCTTAGGGGTTTTAGTTTTTAGCACTATAAATTTCTGAAAAACTTTTATGTTTTAATAATCTGCTCGATATATTCGCTGTTGATTATAATGTGGTAATGGACATAAAACCCACTAATACAGGTCCAATCACGTCCATAATCTAATCACTTATTTATCTGGTTTGAACGAATGTATCAAACTTAGGTTAAATTAATACTTATGTAAATTGAAGTACCCATAAATCGACCTTAATTGAATACTGAGAGAAATGCTAAACAAGACCGTTGCTAAGTGCCCTTAGATGTTTAAGTGGTTTACGTATTTCATTGTACGTTTATTGAACTGACGTACTTGGCAGACTACATCTAAAACTTGAAATATCGTCAAACGCCAAAGCAAAGTACCTTCATATATACACGCCTTCGTCCCCGAAGCAGTAAGCAAAGGTACATAAAAGTCCACATTTTGCCAACTATAAATGTAATACTATTTACGTAAGAGAGAGAGTTTGTCCGTGTGGTGATGAATTAAGAATACAGAGTGTCACCCCATTCATCCCGTTGTGGGTGACCGTCGACTAAAGGAGCAAACTCTGCAGGGCAACAGCACTGCAAAGAGAATAACTTGAAACAAACCTTATACAAACCCTGATATGGAAGACCAAACCTTCTGTCTAAGGAGAGGTCTATGTCCAACAATACACTATTTAAGGCTGTTGATGGTGATGGACGTAAAAACGAAGAAAGGAAGTTTTGGTCTACTATTGGTATAGTAGGCCACAACTTCCTTTCTTCCGATGGCCAGACGGGTTGATAAAAGATTAGTTTAATACTTTCGTTCTCTTTGCAGTGCTATAATAGTAAATAGGGGTGGTTGCACTCTGTGGGTGATAATGAAAGATCGTCTTTCATTTTAACTTATAGAAACTCAAGGATTCTCGTGATTTTCTTCACAAGATATCTGGATATTTATTTTATAGGGAATTAACCTGTACCATAGACAATTTTCGAGAGGTACAGTCATGGAAGACAATATAATAACACCCATGACCGAAGAATGTTAAGTACTAGAAACTTTAATATTTTAGAATTTAAGTAATCAAAAGTTAATTTAAAATCTTATAAGACATATATAACGCAATTGATTTTGCTTTTCGTAAACGCGATTTAATTAATGAATAATTGTGACAGATAAAAGAATGGTTTCAAAAAAATCTTAATTCTCTATTTCAACCAAGGCTGAATCAACCGATTAAATAAGCATTTCGACATAATGTTGCAAATACTTGTCTCGACTGCCTCAGTGGTGCAATGGTAGCGTATGCGACTTCTGTGCTGAGGTCTCGGGTTCGATTCTCGAGTCGGAGCAAATGCTTGCATGATCTGCTAATATTTGTTTCGGAGTTTTTGATGTGTGAATAATATGTATGTATTCACAAAAAAGAAAATAATAAAAGTGTTCTATCAGTCAATCTAGCTTTCATAGTACAAGCTCTGCTTAGTTTGAAACTAGATGGCGTTGTGTGTCGGATGTAACAAAATATTGTTATTATTTACCAAATCAACAGATTACATTCAAGTTTGGTACTGAATATTTTACATAAAAAATTAAAAAACATAATGGTATTTGTAGAACTATTGTCCACATTAGATTTATAATCAAAGTGTCATTATATCTAAACGTTAGCTTAATGTCGGTATGAGTTCAGATTAATACTATCTGTGAATTTCGTTAGGGGCGTAGTAGATGTTGATCATTCAATTATTTTTTTTAAGTAATTGTATTAATATATTTGAAGATAAATCATTATTTTCATTTATTTGTATGAGAATATTTTATAAAATGAACTGTATTTTAATATTTCTTATTTATCTTAGTATGAAAATGCTATTTGCATCAAAAACTTAAGAAGCTGTTGTAACAGCTTTCAGAGTTTTTGATGAAAGTAGTCTCTATTGATTTCACAAAATAACTTTTCAACGCGAATCATTTATCGCCAAAAAAAATGCAGTAAATCAAATAAAATTTTGTTATTCAAGCATATATTACAAGCCTAAACTCATACTGTATATACTTTCACATAAATTCCATTAATTAATAAAATCAAAGTACACCCCATTTTTATATATATTTCTAGTGGCGGCAATCTGAACTGACGCAATAGGAAGAATATTCACTTTTCATTTGCCCTGTACTATAAGGTACTCATCATTTACCAGAACACACGTACTATAAATATTGTGGCCTAAATACTGTGACCTAACTATATCAGAAGTGCGAAAAGTGAAGTGCACAGACTATGTACAATTTGACAACGCGATTAACTCCCAAGAACAATGACGGAGTTGAGGTGAACGGGCCCAAGATCAATGCAACATTTGACTCGTCACAACCAGAACATGCCCTGTCGACGACATCGCCGACTTATTTATATCTCTAGCTGATGCAGCGATATATCTCTGTCGATGATAGTCTGCTTTGTAGCTGAACTCAAGTCGTATCAGGTATGTTCTCTTAAATTGAAAAATTGAACTAAAAAAGCACGTGAGATTTCTACAAACTTATTTTTATCTGTCTGATCACACCTTTCTTTGCACTTAAATAAATTTTAATTCACCTTGCACAATGTTTTGTAAATAGATAATATAATGTTGATAGAAAAAGAGTTTAACTTCCAGTTATAACATGTTTATTATACGCTCTAAAAGAAACAAATATAAATAACCAACAAAAACAATGACAAAGCATTTCTTCAAAGGATCTGTCAAGATATGACTTCTATTTAAAGCTTTGTTGTATCATCAAAGTAATAGGTAAGTCGTCACTTCTGATGTCTGAGTTTTGTTTAAAAGATAAGGTATGCAAACGTTGGTGAGGAAAAGGCGAAAACGCTGATTTTGCGACATTCGTTTGTACCAACGAATATAGCACAACAGGCACTTTAAAATTCGCGTTGAAGCTGGCAGCTTCTTAATTGATTTTGGAGTTGGGTAATTCAATATTAAGTGCGTTGTCGATAAAAACAAATTACATTGGCTCAGGTGACGCTATTTCATTAAGTAAGCATGCGTTTCTTAATGCCATAAAAACTTTTTCATTAGCGATATTTCACTCTCCAAATTGTGGAGATGTTGTTTTTCATGAATGAAGGAAATCCCAAGAGGTAAGTATTTGTGCTGTAATTTATATATATGCTCTTTCTTAAGTAACTTTGTAAAGGTGAAAGTTTTTCGATAGTTGAGTTAAGAGACATAAAAAATGGGTTTCTCTTAGGGTAAAATGTCGACTGATATGATTTGTGATAATGTTGACTTAAATAAATTTATTTCCAATCTTTTGAAGGTTCTTGGTTTACAAAAACTGTCTGATGTATTTGAATACGCTATTTTGGATCCACAAAACATAACTACATAATTGACAAACAAAAGACAGTATATCAATTTCATTTGAATAGGTTCAAATTAGTTCGATTTCGATTGAGTTTGATTGATGCTGAAGGTAAAACAGAAAAATTTGGCAATACTTTTTTGATGATTTTCGTCTACGTCAAAACAAAAGTCATTAGTTTCATTTTTTCTCCGAAAGGAATAAACAAGCGAATAACAAAGCAGGTGAAACGAACCAAGAAAACATTGATAAAAGTTTCATTGAGACTTCATTTCTTACACTTGTACATTTGATTCTACCGCACATTTCTCAACGCCTATACTTAAAGATACGAAATACGGTCGTGACAGTTTGATGAATTGTTACTTGTTCAAGGTGAACAATTTATTAGACTGATAATCATAGAAAAATATGTTTGTGAAAATAATATTTTACGGTATATCAAAAGATATCAGTTATGTTCTGTCAGAATTGTAATCATAATGTTTCAATATTCCAACCGATTACAATGATAGATGAGAATAAAAAAAAAACTGCCCTGACTGCTAATTAGTACCCAACTCATATTTTTGAAAGTATAATACGATTAAGTCTAAAAATATATGTCTAGCTCCTCTTTTACAACTATCACAAAATAATTACAAAACACATTAAACGAAATATTTGATGTATAAAACATCAGTGGTAAATAAAAGAACATTTTATTTGACCATCATCGCGTGTTGTTCATGTCCAAGCCATTTCCAAATTACTGGTCGGCATGCGTGTCGCTACCCTATCTTGAATATTTGAAGACAACCTCAATGTTTAGATTCAGACTATAAGCAACCTATTTTCTGTCATCATACCATAGTATTCGATGCTACTTGTTCAATTTGCAAATGGGACTTCCTGACAAAAAAATGCTCCAAGCTTTTGAAAATGAAAATGGTCATAAATATGATAAAGGAATATGACAGTTTTATGAAATTACTAGCGACCCGCACCGGCTTCGCACTGGTGCTATGAATGACATTATATTACAAATCTTTGAAATTCTTGTACTTTTTCTACTACAATGTGCATGAACAAATTAACCCTATTTTATATTAAGGGTTGTTTTAAAAAATTAGTAAAAACGTTTTTAATACTTCTAACAAACAGTACTGTGTTTGAAAATGCTACTACCAAAAATAACGAAGTTTCATATAAATTTCCAACCCCGATTTTCCACTCTTTGTTTGGGGTGTAATTTTAAAAAATCTTTTCTTAGTGCACACCTACGTCACTAAAGGAACATTTGTGCTAAATTTTATGCTTCTAGACCCAGTGGTTACAGCTGTGCGTTGATCGATCAGTCTAGTAGTTCACGTATTTGATCCAAAGAACGCTCGACGCGGCACCAACTCTTGTTATTTGGTTACTATACGTTGTCTGTCGTTCGCATGAGCGCGCGTTTGTAGCGGGACCCGATTTAATGAAAAAGTTCGACCAAATCATCCAAAAATTGTAATCTCTCATATCGTTTTTTTAAGATTAAATCTTTATTATAGTTGAACTTCATAACCACAAAAACAAACTTAATCTGTAAAAGAACAATAAACAAACTCGTGCAATGAATAAAAATTGTAAAGACTATTTTCAAAGACTCCTCTTTGAAAATAGTCTTTGAATATTAAGTAAATAAGTGCAAAAAAGTTTTATTTACATATTTACTCCATCGCTCATCGTCTACAAATAAATCCTGCTGAAAATATTGCAAATATTTTACTACTGTTTTGTTACTACGAGTATGATGGGTGTTCGGCTTCACGCTACAATGCATTCAAGCTCCTCGAAGGGTAACTCGACAGTATGAAGAAAAGGGGTTTTAGACTATTATATAACAGTCTGAGCTGGTATTAATATGTTTTTTCTTAAAATAATTCTTTGAAGTTTTGAACCAATTGAACTTAGGGGTATTATCAAATTATTTCAAAAAATTATTATTAACATTATTAATGTTAATAATAATTTGTTGAAATAATTTGTTATCTTGTTGTATGCATAAACCTGTTTTCCAAAGCAATACGAGATGACTGGCAGATAAGTTTTGTTTCTTGAACAAAATAGCATACAATAATTCAGTAAATATTATTTTTAAGTTGTATATTGAAAATGAAAAAAAAATAAAAATGAAAATGCTACTACAAACATTCATTTATTAAGCAGGAAGTTCCGAGGACAACCGTTACCCCAGTTTGTTTCTGACGACGAAATCCCCTGTGTTTTCAAATGCAAAGGCCACTGACAAACAACTATATCGCGTGCGCAAATGCCGAGTAACTACATTTTTTTTTTGAAATTACGTCATTACTTTTGTACCCACACCAATTCAATAGTTCACGAGAACATTATTATACTAAACACTCAACTGAACTTCAAACGAATTGAATACAATTGTTTCAGATGAAGTATTAATACTGTTCAATATAATTGGTTTCAAAATATCATTTAATAAAACACCAAAATACCATTTGAAATATTCTAGTAAGAGCATCAAGAGAATTTTAGTAAAATAATTTTAGTTATCATAAGCAATATTTCCATTTACATTGATAAAAATGAAAAATTACCCACTCGCCGTCTCAACCGGAGTGGAAAAGCTTTAAAATGTGATTCAAACATCATTTTTCTAGTTAATTTAGCTTAAACTGTTTTTTTATAAATGAGATCAGAAAAAATACTTTGCCATCTAAGTAATTACTTCTACTAATTTATTTACAGTAAATTATATCGCCAGACCGTTTTAAACTCTGTTAAATAAGATGCAAATTAGTTTGGCTATACGGATAACCAAGATTAGTTTAAAATATTTATGCAGTGATAAATTAGTCCTGTTTATTTTATTTTCGCAATCTTGCTTTGACTAATAGCTAGAGCTTTGACTAATACTATTTTCTTTTACCAGATGGCAGTATTCACGTACCTTTAATGCCGTGTACTCAAAAGACGCGTGATGAAATATTCTTTCAAGCTCTTTTAGAGATTTTACGTCGTCGAGGCCATTCTTAACTTGTTTGCTGTTGACTCCCGGAGACTCATTACCTGTTTCATTAAAACGAGTGTACTCTTACAACACCCTTACGACTTTTTCAGCAAAGCTTGAAGAGTTTTTAGACGAGCTTTGAGAAGCACCATGACGTTTTCTCTTGTTTGTTAATCAACAGTAGAAATAAAAGGTGTTGGTTTTTAAATTTTATAAAAAAATAAAATTTAGGATTTTCTACAGGCGATTTAATACTGAAAAATATAGAAGAATAACCTTCTGTTTATTTAGTATATTATTTATGTGTAAAATATCGATCGTGAAAAGATTTTATTTTCTAAAAACTTGTGCAAAAATAATTAAACCTGATAACTTTTTTCCTAAGTGATATTTGTATGCGTACAGGGATACGGTACGGTTGTCAGGGAAAACGGACGCTTTTTTCTTGACGCTGCTCTCTGGTGATATTGTTCACTAGAAAAACATCAATACGTTTTGTAGTCTATTAGTCTATAGTATACATCAGTACGAAGTATTGATGTTTTCAATATATTCACATGCCTGATATACTTTTCATAATTACCTCAAAATACAACTAGATTAGCAGAAACAGTTTACAGTACAGTATTCAAAAAACCAAACATACATACTTTTATACTGTCACAAAGTTACGAATTTTAACATTTCACGAACTTGTCAAAACTTTCTAGGATATGTCTTTCAACCTAATTGAAAAAAAAAAACAAATTGGTAGAAGATTGCATATTCCTATAGCAATATCTGCAATAAGTGGAGATATTTAATTTAATTAAATAAAATTAAATAATTATTAAATTAATATTATTTAATTAATTATTTAATTTATTTTTTATTTAATTATTTTTTTCATTAATATTTGAAACTCCGTTTTTTTTTAATGTAAAAAGTCAACTACTAGGAATATATCCTGTGTCCCTGGGGACTTTACAAACATGCATGAAACGGACACAACACCCAGACTCAGAACGACAATTTGTGGATCACACAAAGTGTCGTCCCATGTGGGGATCGAACCCGTGGCGACCGCTAAAACCACTACGCCATCCTTGCACACACAGTCATTTCATATTCCCACTCTATGATCTAACAATGTTCAATTAAATACTCCATCGAGTTTTAGTTACAGAACATTTAAAAAAAACAAAAAAAAAAACGAGGTCATTTCAAAATAATTTTAATTAAATAATTCAGTATGCACTAAACTGATTGCGTAGTAGGCGAAGTGTTATGCAGATGTAACCACAATACTTAAATAACGCGTAAATTGTTGAAACGAACTTCACTTTACGTCTTTCAAACAGTCATTTGCATGAAATCACGAGAAGCATTATATTAACCTTCCAACCGATTTGTTAAAACGGACCACCATGCTGTGAAGTTTATTATAGATCGTTTATAACCAGGCTCAGTGTTACCATTTATTTTGATAGAAACACTTGTGTCAATATGGCTTTGAACCTAATAACTCTATTACTGCACACATTTTCCTCATTTCTACCATTCCGAACCTCTGAGATGAGGTTGTATTACACTATCAATACTTGCAAGGTTGTTTGAGTATGCATAGTGCTCTTCTGATATGTCTTCGTAATAAGGAATAACTTTAGGTATTATATTCTTATAGGACATTGTATCCTTCAAAATTACTTCAAAAAAATAGAAACCTAAACAGCCTCAGCTTATTGCAGTTCTCGTCAATAGATATTTTATTTGAAGTAGAATTAGTAGATTGATCCGCAAAGTTTAATATTGTTAGCGCTCGTGGTACGACAAATTTGATCCAAAATATTCTTACAAACCTGATTGCTTTAAGAGCCCAACAAATAACTTAAGTTGAGCAAAGTATTCCGTGAATACCTTTGCACGCAAAAGTAATCTAAATTCTAATGTAAACATAAAAGTAGTAGCGAAGTAGTTAGTGTTTCATTAAAATAATAACCCCCAAAATGGTTTTTGTTTTGCATAATGAAATCTTGAACACACAAAGTGAAATATTTTCATTGTGAAAGTCAGTTGTTGCTAAGTGTAGTTAATTAGCTAAGTAGTGGACTAGTGTATTTGTATTGAAGGTCATCAAACTAGCAGAAATGAATAAGAAGTTAATATTAATTATTCTTCCATATCCACGTCTAATTATAATTATCGTTTTATAGTGCATCAGCAATTATGTAGTCTGATAAAATTGATGTTGGTAGATATTGAGTAAAAAGGACAAAGAGCTATTATATGCACTGGTGTCAATAAGCATGATGTGTTATTATGCAATAAAACAACGACAAACTTCATATTCAACAAGAATCCAAGCATTATAGACAGGTAGAATTAGCGAAAAATTACCGAGAAATGCGGCAAATTCCTATTGGAGTGACATAAATATTTTATTGAGAATTCATCTATTAGGGATTGATTGCAATAAACATTATAACACAATGTTATCAGCTAATAAAACCCGAACGCAAGTTATAAATTTTCCAAATTTCGCCACAAAAACGTGGTTTTCCGCAAATTTCGAGCGACCTGGTGGTCAGATTTTGCTCTCCAGGGATTCATTCTCTTTTTTTTATTACGTATATTTGTTACATTCAACTTATTTTCGTACGTGCTTTAGTTTTCGCTCCAGATGCGAAAAACTTGTTTTTACCATTATTGACATTAGTTTTGCTACCTTAGCTGACAATATTTTGCTATAATTTTTATTGCACTCAATTTCTGAAAGTTGAATCTTTAATAAATGACAAATTCCGCTCCAATAAAAAAAATCAGGACCAAAAAGCTAATTCTACCTGTCTATTAAAGTATTTAATCATGTCTTCGAATATCTCAGTTTAAAGCGTTTTGTTTAGAGGCATTAAACTGAAGTTCCTCAGCAATAAAAATGATGAACAGTACCGTTCTATAACTATTTGTTTTTAGATGTTTTCTATATAATAATAATATATCTCACACATCCCACACACGGCCGTCTGATCCTAATCTAGGCAGAGCGTGTGCTATGGTAACCACACTGCTGATAAACATACTTATATATTTTCAAATACATACATATTTTAGATAAAAGATACCCAGACACAGACCAAATATATATTTGTCTTGGTTAGGTATCGAACCCTCGACCTCCGTCAGTCAGGGTCACTAACCACTAGACCAATTAGATGCCTGGGAGGATGCCAACGATTCTTTAGGTATCTTTTGCGATTTATCCAAAGCTCTTGATTGTATTGTTCATGAAACGCTGATCAGGAAATGATAGCACTAAATAATAGGATTCAGAAAGTTGATATTAAAGGTGAGCGGTCTCCAGGCTCTGTGGTAGAAATGGGCATTCCATAAGGTTCTGTTCTTGGCCTTTTCTGTTTTTAGCAAATATTAACGACTTACCTCACCTTGTCAGGACAATCTCGAAATTGTGTTGTTTGCAGATGATACATCACTACAATTTAGACCAAAACTGACACTTAATAATTTCACAGACGTACACAGTGCCATTTCGGAAGTGGTTCATTGGTTTGACGTCAACTTTGCTTTTAAATGAACAAAAAACTAAGTGTATTTGTTTCACTGTGCCAAACTTCAAGCTAGAGGAAACTACTGTGATGATTAAGGATATCAAGTTGTGGGACCTTATGGATACTACGACATTTTAGGTATAACACTAGATTCTAAGCTACAGTAGGACCCATATATTGATAAATTATCGAGTAGACTCAGCTCAGCAGCATACGCAGTAAGGAAAAATCGAGACTTGACTGATGTTGATACATTACGACTACTTTACTTACGACTAGTTATTTTTATAGCATAATGTCGTACGGTATTTTACTGTGGGGGAATTCGAGTACTTTATAATTTAGGCAATTGTTTTTCATTGGGGCAGAAATTTAGAGAAATAAACATAATGACTGTGGATGTCAATATATATTTGAAAATTTAATATATGTTCATAAAAACAAGGATAGCTTTAAAAAAAAGTGATGTACATTCTATAAACACCAGAAATAGAAATAAACTTGTAGTACCAGCCTCTAGGCTCCAAAAGATAAACAAGTCGTTTCTAGGTCAATGTGTCCGATTTTATAATAAAATCCCAAATAATATTCAAGCTTAAGTATTAACCAATTTAAATTCGCAATAAATTATCTCAGAAAGCCTATTACTCAATTGTGGATTACATAGAAGACAAAATAGTTTGGGATTAATTTAGCGCAGGCTATTTCTTAAGTGGAAATGTGATGTGGGCTAGGGTGTACTAGGGGTACTTCACTTTTTTATTTGATCTTTTTTCTTCATCTTATTTTTCTCTTTATTATCTTTTTACTTTTAGTCCTTAATAACAGAAACACATCAAAACAATGTTGGGGTAATTTAATGATGCCATTGTATCTCTTCCCATGCCATTGATTTTGTATAAGTATAATTTTTATTAAAATTATTTTGCTAACTATTTGACAAAACACAGATTTTTGATATTGTGTGTCTGTGTTGGTCTACGACTTTAGATTAAAAAAATACATTAAAGACGATTTTAAACAATTTTAAGAATTTAGTGAAATAAAGTTATTTTGAGTTTGAGTAAACTTCGCGCGGCCAACGAGTCGACATTGCTCTGTCGCATAAATATTCGTTCTTATTAATTCTTTACTTATATACGTAATTCTCCTCCAGCAGAAATAAAATTCACCATTGGTAATTGTTTCAAAATAGTAACCGCTCGAGGCGAGGCGTTGCTGGTCAGGTGACGGGTGGTTTTAATGAGCTATTATTGTGTCTTTTAATTATTACATAAAATAAAAATAATGTCACTAAACTTAGACAAAAACAAATTGATGGGCATTTTCTTTCTTATCTAAATCTGGTTGTTCATCATAATTAAGTCGTAATTTTTTACAACAGGGCTGTTTCTTTTTTTTATTATTTACAAACTGATTATGAAACTGTGGATTGGATTGATTACGGATGTTATGTTACCTCCTCAACAAAGGGAACATCCTCCTACCAGCCGAGTTGATCATGTCCAACTTATATGTGTCATCACCAAAACCGAGTTTATTTAAATTAATAAGAATAACTTTAGATATCTTACACTCTCACACACGGCAGTCCGGTCCCAAACTAGGCAGAACCTGTAACATGGTAACCGATCTAATTATATAAGTCTTATCTTCAATCTTATATTAGGATAAGCCCTAAACAAAAGAACAGCTAAAAGCCGTGACGATCGATAGTCCATATCAAGCCAGTAGTGTTTTCACCCCTGGAAAGATATTCTGTACCATATTTTAGTCACTTCCTTACCAATCTTATTTTGGATAAACAACAAAGTACTTTCCCCCAAAATACATATATCTTTACTATGGAATTATAGCTTTGTTTTCGTTTGTATGTCACTACTTATTGTGGAGGTTGGGCTAACTTAGTAAACAGCCGCCTTTGTTTTACCAAAGTGTCTATCTCTTAAGTGCGATATAATTACTTATTCAGTTTGGTTTCTGATCCTTGGCAGTTTGATTTTAATACCGGCAAGATTTTAATGAGCTATATTGTTACAGATCCCACTAAGACTGAGGATTGAAAGATATGCTTGAATATAATTAAACATAAATAAAATGTTTAACCAAGAAAATCTTGTGTAAGGCTGCTTTAATGTTTTACTTAGAAACAAGAAGGCTGAATTAAAAATTGTTTTTCACCCTTGTTCACCTTTAAAGTAAATCTTAACGACTCTTTTCGAAAACTTTCCTAGTGAATTTTGCATAAAATGAAAACTTTTTGCTATGCATTATCTGTTGCAAAATATGCGTGATTCGTCAATTAAATACTATATTCTTATATGAAATAAATACAATATTAAATAATATTGTATTTATTTCATATAAGAAATGTGTTGTTATATTTGTTTTCTTTCCTATACAGTTCTTATTTTAATATTTCGGACATCTGACTCACAAGTTTCAAACTAAGTAGTGCTTGTAGTAACTAAACTAGATTTAAGTACACACATATTACATACAGAAAACCGAAACAAATATTTGCGAATCATACAAACATTTGGTCCGACCCGGGAAACGAACCCGATTAAAATTAAGGGATATAGGTATGTTGTGCTCACCAAAGAAGTCACATCCTTGGTGAATACAATATACTTATAATCGTAGATTTATTTTGTTTTGCTTATCTTAAAGTTGATAATCGAAAGTTAAGGCACAAATAAAGTCAATTTGAGAGCGCCTATACTTTGAGTAATTCGTGTTTCTCCCTAAATAGCATACCACAAGTATTTTCATTTAAAATCGTTTAATAAAAACTATATCCAAAACATAAGTTTGACGCGCTTTAATAATATTCCACCTGGGATATTGATTTAGTACACACACATATTAGAGAATTAATAGCAATAATAAGTCGAATTCCAAACTAACAAAATTAAATGGCTCTTGAATTCGGCTTTTCAATGTCGTTGCAAAAAGTTTTCAAAGCCGTTTTTCTATCTCAATGAGTAAATTAGAAGCTACTGCGTTCAGATTAATTGAAGCCAATTGCTAGGGTAATAAATGTCGTATTCAAATTCGTTCTTATAATTTATAGCTGGGTCTTTATTTTGTATATTCAAATTTATGTTCCTTGAATTTGCTATTGTGTTTTACGAGACACCGTTTCCTACTATCTTACTTCTACGTGTACATAAAACGCATTAGGTATCACAATCATATTTCTTTAAGAAATAGTTTACCTAGTTACAATTTTAAAATTTTTCTTTTTCGATACAATAGTATTTATTAGTTATTAAAAGACTTAATAATTATCATCATAAACAGCTTTTAATAGTCCACTGCTGGACATAGGCCTCTCCTTAGAAAGGTGGTTTCTACCTACTACACCACGCTAGCCAGACGGTTTGGTTTTGGTGGTTTTTCCTTCTCTTTGTAGTACTGTTATCCTGCGTAGTTTACTCCTTTACTCGGCATTTACAGCACCCACGGGATAAATAGAGGTGGTGACACTTCGTATTTTTAACCCATTTCAACGGATTGAATGAAAATAATATAAAAAAGTTCAAAACATTTTAAATGTCTGTAGGTCTTGTCTGGCATTATAATACCCAATTATTCCAGACCCACAATAAAAGGTAATACTATCGATATCAGAATAGAACAAAATAAAAGAGAAGAGTTTGTGAGTGACTCGAGTGTACATTTCCTCAAATATTCGAGTTTTATAAAGCTGACTATAAACTGGGCGTTACTCAGATTTTCATTTATTTTTACTGACTATCATAACATTAACTCTTTTCATAACATTAACTCTTTTCAATTTGTTCCAGTTGCGCAGGGTGAGATCAAAAAGATAATCCTCTCTCTCAAATCTAACGCTGTGGGCTTCGACCAAATTACAAGACGCATGATCACAACAATACCCGATCAGCTTTTACCAGCAATCTCCCATATCATTAACTACTCCCTGTACTCCAGAACTTTCCCCTCACTTTGGCGCAAAGCCTACATTATTCCATTACCTAAAATTGCAAATCCCACACTTCCTAACCACTTTAGACCTATATCAATTCTTCCCTTCCTATCCAAAATTCTTGAAGCCTGTGTACATAAACAGCTCTCGGGTTTCATCTACAAAAATGACTTATTAAGCCCATTTCAATCTGGTTTTAGGCCTGGCCACAGCACCACCACTGCCCTCCTCAAAGTGACTGGTGATATCAGGGTGGCTTTGGAAGATACAAAAGTGACAGTCTTAATTTTGGTTGACTTTTCAAACGCCTTTAACACCGTCAGCCACGATATCCTCTTATCCATCCTCTCCTATCTTAAGATCTCGCCTGAAGCGCTGGAATGGTTTTCATCTTATCTTCAGGGACGCCAGCAGTCCGTTCGTGTCGACGATCTCTCCTCGAGCTGGTGTGATGTCGGCTCTGGTGTTCCTCAAGGCGGTATACTTTCTCCTTTATTGTTCTCTGTGTTTATTAATCTCTTATCTCTTGAACTTCGTAACGCGTATCATCTGTATGCTGACGACCTGCAACTGTATGCTCAAGCTAATGTTGATGACATACCAATAGCTATTGACGAGATCAACATAGATCTCAAAACCATCAAAAACTGGTCTGAAAGGTTTGGGTTATCGGTCAACCCGACAAAGTGTCAGGCAATAATAATTGGCAGTCAGCGTTCGATGAACAGAGTCAATTTTGAGACGCTCCCCAAAATAATTTTTAATGGTATCACTATACCTGTTTGTCGATCTGTGAAAGACCTAGGCTTACAACTCGACTGCACCCTGAACTGGCGCGATCAAGTCACATACGTATGCCAGAGGGTTACCGGCATTCTTAGAACATTATATCGCCTGAAAAATTTTCTTCCCGTGAAAACTAAGACAGCGCTCGTGCAATCTCTTATCTTCCCTTTAATCGACTACGGTGACGTGTGCTATTATGACCTGAATGCAGATCTTCTCAACAAGCTAGATCGTCTCATCAATAACTGCATTCGATTCATCTTTAATCTTCGTAAGTATGACCATATCTCCGATTTTCGTTCCCAGCTAAGATGGTTACCTGTTCGTCAACGCAGGAAAATGCGCGCTCTCACAACTATGTACACTATCCTCAATTCCCCTTCCCCTCCTACTTATTTAACAACACAATTTCAATTGTTATGCAACAACCACAACAGAAACCTTCGTTCGGCCAACAATCTTCTTCTACTCTGTCCTTCTCACACCACTGGGTTTGTCGGCTCTTCATTCTTTGTCCAGGCTGTCCTCTTATGGAATGCGCTTCCTCAC
The DNA here is from genome assembly GCA_902825455.1 of Arctia plantaginis. Taxonomy (NCBI): domain Eukaryota; kingdom Metazoa; phylum Arthropoda; class Insecta; order Lepidoptera; family Erebidae; genus Arctia; species Arctia plantaginis. Next base: position 6,722,139 of record CADEBD010000857.1, on the reverse strand, counting down.
GAAGTCAGGATGGCTACAAATCGGTGCTCTTTTAAGACGAAAGTGAAAGAGCTATTGCTGAGCGAAATGGCAGATTCAACGAGCTCCTAGTTCATCGGCTAAATTTTTTATTTTTTTATTTTTCTCATATGTGTATGTGTATGTATATATATATATATTTGTATATGTATATGTATATTTACGAGTATGTATGTGTATATATATGTATGTGTGTGGTATTACGACGTATACACCAAACTCCAAGATAGTTGGTATTTAACAAAACCACTATCGTTTATACCCTACCATAAATGCACCTACCTCATTCTTTCTCAGCACCGCCCAATCGGTCGACTGGCAGAGAATGCCTTAGGCATTAAGTCCGCCGATGCATGTACTTGTGCAAAAAGTTAAAAAAATAAATAAAATAAATAAATCATAAGTGGTGGTCAGCATAAGAAACGGATCTGTAATTTTTTGAGACTTTTGGCTAGAAGACATAAAAATAAAGTGTTAAGAACATCTAGTAACCTTGATTTCTCATAGAAAATCTTAAATTACAAAAAGGACCAGATGTACAGAACGAGTAAGGGAACACCAGGTGCTTAATATTATTAATAGTAGCATTAAATCTAGCCCTGATTTTATTCTTTGTGCTCTGTGTTTTCATGTAATATAGGTTTTGATCAAAATATTAAAGAGTATATACAGAACTGTTTTCTTTTCTGAGATAATCAAAGTAAGTAAAAATAAATCACATACGAAGGGAAAATGCTTTTGATAAATATACTTATCGTTTCTATATACATAATAATACATATTACAGTAAATTACACTCAGACGGCCCGTCTGAGTGTAATTTAGTGATTAGGTGTCTTGATTGCTAAGCCAGAGGTCGCAGGTTCGATTCCCAACCAGGATAAATAAATGTATGAGCACCATAATTTGTTCTGTGTCTACTATAAAATACAGTGATGAAGCGTGATTAATAGTAGGCCTTTACCTATGAAGTTGGAGATTTTTAAAACCAGCATTTTCAGATTTAATCATCTGTGAATTCACACCTGGATAAATTTTATTCGAAAGCTATATTATTTTAATTCAGTCATTTGTTTTAGAAAATATTTTACTGTTATGAAATTTTTGCGCCATGGATAAACTTTAAATTCGTACAATTTTCGAATATGAGTTCCTTCTTGCAAATACCACAGACACGTAGCATTAACGACGTGTACGTTTCTAACACTGCTTGAATAAACACAGTCCATTATTGTTTCAATCCGGCTGAACTTGCTGTGAGCTTTGGAGCACTGACTACAAAGCCCACTGTTGTTGCCCGGGTACTGCACCTAATCAATGAGCTAAAAAAGATTACATAAAATGATGATGGTGACTGTCCTGTAGACCAGTGCAAGACTTTCACAGCACAGCTTCTTACCGAATGGCACAACAGTGACAGCAAATGTCTACTGCCAAGAATTCCAAACAATGAAAGAGAAGCGCGCAATTCAACAAGCACAAGTGGTCAATCGCACTTCCTCGTTGCTTTTCCACGAGAATACGCGAGCTCCCACTTTCGAATAGTTTTACGTAAGTTTTCCTAATTCTACGCACCTCTATATATTACAAGTGATTGTCGGATGCAGGATTAATAATAAAGCAACTTGGGCTGACTGATGAGTCAATTAGATTCCCTTGTTTATATTGCATGGGCTGGACACCTACGTTAGCGGACTTAAAATAAATAATTCACATAGAAACAACCTGTTGTACTAACAATTGCGTTAATTTTCTGATGGAAATTCCTGAGTAGTTGATCAAAATACTAGAGCTTAGCGTGTCTTATGCATTGATTGATTTACATTAATAGAAAAGCATTATAAGTTGCTAAAACGTCAAATACACACATTTATTTTTTCTTGTTCTTTTCATACATACACAGATACAGTAACTTCTTTAATTTATACAAAAATATAAATATACATAAACAGAGTGCACTCGTTTAATACCTAAAATTACGAAAGTCAACAAACATGGCCAATAAATTAATTATGCTTTAACTTCATATAATATTTAAAAAAAAACATATTTGAGACACTTGTTTCAAATGTGATCTAGTTTATTACGAGAATAACGTTTATTTTTGGTACACGTACATAATTTGCTATTATATTGCTATTTACCATAGAATGTTTTAATACTTTTACATATTAATTAACATATTAAATGACTATAATATTTAAATATTTTATGTGGCTATGTTTCTGGCCTCATAACTTTTAAATTAACCAGGTTAAAAACACCTTCTTTTGGATCATGTTGTCAAAAGTTCTGAGTAAGAAATTTTGTGAAATGAACGTAATATACACGTAAACAACTTAAATAAACAACATTTAAGAGAATGGTTGCAGTTGTTCGGCTTAACCTACCGTGATAGTACCAGTAGTGTGCCATTTAGGAGACAGATGTTTTTGATGACCCAAAAACGGACAAACACTCTCTTAAGTGGATGTGTTGTGATAGTGATTAAACTTTAACTGTATCATGGAATGGATTTTATCTAGATAAAACTCGTATTAATACATTAGAAGTTCCTTAAACGAATCTTTTAAATACGAAGGAAGTGACATGTGAATGCCCACTTCTAATAGACCACAAATCTGTCAATCATTAATACTAGGTAGGGACCAATGGAAACCTTGTTTTTCCTTGTTTAGTGTCATAGAATAATAAAATTGTTAGTGTAGTTTTACAGGACGGTGAAATAACTGTTGGACTAAAATAAAAGCAAGAAGTTATGGCATTTTACACATGAAGATGGATTTGTTTGCTTGTAACAGTATTTTCAACAAAATGTGTTACATCTTTTGTCTGTTAGTCGTGTAAGAATTTTGTAGAATATGAATCCATTAGCAATAAAGTGAATTACGTTAGTTAAAGTTAAAGTTAAAGTTTTCACCATGTAGCTTCCGCTTTATTGAAAGATGAAGTGTTATTGCTTAGCTGTCTCTATTTTGACTACTCGAAAGGAAGCGCGTTATCTCCCTTCAGTGAATTCTACCAAAACATCAAAAATAATGACTTAAGCACGTGTATGTTTTACATAAACATTTATTTTTTGTTTTAAACTAAACTTTTACTTTTATCGATCGTTTAGTTAGAATCACTAACGAATCACTTTGTCATCATCAACTGTACCGACACTTAATAATCAAATTCTATGTTTGATAACATAACATTAATACTAACTTGAATTCATTATCTTCCTGACTAAGCCTTACTCGATTACAAGACGTTATTCAAACAGAAGTTGATAATTAAATCCTACATAAATGTAACGCGCCACGCTGCCGTTTCCTAGGCTTACGTATGAAGCTCTCTTTACTAGAGTACCTAACGTTAAAATTTTATACATAAAGTTTTAAAAATAAAACCAAGTTTTTTTAACAAATAAAATTATATGATATGATATGACTTGAACTATAAATTAAATGTTTTAGAATTCTAATATGATATACGTAGAATGAATATTAGAATAAAAAGTTTTGTGTTATTTGTTTTAATAATGGATATTCGCGTTTATATTTTTGGAATGGCCGACTAGTTTTGAACCAGACGGTAGTCCATTATTAAGGAGTGAAGCCTTCGAAATTTATACTTGAGTAAAACCTGTGTATACTTAATTAAGATGAAAATTTCAATAACATAAATGTATTTCCAAATTTAATTGCTTATATGTTTCAAATCACTTATGAACTAACAGAAGCGCTATTAAGCATAGTTCTAGTTTAGTTGTTATTAAATTCAGTTCTCTGTTAAGTATTACATAGAATATTGCTGACTGGACTAAACCTAAATCTTTGAAGAGACTACGATATCACATTTATCAAACAGAGTTAAATCACAAACAATAATCATAAATCATTTAACAATGAGCTTACAACACAAGAGATATTATAATGACGTGAAACGGAAGAGTGGACTGCAAAAGCCTGAGGGAGGTCTAGAGGATCGATTGATCTGATACTATTGTCCAAAGAATTGGAGAACAATCAAGATGAAATAACTTATGTCTTTCTAAAGGATTTACTTGAGTTAATGCGGGTATTGTCAAAAAGAGTTCTTTTAATGTAATTTCACAGAGAATTAAGAGAGTTTTTAAAATCTTTTTTATTCAAGACAATTTTTATACATATAATATTTTATTACATCCATTGTAAGAGACAGCTCCCACACTAGGCATATATCCTGTGTCGCGAGGAATTTACAGACATACATAAAACGGACACAAAGAATACCCAGACTCGAAACAACAATTTGGAGATCGAACGCACAACATTCAGCGCAGTAGGTAGCGGCGAGGTGACCATTACGCCATCCGTGGAGTCTTTCAAAATTGACATACTTAATTTGTGTGACATATTTGAAATTTATATCCAATATTTGTTTTGTTTTGCTCTAATTGTAACTTTCACATTTACTCGTAAATGGAAAACGTTATTATGCGTTATTTTACGCTTTGTTATGTACATACAATGTACTCATACATACTTTCAATGATTTAGCTAACCTGTTTCATATCCACGTGCGTACAATTCTTATTCAATTGAGTGTGCAAAACATTTGTGAATATTGCTTGATCGTTATTAAAATGATGGTAATTCATCGCCAAATAAAGTGCCTTCATGAATATGAAAAAATCGAGAGAACGTGCATCTCTTAGCCCATGTAGATACTTTTAACCCCGTTCTAAAGTATCTTTGATAGAAGTAATGTATTGGAAAAAAAAAGAAATGTGTATGCTTTTTTGAATTGAAAAATATTTTATTTGACTGAAAAACAAATAAAAGCACGTTATAGACCATTAAAAAATAATCTGATATAAATGTACACGTTATTGTGACAAAAGCTATGCGCGTAATTTAACGACTTTGTTTATAGAACAAACCATAAAACCGCGCAATCAGTACAAAATAAAAATCGACTGACATAATGAAAAACAAAATAAAAATATCTGAATAGAGGATGGCATTCGTGTGGTCACGGATAAAGATTACGGAGTATCACCACCCCTATTTATCGCTGAGGTATCGTAAGAGTCAACTAAGGGAGCTAATTAAGCAAGGCAACAGCACTGCAAAGAGAAGGAGAACTTGACACAAACTCTATACCAACCCATCTGCGTGCACCAGCGTGCTATAGTAGCCTTAAACTTGCATACATGTCACCAGAAAATAGAGAATTATGTCTCTCATTTAGAAATAAAGATATTCTTTCCAAGTTATTGAAAACTTTCTCATACATATTTTCAATGTTGTGTTTTTGTTATACTTTCACACATATATATGAAGTATGCTTTTTTTTAAATTACTTATAATGAATGTCAAAGTGTATACAATATGGTACTTTCTAATAATCACAGTTAGGTTCACTCGATGTGCTGGAAAAATAAAATCGAATGCAATTACAAGCATGTCATACAGACGCGAAAAATAATTATTTTGCTTGTCAAGTTGTTAATGTCGCGGAGAATTGCTTTCTTAATTGCGTATTCCAGTTTTCTCTGTGAGTAAATGAGCTTAGGCTCGTAATTATAAACGTTTAAGGTGTTTTCAGGGCTCGTTGATTGTACCAATTATTATTATTGACATTCGTTTAAGAGGTCTATCGCTCATCAAATTTAGAAATGTCTATAGTTATAGTATATATTTGAGACTTGCATCGCAAAGTGGGACTAATTTGAGGCTCTTATAATCGTGAGATTAGAGCAGTCATTACGGAACAACAGTGTTTCCGTCATTATAAACGAAAAAAATCTAGCTATAAATATTAAAGATTTTAATAACCTACCTGAAAATACTTAGTGAATGAGGTTTAAAATGTATGAAAAGAGATGACACGATAGTTTAACTTTATAGTGAGATCATAGAATTGGTCATAAATATATAGCATAGAAAACCTTAAATTTAGTGCTATATGTACTCGTATCTACCAGTATACTCGTAGTAAGTGATTTGAAAAAATAATAATTTCAGACTTAAATATATTCGTGATTTTTCTTTATAAAGACTCAAGGTCTTTTTTTAGCAAAGCCAAGCACAAATGCAATACCAATTTTAATACTCGTAAGTTTAGGTCGTACACCGATTCAAAGATGTGGTCAATTGTCATGGATTAATTACCACTACTTAGTAACTACCTGCGTAGTACGCTGATAGCTCGAACAGTATACTGAATTTTTATCTGAACCACTGTCAATATAATTGTTGTAATACTATTAGCTACATATAGGTATTTTATGTTTAGTGGTCGATTAAATTATTATATATAGTATATATTTATTTTTTCGATTTATTTATCTTTGAAGTCCATTATATTTTTTATTAGCTGGATATATAAATTGAAACTTCGCACAATTATCATGGACCGATAACAACACATTAATTTGATAAATTATGCCGATTATTCTGTTCAGGATCTTCAGGATTAACGGCCTTTTCCATAAAATATGACAGTGTCTTTCGCTACGTACTCAGAGGCGTGTGCTTAAGCATATGTGACTACCTTACTTCTGAGAAAATAAAAATCATTAATGAATAAAAAAGCAAAAAAAAAAATAGTTTAAAAAACTAGAAAAGACGCTTTTGTAACGAGACGAACTAAAAAGTAGAAAAGAATTTTCTAATACTTCAAAAAGAAAAATCTATTTATCGATTTTCAATATATTTTATAATAACATAACTTTACTTTTATCAATATCTGTCACCAAAATATTTTTCCAACAATTGAGATCTAGCCCTCCATGCATTTTTTATTACAGTAGACACTTAAGGAGAAAATAGTAAAGTAAAATAGTAACGCAATGTAGTGTAGTAACACTACATTACACTACGTTACATGCTTAAAGCTAAGGTGTCTCAACTAAAATTGCTTCCAAATACTATATTTTAGGCTATTTTTAGCAATATATCCATACCTTTTAAACTAGTTGAGACTTTGACTCAGAAGGTACAAAGATAAAAAAGGATAACCTTAGAAAATAAAAGAGATTCGAAAAAGGTGGTTTACGCCTACTATATGTATATGGTTTGTATCAAGTTTCCTTTCTCTTTGCAGTGCTGTTGTCCTGCGTATTATGCTTCCTTAGTCGGCTCTTACTACACCCACTTCATGAATAGGGGTGGTGGAACATGGAAAAAAAGTAATATGACTAAGTCTCAATGACTGAACTGAAACCACAGATAAATTAAAAATTATACCTAACAATATTGTCAAGAGATATGCAGTTACGACACATAAGTTATGACACATAAGCTGTTCAGTATAAGCTATGTAGCGTATACTGAACAGCTTATGTGTCATAAAACGTAGTACGATTTGAAATTTCCAATGTTATGTTTTCCGATGATCTCAAGTATCTATTGTAGGTGTCGTGTATAAATGCGAAACGTTTCTTGAGATACACAGAATTATTGGGGTTAAACGATAACGTAACAATACTAAATAAGTACATTATCATGAATTAGTAACATAAAACAAAAACATAATAACAATGAAGACACGAAGTGTCAGTTACCAGAACTTTTTCTGGCCTATTTGAACAAGATTAAGGATAATCGTCGTGGGTATAATTTGACACCTTGTTACCCATAGTAACCCGCGTCACAAACCTGATCGGCTGACTAATGGACTTCAGTAGCTCCATGTATGTGGCTTTTTTTTTATTCTTGGTAAGATATATATATATATATTTATACACATTTTCTAAATTTACTTTTGTGCCGTACACGTCATTGGGTGTTGTTAGCCTTTTGTTGTCGAATAGTCAGATTCATTAGAAAACATATTATTTGTAGATGGGAAAATATGAGATTTATTAAAAGGTGAGAGGGCGGTAGAAGTAACGTGATATTGCTTACTAGCTAGTGCCCGCGACTTCGTTTGCTTGGAAGTTGAAAAGCCTTGTGGGTTCGATTCCCGGACGGGAAAATTTTTTATAGGGTTTTTCTGAGATCAAAAATAGTAACTCCTTATATAGACAGCTACCTGGTAGTAAAATATTATCAAAATCGGTACAGACGTTTTGAAGACTACCCGGCACAAACAGACAGACAGACAAAAAATATTGAAACTGGTTTTAGGCATAGGTATCGTTCAAATAACTATGTGAGCGTGGAAAAAACCTATTATTTAGCCATTACAAAACGAACCTTCAATTTTATTTATTTGTATAGGTAAATAAGGTGTAAGCAATGGGCTCTAAAAGTCGTCCATCGTGCTATAGTGCAAGCTAAGAAAGTTATGAGACCAACTGAGAAAGAACCAAAGGGAATGAAATTGTTCGAAGAAATGCTACAGTGGCAATGGCCAAATCACGTCTATCGAACGATCGAAGCCCTTAAATCACAAAGGTCTTAGAGTGGAGACTGTGAATCGGAAAACAGTAGGCAAGACCAGCTCTATGGACTTACGACCTGAAGAAGATAACTGGGAAAGACTAGATGCAGAAAGTTAAAAACTAAGTACCATGATGTACATAGATATATTTTTAAAATAGAATTGCTATACTCGTAAGCTATTCGATTGATAGAAATGTTAGGTTTAGGTCAGATCACAATATCACCATAAGGATGTTTAGATATTTAGTTTCTTCTCATGAACATGCATTTGTATGCGGGCAAAATTTACTTACCATTGCAAGAGGTATCTTCTTAAAAAGAACCGTGAACAACAGCACATAGATAAAGTTTTATGTACCCTGAATATATAAAATCAAAAGCAAACCAAACTTTTGTACACGGGATCAGATTATTATAGTAGAACTAATAATATTTTTACTGGCATTCATACAACCATCTTCCTGTGACGGATAATAAATAATTTAATATCGGTGAAGGTCTTTTCTACAGACTTCTATAAAGAATAATACAGTCGTGGTTTGGGTTTTATATTATTTAAAAGTCGTAACTACTTACTCACAGGCAGCTAATATGTTTACATACTGGTTAAGTTACAGAGAAATTCCTTTTTTACATGTATCCAAGTAGTTAAAATTATTACATTACCTTTATCAAATGACGTAGGAGTATACTTAATAGCATCATGGAAGGTTTATTTTGAATAGGCTACCCTTATTACATACAAATAACCTACTTTATGTCGACCGTACCTTTTTAGAAAATAACGAACAGCCAGATACTCAAGAGGAAACCTAAATATCCTAGTACACACGTATTTATCAATATTGATCTAATATTTAACTTTATCTTCACATATTTAGGAACTAAACTTTGTAAAATAAATAAAAACTTTACATATCTCTCACATAGCAGTCTTAAATATTTAGTTATCTTATAAATTCTTAGAGCTTTCATTGAGGAAATTAAAAAATAACATTGTAGACTGGCTTTACAACAATAAAATGCTTTTCTTCGGTAAACACAAATATTGAACTAAGCTTCTCTACCTATACTCTTCTGAAGTAAAAGTGATTGGTCGTTTTTACCTGTTACAACAACCCCTATGAAGTACGCACTTACAGTGGGAAATGGCTATTCACAGTCGAAACGAACACAAGTAAACAAATATTGGCGTAGTGGGCCACACTGATATATTTACTTTCGGTCAAAATGCTATTACGAAATTTATTGTCTTTGATGCTTTATTCAGCCGATGGATTTCAGTATTTTGAACATAACTTTTAAATTGCTTTACATAATTTTTTATAATGTAACTTACATTTAAAAATGATGTCAATAAATAATAAATGAAGTTAATAAGTAATTTACCGAAATCAATGAAAAGGAAGCAAAACAAGTACTATTTTTATAACTTAGTAAAATGTATGTTACATATTTTTAACTGCCGGATGCACGGAACAATCAATCAGTCTTACACTTGCCACTGCGGTCTAACGCATTCAGATCATCCCAGATGCCTCCAGAGAGAGAGAGAGAGACGGGTTTTCTCTTCTAAGCTATTTTACGAAGCTTATGTACGATATCTTCGTTATTAATTTACATAGCATGTAATATTGTAGTAAAATAATATTTATGGTTGTGGGTTCAAAAGGTCAGTGACATAGACTGACCTTACCTGGCCGCCAGTCAACAAGGCTTAGTTAAGTTATTGTCGGTGACCAAAATGTTCTGTAGAAATCCTTTAGCATATATTTTGTTAAGAATTTAAATATATGCAAAATAAGGGAATTTAATTATTTTGAATTTAAATAGGCAAAACTTTAACTATAACATCTACTACTTCGAGAATTAACGCGATTAATACATACCTTCGAATTGCCTGATGTTTCCACAAGCTGTACGGACTACCAAAGGCGTCTTACGTCGACTCTTAAAAGTGTATCTCAAAAGGTGTAATACCTATATTTAATTCTCGAAGTAATTAATTAAATAGTATTGAAAGTGAAATAGTTAAATAAATTTGACTGTAGACACGATCCCAAAACTATGATATTATTTATCTGTTTATCTTCAAATGATGTTTTTAATGTTATTTTCTTGAATTCATCATCATCGACAGCCTTTAATAGTTCACTGTTGTTATCAGGCCTCTGCTTAAAAAGGGTATTTTAGCCTACTACACCAGACTAGCCAGACGGGTTGATGTAGGGTTTGTTACAAGTTTTTCTTCTCTTTGCAGTGCTGTTGTCCTGCGTAGTTTACTCACTAAGTTGGCTCTTACGACACTCACTGGATTATTAATTATTAGTTATTGGTTAATAAAAAGTTCTTAGAATTGGAATCGTATCATAAGGATATTTCTTTATTTCTAAACAGGCCCACGCTCACCAAGTACTTACAGCTGACGCATTCAAACATCAGGATCAATGTGAAGCATGTTAACGTTGTTTTTAGCAAAATGCTAAGAACTTGTAGACAAAAAAAAAACAGATTTTATCTAGAAAAGTGTGACGTAAAATTTATCATCTTTCACTTGTAGCAAATATAGAAGAACCAAAAAGTCGGTAAACGACCTATAAAAAGAAAAACGACCTAGCCATTAACAGCCTTATTACGGAATGTATGCTACCAAAAGTAGTAGGTTTAAGAAATAATTCTTCTAGTAATTGGACTGTTTTTATTACAAATATAGAGTTTCAACGATTTGTAATACCGAGCTCAAACTTTTTTAACTTTACTTTAGTTTTAATAAAATGAGCTGCTTAAACCAAATTAAATCATATCAGACAAATCATTTTTTTTTTATTTAGAAAGACAACTCCCGCACTAGGAATAAATCCTGTGTCGCTGGGGACTTTACAAACATACATGAAACGGACAGAAAGTACACCCAGACTCAGAACAACAATTTGTGGATCACACAAATTGTTGTCCCATGTGGGGTTTGAACCCACAACACTCGGCGCAATAGAAAGCGGCGTGGCGACCGCTTAAACCACTACGCCATCTGTGCAGTCAAATTGGTCAGATTGGATTAGTATTAAGTTAAATTCACTCAATACTTCTTGTAAAGTCTAGAAGAATATAATGATACGTAGAGTTTATAATGAAAGTCGTCACATAATTAGAATCAAGTATGGATTATTAAGAATACAGAGTGTCAAAACCCCTCGTCATCCTGTGGGTGTCGTAAGAGCCGACTAAGGGAGTAAACTACGCAGTACAACAGCACTGTAAAGAGAAGTAAAACTTGAAACAAACCGTATACGAACCCGTCTGGCCAGCGTAGAAGTAGGCCAAAACCTCCATTCCAAGGAGAGACCTATGTCCAGTAGTTGACTAGTAAAGGCTGTCGATAATGGGAAATTTGTTCATGCCTCGATGTCAGTCAACGACTGCAGTTTACTTTTAGAGTCGTAATAAATCATACAAATTATTAGACACAACAATCCATTTCAAGCGTAATCACTTACATTGGATGGATAAGTCCTAGTGAGTACAGACTATATCATTAGGATAGGATATTATCATTATTTTGATTAAACCAGCATATATGCCAACAACTTTGTTATAGCAAACAACAGCTTGTCTCATGACCTCGAGGTCGACTTAAAGTAGCGGACCCCTGCTACCAAAAAATATGCATGCGGCTAACGTTTATATTTTTAATGTTTTCATGAAGCAAAAAATAAACGGTACTTTCTAATATTCTCAAAAACCTGAATATGATATAGTACTATCATTAGTTTAACGTCCAGTGGCATTGGGCGTAGCTAAGCGCAATAAAATCCTGGAGATATATTTGACTGCTTTCTTATTCGAGTATAAAATAATGGCGCTAATACAATATATTAAAGTGAACAATGCTTTGTTAAAAAAAACGAATGCGAAATTTTTTGTCTTTTTTTTTGCAACCTTACTTAAACAATTTTTTAATAACAACATGTATTATTATTTGCACACTTGGGTAAAAAGATCAAGACAACAGTTTAAACATACAGTTAGACAGTTTGACATAATTTTAGTCCTATTGGCGTAATAGGGCACATAGATTTCTAAATAAACATATTTATTTTATTATTTCTTTATACATACACATGCTCTTGAAAAGTGATCACTGTATGGGCAATATAATTCTGCTTTACAAAAACAAGAATTTATCTGGAGCCACCTATTTTGAAACAGGACGAAAATAAAAAAGATTATGATGAGTTAGTTTAAGCATGTAGAACAAACAACACAACAACCGGTAGAGATTGACCTCATAGAAATGCGATTGGTGCTGTTCTGAATAAAGAGTAGGTAGGTTAGAAGCACCTGAAACTTTCTTTTATGGAAGGTTTAATGATTGTAGAGGAAAGTGGTGAGGTATTTATAGATAGATTTAAGTGGCGGGTTATTGTACGTGAAGAGAGAAAGCCATGAGTTAATATATGTACATATGTTGGTAGGCTCATTTAAACAGTCAAGGTTAAATACTGATTGCTTTTCACGACATTGTAATTGTAATAGTTACATAAATATTCATGTACCTTACTGTGAAAATAGTTACTATAGCCTATTGATATTTATATTTTGCTAACTAACTTGTATAGATAATTTTTGATGCTTCGATTGTAATTAGGTCAAGTCTGTAATATGTGAAATTACCTATCATAGATATGAATCATTTTTAATAAATACAAACGAATCTCATATAGTAAAAACAATTCTCATTAAGTAAAAACATAGGAATAAGTTTCATATATACGTAAATCAGAAAATGATGCACTTTAAAACTGATGTATGGCCTGCTGCGCGAACTTTTAAAAGAACGCGTCTGGCCATCAGGGCAGTCTCTATGGTCGGGCGCATTAAGGCGCTGGGCTTCCGGGTGGCCCTGGAGATAGAAGATATTTCAGTGGCCCCGCTCTTGGCATCCTTATCAACTCGGTATTCGTACTGGTTCAGGCCCAGATGAAGTATCAGTGCCTGATCTGGTCGGTCGGAACTGGTTAGTGCTACGTCTGCCCTTGGACGACTTTTGCCAAATCTGGGTGGATCCAGCATCGCAACGAGACGGCTGTACACGGGGGTTATGTGGTAAATGGCGTCCAGAATTTATCTTGACTCCGACGCCCTCAGAGGGTATTAGCGGTTAGAGCCATAGGTGGTTACCGCACCATGTTGACCATAGTATATAAGCGGACGTAGAGTACCGGGACGGGCAAGTGGCGTGAGGCCATTCGCCAAGCCTCTATGGCTTGTTGATCATCCCGTCTGGAGGCTGGTTTTGCCACCGTTTATGAGGACACGGCTGCTTCGGGAAGTACTGTACTCGTTCGCTAGGAGGGAGGGAATCGTCACAGAGGGCTCGGGAGGATGATCTCCACTCGGGACCGTCCGTTTTTCCGTCCACCTGCCATAACGGCCAGCTGCGAGATCGCAACGTCCACGTGTGCTGGACGATTGGACGAAAAAAAACAAAAAAAAGGAATAAACTTGCATCGCACAAAAATGGGTTCTGTCCCTTTAACTATTTATATAACTTCCTAAAGTAAACCGTTCACTGGTCATAATCAGCTGATGGGAGAATTTCATTGTTTTATTGAAAGGATTATAATATCCGTTCCTCTAGATCATTATTGCCTAAAAACTTCAAAACAAAGAAAAATCTTCAAAACTGTGCTAAAAATTATACCTACCAATTTATAAATATCTTAAATTTGATTTTGTCTTATTATTACGCCAATAACCCTTATCAATGTAACATTGAATATAATTACGTGGCATATTCACTAAAATGCCACAGATGTCGTAAGATAGCTGTTTTTATCTTATAACAGAGGCGTTTATTAAGTAGCGATTAGTAAGGTTTATGTAATAGTTGTCAAACTATAAAAATATTCACCTAACTTAATATTAATTTCAATAATCATTGTTTTTTTTTAAATTCTCTATTGACATATGTCGAATTTAAAAGAAGCAATGATTATTACGCATAGTCAAACTTGTGCAAGTCGTTTAAGATATGCGTAATGCAAATTCATTCGCACAAATAATAAGAAATGCAGACGCCAAGATAGAGGCTTTAATACTTGTTGAAAACAAAGAACACTTCACTGTCCAATTTAGTTGCCCTTGACCACAAACTGCCTTCTACTAAAGTACATTAATAGACTTAGAACAATAGGGTTAAAGACGGGTAGACTGAATTTTAGTGCTATTTCTGAATTTAGACTTTCAGGGTAGCGTCGATTTACTTAGCTTAGGATTTTTGTAGAACATGAAACAAGAGCAAACAAAAGCCGTTTTAAACTTATAAAATCTCAGGCAACTATTTACATTGTCATAATAATTTTTATAACACTTCAAAGAATTCACACTAAGGAATCCTTACCTTTTGTTAGAAATGTAAAGGTGAGGCCGGAATGGCGGTATCCTCTGTCACTGTTTATAAAGTGATGTTGAATGGAGTGTTTTTTCTTCTTCAAATTACAACAAGAAAATTTTAACGTAAATATATATAAATCTAAATGAAACCATATTCTATTTTGGTTCCGTCTTTTAGCTATAAGGATTTACTCTTGTGAAGTTAATATTGTAAATATATTAAAGTATTGGGAAAGGTTTTTGCTTGAACGACGTTTAAACTAGTAAGTTTATTAAAACCGATTTATTACATTATAATTAAATTAAAGAATAGTTTTATTGCTGTTAAACAATTTTTGACAAACTAATTAGGCAATATTAGAAAAAAAGATATTTTACTACCTAAAACGTATTTTATATTTCAGTAATATGAGTATAAAGCAGACACAGTTCCTTAAATTGCTTTATGTCTTGATGCGTTAAACATCGAACAAGTTGTAGAAACCTAATCCTCTGAAATAAAGCTATCACGGAAACTACTACAAACATGTGGAAGTTTGAAGCGATTTCATACTTTTGTATATGAAGTATATACGTGAGTGGTATGTGACGTATTATCAGTTTATTAACTTTCAAACTATGCGCTAAGCCGCACATCGAAGTTAATACAAGGTATCGACATGTTTAGTAGTCTATTTAAAGTTAAGTACAGTGGTAACTACTACCTATTTCCTCTATATAATGAATTAATAGTGTCAGCCATTAGTACTGTACATTAACTACACTACCATAAAAAAAAACTATTTTATTTGTAAGGTATTGTACTCGTAATTCAAACTCGTTATAAATAAAATAAAAATTCTACAAATGGACAAGGCTATGGTCATCACACCCTACTTACTCTTTTATGTAGTTTTTGTTTTTAACATTCCAATAAAATATCAAAAATGATGATCTCAAAAATAATTTTGCTGTAGAATGGATGAGAATCGCAACGGATAAACATAAATTGCTCAGAAAAGGCCTATGTGGAAAAATAAGCTTTTGATGGAAAACCGACCATCAAAGATAAAAAGAGAGTACATTGTTTATTTCTCTGCAGGGTAACCTTTAAAACGACCGACTACCTTTGACAGTTGTATAATTCCAGTTTATTTCAGTCAATGTGTTATACTCTATTAGAAAGACTAGTTGCCTATTTTGATCATTAGTTTTAAATACAACCGATCTCCTTCACTATTAAGTTATATCTGCCTCTATTACTTGTGAATACCTCGTACCTTGTGAAAAATATTTTACATGTAAATAATACAACAATAAATTACAGATTTTATTTACAGAAAGTATTATGAACATATGATGTCGGGTCGCATCTGTTTGGAGACAAATCTCATGGGAAATGTTTTGTGCGTGAATGACATGACATGTGGGGTGCGTGGTTCTGAAAGGCGTAAAAAGGGTTTTATTGGGTTGACAGCATGCGCCATTATTTCCTCGTTTATTTTTATTAAATGACATCGTAATACATACGTTAATGAAGTCATATAATATATTCAGATTCCATATGTTCAAAGACGTATAATCCTTTTAAAACAATTGACTTTCGATTCGTCATAAACGAAATCGAATCGATAACCTATTAAAAAATTTAAAACCGATTTTATATTTGTGATGAATGATGAACCAAAATATAAGTGTCTACAAATTAATCGTATACAACTACCTACATTACAATATTCTTTTGCCTAAGATAGCAGAATCAATACGAAATTGATGAGACATTTATACATTTATTGTAGTTTATAGTCTCTTTGTGGGTTTTCGAATATCTAACATTTATTTTGATTAGTTACAATGTTTTTCTACATTGTATTATTTTTCATTGGCTAAAATTTAATGGCTGCTTTTATCAATATTCTTAAGTAAACCTTTTCTTCCACCTCATTAATATTAATGTTCCTAGGTACTTATATAAGAGTAACAATTTGATAAAAACGTATAAAGTAACTAGTTAATATACATCTTGATTGATTTAACTGTGACTTTGAGAATTTGTCTTATTTTTTCCAAAACAACAGTCAAACATTCATTATAAATGGTCGATCATCAATGACTGATTTTGCAACCACAATGACACCTTTATTTTTCTCAATGGTCTGGAATATTATACTATCGTAATGTAATAATGCCATGTAATATAAAAATCTAAATTCATCATAATCAACAGCCCTTAATAGTCCACTGTTGGACATAGGCCTCTCCTTAGAAAGCAAGTTTTGGCCTACTATACCACGCTTTCCAGACGGATTAGTCTATCCTAACACAAGCTCTATGGCTTGTGTCAAGTTTTCCTTCTCTTTGCAGTGCTGTTGTCTTGCGCAGTTTGCTCCCTTAGTTGGCTCTTACGACACCCACTGGATGAATAGGTGTGGTGACAATCCGTATTCTTAACATGAAACCATACGGACAGCAACAATATATTATTGACATTTAATTCTTTATTTTTCTACACGGTATAGTCGATTTCCATAGACAAAACTCAAAGTAAAACACAAATAATTTTCACTTAGGTACTTTTTTGGTTTTAGTAAAAAAAAAACATTGAAAAGTTATTTGGAAGGCTAGAACCACGGCTAGAACTATAGTCAGGGGGCTATAGTTCTAGCCGTGGTTAAAAATAAAAAACAAAAAGTAAGTGATAGACCATTAAGAATCATTTTACATTTTGGGCAGTATTTCAATGGATACCCATTTACCAGGTCTTATTTACGAGGTTTTAATCGTAATGTAATGAATTATGGTAGCTTGAGAATATTTCTGTTTTTTTTTTATTTTTTTTTACAAACTCAAAATACCTTTATTTCATAAAAATAATAAAATTGATTGAAATCGTCTTTTTGTAGACTCTAAAGGCGTAGATTAACACATAAACATTAGCAACAATCTCTGTTTTGTCAAGTATTATGGAAAATAAATTTACAAAAAATTATACGTATCTGAAATCTACGATATGTCTGTGCCGATCTACAACCGCCCCCTTCCAAGAGGTTGGGCCTCATGAGAATAACGGTGAAAACAAACTCATGGCACCTCTTTTTCAATGTACAGATAGATACAATGGCATCATTAAATATACAACAACATTGTTCCGAAGTGTGCCTGTATGTCCGTTATCAAGGACTAAAAAGTAAAAAGACAATAAAGAGAAAAATAAGATAAAAAAAAAGATCAAATGAAAGAGTAAGTGGAGTGAAACTTAAAAAATAGAAAAAATAATAATAATAAAAAGAACCCAAACCCACATCACATTTCCTGAAATCTTCACGTGCTATTAGCGATACTTTGTAAGAGAGATTATCAATATTTTTGGGAGGAAATCAATGAAAGACCATTCTCTATCTCACTTACTCAGCCAATGTTTTCAAATTTGTTTCTTTTGATATGCAAAATAAAGCTAATTTGCTTTTACGATACTCTCAGCTTTTCCTTTCCAATATTTTTTTACAACCTCGAAGAAAGTTATTTTAAATGAAGCCAAACAATCTTTGTTTTTTATTTGATTTAGTTGTATCCAGTAATGGCAGGCTTTTTACAGACAGTGACAAAAAGGTCTTGATAATACACAACGTTTTTATTTTATTGTTGTTTAGTGCACCACTTATATACGAACAGTGTTAAGCAAAGAACAGTTATTCAAAATTCTTTTTTAGGAGTTTTAAGCGATATGAACAAGTTTAATTTTATGGTAATTTGTTGTGTCTGGGTGTAATTTATCTATAATATGTATGTGTTTAGAAATATATAATTATGATTATCATATTACAAGCTCTGCCTTGTTTGGGATAAGACTGCGGTGTGTGAGATATGTAAAGTTATTTTACAAATGTTAAGAATCAATAACCTGCATTTAATATCATAGTAGAAGTCTGAAGATTAATTTTGTCTAAAAGCTGGAGTGGTTTCAAACATAGTTTTAGTCGTTTACTTGTTTATTTAAATCTATTCTTCAGTTTTGATAAACTAGCTCTAGATCATTATTATAAGATTTACAACTAAACTTACGTAGACATTAACTACGTAAACACCATATTATATAGTATTTTCATGACATCTTTTTAAAATCGCTGTTGACTCTGTGATACAGAGGTGTCAAATTCTTAGTGTAAATCTAGATTTAGTATCTAATTCTAAACCAAAACACACGCGTTCGCCTTAAGTCTTATATATATATATATATATTAGTTTGAAACTATATAGCTGGATAAATCTCTTCGTAATTAGCATAATGGGAGCTGCTCTTTGTTCAACTGTTTTGGCTTAGTTAACTGCTATCGATCGCACCTTGGCTGTAGACGGATAAAAACATTTTGAAGCGTACTCCATACATTGTGATTAGCCTTGACCGATAAAAGTATACACCATTATCAATACCTTCAGATTAATCCTTTAATTCTTTGTTTCTTTTAACGACGGTTAAAATTTATTTATTTAATTAGGACACCTGTAAGTGTAGTACTTGGTTTGCAGTAACCTCTTTTCGGAAAACGATATTAAGAAAATACAACTTACCTCTAGTTTAATGTTGTTTGTTGATTTCATCTCAGTCGAGTTCAATTTCATCAATTCGATTGATTAATTTAGTATCCCGCTTTTATATTAAGAAACAGCGGTACTTTTCCATCCTAATTAAACTTGAAATGCTGTTTTTCCCTTAGGTTGACACAAACTTTTCCAATACGAATTTTAAAACTTTTTCCCCTTTTTCTTTTTATAATGACTTTTTGTAATGGGTTATTTCTTTCGGTAAATGCTTAGTACTTGGTGCTTTTTTAATAATAATAGTAATCTTTATTGTAGATCATAGGTACATTATACAGTTATCGGTATTTAGGCCGATTATGTCCCGCCCCTTGGGCATACAATAGATAAAATAATTAGAATATAGGTACATGCAATAAATAATATATTTTTTATGACTTTATGGATCACATTGTAACAGAATTTGTAAACAGACAATAATAATGTAGACATACAATAATAAGAGTAGAGAAACTGATCACATCATGACTGGGGTAAAGAGTAATGGAGCAGATACCTGTCGTTCATGTAATCTTTAAATGTAAAATAACATTTATTTAGCAACAAGTCATGTAGTTTCTTTTTAAACATAGTAATGTCTTTAATCTTCCTGATATCTCTCGGAATATATACAATATACAACAGAATATACGTGAAGCTGTGCAGAATATACTTTCATGCATCAGAAGTGTCTTGCTAGCAACTATGTGCAATTTGTCCTTATGTCTTATGCGTTGACGAACGTTTCCTTAAAAATGTATTTAATATACCTTTATCAAGGAATAATTAAAACACTTGGTATAGTTATTTTATAAATATATATATCTATCAAATTGAAGCGGTTTATCTTTTTTATTATTTTAATGAAACCTAACTATTTTTTTACAAAGGTATTTAAAAAAAATGACTGAAAATGTTGTTTGGATTTTTAATAAAATTATTCAAAATACGTACGTCGTGTATTGGAAAATAATAATCCTGTATTCAGATACAACTACTTACACTAAGATTATTCAGAACTACCCCCTTGCAGAACTTGCGAAATTGAAATGAAATAAATTAAACATTACATTAAACTAAACGAGTATAAACATATATTCATAAATTATAGGATGATTTTTGTTAATTTGTTTCTCTACACAAATTCAATATTATTTTTCGGGTACATTTAAAAGTAAAAGAAATTATTAGGATATAGTGTTAAGAGACAACCTTGTTTTGGTAAATGTATTATTTATAAAAGATAATGTGATAGAAATATTTTCAGCTTAGGAGTCACAAACGCGTTGCCGGCCTTATAGGAAGGAGTACGCTCTTTTTTGAAGGTTTAAAGGTCGTATGGGTCCGGCAATACTGCAGACCGCAATTATTATTTTTAGCTTTTAAACGCACGCGTTATAATATATATTTATTTCGCGACCGGATTGCACCGGTCGTGATTACTGTGTACGTAATCTTTTCATGAATTCAAATTAATTTAATTTGACAGTATTTTACAGTAGGTACTTTGAACTCTTAAGACAATAGAAGTATTACTACTATTGGATAGGCCTTAAAAGTTATAAGGATTTCTGTATTTTCGTTATCGAAAACTGGTCTTGCAAAATTATGTTACATTTTATTGGTAAATGATATTTATCTATTTATCAAAATCATTATCATTGTCATCTATTCTGTTTCATGATATCATAATCAAACTTGTAATAACAATGAAGTGGCATATATAATCTCAAGCAGCTTAACATTAAACCAGCAGGACGTAATTTTTAATCGTCGGTAACATTGTATCAATACTACTGTAATTACTACTAAACTTAAAGTTATTAGAAATGTTATCGCCATGGGTATAAAAACTATTAATATAACAATAATAACTAGTTTTCTCATATGTCTGTAGTCGTTTTTATCATTATTCAGTTTCAAAATTTAAAATTGAGTGTTTTAGATTATCATAAAAGCTTACCTACCCAAGCTTTTCTGATAATCTATCTGTCAAAACTTTTTCTGTTACTTTTTGAGCAACACTCCAGCTGTTCCTAAAGAAGTATCACCGTACTCTTATATACTATTTCCTTGTACTAGTAAAGCATACTTTTAACAAAGTAAATACCGTGTTTAAAATTGTATACTACATTTTTACTACCGATTACTTTATGTGTGTATTCTTTAGTATTAAGTGGCCCACTTAAATATTGTATAAAATGTATTTAATATTTACAACACTTATCAACATTGTAGGTCGCTATAAGCGGCTGATTTCTTGTAATACGATACGCTCATACAATAATTATAGTACCAATAAAAATTTCCAACCTGGTTCAAGGTTCTTTTTAATATAAGGTATGTGTGCTTTAGTGTAGTCGTTAAGATTAAGTACGATACCTTGCAACTCATGGTAAGCACACACTCACGTCTGTGTTTATTAAAGCTAAACGTTTTAATGAGCAGCTCCATTTGGCCTTTAACGCTTCGAGTGGATATTTTTGTTTTGCCCCGTTTTAGTGCTCCGTCGTTTTCTAAGAATGCAATTTTGTATTCTGCTTAAGTTAAAGTTATTACATAGACGGACTCTCAAATAATAGGAATGCTTAATAAAATTACACACCTAACTTAGTAAAATACTTTGGAAACGTACCAGAAGAACAAACAGAATTACAGGAATGTAATTATGTTAGTATGATTGCCTATGATTGCCTTGGTATGCGACAATACCACGTTATGAGCTCGTAGTTTGTAATAAAATTTCATAGATAATCTGCTGCTGAATTATATGATTGATGATTTTTATAGTTTGAAAATAATATCTAATGTAACTTGTATATGTTTTTAAAGGAATTATACTATGGGACTCTTATGTGTCCCTTGAAATGCAGAACTTAACACAGATGGAAGACACCTAATTAAACCCCCTGTTAGGCTCAGAACTGGTTAGTTCTTCGAAATATACGCGTTATGGTTATTTATAGGCCTTTTGAATAGTCCTGTGGTTGAGCAAAGCTCAGAATTATGTTTAATTTAAATCGTCCTTCACAATTTCTACACACTGTTATGTTACAAATCGTCATAATAAAAAACACAAAATATTAAAACAATGTGTGCGTGTCCAGTGACAGTTTTTATACTAAACGCGGGCAAAACATTTAGAGCCCAACAGTTGGACGCTATTTTTCCTCTGTTTTCACAACTTTGACTGTCCATCTAGATATATTTGTAATCTAAGGATGACAGTATAATACTTTAAATGTTTTTTTATATCTTTTTATTGCTGTAAATCGCCTTTTGTGTTCGTTTTTTAAATAAATTTTGCCTTTTAATTTTATATGACACATATGCGTTCTATTTTCAAATTTTGACCATCTCAAAACTTATATGGGACGAACATACGATAAGCAATGAGGAACTTTGATACTTTTTCTGCCACCAGACGGCGCTTCGTATGCTTCAGGTCCAAACAGCTGTCAGATAGCCCAGATTCTTACCGAACGTATAATGTTTTAGTAAAATTCTATTATTTGGAAGTGTTATTAAGTTTATTATGGATTACGCCCAGAAAAAACTTGCCGAACTGAAGATTCAGCTCAAAAATAGAGGCGCAAAAGTCACTGGTACTAAAGAACTGATGCCTGTGCCCCTGCCCTCCTCTTTTATTTGCACACATAGGCACTGCACAACAATGTGGCATTTTAGAAAACAATATTCCTTGTGAACGTTTTTAAGAATGAATAAACCAAAAAAATGATCGAAAAATACAAATCGTGTATGTGTTTTGACAGGTGGTTGGACGCTACAGTGCTGCCATCTCACGTGGAACATTTCAGAAAACCCTGATAGTTTGAGTTTTCGCTTTTTGGTAGACGTACAGGACATCTTCATATGCAATAAAATTATATAGGCCCGCTCCGTTCCTGCCGGCCGTTTCCACTTAGGACGAACGTATGGACATTTTATACCTCTAATATCTTCAAAAATATTCATTTGAATGATTTGCTGGAGAGCAATTTTAATCTACATTAATTGCACAACGTATCTAACGTATTTAATCGGATAAGGAATATTAATTTATTGTTTAAAATGGCTTCGAAAATACCTGATATTTTTTATAATATTTAAAAGGTAGAAATGTTTACTTTGGTTTATTCTTAGGAGATACAAATATACTATTGAGATTTTTTGGTAGACCTTTTTAAGATATACAATACCGTAGTACATTATTTTGGTCTACCTCGTTTAGCCAGCGTTTACAATGTTAGCGCACAAAAACATGTTATTAATTACGACAAATGTTTGAAACTCTCGGATATGCATATACTATAATATGCATGTATTATACACATAAACCTTCCTCTTAAACCACTCTCTCTAGTGGTGAAAACTGCATTAAAATCAGTTGATTAGTTAAAAAGATCTAAGCGTACTCTATCAAATAGTGTCGTAAAAAAATTCTTGTCAAACATATTTCGGTTTCGTTCCCATACGCCTAGCACGCTTAATAAGGATCTTCGTTCTCAAAAAATTAATAGTCACTAAATTTAGTTGTTGTTCCAATTATTCTTGTAACGGTAAGAAAGCGTATTCTCTAGACGTTTCACAAAACTGGATTAAGTTGGAAGTTAAAAACAGTGAAGTAAAAAAGTGCCAGCAAAGTTTGCCGAATAAGAGACACTCTACGCTACTTCGACTTATCTCAAAAATGCAACGCTGTTAAGCCAGGTCGTTGCGGTCGTGGAATTAAGAAATTTTCTATTAATTTTCTGACTTAGACTTAAGTCGGTTAGATATTTCTGCAGAGTTACAGATTTAAACCACTTACTACTGCATAACTACAAATAAATAGTAGAAGTAATCATACGCTGTTACGTTATTGTCTTCTTTTAACATTGATCATGTATTTAACTTTAAAAATAATTTAGTTAAACTCAAAAGTAAAGTAAAGTCATTAAAGTTCAATGCAGTGGAGAAGACGCCTTTTCCTCAAATAACTGTATATGAGTATGTGTAGTTGTTGCAACATCAGCAACACTACTGTTCGTTAAATTTAAAATGTCCGTAGACACCAATGTTTCAATTCTTTGATCTCGCTTATATCTACATACTTACAAATTTATTCATATTGATAATACTCGTTGCCAGAATTTCCATTAGGAGGTTCTTTACTTTTCATGACCTGTACATGGTTAAGTGATTAATGTATAAATGTAAATTATGTAAATTTTTCAAAGCATTATATTAATAAAATTTACTTAGTTTTATAACATCTCGAAATTACCTCCATCGTACATCAAACCAACTTTTGTTACTTAATTTAATTTAATTTATTTAATATTTGTACTCATCGCAATATTTGATGCTCCATTGTAAAAATCCATTCTGTGTATTTTTTTAGTATACTGTTGCTGTTAAAATTCAAAATTAATCAGGAAGAAAAGCAATATGGGAGACAAAAATTAGGTAAAAGTAGGCTATAGCTAACACAGATAAAAAAAATTACTATAAGTGAGCTACGAGTATTACTAAGTGTACTACTACTATTTTTAAAATTATAGTTCTAGTGACGGAACGAATACAACATATTCTTTAAGATACTAGGAGTAGTATGAAATTTGATTAATCGTCTCGGTTTTACGTGAGTGAAAATTTTAACATTTATTGAAGTACTGCTATGCTATTTATATAAGCGTCTTGTTTCATGCTTTCACACTAGGAATACGTACTGATGTTGCCATACGGAGACTGTAAATATAGTCAGCACACTAGCTTACTACTATGAATTTATTCAAAAACTATAGTTAAACCGCCGTAAGCTTGGCCCTCCTGATGGTTTGGGGGACGCGGGGCGGGGGTGCATTTAACCAATTAGCTAGTGCGTCGCTGTCCACCGGCAGTGACTGATGTGAAAGCATGGCTGTACGTGTTATTTTTCTTAAGACTGCTACACACGGTATTATTTTGCAATATGGATAATCTGCCGACTCTGCGCCACAAAAAGATTTAAAAACTTGAAATTCGGCTTACAGAGGTTCTACTGTTAAAGTTCTGATAAAGAATATTTATTATTTTACTTCATTTTTAAATTGTATCTGAATATAATTTACATGATGAAGATAAGGTGATTTTATTAAAATTATTTTACAGTATTATATTTTACAATTAATCATAAAAACTAACAATACACTGACATTATAATACAGGGAAATAAATTCGATATTTATTACATCGTCTGTAGATTAAATCCCAAACAAATAAATCTGAAGATATCGAGTTAGTACATCGTGTCATGTATAGCCGAGCGCATCACCCGCCCCGCGTCCCGCAAACCATTAGGAGGGCCAAGCTTACGGCGGTTTAACTATAGTATAATCTTCATAATCCATTACTATGGGTAATGAAGATTATTCTAGCTTTTAAATCAATTGAACAGGTGGACAGTATTTATCAACAGCCTTTAATAGTCAACTACTGTACATAAGCCTCTCCTTAGGAAGGAGGTTTTAGCCTACTATACTACGCTGTCCAGACTGGTTGGTATAGGGTAAAAAAGCAAAATGGAAGACAAAAATGAAGTAAAAATAGGCATACACCAAAGAGCTACCACGGATCAGAATGTTGGGACAGTATTTAATTCGTTTTAAATAATTCATCATCAGCCTATTGCCGTCCACTGCTGAACAAAGGCGAGCAAGGAGCGCCAACCATCCCGGTTTTGGCCAATCCGCATGCATCCGTCCCATCCATTTCCTCAAGTCGTTGGTCCATCGTGCAGGACGGCGCCCTACACTACGTTTGCCTAATCGCGTTCTCTACTCTAGCACATGTCCGCTCCAGCGACCATCAGTCCGCCTAGAAACATGACCGGCCGACTTCCACTTCAGCACACTGGTTCTCTGTGCGAAATAATAGTTTCGTTTCAAATTTTATCGACTACAGAAACACCCAGCACCGCACGCACCTTCGCACGCTCAGCGACTTTAAACTTGAGGACCAGTCAAACGATGAGTGTCCACGTCTCGGCTCCGTATGTTATTACCGGTAGAACGCACTGGTTTGTAGCGATTCGAGACCGGTGACTCCAAGATATGACGAAGCTTCCCATATGCCGCCCAGCACAGACTAATTCTTCTGTTGGCCTCCCGATCAACGTTGTGCCAGCTGAGTTGGATAATTTGGCCGAGATAGACGTATTCTTGCTTAACCTCGATAATAGCGTCATTTATGTCCACGGGACTCAGGAATCTATGTTTAATCTAGTTTTAAATAATAGTGGGATATAAAAGCATTTATTTCTGAATATGGTTTCAAATAAAACTTAATGGCGCGAGTGTCATAGAATATTTTCTCAGCTTTTGTAATTCTATCTTGTGCATAGTCACAAGAGGATGAGGAGGTTTTCTTGGTCACACTACAAATGGTCAATTACATTCGGTGACATGTGTCGTTTTTTTTTATTTTTGTCTACTGAAAATTAAATTGCTTCTAAAGTTGCAATACGTATTTTGTTTAATATTGTCAACTTTGTTGCAAGTCAAGATCAACGTATTATTAGTAAGAATGTTTTTAACAACTTTTGCGTGCACAAAAATAATCTATC
The DNA here is from genome assembly GCA_902825455.1 of Arctia plantaginis. NCBI lineage: Eukaryota > Metazoa > Arthropoda > Insecta > Lepidoptera > Erebidae > Arctia > Arctia plantaginis. Next base: position 6,695,226 of record CADEBD010000857.1, on the reverse strand, counting down.
AGTTAAACTTTAAAAACCGATAAATCATTTCTTTGTTCCCTGAGTAATTGCCGTACACTTGGGGTCTTATCAAAGAATCTGTGTGATGTTTAAACATGCAATGGTTTTAAATCACAACACTTACGAGTACTTTGATGTTCTTTCATATTTAAATAACCCCGAGGTCTTTATTAGTATTGTAGTGCCACAGCACTAAAAGCTATTGAGCTTGAAGCCATTATAAATTGGAAAATTTTTATCACAAGAAAGGAACGTATATCTTTTTCACAAAAAGGTAATATTTTAACGGAACGGTTTCAAAAATTGCAGGGATGCATGAGTAATCGAATCCACTTCATTTTCCTATTTAAAGAGATTGCAGACACATAAATGGAGTTGTATTTTTTGCAGAAATCGTTTTAAAACAACTTCCAATAAGTTATTGTGTACATACTCGTAATTTCGGAAAATTTGATTTAAGTTAGCCAAAATTACTACTTTTGTACTCATAATAAAAAAAGATGCCAAAGCCGATGTGTAGGGAGTCACCATAATTGAATAGGAGCTCGGCATCATGTCTATGTCTGATCTGGCTAAGAGCTTCTTTTCAACAGCTAATTTTCGACCTTATATTTTTTTTTTTTTTCAAATATGTATAAAGTAAGAATACTAAAAAACATGAGTGTGCAGGTTTTACTTCAGTTGTGTGGTCTAACCAAAAAGAAAATGTTTGCTCGCACCTCTCTCTCTTGCCTCTACAATAATATACGAAATGTAACTCTCTCTCTTTCCATCTTCACTAACTTACGAGTATATCTCCCTCTCAACTTCCGTTCGCCTTACCCGATCACACTTTTTGTACGTACTCAACATTCACCATTCACCCCAAGTCCATCCTCAAGTCAAGCGTGCGTAAAGAAGTGCGTACTTCAAAATAAATGCACGATATCACGTGTAGGTACTTTCTTCGCAGTGCAGTCAACACAGACTTATAATCTTACCGAGATTAACAGAACGTTGCATAACAATACTTGAAACGATATAGATAATTAAGTTATTCTAACGGGCATAATAGAAGTTGGCGGTTTCAAAAGACAAAGTTGGGCAACTTCGGCTTTCGGGGAAAAGTAATAGAAAATCATATACTAGATCCCTTGGTTGGTACTCGAAGCACGTTTTGCGAACATGAGATGGAATCAAGCTTTCTTCGCTATTTAACTGAACGAGATAAACTGGACGTTTCAAGTTAATAACTTTTAAATTTTGTTTAGCACAGGTAACGTTCAAAATAAGTTTCAGTAAATTGTGTGTTGAACATATAATATAATACTGAATATATTCCTGCGATTTACTGTAAGATTTCGGATGAAAAAGTTGACCCACCCCTTAAGTGTCGTTTTGGGACTGCAATTTGCCGGTAGAATCGCTTGTACCATCTTTACCTGTATGTTAAAACCTTTGTTTATGCTGAGATTTGTTTTACTTTCTTGTCTCACGTATGAAATTGCAAGGGTAGAATAACTTTAACTGTAAATTAAAAAGTCACGAAATATCAAGTCATACTGTAAACTTTTAAATATTTTTACTTTTTTACCACGTTAAATAACTTACTTCATCATTAGTGTTAACAACAGCGATGCCAGAATAATATTAAGTAACGTGCACTCACTGTATCTTTATATAGTATAAAATAAAGTTGCTTTTTGTGTTGTACGCTTAGATCTTTTAAACTAAGAAACGGATTTTAAGAGAAAGGTTTAAATATATAATACATGCATATTGTATAAGAGAAAATTAGAGACTTTCAAAGATTTTTTGTAAAAAACATGCTGGATAACCCTTACGAGATAGACTAGAATAATGTGCTAAGGAATTGTAAATCTTGAAAAGATCTACAAAAAACACATACAGTAACCATTTTTATCATTTAAATATTACAAAAAAATAATAGGTTACTTATTCCTTATCCAATTAAATACATTAGATACGTTGTGCATTTAATGTAGAATAAAATTGCTCTTGACAGCATATCATTAAAATGAATATTTTAGAAGATATTAGAGGTTTAAAACGCGGAGGCACAATGAACGTCGAGCCGTACGTCCGTCCCTGGTGGCAGCGGTGACAGCGGTCGGCACAATCGAAGCGGGCCTATAAATATTGCATTAAAAGATGTCTTGTAGTATAGTCCTATTACAATAATAATAAAATTAATTGCTCCATACTGACACCACATTAGTTGTATTAGTAGTATCTACATTGCATGCGTTTGAAGCCGGATCGCATCGCTAGTGTTATATAAATGACATCAAAGTTTAATGAATATAATATTTATGGCGTTAAATAGAGGCCTATGTCCAGAAGTGAACTAGTAAAGGCTGTTAATGATTTATGATTTATGTTCTTCCACTTTCTTAGACCTTAGAAAAGCCCTTCTTTTGTGTTCACGGTCCGGCCATTGCAATGGTGGCACTCAGGCGTTAGCTCCTTGCAGATCGGACACAGATGATCTTCGAAGCATCCTTTCCCAGTAATCACCAGCGTCAGCCGGTATGAGAGGGTACCGTGATGCCTCTCGAGCCAATCCTAGATAACGGGTTTTACCGACGCAATAACGGCGTGCCCGACCTTAGAAAAGCCCTAAAACTAAGCCTTGTTGGTTCACAGGTCAAAGTTTCAGTGACGTTCACCAGATTAATCACATTTTCTTTGAAATACTTCGTTAATGTCGGTTGAATTTACGTAAGTTAATTACGTTAAAATATATTTTACGTAAGTTTGGCGATTTTTTTTCCTTTAAGCCAAGCCTAGATTTTTGTTTTAAATACAATCCTTTTTAAATAATAATTAGTAGAAAAAATATAGGCATCATATTGAAACGCATAACACCATAAAACCATTTCATAATTATCTATGAAAGTGAATATTTTTGTTACAACTCTTTTGTTAAACCGAGGCTATTGGAAAACATGCGACTGGCATTTGGCTCCAATAACCGATAATAACATTGATTTTCATATGATTAGTCAATCAACTATGAAAATTATCGTTCGCGTATGCTCTTTCTGATATAACGTTGTGGTTAAATATTATTAGTGAATCATTTACAATCACAGTATACAAATACATATTTAATAAAGAATATTAACTAATATACTTGCTATATATATAGCTAAGACAATGAATTTTTGAAAAGCAAAAAACTACTTTAAAGATTTTTTGTACGCTATTAACTTGCCTTTTATTTTCTTTTGATGTTTTAATACAAAGGATGCCTTTATAAAATCACTTTGAACAGTAAGGTTAAATATTACCGCCTATTATACATTAGCTGTTTAGAATTTTTTGTTTACGTAAATTTATAATGGTGTGTTGTGTACAATAAGGATTTTTTATACATCCATCTATAATAACCAAAAAAGCCGGATTCTAATGTACAACTGCATTCTTTTTTTTTTTTCTTAAATATCAAGTACCAAGCGCTTTATACAAATGCATATATTTACAACCCACTCGGATAGTATAACATATAATGTAGCTTATAAGGTCCAATTAACAGAGAGAAATTCTAAGACATCTGTGGCAATTTTTTTGTAAAATTCCTACTCCACTCATAGGATGTAGGATAACGAGATTAAGGGAAAATTTATTTACAACATTATGTTACATAACTTTACTATATTTCATTAAAAGAAACACTTAGAAACTTTTAGAGATTAAAATTTTAGGTTTATCTTGCATGATCATTAAACACACAAATGTTCAACATCTGTCAAGTGAATCTTAATAGTTCCTTAAATTAGGCTGGGTGGATTGAAATGTTTAAATCTAAAACTTTTGGTACGCTCTCATATAAATATATGCATACATGTAAACACTTAATAACACATTTATTTATTAATACACATCCCTGCTATCAGTAAAATTCTACGTTTGTAGTAGCAGGATAGCAGGGACGTGTATTAATGTAACTTTTGTCTTCTTCTTGTATATGTGTATTTAAATAATAATTGTTCTTTGTATGCATAGCTTATAAAAATCCTTCACCTTAAGAAATTCTGCTTAGAAAACTGTTAAACCGTAATTTCTTACAATTTTTCTTTCGGTTCGCCGCGTGTTTGTGAGTTTCATTACCTATTACTTTATTTAATGTGCGTATTTAGAACACAGTAGTTGTTGTTGCGATAAGTATAACAAATTATCGTAATGTACTGATTTTATACGTACCATTATAAAATAGCAGTACTCTCGTATACGTTTTGCGCTTAGTATCTGCGAAGATATTAAATAATAAAAGTGAAAAATGTACAGTATGCTGTTTCAAAGGAAAATAAAACAACTTGCTTGTTCTAATAAATGGAAACCTAGGACGAATAATGAAAATTTTACTGCACCGTATGCAGGAAAGGACACAAAGAATAGATGGAATATTGTGTTGAATAAAAACTATTATTAAGATTTGTGTAGACTTATTCCGGTCCATATAATTAAAAAAAAATACATAAATACGCTTTGAGAAATTGGTGTTATAGTGAAATTTCCTAACATAAAGATCGACTACAAAACCTTTAAATAATAGAGTAGATATATTTAAAGACGTACACAAATCCTTGGACCTATAATGTCATACTTTGAATAATCCGAAAAAAAGATTATTTACTTACGTATCTTATAATCACCGCTTGTGCAAATAAGGAAATTACTCAGAGAGGTTAAACAATTCTTATAATAGTCTACGATACATGCATATCTTATAAGTCGGACACAATTTCCTGCTTAGTATTCACACTGTTCTTCCGCTTTGACTAGTCAAACTTTTATATGATGAGCCGCGGAGGCGGTTTTATTAAACGACGCGCTATCAACTTAATCTTAAGTGAAAAAGTGAGAATCTGCTTGCAGACATCGACGGTATGAACGGTCAGACTTGCTTTTAAGTTTAATTAAACAGTGTGCACTCGAACAGCTTTCAATTAAATAAAGATGCGTAAGCTATATTGGTTATGTCTTATTTCAAGAAATTAGACATTGTTCTATTCAGGGCTTATTAGTAATGAACTCATACAAAATAACTACAAAAACCTTTCCTATGAGTTAAAACTTGGCAGTTTAGTGTTCATATATTCTTTTTTTATATTGATAACAGCTTAAATACCTGAAGGCTTAATATGAACACAATATTAACTAGTATATATCGATCCCCACGAAATCGCAAGAAAAATCTCATATTGAACTAAGGTACAAGATAAATTCAGGTAATAAAATATTAGTTCAACAATATCCAAAGGACGGTTCGAAAAAACTAAAGGAAAATATATTTTTTCCCTCAGTTTTTTATTTCTATTGTAATCTGGGAGGTCTGTGCCACATAGACATCTGTGGTCCGGTGTCTGTAATCTGTGGTCGAGTTTTTGGACAACTATCTGTCTCGTGTGAACATTAATTTAAAAAATCCTTGATACATGTGAAAACATGATATTTAGAATTGGCATTTAACACATTTTACTTTGTCGTATGTAATAGAAATATTATATTCAAGTTGCAATAAAGCAACAAAGAGAAGCATGCTCTTTGAAAATCCTTCTCCGTTTATTTTTTTTACTTAAACTCGCTTTTTTTATTACCAGTTGAACTAGTTTAAAAATCTTTGATTATGTACTAAATCCTATTGCAATTAAGTACAATTTACCTTCCAAAATGTAAAATAATTTTGAAGTAGAAGTACATTTGCTTTCAAAAATAGAATGAAGAGAAAAATAGAACGCACGAGCTCACATAAGCCGCACTCTTTCCTTATTTTAAGGAAAGTGTGTAGCTGATGGGATTTTGGTAATACAATTATCAATGTCATAGAATATATGTAACACTAGTCAAAAAGATGAAAGGTTTTAAAACACATACGCTAATAGTAATGTCCTTTACTATCTCTTAAATATCAAAAGATTATGTAGATGGAGATAGTTTTAATACCAAGGAATGGACGGTATAGATGGATGAATGCGGGCGAAAATGACGATGCTTGAAGTTTGTTACTCAGAAGACGGTGAACAATTATAAACTTTGAAAATAAACGTTATTACTCGCGTGATTCTTGGCAGCTTATAACATTAAACGTTTATGGTAGCCAGCGCTTTTCGATGGAGTGTATCACGATGCTGGAAATCTTGCCAGCCATTCGTCGCATTTTAATAGTCACTGCTTCAGTCTTAAGGATTGTACTTTGATGTATTGCAACCTAATTATTATTCTTCCATAAATACTCTATCTTTACTTATAAATAAATACGCGAAGAGGTTTTTTGCTTCATTGTGTGATGAAACCAATCTCTGGAACTATCAGTCGTATTTTATATATATTATATTAAACCTAAAAAAAATCAATGCATATATTGTACATGTAATTAGATCACTTTACTTTAAAAAAAAATTGTTTTTATTAAAACTCAATTTCATCCCACCAATTAATGATAATGAATTAAAAAAAGGGTTGTTGTAAATGTTTTTGATGCTTACTTTTCACACGTTATATTGTTTAAAAAAAACCAGACAGCACAGGCCGGAGTTTTCAAATGGGACTTGTGGAGTGTCAAAAAAGAAATATTGAGCGATACTTTAAGCTTGCTACGTCACAACCCATCTGTGTCACAATATCTCTATTTATAGCACAGACGAGACAATAGACGAATCTATTGGCAAGAATCGATTTGTGAGATTGAATGTAACATTAAATGAAGGACTGTGTATTTTGGTTTTAAAACTTTGGTTTAAAAAAAAATACAATAACTCATCTAGTTACTGTATTAAAGGAAATTTGTTAAAATAATAAAATATACTTCTGTATCAAAAAAGAAAAATGCTTACATTGTTATTGTAAAAGTTTATTCTGACAAAGTTAAATGTAATTTATTCAACCAATTTCGTACACCAGTTGATTGCGAGTAAACTCGATTTCCTTTATTATATGTTTGACATTTACTGTTTTCCACACAACAAGAGACACTTTCTGAAACAATCGTTGGAATTTTATGACATCATTACATTAATTTATTTAAAGCAGATTAATTAATTTACAGTTACTAGAAAGTGAATGTAAAGACGTATAGACAGTCGTGTATCACGTGGTATGTATATGTATACATACATACCATAGAAGTTATTGGAGTCAAATTACTTACAGGATCTAAATAAAACTTTTTTTAGAACTTACTTTTTTTGCAGGGTCTACGCAAAATTTTATAAAAAATTCTATAAATTTATTTAAATACATCCAGTTATGGTAGCTTGTTTAGGACTCTTTTGTTAAATAAAGTTTGAAAATTTCATTTACTTTTAAGGATCGCCATTTTTTTGTACAACTTAAAGCTAAAGAATTCTGCTACATTAAATATCTAGTAATTAGTGGCCGATGGGGTGGAGTAGTCTCATTAAAGTTAACGTAAAAGGGAAAATAGAAGACTAAAAACCTCACCATTTCGTGTAGGTGTACAACAAGACGTTGTTTTGGTTAAAACTTTCTGTTCAATAAAAATTAAAATGAAAAAATAAAGGACCCAACTATGTTAGCATATGAGTCTATTTTTCTTTAAATGTATGAATGAGGACTTAATATTTCTTTTAAAGTTAAAACTAGTCACATAGTAAAAATTATTAATAAACATTGATCATCATCAAAATCACCTCAAAGCGACTTTTCTATGATAAAAATACATTGTCATTTATCAGTGTCAGATTCAGGGATTTTTTTATAATATGATTTTGAACTTGATATACCTTCTTGATATACTTTAGAGCCCCTGATGCTTTGAGTGCTTCAAAGTGATTGATGTGAGGAACTGTGTTAATCTGAGATATTTGTAATATGTGAAATTTTAAGTACTTCCAAGGAGTGGCATTTATAATTAGTTCTGTTCTTCTTCAATAGCTAATCGAAAATCAAATTTCGAAGTATTAGACAAATCAAAAAACAATTTAAAGGCGTATGTTTTTATTTGCATAACATATTTTCCTTAACAGCTAGCATAATAGAAGACTTTTATGGAATTTTGCTAACCGTACTAAAAGTGCCCTTTAGTAAGTTAGCACTTAAGTACAATATGTTCAAATATTGTTCAGTGATGTACTGTACTGTCTAAAAATCTGTCTCTTTTCTGTAAGATTTTTATTTTTACAACTCCACACTTGAAATGTATTGCGTGTCGAGGGGGACTTTACGAACATACATGAAACGGGCACAGAGAACACCCAGACTCAGAACGATAATTTGTGAATCACACAAAGTGTCGTTCCATGTGGGGATCGAACCCACAACACTCAAGGTAGGAAGCGGCGTGGTGACCGCTTAAACAACTACGCCATCCGTACAGTCAAGTTTAGTATTTGTTATATCTAGTGCTTACTTACAAATAATATTGGGCGTATATTATCCATTTTGCCTACTATACCACGCTGGCCAGACGGGTTTGTATAGGGTTTGTGTCAAGTTTTCCTTCTCTCTGCAGTGTTGTTGTTCTGCGTAGTTTTTTCCCTTAGTTGACTCTTACAACACCCACGGGATGAATAGGGGTGGTGACAATCTGTATTCTTAATCCGTCACCACACAAAACCTCCTTTCTAAGGAGAGGCTTATGTCCAGCAGTGGACTATTAAAGGCTGTTGATGATGATGATATTATCCATTTGTTACAGCTGTAATTTTAAAAGCATAACTGACCCGTAAACATGCTACCGTATATATTTTTGGTTTCCAAAGTAACTTTGAAGAGTGTCAGTAGTTCTAAAAATTCCTGTTTGTCAGTTTTATTCGCGTCAAATTGGTTTAGCCCTTTTAGAGTCCTGAATCTGCTTGCAAAAATTCATAGCACACAATTTGCTGTGTAACTACATGCGAAGAACTTCGCAGCGGAGAAAGCTTTTGTAGTTTCTTATTAGTTTTTTTTGCAAGAATCATAATTAATTTGCTAATATTAAAATAGGTTAAGTAGTACTCATCATAACATCAGCTTCTTAGCCGGTACAAGTCCATCAGAGGTTAGCCGGAATAATCAGTTAAACAGACAGCCGAGTGCATAAAAGTTTGTAAAAATGTTTGTATTTTATAAATCTCGCATATGCAATCATATGCAATGAGTAAAAACCGATTGTTTTAGTATTATTAAAAGATAATACAATTTTTAAACATCAATGCTAAGTATTTATTTATATAGATTCCTTTAAATTTACATCTTTAAACATCCAAACAAATTAAAATGACTACGGAAAAGTCTGTATGCAAGTTTCATCCTGCTTTTAATAAGAATTTATGTCAATTTTCGTTTTATCGTCGCATGATTGACTCTTGACTTTTATTGTCAATGACACTCAATCTTGTACCCTTTTGAAGTTGATCAGGTGAAGCAAACACGTTTCCTTAAACAAACTTTGCCACCCTTTTCACCTTTTGTGGAGAGGGGAGGACTTTTCAAATATTCTTTATCATCGGTTGCCTTTACGTCTCTACAACCAGCATCGTAGGCTATTAGACGATTTATCAGTCCCCAGTCACTCAGAACAAAGCCTTTTATACATAATGATTTGTTTTATATAGAGTACATACTAAGGGTTAATAGGTACCTCTTTTGAATGTTTTTATAAAAAGTTTTAGATAAAAGTACTGTCATGAGCAATGTGCAACAATTCAATCGTCCGAAAATTTATGTCGAATAGCTAAATACATTAAACATGTTTTTTTTTAGTAACAGTGTTATACATATTAGCTGTATGCCCGCTTATATGTATGCTGTTAAAAGTAGCCTATGTTACTCGCTGATAATGTAGCTTTCTATTCGTGTTTTTTTAAAAATCGGTTTAAGGTTTTAGACGTGAAATCGTAACAAAAGAACAAACAAACTCACTTTCACATTTATAATATAAGTATGGATCATGTAACAAAGTATTATACTTGCAAATGAGCTATCAAAAACAAGTTTTGTAAGTTGTACTTTTGTTAACCTTACCAACCAACTGCTTGATTAACTTAAGAAACTTAACAAATAGCTAAAACTCAATTAACACACATTAAATCCAAAATTTAAACATATATTATGACTATTTATGTAGACAGTTGCTATAAAACGCAGCAATATATTTAAAGCTATATTTTTATTGTATTTACCTGTGACGTTTTATACAACTGAAAAAATGGTGTACCTCAATCCTGCGTCGAGCCTTGTTTATCGAGCGCATATTTACTTCAATATTGTGTACGATGTCATATAAAGTTTTACACATATTTCGAAATAAAAAAGCTGTGTGGTGCCGTATAATGCTATCCGCCACCCGATAATGCTACTCGTATTCTCCCCCCTATGCACCCATAATGCTATCTGACAAATATTTCATATATAAATTTTGGTCAACGTATTTTTCAACCAAAAATGTTTTTTTAATTATAAACAAAAAAGGTGCTTTGCTAATGAACTTTGCTTGAAAAAAATTGAATAACACGAATACTACAGATTAAATAGAAACAATACTGGTCTCATTTTATTCCTCATTAAATTCTCTATAAATCATATGCATCTACTACCCAACCGTCTCATCGATTGTTTGATTACTCTGCCCTAGTTTGGGATTAGACAGCCGTGTGTGAGATATGTGAGGTTATTATTAGACTTTAAGAAAGCTTATGACTCCGTTCCACACACATGGATTTTGAGGGTGCTGGAGTTGTATAAAATTGATACAACTCTGTGTACTTTCTTGGAGTCATGTATGCTACAATGGAGAACATCACTTTGCTATCCAAGATGTCGGCAGCCTGCGGTAAACGATGTTCCAATAACGATCTGTCTGAGTCCCTTGTATTTTGTCTGGCTTTAAACCCACTTAGCACCCTATTAGAGGGTTTAGGGTTAGGCTTTAGGTTGCAGAAAGATGATCAAGTTATATCTCACCTTCTTATTTTTTTATTATTATATCTTATCTTTAACCTCCTTTCTAAGGAGAGGCCTATGTCCAGAAGTGGACTGTTGAAGGCTATTGTTGATTTTGATCTTGATCTTTGATGAGTTGTTCAAGTTATTAAATAAAAATGCGCGATACAAGTAAATGGGATTACTTTTTCTCTATCTCTCAAAAGAGATAGCGACTAACGCCTTTTCGTAACGTACCTAAACTTTTTCACTTGAAATCGTCCCATAAGGAACTTCGCTCCAAATATTTCTAAAATCTATACATTTTATTATTATACCGGTGAAATTGCGAGTAAACAGACTAAGAACTTCATGCTGTTTCAGCTCGTGATATCCCTCGCATCTAATGGTCATTTATAGTGTTCGCTAGTCAAACTACAACCATGTTAAACACTATAAATTTGGATTCTTAGATTCTCTGGAATCCGACAATTACAAAAATGATAAAATGTTTTAGAAATCATAATTTTCTTATAATCGTATAAAATCGTAACGTAACATAACGTATCGTAAACGTAAACTGAATTAATATTATTAGAGTACCTTGACACAAGTGCTAACGTAGTAAAACGAGTCTGTATTGATTACATAATTAGAATAAAAATGACTGTAATGTGTAGTATTCGAAGAATAATAGGAATGTGTAAGTATAATAAACCCTTTAAATAAACTGTTTTTGTAAACAGAAAGCATACATTTGTCAAGAATATTATTCAGTACAGAGAAATCAACAAATACAGTCTATTGTTACTCTCATATATTACCTACTTTACAAACATAGTAATGAAGGCACAAATATCACCTTTCGATGTAAAAATTCGAATCTTTATTGTATTCAGGCCTCATCGTTGGAGTGCCCACACCCATGACAAAAAATGACATGGGCGTTTTCTGGTCACGCACAGCTAAATAAAACTTACAACAAAATTAAACCATATTCCTTATGAAAGAAAAGTTGTTTTTGTTTAGATATTTTTCTGAGGCATTGACCTCGCTGCAGTAATTACCGATGAAGATAACAGGCCAAAATAAATTGTGATTTAACACAGTGGTAATTCCTGTAATAGTTATCTATGTCAAACCCCTTTTATATTAAAGTTTAGTAAATTAGATTTTAATATTTATAGCCAATAATGGTAGTAAAAGTCTTCACCTGTACATTTTTGAACGTAGAAAGATATATTATTATAAGTAACGTTACAGGTAATATCTAGAGAAAGTTTGTGAAAAATACATGTGTGACGTGGCGCCATAGGTGCCTGCTGAGACATATAAATATTAGAGGTTGCCATAGTCAGTAAATCTTGAGGTAATAAGTACTAAAAGAGAGATGAAGTGAATGTGTTATTGTAGACTTATGTTGTCTAATTACTCTTTCTCTTTCATAAAAGCATGTATAATGTCTCTTGTAAACTACATATAAAATGTTTGATCCCACCAACTAGTATAAAGAGCATGTTACCACTGCCCGAAGGAATTCTTTCCGAGTTAGCCTTAAGCTTTTGCAGAACTGTGACGTTAAAAGCAGCGTCAGGCTGTTCACCCCAGTTCGACGAAACCAAAATTAGATGGTGTTTGACCTGTAGGTATGTGTCTGTCTCTATATACACATCAACGGGTCAGTTATTTAGGACGTTACTTGGTTTATTTTATTTTATTCGGGAGGCTTACGGCTTGAACAGTGTTGAACAATGAAATTCGTAGTAGCAGATGTCAATTACTAGCTTCCACATTTGAAGCCAAAATCCTTAAACTACTTGTTGTACTACTACCTTTTTTATTAAATTTCAAAAATTAAAATGGTGGATTTTTGGTTTCTGAAATTTTCTATCCTATTGAGTTGAGTACAAAAATAAAGTTTTGAAAGATGAGTAATACCAATTATATATATTATTATTACTACTTGAAAATCAAATACTCGCGTGACCAACATTGTCGACTGACGAAAATCATAGAGTTACGGACAAAATAAAACCAATGATACTCCTTTAAAAACAAAGTTTAGCCTTGCTGCTTTGCTATATGTCTATTAGTCTGGTCACTCAAATAAACAATTTGAAATAAATAAATAAAAGAAGTTTAAATGAAAAGTTATAAATATGCTAGGTGTATAAATTGTGATATAAAATTAAATTGACTTTCATTACATTTATTAAATATATTTTTATTTTATGATATGATTTGATTTTAAGATATAATTGTTTAACTTCGTATATTTAGTGGATATAGTTATTAATAAGTAGGTAAATAAAATTATAATTAATCCATATTGAATAATACGTATGTTCTTCAAGTTATCTGAAATCTGATGGGTGTAGAGACAAATTTAAATATTTATACGATAAAGTAAAAAATAAATAAATATCGTTTAATCACCTATTTTGTATGAATGCATTTTGAATGATACGCGTACATTGTACTACTTACAAAACAATCCAACCGATGAAATGTGAAACTATTACAATACTACGTCGTCCAAAAGGTTCAATACAATAAATAAGTTGTTTTAAATCCTGAATGACATGTGTCACTTGGGCTTACGCTTGACATGGCTATAAATCAAATTCAGTAGCATAATCCGATTATTCTAGTGTACCTACTACTGTACTAGTGTACTAGCAATAAAATAAACAATCGAACATGCTCTGACTTTAGTGACACGTTGAATTTAGCCAACATTTATACTGCACTGAAAAAGGCTCTTAAGTATCAGAAATATCATAATATTTTAGATAATTTTAATGTACTCGAATCCTTTGTTGAGGTATTCTGGTCATGGAAAATAATAAATCATAATCTCTGTAGAGCTATTCTGGAGAGGGACAAACAGATTAGCGTTGCCATTTAATCTGACTGCGGCGGCTTAATTGTGGTGGTGGTGTAGATTACGATGCGGAGAACTCCGTCCGGTTTGACATTTGTAAGCTATTCAAATATTATATTTTTTCCTTTCAGCGATGTTTGTTTGTTAGGTATGTTAGTATATTTCTGGTGTAGGTAATTTAGTAGGAAGTGCTAGTAAACATGTAATACATATAATAACATTTTAGTAGCACAGTGTAGGTAACATTTGAGTGTCATATTTTATACATCCAAAGTTTCTATAGGAGAGGGGTGGAATGACACAAAAATTTACATAAAATTAATTTTAAAATTCATGGTTTGTGCTTGGGCTGTTCCAAGCATCATATGTATCTGCACATAGGCGGTCTGTTGTTTATGCCTTTTTAACACTCGAAAATTACACAACAAAATAAAAATAATTCAATGCAATGGTATTTTTTTCTTTGACACAATAAACAACATGCAATCATTTACAAACTTCGATTACGAACTTAAAAGTATATGGCCTCCATAATTTTAATCGAAAACCATTAAACTTGCAAGATGAGTCAAGTCATTTTGTCCATAGCTAATTCTATTACTCTCCCATAGAGTTCAGATGCTACGAGACATCAACAGAATATAACACAATCAACTTGCTAAAAGACATATTTTCAGAACCACATCTGAAATACGAGCTAAAATATGCTGTTTCCAAAAAACCCCAAATGCGGTGATTGTATCCATTCCATATCCATTCTTTTTGGAACAAACTTAATTAAACTTTTATATTTTATACATGTGTTTTGTTTTTCAGTTTTTTTATTGTGATATTGACTTTAAAACATTAATTACATTTTTAAGGAAACTATTTCTCAACTTTCCTGCTATAAAGTTAGTGAGGTGACTTTACGATTTGTACGTAATATGCTACCTCAGACCAAGTCGTACGTGGAGTAAAATATAAACGTTTTGATCTGTACAAACTCAATTAGTAGTTTCATTACATAGAGTAACTTCATAAAATTAAGCAATTTATCTGGGCAGTTTTCTGAAGGTAGTAAAATATGGTAGTAATATTTTAAAGTGATTGCACGGATGGCGTAGTGGTTTAAGCGGTCGCCACGCCGCTTCCTACTACGCTCAGTGTTGTGGGTTCGATCCCACACGGGATGACACAAATTATTGTTCTGAGTCTGGGTGTACTTTGTGTCCGTTGCATGTATGCTTGTAAAGTCCCCCGCGACACAGGATATATTCCTAATGCGGGAGTTGTCTTTTTTAAAACAGAAAATAAACAAACAGAAACAGAACGTGCATGTAACCATAAGCCGGCGCAGCCATGGCCAGCGTCAATTGTTAGAGCCGTATATTTTTCCAGGTTTTAAGTGTTTACTATAGAATTTTGTATTTTCTTTGGCCAGTCATTATCATTTGATGTTATCATGTACACTTATGGAGACTAAGAACATTTTATAGATGAAATTTGGTTTATTAATGTGCATTATACACATTAAGTCTTTAGAACATTTCGATGACTAAAAAGTTGTTGAGGTTACAAGGAACCATACTCTTTTTTCTCATGGAACTTTCAACGGGTGATTAACCATAGAATGCTTTCGGGAACCCCTAAAATCTAGACCGCCGTTTAACAAAACCCACCAATTTTTCTGAGTTAAAAACTTATTATGTTTACGTTCATGTTTTATGCTCGACCTATTTCAGGCATATAGAGCATGCAGTAAAAACAAGATAACATGAATATAAGCTAACTTGCAAGTTTGCGTTTATTACGTCATCGTATGGGTCGTTAGTTGTGAACTCTATGAAAATATTCTGAGTGTGTAGAATAAAGTATGTCGTTAGCAAAATATTACTGAGTTTATTTTCCATCTTTGCCGAGTAACAATTTATATTACACCAACAAACTACTAATACCAACACTCTGAGAGTGTAGAAAGACTTATATTTTTTTATGGTATATCATTAAGGGGGTAAACTAGCAGACGGGTCACACATCATCATCAGCCTGTCGCTGGTCCACTGCTGGGCAAACTCGTAGGCCTCTCCCATTGCACGCATCTAGCTCCTACGCTACAGCAGAATAATTCGCTAGGGATGCATTTTTAGGAAATACGTTAAACATACGCAAATACGCAAATTTTGACCTCTAATCCAAGGTCAAACGTTTTTTTCGGGACTATTTGTTTACATTGGGTATAATTTTTGTAGATGGTAGAAGGGGTACTATTCTATGCATTAGATACAAGAATAGTTTGGGGACTTTACTAGTCTCTATATATATATTTATATATATGTATATCCGAAGATTTGAGACTAGAGAAGCCTCTGCATTCCACAAAATTTTATGACCTGCCTTTTACTGTTGAAGCTGTACGCTATTGTAGTACTATGCTAGTACGTTTTACGTCATGCATTGCCGATAAAGATCAGGTGAGCTCAAACATTAAATAGTTTTAAGAATTTTGTGTATCATAAGTCAGTTACGTATTAAGGCATGTTTAAATGTTTTATTTTTTTCTTTCTATGTAATATACTTAACTTATTAAGTATATCACATAGAAAGAAACAAAATAAAACGTATGTATGTATCTTAAATATGTGTTGTGTGTAAATATTTATCTAATTTAACCTTTTTTATATTCATTGATAATTTACCTGACAAAACTTAATGCACCTTCAACTACTACTGTCTCTCCGAAACATTCTGTTCCATTCTAATGTTGCCTGGAAGAGATTGCTCTTAGCAATAAAAATGTCAGACATGTAATTTGTACATTACATGTCTGACATTTTTATGTACCATACTACTTGTGAAACGGTGTACATATTCAGAGTTTTCTATATATCATTTGTTGTTATTACTGTCACTTACGCCATAAAACCTACACATACATTTCTAATAAATGTTTTTTAGAGTCACGTACAAACATTTTTGGTTAACTAATAATCTAATCCAAGTATCTAATTATGAAAATGGGGTTTATAAACCATTTGTATCCAAATTCTTCCATTAATCGAAATTGAGTTTTATCATGCTTTAATATACTATTCTTTAAAACTCACCCAACAAGGTCCAAAGTAATGTATAGGATATGAACCCGCTAATCTGTATGATACCTAATGATAATCCGTTGTTTACAAGTGTATAGTTTTACAAATAATATGGTTTTGGAAACCTTCTAAACTATATTTCAATTGAATTAGCCGCTTAATCTATAACTTAGTTTGGGATTATCTAGAGTTTGACATATTTAATCTTCTCCATCCAATCCATGGAAGGTGAAAATATTTTATGTGAAAATAAACTAGTTATTTTTAAATGCAACAGTTCTCGCTAGTACTTAATAGTTCATAGAAATACCTAAACAAAAGGATTTCAACTATCCATGGTGATTTGTTAGTATTTTTTTACATTTGCTTATATTATTTGCATTACAACAGTTAAAACTGTACTAAATTAAACATACCCATACAGTCAGTAGTATAATTAAACTAAACATACCAAGACAGTCAGTAATCTACTGATTAACTTATTAATGGAAGTAGTGTTTTCTGTTGACTTTGTATCTTGTAAACAAAGCTCAATTGGGTCGAATCTGTTCGTGTATCGTGAATGTAAGGTATCTCTCTTATAAATGGTTTATCACAGAAAATATATTGTAACAAAGAGCTTTGATCGTGTCGATATTCTCAGTGACTAGAGACAATACGCGAATGGACGATCATCTATATTAATAGTATTATATTGAAGAGAAAAGATTTTTTGTTTGTTTGTTTGTACGAATAGGCTCCGAAACTACTGGACCGATTTTAACTATTTTTAATGGTTAAAGATAAGACGAAATAATGTGCTAATGAATTGTAGGACTAAAAAGATCTACAAAAAAGTTCGCGAGGGGGTATATCTATGTAAAACAGCAAAGCGATACAATGCGTTTTTATATTTTTTAAATTATTAAATATCCATTACATACTTTAGATGCATTTTATCGTGTGATTATATGTATCCTAACACAATTAAAGTATTTCATCATCTAGATAACTTCAATTAGATAATTTTTCGTCTTTGTATCATTAAAATTGGTCAATTCGTTAAGCAGATATTATTATCATTTAATTATGAACATTGGTTCACAGCTTAGAACATCTTATTAATGCTGTTTTTCCTTTACTTTTTGTTACTTCTTCACGCTTAAACGCCTCTACAGATTTTATTACGATTTAGTACACAAATAGAATAACACATAGGCTATTTTTTACAGATACAAAATGCCTTATCTCCAGGAAAAAAAACCCAATAAGTCAATATTTGGTAAATAGGTGGCGCCATCTATACTGTATGCAAAACCTATTGCACAAAGTTCACGCGGGCGAAAAAAATAAAGTTACATAACGTAGTCTATACCTTAACAAAATGGTACAGAAATGAAGTAATATATTTCTTTTTTTTATTAATATGCAAGGCTGTTGGATGTAGCTTTGCATCTTTCTAACAAAATTACGTTCCATTTACTGAAAATTTGGATTTCAATTCAAAGTATTGAATAGAAATTTCGTTATTTATACTCATGCTGTATGTACATTTCGTTATCATAAATTAACATAATATAACCATTATGCTTGTACGTACTTCCAGAGGATAATGCCAAGGCAACCGCTGAAAAGATCGTTTGTATAAATGATGTTTCTCAGTTTCGATATGAAAACTCATCACTATGTATTATTTTTATGTCTATTTGTTATTGTTATGTTAGAATTTATCCTTTCTTTTAAAAAAAATCATGGAAATTATTGACGACTTCGAATACCTTATTAATATAGGCCACAGAGCTGGAGCGCTAAATTAGAAACTAAACTTACTAAAATTGAGTGTAGTTTATGTAATCTTTACGAAAATATTTTATAATCTCTGAGATTAAGATAAGGTCACTGACTATTACACATTCATCATTATAGTTTTTTTTTTAAGATTTACTAGCAACCGAAATTACTAGTATTCTAGTTAACCCCTCCCGCTAAGCTAAATTGCTTGTGTTAGGAGTGGGTTCACGTCGGTAGTGTATTGGTCAGAATCCGAACCCAGCTGCTCCAACGCTTTACCCCTCGAGGCTACCGCCGCTTAATATATTTCTACTCTTTGCCCATTTTTTTTGGGTTAGCGTAATATTTTAGCCGGTCGCCTGCCTGATGCTGACGCTTCTTGGAAATATAATCGTATTCAGATAGGACAAAGGTAGAAAATAAATTGAGGAAGGAAAAACGAAGAGGTCTTATGTAAATCAATGATCGATCGTGACCACAATCACAAAGAAATTTAAAACCAAAATAGTTCCAAATGAAGTGAGTTAAAATTTTTTTTTTTTTTTTTGTTATTTACTGGTCCCTGGTCATTAGTAAATCTGGGTGAGAGCGCCCTCTCTTCCATTTTCCGATGCAGGAACTCCGCTTCTATTAAACGAACACATTGTAGTACAATTTTCATGTTTATTCAGATTAAATGTGATTCATAACTGCAATCTCTGTACAAATATTCCTTAAGCTTATAATACTGTAAGAAATGTTGGCAAATATGACGTTTTGTTTAACCAAGCAAACTACTTTGGCGCAATATTATAACGGTTGAAAGGCTTAATGCAATTTGATAAAAGGCTAACATTCTAAAGCTTTTGTGCAAAATGAATGGACGTAATGCTTTTTCTTTTGCACGATTATTTACTTTATTTAAATCGATTCTCTTTAAGTTATTCCGTTTTAATAATCTTAGCTACAAATTGTTCAAGACAGAATGCTTTTCGTAATTTCTTCTAAATCGATAGTCATTTCAATTAAACAAAAAAACGAATACTGACTTTTCTACTCAAATGTTAAATTTAATTTGTTACTTTTAAAATAAGATTTTGGTCTTAAAAATCATTCCATCCATTAATGAGAAATTGATTAAAACTATTAGCGTTTTACGATATTTTTAGTACAGCTGCTGTCTAAAAAATATCGGCTGGAGTTAATTCTGTAACACCTGTTTATGAAAAATAAATCGTAAGAGCATAGAAAGTAAGATTGAATTGAGTCCAGAAACATTCTTATAATCACAGTAATGATACTGAACTATTCATTATTAATACTTTTGTAATAATACCGCTTACTTAGACGTATATTGACGGCTGGATGGCGCAGTGGTTTGTGTAACGGAATGCTACAGCAAAGGCCGCGGGGTCGATTCCCGCTAAAGTCTAACATTTGTGTGTATGAACATTTAATGTTTGATTTGGTCTGGATGTTTCTATGTATAATATGTATGTATTTACAAAAAAAAAGCATAATTGTATTTATATCAGTTGTCTAGGATCCATAGTACAAGCTCTGCTTAGTTTGGGACTAGATGGCGTTGTGTGAATGTAGTAGAATATTATTATTATTATTTACTTAATAAATTATTATATTTAACCGAAAAAAAGTTGATCTCTGAAAAGATTAATATTTCTTTTCTAAACACAGAGTTCATACGAGAATGTTCTTTATGTAAGTATTCTAAGAAACAGTTTTTATATCAGCCGGATCCTCGAAAAGTAATGTCTAAAAGAAAATAAGGTTATTCAATAGACCTTCTTAACCATGGTGAAACATCGAACAACAGCTTTAGTGTCGCCTTTATTCTCGATGCGAAAAGTCATTGACACGATATATAGATGTTGTTTTGTTGTTTTCTAACTTTAGACAGTGATTTATAATTCTGTTTGCTCCAGCTTTTACGAATGATTGAAATTTGAAGTATTTGGTGTTTTTACCCATTCATTAGTCATATATAAATTATTTTGCCCCTTTTAATATTTTTTTACTTACATGCTCAAATAAAGAAAACTACTTCTAGTTCATTTGCCACTGACTGCCAATATTTAATGCTTACGAATATTTTTAACTCAACGTATCGAATCTCGAATCTCTGTATCGAAATCGAAATCTCTATCGAAAATATATAAATGTATACATAGATAATTAATGTGTATTTTAAAAAGTAATCAAATTTTTAACATTTTATTACTAAAATTAATGTATTTACTTTGATGCTTTCGAAAATGTCGAGCCAAGGCGAAAGTCGTCGCTGTCAAGTCTCAAATCGGAAGAAAGATAAAGTTTAGAGTGAGACTCTAATTGACACATTGTGGATGAGTTCAATTGGACTTGCCCAAGAAGGTTTGAATAATTAATTTGAATCATTGTTTTTGTATCGTGCCTCTTTAAAGAATGAATATAATATTACTCCCATATATTATAATTACTATCTACCTAATTACCTTAAAATACAGTTATCTCTCACAGAAATAAAGTTTATTTTTTCAGAAACTTTTTTTAATATTGTAGTTTGTGGCAGAAATGAATTTATAGATGTAGGGATACGTCATTACTTCATTGAAGTTTTTTTTTGTAATCTAAATCAATCAATTTTATAAAAAATACCAATAATCTGGGTCGAGAATATGGTAGCAGAGAGCAGGAAGATTTGTCACACTAGAAAAATCAGTTAAATTTTCAGCCGAAATGATATATTTTCGTGTCAGGATTATTATTATTATAGCCTATTTATTTCCATAATGAATAAATTACAAAACAAATATAAATATATCAGGAATTAAAATTTAAAAGTCAGGACTATATGTAAAAGAAAAATGAGTGCCCATACGATGAAGATTGCCAAATAATTATTTTACTTAGGGTAATGTTTGGGCATACCATAAAAGAAATTTAAATAAGTTAAAAGAAAACTTATCAATGACATATTATTAAAGAAACTTTCTTCAGATACAAAGTTTCTTAATTAAGCTTTAAATTTTTCAGTGCTAACCATCATGTTTGTTTATTTTTTTGGGAAAATCTAAGCCTAAGGAAAAAGAGTCCACAAAAAAACATCCTGCACACTGTGGGAACATCCTGCACACGTAATTTATTGTATCATGGGGAGAGAATTTCTAATAATTTCATCGTGTATTTCCCTACTAATTTTGCAACATAGTTATTCCAACGATGTGATATGAATCTCAACACTTAAAGGCAATTTAGGTTTACGCTGCGCTATAAAAGATTATTAATTTATTAAGTCACCTTATTTTTAACTGAAATATTTCTTTACTGAGAGAAAGACTTAATTTATAAATTCTTCGCAATAGCTTCGCACTTTTAAAATAAGAATTTTCCGTTACTAAATTTTCGTATAAACTAGAGCTACGCAAATTTCTGCTAGTTATCGTGATTATAGTGACCCGACTCTCTAAAATATTCCACTAAACTATAGAGCCATTTCAAACAGCACTATTAGCGTAATATGCTTTGAGAAAAAAAAAACTAGTCAAGGGCAACAAAACTCCATGCAAGAGGCGCATAAGTAACACGGTTGTCGTAGTATGTGGAGACACTAAAAGTGAAAAACATTAGTTATCTCAAAGTCGGAAATATTTGATGGAGGAATTATAATACGTAAACTGTACTTTATTATAGAGTTATTACGTCTGCAAGTATATTTAGCCTTTTTTTTTTTTTTTTTTTTTTTTTTTTTTTTTTTTTTTTTTTTTTTTTTTTTTTTTTTTGTTGACGGGGTGGAAAATCCCTTCGGATCTCCTGCTCCTCGGGGCTAGGAGCTAGGAGTATGTGGTGATTCCACTAAAAACCACCCCGACGGCCGGCCTCAGGTGTCCTACTCTGGGAGGACCCGGACCATGTTATTTCAGGTCCTCCCCGAATTGACACCATGCCTAGTCAGGCCCTATCCCAGGGGAAAATCACATCCCCCCTCATTCGCGACGTGGCGGCCCAATTTCGTCTTAATGAAATCAGGCCGCCATCCTATCCCCTACCGCAACATTCAATCAGCGACCAGAGGTCCCCACTCTCTGGCGGCCCGCGGCCCCGTCGGCGGCTGGTATGGTCGCCGACGTCCTCTACGCTCAGGATCGGCCCTCTCCCGATCCCGTTCAGCGGTCTCTTTCTGGAGCATTACAGCTTCACAGAAAGAGACCACTGCGCCCCATCCCTCCTCACCCGCCAGCATGGCAGCAATGATTGCTGGCGGGAAGTATATTTAGCCTAGGGATCTAAACTTAAAATCGGCATAGAACATTTTAACCTCAGAACAGATAAAAGTTTTAGAAAGAATCGTTATATTATGGAAGAATATGCCACGGGAACTTGATACATTTTTCCATCTTTAAAAAGGCTGTTGGGAAGATTTAATTATTTTTTAAGCTAATGATTTACATAAAAACTTACTACATGAGTTTCGGAAGAAATTATACATTGCAAACCTTTTCAGGGCTCAAATATCATAATCTAAATAAAACAAAGACCATTATTAATATATATATGACATAAAAACATTTTATCAATATTCCCGTTCAGCGATAGGTACATTTGTTTTTATTTTATTATCTTTGTTTTGGATTGTCTCACCTTACATACTTGTTGCTATCTTTTCAACGGCTCCAAACCATTTACCTCAGATTATCAAAACAGCTCGTACCTACTCAATAAGAAAACACGTCTCTCAGGACGTGTAAAAATAAAATTTATGTCGTAATATCTTACTTATCCTTTTTCGTTTATTTCTGAGATAGAAACAACACAATTCAACGGTCAAAGCCCAACGTATTTTGCGGTGATATTCCAGTTTACGAGTTATCTGGGTTAGTAGATGGACGCTATCGAACACTAACACGTTGATTTATGATATTTACGCCAGAGCTGATACTCCTAGTTATATCAACGAGTTCCCCTCTGTTGACACGTAATGCGATGGATATAGGGAATTTTCCCAATAGGGATCAAGGTGTTTTATGGATTTAATATTCATAAATTCCAGCCACGTATCTATTTTGAAACGGTTTTTCTACCGTTTCAAAATAATCTTTGAAATTTTGCGTCTGATAAAATGCTAAAATTAATTTTTTTACTTTTGTTTCAAAAATGAACAACTGTAATTATTATTTTCATAATATTAATTTTCATATGCGATATGCCTGTAACTAAATCCTGTAATTATCTAATTATGTAGAATACAACCTAAAACATAAAAATAAATTGATTGATGATTGAATTTGATGTCAAAAATCTTTTTTATTTTTATTGTGAACCGAAGATTTAATTTAAATCACAAATTAGTTTGTGTGTAATATTATATTAATATCGATGATTTGACATTGGGAAGGGCTTAGATCTCCCAAATACCTAATAAAGACAGCAACCATTTTGTAAGTATTTTAAGGGAAAATTAAAAAGAAAACAACATCTTTGTTAGCGAATGATTTTAAGGCTTTTCAATTCAAACCTCCTTTCTAAGAAGAGGCCTATGTCCAGCAGTGGACTGTTAAAGGCTACTGACGATGATGAATTCAAAGTTTACTTTGTTCTCTTTTTTTGTATGCTAATTAGTAGTAGTTTTATATTTTTTGTTTCCTTTTAAAGACCAAAAGGCCTTCATCTTACTCAAGTACATACAATAAAAAAAAATTAAAATTCTTATAAAATCCTAATTTTCGTTCATTAACTAAAGCCTGTAGGTGTGACATTGACAGATGAATTGTTTCCAAAGAAAGGAACGACAATAGAAATCATTGATTATATTGAACTGGGTCTTATATTATTCTCGCTTTATGAAAACTGTTCAAACGAAAACATGAATCAGTTTTTTTCTTAAAAACGAAGGTACTTTTTATAGCAATTGTTTTCTTTGAGCTAATTTTAGCAGGCTTCAATAAAAAGGACATTGTATATTTTGTGTAGCTATAAATTTGATTATTTGTATTCTGTACAGAGCAAAAAGGTTCGCCAGTATAAACTTTCTGAAATTATAATAAAAAATATTTTCTGCTCTTAGTCGCGTGTGCCATCGTTATTAACATTAATACTAAATCCTTTAAAAAACTAGAATCATTTTTTAAATATCCTTACTTAATTACCAAGATGATACGCGATTGTTTCTAAGCCGACTAATCCAGTTGTGTCCCAAAATTATTTGTCCATCATCCCCGTAAGTGGGTGTAGTTCTATGATCAATGTCGGCTTAGATAAATAAGAATTGATGATAGGTACCTGTCCTAACAAAACTCAAACATTATATGGATATTTTGTCTTACATAATTTTTTAATATTCTCATAAAGCAGACGTTATATGAGATTATTACGATGAAATATACGCATGCACATATATTTAGCAAAATTTACACATTTCCGATCGGTTTCAGTACAGTACTTCAATTCTTTCTGTATCCACGGGAACAGGCCCTTGTACAATCGTATTGCCTAGGCGTGAAGATGCGTTGATGATAACACGGACTTAAAAAAAAGACACCTCTGCGGTTTGTTTCGGCGTTTCTTCCCAGAGTGAGTCTTAGGAAATGCCAGCGCCTTCTAGCTGTAAAGTCCGACTTTTAAAAATATGTGAAAATATTGATTGCATCATTTCATTTCAGTAAAGGTGTCACTGTGCACGTTTCCGATTATACTGAGCTGGTTGAAGTCTTAGATCCATGTAAAACTGAAACCAGATTATATACAGTTAATATTACTTCAAACAAACGCGAAATAAACAAACTTTGAGGTTTGAAATCTGCATTAGCCATAACCATACAGCCTGCCTCAACAAACTTTGTCATAAACAACTGAATAGGGTTTCGGAAAACGAAAAAGGGTTAAAACTCACAATCTGTACAGTATAAGATAAAGGGATATCTTAAACTGTACAGATTGTGAAGTTTATTCCATCTCGTAGACAAAAATTGGCAAAACCTTGTAACATATTATTGTACTAGTTTGTAAGCCGAGCTGTAAATTTTACTTTTTATATATGTATGTTTTTATATATCGTGGACTTTCAAGTGACTATAAATATGTATCTATCTATGGTTCTAGTTCTTGTGTAACTAAGCTAAATGCTGTGACTTGGAGCATTAAATCCGAAACCTTTTAAATGTGTTGGCAACACCTTACTATTACGCTACATTTATTTAAGACGGAATAATAACGTAGCATAATTTAAATATATCGTACTCAAAGCCAAATGTGCTTAAGTTACACGTGCTCGCTCCCTAGTTTTCAACGAATTACGAAATATCTGACCTTATGAACGCTGTGTCGGTTTTACAAATTTAATTTAATTTCCGAAATCTTCCACCTTTTATATCGTGTTACAGACATATTTAATGTTTGTAAGCGAAATATAAGGGAAAATTTGGAAGTTAGATTTAACCGAGATTTTAATTTTATTATATTTCTGAAAAAGAAAAATCAATGCAAATGATGAGCTACTGCCGATGAAGTGCCATCAGAGCCAATGCTCTGATCGATATCCTCTTCGACCAATTTTCGTTTTTGAGTTGTTATTTTGAATCACTTCACTCTTTCTTTTCTGAGTCTCTTAAAAAAAAAATTACTTTGTTTACGCTAAAGTGAACTATCATAGTTCACTTTAGCGTAAACAAAGTATTTTTTTATTAGTTTTGAATATATCGACTTTTATGCCAAATAAAGTGTATTTACGGGGAATTTTATTGCACTACTTTATTAAAAAGAAATCTGCACCCGAAGCACATAGAATTCTTGTTGAGACTTATGGTGACAATACTCTGTCAGATACGACATGCAGACACTAATTTTGGCGCTTTAAAAAAATAATGATTTTGACCCTGAGGAAAAATAACGTTTTGGTGTACCAATAAAATTTGACAAAGAATTGGAGGAATTACTCGATGAAGACCGATCTCAGACGCCAGCAAAGCTTGGAAAAACATAACAAGTTGTTGAGTCAACTGTTTCAAAACGTTTAAAAGTGTTAGGAATGATCCGTAAGTGCCATATGAATTGAAGCCAAGAGACATCGAATGGCATTTTGTCACGTGTGAACTACTGCTTCAACGACAAAAGAGAAAACGTTTTTTGCACCGTATCATGACTGGCGATAAAAGATGGATACGCTATGATAATCCAAAGCGTAGAAAATTATGGAATGGTCTGGCCATGCATCAACATCGTCCGCGAAACCAAATATCCATGGTTCAAAGCTTCTTTTCTGTATTTGGTGGGATCACCATTGTGTAATTTGTTATGAGCTGCTGAAACCGAATGAGACTATCACGGGGGATCGCTATCGACTTCATTTGATGTGTTTGAGTCGAGTCCTAAAAGAAAAACGCTACACGAGAAGAGATACGAAAAAGTGATTTTATTACATGACAACGCCCGGCCTCATGTTGCAGTGAAAACCTGCCTGGAAACGCTTCGATGGGAAGTTCTACCCCACCCGCCGTATTCACCTGACATAGCCCCTTCCGATTTTCACCTATTCCGTTCAATGACACACGGCTTATCTGACCAGCGCTTTCATTCTTACGAAGAAGCTAAAAAATGGGTCGATTATTGGATAACCTCAAAAGACAGTTCAGTCTCTAGTGATGAGCAATACTTTGACTAAAATGTTTTTGTTCCTTCTATTAGAAATAAAGTTTTTATTTGGAAAAAAAAACAGCGAGAACTTATTCAAGGTCCTTTGTATAATGTTTTTTTATCCACCTGAATACACCAAGGTCAAATTTGCAGGAAATTAGGTATGTATTTAAAATTATGTATTCCTTATACATAATTTAAAATACATGTTTCGGTATACTCATACTCACTCATTAGTTACAAGGAAATAATTTTAGAGATAGAAAAGGCCAAAGAGGTTGTAAAGTAGGCAATAATTATTCATAATTCAATAAAACTTAAGAGCAGTCGATAAACGTTGATTCATTCTAAATAATCTACATCATCTGTATA
This sequence comes from Arctia plantaginis, assembly GCA_902825455.1. Classification (NCBI taxonomy): domain Eukaryota; kingdom Metazoa; phylum Arthropoda; class Insecta; order Lepidoptera; family Erebidae; genus Arctia; species Arctia plantaginis. The sequence continues at coordinate 6,667,656 of CADEBD010000857.1, read as the reverse complement.
ATGTATTAAATTTAAATATTAAAGTAGAGTAAATAATCCGATGTTGCGGTTTTTAGATATTAATAAAATTAGGCCAGCCTAACAATTTGAAGTCTACTAATAAGAAGGAAAACTTGAAACAAACCCCATACTAACCCGTCTGACCAGCGTGGTATAGTAGGCCAAAACCTTCTTTCTCAGGAGAGGCCTATTACCAGCAATGGACTATTATAGTCTGTTAATGATGATGATTGATGAATAAGAAGGTTGTGCAACTTAACTTTTTTGGAATAGTATGAATAAGTGCTAACAGTAATTGTAGGATTTTAAGAGGTTGGATTTGTGAAACAAAATGATTATGAAGGTTTTATGAAGGTCACCAACTCCAAAAGACTGATGATGCAGGACTAAAGACGTAATCACCTGATTTTCGTCTTCAGTCCTGTATCATCAGTCTTCAGTACATGACACTATTTAAACTCAAATTCAACTCAAGCGGTCTTCACGTTCTGTTCATTCGCCTTAATGCAATTTAGTTACTTGTTAGAGTCCAGTGATTAATTAGCAAAGTATCTTTCATCGAACCACGGAAACCGAACAGTAATTATTTTATACCTTAGGATAATAATATTAATAAAAAAAATAGTTTTTTTTTGTTATTATTTTCAAATTATTTTATTATAGTTCTCATGTCCTAATTTCAAGATCAGAAGAAAGGGGCACCATTCAAACTTTTGTGTCATATTTCTACATTACTGAATTGTCAACGCGTATCAGAAAAAAAAACACTTAAAAGAAAACTGTTTTCACTCTTAGAAGATGAGCTAATAGGGTTCTTGAAAGTTATGACCTAAGTTTCGGAGATGCATAAAAAAGTACATGAAAAATTAGTTGAAACAATTTTTTTGCCATTGTAAAAAATTCTGAGTGTCCTACTGTCCTACTTATACGAAAACTAGTTGTGCCCGCTACTTCGAACGCGTGAAATTTGGTTTTGGGTATTACAAGGGATTAATAATTGTATCCCTGTTATGATTAATCTAAATCTGATACAACACGAACCCTAAAAAATATTTGGCAGTTACAAATTTTATATATTTATACTTGAACTTTGTAAGGTTTTTGAATTATGATTTACCTTTTCAAAAATAGGTAGGTAATATTATTGCCCAAAGGTTTGTCGTATGTCGCTACTACTACTAAGACTACTCATTAGAGTTTTTTTAATCCAGCTTCTAGCTTCCTTTACGAGCTAAAATATAGTTTATAAATTAAACTTGCAGGGACGGAACGAAACATCACATCCCATCAAGATTCCGCTTCTATAGGGCAAAGTAGTTACTTTAAGCCGTGTCCCGTTGCATAGTTTTGTAGACTTAAGTTACGTAGTATGATAATAAGAACACCAACTTTTACATTTGTTACATGGGAAGGAGACCTCAAAGCTGGTAACGAATTTAACAATTAGACTAATATTGTAGACAATATTGTTGCACTCTATATGATCTAAAATAGCGTTGTTTATAATAAGGCTTCCAAAATTGCGGGTAGTCAATATAGCACGCTTACAGAATGAACCGTTATCGTTATTTGATACTCTCTGTAGTTCACTGTATACTGATAATGTTAGTTCTTCAGAAAAATAAATCATCTGACATAAGCGAGATGTAAGTCTAATCTGCTTTTGAAAACGTATCCTTACCGATTTCGAGTAACACATACAAGAACTCTTGTGCATCAATAATATTGCCATCCATAATATTGTCAAATGAGATCATGTAATATGTTAAACCAGAGTCTTGAAAGTAAAAGGCATGTTTTTATTCATTACCACATCCGCTCTTATACCTCGCGAGGCTATAGATAACTTTTTCCTTAAATATCCAGAAAATAAAATCCTGATGCCTCTCATCAATCTCGAGTCTTCGAGGACGTCGATGGATGTCTTCATCATCATCTCAGCGGAAGATGTTCACTCCTAAACATAGGCGTCGGCCAAGGTTCCCCACAACAACCGGTAGTGTGCTGCACGCATTCAACCTCTTGCCACAACCTGCACCTGGTCGTCAGACCACCTTGCGTGACTTGAAAACTTTTTGGCCTCATCTTTCTCACTTAAATTTGGCAATACTCCACGCAACGTTGGTGACTTTGGTTCGTCTATAGATCTCCTCTTTCCAGATCACGCAGAAAAACTTTAAGCTTTGACCTCTCCTTTGCACTTTGTGTGATTTTGAGACTGCTTGGGATAAGACAGATGTTATACAATGTCCTATTAACGATCTTTACCGCCTTTCGGTGACCCATGCTACATTCATACATACAATCACGCAAAACAACTTCGGTATTCTGAACACTTTATGAGCAGTTTTACCTTTAGGCAACAATGCGGCATTTGTCTCAGACGCACTACAGTAAGAGCAATCTTTCTTTAGTTATAAATTTGCCCAACGATAACTGAAGTGAGAACTGTTTTACCGCTATGCTAAGAAAAAAAAACCCTAAGTAATTAGTTCAGTTATCAAAAACCCGATGGAAGATTGCTCGTTGTACTTCTGTTGCAATTTGGGCAGGCCTTACTACAATATTTAAGTTCATCATCAAAAGCCTTTAATAGTCCACTGCTGGACATAGGCCTCTCCTTACAAAGGAGGTTTTGGCCTACTATCACCACGCTGACCAGATGGGTTGGTATAGGGTTTGTGTTATGTTCTCCTTCTCTTTGCAGTGCTGGTGTCCTGCGTTGTTTTGCCCCCTTAGACGGCTCTTACGACACCCGCGGGATGAATTGGGGTAGTGACATTCCGTATTCTTAATCCGTCACTACACTTACACTTTAAGTTACTTCAGCGAAATTAAAATTCGTTTCAGCAGAGTACTCACAGTGAACCTTGATTGAAAAATTGACTCTGTAAAAATCTTCTGTTGAGTGTCAGCGATCAGGCGCTCCTCACGTTGCATGATCCTCTCGAAAGCGTGAGAGTCAGCATGACGAAGTCTGTGATGACTAAGACCGAACGTGATATAAACAATCAACCATAATACCTGAATGCTTTAGAATTTATCGGACTAACTAAATTTAGTTTAGTAGTCAGCGATCAGGCGCTCCTCACGTTGCATGATCCTCTCGAAAGCGTGTGAGTCAGCATGACGAAGTCTGTGATGACTAAGACCGAACGTGATATAAACCATATATAACCAGAATACCTGATATAACCATAATACCTGAATGCTTTAGAATTTATCGGACTAACTAAATTACTGTAATCTAAACAGGTATTTTGTCAATATTAATAATAATTTAGAATTTTTAATAAAGTATCAGGTCACTTTTGCAGAACAATAAACGAATAAGAAAATACTAGTTCCAATTAAATAAAAATTTATATCTTAAAATAGATATAAATTTTTATTTTATTTAAATCTTTAAAAAACTGAATCTGAATTTCTGAATCTCTGAAAGTCCCTGAAAATCTGAATTAATATCTGTTATATGTTAAATTACAATTCGGGCCCCTATCCCAGGGTAGCTCAGAGTTTTCCGGGAATAAAAACTATTGCAGGTGTTATCTCTAAACATGCCAAATCACTGTGCAAAGTTTTATTTAGATCCGTTCGTTAGTAAAGTACGTAACAAAATTCTTTTTGTTTTTTTTATTGTACTATGGGTTTTTCTGAGTTAAAATATCTAAAAAAAATTCAATGTAAACTTTTTTAGTCTTTTATGTATAGATATAGATATTGTGTTTGTGATGATTTACAATATTTGTTAAACCTCAACTCTAACATATTTAAGTTTAAATTTTGCACATCCGAGACAACAAATTACGGTTACACTTGTACGCTGCCGCATTTTATTATAACTTTAGAAGTATTAAACCCTTTTTAATGAAACAAACGCTAATAATATGACCGAACAATGCAGCCCGAAAATTGGTTTTGTGGTTATCAAGTTATAAACAGTAATTTAATATCGTTTTACATTAAAACTTAGAAATTAAAATTATCCAGCTTGGCGTTTAATTAATGGCCATTGAACCATAATATATGTTTATTGTTCGAACAGCTTCACTGGATATTGCAAATTTAACTGATTGTGTTCGTTTAGTATGAGTAATTTCAAAAATTTAACGCGATACTTTATAAAACAAAATGCATTTGCATTTTATCTTCCATCTTTTAGAATAAAAAATAAGTATTCGGCATCCATAAGGACTAAGTTAGTAATAGTAACATAATTATAAGCTCACCTTATTACAATAAACGTCAGTTGTGTACTACTATAAATATATTAAAATGTCCTTTTATTTTATTTTAACCTTATTTTAATGTTTATCTTAATTTCTTACTTATTGACAAATATATATATGTATATATATATATTTATATAAATCGCCTTTATCTACTGTTTTCCGTTTTCCTTACCCTGATTTATCTTCTTGTATGTTCCGTCTGAAAAAGATTACTAGTGTTAGATAGGTGGCCAGCCGAAAATAAAACAAATAAAAGCCTTTGAAAAAAATGTATTGCGCAGACCTTAGACTTATTGAGAAAAGGTTGGGAATTGATTATGATTATGATGGTGGCGGTGATGATGATTGTTGTTCGTTTCGAGATGGTACTTAGAAGAATCCAGTCTGCCTCTTACCAAAAAAACATGCCTTCGCTTCCCTGCTCTGAAAGTGACTTTGGATTGTGCTGAACTTAGAACTAGCTTTATGATTAAGTATCTCCGGTCAGCAGTGACTATTTATTGGTTAGGAAAGTAAAGTATGTTAACAAAAGGTGCAATTTTAGCAGAGGATGGTAAAACACAGTCGGTAATAGGTTGGTTACGGAAATCATTTACCATCATGAGAAACGTGTTTTTGGAACGAAGTTCCTTATCGCGCATTACGCGCTCTGAACGGATGGGAGCGAGACCGAAAAATGTGTAACAAGACTTTTTGCCGACACTGTAGCAAACGTCTACCAAAAATCGAAAGGCACCGGGGGTCCATAGACCCCTTACACCGCTTATTATGATATGGGAGGGTATGATGGTAAGTAGCTACTCTTTCCGATGGATATTTGCGCCTTAAGAGAAGCAGGTGTATTGCCGTCCCTTAGGTCCTCCCCCAGAATCAGAGGGTGGACCAGCTTGGGCGCCGGCCTTTATGAGTAACATTAGTAACAGTAAAACTTATATGCATATAGAACATAAAACGACCTATTTTACAAAAGAAAAATGCAAGAATAAAAACATATCCGCAGTAACAAAAATGCCACATCTGATTGTTATCAAGATAAATAACCCTGTCCTGCCATTAGACTGCCCATGGCATACCTGTCCAGGCAATAGACTGCCCATGTCCAGTAAGAAAATGTGTGAGGTAGTAATCTACCTCTCCATCTTCCCGTAGGACCCAGTCACGGACTCGCTCAATCAAAAGAAATTGCAAGAATAAAAACATATCCGCAATAACAAAAATGCCACATCTGATTGTTATCAAGATAAATAACCCTGTCCTGATCGTTAGGGGTGCATCATTACGCGATATTGTATATACATGTACCTATAGACAAGGTTGTTAAAGGTTATAACGATTTGATGTCTCCAAATTGAACGGACATTATGGTTTAGATATTAACGTAGAACACACAAGTTAAATAAGTATAAATCGATGAAGTCTAACGACGACGCCAGTCTGTTTGTCTTTTGTACAAATTACCCGTTGGTAGGCTGTTAAATGTAAAATGATGATTAAGAAACATTAGGGCGAATCATATCTTCCGTAATACAAGCTTGATGAAAGCTCGGAGTCGCTTAACGAGCTATCGGAAAAACTATATAAAATAGTTGTAACATAAAAAAGTTGCTTTTGGTTTGTTTGCGGAACGTCAACCATAGACGAGGAGATACGGAAACACTTTAAATTATCGATATAGACCAACATAGTCTGCAAGGTGGTACCTAGAGCAGATGGCATATGGGGCCGAATTCTTATGGAATGGAGACCATGTGCCGCCAAACGCGGCACCAGACGCCCACCAACTAGGTGGACAGATGACCTAATGAGGGAATGAAGTAATTTAAGGTCAAAATATAATTTAACGCCCTAACGGTGTATGAAGAGATTTCATAAAAACAAAACTTACTCAGAATTGTACGATTAAAATCATTACGCATAACATAATAATACGATAGAAAGTTGAAAAATAGCAAAATTATGTTTCGACGAATAAGGTGTTAAACTTTTGCTTATGATATAAATACAAGCCGTCATTTCCTAAATACGAGTAAAATTAAATCATAAAATTGTCACGAAGTAACGATTTGTAAGTAAAATAGCATAGCTTTTTTCGTATTTACAAATGAAAGCTAAACTTAATCCTCTGTTGTTTACAAATTCCCAATAGTCTTTGGAGACTAATCTTTACCCATCACATGAATGAATTTGCTGGGGTTTTTAGTTTCTTTTTCCCTGAATCCTTTTTATAAGAAATTTCTTTGTTTGCTAAATTAAATATGCGGTGTGTATATGAACTGAATATTAGTTCTACAATAAACAATGCACCATGAAATACACGACAAAAGGAATTTGCATTATTTGAACAGTGCGCAGTTAAAAATTAATTTACTGTGTCGAGTAGCGTCTATTTTATTAGTTGAAAGCTTTTCCTACTTTTAATAGAGTTTTATGAAAATATTTTTTCTCTGTTTTCATCTACTTATGTTCATATATTTTATACCATTGCCGGTATGCCTTTCAAAATTTAGAGTAGTTTATATTGTAGCCCACATCCATACCGGTTCGGTTCCATACCATATCGACCGGTTTTAGATTTGGTTGTGAAGAAATAATCAATAAAAGTTAGCTTACGGAAGACACCGTTTCTCCTACTTTTAGTCCAAAATAGTCTAGCTATGCCACATCTATATAATTTATACAAATAAATAAAATTGAAGTGTCTGTTTGTAATGTCGAAATAACAGGTTTTTACTTTTTTAATACCTATGCCTAAAAAACAGTTTCAAAATTTTTTGTCTGTCTGTTGTGTCGGGTAATCTTCAAAACGACTGAACCAATTTTTATTATATTTATTACCACTTCGTTGTCTATATAAGGAGTGACTTAGGCTATTTAGTCTCTTAGAAAAACCCTATAACCCGGTTCGGGAATCGAACCCGCTAATGCAGTGCTTTTCAAATTACAAGCAAACGAAGTCGCGGGTACCATCTAGAAACTAATAATCAAGTCTTACATAAAATCACAGTCTATATTTATAAATAAAATCACAGTCTATATTTATAAATAAAATCCAAAAAGTATATCTAACTCTTCCAGATTTGAAGCACGTACTTGTTTGTACGTACGTACGTGATGTTAGGTTCCGTCAAAAATAGTGGTTTGTAATTTTAAAAAAACTTAAGTTTAAATTCACTTAAAGTAACTATCTAAATGCCAAGTCGTTTAACCAATCTAAGTAATTCCCAGGACACAAACCATAATACAAGTAGCAGAAAGTCTATAATTTTAAGGCTTAAGTTTTAGTTTAGGTTCAATATAGTTGAGAGCTTGGGGCCGACCACAATTCTCAAAGCTCATCCTTGATACAAGAATAGAACAACAAATTAAGTAGTTTTAGCAAACTAAACCAAAATTAAATCTATTTTAATTGTATGGATAACAATAGTATTAATTGGGCAAAAGTCTTAAAACTACCGCAATAAAATAAAAATAAATAACATTTAGTCATGAGATTTTTTTTATCAAATTTTCTTAACATATGAATAAAATGCAAGTAAACTAAGGAAACAACACAAAAAAAGGTAATTTCGGATGTTACGTCGGGATTCAAGAACTCATCAAAGACTTGGGCACCACTTATTACCTCACGTCAGCATTTTCGATCCAACCCATTTGTATTCGAGCCTTACTGCAACCCCTAATATGTCGCAAACTATCTATAGCTATCGGATCTATAATGAAGTTTAATGTGCGGTTTGTACAAAACATATTTAAAATATTATATTCAGTAATCGATAGGTATGGGTATTCAATGTAGTCTGTTTTAAGAAACTGTTTAAAAATTAATAACTGTCTCTTTAGACTGAATTAAAACATGATCATTCCATGATACTTTTTAGTTGTTATATTAAACTATATTCCTCTTTTTTAATATAAATATATTACGAGTATAATCAGAACATAACCTAATAAAATTCAAGCATACTTAACGAGAGTAACATCAAAATACGAATATAAAAATACACACAAACGAACGTTTTCATGTTGTAATAAAAAAGTCAGGAAAAGTTTGAATGGATAACAAAAAAGTTTGGTTTTCCGTTATGAACATTGAATGAAAGCGTGTGCGTTGCTAAAAATAAATACGAGTATATGCGAAACTATATATGTATATTCGTACAAAACGTACTTGTTCTTTTAACAGTTTAATTATTAGTAGGTATTAATTGCAAGAACTTTCATAGTGTATGTTTAGAAGCAGCCATTTCTAAACACATCTTAAGTGCTATATTTTCTTAGACAGGTGATCCATATCAAGAACGTTTTAAAATTATTTACGAAGGCTTGCCCTTGTTCAACACAAAATTTTGTTAATAGCAAAGAGAATGAAGAAGGGAGATATATTTTATTTATTCCGTGTGGTGACGGATTAAGAATACAGAGTGTCACCACCCCTATTCATCCCCCGGGTGTCGAAAGAGCCGACTGCCAAGAGAAGGAAAACTTGAAACAAATCATATAGCAACCCGTCTGACCAGCGTGGTATAGTAAGCCAAAACCTCCATTGTAAGGAGAGGCCGATGTTCAGCAGTGGACTATTAGGGGCTGTTGATGATGATACTATTTGGGTGCCGGAAGAAAATAAATTTATTTATTTATTTTAATAATACTTCCTGGAAATACATTGCATAAGGCGGACTTAATGCCATAGGCATTTTCTTCCAGTCAACCTTTTGGTGATGCAGAGCTGTGTGTGGCAGGTGTATAATTGAAGCTAGTGAATGGATTACCAGTTGATGTATGTCACAAAAAATATAATATGTTGATATATTAAGCTTATATCTAATAGCTTCCATTTGTTTTAGAGACATGAATAAAGAAGAGTATTCTTTTTATTTGTTTAAAAGGTAGTCTGACATTATTAGTTCGTCTCTTATCAAAATGGAACTAAATGTAAACAATTAATGTAACGCTGTCAACCATCACAATAAATAATTTTAATAAATAATAATTTTTGTAAATTCAATTGTAAGAATCAATTTTTAGTCATTTTTAATGGAAAATACTTTTTTTCTGTTCTTTTAGTAAAACTAGAAGTATAATTATAAAGGAAAATATACATTTACATGTATTGAAAAGAACATTGATAATATAAATACTAACTTTTAAAGTTCACCGTTTCATGGTATATAATTCTATATGTATACCTATTTATGTTTTTAAATTGATTGATCTTTCGACCAGGGCCTCAATTCTGCTATTTTATGTTCACGCCAAGCCACTGTCATACCACTGACACGCTATTGAGATGCCATCGAGTGGTCATTGGCATCGGTATAAATATCTCGGTATATATCGGTATATATATTTCTTTTAATAATTTATTATAATAAAAATAAATAAATCAGTTCCTCAAAAACGTAATATATTTTCAACTACCGATATTTATACCGATGCCAATGGCCACTCGATGGCAACTCAATAGCGTGTTAGTGGTATGACAGTGGCTTGGCGTTAACATAAAATAGCAGAATTGAGGCCCAGTTTGTACTGGCCACGGTCTCAGGCATCACTGAACCGATCAGTTATGCACACTCACCGTGGTCGGTTGTTAAGGCTGTTTGAACGTGATTTTGACCCACTTCAAAACGTCGAATTAACTTGAAACTTCGCAAAATTATCAAGGACTATCAAATTAAGCCGAATATCCTGATCAGGATCTTCAGGATTAACGGCTTTTTCCATACCTAAAAATACAGTAGTGTCTATTGATACGTACTAAGAAGCGTGTGCTGAAACATATGTGACTTACTTAACTGTTACTTTTTTAGTCTTAATCAGAAAAAAATCATTTTTAAAGACTAAAAAAGCAAAAATGAATTAAAGTTTAAAAAACTAAAAAACACACTTTTGTAATGAGCCAAACTAAAAATAATTTTCAAGATCTTTTTCTTTCAAGCAGGCTAGCTTAAAAGAAAAAGATCTAAAGACGAACTAAAGATATTCTAATACTTAAAAAATAAAAATCTATTTATCATAAAAAAATCGTGGGGTGCTTTCAAGGATATTTTATAATAAAATAACTTTACTTTTACCAATATATCTGTCAACAAAATATTTTTAAAATAATTTATATCTATACCACGATAAGGCACTATCTATAGCGCCCCACGCATTTTTTGGATAAAATGATTTATCTTTTTGAACTTTTAGACAATTATTTTCTACTTTTTAGTTCGGCTGATTACAAAAGCGTTCGGCTGGTTACAAAAGCTATTGTTAGTTTTTCTAAACTATTTTTTTTTAATTTACATATGTAAATGACTACCGCCGCCCATGGACATCTGCAACTCATGAAACAGCCGCCCTTACAGTCCCCTCCTCCAGAAGCGACGGGAGGGAAAATATTTGGGCTCCGGTAACCTCACTCTCTTGGTGCTTGGTCAATGAAAAAAGTGCGAAATACCAGCATTTTGTGAGGCCATGGTATTACTCCGGTCGAGCCTGACCCGTATATGACGAAGCATGGCCGTCCCACGATAAGGCTCGCACAGTTCAAAGGAATTGGAATGTTTCCTGAAATAGAATTGCCAATTTGCGCCAATACCACAAGATTAAACGCAATGATAAAAAAAGTACGGTTATCCCAAGAATAATCCAACCTTTTTAGAAACAATTTTAAGACCGAGCTGTCAGTTCGAGTGACTCAGCCGGGGTATTTGGTGTCGCGCTGTGTAGTTATTCTTTTATGTGTTTTTTTCTTTAAGATTTTTAAAAGACAACTCCTGCACTAGGAATATATCTTGTGTCTGATTTTATAAACATACATGAAACGGATATAAAGAACACCCAGACTTAGAACAACGATTTGTGTATCACACACAGTATTGTCCCATGTGGGGATCGAACCCTCAATACTAAGCGAAGTAAGACGCGGCGAGTTGACCGCTTAAACCACTATCCCACCAGAAATCACCCATATTAAAACAGTCCCATTACATAATGAAATAGCGTCTGCCTGCAGATGCCCTAACTACCTCTGAGTAAACTTTTTATTTACTCGACATCCAGGATCACGCAGTCGTCACTTCTTGCAGAGGTCCCTAAGTTCTAAAACCAACCGAGGCCTAATAAGAAAAAATGATTTCTTTTAATAGAACAATTTCATAGTTATTGTTACCATATGAAGAGAAAGGTCAAACATAACGTTAAGAATTCTAGACACATTCAGAATGTACCAAACACTCTTACGGCCAATAAATTACAATAATATTTTGTTAAACTAATAAAATGTTAACATAGTTTATGGTAAAGGCCATTTACAAGAAAATCATTTAGTATTTAGAGGAGAACATAAATAATTAAAAGAATTTAGTTTTAAACCGATTTTAAAAAGATTTTTGTTCAATTCCTACGGGACATCTTTGTCATAATTATGTCAATCAATTTTTATAATTCAGTTTTTATTTCAATTGGTCGCAATCAACGTTGAGACCAAGAACCGAAAGACCGTCTAAATAAAAAAAAAGCCGTGTGGTGTCGTGGGACACCCGATGAGAACGAAGTTGTGACGATCGAGTAAAACTGATTTGACACGATTTTAATTACAACGCCATCTATGAAAGTGGCTATTACCTACATATTAAAAACAATTAAAACAACTTATACATTGGTAAAATCTCCTTGCGAAATGATTTCCGATCTATTCGATAGATGGCGCTGAATGTCTGACAAGATGACACGAAAATAAAGAGCAAAAAGCCAACATCACGTGGTATTCCCAGGCGGTCACCCATCCAAGTACTAACCACGCCCGATGTTGCTTAACTTCGGTGATCGGACGAGAACCGGTGTATTCAACATGGTATGGACGTTGGCGAACGTTAAAGCAAATTTAATGTATGGTATCCACAGTTAGACGTCAATTTATATTAATAAAAAAGTGTCGTTCCAAATTTTCGTACGAATTTTTGCCGTCTAGCCCCCTTTCACAACGCGCGATAAGGAACTTCGTTCCAATAAAAAAATAAGTTCAGTGATGGGAAACCTCCTTTCTAAGGAGAGGCCTATGTCCAGCGGTGGGCTAGTATAGGCTGTCGATGATGATGGGAAATTTTTATTGCAATTTCTTATGAAGTGGTGCATTGTAAGATTTTTTAAATGTCTGTCATGTCTGAGGATCATGGTCAGCATCAGGGTTACGGTCAAATGTTCAATAAAGCCTTTTCTAGAAAAGATTATATAACGATATTTAACAATTTTAAGTGGAGGGAAACTGTTTCGTGGAAGATCGTATATTGTGCGTAACTGCACATAAAAGGTGGCCATGGTCGCGGTGACCATGGCCATTTTAAGTATCCTACATATTTAATTAATATTTAGCTCAGTTCACATTTATCTAGAAATGTCGAAAATGAGAGCTACAACAGAAATAACCATTCTGTCGAAAACAACAGAACTATTACTGCTAACATTCGATTAAGAAATCGCTTATTCTTCGATTGCTTTACAGCCTTTTCATTAATAACCAACGACTGTGGGGCACGTCAAGGGATTTATGGGTTTCGGATTCAGAGAGGGGTCAGAGATAAATAGGGTCAGCCTACTCCGTTTAAAGTTTACATTGTCCCTACTTTGTACTAATGATTCCTTATTTGTGAACACCAAACTCTAATTAAGAATGGAGGACAAAATATCGTTTTCATTACGTGTGTAGCGTGTTTAAGTTGTAAAACAAGTTACATGGTTGCAAAATATACCCAGTTTTATAAAAACGTATGTAATTGCACTAGGATTATCTAAGTTTTTACACAAAATGTTTGTGTGAAACTACTAAAGTTAATAAAATTTGTAATGTAAAAAGTTGTAAATTTATTGTTATTGATTCTATTATAGCCGTTACACCTTTTTACTTACCAGAACCAATGTGTGATTGATAAGCACCGATGCTGTATACTGCTGCATCTGTACAGGAGCTTGCAAATCAATCGCGTGATAAGACCTTAAAATTTTCTAGGCCTTTATTTCATCATATTAATATCTGTCGACTCTCTTAGATACTGAGTATTCCTTTCTCATCGTTTGCTCACAAAGATCTTTAGGTTCTAATAGGCTGTGCATTTTGAGACCTAGGGTTATTAATTTTAACTATCGAATTATACGGCTCCGTTCAAAATAATAATCAAAGTTACTTTTATTTTCTTGTGTTAGTGATATTTAAAGTGCATCATTACTAATAATAATAAATACGCCGACTGATCCTAAACTTGGGGAGACAGACTCCTGTTTAACGCTCGTGTAATACGATTGATGGAGTTTAATTATTCGTATTATTTAATTCATAGCATTTAGGCAATGATTGAAGTTCATCATAGGATGAACGAGAATACCTCAGAGGCTCGTACGGTTGAGCAATTTGGGTATAAACGCTTGAACGATTAGTTAATTTCCTTAAATTAACTACATCATATCACCTACTTAAATGTCACTGAAGCGTCATTTTCTAATAATGTTATGGTTCCTAGTTCTAAGTTCTTTTTCCTTAAATAATAGAATAAATGCCGGACTGTCTTCGAAAACAAGCATTGTCCTTTTGTAATATTGCCGTCTCAGTCCTAGAAACAGTTCCTGATACAAAAACCTTTTGGTTTATTGGGATGAATGTTATGTTATAGTACCAGTAAAGTATGAAAAAATCATTTTTCATCCTGACATTAGTTAGCATACTATATTTTCCTTTCTTTATATTTGAAAAAAATATGTGATGATGATTCTTACTTCAACTAAAACCGTTGATTTATAATAATTAAGCTAAGTATTCGCTAGGGATCATGTGTCTTATTAAGTTCCCTCGTATTTAAACAGTATCAGGAAAACAGAACTTATGATGTATTAAATTGAATCCCTTGTAGTAAATGGAACTGCGTTAACTTTTCCAATCTATAATAGATTGGATCATAAAGACCCAATACAGTTTGATATGATGATTTCACTTTCTGTAAAATGTTATATTTATCTTTTAAACTTTCAGCGCAGTCTAATTTTAGACGTGATTAACGATTGATAAAATTAATAAAACAAACGCACACATTAACAAAATTATTAATATAATGGAATCTTTTAATTGAGTACAAACATGTCTTACGGAGGGAAACTTTGCCATGCACGCATTTTAATTTACTCAACATCTTAATACCGCTTTTGGCCCTGTAATAAAAATTATGCCGGTTTAAGCAAATGCTTCTCATTAGTTACGCATAATTAAGCAGCTGTAATGAAGTCCGACCTTAACCTTGAAACAAATATATTTAAAACATGTATAATAGGAAAGAACTTCGAGATGAATGTTTTTCAGAGTAGTCGGTTGTAATGTGCATAGTATATCGTTTGTATTTCCATAATACCCTATTTTATTAATCTTGGGTCAAGGATATGATAGTATTTTCTCGAGGGTAACCATTCCATATTTTAGAGGATAACGGACATTGTTATTTAAGGAGGGTAAACGGTTATGAGCTCAAAAATGTAACGCGAATTTTGGGTCTTAAATTTTACGAGGTGCTCTGGCGTCTTGTAGCTGGTAATTTACCGCAAATAGCTTAAAATACTGTGGGATTAAAGAAGAACGTGTATTACCCTCATGAATAGTATTATTTTACAATCAACACAAACTATTGATTTATATTAAAAGCTTTTGGTACTGAAGAAACCTCATGTGAATAAGTCATTTTGCTTTAAAAATAAACATCTAAATGTAAAAATGCAGTTTAAACATTAAAATTGGCAGGTACGATGTCTAGACGTAAAACCAGAGTAAAGTAATAGAAGCAGAAACTTTTTTACTGTCGGCTTAGGATTCATAAATTTAAACACTAAAATACTGCTTGTCCAAACTGTATTTATAAAACTTATTGTCGAGTTCGTATCGCTTGCTAACAGAACACTTTGATGTATTTCAGCTGCGGAAGCCGGTATCGACGCTCTCGATCCCCGGCGCGATGAAGGCGTACTCCGGCGGGGGGAGAGATGCGGGGGGCGAGGAGGCTGGCGTTGCACTAGTTGGCGTCCACAGCGAGTATCCGCGCTTCGGTGAAGAACGAGCGCTTGGCGGCGGCACGTATAAGGGCGGGGGGACAGCTAAGCACAAACCCAATATAGGATATAGGTGAGTGCTCAAAGCTCCTATCCTAATTGGAGTGGACCTGAGCAATGTTCTAAAGAATTTAGTTCGGGGACACAGTGTTCGCTTCTAAACTGTGTAGCTTAAACGAGAATGAACTACTTACACATGTTCAAACCAGGACTTAAAGATTTTTGTTATTTGGGTTTTTATTGTGGGTATTTAGAATGAATGACGCCAATTGTCGAGAACAACAACTTTAAGATGTAGATTTTGACGACATTCATATCTTTGCTTTTAAATGTTTGACTAGTTACAGTTTCTTAATCGATTTTAAATAGATTTATGAATTAAAAAAAATAAAACTCCCATGTCTTTTTTTCAACATTTTCATTATTTTATCTTATTTCTGGACATAAATTCATCGTATTAGTATAAATCTAATCTAATAAATTTCTTTTAACCTAATTAAATTTAAAGCACACAAGGTTGGACACTGCAGCATAATTGGAGAGCATTCTTATCGAACCGCACAATCCTAAGCTTCGTTCTTTGCTTGAAAAAAAGTCATAAAATAAATTTTAGACAAAGCAACACTTAAATTTCACTAACGCTTACGACACTAATAATAAATTTCTGTGATAAATTAAAGAAATTAAAAAATAGTATGTATACTATTATTTAATTTATTGACAATATGTTTATAATCATATAAATCCTGTAAGTTCGTATTTTTCAAAATTGTATGAACCTACAGAAATGTATATGCGTTTCATTTGTGAATACGGCAAAGTGACATCCGAAGTTGTTTGATTGACCACGGCTACTGCTGACCACAAACCGCCAAAGCCTTTATGAACCTCCCGTTATGGTTAACCGATATGAAATTTACATTTGGACGTTTGGATAGTACTGCGTGGCTTTAGAATTAAAAAATAAATGTTTTTGCAAGTTTTTACTAATTGTATAACTTACATGGAATGTTAAAAAAATATGTTTTATATATATGAACCTGAATTCATATGCATGCTTATATAATACAATAACAATAAACAGATGTGAGACATAGGTTTAAGTGCAGCAAAGAAAATGTTTTACTTAATGCATTAATATTTTGTCATAGCTTCAATTAGTTAACGTTTTAAATCAATATCTTGTAAAAGTACAAATTCTTAATTAACACACATAGTACAATACCGTGGAATTAGAGGTCTTTCTTTTTCTGCAATTAATTCGAAAAAGTACTACCTTTCTAATTTTTTAAGATTTTCTTAAAACTTTAATTAAATCATATGCAAATAATTATTCCAAGCGGAAATCGTAGCTGAATACAATTTAAACACTAAACAAGAAAGAAGTAAGATTATATTCAACTAGAGCAAAAGCTGTACACTTTAGCGACTTCTTCTGAAGGTTATTCTATTTTAAACATACTGTATGCTTTTCACGTACGAACTACTTTTACTCAAAGAATTAACGGTGTACATACTTCTGTATATACTGTTTTAATATATATACTGTCCCAGCCATCTTTATTGGTGCATCGGAAACAGCAAAACATAAGTTGGTCATTGCTCCTTTGTTACCTTTGAAATTACCACATTTTATCCTAATTATGAATCCCAGTAAGTTCCAAAACTATCTATCATTAGATTTAGTTTCTCACTAAGTTTCTTGGATGCGGGCAACACAGGACCGGGTGTTTTAGCGAACCTTGGGGAAGGACTATGTCCAACAGTGCACCTTTTTGGCTGAGGTGATGAAGCTTTAAAAAAATGTTACTATATATATGATAATCACCAACTTCATAAGTCGTTTTTAAAATGATTTGATATACAATTGAAAATAATAGAGACATTATTTTCCATACACAATTTGCCTATTTAGGTAAATGCTGTCGATAATATTGTCAGTACCTAAGGCTAATAGCAGCACTTTAATAAGAGTAGCAGTAACTCGTGAGCTCGTTTGGATGTAGAAATCAACGGGGGTATCTCCCAAGACACAGCATATGTTCTGAATGCGGTAGTTGTCTTTAAAAAGTAAGATATTGCTTTTCGACAACAAACAATTTAAATATTAGATTTATAAATCGCAATGAATTCAGAAACCTCTGCTGGTTCTCAAGTTACTCGACTCCCAAAAAGGTGAGGTTCTATAAGTGAAAGAATCAAACTTTAACTTTGTTCAAGAGAAATTGAAGGTATAAGATGTTGCTTTTTTTAAATTTTTAAATCCGTCTAATCTCAAAAGAGGTAGACTTGGTGCTCTAGTAACCAGACTGCTGATTAATTTCAGTAGTTTGTCTACCATATTTATACAATAAAATACATATCACTCCTAGACACCGAATGGTTAATATTGGGTATTACACAACCCTTCCCCTCCCCCCACATGGCGGAGGGCCTGGTCGATTCGACAGGTTCACTAACCACCACATAACCCGATGCACAACAATTTAATGAACGAAAGTTTAATTTTACTTATGCTCAGCAATTAAGATATCTTTATGAATACTTTATTATACAGCTGATATATTGCCCAGTACTTTCATTAACTCTCTTGGGTTATATAAAACCAATAAGCAACGTAATTAGTCTGGGGTCAATCTTTGACCAAAAGCCTACGAGTTTATTCTCCCGAGACAAGAATGCTTAAACAATGTATTATCCTACGTGTGCTATTGAGTCTCATAACTACGTAAATTGTTTATATGACAAATAAATCTTAAAACAATAAACTTGTACGTGACCTTATTAGGCTTGATACACACCACCCTAGTATGTAAGATAATATTAAGTAGTAAGACGCTATTAGACCGGGGTCATTATTCACGTCTCCATGATAGGGTCTTACAAATCATACGCGAAGCGAAGTTTAACGCTGGCAACAGCGAAAAAAGGAATAACAACAGACATAAGAACTAACATCGCATTTGTAAAGGAAGGCTTAACAAAAAAGACTTCACAAGAGCCGCAATCAGTTATAAATACAGCCAGTGACTTTTTTTTTTCTGTGCGGAAATCCCCTCGGATACAAAATCATTAAATCATTACAGAATACCGGAGGATATCTGTGCCTCAGCGTCCAGACCAGACATATTTCTTGATGCAATTTCAATTAAGCGTGTAGTACTAGTAGAACTCACGGTGCCGTGGGAAACGAAGATCTCCACGAAGAGAACACGCTTTAAAAAGAAACAAGAACTTTGACTTAACCAACGAAATAACTAAAAATGGTTATGTCGTTGCGTTATATGCCGTAGAAGTGGGGGCGTATACCAGGTAAATCCCTCTATAACCTGCTTAAAGACCTTGGATTACCAAGACCTTCAGTAATCTCTTTTCTTAAACGAATATCCAAAGCGACATTCCTAGGCTCGTATCAAATATGGTTATTTAGAGGGGGTAAACGGGGCCAATAAATGTAGATACTTATATACAGAGGTGTCGGTAACGGTAACGGTGTCCCGAGTTCTATGGTTTTTTCCCATCTCAAAAAATACATTATTTTGTTTGTTGTTCACAAATGTACAACATGCCTTAAGAAGTATACAGTTCAAAAAAGAAAAAAGAAGTGCAACATCCTGTGCATTGTGAACACTCCTTCTCCATAATACACTATACTCCATATACAATATATAACACAACATAATATATGTAGATAGCATCGGCCGGAACATGCGTCGAGCGGTTCGATAACCGGTTTCCTAGTGATAAATAGTATTAGCCTATTGTTGGTTCTATTCTATAAACATTGTTTTTAGTTTTAAGTTGTTTCTAAGCGATTTTCTGTTTTAATAGATTGCTCAAAAGTGACTCAACGTCCAGGCAAACGTGTTAAGGTTTTTGGGATGTTTTATAGCTAACATCTGAATTGTACATTTTGTGTCAATAAATGGAAGTTACCTAACCTTAATTAGTCGTCACTTAACATACACTAGTTAATAAAATACTCTTTTTTACCCAAAGAAAATGTCCACTTCGAGTACTTCATAGTTGCTCACAAACTTTAATTAAGTCAAACCTATTTCTTGAAGGAATTGAGTAGGTAGTAGTAAGAATTTAGTCAATTTACATTTCCTCATACAGGTGTACAGCATTGTAATCTCGAGGGAATGTTTTCTTAAATGAATAACCTGTCTTGAAAGTCTAAAATCCTTCCTGTTACATTATTATGTGTTGTTTATGACCTCGAAGCGCGTCCTTATCAATATTGTATCAAACTCGTGCGGTATTTTAGGCGACCTTTTCGAAGTAACAAAGGTGTATTATACGTTAAGCGAGTTTTTTTTCAGAAAGCTTTTATAATATGAGAATAAGTAATCATTGAAGATTAAAAAGGTATTTTTTTATCTAAATTTATATACGCTATTGCACTAGTATAAAAGGTTATTGTAATTTTATGGAAATCCAAATTTCCTTCCGTGATTAAATACTTTTTTTTCTCTTCTGTTCCACCCACCGGTGGTGTATGTAGTATTCGAACCAACCAAAAACCGCACGCCGTCTCGGGTACTAGTTGCCGAGGAACCAGATGTTCCCTAGGAAGGGAATCATTGATACCTACCTAGGGCAATCTATGGTGTGTAAATCCTGTGTGGGAACCCCTATATGTTCCTTGAGCTCCCGAAAGGGCGCGCGCGCTCGCAACGTGCCTCGCCTGCTTCTGCTAGGATGACAGCTGGCCTCACCTATAACCCCCAAGCTTGTGCTTATGAATGATGGAGGTCGTTCTGTGACCTCCGGCGCCTGAGTCGTCTCAACCTCTCTTAAGAGAGTTCTTAACCTCTCCCGGTCCTGCTCAGTCATCTCCTTTGCTAGCATAACTTGCTCGCAGAAGGAGACGGCGGAGTTCAACGAACTCTCGCTCCGTACTATGGCCGCAATTATGTTATCGAGCGAGAGAATTCCCACTCCGATGGCCGCCCCGAGGCAGCGCCTCTGCTCCACCCACGGCGGGCATTCTGCCGGAGTGTGGGGCGCCGTGTCCATCTGGCTCCTGCCGATCAGACACAGGTGATCTCCGAAGCATCCTTTCCCGTAGATCACCTGAGTCAACCGGTATGAGATGGTTCCGTGATGCCTTTCGAGCCAATCCTCCGTAACGTGATTAAATACCTACTCTTCACATTTAGCTTTTATCCCACCGGCCGTCTTCAACGGCTCAGTTATACCGTGGAGTCCAGTAGTCAAGGACCTAGGCCTGCTCATCGACTCAACCCTTGACTGGCGTGCTCAGGTTACTCATGTGAGTCAGAAAGTAACCGGAAACCTGCGAACGTTACACACTCTTAAGAATTTCCTGCCACCTAAAACGAAAATCTCACTCATGCAGTCCCTAATTATCCCTTTAATTGATTATGGCGATGTGTGTTGCTTCGACCTGAATGCAGACCTCCTTAACAAGCTAGACCGTCTTCTCAATAACTGCATTCGATAAATATTTAATCTTCGAAAGTATGACCACGTCTCTGCTTTTCGTTCCCAATTGCAATGGTTGCCCGTTCGCCTGCGCCCTAATCAGCGAGCGCTGACCTCTCTCTTTTCCTTCCTCAACTCCCCATTCTCACCCACTTACCTTGATCCCTATCTGCGTTTCCTGTCCACTAATCACGGTAGAAATCTTCGCTCACCAAATAATTTGCTTCTCCTTTGTCCCTCCCATAATTCCGAGTTTGTGAACTCTTCATTCTTTGTGCAAGCAGTACAACTTTGGAATGCGCTCCCACTTTATTTCAGGATGTCCACAAACCGTTTCACATTTAAAAAGAATGTGCGTAACTACCTTCTTCAGCTGGCGGAATTACCTACTCAATAGTACACCTCCATATTTACAGTGTACGAATATAAAGTATATGTATTTTATGTGTGTTTATATCTATATATGTATATGCGTGTATGTGTGTATGTATGTGTTTAATTGTATGTTATTTATAACTGCTATAGTAACTGCAACCTTAGTGCACCTACCTCACCAAATTTCTACACACCCCCCAAAGGTTGGCTGGTAGAGAATGCCTTGGGCATTAAGCCCGCCGTTGTACATAAGTGCATAAAGTTGTAAATAAGTAAATAAAAAAATAAAAAAACTGTTTATAGATTTCCGTCAAACCATTTTATAGCTGACGCGTCCCTAATATTAACACTTTTTTTTTATTTTTTATTAAATCCATGTGTATAAAAATGTTAAGTTGGTGTCTGTACGCTTTAGGAACTCACAAAGTTCTGCTCCGATTAAGCTCAATTTTTTACAAGATATACAACGCGCTTCAAAGATGGATTTTCAAATACAATGTACAACAGCGAAGCATACTAGGGTACAGCTAGTTACTCTCCCGGCCCGCCAGGCCCGGGAACGGGCCAGGTACCGCAGGCGACTCAGGCGCCGGAGGTCGCAGAACGACCCCCGTCCTCCATAAGCGCAGGCCTGGGGGTGACAGGTGAGGCCATCTGTCACCCTAGCAGAAGCAGGCCGGGGTGGCGGCGAGCGCGTTGCGAAGCGCGCTCGCTTCCAGGGAGCAGAGGGAACATGGGGTTCCCACACGGGGGAGGTCGTCTACCTGTTGTTGCAGATGGCCCGAGGTATGTCGGGGCACCAGGGACTTCCTTTCTAGGGTATACCTGGTTCCCCGGCTATTAGTACCCGAGACGGCGTGCGGTTTTAGTCGGTTCGAGTCCGACATGCCACCGATAGGTGGTATCCGAGGGGATTTCCGCACGGAAAAAAAAAAAGGGTTCAGCTAGTTACTTATATCATTGTAATATTTTTTATGTTATAGCAAAATACATCTTAAAATAATCAAGGACCTTAACAGTCAAAGATTGCATCGACATAGATGAAAAAAAATTTTGTTTTCAAAATAAAGTGGCAAATCATAAACCACGAGTTGAATGTGGGGATAATAAATAAATATTTTTACCTTACAGAAAATGAACTTAGACTTGAGTTGTTTTAATAATGCCTATGTTGCCTTGAACGAACGGAAATAACTTGCATCAGGGTCGCATCGATTTTATTCGTCTTTGAAATCATTTTAGTACAGTATAGAACTTATTGTCATTAATACACTTTTTACGTTCACGAGATCTGTTAGTCTTATCAACGTAATTATATAAAAAATAGTCATTGCATATTAAAATCTGTACTTCAAAACTTTCAGTGAGTGAAGCGCTTAAAATATGGTAAGAAACTATCTCAAATAAACTTATGATTACCAGGATACCAGGTTATTTCTATCTAGTTCATATTATTTCATAATCTACTTTTGTATCATATTATTTTTATCTACTTTTTTTAAAGTTAAACAATAATTAATTTGAGATCTTACGAATACTAGAAAGTAACTATTAAATGACAATATTAACTCTAAATAAACGTATAGGTCTTGTTTGACAAACTTAAATTAATACCCTACTATTGAAATACCAGTTTCAAAATTATTAAAAAGACTTAAAATAATCTTAAATATCATCAAAAATAGGTTCCGTGATAAGTAGTTCAACAATAATAATAATGAACTGACACATCTTACACATGGCCCAAACTAGGCTAAACTAAGCCTGTACTACTGTAAACCAGACTTCTGAGAAACATGCTTATATATGTACATACACATATATTATACATACATACTTATATATTTTAGAGAAACTACACCTAGACACAGAACAAATGGTGGTTCTCATTAGACAATATTCGACCTGGGTGTTAAATTATCTCACGACCACTGTCCTAGCTGTCAGAGTCGCTAATCACTAGATCAACAGGACTGGACAGGAAACAAAATAACAGTCTCGAGAATAAGACCCTATGTCTCATCATTAATTGCTTACTCTAAATCTAGAAATATCAACTAATTTATATTATTTCTTATTTTACAGATTAGGTAGAAGAAAGGCGTTATTTGAAAAACGGAAAAGAATAAGTGACTACGCTTTAGTAATGGGAATGTTTGGTATTATAATTATGGTTATAGAAAATGAACTCTCAAGTGCCGGTGTATATACTAAGGTAATTTGTTTATTTAATTCGAATCTTATATTTACGACGTAAGGATGGTTTTTGAACTCATACATAATTTTACAGGCATCAATATATTCGCAAGCGTTGAAGACGCTTATATCAATGTCGACTGTGATTTTACTTGGCCTAATCGTCGCGTATCACGCTTTAGAAGTACAGGTAAAAAATTTACTTAAACTTTAGACCCTCGATATTACGAAGTAGGAATTTTTTTCCTTAATTTGCGTCTCCTGCAATTCAGTAAATCGATATTTTAATTTCACGGCAGTCTGGGTTATGGAAAAAAGTTAAGACTTATGGGTCCTATTAAAAAAGTTGCTAACATTGGACGTATTCGTGGTAATAGTAGGTATATGGTTTTTTTTTTGGAACTCTAGAACTTAATCGAACGAAAAAACTAATAGCTTACACACCTGAGCAGTGTTTTTATTCAACAAAGTAAAAATACTGTCCAGATTTATGTGAGCGCAATTATTTTCACCTTGGGAGTACCGGCACAAGTGAGCTGCCTCAATCGAAGTTTCGAAGCATAAGGATTAAAATGACAAATACCTAGATCGCAAATTGTCAAAAGTACACAATGCAGAATATCCAGTTCGCAGGATATCCAATATTCATCCGGCAAGTGCCATAGCCGAATAACTTGCGTTGTAGTAGTTGAACCAATTCCACTAGTTTATAGAAAATAAACCGGTAGGTTAGGTTAGTATTGCTTGGGTCCAGAAGGAGATAGCTACCTGGACCCCTCCTAAACTGGAAGCGCAAAGAGGGCACACCGTGTGGTTTTAGTCGGTTCGAGTCCGACACACCGCCCCGCCGAACGAGAGCCCCGGCGGGGTGACGGTCCGAGGGGATTTCCACACGTACTTGCGACCAGCAATACAAGAGCCGAGCCGTCAGTTTGCCGTGGCACCGGCTGGCTAGAACCAGAAAAGAAACAAATTATATTGTACACTCTGTTGTTCATTCTGTGAAATAAAGTAAAAATCGATATTCGAGCAGTTAAGCCGTTTCATTAATTTTTTTTACTTTGAATTTGTAAGCTTTGAAGTTGTAAGCTTCTGACATTCTGCTCTTTTGACAATCATCCTCACAAAAAACAACTGTGATCAATTCTTTCGTTTGAAATTCTGACAAGAACACTCAAAGGCACTCTCGTGACATGAGTGGAGGTTGCCCCCCCCCCCCTTAAAAAAATAAGTACTTTTTTGCCACATTCAGTTGATTTTAGATTGAAAATAGTGAGTTGATACAAAATAGTTTATGGAATGGGTAGATTTAAATGAGACATTTACTTTAATAAGCAAACCGTTAAAAAATATATTATTTAACGTTAACAAAAATATTTTTGCATGGTGTAAAACAGTGTGTGCTCTGCTTTTCAGTTATTTATGATAGACAACTGCGCTGACGACTGGCGGATAGCAATGACATGGCAGCGGATAGCTCAAATTGGCCTCGAACTTGCTATTTGCGCCGTTCATCCTATCCCAGGGCAGTATACCTTTACTTGGACGACAAAGTTGGCTAATAAAGGAGGTGTCATCGGCGTTGAAGTTGTAAGTATCGTGAGACCATTTAACTTTTTGATTTATTAATTGCATTTAAAGCTACTGTAATAATGCACCAGCTGAGATGTAATGTAAATTTATTTTTTAATAGCATTATCTGTTCTTTCGAATGAAAGTGATACTTCTTTGTAAAATATCATTATTTATGTACTTGTATATAATTCATTAGAAATTGTCGTAAAATGTTGTATTCTTTTTGCATTGACTTTATTTCTCGTTGTTTAGCTATAAACTATCTCAATCCGTAATGTAGTTTACTTTCAAACTGATATTTATTTTTATTTTCTCCTTAGGGCACGATGTATAAGCAAATTCAGGTCTGTATATTGTCGAAGTAACAAAGTTTTAAGTGATGTTAGAGTTCTCGTCTTGAGCATGTCCCATTTTTATGTAAGAATATATCCACTGCTTTGTGAATGTGATTTTGATGATAATAGTTTAGTTCTTATTATTCATGTACTTTTCTGCCATTATTATGTTCACTTTTTTTTGTGCATGTAGGACACAAGATTTAAAGTTTTAAAATATGATCCAAAGGTTTTGGTATTTAATTGCTGATATTTTTTATTAAAATGTTTACTATAAAATATAAAAACTGGATGGCCAATATCGGAAAAGCTTTGCAAAAGGCATACACATGTAGAGGACCTTTAATATGTTATCTAATCAAGAAAAATAGATCTCTCTTCTAAATTTAATCCCGTTTAACTTAATTAACGTGAAACATGCGTATAAACTTCAGTGATTGTATTGGAAAGAAAGTGTTCATCCTAAGCATGGTGCATCGCTACGCTGACGGTTGTCCGAGTTCTGTTGCACTACATGGCCACCTCGTCCCTCTATGTGATGTTTTACCAGAATGCCAGCTGTCTCTCATAACATGACTGACATGACGATTAATATGATATACTTTAAAATAAAAACATTTTATTTTAAAGATCATAAACGCCTTATTTTTAAGTTTTTTTTATCTACTATAAACACCAAAAATTGTTGCACCTGAAATCACGGCTGGGTAACGGACGATGACTGTTTCACATCAGAGCTTAGAAATGATTTCTATCTTCCTTAAAAGGCTAGATTCCAGAAAATCTTTTGTAAAATAGATTAATTTTTACTACCGGCATATAGCAACACCACTTGTCAATTTGAGTACGGGAACAAAGTCGATGGCAATTTCTTTGAGAAAAGGCATAACACAAAGAGATTTTACTTCTAAAATATTCTGGAAGACGTCTTCAAGTTCCTGAAAGGCAAAACTTGGTATTAATATTTAAGATAAGTCAGGGACGTCGCATAGTGGCTGACTACTGTGTAGACGAGAGAGAGATGCTCTTCTTGCGAGGACTGTAGGTGTAGTGTACTCTATCAGGACGCTAATGAGGCTCTAAGGGTTACCAGACTATAGTGGTTGCTGAAGAGGTATGATATCCTTATTGAAGCCGAAGTTACTGGATGGCTGAGACTGGTTTATTTACATACAAAACTTTCATGTCACGAATCAGGATTAGTAGTTGGATGTGACTTCGTTAGATGCCACTGAAGTATGTTTCTTTTGCGTTGTATTCGGAAGTCGCGTATATATATATTTTTTTTTCTTAAAAAAGACAACTCCCGCATTAGGAACATATCCTGTGTCGCGGGAGACTTTACAAACATACATGAAACGGACACAAAGAACACCCAGACTCAGAACAACAATTTGTGGATCACACAAAGTGTCGTCCCATGTGGGGTTTGAACCCACAACACTCGGCGCAGTAGGAAGCGGCGTGGTGACCGCTTAAACCACTACGCCATCCGTGCAGTCAATTTATTACTCATTCATTCATGCGATACTTATTAGTATATTACTCGTGTCTTACCTTCAATTTTTCATTGAATATAATGGGCATGGCGAAATCTATGGAAGATCACACAAGGTTGCTCAGTGACCTCAAAAAAGTCCTCCAAAGGGTGAGACTCTACGAACATGGCCAAACGACGATCATGTTTATATTCATAAGATACTTACACCCTTTACTGTGTGGGAACATATGGGATGGATAGAACATCAATTCGCATGACGCCCATGAGTTAACAACTAATGAATGTTTTTAAAAACATTAATAGAACAAGAACGTTCTACTACAGTTATATTAAAAAAACTTAAATTTAAAAACAGTTGGCTTCAGGCTTCAGATTGATTACAAAAGAAACCAGCCAAAACCCTTGGCGATGTTACATTGCACCAACCGCAAATATAATTGTTGAATGAGATGTAATATTTTGATTAGACTTTTTGAATGGCAATGTTTGAATCATTGCTGAAAATATAAAAATCAATATAATATTTTGAGAACTTACCTAAATTTCTTCTATGCGCCAATAACAGTATTATGGTAATATTTTAATGAAGATCGGTTGATAAACGACGGTTGATTTAAGAAATACGTTGTAATATTTTACTAACTAGCTTATACGGCAAAATTATATAATTGCTCCACATTTTTAATCAAACCATTTGAACATCACCACAGCACATATCACATTATAATTTAGACTTAATGTTTGATAATGTTGTAGTTACTGATGCAATTTATTCACTTAATCATGACTGACATCACTTGAAATGTTATGGAACCGTTAAAATTGTGTGTTAATATGTGGCCGTGCCTTAAGGTGGTATCTTTCTTTGTTTGAGCCATGAATATTAAGATTGCCCTAAGCACTTTATTAAAATATTTATTTTTCTGATTTCAGGTTCCGTATGATGTTACGTTGTCTCTGCCAATGTTCTTTCGTCTATATTTAATATGCAGGGTCATGTTGCTTCACAGTAAATTATTTACCGATGCTTCATCAAGGAGTATAGGAGCTTTAAACAGAATTAATTTTAATACTAGGTAAATAGATTTGATGACCGGTTTTATTTTTCAGTAATTAGGGCTTAAACTTATAATTTAATGTTTATTATGGTTTTTTGGAAAATATTTATTTGTTTTTAAAACATAAATGTGTAATAAATCGTATTGTACTTCATTTTGAGTGAGATTTAGTAGTTGGCATATGACTAGATAGTATTATCGGTGTCTCTGGTAAGGGCAGAATAAGAATGTATCTTATGTAATGTTTTTTAAAGAGTTGAGAGAGTTGATGGACGTACACATTTTTGCAATTATATCTAGTCCAACTGTCATGTAATTTAAAAAAACCAAATCGGTTCTGTCGTCTTCGAGTAATCGGTGAACATACATAAAAAAAGATTTTGACGAATTGAGAACCTCCTCCTTTTTTGAAGTCGTTTAAAAAACAATAATTTAATTCCAACTAAGGCCTGTAAACAAGTGGTTTCTACTCGTTATTTGCAAAAACTACAGTTTCAACCACTGCTGGTGGGATCTGTTGTTGAATGAATTATTTTATGAATGAATGAAAAATGTAATATTGAATTTAATGATGATGTACAGATACATAAGTTTCATTTTCATTACTGGTAACAACACTACGTATTTTACTTTAATAAAGTTTCTTTCTAATCATTTACTGCGCCAATTTACAGATTTGTCTTGAAAACCCTTATGACAATTTGTCCGGGCACCGTATTACTAGTTTTTATGGTATCTCTTTGGATAATTGCGAGTTGGACGCTCAGGCAGTGTGAAAGGTTAGTACAGATTATATGTGTGTTGTTAGTGAAATACAACTTTGTACGTACTTATACGTAACGTTTTCTTAGTAATGTCGTGTGAGTGAAATACTGAATTATTTAAAAAAATAATTTGCTCCTTCAACTCCTGCAAAATATTACCTCCTTTCTCAATGAAACTTATTCGATTTTTTGACTTTGTATTTTTGCTTCATTGTTTTAGTTTGATGTCTATATTCTGTGTTTTATACATCAATTGTTTTTTTTTGATCACCGATGTTAATGCCTAAGGGGGCATGCTATATTGCTTTTGTACTGTGTTGTTGTAAATATGTTTTATTTTTGGCTTTTAAATCCACTGTGTTTTTTTGTTATTGTTTTATATGTTTTTTATATAAATAATTACGGAGAGTTATGTAGCGATGCTAGGTTCATAATCATCACTATAAGATACAAGAGTTTGACTTTGATTATTTTCGCAATAAAAAGCTTTTGTAAGAATTAATCTGAACACAAGTGCTATATTCAATGTTATTAGTTTATGTATTAGATGTAGCAGTTTAAATTAATCGATGTCAATAAGAGGATGCTTGTTATGATAGTAAATGCGAAAATGAATCAGAAATGTAAAATTTGTGTGACTGCACCAACATATAAATTAACAGAACAGACGCCGTATTACTTAACAATATTATGATATTAAACCGATAGAAAATTCTGCACGGCTTACCTTATAATGATATTACATTATATGACAAACAAATGTAATATTTTAAAAGGGATTTTACCACGCACAAAATGGCTCTAGGATATTTAAACACCTTATGTTAGATGAAGCTTCAGAGATACATGCACAAATCTATTGCACCTTATCACGTTCATGCATCAGAACAAGTTACCTCTTCTTCTAATTCGAAGAAAGATGCTTGTGACTCTCTCTTTTACATGTTTTCTTCTGTCTTCTTGCCACTCTATCTACTTGATGTTTATATGTGTTATCATGACCTTCACCTAAGGTTAAAATTTTAATTCACGCATGGCTACCAGTATAATTATTATGTATTCAGCCCAGATAAATGTTTAGAATGCACGTTGTATTTAAGAATTTTTATATACGATTGTAGTACGTATTTCTGTTTAGTAAGAAAGTTTTGTGTTCCATTTGGCATGACAAAATTTTCTTTTACGTATAGGAATTCTATTAAACAATAAATGTTTTGCTAAATTTAACTTGATTTCTCAAATAACTGTCGAAATACAATTTCAAGTAAAATTGCCACAATAAGAATTAATTTCTTCAATTATTAAAAAAGGCAATTATGTAAGTTTTTCATTACTATGGTAAAACAAACGGTTATCTGTGGTTCTTGTCGGGCATTTTGGCTCTCAGGTTCCACGACGAAGATCATGCCAATTTGCTAAACTCAATGTGGCTGACAGCTATAACCTTCCTCTGTGTTGGCTACGGTGACATAGTCCCCAACACCTATTGCGGCCGCGGCATAACCCTCACCTGCGGTATGGTGGTATGTATGAATAATCTAGTAGGATACTTGGGTGGTTTGATCAAATTCATTTTTCATACGTTTATTGTGGCTAGGACTGAGCTATGCTAGGCATCGCAAGGTTTAATATACCCAAATTACTTATTTATATTTTTAAAATAGTTTCATTTAAGAAGGATTAATATCAGAAACTTGCTTTGTTTAGTGATGCTCTGTTAGATCGGTAAAGGTGAGCCATTTTATGTGTTGTTAAAATGTCAGGCAAAAAATCTCTAAAACAGTTAACAGTTAATCCTAAAATCAAAGTCAAACTCTTTAATCGGACATCGGACGTCTTATTTTTTTTTTGTTTTATTTCTGTTTACATTAAATACACATTCCGTGTAGGAGGCAACTTGCGTATGACGGGTCGTAAGGTTGGAATTATTAATAAATACTCATTTATAAGCCACACTAACATTTTGGTGGACACGTCAATGAGTAAAGCGTTGAAATTTATTAAACATTCAGGTTTCACGATGAAGAACACGCTAACCTACTGAATGCGATGTGGCTCATTGCTATAACGTTTCTCTCCGTCGGTTTTGGTGACATAGTGCCAAACACTTATTGCGGCAGAGGTATTGCTGTTAGCACCGGTATTATGGTAAGTTCTTACAAACAAACTTTATGACTGTATGTGTTGACTGACGTTATTGGATAAATTACACACTTACTGTTAAAAATAAAAATTGTTCTCTATTAAATTGGCCCTTACTATAAGAACACTTATATATTGAAACAATCACACAGAATGCACGTGAATGGTTTCAATTTCGTATATATTTCTTGCGCTTTTGAAATTAATCTAACAGTCAGTCAACACCAATATATCAATGTATCAACAATCACACACTACACTAAAATGCTTCACACTATCAACATTTAAGCTAACTTCACCAAGTGTTTCGGTGTACTAGATGTTATAAATAGTTTTAAATTTTATTAATGTTCACAGATCCGTAATAAGAGACGTTGATGTTACAATACAATGAATGCAATATTAAGTGTATATGTTAATTTGACTTTATATTTTATCACACATATTTGTATATGACTTCACCACTCTTTACGACTCACACTCAGTTCACACCGTATTTTGGTATAGGATTACCGGAATATTAAATTCGTAGTTTTTGCAGGCAACAGCATTATTTGGAATTCTTACATCTTAATATTATAAGTACGATGATAACGATTTTTTAAATAAATTAACGTCCATTTCCCTGTTAAAGCCAGCTATTAGAATTATATAATTTGTAGTATGGAATGCTTCATTTCTCCTTACTATTTCTAGTTCTCTCTTCACTTAAATTCTAATTCACTGGATTGCACTATAAGTTTGTTTTTAAAATGGCTCACTTTTCCTAAAATTATTTTAATACAGAAGTGTACAATAAATCGTATTGCACCTAAATAGTGTTTGTGTTAATGTTGATAAAATTAAGTAAATGGCATAAGTACTAGATGTATCTAATGATAAAATGAAAATCATTTTGAATTGGTTCAGTCTTGTGCACATATTAGATGGAAAGCACTGATAAGGATGAATCATTATCACATTGTGACGATACTTTTATGATAATTAAAAATATGAAACAATAAAAGAAGGAAAAGAAAGGTAAGACTGGTAAGAATTTTCCTTCTTTTATAATACTTTCTACTAGTCATTTGCATTTTAGCACTAACTGTTTAAAATAACATTTGTAATTTGCCTAATAACGACATTAAAATAGAAATATAAAATAACATGCTATCAAAGAGGATACTTGAGACAATTGTAAACGATTCGCTTCGCCATTCCAAACATACTTGTTACTTAAAATTGTGTCTATTATCCTCTCATACTTTAAATTATATAATAATATAAAATGAAATAAAATGATAGCACATTGCTGAAAAATATAGTTTGTTTTAGTTTTTAGCCTTCAAAATTGCCTTATTGGAATGTCGAGTTCTTGAATGCTTCTACACGTTCGCTTGCATTTTACATTAAGGTATTCACTTAACAGGGAGCTGGATGCACAGCGTTATTAGTCGCGGTTGTTTCAAGAAAATTAGAATTAACTAGAGCCGAGAAGCACGTTCATAACTTCATGATGGACACACAACTTACTAAAAGAGTAAGTATTTCTGTGATATAAGTATACATCAATCTGTATTAATCTAATTAACAGGGGGCGGGATGTACAGCATTATTAGTGACCGTTGCTTCAAGAAAATTAGAGTTAACTAGAGCGGAGAAACATGTCCATAACTTCATGATGGAGACACAACTTACAAAAAAGGTAAGGTGACTGTTACACAAGTAATAGTCAAAGGATACCAGGAAGGTAAGACCTGTAAGCTAGGTTAAGCTAAATTTCAAATCCTTAAATCAGACTAAATAAATAACAAAGATCTGCTTATTATTTGCGCTTGTCATTTTGACTTACACCAAATTAATAAATGAGAGGGTTGAAGACTAATACTATTGTAGTGCCACTTTGCTAGAAAATAAATATACTAATAAATTAATAAATAACCAAGGATAGTGTTTCAGTAAGCAGTATAGCTTGAACTACCTAAAGCTTTACAGAAATCATTGGACACTACGTGTCGTCTTTTGAGTTTTTTTCTTCCTTAAATAATAATATTTTATGACATCTAATGGAAACTGATTTCAGCTGAAAAATGCTGCAGCCAACGTGCTACGAGAGACATGGTTAATATACAAACATACTCGGCTCGTGAAACGAGTCCATCCAGGAAGAGTGAGGACTCATCAGAGAAAGTTTTTATTAGCTATTTATGCGTAAGTTTTTAATTAACATACTGATAATGTTGTTTTTAATGCATTGTTAGTAATATATTAGTATTTAGTGTTTGCGTGTGGACTTTATTATTTTAGTTAATTAACTTGTATAGTAAGTATGAGTAGTTATGACTATTTCTGCCTATTGGGCTGTCAATGAAACAATCATCATTACAACAACACGTTTTCTATGATAATAAGAGTTAATATGATTTTTACTAAATAATTTCTCTATTCGTTCCAAATCAATGAGAATTGATCTATATATATAACATACGACCAAACAGAAAAGTGTCGTAACCCTGCGATCAAATCAAATATTTTCAAACTGTAAACTTTGGTCATATTTTACAATCGTAACATTGCGATACATACGTTTTCAGGTTACGAAAAGTCAAGATGGATCAAAGAAAATTAATGGATAATGCCAACACAATAACAGATATGGCAAAGGTACGTTGACGCCCATGATATAATTTTAAGGCTATTGCTACACTCATACACCCATTAGAGATAGACCCTTAGTTAGCACATTAGGAATGCAACAATTTAATAGTTTTACATATAATAGTAGTTTATATAGAAATAGCTATGATTTTAGTGTACATTTTATGTTCGTTAAAATAATTATTAGACAAAATCCAATTAGATACTTAGTTATAGTATTTAAGGAATTGAATAAAGAAATGCCTTCGGATACTGAAGCGAAATTATTTCATGAGCATGATAAATTAATCAAGAACCATTTCTTCACTTGCTTTGCGCATGCCCTGTCATGATCTTAACAGTCATGTTGATAAAACGCTGCATGATAAATAAAAATAAAAATTTGTCCATAAACACATCTAGAGGTATAGTTTTAATCCAAATAAATCATGCACGTTACACATTTTTGTTTTATTAAACGATACTTATACTACACATACATACACATACACAAACACAAAGGTATGTTTAGAAACTACAATTAAAAATGAACTGCAAAGCGATTGAAATTAGGACCCCTTTCTTTTACAGACCCAGAACACAGTTTATGAGATAGTATCAGACATGAGCACAAGACAAGATACTATTGAAGAGAGGCTGACTAGTTTAGAAGAAAAACTTACTTCATTACAGGTACGGCACTCGGCACTTGTTACTTTCTCCAACCCTTAATCGAGGTTGTAGACCAAAGCGATATCATTCACAATAAACAAATTTCAGATACCTATTTTAGAACTTTTATTACGGTGTGCTTTTAAATACGAGTAGCTATCTTTTTTTTACATATACCTAACTAAAGATAATGTAAGCTTTTTATATGGTACTTGTAATTTTTAGAGGTACAAAATATTTTGGTAGGTACTGAACCATAAAAAAGCCTGTAAAAATGTTAATTGCCGCTTTCTAAAAATAAGGTCTTTCCCGTAACATGCAAATGACCTGTTTAAACATCCATATTATTTACCAACGCGCTTGAGGACCTTTATAACATACTTAATAAGACTAGACGGGGGATCAACATAAACGACGAGTACATCTTACGCGTACATTTTGCTATTGCTAGTAGCAAAGTCGGAATAGTCGGTTGGGCAAGATGCTCCATAGACTGTATGAAGGTTCTGGGTGCATCAGCTCTTGTATGAACTTGGACAAACGTAAGGTTAAGCTCAATCACCATGTCGCAACTAGACCGGTAGATGTCGAAGGTTCGACTCTCGAAGTCGTTCAATAATTTGCCTATGACAGTTTTCCGTCCCAGTTAAAACAACTTTAAAAAAATCTTCAGAAGGATACAGTAAATTCAATTCTTGTGTAACTATGTCCAGTTTTCGAATGTCTTCCTTCAGTGTGTCCTACCTGTTATGACTTTTGATCCCTAGACGTGGACACAAGTGGGGACTAAAAGTAAATTATATATTTCAAAATTCAATAAAAAATTAAGCTTTTTCCATAATTATAGATTTTGTATTACAGTGACTGTTTTAAGGCTACGAAATAGTTGGAAATCGTTGTTTTCGTTGAATAATTAGCTAACATTATATAAATCATTTTTTTTTTCCAATCAACATTATCCAGCAAAGTTGACACGGCTCAAGTTTTGATATTTTAACAGGCCATTAGGACCTTATCGTTTTGCATATTGTAGCGCCATGTGTATTTTTGCCTTCTATGTATTTTTACTGCTTTAAAGATTTTCAGATTCAGCAGATAAATAGGGGAGGTTCACATAGATTACTCGTATAAGTACATTAAATTTTGCTTGTACTGTGCTGACAAATATACGCTATTATGTATTATCTTAATCAATTCTTGTTTTATCGTGTCCACCATTACTTTGAAACAAAAAGGGAAGTGAATAAATGTAGACGAATCCCACTGACCTTAGTCGTTTCTTGTTTATCGGTTATTTTTGATAAAGATAATTGAGTGGAGATACTCTAAGGGCCCGACGCAGAAAGCAGTTCTTCTCGAGACGGTGAGGAGGTTTCTGTCTCTGGAGTCCTGACCGCCGGAATCTTGGTCCCTGTACCCTATACCGATGGGACACTATTTTTTTACATTTTTAAATGTATTTTGTTTTTTCTTGTACATAAATATATTTAAAAATGTAATTTATATTTAATAAAATAAAGAGAATAAAAATACAAATACATATATATTTAATAAAATAAAGAGAATAAAAATAATAAAAATCTTTATTCAGCTAACTTTGTTTCCAAGTTTGTTTCCAATGTGTTCCGATACCTAATTGAATAGTCACTTTGTGCTATGCAGTCTGTGAGACTGCATAGCACAAAGTGACTAGACCGCTACAAAACTTTAGAAACATGTAACTTACCGATTTAGACTGGGGCACTAGGCCGGCTTTGGAATCCTCCACTTCAATGTAAGCGCAACTTAACTGGAAGCTGCTCAGGCACTATAAAGAAAATGTGGGGAAAAAATAAAATAACGTCTGGGTGGCGTCATACGTAGTATACATCATACTTCATTGTTTTTTTTAATTATTTTACCTAAATGTCACGTGAAATTTCTTTAGAATTAGCATTGTTTTTATAAATAAACTATAAACAAAGTGCCCCAAAAAAAATATACTATCACAAGATATAACAATAAACTATCACACATTTTTTGATGATCTTAGACTAGATTTAAAACATAACTCAACTACATTATAGTCCGATACAAAGGTAATGATATGCGAGGTACCTACAGTATAGTCGACTCGACTGTACGTCACTGTACGTAGACAGAAATAATGCGCGCATGAGCAGTGTACGGATGTAAACTCACACACTAAAAGGCATGCGTGTCGTGTGTCGCTCTGCCCCCTCGCTCCTTTACGTCCCTCTGCTGTTTATTATTGCGCAATGTTCTGAGCCGCCATTAAGTCTGCATCGGACTATACCCTTTCACAAACATTTTTCAGGAGCAAGTAAACAATCTGCCGGATGTAATGGCGCGGTGTCTGCAGCAGTGTTGGGAGCGAGCAGAGCAACGGAAGAACTTCTTGCATCCCGACACTGCTGCAGTGCCTACACCGCCATCATCGACAATTACTCCTTATACTAGGTACGTTCTAATAACATAAAAGTTTTAATGTTATTTTTATATTATAAGTCATTTTATTGTACATTTACATACATAAAATATCAACAGTAAAGTATTTATTTTATTTATTCTTTGCGTGATGTTACTGTTTCAGAACGCTAGTGACAGCAGCACATCCGTGGCCGCAGAGCCCAGTGCTGCAGCCGGCAGGACGGACGCACTCAGCACCAGAAAGTACCACAACCCACACACCTTCGCCGGCTCAGCCGCAGCCTTCAAGCCCTGCTCCCCACGCATCTCGACCTCCTCTACCCAGCTGAGTACCGCCTTCCAACTCCGAACTTCTGTGCTGAACTCGACGAAACTCGGCGCCAATCCTCTGACCCCCCCTTTACAACTACGCTCCAATGAGGTTGACGAGGAAGTTGTTTTACTACAGGAAACAGATTTTTGAAAATACAAGTTCAATGAGCGCTTTGCATGAAAAATACTAAATTCAACATAAGTTCTCAAGCCACTGAACGCAAAGTTCTCTTGTACGTTCTAGTAGCACTCATGCACGCATCAAATGTGCACTTGTTTATGTGTTTTTAAATTTATTTATCTGCCTATTTTTAGCAATTTCATTACGAAATTGTATAATTAAACAATGGTTCTAAGCAAATCTGTATTTTCATAAAAAGTTGTATTTTTGGACTGTTTTCGAAATCTTTGTCTTCTGTTGGTGAAGAATGGAATAACCAAAGTGAAACGATTTTCTCGACATGCCGATGGACCACGTCGCGGTGCGAGATAAGGTCAGCCGTAGTTTTCTTCGCTGTTCCCCAGTTTCGGATGTGCCAGACTGTTCTTTAGTGATATTGTTTAGATAGTGAAATGAAATGAGGCGGTACGGACTTGCTGTTGTGATTATACAAAATGCTTTATCGATAGACGCTTTAGCTAATTACGTTAGACGATATTTTGAATACTTATCAACTTAGGTAATTATTACCTACACGTCTTTTCACGACGTTCGAGGAACCAAACAACATTGTTTGTAAGCAAATTGTGTTTTGACTACATTTTTTTTGTAAAACCTACATAATCGGGAAGCCTCGAAACGAATTTATAAATAGTCAAATGGTTTCACAGATATTTATGTATAGCGCAGTAAATATACATAGTGACTTTTATAGTAATAGTTACACATAGATTTATATTTGTCTTACGCGGCCTGTATAGAAGTCGGTTGTATTACCACTTACTTATAAAGTACACATAGAGGTCACTATGGATTGGTTTCAGTTCCTTGAAAAAGAACCTAATTTATCATTGTATTGAATAAACGCCAAAAATAGCCAGAGTTAAATAAAATGAATCACTTTTCTGTTGAATTTTCGTTTACGTTCAGTTTTGAGTAAAGAATTCACAATTTTTTTAGTCAAACATGAACTGCATGAAAATGTTTATGATAAGACCACAATCATTATGCTCGGTGCACTTTTCACGGCCACACAATAGGTCTACTTACACTTCATAAGGAACACGAAATGACTATTTCTAAAACTTGCAAATTTGCATATTGCATGTTCTTAAGAATAATTTTATATACTAATGATTAGAATTCAAAAGTATTAAAACACTCATAAATACGTGTAAAATCAAAAGGGACAAATGATAAACACTTTCTTTTAAATATCGTCGTATCAAATAATAATGAAATAAGAGAAAAATCTGTCAACAATTGAAGAATCCACAGGAAATACAATGTGAAAAAATTTTTCAAAGACTGTATTTCTTTCATTTTATGTTCTTTTAAAACAATATTGTAACAATTCATTTCTATATAAACATATTATTTAACGTTACTTAAAAATACACTTTAGTTTTATATTTTAGCGATTATTGCAGAAACTCTGAAACTTGTGACTATGCTCTATAGCATAAACAATCTATGTCATTAACCTGGTTTTTGCATCACATTGACAATTATTATTACAAGACAATTTTGAAACTAACTGAATAATAAAAATATTACCAAACAAATATCCTACAATAAAAAAAGAAAAATATTGCACTTACGACTTTACTTCATAAATCGCTAGGTTAGGAAAAACACACAATGCAGGCACGCACGACAATGTCAAATTGACAACGACAATTTTTGACGTTCGGCGCGCAGACATTCCTATTTCTTGCCATGGATGAACAGATATAACTTGAACTATTACAGCGGACTGTAATGGTTTTACCCAATTTTGATTAATGTATAAAAATGATACACCCAAAGGCCGTTAGATGGTAATAAAAAGTCAGTTTCACAAAAAAAGTGTCATTCATTATTTTGCCCGATGAGTTTTTAATTATATAATATAATTAGGACTCATCGAGGTCGTTTTCATTCTACATATGGCATCATAAACATTTATTTAAGATTACGATATATATTTAATAAATATGAATACCACTCGAGACAGTTTTGTTTTAATTAAAAATATTAAATATTGAAATAACATTTGAATATTTTACCACACACAAACAAAACTTTTGAGAAGAAGTCACTATTTGAATTAGATGTTTTTGAAATGGTCATTGGAAACAATGTGGAAATAAAAATGTTTTTTGATTAACATTTAAAGCTTCTCAGAATACAGTAATGAAATATAATTGTGGTCAGATCATTGTCTTAACACAGATTTTAGTTTTAATTATTAAACGCAATTTCATAGTATAGCATTCTAAGTTGAACCTGTATACACACTTATAGATATAATATATAATAAAAATATAATTAGTTAAATTGAATTGTTACTACCTGCCTATTGACATGTAGATTGTAAACATTTTTTTAAGAATTAGATTAAGTAAAGCTTTTTATAAGACATAAGATTGATGGCTGTCTAAATAGTGCCTAAAACACTACGAAATTTCGATAATTCAGTTTTATTATTCTTATAACTTATGAATGTAAATAGGTAAACTAAAGTTTGAGAGCATAATATTTAGTAAAAATCTGAGCTGTAGTTGTACGGTACGTGTGATGGGATCAATTTGTTTGTATTTTAAGTTTAAAAATCCTTTTGAATTTCATGGACAAAGTTATATTAGTTTTGATGAATGAAAATACCTGAGAGAGCATCTTATTGTAATAAATAAATCGGTAACAACAGATGTCAGTAAACTTTGCTCAAATACCATCTACGCTTATAAGTTCACATTTAAATTGGACTTAATTTCAATGATTAATATGTTTTTTTGCAGCCCACATTGATAAATAAATGAAATAGATAGACTAGACCAATATTGTAATAAAATAGCGAAGAAGATAGATCAAAACGAAATAGACTTATTGTTAAGAGAGATTTTCACCGAAATAGCACCATACGAAACAGTAGTCCGTAAAAAAATATTGTTAAGTATTTATTTCCGTTTTTTTGCTCTAATGTTGATTCACTAGTACTGACGTTTTATGTATTTTAATCGCTCGATTAAAGGAAAAATGTATTATCTACTGTCAATGTTTAGGGTTTATAATTCTGTAAGTCTATCAGTTCTGAAAATGTATTACTGTTAAAATTGTTGGTTAACCAATTAAATAAATTACAAATAACTCAAAAAAATTTGATCAAGAAAATCATGTGTTCAGTAAAAAAACATTGTTTTCAGTAAAAAAAACACTGAATTTGACAGCTAAGGTATGTGAAATTTGTTGTTTTTTCTTAAATTATGAGTTGTAATGTATCGTATTTTTTATCAGTCAAGATCTGTAGTGAGTCAGTGTAAGAGCAATTAGCGAATCAATTTGTTTACTTTATATATAGTTACTGTATTTAGGTAGGATAATAAAATAATCCTATAGCTTAATCGTTCGTAATACTATACAAAACACCAACTAGTATATTTAGATATACAACAGACTTAATGTAGATATTTAATATTTCCTGCATTATATTTATTAAAAATATCTTACCCATCTTATTAAAACTTTTCCTAAATTTTTTCATAAACAGTGTTTTAAGGTCCTATGGATATTCCCTAGTGTTTGTAACTACCTCTCCATTTTACAGTAACTGCCACTTAACCATATTGTTTGGTTCTTAATTAATTATTGTTATTATTTAACCTTCCAGTTATTCTTTTCCTAAAACCTATATTTTAAACCTTCCCATATTACTTTGTTGTTTTCAAAATAAAAGGCGCACAATACATATAACATAAAGTGGCATTTTAGTAAAACTAGGGTATTTAAATTTATCGGTCTTTACTTAACCGTAGCCTAATGAATTGTCCCCATTATGAAGAATTTTAAAAAGTCTAGTCACTAAGGTTAATTGCTTGATAGTCTTTACTTAGAACAGTAGACCACGAAAGTGTTTATATTTTATCATTCTAACTCTTTTTCCTACTGATTAAAATAATTTAGATCCCTTTATGATATTCGAAACTTGACTAATAACTGTCAAACACTTTTGCGAGTGAGTCCCAAGTTTAGCTAAATCCAAAGTGTAAAACGACTTATTTATAAAATAAGAAATTGACCAAAATGTTGTTTAAGAAACGTAGAATGTGTAAATAGTAAGTAAAAAATCATTAAGACATTGTGTAAAAAAACAATTATGTAAATACCAGTTGTATTTGCGAATTTTAATGTACATAAAATAAAATAAAATATATGGTTCCAGTAAAATTATTTTAAATAATTACGTTCAAATGTATAAGAAAATTTTAAGTTGTATGCCAATGGATTGTTCTATGCGGTGCGTAACAAAAGAAATTAAACTTTTGTGATCATTGTTAATGAAATGAAAGTGTAACTTCGATTATATGAGCTGTAGTATTTTTTAAACTTGTATTTCATTTTCATCCTTAAAAAAAAAACTAAAAAAACACCTACTGAAAGCTGTAAAGTACCGTATACTAATCAATTAATTTATCCTAATATAGTCCTATAATTTTTTACTAAAGGACGTATCTTGATTTATAAAACATTCACATTAAAAGCTTCAAAAGTAAATAATATATGAGGTTATTCACTGCAAATTAACAACTTGTATGTTTTTAGAACCAGATTTTGCTTAGGACTTCAATTCAAATCATAGTTTAGTAAAATTGATAAAATACGCTTTAAAAGAAAAAGGAGATATATTATTCACTGACTATAACAAAGGGTCGTCGTTATTTAGCCTAGTTTGTGAGACTATAATATGGCTTAAACTCGATTACGGGGGTATACTAAAGGACATAAGCACCCCACAAATTGTCCGGTACCGGAGGAAAAAAAGGGGATTTACTAAACAGTTTTACTATTCACAAGAATCAGATTTGCTTCAATATGCCAATGCATAGGACTGTCATCCAAGGTAAATAAAGGTACTAAGTTTTGTTTTAATACCACAACTACTTAAAACAAACAATTAATAACTAAAATAGATAATGCCATTAACAATAATATAATACGATGTGGTATTAAGCCCGCCTCGTCCAAAGTACAGGAATAAAATAAATAAAAAAAAACATTAAATAAAAAAAAATAACTTTAAAGGGCGTCAAGAAAATGTATGACTCTTTATTTAAGGATTATTTAAAGCCACCAAACTCATTTTAAGAAAGTAGTCGTCTTTCTTTAATTTTAATGATTTAATTCATGTTACATTTCTGATATGGTTGCCACACAATACATCTGTACCAATCGATACGGATAGTTGGAACTCTATAAAGTCGGACAACAGTCTTTCTACAGAACTTTGAAATCGCGTAGGGCTTGTTTTATGGAGCTGTGATGGCAGTCCCTTCACGTTCGGGCACGCCGTCATTGCGGCGGTAAGACCCGTTATGGAGGATTGGCTCGAGAGGCGTCACGGGACCCTCTCATACCGATTGACGCAGGTGATCACTGGGAAGGGATGTTTCGGAGATCACCTGTGTCTGATCCGCAAGGAGCCAACGCCTGAGTGCCACCACTGCGATGGCCAGACCGTGGACACGGCTCTCCACACGCTGGCAGAGTGCCCGGCGTGGGTTGAGCAGAGGCGAGACCTCGTGGCGGCCATCGGAGTGGGAGTTCTCTGGCTCGATAGCCTGATTGCGGCTATCGTGTGGAGCGAGAGTGCGTGGAACTCTGCCGTCTCCTTCTGCGAGCAAGTTATGCTCGCGAAGGAGACGGCGGAGCGGGACCGGGAGAGGTTTAGAACTCACCCTAGCAGAAGCAGGCCGGGGTGGCGGCGAGCGCACTGCGAAGCGCGCTCGCTTCAGACTCAGAACAACAATTTGTTTATCACGCAAAGTGTTGTACCATGTGGGGATCGCATCCACAACACTCAGCGCAGTAGGAAGCGACGAGGTGACCGCTTAAAACCACTACTCTATCCATGCAGTCTTTAAATATTAACTGTCAAATTAACTTGTTACTTTATGAAACCAAATTCTCGCTTTCGAACATAAACGAGTCGATAACTAATTCAAATTACTATGTAAATCTAGAAAAGTTTATACAATCTCTTATAAATTGTTAGGTTTGCTCTATCTATGTTTTCTGAAACTTCTTGCGACATTATCCTTAGTTATTGTGGACTAAAGACTTTAGTCCTTAATCACTAAGTGAGTCTTAAAAATCAATTAGAAATTAATCATTAGTAACAGTGATTTATGGAGTAATTCCTTATCATCAACATCAATTATTAGGTCACTAGCCGCTAGACATAATTACTTCACCTGATCGAAAGATCCTCTCTCAGCACTGGATAGACTCACTTTCATCTTGAACGGACTGCAACGAACACACTCGGTGGATCTTGATTGAAATATATAGCAAGCAAAGAGGTTTTTTGACTCAAAACTGATTTATATATAAAGGCATTCCAATCATTAAAAAGACAGTAGTGTACATTAAAAACTGGTACACAAAGTTATAAATTGCTTACT
This sequence comes from Arctia plantaginis, assembly GCA_902825455.1. Lineage (NCBI taxonomy): Eukaryota > Metazoa > Arthropoda > Insecta > Lepidoptera > Erebidae > Arctia > Arctia plantaginis. The sequence continues at coordinate 6,624,324 of CADEBD010000857.1, read as the reverse complement.
TTATACGGTTTACAACTTCCAAAACAGCTTATGATCAATAAGCTGTTTTGGAAGTTGTAAACAATTTGCATTGAAGCTCCGTGTATCGAGTACTTAACGAAAAAGAACATTTGTAGTAAAATTGCTTTGTAAATTTGTTTTAAAAAATGGGTTCATCCTTTGAGTCGCTATTTTTTAATTTATTACTGGTATTATATAGACGTAGGAAAAAGGTCATCAAATTAAATAGGAACTTTAGAGGTGTGTTGGTGTAACGTACAACTACGTTATTACTTTACTGGCAACTCTACTTCGACATTTTACTTGAGGTTAGCGCAATACTATAAGACCTCATTTCGATCGAGAAGATATATAATTTTGAATTGACTCTTGGCAGTTCATTTGTCTCTATGTTGTCATTACGAAGTACAGAAATAAGTCGTGCACATTTCAAAAATCAAAGTGTAAATGCTTATGTTCATTTCATTCATATACTAGTTCTATGTATATTTTTAATAAAAAGGCTAATAAAAGGTTAATAAATAATAATAATAAAAAAACAGTAATTGATTTTCGAACATATATCAATGTATTTTGATTTATTTGTAATCTGTCTTTAAGGTCAAAGAAATAATTTTACCGTACGACAGTCTGACGTCAGACAGTCGACAGCCCCAGGTGGTTTATCAGTGTCTCCTTCTGCGAGCAAGTTATGCTCGCGAAGGAGACGGCGGAGCGGGACCGGGAGAGGCTTAGAACTCTCCCGGCCCGCCAGGCCCGGGAACGGGCCAGGTACCGCAGGCGACTCAGGCGCCGGAAGTCGCAGAACGACCTCCGTCCTCCATAAGCGCAGGCTTGGGGGTGACAGGTGAGGCCATCTGTCACCCTAGCAGAAGCAGGCCGGGGTGGCGGCGAGCGCGTTGCGAAGCGCGCTTGCTTCCAGGGAGCAGAGGGAACATGGGGTTCCCACACGGGGGGGGGGGGGGGAGGTCGTCTACTCGTCTGTAGATGGCCCGAGATATGCCGGGGCACCAGGGACTTCCTTTCTAGGGATACCTGGTTCCCCGGCTATTAGTACCCGAGACGGCGTGCGGTTTTAGTCGATTTGAGTCCGACATGCCACCGATAGGTGGTATCCGATGGGATTTCCACTCGGAAAAAAAAAGGTGGTTTATCAGTTGTTGTGTTGTATGTTGCTTATTTGTACTTGGTACTGAGCATGATTTTTCTCGAAGAAAAAAATATCCTAAGAAACGCTAAAATAGTATGTTGTTTTATTTATCTTAGTATTATTTTTCTAAAAAGATAAATTACTCGAGTTATAATTAAGAATAAAAGTGATAGAAATTACTACATAGTCCATTACTGTATTAGGTAGTATTATAATGTTATTTTTATAAATAAAAAGAAAAAGAAAAATACTACCGCCTATTTATTATTAGAAACTCAACAGCTTGTTTTCCATACATATAGATTGAAGCCTACTTACTACCAGCAGTATTGGCCAATCCTTGCTTAAATACTAGTATGGACATAGATCAAAGATCTTAAGCCATTAAAAGAGTTTCCTGAAATCTTAAAAAGGCAGAAGTGTAAATGTAAACACAGCTGGTAGATGACGACAGACGTTGAGGTAACTACATTGAAAAGTTAATACATAAGAATGTGCTGCATGGACTCATATGCATGCATGGATATTACGAGTACTTAACTATCAGCAAGACTATGTACATTTTGCTCACGGTAACTGTTTCTAGATAGATGAAATGTATTAATATTTGAGAAACGTGAATCAAAGGTACGAGGCAACCTATTCATAATAGCATTCTAACTATTTCTTACCGTAGTTGGTACGATGAAGAGGGACATAGAATAATAGTAAAGATACGTAGAATAAAGACATGTCCAACATTGTACGTCTGTCAGCAAGTGACAGTATGTTATAATGTTCACAGTCATCAATGTATGATTTGTGACGCGAAAGCGAGAACGAACGACGAGAAATCTTAAAGTTAAAAATATTGAGAAAACCTGTCTGGATGCACTATGATCTGTCAACATATATTTTGTAATGAGGTGACCAAATGAGACAGCTGCATTCTAGAATACTGTGAACATAAACAAAGTGAACTGTTTTTAAGGTGTGACAATTTTGAATTGTAAAAGTAGGTAGTGTAAGGTTTAAATGGTAAATTTAAAATTATTATTAGAATCCTGGGCTAAGATAACGTAAAAATAATAAAAATGTAACAATAAATTGTATCCATACTTATATTACAAAACGTAAAAGTTTGTTTGTTGGTAATGGTGCCACGCCTAAACCACTAAACTGATTTTAAAAACTATTTAACCAATGGAAAGCTACATTATCAGCGAGTAACATAGGCTACTTTTTACTACGATAACCGATGAACACGCGGGCGGGCGGGCAAAAGCTAGTATCTAATAAAACTAATTACGCAAAAGATCGAGTATACAACTTTATTTTAACGTCTTGTGCGTTAACTTAATGCACTGCACTACACAAACACATAAATCTTGCTGTAATATAAAATATTATATCAATGATAACTTCAATAGTTCGTGTGGTGGCTGATTAAGAATACGGAATGTCACCACCCCTATTGATCCCATGGGTGTCTTAAGAGCCGACTAAGGGAGTAAACTACGCAGGACAACAGCACTGCAAAGAGAAAGAAAACTTGAAACAAACCCTATATCAACCCGTCTCGCCAGCGTGGTATAGTAGGTCAAAACCTGCTTTCTAAAGAGAGGCCTATGTCCAGCAATGGACTGTTATAGGCTGTTAATGAATGAATGAAATGAAAACTTCAATAGAATTAAGTTTCAAGTGGTCATATAATAGGTACTGTTTGTAATAAATTATAGAAGTAAGTAAAATAAAATAGGCAATGATTTGGGACGCTATGTGGAAAGACCCATAAAATGTAAATTTATCAGTAAATTCCCACCGTTTTACACTTAACCTGAATTTATACCTCAGTCGGTGTAGCGACTACAATAAATTTAACTGAGCCATAATCTTTACTATTTCTTCTTGTTTTGTGTCTATATTTTACGTTATGTGTGTATGTGCTACAATTACTGCAAACAAAAGCACGAGCACTCTGACTTTCAATCCACGCCGGTGAGTTTATTAAACCGTCTAAAATTCAGAGTGCGTTTTAATTAGCTCGGCTGCAACAAAAATACCCTGAACGCGAAAGTTGTCGTCATAATAATGTCAGCCATCGTCCACTGCTAGACATAGGCACTGCGAGCTATGTGCCCTACCTATATGACATAATATGTGGGAGATAAAAGTAAAACCTTCATCTAAAGAAAATCATTCATAATAAAACGATGACGAAGAAAAAGAAGTGGTTTATCCGCGTGTACGCACAGGGATACACAAGCAATCCTTTTTTATAAAAAAGCAAATTAGTGTTGATGAGACAAAGTAAAAAAGTGCCTGTTTACTCAGTTGTTTTCATAATTAGATGAGTGTTCACGAAACTCGTCAGTCGCACGTTCTTTGTAGAGATTAACGTTAATACTTGTGTTTGGGAAGGGTTTTCTGGGTAGGATGTAAATTTTAAATCACAAAATACTTAATCATGGTGCTCATGCCGTGATTAGTACTACATTAAATATGTTCGTATTACATTGTAAAATAAATATGAAAAATAAAACAGTAATATAAAGTAACCTTAAATACATGAATACATAATATATGAAATGCATAATTAGTAGAAATTCTCTACAGCATCTACAGCCGAGCTAATTAAAACGCACTCTGAATTTTAGACGGTTTAATAAACTCACCGGCGTGGATTGAAAGTCAGAGTGCTCGTGCTTTTGTTTGCAGTAATTGTAGCACATACACACATAACGTAAAATATAGACACAAAACAAGAAGAAATAGTAAAGATTATGGCTCAGTTAAATTTATTGTAGTCGCTACACCGACTGAGGTATAAATTCAGGTTAAGTGTAAAACGGTGGGAATTTACTGATAAATTTACATTTTATGGGTCTTTCCACATAGCGTCCCAAATCATTGCCTATTTTATTTTACTTACTTCTATAATTTATTACAAACAGTACCTATTATATGACCACTTGAAACTTAATTCTATTGAAGTTTTCATTTCATTCATTCATTAACAGCCTATAACAGTCCATTGCTGGACATAGGCCTCTCTTTAGAAAGCAGGTTTTGACCTACTATACCACGCTGGCGAGACGGGTTGATATAGGGTTTGTTTCAAGTTTTCTTTCTCTTTGCAGTGCTGTTGTCCTGCGTAGTTTACTCCCTTAGTCGGCTCTTAAGACACCCATGGGATCAATAGGGGTGGTGACATTCCGTATTCTTAATCAGCCACCACACGAACTATTGAAGTTATCATTGATATAATATTATATATTACAGCAAGATTTATGTGTTTGTGTAGTGCAGTGCATTAAGTTAACGCACAAGACGTTAAAATAAAGTTGTATACTCGATCTTTTGCGTAATTAGTTTTATTAGATACTAGCTTTTGCCCGCCCGCCCGCGTGTTCATCGGTTATCGTAGTAAAAAGTAGCCTATGTTACTCGCTGATAATGTAGCTTTCCATTGGTTAAATAGTTTTTAAAATCAGTTTAGTGGTTTAGGCGTGGCACCATTACCAACAAACAAACTTTTACGTTTTGTAATATAAGTATGGATACAATTTATTGTTACATTTTTATTATTTTTACGTTATCTTAGCCCAGGATTCTAATAATAATTTTAAATTTACCATTTAAACCTTACACTACCTACTTTTACAATTCAAAATTGTCACACCTTAAAAACAGTTCACTTTGCTTATGTTCACAGTATTCTAGAATGCAGCTGTCTCATTTGGTCACCTCATTACAAAATATATGTTGACAGATCATAGTGCATCCAGACAGGTTTTCTCAATATTTTTAACTTTAAGATTTCTCGTCGTTCGTTCTCGCTTTCGCGTCACAAATCATACATTGATGACTGTGAACATTATAACATACTGTCACTTGCTGACAGACGTACACTGTTGGACATGTCTTTATTCTACGTATCTTTACTATTATTCTATGTCCCTCTTCATCGTACCAACTACGGTAAGAAATAGTTAGAATGCTATTATGAATAGGTTGCCTCGTACCTTTGATTCACGTTTCTCAAATATTAATACATTTCATCTATCTAGAAACAGTTACCGTGAGCAAAATGTACATAGTCTTGCTGATAGTTAAGTACTCGTAATATCCATGCATGCATATGAGTCCATGCAGCACATTCTTATGTATTATATGATGAAGGTTTTACTTTTATCTCCCACATATTATGTCATATAGGTAGGGCACATAGCTCGCAGTGCCTATGTCTAGCAGTGGACGATGGCTGACATTATTATGACGACAACTTTCGCGTTCAGGGTATTTTTGTTAAAAAAACCCTGAACGCGAAAGTTGTATAGTTAGACTTTATGAAAACTTTAGTTTATTTCGGTGTTTCTTCTCAAGGCTATTTTTAAATGACGACCGGACCATTTAGCTTTGAAGAAAAAAGTTCTACTTGCAATACATAAATGAAAATTTGTATAATAAAAATAAAATAATTTGACTTGAATAAACAATTTATATTTAAGTATTGTTTGCATATATGTATAATTTTTCTGAACTGTTTATAAAAGTGGTACCAAAAGTTCACACAACTTAAACGGTATTTTTAGTAGTTAGTTGTTTTTCCAATTATCATGTATGGAGAAGTACGTAATATTACCAAGCCAACAATCATTTGCTAATTCGTTGGATAATATCTTTGGATATCTGTGTACGTCAATTTTGATTGATTGTAATTAATTAACTTAACCCTCGCTCATGTATGATTAATATATTCGAGACACGACGATAGACTGACGTGTTTGTTCATTTTAGTAATTATGTTTATCTACGGTATTCCTTTTCAGGGCTAAATGTACTGTTTTAGGGTTTACTAATATCGTGGATGAGCATGATTATAAATTTATATCCTGACCATCAGTGTTAATAAATATCGTTATTTAGTTGATCGTTACTCCTTCTTATTAAAATATATTAATTAAATCCTAAACTACTGTCTCTCTGCAACTTTTGATCCATCCTAAGGTTGCCTGGAAGAAATTGCATTTAGCAATAAGGCCGCCCTTTGTACACTTGATATTTGATCGCTGTGTTCCTTTCTTGTAACTCTGTAATTTAGTGTGCAAATAAAGAGTTTTCTATCTATCTATCTATCTATCTATCTAAACGTTCTCTCCTTTCAAGGAAAACAATAGACTAAACCTATATAAATTATATGTACACTGTCCACGTACAAATGTATGTTTTGTTGTTAGTTGTAGAATCCTTAACATCCAAATAAAAGCTATATCGATTTAGAGTACTTCCAACCAAGTAAGCGGACGTATTTTCAATTACGGTAAATACGTTTATTAATACTTAAAGGCAGTATATATATAAATTGAATCTGATGATCGCTTTCGCATAAACTCTGAACATACCAACATTGATTGTTACATATTAATGAGAGCAGGGTAATAAAGTATATTTTATATTCCTAGAAAATTTACTGCAATAAATATTGTATTGGACTAGCGCACTAATAAAATTAACAACTAACCAATAAAATTTATCTTAATTTAAATCAATTTTGATTGTGTACGCTTTAAGAACTCAAAAGTTCTGTACCGGTTGAGCTCAAATTGTGACACAATATACAACACTCTACAAAGATGGTTTTTATCTACTTTTTTGCAACAGTGAACGTGGCAGGGTACAGCTAGCTTTGAATAAATATATCCTTTTAATTTCTTTCAAATTTGCAAATTTTCTAGAGAATATAATAAGTAATGGTGACAATAATGTCAAAATATTGAAGCGTAATGTTAAAGCAGACAACATGTACGAGTGCATGTACGTCATTAACGTTGCAGAGTATTATATAAACAAATGGTAAAACAGGTCAACTGCAAGTAGAACTTAAATGAAAATTCTCTTTTATTCAAGTTTTACCCGCACACTTGTTTGTTTGCAATTTCCTGGCACTAATTCCTTCCGTTTATAACGTTATTCTGTTCAGTCTATTGCTTTTTTTATGTAAACTTTAAAAAAAACAATACATTTGGTTACCCAATGTGGGTTATAAGTGAGTTATTAAACTTAGTCACATATCCGAACTTTTCAAACTTGGTAGTGCAAAGTATTTTTTGTAAAGTTCAAGAAGACTCATAAAGTAAATTATTATCATTAGTATCAAAAATGAATATTCTTATGTTCTCTTTATTACATTACATTAAAGCCGTTGTTAAGTGTTTGGTAGCTACGGGTCAGTATCGTCTATAGCACTTCAAAAAAGCTTTCGAACTAAACGGTATTCTTATGTTGTGTTACTATATTTGTAATTCAGTTAGTTGTTATTCTTTAACTACCGCGACTTGAATGTGCATTAAGTGTGTACATGCCATATGGTTACTAAATAAAAATTAATATCTTCAATGCTGAGTCTTGACTGATCTGTGCACATGTATCACACTAATGATACATTATATATGTGCGTGTTAGACGGACATTCAACGTCTGTTTTTACATAGAGAATAAATATAGCCAGAAAAATATGACAGTAATACATTTTTGTCTTACCTTTTGGTGTTGCAGGGCGTGATATTATACGAGTATTGTACTATTTATTTTACGTGGGAGTAAGAACTGTGTGTGGGAGCAATAACCAAGAGGACTTTCTGGAATTTGTGTGCAAAGAATTTGTGTTTGAACTAATATTGCGACGAATGTTTTTTCGGCAAAGTATTCTAAAAAAAGCATTAGTACATTTTATTATATATATTTTTGTCGCATCTGAATTATTTTCGTATTCGTATTGGTGTCTTTGTCTTTGAATATTTATTTGCTTTTATTATCAATAGGATTGATTATGATAATGACTTTCTAATGGCAGATTATAATATTTTTCACCGCTATTAATATCATCACTGCTATTAATGCACTAAAGCTTAAGTTATATTTGTGCGTGGAAACGCTAATCTTTAAAATTCTCTCAGAAAGGAGACATATATGTGTATACATATAATAAATAAAATATATGTACTTACATAATATATATTAGCTCCGATAGACTGATTCTGAATATAATCTAATCTATTCTACAAATAATAAACAACTTCAACAACGTAACATTGTTCCTTTTTGTATTACAATAACCTTTTCTTTTTGATGTTGTTTTTTTTTCTCAGCCGTCTTTATAATGTTTATAAAAAGTACTCAACAAACATAACTGTTCTGTTGGAAGTCCAAAATATTTTTCTTTTTGGGATAAATGATGTGTACTGTACACTAATCGATTTGCTTCGTTTAATTTACCTGGCCCTATACAAACTAATGGTAAGGGTTGCGTCACTGACGTGAATGACCTTTCGTAATCTATTGTCTTTTTTTTCTAATTCGGGGTTGTTTATTTTGGCCGTGCCAATCTTGTTTGTGACCATCTGTTAAGAGAAATAATAATAATAAACGTAAACTTTTGAAACCCAGTAGCAATACTCGTATTAGTACTGTCGTCAAAAAGGATAATTACCTGTTATCAGATAAACAAGTTAAAGGTGCGTGTAAAAGGTTCGTGACAATATTAATATTCAAAGTTTTCTACGATACCAAATATAAAATGATTAAACTAGTAGCATCATATCTGCCTGTGTTTATTTGTAATAACCCGTTTCCCAATGGAAAATAAAATAAACTTCAATTAAATCGATTTTTAAATTTAAAATCATCATTTTACCAGATTCATTGAAAGAGACACTACGATCTTGCTGACGCAACTAAAGATTACGTCTTATATAGGATTGAAACATTAAAATAGTTCATATTATAGTCACATGAATATTTATTACCCTACAACCACATATTAATTAAAACCAGAAGTTGAACCGGAAAGCCAGTTCAAACGAGACTACTACAAAAAGCTTCAGAATATAGTCGGCAATATAAAACTCAACGAAAGACTCCTTTATTTTTCTTCCGTGCGGAAATCCCTTCGGATACCACCTATCGGTGGCATGTCGGACCCGAACCGACTAAAACCGCACGCCGTCTCGGGTACTAATAGCCGGGGAACCAGGTATACCCTAGAAAGAACGAAAGACTCCTATGATTTGCATGCACGTTTGACCTTAAGGCAGGTATGGCACGTAAATAGCTATTCACAAAAGAGACTTAACACAAATATTGACAGCTTTACCGGACTACCCATTCCAGAAACACTGGGTGGGGTCTGAAGATCGCTTTTTCAAAACTATATATATTTTTAAGAAGTCTGAAACTCGGCTTGAAGATTTGAATTATTACTAAAATATTACTAATATTACATCACACATCACATCAACGAAAAAAAAATGAAAACTTCCTGAGGCCAGTTATTGTTTTCAAAAAACTTGAGACACTTTGAAAACTAAATCTGACGCTATGAAAAAGACTGAACCTACAAAATATTCTACGACCGCGTCAATCACGCATTCGGGTTTATTTGAAGAGATGTTATTTTATATTCATACAAATTGGTTTTTCTGTAGTCTGACATTTGTTACCAAGTATTGTTTGGATGATAGAAGGCTTCAAAATTTTTTGTACTTACAAGTACAAAATTTTTTTACATTCTTAACTTATTAGAACTTAAGTAGATCTATTATTGTAATACTATTCATCAAATAACATGATTGGCACATTTAATGTCCATCACATACTTATCTCTACATAACCAATTCTAAATGAAAAGAAATAAACACTTTTTGTTCTTGTACCTTAATTTTACATTGGCATGAAACTGCTACACTAACATAATATATTATATTAGGTATCCAATTACTTTCTTATTACTTTTTTAATCTTAATGAAAAATAGTCATCATTAATGACTAAAAGAGCAAAATTAACTAGTAACTAGACAAACTAAAAAGTAGAAAATAATTTTCGTCCTTAATCGTAAAAAAGCTTTTCGAGATATTTTATAATATATTAACTTTACTTTTACCTATTACTGTCAACAAAATATTTTTACAACAATTAAGATCTAGCGCCCCACGCATTTTTATGATTAACGACGAAAATTAATTTCTATTTTTTAGTTTGTCTTAATCGTGTTTTTTTTTAAATAAAGTTTATTTTTTATCATACGAGTACACAAATAACACGGACGTTTCGTATCACTGAAAAGCACTTCCAATTACTTTAAATGTGTCGATTTCCATAAAGTCAATAATCAATAATTCACGAACATTAAAATTTGCATTTAGTACCGGAAAATGGTTAATAAAATTTCAAAGTTTCTCTTTTTAGTATAAAAATAGTGTAATAATATAATAATTGTTGTTGAAGATAGTAATTTAGTTTATGAAAAAAAGGCTGATGTCAATGAAATTATGGGTTTTGAACACAAAGGATATTGCAATCAATGTTCAAAATCGTGTTCAAATATCTAGATATTTCTGTAAATCAGTTATAAAAAGAAAACAATGAAATCGATCTAAAAATTCGCAATAAGTTTTTAGAAATATGCAAGAAATATTTTGCTTTCTCACTTTTCCTATCGCGACGATTTTTGCAATATGGTATTTCTGTGATTGCCACAATGCGTCGTGAATATTCTTATAATCTTTTATTACCAACGATTTGTGGACCCTGATCCGAAATAAATGATTTAATGTTATTATTAATAGAATCATACATGAATTTCACGATGTGGATATTTTACAGTAACTACAACGTGTCCTGGGCTGCTTTTGCTCAATGAGTGTTTTTGGTCTTTGAGCGTAACATAATATAATAAGACTGTCAACTCTAGAATTTACTCGATGTGATAAATGAGCAAAAAATATTCTTTCGTACAATCCCGCGCTAGTTCAAACTAAAATGACACTATCAAAACAAGTTGACAAGTTTAAATTTATAAAATCCGTGCATTTATTCTGAACATCTCAATGATTTGTTTTACGACTTTAATTTAACAGAAATTGAAATAAATATCTAACAAGAAATTCAATGTGACGTGGACAGTACATAAAGAACAAAAAGACACTACGTCATAACATTCGGAAATTAACTGAAAGCTCGTGATGATTGAGAATGTTTATTGTCATTGCATACTATTCTACATCATATGTCATTCTTTGTATACGCCGTCTCGGGTACCAATTGCTGGGGATCCGAACCCGAGATCACTGCACCACCGAGGCAGTCAAAAAAAACCTAACCATAAAAATAATAACCCATTTATATTTTACGTTAAGTCTGAGTTATAGTATTGGTGCTAGATTTGTTAATATTGTTAATGAAAAATAACAGTGTAAACTTGATCATTTTCCTCTTAATTAAGACTTAAATTTCTAACAGAAAACTGTACGGGCGATTTTACCCATTAGATTAAAGTCTCATATTTCCTTAGGGTAGCCCTATTGGACCTATGTATATACCCTATTATACATAATCTATAAGTCTCACGTAGTATTTCAAATATTTGAGAAAATTCAAACACTCTATTCGTATACATATTTCAACTAATTATTCAAAGCTCTTTTTGACCGACTTCAAAAACACATAAGAGGTTATCAATTCGTTCGTTTATTTGCGTTTAGTAGTCGTTACGTCATGTTGCTGAGCTGATGATGGAAGGGTCTTTGACCCTTAGTAGTTTGAGGATAACTCTTTCAAAAATCTAATCATGTATGGACTTTGTTTTTTTTATTTACAAGATATTTGTTAGGTGATTGATTTGGGTTACAGAGATACTATGTATATGTGTACACAAGAGCAATCAATGAGATTACAAAACATTTAGACAAAAACAAAATTTAGTTACGCAATTATTTTCATGTTCGTTACCTCCAAACTCTTTTATTTGTTAACCGATTATGGAAATTCTTTCTTTATTTGGAAGAGTATATTTTCCCTTTAGTTCGATTCAAATGTGAAGAAAAAATAAAACTCCTAGTTTTGGAAAATTAAGTAATGTGGAATACAATATATTTTCAGGTTCAAATGTTACGTCTTACTACCTTATCTAAATAAAGTAACGGACCTTTTAAACTATATTTAATAAAATTTAACAAACTACAGTTTGGTACTATACACTACGGTACGTAGTGTTTTAAATGTCGTACTTATCTACGCATCACAAACATATCTGACACTAAAAAGGGTAAAATAAATCCTTTAAAAAAAAGCGAACCGACTGCAAACAATACTGTCAAAGAACACAAAAAAATTAAAAATGATTACAAATTAATGTAAAAAGAACATAAGTACTCTCAATATGTAGCCACTTTTCTTCTCAGGCGGACTACTCACCGGCTGACCCAGTGGAGAGATTCACGAGATTACCTCAGGGCGCCTTGTAAGAGAACAGAAGTGTGTGCGTGTGGGCAACCTACGGGACTCCTTAGAGGAAAACAACTTACACCTCAGTCATACATACATGTATATTTCAAAAAAAAAAAATTAGTTACAATAATTAAAAAAAAAATTAATTAGTGGGTATAAAAAAAACCGCAGCGGCGCGCGTCAGAGCCGAGCTGGTGGTGCTCGGAGCCTCCTCGTCTTCACTCCAGGAGGTCACTTCCCCTTCCGCCCGAGTCGGCTATTTATATTAGGTATTGAGGAAAGTTCACTATTGGTATTAATAAAGTTAACGAGAAATACGTAACCCTTGAGTACGGCTGTCCGCTTGCTTTGTGAGCCACGTGACTGCCAGTTTGCCAGAGGGTACCGAGAAACTTGAATTCGCACCAGAAGGCCACAAATGAACAAGCACGCCGTCTGAGACTGACCGTCTTGACCCGAAATCTGGGACCCTACGAATGGATTAGCACTCATATTATCGATCAGGTTCCAGAAACAAATAGGTACAAGAAAAATTAAGAATATACTCACCACTTTCGTGGGTACTTTGAAAATATTACGAAAATAAAATCACCAGACAAACAAAACACTATTTAAGATTGGAAGACAAGAGTTAGCAGAGTGTCCCCCGTGGCTGAAAGCCGGACTTATATATGTTCGGTTTGTGAAGTTTCCAGAAAGAATCCCTACTTAACATTTTAAACTGTCACTCAAATAATCAACGAGGTTAACACGAACAAAATCAAAAGTAACTCGCTTCCTACCATAACAAAACACTTTTAACACCTATACAATTTGTCATGATAAATTAATAAAATGACTTACCTACAAAACAAACGCCATCTACAATATAACAGGTAACATAATAATAGCAATAGTCCCCTCTAGTCTGTTTGAAGTCGGTGCCAAGACCGATGCACAATAAATAATACTGGTCTATGTCAGCTTTATATTAGCGCGCTAAAAAATTAAGAGTTCAATATAATTCTATTGAAACATCGCAAATTTTGTTAATTAATAACGAACCTTATCAACTAATTAATAAAGCATTCAAAATAATAATATCATTGGAAATGTGCGTAACCCACTTTAACTCGTTCAGCATGTTTTGCAAAGCATGAAGACTGTTGCTGCTGCCGCGCTACATTCTAACAAGCCCATCAAGCACCCATTTGGCTTGGCACGGACTTCAAACAGACTAGAAGGCTGTTGCTATTATAATATTACCTATATTATATATATTGCGGGTTACTTATTTTAGTTTTTTAAGTCAGATTTGTAATTATAGTATCTATATCTGCATTAATTTAGAAAAGTATCTGAAAAGTATCTTAGAAAAGTATAATTTTACTCCATATGTTACTGTCCTCGCTTTTACTATAATAGGAGTATATACTCACAGCACTCAAGCACAACAAGACAGCTACACACATACCTACACAATACGTATATCAGTGTGTTGACTCGGTGTTGTCATCGGAACTGAACCATTAATATAAAGTTAAGTAAGTTTGAAATTACAAATTGGATATTTATAAATTACAAACATAATTAAAGGCCTGTGTGTATATATTTTACCGTTGATATTACGGAAAAAAATATGTATTTAAAGATAAAAAATGAGTGACATCATTCAGAACAGGAAACCGACCTTTTGTTTGAAAAGCAACTCCCGCATTAGGAATATACATATATTATCCTGTGTCACGGGGGACTTTACAAACATACATGAAACGGTTAAAAAGAATACCCAGACTCAGAACAACAATTCGTGGATCACACAAAGTGTCGGCCCAGGTGGGTTTGGATCCACAACACTCAGTGTAGTAGTAAGCATCGTGGCGACCGCTTAAACCATTACGCCATCCGTGCAAAAACACATATTACGGTAAACAACGTCGGAGACGTTTTATTGAACGGTAGCTTAAAGTACTTTACATTTTAAAAACAATAGGGTCTTGAAAACCATTTGACGACTCATTTTTGAATTCCAGTTTTGACTTATATAATCAATTCAGTTTGAAGTTTGAATATATGAACAAAATTAATGTCTGACATGACAAACTAAAATAAAGCTATGTTGGTTGGACGATAATATCAAAGCTCCCGTGTGTATAATATTAGAACTTGCCAGGTAGGTTTCCTTATTGCGTCTAATAAAACCATCCAAGCAAGCATTGAATCGCAATTTATCACAAAGTTAAAGGAAACTTTAGTTAGCACCACAGATTCAGATTATTTGTGCATTTTTTTGTTAGGTACACATATAAAATAATTCGAAACGTCCCGGATTAGTTCCTGTTAGTGTAAAGGTTTTATTAAAAACTAGTATTTATCATACTAATCTTCTTTGAGTGGTGGTTCAGGCAGTTATAATATTTGTTTTTTCCACCCGTGTTCATCAAATTCCATATAGCTATGAATGTATTAATCCATGATACCATATCTGTTATAATTTGCAGCCAAATACTGAGCTGAAAAAAATTGTGATAAGTGGCAACGGAAAGAGCATGAAACGTAAGAAACAATATAAGATACTAACAATGAAAAATAAATAAGAGAAATTAGACGCTCTGAAATACTATCCGATTTGGATAAAGAACATAAAAATAATTAATTAAGAATTACAAGACATGTTCGGGATGCATTATAAGTTTTGTAGTTTTTGTCACTAAATTTAAATAAATTACTTGCCCTGGAAGTATATTTTTTTTATCGTATGTGTTTTTCACAAGCACTGTAAAACATTTTCCTATAAGAGAAATACTATTAATTAGAAAATGAAATAATAACTCAAAATGGTGGAATTGTAATGGTTTGATAATTAATTACATTTGCTTTACATTTAGCTAAAAATTAGAAGTAAGACCGCTCAGCAATAATTTATCTTAGTAGTAAGTTTGAGTAAGTTTTTTTTTTAAATATATACATGTATACTTATAGAGCTTTGATCAAATCTTGGTCAAAATCGTCACACACGTAGTTTCCTAAAATTTCATTATCATATTTCAGAACCTCTGTGGATTTGGATAAGCATTTCTAATTTAGCCTAATCTAAATACATAAGGAAACGATCTCAGTACCCTAACTCTGATCACGTTCATTCTATTATTATTTCTTTATTTAGATTATGTTAGATTAGGCTTTCACAGGCGTTTAATAATTTATGCAGAGGCAAAAGTGCACAAACAATTTTTCGAAAAGTTTTTTGTATTTATTTTATAGTCGTCCAAAACCTCTTTTCTAAGGAGACCCTTATGTCCAGCTGTGGAATATTAGAGGCTGTGATAATGATGATCAGATGTAGTTCAATAATGTAACAGACGTTTTGTTAGTATTTCGATTACATAATCATATTTTGACTTTATTGTTATTGATTTGCCATAATGTACTTGCTAGCTGTAAGATTTCCAAATACATTAAAATAAAATAAATAAAATAATAACAAATCCTAAATTACAGGCCTATACTATTGTAATCAGACTGCCGATAAACATACTAATATGTGTTTCTTAATAAATACATAATATACATACATAAATTATACCTAGACGCAGGAAAAAATTGCCCTGGGTGGGAATCGAACTCACGACCGGCTTACACTACACCAACAGGCCCGTAAATGTAAAATTTACTATTAATTTTCATTAAATACTACATCTGTTTTCATTAATATTCAATAAAAACGTTTGAATTAGTGAATCGAAACGAGGCAAGTACGATGACACCAAATCGATTAGGAGGAAAACATAAATAATAAGGTCGTTTTCAATTGTCACCGTTATCTCATGAATATCACTCCGGCTCCCTTATATATTTTAAATTTGTGAATCCATAATGGGGCAATGACATTGAAAATAGATGAGAAAAATATGATAATACAAATTGATACAAATTGTGCACTCGGGTTAAAATTTTTGCAGAAGTGATAAATTAGATAGATTTTTTCTATATTTTTTACGTCTGACGCATTTTATCTTTTAATCCATTAAAGTTTTATGTAAATGTTTTCAATAATAAAGGTATGATAGCCAATCAAAATTTTTCCAACACAAGCTATTAATTGATTAATGGGTTTACTTTAAAGTCACAGCTGGTTTGGGTTGCAGGTACTGCTCAAAATATTTTTTATATTCCTCATAATCATTATTCCTTTATTTCCATAATCCTGGTTTCCATCTAGTTCAAAACCAAAACCACCTTTCTAAGGAGAGGCTTATGTCCAGCAGTGGACTATGAAAGGCTGTTGATGAAACTCATGGGCACCATCATGAGGCACTCATTTTTCAATTTATTATATCTTATTGATTTGATGCAAATGAGTCAATATTGTAGGTAAGGTAACGTTAGACCATGCCGCTAATTCCTGAGTAGTTTGACTCGGATCGGCTGCTACCATCTCTTTCAATTCAATTCACTTGTGTGGGCAATCTTCCACATGGTTCGTTCTTCAAGTTGAAGGTTCTATTACGAACGCATTTAAACCAAAAACGCACAGTGCGTTCATTAGCAGTCCCCTCTCCACACGCAGCGTTGATATTGTGAGCCGTCTCTGCCGCGTTAGTACCGCGTTAGAACTCGTATTCAAAAAAAAAAAAAATGTATATAAAAATGACTTGGATTTGCAAAGTATCCATTTTTCCCTTCTAAGCTGAATAAAAAAAAACAATTGAAAGACGAATATCAAATGTTGCACATTTTTTAAAAGAAGAATCTCATAGATGTAATGTGAAAAAGTTTCACACGAAAATCTCACAATATGAAGGTTTTAAGTCAATTCAAGGTATCTGTTGCTATAAAACGGCAGCTTCATACTTTGACCCCTATTATTATGGGGTGAGAATTCTCATTATCTAATTCTCCGTTTTTTTTTATTTTTACACCCTTTCATAACACAAATTTAGTATTTTAACTTAAAATATTGCTGACATTTTTGATGCCGTACGGACACTGAAGTTAGTCATTACTGACAGGAAAATGTACCAAAATCTTTTGTTTCAGAGTTTTATGATTTATTATTTAAAAAATATATTAATGTGTAATAAAATTCCTATCATAATAGATAGAATAATATCTATACTAATAATATAAAGCTGAAGAGTTTGATTGCTTAGTTGAACACGCTAATCTCAGGAACTACATACATGTCAGATTTGAAAAAATATATTTTATCGAGGAAGGCTATAGGCTATATACCATAACGCTACATCATATATAACGATACAGAGTTACCGTTGTGTGCGCCACGTAAACGGTTAAAGTTTCGTAAAAATCATGTATGCCAGAATTGTTCCCCTGTAAACATTCATAAAAAGTTGAGGACAGTATATCTATCTTTTAATGTTAGCTCACTATAACCTTTCTGTGCCGATGCCAATAAATAGACAAGAAGTTTTAGAGTAATACCTAATCAAGGTAGTTTATTCGCGTAATTTTATTATTAAAGTATAGTATAGTACTAATCTCAGAGGTACCGTTACACATTTCTGACAGATAGAAGTATAGCGATGGGGTCAAAGAAATCGATTACTAAAATATCTGATTCTTAAGATTTAGATATAATTTCTTCGTATGTACTAATAGATTACAGTTTTAAACATTTATGTATGTTACTATAAAAGCCAGTGTAATGGCACATCATATGTTTCACTAGTAAATCTTAGTGTGTATACTAAGATTTACTAGTAAAACCGTACTAGTATATTATTGTACTTAAATGGTTACAAAAAGGTACCACCTTTGGCCCATCGTTCGGCATGTTTAGATGAATAGATAGATAATAAAATAAAATAAGTCTTTATTACTGTTATTCTTAAACTTATGTGTAGCAGCTTGTCTCTCGACAAAGGCCAAGGACTTCCATGCAGTTCGATCCCTAGCTATTCGGGTCCATTTAGCGCCCCCCATTTGTCTGAAGTCTTCTTCCCAACGTTTACACTGTCTCTTTATTTCTTTTGGTGCCCCTGGGACACCACTCTGTTATTATTTTTGTCCACTTTTCTTTCGTATCCCGTAACATATGTCCTGCCCAACGCCATTTTAACCTTCTACTAACGATATGCGCATTTTTTAATGTAGTTTTAGTTCTAATTATTTCCAAATTCACTCTGTCTTCTTAATCCTATTACACTTCGTTCGATGCTGTTCTGGCACACTTTTATTTTATTAGATAGCTGATCTGTTAAAGCCCATGTTTCACATACATAAGTTAAGCCCGGGAGTATGCAAGTGTTATTTACAGTTCTTTTAATTTTTATGGACATTTACTCATTTTTCGTTCTTTCACTAAGGTTCCAAAATGTTTCCATGTCTTTGTTATTCTTCTATCTATTTCTTTATGCATGTTGTCAAGGGGTGATATCTATTGTTCTAAATATATGTATTCATTAACATATTCTGTTTCTTTCTCGTTAAACATTATAGGATCTGAATCTGAATGCTGAGCGTTAGTAGTTATATTTGTTTTGCTTATATTCATTGACGGTCCCGCTGTAACACTTTCATCAGCCAACTGCTGCACCATTAGTGCCAATCGCCGTGAATCTTCAGAAAATAAGGTTTAATGTTTGTGGTGCATATTTACAAATTCCATATAGCATTACATAATTACTCATACATATGCATGAATAAATATTCACACACTAACATACATATATAAATATGTGAATATGAGCTCTTTTTGAGAAGCCTGTGCTGGAAGACGCACTCCTTTTCTCCTGACCACATTATGTTTTTTGACAGTGATGAACAAGCAAAAATAAGAAATTAAAGAGGAGATATCTACACTAGACCTCGGTTCATTAAGTATGTTCCATTCTTCCACCTTCTATCCATTAGACAGATAACAGATACCAAAAAATAGGTCCATTTTAAAGTTGTCATTACAGGTAAAGAAAGAATACACTATGCGGTGGTTACATGAAAAAATATGACAGATTACTTTAAAAGAAACCGTAGGGACGCCTCCTCATAAATGATTCTATTAGTTTACCCGTAACATATTATTATACACTTCATACATTATTCTATCTCTCAAAATTATAATATAATCTCACTCAGCTGGTATTCATCAAGATTGGTATACAGTACTATACTGTTTCTTTTATATTCCATTTCGCAAATACTTTCAAACTGCATCGAAGTTACGAGTATCAAGTAAAAGGTATAAAAGTTTTACAAAGAGCATTAAAATGTTACTTTTAATAATGACTGAGTTGTAAAATTTTGGCATAGTAAAGTACTGATAAATATTGCCACTTATGTATAAGGTTTTTATTGTTGTAATATTGGTGTGTCAACACAATTGTATAACAATAAGTAAGTAATAAGTAAGGTCCCTTTTGTCCTTTCTTAATAAAGTTAAACATTTCTAACTGTACTCTGTTGTTTTCTCTCACTCGCTCTCTCTTTACAGAAGCCTACGTAATATAATAGTAGGGGAGCCCATGGTGCTAAATGGGGATTTACTCGAGCATCATGGGGACATAGAAAGATTAGGCAATAGAATAATGTTGCATAATGAATAATGTTACACATGCATTACACATAATGTTACACCTTCAGAGGTGGAAAAAAGCTTCTACAGGTTTTCAAAAATGGAAGGGGAGGAAATAAAAAAAAAAAATTCGGGCACGTTAGATATTTTGAGGATAGGTTATTTGAACGCCAAAAATGATCCTATTGAAATGTCTGACGATTTTAAAGTGACACAAGCTGGTAGCAAATTATCGAACATGTAAACTGCAAATTCGAAAAACCGCTCTTTTTTTTTTTTTTTTCATAAAATGTATTTTTGCAACTTTGTGACCCTGCCATTGCTTTATATCACACTCAGATGTTTTTAAATACACACCTATGTGTGTATAATTGACTCGATTTACCTTAATCTTACACGATCGAGTATTTTTGGCCATCAATTTTTTATACTAATCTGATGGGCTGCCCTAGACGATCCCCCTGTATATAGGGCTCATGTATGGTAGAGGTACTCAACTGGGTGTAAGGTTTTCCTCCTACGTTAATCTGCCACGACCGAATAAATCCCAAAATCGCTCCTAGGGCTCCCCTGCTACAATGATTAAATCACAAGAAAAGGAAACTCTACTCTCTCTTACCTTTAATTAATTTTCATAATATCAATAAATCTTCCTTTAAACGAAAGCTGTCTTAAAAGTGTCAGATTGAAGCTATTATTAATATAGCCTTTTTAACATCAATTTTACATTATTATGTTCAATGTTCCGCCGATATTCGTTCATAAATTATCTGCTATAGACGTAAAAGTATATGGCAATTATGATATTACACATAATATTATCTAATATCTTTGATCAATGTTTGTAGATATGTATAATAATTATAATATTCAGATCTGAATCTCAGAAATAGCTCTAACGATTTTCATGAAATTTAGTATGCAGAGGGTTTCGGGGGTGTACCAGGGACTTCCTTTCTAGGGTATACCTGGTTCCCCGGCTATTAGTACCCGAGACGGCGTGCGGTTTTAGTCGGTTCGAGTCCGACATGCCACCGACAGTTGGTATCCGAGGGGATTTCCGCACGGAAAAAAAAAAAAAAGAGGGTTTCGGGGACGATTAATCCATCCAGCTAGGTTTCATTTTTATACCAAGTAAAGCTCAGTCATCCAGGTACTTACTTACAGTATAATCTGCACATATAATAATAATATTATAATATTTTTATATATTTAATATTTTATACTTATATACTTTTTTTTTGTAAATACATACATATAATACATAAAAAACACCCAAACTCTGAAACAAATATTTGCAGATCGTACAAACATTTGGTCCGACTCGAGAATCGAACCCGAGACCTCAGCACAGCAGTCGCATACGCTACCTATTGAGGAGGTGCGCAATGACTTTGCGACTCATTTGGGGTTGACGTTTTCCCGTTTCTTATGAACGGTATGGTGTATTCTGACAAAAAATAACAAAACTTTGAAAATAGAAGACATTTAAAAACGTCAATAATACCAAAACTTGTTTTTTTCCTTAATTGATAAGTTTACAACATTATTTTTTGTAAGGCACTTTTTCTGTTGAATCCCTTTCATCATATTCGAGTCACCACGGTATTAACGTTATTGCAAATAACTCAAATCATTAATTTCATAGTGGGGGAGCCATGGTTTGATTCACATATACTCGTAGGCCGATTCAACTAGACTCTAGTTGCATCTAGACTAGACTGTAGACTATCACTCTACTTACTAGAGTGACACCATGGCCTCACAAGAAATAAACGTTAAGCAATTTTTACGTTCCTTTTCACCTAGTGATTAAAGTTAGCGAAGGCCTAACCCAAAAGACTTTATGCCTCTGAACGTATCGGTAGTCAGCCTGGATTTGTGCCTCGTAACACCTATCATAGATAGAATTGTTTTCGTTTATACCCAAGACGTGTAAAACATAATACCTTTCCTTTAAGACCTTTCACGTAACATAAAGTTACCCTTGTAAACATTTTTGTTTTGAGAGTATTTTCTAGTGTGTGAAAGCCTAACCAAACACTTGAAGCAAATGGTAGCGTACTTACTGATTGCTTAAGAGCTTTTCCAACACGCGTCACATTTTATTTGCAAATGTATCAGCCATAATATGTATATATTACATCAGTCATAGTCAACTGTTAATGTTAGTTTTTTGCAAATCCTTTATACTCGTATTAGAAATTGAAAAAATAAATGCATGTTTTGTTAGAATCTATAGTTATAAATAATAATCTGTTTTTCATATTCTATAAAGATAAAATTTCTTATTAACTAATAACTTATATTACCTTCATCTCAACTTTACGAATTAGTCCTGTTTAATTTGTTTTTGTAGCAAATTATACACTCGAGGTAAAATTGCGTTCATTACGTAATAGTTGTACTCGTATGAAGGACTGGAGTATGTTGTTAGAATCAAATAGTGACTTTACCATTATTGCTATAAATTAAAACGTATCAAAAGATTTTTGTTTTTTGGATTTTTTGCAGAGTCATTGATATCGATTTGGTTTTTATTTGTTAGTCTATTGCATACTAGCACTAACCCGTGTTACTTACATATATGTAGATTATGTCAATGAGTAAGTATTCTATGTGATCCTTCTTTCTAAGGAGGGTCCTATCTCCAGCAGTGGCCTATTAAATTCTGTTGATGATGATTCTTTATCCTTTTTTTAAGAAAAGTATCCTCCGTCCGCTCTATGGTTTAAAAGCATAACAAGTAGCACTAACTCACTTTCGCATTTATAATATAAAAATACAAATTTCATAACAAAATATCTTGGTAGTTAAGGTAAAAAATAAATAAATAAATATGATTAAATAAAACTTTAGAGGCCAGTTTTCTGGCATAATTATGTCAATTATGTTATCCCTTATCTACGAAGCAGTTGATGGAAGCAAACGGCAATGGATAGAACGGAATGGAGAATTCCTTATGAACAGCGGAATTATGGCGTATTTATTTATCATGACATAACTAAAATACTTCTAACTTCTAGGCTTAAATTATTTAAATGGTTCTTCTTAACCTTGACTCAATATAAAGAAATAAAATAATTTATCACGCGTTGTCACCCAATTCTCTTTATACCCGTGGGATATTTTTTAGGGAAAACAACCTTTCGTTTGTATTCTATTGATAATTCTCTTAGATCTCATGACCTTAAAGGAAAAATTATTGTGTAATAAAGTTAAATGATATGTTTTAGTATGTTATAAAGACTAAGTCTATATTATTCAATATTGTTATCTGCTATTTGCATTCATTTACAACTTTTCATATCTAGAAATGTTATTATTACTCAAAATTAGGTCGATTGCGATGAACATCGGAGAACCATTATAAACCGAGTGGGTTTAATTAAACTTTTTCCATTTCATAGACGATTGTATAACTATGTTTTGTCCGTCTTCTTTTAATATGATTTTTCTAAACAATGAAAGTTCAGTAATGGAAAATTATTTTAAATAATAATAATAATAATCTACTACATTCACACAACGACATTTAGACCAAACTAAGCACAGCTTGTACTATAGATGCTAGACAATTGATATAAATACATATATACTTTTTTTTTGTAAATACATACATATTATACATAGAAACACCCAGACCAAATCAAACATTAAATGTTCATGAACACAAATATTTGACTTCAGCGGAACAAATATTTGGAATAGCAGTCCATTACATAAACGCCACTACGCCACTACGCCATCCGGTCGCCTTGAAAGCATTGACTCTTACAAGGATAAGCCTAAATCACAAGAACTTCTGATGATTAAGTAATTCAGTACTGATCTTTATGTAGATCATGACAATAGAATAGTATGATTGGTTATAGCTCAATAAAAAATTAAGTAAGTGTTAGGTTGTTTGTGACACTTACACAGTTACAGGTCCTCTTTAATTGATAGATAATTCTGGTATGTACTACATAGACACGTAGGCCTAACGCCCGTTAACTTATTCGACACCTCCATTTACGACTAAATTATATTTTTGACCCATTTTGGGTTATTCCTCACTTCAGTGTCCATAAAAGCTTGCAAATAATTTGCTGGTTTGCGTTATCGTAAACAGAATAACCGTTAATTGTTACATAAGTAACCTTGAAACCTACTTATAATATGTATACGTTTAAGTAATTTTGTTGGGAATGAATAATCTTTACGAGTGTAGTAAGATTATTTTTATTAAGATCAGCTTTTATGCTAACAGATTTAGGAAATATACCAGGATAATATTACATAGACAGACCAAGATTTGAAAAACAACACAACAAACAAACAGGCGAGTCACATGATGATAAGTGACTACCGCTACCCCTGGACTCCTGCAGCTCCAGAGACATAAGTGCCTTATCTGACCTGTTGAAATGCAATCAACAATTTACATTTTAATGAAACACTGAAGGTTTCTGGTATATTCTTTGTATATTGAGACCCCTCTATGTCTCGGAGAGCATGTTAAGCCGTCGGTGCTGGCTGCCATACGAACATCTGTGGCAATCATTACGGATAGTTGGAGACTCAAAGAAAAGTACGAGGATAGTCTTCAATATCGCCTGCTTAGACTTATTTTACAGATTTCAGAAAACATCTTTAATAAATTATCTTAGAATAATCAGCCTTAAAAGATTTCAAGACATGTCAGCTGAGTGTAACGTAAATAAATGAATCCTATTGTTTGAGTGAAGGAAAAACAATTTAGAAAACAGAAAGATAAGGGTAAATGTAATAGGTAAATATACATTAACCCGCTATTTACAGGATTATATTATTTGTTACACATCAGTTTTATCATTTATACTCTTTTATTCGTTTTATTTTATTATTAGTTTCATTTTATTCCTTTTTTCCTTTTTTTTTATATTTGCTCTTAAAACTTAAATAAGTATTCGGCTGATTTCAGATAAATGATGACGATATTATAGGCAAGTACAATGTACTCGCCATTTATATTAATTTCCTGTCTATTTCAATTTAGCACCTTGAAGACGTCCTCAAGCGCATTTGTGATTAATTTGGGGGATGTATGATTCTCTTGTCTATCCCCACGCCGCAGAATCACTTAGTCCGACTTCTGGTCCTGGAGCTTGACGGACATCGTAGCTTTTAAATACCTCGATATATTGCTCGTCGATGCGACATCGTAGTAGAATATCCAGATTTGCTTAGGTCTCGATGGACTCGAAACTTTCCAGTTTAATGTTTCACAGCACACAAACTTTTGCTTGAAAGATCAGCAGGCATAGCAGTTGCTGGCAAATACTTAATATTAACAATTCTATCTGTTACATTATATGCCAAAATGATAACGAATATCAATGTGCTTGCTTCTCTTATGAAAGACAACGTTTACTGTTAGCTTCTGAGTACTCTGATTCTGAGTATTCTGGTTGAAACAAATCAATGAATGGTAAATTTTTCCAGTTATCTCATACAGTAAATTTCTTAGATAAAAAGCCGAATTACTCGCTTTCGCAATAGCCATGTACTCTGCTTCATTTGTAGATAAAGCAACAGTATTTTGTTTTTTTGGTCTCCAATGAAATGACGCATCCAGAAAAAGTGAAACAAAGTCTAGTACATTACCTGTCCAGTTGGTATCAACAAATCCTTCTAACATTGAATTGCTGTCAGCAGTGTACTTTACGCCATAATGTTTAGTTTTTTAAGATATCGTAAAATACGCTTTACATAAGCGCAATGCTCTTTCTTATAACAATTATTTAACTGACTTAAAAAACCTGTTGCAAAAGCAATTGCCAGTACTGTCAAATACATGAGGCTACCAATTATCTGGTGAAGTGGAAAGTTGACCACACAATTATATTCTGGAATAACTTGTAATTTAGCCTCCATAGGAATATCAACTGGTTTACATTGAGTCATATTGAACTATGCAATTACTGATCAATATAATTTGCCTGACTCAATGTTACACATTTTTCAGATTTGTTTACAGTTACATTTACACCAAGAAACTTTTTAATTTTACCTAAATCTTTGCGTTTAAAACGACTAGCCACAACGTCTTTCAAATATTGAGTTTCCTTACTGTCATTACAAAATATACAGAAATAGTCTACATGCAATGTAACAATAGTTTTCAATTTGTTTTGCGTTTTTGAATACATACATGGCTCAATTTTTTTAACTAGTATAGCCATTTTCAATCGTTTGATTGAAATTCTTCATCTACTACTTTATCTACCTTCTTGCACCAGGCTCTTGAGGGTTGTTTGAGGCCATAAATTGCCTTTTTTAATTTTAGCCTTTGCCTTTTCCATCCGAAAAACCTTCTGGGATTTGCATATAAATTATTTTCTCAAGGCTGCTGTTCAAGAAGGCTCTTGTCACATCCAGATAAATATTATCTAGATCTAGTTGAACTGACAGTGCAAATAACATTCTTAACGTGGTATATATCACTACAGGTGAGAAAGTATCCGTGAAGTCCACTCCCTCGAACTGGGAAAAACCTTTTGCAACTAATCGCGCACGAAACCTTGTCTTGCTTTGTCCTCACTACCATACTTTTTTTTAACACCTATTTGCACTTCACTATTGTACTGTCTTGAAGAGCATCACACAGTTCCCACCCATCATTATCTTTAAAACACTATAACTCCTCTTCTATTACAGCTTTCCAATACTCTTTTTCAGGACCATTTAAGGTTTCACGCAGAGACAGTCCAATAGCATCATCATACGTCTCATGGTTTAGTATGTTTGGGAATCCGTACATGTCCGGTTTCCTCCTCACTCAAATCGGCTCAGATCTTTCAACCTGCTGCTCGTGCATTATGGAAATGCTGCTGTCTGCATCTTTATAGTCCCTTGGTACATAGTCAAATCATTTGGATCATCTTCTGTCCCATCCGGGATGTAGTATTTCTGAATTATTTTGGGTTGATTTTGATTCATTACTCTTGGCTTTAGCATCCTGTGTTGCCAGCTTAGGGACATCTCCCCCTACTGAATCAAAACTCTTTTCTTGCACAAATATCCGATTTGAATAGATTTTGATTCTTGCTTAAAGATGATGACATTTCTACTGGTCAAGATAGTTTTCTTCTCCGGGTTGTAGATTCTATATCCTTTAATATATTCAGGATATTCAACCAGAATGCTCTTTTCTGATTTGCTATCCCACTTCTTCAGTTTTTCTTTCGCTACATAAACCATTGCAGTACTCCCAAATATTCTGATATGACTGATATCCGGTTGGTTACCAGTCTATATGCCAGTTTCATATGGAGTCTTTCCCCCTAATGCTGCTGTCACCATACGATTCTATAGATACACAGCCGTATTCGTGGCCTCACCCTTTTGCGGCTTTCTCAACTATAATTTTGTTGAAACGCTTCACAAACCATTCTGTTGAGGGGTTTGTCTTATGATGAATTATGCCAGAATTGTTCAAATAGTCACCAAATCCGGTTGCAGTACTCTAGCCCGTTATCACTCCTTAATACTTTGATTGTCGTCTCTAACTGGTTCTTAACCATGCCTTTAAAATGTTGGAAATATTTCAGAGTTTCATTTTTCTGCTTCAAAAGCCATACGACTATGATCATCGACAAACAAAAAAAAGAATCTTGAGCCTCCTTTAGACATATTCTCCATAGGGCCTCAAACATCTGTCTGTACAATGTCTAGCAGGTTGCTGATTTTCTGACCAATGCTATGGAACGGCAATCGACACTGCTTGGCTTCACAACATACAGTACAATTCGACTTACCGATGTCGACTTTCTCATCAATCTTTATTTCTTTCAATACTTTTAAAAGACAACTCCCGCATTAGGAATATATCCTGTGTCGCGGGGGACTTTACAAACATACATGAAATGAACACAAAGAACACCCAGACTCAGAACAACAATTTGTGGATCACACAAAGTGTCGTCCCATGTGGGGTGAACCCACAACACTCGGCGTAGTAGGAAGCGGCGTGGCGACCGCTTAAACCACTACGCCATCCGGACGTACCATGAACAGTGGTCTTCATCTGCTTTAAGTAATCATTATTTACGTGCGCAAGTCTAGGATGCGACACAACTCCTGATACTACTGAAGCTACTATGTTCTCTTGTCTGCACAGGTTGACTTTGTGAACCCCATTAATGAACAATGCAGTTACCACCATCTCATTTTTTCGATTAAAGCCCTCATTGGTGAATGATACACTGTTGCCTTTCTCAATCAGTTGGCTAACAGATAGCAAGTTTGCTGTCAAGCTTGGAACATAAAATACTCCTTCAACAACAATGTCATTATCACAACTTTCAGTGGCTGTTGTGATCTTCACATCGCCAGAGCACAATACTGACATTATTTCACTGTTCGCAACAACAATTTCTTGTTTTTCTTCATACGACGCATTAATTACCTAACTTTTATTCGCTGTTAGGTAAACACTTGCACCGGAATGTACCAATCGTCTTTGTTGATTTTTTTGCTCAGAAAACCCTTCACTACATGCGTTTGAGTGTTTTTTAATCGTGTTCTTCGCATTCCATGAATTATTTTAAAGATTTGGGCATTGGTTTCGATAGTGACCTATTTGTTTACATCGATAGCATTTGACAGTTCACAGACAGACAGACAGACAGTTTTCTTTCTTGTGAATTTTGAACTTGCCGCAAATGCATTTTCAATCTCATTTACTTCAGGCGACTCCATATCCATAAATTTTGTTTTAATGGCGTCGGATGGCTAGACGGGTTGCTGCTGCTGTCCTGCGTATTTCGCTCCCACGTCACCCACGTGATGAATAGGGGTGGTGACACTTCTTAATCCGTCACCACACGGGTCACGGGTCGATTGTCATAATTAATTTAGCTTTAGTCCTTTCGTCAATCGAAAATCGAAAATTTAGACAATCCGCTACAGTTCAAGCCGATTTCGTATAAACTGCGCTTGGTATCTGTCTATAACGCTTATATGTCTTAATTATCTGAATACACGATTACTATGAAAACAAACTCGAATTAGGAGTGCAAATAAGCCCATAACCTGTAATAAATCAATTACGTCTTGGTGTGACATGACAGACTGACTAATTTTATTCTTGCTTAACACAATAGAAGCCTTAAATACAACAGTATAGATGGCGACAATGGTCGCAAGACGATATATTTGATTTAATATTTCAACACTTTGCAGTGTGATTACATAGTATTTAATCGTAAATGTAAATTATCCAAATCCAACTGTTTGTACGAATTACTTCATTTGTTGAGTACAATTAATTTGTAAGTTACCGAGGCGTCAAACAACAAAAACACGAACGATTTTCTAGAATAGAATGAATTCCTAATCTCCTGTTGTAACACACTCTAGTCATTTCTTAGTAATTTTCTATTTTTATCTTTCGACTTATTTACAATTAATCTGGAAACATTTATCTTGTATACACTATTTCGGTTTAACGAGTATTTTTCCCAATGCTTGCTTCTGATTTTCCTTGATTTTGCTTTCCTTTTTGACAAATAAATATTATGATGCTTTAACGTCATAATATTTATTTGTATAATGTGTCGTCAGATTATATTTAGTTGTGTTTATTGATTGATTAACGTGCGTGTCGTATTTTAAAGAGTAACACGTTGAACATTTTTTTTTAACTTTGCTTTCTTCACTTTCCCTGTCATCATTTTATTTATCTAGTTTTTTTATCGTTACCAAGAGACTCACTAATTTCTCTTGTACAGAGAAATTGAGCAAACAGGACATGATTAATAATCGAAATCCATTGTGAAGTGATCGTTCGTGACGTCTTAGACATTGTTACCAAATATGAATATAAATACTTGTAATATTTTCCATAATAGCGCCTTGTTCATCAAAGTGATTTATTAATAGAACAGACTTATCAGGGATTTTCCGCGTCCCTTTAAAGAGTTACGTGTAACAGAGGAGAATGAAAGAAAAAAAGTAATTGCGTTGATCCTAAATAAATTTGAGAAAAAGAGCGGGATGGTTGCGAACGGAGTGCTCTTTGGCGGAGGTCTTTGTTCAGCAGTGGACGGCAATTGCCTGAAGTATAGTTATAATAAATTTACATATTTATTTCATATTTTCATTGACACGGGGAAATGAAGAAATTTTGAATTATCCTGATGTGATAATTAATATTATTTACCGGGAATTAACGCGATCTCTTATTTAGGGTATTACATACCTCTGGTTTGCCTGACGTTTCGACCAGGTTGCAGAGGCCGTGGTCACAGGCTGACTGGTAGTAAAAAATTGACTTTTTACTGTAATATATATTATAGATGTGTGATGTGATCATAACGTCGTACGTATTTATGGCATAAATATATTTAAGATTGATACAGTTCCTATACGATGTTGTTAGTATTTTTTTAATAATATCTCACACATCTCACACACGGCCGTCTAATCCCAAATTAGGTAGAGCCTGTGCTTTGGTAACCAGACTGCTAATATTTATTATACTTATATATTATTAAATACCTATATATCATATATCAGACTAACGTGTGTGAGATGTGTTAGGTTTATTATTATATATAAATTACACCCAAACACAGAATAAATGACCGTGCTCATCACACAATATTTGTCCTGTGTGGAAATCGAACCCATGACCTTTGGCTTAGCAGTCAGGGTCACTAACAACTAGACCAACAGGCCCGTTAACAAATACAGTAAAAGATAGATCAAACAAATTTTTCCTGTAGAAGAACTACATTGCTACATGCGCAATTTGGGTTTTTATGATATAAAAGTGTTCACTGTTATAGCCATGGCTTTTAGATAATTTTTCAAAGGAATACTATCGCCGAATCGACGGTTCAATGTAATGAAATATTCTTTGATTTTTTAAAAGTCACTGCAAACGTAATATACTGTAAGCTTTCTCTCTGGTAAAGTGTATTAGCGATTATATTATATGAAATTAGATATTCTTAAATGGCTAGTGGTTCGGTCTCACAATACGTAAACATAAGTACTGAAGTCAGTATTGCCAAGTAATCTAACCACCTGACGGTAATAATCGTGTAAATGAATTCATTTTTCTTGCACTGTTAAATTGAACTATGTAACTAACCTCGCACAGCTCTTGCGCAATTTAGACAATCTTACCTTATTTATTCCAGTATCTCAATCTAGGGGCTCGGTAGTGCCCCTTCAAGGTGTGTCAAACGAAGCGCATGGCACTACCTACCTTTTCTCGAAGGCTTCATCGATTTTTTGAACCCTCATCACTTAGGCTTGGATACTAGATAAACAAAATTCTTACGGCAAAAAAAAAAAGTTTGTGAAGTTTGGGCTTGTAGAGTTAGGGCGTGTAGAGTTAGAAGCTTGGCTCTACATGAGATCTTTCAACTTTTTGACAGAGCCAGCCCTATGGCATCTCGCCTTGGCAACGTTTTACATGAAATTATTTTTGGTGGGATTGCTTTAATCCCAAGACAAAGCGTGAGACAAATTTAATTCGTAATTACTTTAATCCCCCCTTTTTTTTTTTTTTTTTTTTTTTTTTTTTTTTTTTTTTTTTTTTTTTTCCGTGCGGAAATCCCCTCGGATACCACCTGTCGGTGGCATGTCGGACTCGAACCGACTAAAACCGCACGCCTTCGCCGGGTACTAATAGCCGGGGAACCAGGTATACCCTAGAAAGGAAGGCCCTGGTGCCCCGACATACCTCGGGTCATCTACAGACGAGTAGACGACCCCCGCCCCGTGTGGGAACCCCATGTTCCCTGTGCTCCCTGGAAGCGAGCGCGCTTCGCAACGCGCTCGCCGCCACCCCGGCCTGCTTCTGCTAGGGTGACAGATGGCCTCACCTGTCACCCCCAGGCCTGCGCTTATGGAGGACGAAGGTCGTTCTGCGACCTCCGGCGCCTGAGTCGCCTGCGCTGCCTGGCCCGTGCCCGGGCCTGGCGGGCCGGGAGAGTTCTAAACCTCTCCCGGTCCCGCTCCGCCGTCTCCTTCGCGAGCATAACTTGCTCGCAGAAGGAGACGGCAGAGTTCCACGCACTCTCGCTCCGCACGATAGCCGCAATCAGGCTATCGAGCGAGAGAAACTCCCACTCCGATGGCCGCCACGAGGTCTCGCCTCTGCTCAACCCACGCCGGGCACTCTGCCAGCGTGTGGAGAGCCGTGTCCACGGTCTGGCCATCGCAGTGGTGGCACTCAGGCGTTGGCTCCTTGCGGATCAGACACAGGTGATCTCCGAAACATCCCTTCCCAGTGATCACCTGCGTCAATCGGTATGAGAGGGTCCCGTGACGCCTCTCGAGCCAATCCTCCATAACGGGTCTTACCGCCGCAATGACGGCGTGCCCGGCGCTCGGTTGCCCGAGTCGTTCCCTCCACTCCCCTATGATGACCTGGCGGAGTTGGGATTTCCGGTCATCGATTTCTCGAATCTCGGGGTATCGACCCAACTCCTGCGCCTCCTTGCGCCACTGATACAGTGCTGCAAGGGCTCTCGCCTCCAGGTCCCACGGTGGAGTTCCGGCCAGGAGACTCGCCGCCTCGAAGGAGATCGTGCGGTACCCCCTTATGATCCTGATGGCCAGCATTCGCTGCGGTCGCCGCAGTATCGCGACGTTGCTGGCCTTCAGGGCCCCCGCCCATACTGGGCACCCGTAAAGGGCCATGGACCGCACAACCCCCGAGTAGAGTCTGCGGCAGGAGTCATCGGGTCCCTTCATGTTGGGCAGCAGCCGCGCCAACGCACGCGCTGCCCCAACCAACTTGGGGACCAGACCTCGGAAATGATATCCGAAGTCCCATCGGACTTTAATCCCCCCTAATTGTCATCCTTAGTATTATTTCACATTCAAGACGTAAATAGCGAAAGAAATGTTAATTTAAACTTTTATATTTTTACAAACACTTACTTGTAGATTAAAGCGACTTATTTTAAGACGTTCACTAATTTATAATCTTTCCTTTTAAAGACTTAATATATATAAAGTAAAAAATTGACTTTTCACTGTAATATATATTATAGATGTAATAGTAAACATAGTACATATTTTAGTAATCTTCGTAAAAGCATACCAAGGTCTTGTTTACGCGTCATCCGGAAGGAAACGGGAGCAAGAGCATTTTCCTGTCACGCGAACTTCGTCATCTATTTCTGAAGGTTTAACGTAGGCAACATCAAATTTGAACGAAGAATTTCGAAATGCTGCGCCATTTCCATTTGTTAACAATACAAATGCAACAAAAAAGCAAGTCTTTGTACGTTTTAGCAAACACCATACTAAGTCTTTACATATTAAAACTTGTTTAAATTGACTAAAACAAGCACATGATTTATCATCATACCTTCGACCATCTGTAGCAAATCGAAGACCATGATTATAACTTTCAATAACTTTCACAATCAAAGATAGACTTGTTCTTGAAAACTGTTAGATTGTTTCACATATTTTTGGACATCGTTTTTTGATTTAGTGATCTGATTACGAAATAATATTAGTCTTAAATTTCGTTGAAATTAAATATAGCACTACAGTCTAAACCGTTGGTTTAAAAATCTGAAAAATCCACATAACTTTACGGTATCCATTAAAAAGGTAATCCACGGTACTATATATTTCGAGCTAAGTTCGCTCTGTTAATTTTAATAGTAATAGTCACCTCACTTATAAACATGACACCGAGAAGCTTTCGGAGTATCACTTCTGATGAATTATTATTAAAGTACAAAAAAAAGAAAATCAATAAGATTATCGAAAATACAAATCAATCATATCAGTATCCAATATAGATAAGTAGATAGTATAATCTTTATTGTAGGCTTATCACATACTTCGTGTACATGGGCAATAAATATAAATTATTTTGTAGGCACAATAGACGAAGATATCCCTAAAACGGCCTATTGATAGTATATCCGTGTGGTAACGGAATAAGAATACGGGTTGTAATCACCCCTGTTCATCTCGTAGTGGTAAGAGAATATAACAATACAACAACAATATAATGAACAGACCTTGCACCTACCGACTATTACTTTTTCCAAAATTTAGACAACTTTTTAGTGGGTAAAAAATTCAATTCCCGAGAGGCAGTTAAAATTGCCTTTGAACAGTTTGTTGCCTCCCGTCCAGCTGATTTTTACAAGAAGGGCATCAATAAACTGCCAATGCGTTGGCAAAGATGCGTCGATTGCATGGTCGTCGATTACTTCAAATAACAGAAATAAAAATGTTTGTAAAAATAAGTACTTTTACTTATTGCATACATAACGGCAATTTCATAGGTAAAGACCTACGAGTATTAACTTGAGTGTTACAAAATAAAATGTAAATTACACTAAATAATAAAAAATATAATAACAGTTTATTAAGGTATAATAGACAGTATATGCGCAGGTTCACACCTTAAGTTAAAAAATAGAAAAGAAGGTTGAATAAGGGTGAGTTTTTTTTGTATGTATGGCACACTCGTGGCATATATTAATGTTTTTTTAAGAATTGCTACAAAAAATTGTAATGCATAATTTCCGATTTAATTGAGTTGACCTTGATATGACGAGAGCCTTCAATGGTTGCCTTTAGAGTTATAGACTATAGAGTTTAGATTTACAAACATGTATGTTTGTGTGTGTCTTGCATGAAGTAATATAGAAAAATACAGGCCTGTTGGTCTAGTGGTTAGTTACCCAACTGCTAAGGCAGTGGTCGTGGGTTCGATACCCACGCCTTACAAATAATTATGTGATAAGTCTGATCATTTTTTTCTGTGTCTGGGTGTAATTTTTCTTTAATATGAAAGTATGTTTATCAGCAGTCTGAATACCATACTACAGGTTCTACTCGTACCTAGTTAGGGATGTGTCGGCCGTTAGGAGTCTGTCTGGATCTGTGTGTAAGATGTGTGAAGCTATTATTATTATATTAGTGAAAAGCCAACCAGGCGACTTGTAGTGTAAATAAAAAACACTGGAGAAAAAGGTTTGTAGTCAACGCTGTGTGGTACTATAATAATCGTTAAACGACGACAACCTACGAGACGTTTATTTTCTTGTTACCCTGACCTTTTCTGATATAACGAAATTGTCAATTAAACAGAGATGAGATTTATGTAAGCTGAAAAAAATGGTATCGAAACAAGTATATGAATCCAAATTAATGTTCTGGTACTAAGTATGTTATATGCGCACAACTTAGTATAATATATGGGGTTTTGCGCAATGCGCATTAATTTTGATGTATGTGCCATTTAGAATCCAGGAGACTACATTTTGCCTCCACAAAAACAGCTATATCTCCCTACTAAAGAGTAAATTAATGTAACGTGAATCATACTTGTGTAATTTGTAGTAGTGTGGATAGAGAAAGATAAATATTTTAAAATATTACATTTCAGTCGTAATAAATAATTAATCCGGATGTAAAAAAAACTTTTATTCATTATTAAGCACCACCATATAGCCCGAAATGAATTTCGTTTTCTTTTTTTGACAAAAGAATTAAAAAAGAAAACCAAATTAACTTCAGGCTATATATAAAATGTGTAGTTTCTTGATTTAAATATTTGGATTGAAACAAAGTTATACTCTGGATATCATGTGCCTACTGCCACACTACTAATACTAGATAGATAACTCTTTATTGTACCAAAAAACATAATAAAAAGAAGAAATCAGTTTGTATACATTGTGTGTCTTATATCTATATTTGTCTTATATCTATATTTGTCTTATATCTATATTCTTATATCTATATCTATACTACTTTCACAAACAAAACTCTAATATTCACTTTAACTAAATATTACTTTATTGTACCCATGTGTTGTACTCATATGTATATTAAAAGAAGCAGGTTTATAAGGCAAATTTGCAAATAATTAATATTCCAGAAAATATGTAATCAATGCCTTAAACAACTACAAAATATGCGTAGAATATGTTGTAACTCTTTCTGTTTACTATTGTGTCTGATATCACGCAAAACAAAAGCAGAAACATAAAAAACTAAGGCGATCTCTTCAGATGTGCTTGCCCAAAGCTTTTAACCCTTTTACGTCTGTAAAGGGGTTATAATACGATTAACGAAAGATGTATAAAGCTGTTTGAAATTATAATATGAAATATGTTATTATACATAATGCATTATTGAATTTTAGGTGCTTTCTTAGTGTAGAAAATTAAAACAAATACAATACAATTACATTTAAATATTCTCATTCAATGAATTCTGTTTAATAGTTAAAACTTTTCAAAGGTCACTGGGTTCATTCACTTGCTTTTATTAGCTTATAGTTTTGAATATTAAGCAGCAGACATGAATATCATTATTGATTTTACAACTTTGATTTACAAGTATAAATACCGTATTTATAGATTTTAGACTTTAACTTGTAGAAAAATTTGTGTGCGCTCACGCTGATCAAGTTAGTCTTTTGTAAATTTAAATGTTACTTACCCCCACTGCGGGCGCTATAAAGCGTTTTTCAGTTCCATAATATTATATTTCAGATTTATATCAACAAACATAGGTTTGTTTATGTAAGAAGGGGCAGACGAACAGACGGGTCACCTGATGGAAAGTGACCATCGCCATCCATGAACGTCTGCAACTTAGTAGTCGCAAACGCATTGCCGGCCTTGGTGAAGGTATAAGAATAAAATGGAATTGTGGAACGAACATAACATCTACAAATATTATTAGAAGAAAAATGAACTGTATAAAAAGAGCAGAGTTCTTTCATTACTTTTCTAAACACAATAGAAAATAAAAACAAACATGTCCGCGTTTCATGCACACATTAACAACAATAGCTGTCTTTGATTCGGACGTGCTCTAACTCAAGCGAAAGAAATTCTGAAACATCCTGTTATTCGTCACACAGAGACTACATTTCACACATGTCACATACGTCAATCTTCCGTTTCTTTATCGATATATCTATAAAGGTAATAAAAAAGAATAGTTGTATTTATATGTATGTACTTAGGAATACATAAGTATGTTTTTTATTTTATTTTTCTTTCTTTAAAAGACAACGCATTAGGAATATATCTTGTGTCAAAGAACACCCAGACTCAGAACAACAATTTGTGTGAACAACAAGTGTCGTCCCATGTGGGGATCGAACCCACAACACTCAGCGTAGCAGGAAGCTCTGCCTGAAAATGTGTCTTGATCAACTCCATTTGTCTTGTTAATTAGACTGATTGGATACAAAAAAAAATATTAAAAAACTTGGTTAATTATGGATATTTAAAATCCTTTCCGTGAACGAACAGCAGCAATATTTTTAAGAAACCGACACCGGTCGTAATCGAGAGTGTCGCCGAAAACCCGAAAACATCAATTCGGCATCGTTCTCAACAACTTCAAATTTCACGAAGCACTACACAGCGAATTTTAACAAAAAGATTCAGCTAACTCAGGAGCTCAAACCAGCAGACCATGGAAAGCGCCGGCAATGGGTAATGGAGCAAAGTGAAGTAAAAATATCACAACTCTTTATTTTTTTATTTTAAAATGGAAAAGTGCACTCTTACTGAAACAGTACTTACATAGTTTTAAATATTTAGCCACATGTACATCAGTATGTTGTTTACTTATCTAGACTAAAATATTGAAAACTTTATTAGAATTACTTAAAAGTAGGTGCGATTATGTGGATACCAGAGAGTACTTAGCATTTCTCTTGCATCTAAAAACTTTGAAGAAAAATTGCTAAGTAGTAATTTTTGGTACCATAAAAAGATCTGCTCAAGGCATTTTTTTCATTCCTTAATCCACCCGTACAAGCAATATCCCTTTTCTACCATTTCCTTCCTTCTTTTCTACCTTTCTTTTCAATTTTTTATGCTCACTATTACCTTATCTAATCCCTGAAGTTCCTGATTGAGTTATTACGGACGTGAGACTAAAATTAGCAAAATGTGGCGTTTATTACGCCTCTGTGTATCTTCACCGAGATATACGAGTAAACACGAGTGTATGTGTTCATGAACATATGTAAAAAAGTTAAATTAATTTCTTCTTAAATTCAAATGTTAAAAATATATTTTCGTTTTTTACAACTCTGTAAGTAATCTTATTTTGAAATATGACGAATAATGTAATCTTTTTATCTTAGAGCTTGACATATCAAGATTAGTATTCAGTACTGAATTCTACTTCATTTCTGCGATCATATTTTATGCAGATTCATAAATTATCTTAATTAAATACGTGTCCCAAAAAATTTATTAGTCTATAAAGTCAATAAAAGTATTGAAATAAGTATCCATTACTTGTTAGTTAATCGCATGCAATTCATCCCGTGGGTGTCGTAAAAGCTGCCTAAGGAAGCACTACGCAGGACAACAGCACTACAAAGAGTAGAAAAACTTAAAACAATCCCTAATCCAACCCGTCTGGCCAACGTGGTATAGTAGACTAAAACCTCCTTATAATGAGAATCCTTTGTCGAGCAATAGACTATTAAAGACTTTTGATGATGCTGATTCAATTTATGATCTTGTTCTTAAACAAATAATTAAGAACGTTTACTAACCTACCTTTTTTTCTGTGCATAAATACCCTCGGATACCACCCGCCGGTGGCAATGTCATACTCGAACTGACCAAACACCGCACGCCGTTCCGGTTACCAGTAGCCGGGGCTCCAGGTGTACCCAGGAAAGTAAATCACCTGTCGTAGATAACCCCCTCCTGTATGGGAACCCCATGTTGCCTTTGTGCTCCGGAAAAGGGCGTGTGCGCTCCGCAGCACCGCCATCCCGGCCTGCTTCTGCTAGGGTGACAGATTGAATCACCTGTCACGCCCAGGCCTGTGCTTATGGATGACGGAGGTCGTTCTGCGACGTGTTCAAATGAAATACAAAAACCTAACAAATTAAATTTGTAACTTTTGAAATACCAACTAAACTAATTTGAGGTCAATAAATAGAGGCTAATAAAATGTAAAAAACATGTTTAAGTTTTATTGTAATGAATACTATTTTCTTCTACTTTGCTCCGCAAGCGTGTATGTCGGATATCGCTGTAAAAAGTAGCCTATGTTACTCTTTGATAATAATGTAGCTTTCTGTTGGTGAAAGAACTTTTAAAATCGGTTTAGTGGTTGAGGTGCGAAAACGTAACAACAAACAAACTCGGTTTCACATTTATAGTATGAGTATGGAAATTGAAAGCTAGCTTAAAAGAGTGTGTGTGTGTGTGTTTAAATAAAAAATATTAGTTAAATACAATATGTTTATAAAACCACATTTCTTTCACATGACATTAATATTTTCAAAGATTGACCAGTTTCGGTTTATGTATGTGCTCTGTGAAATTTTGTTTCAAGCCCTTGTTGAATTTTAAAATAGGCCGTTTGTTATAGATATAAACATTTTTTTTAGAAAACTTACCTAAATCAATTTTTTATCGACATATTTATTCTGTAACAGAATCTCCAAAACACAATGAAAGATGTATGACGAAACATGAACAACTTCGGCACAGTACCTCATTATATATATATATTATAATCTAATATACTCAATCAAGCTACTGCTGTATAACAAAATCACTTCAGGTTAAAATATAGTAAACAGCTCACTTTGGGCAATAGAAAAAAGGCGTGGAAACATTTTTTATTAACGATACATTACAAAATAATATTACTCAGTGGGTATTTTTTACAACGGTACAAATATTAGACGTTTACCATACGCCATTGTTTTCACTACCAGCACAATTATTAGGGTCAGTGTTTTGTTTGGAATGGCTATATTATCATTTCTTGGTAATATAGCAACAATCATAAGTATACATCGTGGGAAGCAAGTTCAATATTTCAAATGAGTATGGCAGACTTACTAGTGACGGTGTTCTGTTCAGCTGGTGAAGCAGCGTGGTCACTAACC
The DNA here is from genome assembly GCA_902825455.1 of Arctia plantaginis. NCBI lineage: Eukaryota > Metazoa > Arthropoda > Insecta > Lepidoptera > Erebidae > Arctia > Arctia plantaginis. The sequence goes on along the minus strand of CADEBD010000857.1, from coordinate 6,584,482 downwards.
ATGAAATGGTACGATGGAAATATTGGTTCTAAATTATTTAAATTTCTTCAGATGTTTTCCTTGTATTTAAGCACTTTTGTGTTAGAGCTGATTAGAGTTGATAGATGGTTGGCAGTAAAATATCCTATGAGAAGTATAGACACAGCGACAAGAAGTCAACCCACTCGTGATAATTGTATGGGTATTGAGTGTACAGTACTGAGTGTACCGCAGGTTGGTAACTTTTTGAATAACTCCCACCTTTTCTTAGCAATTAATATGGAGTTTACGAATTCATTAAGTAACTTAGTAAAGTGTTATAAGTAGAAGCTTTACTTTGTGGATTGACATTTGGCAATTAAAACTTATATCAGACTTGTTAGCCAGCGGTGGATAATTTAAAATGTCTATTAATGTATTGCTTGTTTCGTTTTTTACACAATTACACAAAAAGGAGGCTATTTAAGGGATTATTGGCCAACAGTAACAAACTGACTGCACGAATAGCGTAGTGATTTAAGCGGTCATCTTATCTTACATTCCAGATAAAGTAACCACCCATCCCACCTTGTAGTAATTACATCGAGCTAAACTTAAGTCTTTGAGAATGTCAGTAGTAATTGTTGCTGCATTCCTCATTTGGTGGACTCCGTACTATGTAATGATTATGTTCTTTCAGTAAAGCTTTATAAACACACACAAGCTTAAATAAACAGCACAGATTCAAAGATTTAATGTACTTGCTTCTTAAACTTCCGACTTCAAAAACACAAAAGAGGAGGTTATCAATTCGTCTGTATTTTTTTGTATGTTTGTTAAGCGAAATCTCCGAAATCTCCAATTGTGGACCAATTTTCGAAATTCTTTTTGTAATCGAAAGGGTATGCTCCCGAAGTGGTCCCATTAGCACCAAATCAGGATCTGATGATGGGATCCTAGAGAAATCAAGGGAAAATCTCAAACTTTACAGCCCCGACAACGTGTTTTAGCTTATTTCTCTAGCTTTATAGATATTTGCTTTTTGTAGTCGTTATGTTATGTTGCTGAGCTGATGATGGAAGGATCCTTGACCTTTAGGAGTTAGAAAATAATTATTTCAACAATCGAGAATAATGAGTGCCTTAAAACAATCGATTGTGAGATTAAAATAAATAACTCCATTTTTTCTTTCACAGTTGACTGAAAAACTACGGATTGCTATCTTCTTCTTCGGAATGTCAAACGGTCTAGTCAACCCTGTGATATACGGAGCATTTCATTTGTGGTCTAAAGAAAAAACTTACAGATGCAGTAAGAGGTAAAAATAATCACTTTTTCATAAATATGTAAGTGAACTAATTGTGTGTAATTTGTCCATCTTGAGCAATAAGCCTCGAAGATTTGAAGATTATTGCACGACCGGCCAAAAAGAAGTGTCCATCAAAATTCAGAATCCATCATTCATAAATAACTGCACTCATAATTTTGCAAGTTGCTATGTACATAGCGTTGTTAATGCTTGAACTCGACCACACATTAAGACACATTATAGCGACTTAAAATAACCCTCGTTGTGACATTACCTGTGTACGGGTGAGGACGGGCAACCATGGTACACCAATCAGCACTCGTACGTGTAACACCGAAAGCCTATCTAAAATACAACCTAAGTACGTGTATCGAGCGGGCATGGTAGTGAACCGAACAGTACTCGTACGTAACGTACGCCTAAGTACCTAAATCCCTAGATTCCCTAGTCCTGTCAATATGTGACCCTGCGCTGAGGGTATATATACATATATAGATAGTGCGGAAAGTCTGTTACTTGGAGACCTTGGGTAACAGACGGAGACGTGAAGGGAGCGAGGATTAGGAGATGATTTTCTCACTCCCGGTCGAGCAGGCTCGCAAGACCGATCTACTCAGTAGATCGGTCTTGTGAGCCTGCTCGACCGGCAGTGAGTGACAAGACACCTTTAGCCGTCGGTAAAGGTGTCTTGGCCGCAGTGAGAGGTGGGACAGGGTAATGAGTCAAAGTCGGATGAGACAAAATGACTGATTTATTTACTTAAGTACGTCTTTTATATTAATCTTACTGTAAGTACACATGGATGGCTATTTGCTTGTGTGCCATCCGTGTGTTGTGTTGATGCAGCTGCCTTCATCTCGGTCATGCCGAAATGTTGACAGTGCATCGACTTTACGCCGCACCACGTGTGACATAGATGCTGTTGCTGGGTGATGCAATTATGTTCAGGATTGAACAACCTGTTTTCTATTTAATTTCTTACCAATTCCAATAGAATGCTATAAAGAAATTAGTTTCAAAATAAATTATAATTTATTAAAGTGTATAATTAAATTAAATTAAATTAATTTTCCTATTAAACTAACTTTTAATTGAGAAACATTAACTACTAGTAGTATTTCCCTAACTATACATTACCAAAAAGCGGTTATGAGTTCCCCTACAAACTGGAAAGGCGTTAGTGGCGTTATGGATCTTCTTAACCTAAAATATTTTGTTCATAAAATTACTATAATTCACAATAAAAAAGTTTATTTAATGAAAGTGGAATTCTTGAATTTCAACGTTAAAAGCTTGCCTAATAAAGATATGTTTCTAAAGTGCGTGTAATTCAAAAGTTCGTGTTCACTAAATGCATTAGTGACTAATGAATTATGGAACAAGTTAAGTGAGCAAATTCATTATAGCACACACAAGCAACTTTTGTAAGCCGCTTACAAGTTAATGCCTTTTATATTTTTCGATTTTTTCCTTATTCGCTAAATACTTTTAAGGCTTTTACTAATTTTGTTATTTCAAAATATGCTACGATTAACTTCCAAACCAGCCAGATTTGATAAAATGTTCAACTTACTAAAAATTGGCTTTTTAAAGTGTAATATTTTTATTATAATAATAGCAGACTGAATCTAATGTGTTAATGTCATGGCAGTTTTCCATATTAGGACTATGGAATTTTTAAAAAGGGCATCGATTTCTTATTACATGAATTAAGAACTTTCTTTTCAACATAGCAAATACATCATCATCATCATCAACAGCCTATGATAGTCCACTGCTGGACATAGGCCTCTCCTCTGAAAGGAGGTTTTGGCCTACTACACCACGCTGGCCAGACGGGTTGGTATAGGGTTTGTTTCAAGATTTCCTTCTCTTTGCAGTGCTGTTGTCTTGCGTAGTTTTCTCCCTTAGTTGACTTTTACGACACCCACGGAATGAATAGGGGTGGTGACATTATGTATTCTTAATTCGTCACCACACGGACATACACTTATACAAATATAAATTCTAGAAAAATATCCTCCCTAGTAGTTATAAGCTAATCTTCAAGATTTAAATAACTCTTTTTAAATATTTAATTAAATAAAAACTTTCACGTCAAGATTAACTCGTTTCGTTGGCAGCTGTGTTTCGCCGTCAAAAGCTTTGTTTTTTCTAAGTCATACTTCTCAAAGCAAGTGGAAAATTTAAGAGATGTTTTTAATTAAATTTATTATTAAGCTCCCGACGCCCACTTATCGTTTATTACCTTCAATTTAAATGTTAATAATTTCAATAAACCTTCTTGAACTGTAAATACGTAATGCAATCTGTTTCGTTCAATATGTTATAGGAAAACTCCTCACAAATGCTTAGATTTCTTATACGTTGTAACAGTTATTTTTTTGGTATATTAGTAATGCGTACGGTATTGATAAAAGCGACACCTGTTGGCCGCATCGCTTTGTTGTTGATTTATCTAAAGTAGTTTGTAGCTACGGTATTGGTTTCCTTTGTTCACTTTCGGACCACTAGATGGCGTTTGTTTGAGACATGATAGATTAATTAAAAAGACTTACTTTTTTAATCTGTTCTGGTAATCTGTCATGACAAATTGTATAGGTATTGAGAGTGTTCAGCTATGGTGGAAAGCAAGTTACTTTTGATTTTGTTAGCGTTGTTTTCTTTCTCAATTTAAATGTCAAAGTGAAATGATGAGGAAGGGTTAATTTCTGGAAGATTCCTGAACCGAGGATATATAAGTCCGGCTTTCTACCACGAGAGACACTCTGCTATCTCGTGTCTTCCAACCTTAAATAGTGTTTTGATTGTCGTGGAATTTGAATTTCGTAATATGTAGTCTGTTCAAATTTACCCACTAAAGTGGTGAGTATGGTCTTAATTCTACTTAAACCTATTTGTTTCTGGAACCTGTTTAATTTATATGAGTGCTAATCCATTCGTAGGGTCCTAGATTTCGGGGTCAAGACGGTCAGTCTCAGACGGCGTGCTTGCTCTTTTGTGGCCTTCTGGTTCAGACTCAAGTTTCTCGGTACCCTCTGGCAAAGCTGGTGATTGCGCGGCTCACGACGCAAGCGGACAGCCGTACCCAAGAGTTACGTACTTAAACTTATAATTGCAAATTGTTAAACTTTTATCCATATCTAATATAAATAGCCGACTCGGGCGGAAGAGGAAGTAACCTCCTGGAGGGACGACGAGGAGGCACCGAGCACCATCAGCTCGGCTCTAACGCGCTCCGCTGCGGTTTTTTTTTTCTTTTTCTTGTACCCACACTGTTTAATTTATTTAATTTCTTATTGTAAATTTGATCTACTTTTTTTTGAAATATACATACAGTATGTATGACTGAGGTGTGAGTTGTTTTCCTCTAGTGAGTCCCGTAGGTTTCCCACACGCACACACATCTGTTTTCTTATAAAGGCGCCCTGAGGTTATCTCATCAATCTCTCCACTGGGTCAGCCGGTGAGTAGTCCGCCAGAGAGGAAAAGCGGTTACAACGTGAGTCTAAGAACTTCAAAAAAGCTTTCACCAAAATTATATTATAATTTTTTATTTTATTTAAAAAAAAGAAGCCATCTCGAATACTGCAGTTTTGTCTGGTCTCTCACTTATAGTAATCATACTGAAAGAATCCAAAAACGTTTTCTAAGACACTTATTTTACAGTTTGTAGGTGTGCAAAGAACTAACATCATATAAAAAACTTGAGTAGTTTGGGTTGTCGTACTCTTGAGAGTCACAGGAGGATGTTGGATTTAATTTTAATACTCTCCGGGACCATGAACTGCCCCGAGTTGCTCAGCAGGATCGGCCTCAATGTGCCTAAATTGAACGCTAGGTCTTGTACTGGCCGAGAATATTTTTGTAGACCTAAATGCCACACGAAACTTAAATCGCATTACTCAATAGCCCGATTATTTGCTGCCTTTCAACCTTATGCCAATATAATAGATATTATAATAAACGAATAAATATCATTCAATACTAACACTAGTTTTTAAATCACATTGTTACTAACACTATATGGATGTAATAGTCCGAAATAAATAATTTGAATTTGAATTTGAATTTGAATTAACTTTACATCCTTGCCTCGAATTAAGAGAATCGTATTAGATACAGCTTTTAGGAATTTATTTTTCAATTATTTTTTTTTTGGTTTTCTTTGTTTTATAAGTTTTTGTAAGTCTTATAATAAATTTTAAGTTCACATTGTTTTTTGTAAATTGTTATTGCAGTTTTGTTGGTCCATGCTGGCGTGATGCTTAGCTTCAAAATTTATACGTTTATAAATACATTGTAATAGTGTATTCTCAATAGCTTATTAAACAGTGTTTCTGTCGGTGATTGCAAGTGTTTTTTTTTTTTATTTGGGAGGCTTACCGTTACAGTACAAATACATCACTAATTTAGTTAATGAAATGCCTATAACAAGCTTTCAGAGATACACAAGAAACATTCTACTAAGTTATATCTTCTATAAAAATAAATAAAATTGAAGTGTCCGTTTGTAATGTCAAAATAATAGGTTTTTTTCATGCTCACACGGTTCACACAAAAAAAAATCATCCGAATTGACAACATCAAAAAGGAGGAGGTTGTTTTTTTTAGTATATTATTTTTTATGTAAATCATATGTCAGATTTTCAAAATTCTATTTTTGTTCGAAAGGGGTTTATTCCGAAATAGTCCCATTTGAATTTAATATAGATCCAATGATGAGTTTTAGAGACAGTCAACGGAACTCTTCAAAAAATGACAGCAAATCAACCGCGATTGCTGCTAGGTTTTTAGTGTTCTTTGTTAATATTGTTAGAAGTCTGTTCAACAAGGCCGCCGCTGGCTGTTCGAGCGCCCGCGTGCAATACTGATGAAGCCACATTTTTTCCGTGCGTCAATCCACCTTCGGATATCCCCCACCGGACTGCCGGTAGGGTATAAACACCCTTCATTTCACGAATTTCATTTCCGATCAAGTTATTTTTACGCGTGGATACAAAGTTGGTTGCGTCGTTCTGATTTACTGGGGTTTAGTATTATTAGCAGTTTTTGCTGAAGATGAAGAGAGGCAAACAAAAACTGATATATTAAAGTAAAACAATTCTGGGTCATAATTTATGGAGAACACGAGAATCATTCAGTGTGAGTCAAGACGCGCGTGCTTCCTCCTTTGCCACGCCACATCCGGTTCAAACCTCATTTTAATTAGTGTGGCTGTCATATGTCAAGACGTGGTGCGGTGTATTTGTGTCACAAAAGTAAAAATAAAATAATAATATGAATTCTATACATGTTGAAATATAGATAAAAAAAACTCGGTCAGAAATAAAATCTTTTACTAAGCCGTACCACGTCGCGACGTTAGTCCCGACCTATGGAGTGGATGGGCTTTCTGCGAGATGCCACGACGTGACGCGGTATGCTTTGGCATGTTGCTTCATACCAAAGCATCCTTCGGCTGCCAAAGGATACCCAGTCGTGCCGTGGCTTGCCACAACGTTATTTAGCGCCGGCCCTAACACCGCACGCCGCTCCATCTCGGACAACCAAGTATAATCTAGAAAGGAAATCCCTGATACCCTGTCTCCTGATGTGTAGTGACCACGGTTTCCACGTCGCGTCGAGACCTGTAAACCCCAGGCCCAGCGCTTATGAAGGACGGAGATCATTCAGCGCTTATACCTGGTCCGTGCCCGGGCCTTGTGACCTGGGAGAGGGTTCTTAGCCCCTCCCGGTCCCACTTCGCACCGAAGGAGAAGTTAGTCGCTCCGTATCATGACTCCGACTTGATCATGATAATAATCAAGTCGCGGGTACTAGCTAGTTCTAAGTAAATGATTAAAAATGAAAATAATTTACCGTGAAACTAATTGCATAAGATACTTGGTACATAATCTCTCTCATATAATTAACTAAATTGAACTAGACTAAATTAAACTTTAGAAAAAGTATCACCCACTTCAATGCTTTTACATTTTGATAAATTGTAATTAACTGTATTCTTCATTCAATAAGGTTTGTCCTAAGGGAAGGTATTTTTTTATTTTAATGGGACCGAAAGGGAAATTAAAAAAAGAAGTTCGGAGACGACAAACATAACTACAAAAAGAACCTTCTTTTTAGAAGCTGGTAAAAAATATATTGAAGACCTTTAAAATACAAAAAATCTCTGTGAGAAGTATTGGAAAGTTCGGAAATTGATTTTTGGAATTTAAATTTTTCTTCTTTTCTGTTAACGTCAATTATATTAAAGTCTTAGTTAATATTTCTAATGTACATTATAAGAGCATCTATATTAAACCCTATCAAAGATGATAAAGACATTGAAATCGAAATAGAGCGCGGTCCATATTATATTTCAAAGTAATAAGTCATCGTAAATTGATTCCAAAGTAGTCTAGTAATTTAATCTTAAGTTGTAGCATCAATAGCGTCAAACGTATTAGAACTCCTTTGGAGTTGATATTAAGACATCTTGTGAAAGAGTCATATATATTGTTGAGTCTGAATATAAGTGAATGACTAAATGTGGGTAAGTATAAGACTTATGCAAACAAGCACAGAGAAACATCATCATCATCTCATTTTGACTGCACGGGTGGCGTAATGGTTTAAGCGGTCGCCACGCTGCTTGACGCTGAGTGTTCTGGGTTGGATCCCTACATGAGACGACACTTTGTGGGCTCTACAAATTGTCGTTCTTAGTCGGGTGTTCCTTGTGAATGTATGTTTGTGAAGTCCCCACGACACAGGTAACATTCCTAATGCGGGAGTTTAAAAAAACTTAACCAAATAAACAAAATCTCAGCCAAAACACGTCCTGCTTCTACTTTGCTTCGCCATTCTTTTAGGGTGTTTTATTTAAATAAACGTTTTCCACTACTGCTCTAAAGGATTATACGCTGTTTTGGGCTACTTATAGTGGTCACTTAGTTGACATACATTATTTTTTATGTAATACATTTCGTTTATCTAAGGGCTCAAAAAGTATACGATACATACTAAAATATATTTTGTTTCAGAGGATTCCTAGGCTTTCATGCATCCTTTCTTCGCCGCGGTAAAAATAATACATCCTCGATGCTTTTAAGTATACGATATGCAACTAAATATTCAAATATTCATAAAGGTAGTTAATTATAACGAAATATTAAGATCAAGTGGACCATTGAAGAGCAAATAGTTGAGTTAGGTACCCACAGACAGTTCACTTGCAGAGTTTGTGACGAAAACAGGTGATGAAGTGTAATGTGTAAATATTTCTTTATTAATTGTCATTTGTATATATGTCTTGGATGTTGTTTAAATAATGTATATTACACATATATACATTATTTGTATTTACAAATTATAGACAATAATTTAATCAATAAAAATACATATTAATTGATTAAATTATTGTCTATAATTTTATTGTTTTATTCAATGTAACATATTGTAAATGGTATGACAATATATATTCGTAAGATTTACGTGACGTAACATAATGGTATATTAAAGATATCCATTGTTATGCAGATTTTAGTATATACCACGGAAACCTACAGGCAACAAAATTTTCAGGCAATAGTGATGAAAAACAGTATTCCGTATATAGCTCAATTAATATTGAGTAATAACGAAGACTAAGTGAGCATAATTGTCAAAACATACACCTCACGGAGGCAGTGATAAATTCTTATTGATGATATGACATGTATGATTAGATCGAAACATGGAGCAGAGCCCAAAGTCAAACCATAATTGTTTTAAATTAATCAAAATTAAATTAAAAACTTCTGAGGCATTAGATTAATGATCACTGACAACAAATAGTCTCAATGACTCCATGGTATAAACATTTTGCACAGTAATTCGAAAGCTACACAACATATTTTCAAGGTACGGAGGACGCACCACGAGGCAACCCTGAGGGCCACGGCCGGGGTTGCCCAAGTCGTTGAGCGTATCCGGCAGCTGGGTCTCGAGGTGGCTCTGCACAAGTCCGAGGCCCTGTTCTTCCACGGGCTTCGGAGGAAGCCGCCTGAGGGATCTAGCCTCACGGTAGGAGGCACTCGCATCGGCATCGAGCCCTCGTTCAGGTATCTGGGGCTCGTACTCGATGGCCGATGGGACTTCGGATATCATTTCCGAGGTCTGGTCTCCAAGTTGGTTGGGGTAGCGCGTGCGTTGGCGCGGCTGCTGCCCAACATGAAGGGACCCGATGACTCCTGCCGGAGACTCTACTCGGGGGTTGTGCGGTCCATGGCCCATTACGGGTGCCCAGTATGGGCGGGGGCCCTGAAGGCCAGCAACGTCGCGATACTGCGACGACCGCAGCGAATGCTGGCCATCAGGATCATAAGGGGGTACCGCACGATCTCCTTTGAGGCGGCGAGTCTCCAGGCCGGAACTCCACCGTGGGACCTGGAGGCGAGAGCCCTTGCGGCTCTGTATCAGTGGCGCAAGGAGGCGCAGGAGTTGGGTCGATGCCCCGAGATTCGAGAAATCGATGACCGGAAATCCCAACTCCGCCAGGTCATCATAGGGGAGTGGAGGGAACGACTCGGGCAACCGAGCGCCGGGCACGCCGTCATTGCGGCGGTAAGACCCGTTATGGAGGATTGGCTCGAGAGGCGGCACGGGACCCTCTTATACCGATTGACGCAGGTGATCACTGGGAAGGGATGTTTCGGAGATCACCTGTGTCTGATCCGCAAGGAGCCAACGCCTGAGTGCCACCACTGCGATGGCCAGACCGTGGACACGGCTCTCCACACGCTGGCAGAGTGCCCGGCGTGGGTTGAGCAGAGGCGAGACCTCGTGGCGGCCATCGGAGTGGGAGTTCTCTCGCTCGATAGCCTGATTGCGGCTATCGTGCGGAGCGAGAGTGCGTGGAACTCTGCCGTCTCCTTCTTGGAGCAAGTTATGCTCGCGAAGGAGACGGCGGAGCGGGACCGGGAGAGGTTTAGAACTCTCCCGGCCCGCCAGGCCCGGGCACGGGCCAGGCAGCGCAGGCGACTCAGGCGCCGGAGGTCGCAGAACGACCTCCGTCCTCCATAAGCGCAGGCCTGGGGGTGACAGGTGAGGCCATCTGTCACCCTAGCAGAAGCAGACCGGGGTGGCGGCGAGCGCGTTGCGAAGCGCGCTCGCTTCCAGGGAGCACAGGGAACATGGGGTTCCCACACGGGGGGGGGGGTCGTCTACTCGTCTGTAGATGACCCGAGGTATGTCGGGGCACCAGGGACTTCCTTTCTAGGGTATGCTATTAGTACCCGGCGAAGGCGTGCGGTTTTAGTCGGTTCGAGTCCGACATGCCACCGACAGGTGGTACCCGAGGGGATTTCCGCACGGAAAAAAAAAAAAAAAAAGTCTATGTTGCAGGGTTTTCGGGTTTCAGGTTTATCGGAGCGGATGTATAACAATTAATGGCAATTGCATTCCACTAAAGGCAAACACGATACATTCAACTATTCTATCAACTTTAGGTGAATGCTTTTTTTTTTAATTCGATAGGTAATTTAGACCCGGGTATAAAAAATATAATTATTGTTTCTTGCTACGATAATTTTAATTTTATCCAAAAATAATATCCAAAGTGCATATATTTTTGTAGTAATTCAATTTCGAGGGTGAAAATCATGTAACTGGTTATCAAATACTTAAATAAAAGTCCCATTAAATTTACATACAATACGTAAATTGATTGGGACCGTTATTTATCTTACCTATTTAAGTATTAAAATAGTTTTATAAATTTAAAATAATAGTTTATAAGGGTCTCTTTTTGGTTTAAAGGAAAAAAGTGCATTTACTTCAGTTAGTTTTAGTTGGCCCATACGTCCGTTTATGAGTATACGATAAAAGATTGATAGTCGCATCTCTCTATCAATATCCGAGTTCCGAGAAAAAAGTCTGCAGAAGTTGTAGCGAAATCATTTTCAAGAGTGTTTTTTTTTGCTATGTTATCGTACCCATTCTTTGCCAAATTAAAGTTAATATTTCATTGTATAACTTTTCATTTCGGTTGACTATATTTTAAACGGAAATAGTAATTATATCGCTTCATCGCAAAGGTGTAACAGTAGCTACTACAGAGTATGCTTCATAAACACGTTTAATCGTTTCATATTTTCAACAATAATTTTTGTATGTAATGTGTCACCAAAATGTAACATATGACGAAGATGTAGTCTATTTTAGAACTGCTTAGTATGAATTAACTTGGAAAAATACAAAAGAATACAAAAATTTAACTTTCAACATTCTGCTGAAAAGACTATCATAAAGATTATTCAGGAACAAATTAAAATAATTTCTGTCGATTTTAGGCAAACAAAGTATTTATTAGCCTTAAAGGGACTTATGATCGAGAGCAAAAATTTCTAAAATTAACTAATAAAATAAATTAAAACGAAGTAAAGCTGTGAAATGACGAGGTATAAAAAAGATCGCCCATAAATAAAACTGGCACAAGAGTGAAAATGAAAATCAGATTTAAGTGTAGGTACTCATGCTTGTAATGTGTTTCATATTAACATGTGTAATGTAAGTTATTTTGACTCGAATCTTTTCTTGACTATCCTATTATTATCATATATTTCGTAAGTGGTATTCATGATTATTAAATAAATAAGGTTGTATTTTTATAATCCATTGAATTTCCAATCCAACAAGGGCATTTCATAAAGCTGCAACGCTTTTTTTTATTTAACAAAATATTTTTTAACGTCTCCATAAAATTCATATTGCAATATGTGGTAAATACGAAGGAATGTATTTGTGCTATGTCAGTTCGACTGCATTGAGGGCGTTGTGGTTTAAGCGGTCATCACACAACTCACTACTACGCTGAGTGTTGTGGGGTCCGATTGCCCACATGGGACGAAACTTTGAGTGATCGACAAATTGTTGTTCTCAGTTTGGGCGTTCTTAGTGTTCATTTCATGTACGTTTGTAAATTCAACTGCGACACAGTATATAATGCTAATGCGGGAGTTGTCTCTTTAAAAATAGAAAAGAAAAGAAAGTAAGTTACCATCGGGGGACCCCTTGTTTGCCCCCTAAACCATTAATAAAGAAAGATTGTTAAACTAGAAAATACCGTTTTTCACAATTGTTGGATCAATGTTTAATATTATAATAATTTTGGTACAGTAATTGGCATTATTGCTGTCGTTTATCACTGTTTAATTGACATAATACACGTTTAACTCAATATCAATATAATAAAGTAATTTGTATTAATATTTTCATAGATGAATGAGACGTAGAGCAGCGTAATTCAATTAATCTCATATAGGTGTTATAAAAAAACTTAAGAATTTGTTCAGGTAAAATATGGCGTTACCATGACTGCGTGATTTCCTTGAAAGGTGATTTCGTCCATAAATTTCTCGTAGATGGTTTTCATGTAGAGTATAACTTTGTAAAATTAATAAGCTACCGCTTTTGTTTTAAATATAAATTTGTAGGTACGTTGTAATTGTATTATTAATATTGTAGACATTTTGAAATTGATTCCTATTAAAAAAATCTTCTTGAAACTTAATTAATTTTATTAGGCTCGACTGTAAAAAAGTGCCGGTGTAATAAAGCATAACTGTATGGTAAATTGTATTTTTAATTAAAGAGAAACCTAAAAAAACAAATAATTCAACAAATCAAGTCTAATTATGTTTTTATTAATAAGCCTTTTATTATTTCATAACTGTTTAAAATAAACTTTATATTTATGACCTCTATAATTATACATATTTTCGTTAGCTTTTACCCGCGGCTTCGCCGAGTGTATGTCGGTTATCGCGGTAAAAGGTAGCCATTAATGTTGCTTTTCTATTAGTGAAAGAATTTTTAAAATCGGTTTAGTTATTTAGGCATGAAAACATAATTCAAACAAATAAAACTTACTTTCACATTTATAAGTATGGATTTAGCAAAGCTTATCAGTCTCCTCCCGCTGCCAAGCTAAGCTCAATCGATAGAATAGATATTGCAGTTGATAGAATTTAGTTTAGTATTCTGATCGCAACCGCCGTACTTGTACTTGAAACACGTGATGACTGGGTTGAAATGGGTAGGACGTAACAATCTATTACAAAACCCTCGCAACACTACTGTTTATATATATAATATATATATATTCTCCTTGCTCGCGGCTTCATTAGGTATCTAAATACCCAATAACGCCGCTGGCTAGAGCGATAACGCGTTTGTGAGACATATTTGATATTACGTCGACATGATGGTAATGCAACATACACACTACTAAACATTTGGATAGACTATTTAATAAAGGTCAAAGGTCGTAATGAGGAATGTAACACATAACATTTGTTTATGATATGGGGGGCAAAGAGCAGGCGGGTCAACTGATTTGTATTCTTTGAAAGTACTACTGCCGTGTAACATAGGTAATCAACATATCTTTCTCGCTAGTAGTACTTTCAATTGCTACTTTTAAGGAGTAAAATGCGATTGCAAGTAGGATATGTATATTACATTGGTCTGTTGTGTGTCTGTTTTTGTCTGAATATATTCGCGGTCTAAACCTATATTGCTATCTTTAATTATTGAATGATGAAGCTTTAAAAATTGTTGCTTTTATATTTAGGTAAGTGATTTTATTAGAAAAAAAGTAATATTTACATCCCATCCAAAAAATCTCCTCTCCCCACCCCCGCTTAGCCACATATTTTGAATAAGATTTTGTGAAGTTAGGGCCTGTTGAGTTAGAAGTTCAGTTATATAGTCTCGTCTTGGCAACATTTTACATGAAAATGTTTGTTGTTTGTTGCCATGGATAAAACATAAATAATCACCTTGATTCGTACAAGTCCTTATATTAACTGTAACTAATTAAGGTTTTAACTTCACAGTAATCATCATCATCACATCAACAGTCTATAACAGTCTACTGCTGGACATAGTCCTCACTTTAGAAAGGAGGTTTTGGCCTACTATACATCGCTTGACAGACGGGTTAGTAAAGGTTTTATGTCAAGTTTTCCTTCTCATTGAAGTGCTATTGTCTTATGTAGTTTGCTCCCTTAGTCGGCTCTTACGGCACCCACGAGATGAATCAGGGTGGTGACACTCCGTATTTTTAATCTTTCACCACACGGAGATCACGGCAAGGAGTCCTTATTAAATCAATTTTCAGACCTATGGCATCAAAATTTGCTGAAGTTTTATACAAAGTTCCCTAGTTTAAGGGGTTGGAGGGAAAAGTTTCATTTTTTTTTGTTGTATGTACTAAAACTTACCTACCAATTTTCAGCTTTCTAGGATTTCGCTAAGTACCTTTTTTTTTGTTCCCGGGGTGGGAAACCCCCTCCCTGTACCCTATAAATTTTGTTGAACATTAGTGAGTCAGTGACGAAATCGAAGTTTTTTTAGAAATCAATAAAATGTAAAGTATAAGACCTATGGCTTTCAAACTTGAATCTTTATAAATTTAATAATAAAAAATGTATTGAAATCATTTCCCAATAATGCCGTATATTTGGTATAATGAAACCTAAGTTATGATTGTTAAAAAAACGACGAAACGCTTTGAAAAAAGTAGTTCGGTAGTGTCCTTATGCTTCGCTTAGCTCGTCTTGGCCGTCTTGGTTATGTTTAGTAAAATAAGTTTTGGACACATTAGACTAGCGATTTTAAGTGCGTATTATATTGATATGGCCTCTGAAAGTGGTAACTCTGTTTCTACCTTTCTTGATCCTACAATCAGAAATAATTGGAAATAACAGTACCTACTATTTTTAATAAGATAAGTAATAAACATGAATTACAAATTAAATAACACATGAATTTTAAACTAAAAAAATATATTTAAATAATTAAAAAAAGGCAGTGGATATAAAATTTAGTCGCCGCAGATAAAATATCGCTAATTTCTCTCAAAAGGCATCCCCTTATAAATTCTAAGAACCGACTAAGTGCAATCAAAAACTCCAACAGTTGTTCTGCTTTTGTCAGCAATAAAAATCGCTTCGAATGAATGCGCGTTCGTAGAATGGTTCGCCACTTGAATTTGCAGCTAGGAAATTGCTGGATGGATTCTAAATTTCTTCAATCCACAGCAGAAATAGACAGACAAATATTGACACTTTAAATTACTCTCCTCACAGCGACCTATAGCTGTTTTACTAAAATATTAGAAGATTATTTGCGAAAGACTTAAACAAAATCTTGTTCTTGCTCACAATAAAACTATTCTTTATAAATTTTGTGTTACGATTCTTATCACAATTGTACAATGTGTATATAAAGTAAATGACGTAGGCACAAAAGTAGAGAGTAGGTTAGTTAACCAAACCTCCTCCCCCCACCCCTACTGCTTCTGAAGGGAGGAAATTCTGCTAGAGACGACAGACATTTTATCTGGATCGAGTCCTGAATAAGAACTATATTTAACTAAGTACGGACTAAGTAAATAATCAAGACTTGAGCATTGAGTTTATTACAAAACGGATAGTTCTGTAATAAACTCTCAACTCAAACTCTAATTAAATAAAACAATCCTTGAGCAGAAATTTCAATCCATAATGACTTACTTGAAGCACTAATTGAAGTAACCCCGAATACTATCCGTATTTTATTGCAACTCCTTGTTATAAAGAATTTGGAAACTCAAGCATTTTACCGTTCCGATTGAATGAATAAGACTTAAAATAAATTCAACTGATTTTTTTTAGGTTTTTGACATATTTTTTTTAAATACCTATAATATCCTAACAAAATGAAATCTTAATATATACACATATGATAATTAGAAACACTCCGAATAATACATATAAAATTCATGCGGTCCAATACACTTGTACCACCTTATTTATATGTATATGTTGTCGATATATTTTAATGTTTTAAGTTCCAGATCTTCAATTTTTTAAGTATTTTACTATTGATATTACCCAACTTTATTTTCAAATGTGTATTTTTTCAGTATCTTAATGTATGTTAATCTAAGCTTTTAATGGATAAGTCTTAGTTAAAGACTATTTAATATTTCAAGCCTGTGAACAAAAATTACACTGCTATAAATTTGACTAAGGTATGGAGTTAGTGAAGGTAGGGCTTGTAGAGTTAGAAGGTTGTCTCTACATGAGATTGATAGCTTTTTGAAAGTGCGAACTATATGGTTTCGTCATCGCCGAAAATGTTTTCGGTGCGTTATTGTTTTACAAAAAAAAATCACTAAAGCCAGAATGAAAAATTATTGCTCCCAGTATTTAGTATAGCCTATTTATATTAATGGAAAGTTATTTACGTGTATATTGTTATCCCATTAATTATTGCACAGGAGCGATACATACATATAATAATAATCTACAAAAGTGCTTCAATCTTTTGAAGAATGGACTATTTTACAGAGATGTAGTGCACGACAGATAACGTAACTATTTAAATAATGGGGACTCCATATTATACAACTGTCATCTAGAATTCATCTCACTTAGGTATACTGTGTATCTTAAAACTCGGTAATTAATTACTTTTCAAAGTCCCTTATCCTATTAAACTTAGAAATAATACTATGATGATGATGATGCGATAGAAACGTTACGTTATTTTTCAAGGTGAATCTGTGAGATTCGAGTCACTGATATGAATTACTTTAATTTAACTTAATAGTTGATTGGAGATCGTTTATTTTATGGCAACTCATATATATACAAGAAAAAAAACTATTTAGTTTATGATAGGATCAATGACCTAAAATATAATCCGTTCTTAAAAGTGTTATTATTACCCCTTCGATAGTATTTATAATAATAATCCGTTGGTTCTCATAAAAAATATATATTTAGGACTACTATATATATTTAGGCATTCTTAACGTTTTTAAATTATTCATCATCATCATCATCATCATCAGCCTTTAACAGTCCACTGCTGGACATAGGCCATTCCTTAGGAAGGAGGTTCTGGTCTACTAAAGTAAATTATTAACTAATAATAAATAGTAATAAAAAGTATTATGTAATAAATAATGTGCCTCCAAAAATGGAAGTTGACTTCCCAGAAATATGATATGTACATAAATTATACAATAAAGGTATTCGTGATATTATAAAACGTAGGATGTTTGTCAGGTAGTTATTACGAAGTCATACGTGCTTTCATTATGAACGACAAATATTGAATAGAAGAGTATTCTCAGCCTGTTTCGAGACAGATAGTACTGAGAAACAAAAGCTCTAGTGTACTGCTCTACTATCATAAATATAAATTTATGATGTTTAATTAAAATGTTGTTCTTGTGTAATTGATTAATATTGTAAACAAAGAGAGAACAGTTAATGTTTGCATTTGGTATGAATATCAAGTAGCGTACATAAAATTATTTGAAAACAAAATCATTTATTTAGTCGCTTTTTCTACTTACTATTTTTTACAATTTTCTTAAACGCCTTGCTCTCGTTACATAAAGAGCATATACACGTAATTATTTGCCTTTTCTCAAGACGTGTCACCTGATGGTAAGTGCTTGCTGCAGCCCATGGATACCTGCAACTCAAGAGTCACTAGTGCAGTGCCACACTTTTAGTCCAACTCCCTCTAAAATCAGGATTATCCAGGAACTTCACTGACTCGGTAGAAAGAAAATTACTAAATACTGGTTTTCTGTGAAAATTTAGTATCACTTCGTTGAAGGCGGCCAATTTATGCCTTCATTCATACAAGTCCTTATATTAACTGTAACTAATTAAGGTTTTAACTTCACAGCAATCATCATCATCACATCAACAGTCTATAACAGGCTACTGCTAGACATAGGCCTCTCCTTAGAAAGGAGGTTTTGGCCTACTATACCACGCTGGCCAGACGGGTTGGTAAAGGGTTTGTTTCAAGTTTTCCTTCTCTTTGTAGTGCTGTTATCCTGCAGAGTTTGCTCCCTTAGTCGGCTCTTACGACACCCACGGAATGAGTGGGGGTATTTCCCTATTCAGAAAAAAACATCAAGAGTTCAAGTTGATATAAAACTACTATCGCCTAAAGCTATATGCTCTTTTTTTGTTATTTTGAAATTTTGTGGTATTATGATTTTATAATTATGTAATTTTTATGATTTTCACATCAACAGCCTTTAATAGTTCACTGTTGGACATGAGCCAATCAAAAGGAGGTTTTGGCCTACTGTACCACGCTGGTCAGATGAGTTGGTATAGGGTTTGTGTCTAGTTTTACTTCTCACTGCAGTGCTGTTGTTTTGCGTAGTTTTCTCCCTTAGTCGGCTCTTACGACACCCACGGGATTAATAGGGTTGGTGACACTCTGTATTCTTAATCCATCACCACACGTACGATTTGTGATCTTGCCTATGGGGTAATACCTGAAATAAATGATTATTTATTATTATGCAACATGTATATGGCTAATTGGGTAAATTATCCTGTCCTATTGTCTAATCAGATATGGAATAATGTAATAATATTTCACTCCGACACATTTTCATCTATTGTAATTTTGTAGCACTCCTTGTCGTGCTTGAATTCACTTATTAGCTTAGTAAGTAGTATATTCCAGAATAGCGGTGCGTTTATACGTAATATAAACGCACCGCTATTAACACATAAAAAATGTGAACGTTGTAATTTTTTTACGCACAGAGTTAATTTTAACATATTTTGTTTTAATTCCCTTTGATGTTATTGATCGCTTGTGTCATTGACCTACTGGGTTAATATGCAAACTTCAAGTCTTCATTTTATTCTCAACAATGATACAATTAAAATTAAATAATATCTTTTATTTTATTTTGTGTAATATACCATCCCATGCCGATTTCGGCCACGGTGACTGTTTATTTTTGGGGATTTGAGTTTCAAGCGTGTGATCTGATGTGGCTTACGTACCCTATCTTTGGGGACAAGCTTTTTGTAATAGAGAGACCAACGAGCAGATGTGTCACCTGATGGTAAACGCCTACCGCCGCCCTTGGACAGCTGTTATGAGCTGCTTGAGATACAAATGTGGTACCACTTATCTGAAAAGCTTTCTTAAATAGATTGATTGGCTAGATAGTTCAACCGTCATATTTAATTCAGCCATTAATTCCAGTTTACTTCTCCTTCGATGGAGTTTGTATCTTACTACGTAATATAGGTCTTCTACGGACGTCATCCACCTAGCTCTTGTTTAGGGTTAAATTAATGGGTATTAGGGGTAGCGCGTCAAATTATACATAGTGATTTTGTTTACTATGAGTAGTATATTTTCATGTAAATAAATTAAATCAGATTTAACTTTTATTTGCATTCGAGGGTGTAACTCTACTTTAACTGGAATAAGCACCATTTTCTCATTCATATCACATACTGTAGTTTCCAAATATATTTTAATGTTGCGATAAAAGTTAAGCAATTACAAAGAGTGGAATATTTTAGAGAAAGATAATTATTGCTGCAACTACGAGTAGCCCTAAATTTGTTAATATCCATTTGTAGAAACAACCATGCCCCAAATCAAGACCTACAAAAGTGGAGCGGGCAATCCTCAATCACAATAAAAGGAAATTGAAATAGTAATGATATCTTCGAGACTTTATTGCATTTTGTGCTGAAGTTCAGTTTTATAGTGGCTTTTACATTGATAGTAAGACTTTGATTTTACGTACATCGACGTACAATGCTCTTTCATTTTATGCCCGAAGAATAGATGTAGTATCTCTCATCAACTTATGATTAGAAGATATCAATTTATACATATTCTGAACTAAAACGATGTCCTTTTTCTTTCCTTCATATGTATTTATGAAATCAATCAATAAAAAAAAAAAAATCAAAGTGTTACCATTTTCTGAATAATTTATTTTAAGAAAACGTTCACCCGATACCTCTATATTGAAAAAACAAACAAACAAACAAAAATAACATTGAACTTGAACTTCAATGTTATTTACTTACAATTATTTGAACACTAGTTTCACACTGTTAACTTGATTATATGTTTTTTTGATTGATAGACAAATAAAAAAATAAATAAAAAAAAACATGAAACGAAACGTATTGGAGGTCTTTCGTTTCATGTTTTTTTATATATTTTTTAAATTTGGTACTGTACTTCGGTAAATACCTTTATAAATAAAATAAAAAAATGCTTTTTGCATGGAATAACATAAACTTAAAAATATGACAAATCTCTGATATAAACAGTCCTCATTCATTTCAATAAAATGTGTTTTACTAAACTTGGCTATTGAAGAAAATTACTTAATAGACTCAAAGTTCAACTGTTTTGTATAATCTTTCAAAGAGGTGATAGAAAATCACTTTTGAAACATTTAATATTGAAATTCTGGGAGTAATTACTGCCTTGCCGCTGTTCAAGGTTACCTTTCGACTAAATTACTATTAAACATTGTAGTAAGTTACTTATGTAATTTTGCGGTTTATGTCTAAGAACGTGAATAAATATATAAAACATTGTAGGGTTGTTTTGTCTATATTATTATGTATAACATTGTTTTAGAAATACCTCACCGAATGCATTTTTTTTTTAATAATAATAATTTTTTATTTGACTAATATAAATATTACAGTGTTGGACATTTCAGTTTAACATAGATCTTAGACAAAAATTAGACTAAGTAACGTAAATCTATAGTAGTGTTATTTATGATTTTCTACACATAAAGATAATGCGATTTTGTTAAAAACTTTAGTCGCTGCCTGCCTTAACTAGGGTAAACCTGTGTTTCAGGCGATCGCTTGACATGGAATTTTTAAGGTAGAAATGTAAGATAAACATAACAGATCACTAGAAAATATAAAAAATACAACAAAGTGTACACGTACAAAAGCAAATAACAGAAAATAATATTATACAAAAACTATTTAAGACTCATTTAACAATCGCCAATATATTTTCTGTGTCTGCATAGTTAAATTTACCTTTTTTTTTTTTTTTTTTCTTGCGGAAATCCCCTCGGATACCACCTGTCGGTGGCATGTCGGACATGAACCGACTAAAAACGCACGGCTCCTTGCGGATCAGACACAGGTGATCCCCGAAACATCCTTTCCCAATGATCACCTGCGTCAGTCGGTATGAGAGGGTCCCGTGACGCCTCTCGAGCCAATCCTCCATAACGGGTCTTACCGCCGCGATGACGGCGTGCCCGATAGTTAAATTTACCTAAATATTCTGATAACATGATCACACATTTTTTATTATTGAGGCTGTATATATAAAAAAGGTCCTAAAAATAAAAAAAAACTATGAACAAATGTATGACTAGCTTGAGGCCTGCTACACACTATGTCCTTCCTTCTCTTATTTGATGGTATGGGGCTATAGGAAAGTTCAGTATGCTGTTTTAGAATGCTGTGCAATATATTACTAATCTATCGTTTTGGTTCAATATTATATCATTCTTATGCAGTAGGTAACCTTTAAGAGATGTTAAATGCGGATGCTGATTAGACAACCAACACTCCAATATTAGATACCATATCAAATAATATGTATTGTTTTAGTACTAAAAATAAAAAATAAAACTTTCAAGACACCCACTTTTAATTATTTTACACATTCAGTTCCGTGGGAGTTTTATTATCCATGTTGTAAATTGCTTATCGTATGCAAATAGATAGAACTGCACTAATTGCCTTAGTTCTCTTTTAGAAATCTGATAGCTTTTTAATAATACCTAATTAAGAGAGTCAACATATGTCAAGAAATATAAAACTTGTTATAATCACTCGCAGTATCCCCAGCTAAGAAATTAAACAACTGAACCATTTTACAGTTATTTAATTTACATATGACGATTGGTTGTAGGCCACCTTCGTGCGGATATTATATCTATTGTGATGTCTAGTCTGTGGTGTACTATAGATTTTGCCTGACTGATTGCCACAGATAAGTTGTTTTAGAGTCTAACTGCTAGCACTGAGAACGACTTATATGTATATTGTTTGGCCCATCTTGGCCTTTTCAGCTTCAGAGTCTATAATGATATATGTATATAGGCAGTAAAAGTCTAAACCGTCTTTAGAGGTAAACGGAGTATGTATACCTGAAGTTTAGAATAACTGAAAGTTTGTAAGTGAGTCTTAATATTTGTGTGAAATAGCGAATATTTTTATTACACAGATAAAGATGCTCAAAGAGCAGATTCATGTTAATAAATCATATGAATTATTTATTCTGCTTTTAATTTATAGTTTTTACATAACAAAGCTGGAACAACCAATTTTGCATGTAACTACAAAGTAAAGAAGAATTTAAAATTTAGAGTCTAATTAGCTGGTCTAATTTATCCAGGTGACGATGACACAACGTCGAGAAGACGTCGAAGATTCTAGGGAAAGTTAAAATGTATTTCGAAGAATTACGTTACAGTATACTTATTACAGCCTCCATGTTGATAATGAAGGAGCTTGACAAAGAACCTAAATATTGCCTTATACTTATTATTACCGTGGAGGCTGGCAAGACAGCAAATTGGCATCGTGTCACGCTTGGTTTTTTACTGACTATGGCAAAGCTAAACAAATAGTCCTAAACTTTAGACAGTTTCTAAGTATAAAACACATTTATCTATTAACACAAAACTTCTAAACTAGCTATTATCATTTAACAAATGAAGTATCTTAAGTAAAGTCTTAATCGTCTGCTGGTTATTGAATATTATGACATCACAACTATGAAATTGAATAAAACCCTTTCCGTCAATTCTTGATATCATCATTATCATCGCATCAACAGCCTTTATAGTCCACTGCTGGACATAGGCCTCTTCTTAGGAAGGAGGTTAAGGCCCACTATACTCGTACCACGCTGGCCAGATGGGTATAGCGATAATACCTGAATAAATAGTTTTTATTAATAATTATTTTATTTTATTTTTCATAGATATAGAGAAGTGCCATATATCACACAAACAAAAGTACATAACTAGCACTTTTCTTCATTCATTCACTCAATTAGTCCCCGCTCTAACACATATATGGCAACATTGTTGACAGACTAACGTAATTTATGGGTATACCACTCTGCGTTAAGCGTTCTACGATCTTTAAGTGCAATAGTCGCAACATGGCCGGTTTTTCCAACGAACGTGGCCACCATCTTCTTTGAAGTGCTTCGAGAACGAACAACTTTAGTCGGCTTTGGCTCGTCTTGAAAGACCCAGATTGTAGATTGTTGTTTGGAATCAAGATCGTAGGCATAGATCCAAGATTCGTCACCACTGATGATGTCGTAGACGTGATTTGACTCTCCTCGGTTTTCTTACACCATCTGTCGCGGGCCGCCTTGTGATCGTCGGAAAGCAGATGCGGTATCCAACGGCAAACTATGTTTCTCACACCAAGCGCTTCATGCAAGATCTTCTGAATGGTCCCTGAGATGCCTAATAGAGCCTCTATCTCTCGATATGTCACATGACGATATTCGAGAATTAGTTGTCTCACAGCAATGATGTTATCTTCAGTTAAGGCGAATTTTGGGCGTCCTTCGCGAGATTTGTCACTAACACTAGTATGTCCAACTGGAATTCTAAATACCAGCGTTCGACAGTCCGCAGACATGGGGCTTCATCACTGAACACAGATGTTAGCTCTACAAAACACTGAAACCGTGTCAGGCCTCTTCTAAAGATGTAGAAAATTATTGCACGAACATTTTCCTTAGAAAGATTCATTTTCGTACGGAACCAGACAGATTCCAATCGACGCTGTGACTAAACAATAGCATTAATCCTAATACTTACAACTGTTTTGGGATTCAAAATTTAAACTCATTCGAATATAAACAGTTCCAAATTCAAAATTGCCGGGAAATATAGAAACGACAAAACTTAAAAGGCATGCCTAGTAAGACAATGGATTGAAAGAAGTTCGTGTGTTGATTAAACACTGTTGCTATTGGCTTACACATGTCTAATGTCGTTGTGAAATGAAAAAGCGTCGCACAATACAAAATTACTTATGAATTTTCTCCTAAAACTGAATATGTGCTGCTAACAAATGGAATTTAGTATGTACGCTGGCAGCCATATTACACTTATTTTATTTCTTTTTTTTTATTCCACGCCTAATAGAATTCTAAATGAGATTTCACTTTTATTTAAAAGTTTTTTGAGTTCCGTAGAGACACTTGCCCGCACCGCCGGAATATGTGAAATAAAATCCGTGATTTTGTTTCTTATATTTTTCTCTTTAAGTGATAACTATTTCTTTATTCAGGAATCCGTGTGTGAGATATTCAGATAATTTAAGCTTTATAATAATTATAATAAATTAATTATTCATTGGAGTAACTAAGACTCAAAGATGTAAGTAACAATTTGAACTAACAGCTATATTATAACGTTTTTTAAATTAAGGTTAGACTCATGCCTCGCAGTAATAGGCGCGGCTGAAACTGCGATGCAATGAGTCATATATAGATAATCTAGTCTACTCGCAATCATGTTCAGTATGCTGTTGGAGCTGACTCACACCCTAAGTTTTCGCATAACGGTATAGAAATAGCCAACGTGAGCTTCTGCAAACATCCCTGATGCGCTGCAGAAGCGAGGCAACCCCACCAGCACTGTATGTATGACACACAGCATTGTATGATTTTTAAGTAAACTGCGCCTACAGGTTACACGTATAAAAGGAGGTACAGTAAGCACGAAATAATATATATTTTGTTTCTCTCGAGGCACGCGCAAACCTGCGGGCGATTATATACAGCTTTAGCTCTCACAGACATCGCCCTCCGCTCCCTCTCGATGTCATCATCGTCCCCGAGTCTGGCAGTAAATACGTGGCCTAGATATTAAAAGTGCTGTACCCTTGATAATGTCATGTTAGTTAATGTAACTGATGGTACAGTTTCTGGGCAATTACTTTGAGCCCCAAAGACATTTACAACACTCTTTGCAACATTATATTTGAGGCCGTGGATGCTGGCATATTCCTCGCAAGTTTCGAGGCCACAGACAAATGAGCCTAGTAGCACCATGTCATCAGCGTAACTAATATTATTCAGACACACACTGTGTATGTAGCATGTGTGTGGGCTCCTTAATGTTTATGTAAATACATAAACATTAAAGAGGGTGGGCGAGGACAACCCTCCCTGTCTAACGCCACAATTTCCACAGGATATCATAGGAAACAAGGTCAAAAGCTTTACTCAGGTCGAGAAAGCAGGCATAGACGGGAGTTTTCCGCTTAGAGTAGTTCTTCATCGCGTGCTTGATACTAAGTATAGCGCTTTTGGTTGAAAATCAAATTGATTGTCATGAACTTTAACAAAAAAATTAAGTTGAAAATTGATTACACCATCAAAAACTTTCGCTATTATACTGGCGAGCGATATGGGCCTATAGTTGTCACTTTTGCTCACATCACAAATCTTGCTTTTGACAATTGGTACTACTACGGTTTTCATCATATTATAAGCATAACCCAAGCAACATGGAAACAACACAGCCAACATTCTCGGTAAATGTGGACGCGCGTGCTCTATGCTGAGACCATCGTGACTTGCCTCAAGACATACTACATATTATCGGTTCAATACTTGAGGCAGTGAGTTAAGTTTCCAGCTTCACATGGTTTTTCGTCACTAAGCATGGAAGTTGACGGTCCTAATGGTGACCTTACTCTTAAAGTTTAAACAAAGCGATTAGCAATTTGAACAGCATCGTTCTCACCATTAAAGCTCACGGGGATGCCTGCTGTCATTTTCAGTTTATTTGTTTGTCTCCAAAATGACCGAAAGTCATTTTTGAGAGATTTAATGCTAACATAGCATTTAGGTAAAGTGAAGAATATGAGTAACATATGTAACAACTTTACACAAAAACTTACTAAAGAAATACAAAATATTAAACATATATGTAATACATTTTTTTTTTGGATAGGATAAAATACGTGTATCCTTGTAATGTAAGTTTTTGATTAAGAAAAGTTTATCAGAAAAATAATCAGTATGTTAGCTAATGGAAAATCTTAATGGATTGTATACGAGTAGTAGACATTAAATATTTACTAGCTACTTTTATAAATTTGTGCTTAAAGAATTGTAGTGAATGAGTGAGTGAATTGAAAGTGTATATCCCGACTAACTTAAAAACGCTATAATCCGCCCCATTTAAAAGTCCGGTAGCCATCTAGAATATGTAAAATGTAAATTATAGACTAATTGCAATATGATCAGTAAAAGACAAAATAGTTGAAAAAAATAGTTGTAGGACAAATAAGTAAATTTTTAGAATCATATAGCATACTCCCCCATGCACTATATGGTTTTAGAAAAGGAAGTAGTAAGCCTTGCACAACAGTTGATATCGCTTTTCATTGAATACAAAAAAGCGTTCGATGCTCTGGATCATAACATACTATAGCAAGCAATGGATGAATGTGGAATACGCGGCCCCACCAATAACTGGCTTAGAAACTACTTTTCTAACAGAAAAATTGGCACTATTATCGATGGAGTGACCGGAGAGGACGCCATAGTGTACTTGGGTGTACCGACCGGGTCAGTGTTTGGGCCAGTTGGGTATGTTATTCGCGTCAATAGTGTACCGAACGTGGTAAACAAGTGTCAGGTTTTCATGTATGCAGACGATATGTGTGTGGTATGCGCTTCAAAAAATATCTCGCAAGTACAAAGAAATGTGCAGACAGACTTTGAAACATCACGAAATGGGCACATGATAATGGCATTATATTGAATCATAAGAAAACAAAATGCATTCATATACACTTGCCATACAATAAAAGCGCAAAAAAATGAAAACAAAGACAATCTTGCTGTAATAGGACACATACGAATGCTTACATGGAAATAAGTTCAGTTGTAACTGTGATCGATTATGTCGACAAACTTAAATACATAGGCTTAAAAATTGATAAACATTTTAATTTTACAATGCATGTTTCTGATGTCTGTAGTAAGTTAAGATGCGTTTCGGGCAGGTTCTATCAGCTAAACAAAGTACTGACTATAGATACCATGAGAATGTTATACTTTGCCCTTGCGGACTCCTGGATCAATTATGGACTAAATGCGTACGGGCGAATTTTTACGAGCTACTTAAAAGACATTTAAGACTAATAAAGTATTTAGTAAGTAAGAAAGTTAAAAATGAGTGTAAGAAAGTTAAAAATATTATGTAAAATGATTTCCTAAATGTAAGAATATTACTATACTGATCAATATAAATATGCTGTTGAGAATAAGTTTAACACTAGAAGGGTTAGGAAAAAAAAGCAAAACTGACAAATTATTATGGAGAACGAACAAATAAGTACATGGTACCCAAAGTATTTATCAAAAAAGTAAGTCTTTTTTAAGGGAAAAACCTAAAATAAGTACTGGGAAATTAAAGAAAAGCCTGAAGGATCTGCTGTTTGAGGTTACTTAAGATGTTGGGTTATGACTGCATATATTATTATGATTTAGAAATTGTCCTTATAAAGTTCTCTTAAATTTGTAATAATATTTTTTAAAGTTATCTACCTTATTTTGTTATATCTTATTTTGTTATTTTTGCTATGTGTGATGTAAATACAGTGTAGCATAGGTTATTTAATTGATAAACGCGCCTTGCCATTAAACATTACGTTTAGCGAGTATAAAGTTTAAGTCTTAGATCTCTATTTTTCTATTTAAAAAAGACAACTCCCGCATTAGGAATACATCCTGTGTCGCGGGGGACTTTACAAACCTTCATGAAACGGACACAAAGAACATCCAGACTCATAAGAATAATTTGTGGATCACACAAAGTGTCGTCCCATGTGGGGTTTGAACGCACAACGTACACAAGTAGTAGGAAACGGCGTGGCGACCGCTTAAACCAGTACGCCATCCGTGCAGTCTAAGTTGCCGCTGTGAATTATTATTATTTTTTCTTTTTGATTTGGGTCTAATGGTCCTGGCACCATTTCAAACGAGACTTAGAGATCCTCCTGGCTTCTCTCATACCTTCAAACACGAGGCCAACGGCTTATTATTATGGATCCACAATAAATCTTTTAGCTTGGCATCCCTATGCGCGCCACTTACATACTCATTCCATTCAATGACCACCCTCTTTTTGATAGCTTTACTGGTTTTTCGACTCTCTGTGGCCGATTCACACAAAGCGCATTCAATATCCTTATACATTTTATCAATAATCGTCCTATGTTTTGTGTTTTTACATGTATTTATTAACAACATTCTTTAAAGTCAATTGGGCCGTCGATAAGCCGTAGTTTTTCTGACTGACACAAACAAAGCTGACTTATTTAATCGTTTTACAACATTTGTCTGAAATATATTTCGTATTTACCTACACTAGTAACAGGTGTTACAGGTCGTAGTTCGTTTGAAGTGTATAAACTTGATAAAACTATTTTATACACTCCTTGCGTAAGTCTGCGGTAATTTTGACTTTGAACTGTTTTTGGAATTCAGTTCCCTAAGTACCACGACTTACGAATGTTACTTTGATTAACTGGGAATATTTCTAACTAGTTTCGGCTTACAGCGGTGGTGTGTGAATCTTATTTCTCTTTGTAAGTGTACCTAAATATGTTTATATTATACACAAAAAGTCTGACTGAGATTTTGTTTGTTGTTGTTTATTTCTCAATCTGTTGCCATCTAGAAGCCTTAGTAAAATCATTAAAGAATGATCAATCAAAATTTTTTTTTGTACTATAGGTCGCCAATGAGCGGGGAACACCTGATGGTAAATTACTACAGCCGTCCACGAACACCTGCAACTCCGAAGTCATAAGTACGTAGCCACCTTTCAGACCGCGCAAATGGGAAGCGGGGGATGTGGTACTACGGTAACCTATACCTATTTAAATTTTAAATGCTATTAAAAACAGAAGAGGCAAAGTGGTTGGCCACTTGATAAGATACGAAAACTTTCTCAGGACAATACTGGAAAAAAAAATAGCAAAAAAAAACGAGGAATACCTAGATCAATACAGATTCAGCAAATAAGAAAGTGGCAGCAGAAAGTAGAAGTCGTGACCTACGAAGAGGTCAAACAGAGATCAGAAAATAGTGAGATTGATTGATTGCTCCACCGACAAGGGCCTGGCTGAGAGAGAACCTGTGCCTAAAACTCAAGAGTCATAAGTATGTAACATTTAAGCTGTAGGTGACCTTTGGCGGAGGTAGTCATTTACGATTAGGAGACCCATTTGTTTGTTTGCCCCTAGACTATAAAAAACTTAGCAGTCAGGATCACTTACCACCAGACGAATAGATCAGTCAAAGAACAGAAATTAAGATTTAAATATACACAGAATTATCACGGTTGCCTGTGTAAGAGATTGCCTCTTAGTGATAAGGCCGCCACTTGTACTTGTCTAACCTAGTTTAAGTTAAATATTTTATATATAAACCTGGTGTACAATAAAGCGATATATTATTATTATAGAGATTTAATTATTAATATTAATTTAATTTAATTTTCAGTTAGAAGGACCTTTTAAACATACGGATTTTTAAAGTTGTAAAAAGTTTGCGTCACTGCCTATTTTCTCGATCACTGCCTGACATATTAGGCAAACATTTCTGAATATGATATGTGATGTAGGTTCATGTTGACTTTGTGTAGCTTTTATAAACATATTTGTAAATTTAGTTATTATAAAACGATGTTTATTTGGCAAGTTCGTATTTCTAATAATAAATATTATTATTTTTAAATACCTATACTCGTACATCAAAAGAAAACATACGATACAAAATTAGGGCTTAAGAGATTCACTTCTTTCCATCAAACATTTTTCTGTGTATTCAGGTTTTTGTAGACCGCAGAGTTGAAAATATTATGGTAAAGTTAAAGTCATACAAATTTAATTTTACCTTACCCTTAAAAAGTAAATTTCATAACTACGTTTTAATCTGTTCCAAATTTATTAAAGTACCAAATTCTAGTTTAATCTGACGGATTGTTTTTTCTATGTTGTCGATTTGTTCAAGAAGACTCTTCCGTGTAAATTCTTAATAAATTTTTAATGAAAAAAATATAAAATTTACTCCAATATTCAAACAACAATATCGACGGGAACTATGAATGGAATCTGATATAAAAAAATTGAGACGATTTGAAAGGCGTGCCAAAGTTTGTCATACGGACTTTCAAGCGCTATAGAAATGTAACTAGTGTAACTAAAAATATGGTTGTTCTTTTTTTATTATTAATTTCAAAAGACAACTCCCGCATTAGGAATATATCCTGTATCGTGGAGGACTTTACAAACATACATGAAACGGACACAAAGAACACCCAGACTTAGAACAACAATTTGTGAATCACACAAAGAGTCGTACCATGTGGGGTTCGAACCCACAACATTCGGCGGCGTGGCGACCGCTTAAACCACTAAGCTATCATCAGTCATAAACTTAATGTTTTTTCAAAGTCTTTAAAAAACCTATTAAATCTTTTCAAACATTACTAAATTCAAATAACAACTTAAACACATCACACTACAGAGTTTTAAATTTGTCCAAAACCTTTTTTGTGTGATTAAACAGTTTGGATTAGAAAACTGATAATGGGTGGATAAACAGGTTATCTTAGCTCATCAAGATATTTTAAGAGGAAAGCATTTATCAAATAGAACTCTTATAATGATTTCTCAATATTTTGAGTGAAAATGATATGATTAATACCATACAACATTCAATACAAAGCAGTGTCTAATCTTGCTCAATAGAATATCGCCAAACATGAATTCTTCTTCTTCTTCTTCTTAGCGTGTCGATGACAATTCAAATTGAGTCGGCCCAAAATTTGGCGACGAGTTCGGCACTTTCAGTAGCCTCCATCAGTTCCTGTGATGTGCAAGTAACAGGACAGGCTGGACACGATATCAAGTGCCCCATAGTTTGTGGGGCAAGACCACATTTACACTCCAGGGCAGAGTCATCTATGAATTTCAGGAATGAACAGGTCTTCTTTGCTTCGGCCTACCTGTGTCCGGAGTCTGTTTAGAGACTTCCAGGTCAGCCATGGCAACTCGTGTCCAGGCGGAAGATTTTCGGCAAGTGGCACAAATGGGTTGGGTAAGGAAACGCTATCTTGCCACAACCTAAGTCTTTCCTTAGAGCGTTCACCAGTGAGCGGGGGTGTGTACCCCCCGCTCACTGGTGGGGGTGGGGGTGTGTACTTTAAAAAGCTGTTGCGGCTTTTCAGCCTTTCACTAGAGCTCGATATCATGACATGACGTCAGGCGAAGCACCCCACTTTGAAGAGACTAGTCGCCGCAAAAGACTATTGCGAGAGTGTACCTTCTGCTTAATGTTATTGCAGTTCTTGCCGAATGTTAGAGACCTGTCCAGAGTAACACCCAGATATTTTGGAAAGTTGCTGTGCTCTATGGATACCCCACCCCAAACGATGTTAAGTTTGCGGCTCGCCTCTCTGTTTCGAAGATGGAATATGCACGACTGCGTTTTGCTCGGAATGGGCTTGAGTGAGTTAGCGTGGTAATAAGTGGCTAAGTCACCAAGAGCGTTTGACAAAGACACCTCAACCTCTTCAAAAGTGGTGGCTTGGGAGGTAAGGGCAAGGTCGTCTGCATAGAGGAAGCGGGAGGTATGCGGGCTGGGTGGTTGGTCATTGGTATAGATATTAAATAAAAGCGGTGCCAAAACACTACCTTGAGGTAGGCCGTTTTTCTGTGCTCTCCAACGACTTTTTTCCGAGAGAAGGTGGACTTGAAATCGGCGGTTGTGGAGAAGTTCTCGGAGTATGCGGATGAAATTTTGATCGTTGACCAAGGTTTCCACCTTCCACAACAGCCTCTTGAGGTTGACTGTATCGTAGGCAGCTGATAGGTCCACGAATACAGCACCAGTGACCATTCCTCTCTCGAAGCCATCTTCAATGTGTTGTACCACTTTAAGAGTCTGGTTACTGCAAGACTTCACGGGTCTGAAACCAGCTTGCTCGGGAATCAGTTTTGGATCAATGACGTCCATAAGACGGCTCAGCAGCAGTCTCTCGAATAGTTTATATGTGTGACATAGTAGAGAGATAGGGCGAAAGTTTTTAGGATCGTCTGCTGCTTTACCTGGCTTAGGAATTGCAATGATCTTAGATTTTCTCCAGAGACGGGGTATTGAAGCTGATTTCAGGCAATTGTTGTAAAGTTGCAGCAACCACGACACAGCAACTGGGCCAAGCTGTTTTAATTGCTCGACTGAGATGTCGTCGACTCCAGAGGCTTTACCAGACTTAAGGCAACTTATCGCTGTAACGATATCAGTAACGTTGAATGATTTACTGATATCGTCACCAACGCCATCAGTTTTTTGTGATTTTGGGATCCTACTGGAACGGCGTGTTGGTCTGCCATTAACAAGTAGTTGATGTGCTATCTGGTTTGCGGTGACTTGGCTTGGCGGTGAGGGTTGAGGGGACTCACCGGTCAGCTTTCGAATCGTACTCCAAGCCTTTTTACTGTTGTGAGTCATGTCGATGCTAGTAACAGTATTCGTCCACCTCTCTCGTCTGTTTTCGCCTAGTTTAGATAGCAACAATTCTCCAGCAAGTGTGGTTGCCTCAGAAAAAGGATCGGATCGGAACAGTGATTCGTATCGCGTCAGTAATTCACTGGAATCTGTTGACAGCCCCGGGATGTAGGAAGTCCTGCAGCCCCTTGGGATGTGTCTTCGGGAATGAGTTGACACAATCTCGACAAACTGGTCGTAGTTTTGCGGGGTTGGTGGGACATTGAACAGGGCGTCATCGATCGACTGCGTAAACGACTCCCAATCAGCCTTGGCATAGTTGAATCGGCGCTTGAAGGGGACATTTATAGATCGGACCACGGATTCGATGCAGCACATAATTGGTCTATGTTGAGTGCGAGGAATAGGTGAACACACTCTTTTAGTGCACTGTGAGCTGATAGAAGAGCTAGCGAAGATCAAATCAGGATTGTACCCGCGTTTCCAGCGACCACTGTTAAAAGAGGCCGGTTGTTTGGCGTCATGGATTAGTGCCAAATCATTCGACTCAGCCCATTCTTCGACTGTATCTCCACTCATATCCGTGTCGTTGTAACCCCAGTTGGTGCTGCGGCTGTTAAAGTCACCGATTACAACTTTAATTGGCTGGCTACTAAAGTTCTCTTGCGGAGTGAAGTTAAATGTAGTGCCGGGTGGTTTATAAATGGAAGTGATGGAGCAATTACCAACATCTACTGTGATAATTTCTATGCCGTTCTCGTTTGGGCATTTTGTGGAAAGTATGCCTGGAGCAGCAAACACTGCGTTACCGTGCTTTGGGTGACAGATCTCGGCGATAAGCGTGAGTCCATCGATGTGTGGCCGGCTTTGGGTTTCATCTCGATGGGTCTCTTGAACGCAAAGAATGTCGCAGCCAGTTTTGGGGGATAAATTGGAAAGAATTTCCGATTTATCTTGAGAGAACCCTTCGATGTTAATCGAGACTACGCACAAAGCCGGTGTTATTGGAGGACTTGGAATTGTCATCGTGGTGAAAGGATTAGCCAGTCAGCGCGGGGATTCGTTGACTGCCCAGGGTGCGCCGGACGTATAGTAGGTCAGTGGATACGTCACTCGGGGAGGCTCCTTTCTTGCACCCCAACATGAATTTAAAGTTTTTATTAAACATACAGCCACCTAAGTAATCAAGAATTATATAATGGTTATAAGCACCACTTAATGCCAAAATAAATCCATCCTAGTAGCCAAGTTCATTAATAATTTCTCTTTTGGTGCGACCTCACAAAGGCTTGCCACGTTTTCTACCTACTCAAAATTCTTAACGACTAGTCTAGATCTCGAGTTTAATGCCCGTATTTATTGGGTTTTACACCGGAAAAAACTGTAATGAAATACGCTTTAAAAATTTTTGAAGACGGGAATAACGTGAGGTTTAATACTACTTTTTTTTTTGCAAAACACGCAATAACAATCTTCACTAAATTTAAACTTTATTTAATCGATTTCCTTTCACCATCGACTTAAGCTTACCAGAAATTAAAAAAAAATGCCTTACCCCAAGTCACCTTCTTATGTACCGTCTAAATCGTCTCGTTTAAAACACACATTCATATGTATAGTCAGAAAACATTCCTAACCAACCAGACAAAATTGGGAACAGGACAAGAAAATCATGATGATGAGATAAAATTTACTTATAATGCAAAAAGTATTTTGTATCCCACCAGCTTTGAAATAGCGCACGCTTTTATACTGGATTGGTCATCATACGCGAAGCCATGAGTTTATTAATTGGCGATAGCGAAAAAAGTAATAACAACAAACATAAGAACTAACATCGAGTTTGTAAAGGAAGGCTTTCTCTATAGCCTGCCTAAAGACCTTGGATTGCTAAGAACTTCAGTAAGCTCTTTTCTAGAATGAATATGCAAAGCGGCATGTCAACCAAAAGATTACACTGACATCTCTGGTGAGAAAATAAATTTGAGATGTATCACGTGCGGAAAACAGTACAAGATAGGATCCCGGTTCCTGAAACATTTGAAAACACACGTAAGTTCGTCAATTGCTACTACGTATAGAGTTTACCCTCACATATCTCAAGGCAAACCAAAGAGTTACCCGAACCAAGAGCACATCCACATCTTGGAAAGCACACAACCAGAACTTGGCAGTTCCCCTAGAACAGCATGGACCAAAACAAGATCTTAATAGCCAAGTCAAAACTTTCCAAAAAGTAATATACACATATTTCCACGAGCCCACAACAAATTATGCTCATAAAGGAAATGAAAACAAGTTGTGAAGACTAAATTAAGAAAGAGAAAGTGGGACCTTGTCAAATAACTATGAAAGGCCAAAGCCATGGGCGATATCCACCTAAGCCACCAACTGGCCAGGGCTTTAAGATCAGTACTAAAGCTAATTCAAGGAGTATCAGTAAAAATTGCAAACGAAACTGACAACTTAAACAGGGCAAAGCCTGAAGTGCACAACGCCATCTAGTTCTAAACAAAATATTGACAATATGTTAGTACTTAACCTGGAAACATTCAAAATCCATATCCATATCTTTTTCCTAGACTTCTTTCATTAGTTATTATTATAGTGTTATGAGAATGATCAAGAATAAATTGTCGAGTGTTTTAGGCATTTTAAATATTTAAACGCTACCGTTGAAGTATAGGGACCTCCCATTGTCCTTTCTGGAGCTATTTATATTTTGCGCGAAAAATCTAAACTAGCCTTTCAGACATCTATGTAGTTTAAAAGTAGCAGGACCTAGGCTAAAAGTTTTCAAATACATCGGGAATAAGATGTCCTACTTACTAAGTTTGATTTGAAGTTAAACTTCATCTTAAGGCTTTAACTTAGATGGCGAGTATTTGGGCATGTTGAGAAACACAATAACTAATCTGTGGTAGATTACTCTGTAGTTCTATATTGTATACTCTATGTTCACTTCCTTCTTGTCTATGTGTCGCGAAAATGGTACCATGTAAGTTTTTGCCATGTATTATTTCCTTTTTATAATAAACAAGTCGCAATCGATACTGAGTTTACTATCTTAACATGGTAGCAGAGCGTGGTTGCCCCAGTATTGATCGCGAAAGAACGAAGTGAGAAAGAATTATAATAAGCGGGTTGCGATCCATATCGGCACATTAACAAAGAAAAGAATGTATCAACATGCAATGGCGTCAGCAGGGACTGCGGTCTCATTATTACTGTGCTTGTCCGAAAAATCAAATTTTAGCACATGGAAGTTTCGGTTAAAATTGCTATTGGAAGAAAAACAAGTAGCCCACGTGCTTCAGTACGATGGAAAAGAGCAAACATCTCAATTCAAAATGGACGACTCGAAAGCTAAATCAATTATCGCTCAAACCGTCTCCGACCGGTATATTGATATTATTAAAAATGGCACAACGGCACAAAATATGTTAAAATTACTTGAAGATACCTTTGAAAGAAAAAGTGTATTTAATCGACTTCATCTGAAACGGAAGTTAATAACCTTAAAATGTAATGAGCCTTTAGAGACGTACCTCATAAAATTCTGCGCTATAATAAATGACCTGAATGCTATAGAAGTCCAGGTAGAGGAAGAGGACAAGATCTGTTATCTTCTATCATCATT
Organism: Arctia plantaginis; assembly: GCA_902825455.1. Taxonomy (NCBI): domain Eukaryota; kingdom Metazoa; phylum Arthropoda; class Insecta; order Lepidoptera; family Erebidae; genus Arctia; species Arctia plantaginis. The sequence continues at coordinate 6,548,144 of CADEBD010000857.1, read as the reverse complement.
ACCTAAAGAATATGACCCCGTCGTCACCTCTATAGAGACAATGGCAACAGAGAAAAAGTTAAGTTTTGATTTTGTGAAGTCAAGATTACTGGATGCCGAAACAAAAATAAATATAGAGAGTGGAAGCAGTGAAAGAGAAAATGCTTTCATTACATGCTATAGTTGTGGTATGAACGGGCACAAGAGTTATGAGTGCAAAAATTCCAAGAATAAAAGGAGCACTCGAGGTCAGCAGAATAGAAGAAACCAAGGGAGAGTATTCGGTCGTGGTCACGGGTCTGGAAGAAAATTTCACAGACAAGGACATCATGGTCGAGGCATGCAAGGTGAAGAATCATCGCTTGTCGGTAAGAGTGATCTGAGTTTCATTGCCAGTGAAAATATGCTTAGTGCAATGGACAATGATTCGGATATTATATTTGTAATAGATTCAGGTTGTACCCAACATATAATTAGTGAAATGTATGAGAAACATCTAACAGATGTAAAAATATTACAAGACAGTATAAAGATATATGTTGCCAATGGTCAATATATTTTAAGTAATAAAAAAGGTAAACTAAAATTTATGTATAAAAATGTAAGAATAAATATTGAAGTATTAATTGTTAAAAATCTAACCTATAATTTGTTATCAGTAAAAAGAATAACTGAAGCAGGATTTACCGTACAATTTTATGATTCTAAAGTTATAATAAGAGGTAAAAATAATAATATTGTTTGTTTTTGTGAAAATAGGTTATATAAATTACAAGCAAAAATGTATTATGAAAATTGCATTACAAGTAATACAAATGATTCTAATAATGTTCCTTCCAACATTTGGCATAGACGGTTGGGGCATTTAAATAGAAAAGGGTTAGGTATTATGCATTTACCAGTGTCTAATAAAATTTGCAGCGCCTGTAGAGAAGGGAAAGCTACCAGAGGGCCTTTTAAATCAATACCGTGGCCGAGATCTAAGGGAGTAGCAGAGTTGTTACATACCGACATCGCAGGTCCAGTGAAGAACTGTGGATTAAATGGAGAAAGATACTTTATGACTATAATTGATGATTATTCTCATTTCTGCGTAGTATATACTTTAATAAATAAATCTGAAGCAACCGAGAAACTCATCAACTACATTTTAAAATTAGAAAATGAAACGGGAAATAAAGTAAAAAGAATAAGATGTGATAATGGTGCAGAATACACAGCTAATCAACTCAAATTTTTTTGTCGAAATAAAGGAATAAATTTGGAATATACTTTACCTTATACACCGCAGCAAAATGGAGTAGCCGAGCGCTTAAATAGAACGTTGTATGATAAAACTAGAACTTTGTTTGCAGAGACAAACTTGCCAAAGCATTTATGGTGTGAAGCAATTCAGTGTGCTGCCTATCAATTGAACAGGTCACCTTCAGCAGCTATCAAATTTAAAACACCATGTTTCATGAAAAAAGGACAAAATGATACGTCACGACTAAGAGTTTTTGGATCAAAGGCATGGGCCACTATTACACCAAAACAGGACAAATTGAGCAAGAGAGCAACACCAACAAGAATGGTTGGCTACAATACAGTGGGTTATAGATTATGGAATCCCGAAGACAATACAATAATTGTATCAAGAGATGTGACATTTGACGAAACTGATTTTGAATACAAAGAAAAGGAAAAGAATGCAGAAGGAAAACATCTCCTAGAAAAGGAAGAAGAAGATTTCTATATACAAAGAGATAAAGATACTGAGAATACAGAAAAAGAATACATTAAAGAAAGTGAAGAAAAGGATGAAAGTACAGACAAAGACACTAACAATGGGAAGATAGAAGTTGAAAAGAAGTCTAAATTTGGAAGAATAATAAAACAACCAACCCGTTTTAAAGAATATGAGTCTAACATGGTTATATGCTTGAGTGCCGAGACACCAAACACATTTGAAGAAGCAATGAATGACTGTGAGTGGAAAGATGCTATCGAAAAAGAACTACAAGCTCTTGTAAAGTTAGAAACCTGGGAAGAAACAAAACTGCCTAAAGAAAAGAAGGCTATAGATACAAAATGGACTTTTAAAGTAAAAGAAGACGGTACCAAGAAGGCAAGATTAGTAGTGAGAGGTTTCCAACAGAAAGATATTTTTGACAACAACTATGCACCTGTTGCAAGATATTCTACAGTGAGAATGTTTTTATCTAAAGCAATACAAGAAGATTTAAAATTAACACAGCTTGATATACCCACAGCCTTTTTGAATGGAAAACTAAAGTCTGAGGTGTACATTAAACCACCCCAAGGAGTAAAACAAAGAGATTCTAATACAGTATTAAAACTAAAGAGAGCACTATATGGGTTGACTGAATCCCCAAAGTGCTGGAATGAAACTATAAATAAATTTGTAAAAGAAAATGGATTTCAACGTTCAGAATATGATTACTGTATGTATTACAAAATTGATTGCTGGATATTAATATATGTCGACGACATATTAATTATGGGAAATGGAAAAGATATAATAACAGCTTTAAAAAACAAGTTTAATGCAAAGAACCTGGGAGAAATAAAAGGTTTTTTAGGAATGGAAATAGAAAGAAATGAAGATAATGTTATTATAAAACAAAGCAACATGATAGAAAAGATATTGAATAGATATAATATGGCTGAGTGTAAAGGAACGAAAACACCAATGGAAATAAATTATAATATACAAATTAATGAAAATGAAGAAACACTTAATGTGCCTTACCGTGAACTGATTGGAAGTTTACTTCACTTAACTATGACATCAAGACCAGATTTGACTTTTGCTGTATCTTACCTTAGTAGATTCCTGGATAAACCAAATGAACAACTGTGGAAAGCAAGTAAGAGAGTGATTCGATACCTAAAGGAAACAAAAGACAAAGGGCTTATATTTAAAAGGACTATTGATCAAACTTTGTATGGATATTCTGATGCGGATTGGGCAGGTGACAGAAATGATAGAAAAAGTGTAAGTGGTGGCATAATTTTGCATGGAACAAATCCCATAGCATGGTTCTCAAAGAAGCAATCCTGCATTGCATTGTCAACCGCTGAATCAGAGTACGTCGCAGCCGCAACTACAGCTCAAGAACTAATAAATCTGAAGGGACTTAGTGAACATTTAAATTATAAGATAGACGCTGTGTTATTTGTAGATAATATGGGAGCCATATCAATGTCGAAAAGTTACGAGAATTCAAAGAGGACTAAACATATAGACATTAGAACACATTTTCTTAAAGATATTGTTGAAAGGAACATTATAAGAATTGAATATATAAATTCAAATGAGAATATTTCTGATATAATGACTAAGAGTTTATGTAAGGAAAAGTTTGTGAAATTTAGAGACAAATTCATGTGTTAGATAAAGGAGATATTTTGTTTAAGTTACTAATGTGTTTGATGCAAATTATTTTTTTTGTAAAATGTTTAATTTGAGGAGGCGTGTTGAGAAACACAATAACTAATCTGTGGTAGATTACTCTGTAGTTCTATATTGTATACTCTATGTTCACTTCCTTCTTGTCTATGTGTCGCGAAAATGGTACCATGTAAGTTTTTGCCATGTATTATTTCCTTTTTATAATAAACAAGTCGCAATCGATACTGAGTTTACTATCTTAACAGGGCAAGTTTTTCTTTACGAAGACCAGAACTTTGGCATTGTGATATATCTCAATGTCAAAGTTGTGTAAGATACCATTTAGATTCTCATTGTGAGAATCAGAATAACTCTTACGGCTTAAGTAATTATAGAATCGTAAGAAAATAAAAGACGTAAACAAAACTTATAATCTTTTTAGTTAAGTTAATCTAATGTTTAGAAATAACAAATTACTTCCCAGATTTGCTTTTGCTTAAGCACCTCAAGTGGATTCAAAAACCTTTTAACTATGCCACTTCAAATTTAATGTCTCGTCAGACAAAGGTTATATTATAGCCAAACATTTACATTTCTACTCATTTTAAACCCATGCAAACCCACAGAATCTCCTTAGAACCAAACACAAAGCTTAATTTAAGTTTTGTTATTTTTATGACTTATTTTTTTTACTATTTTTATCTTAAATAGAATTCTAACAAGTGATATGGAGATTAATAAAATTAGGTAAAAAATGCCCAATACTTCTTTCATAAATATCTTAACTATTTAACCTCTTCAAGCTAATATCGCATGACAGACAACATTGGTTACCGATTTACGAAATTGAACCTCGATTCAAATAGAGCTTTATTTTCGTAAATCGGTTAATTCAACTTCAAATTTTTGCTTTAATGGTTCGTCAAAATGTTAAGTAAAGCAAGCGAAACAAAAAAATGCAGATGCATCAATTTAGCCATATTAGACTTCAATGGGAATTATTTGTTTAGTATTTTCTTTTTTATTTCTTTTAGTTAATTATTTATAATATTTAGTTTATTATTATTTATTTTTGACTAATTACATGTTGCCTTTTTTTGCTTTATTTGTTCCATCTCAAATCTGGAGTAAAAGCATCATTACTCACTAAAAATACAGAATTAATTATCTGAATATATGTAAGTGTGATACAGGTATTTTTATTCAACAGACAAAACTTTCAAAACAAATGATTTGAAAGTAAAATTTGAAAAAAATATGTTTTCAGTTGAAAGAATATATTTTGATTGATTAGATATATTAGATATATAGATTAGATATATAGATTTTATATGAATTTAAAAAATATTATGCTTATATTCTAATTATAGTAATAGCAAGTCAAGAACAATACCTCGAGGGTTACGTACTGAACTGTTCATGTTCAGACACATACTTTCCCATGAACTCTGACGTAAAACTACACACTGATGTCCTCAAACTAAATATCGGTTGTTTGTCTATGCGTAGCCATCTAAACGAGAGTAAAGTTGAATTAATTTAAATTTGTTTATCAATCCAATTTAAGTTACGGGGTTTCTTTGAAACTTTATCTATTAAAACTCGTAATAGACAACAGATGGCCTTGATTTCCTTAATTATAAATATTAAGCTGCATAATTTCAATTGTAGTTGTGTCTAAAAATAATGTAAGGTTTCCTGTGGGAAAGAGTTCATCTCTCCAACTGACTTGTTTTCCATTACTCTATCGTACTGTACCCGATTCAATACCTATATCTTTTTTTTTTTTCCGTGCGGAAATCCCCTCGGATACCACCTGTCGGTGGCATGTCGGACTCGAACCGACTAAAACCGCACGCACTAATAGCCGGGGAACCAGGTATACCCTAGAAAGGAAGTCCCTGGTGTCAATAGCTATACCTGGAGTTCATTTGTGTAACGAAAACTTATTTATGAAATAAGGTTTTGTGGTTGCGTTAGTATAAAATACTAGCTTCTACCCACGGCTTCATTCGCATCAATGTTACCAATGTGACTGTACAACAGCACACAAAATACGAACCCATAAATAGTAAAATTAAATTTACTATGAACAGAAAAGAATTAAGTTTATAATTTTTTCTAAAATACATTGTAACAAAAACCCAATAGATAGAAATACTGTAGTAAAAACTACAGTATTTCTAATCATAATTTACACCATTATAAAACTTCAAAAGACTTGAAGTTTCAAATACAATTAACTTACCTGTAGGTATACAACTAAGCCCTGAATTTCTCACTGTTAAAACGAGATATAATTTATTTCTAACATAAACTTCAATAAGTCAGAGACGGCCGGTTTAAATCAGTTTTCGTGTACCTACTTTGAACTAAAAACTCTGTCTAGATCAAGAAATTGTCTTTAGTAAAATTGAAAAGGTATAGAGTACAAGTATAATAAAGATGGTCATATTTTGGGGCAGACCTATTAAACAATGTAAAGTGCTAATAATATGAAAATGCGCTATTTTTAACATTCTTATTCAAAGATGAGAAAGCTAATTTAAAACTTGTCTAATGAACATCCGTTTTCAAAGTGTGTTATAGCGGATGAGCCGTGCTCAGACAAGACATAACTCACATTATGTATCTAACATAATGTGAGTTATGTCTTGACTGGACAGATATCACGGCTTCACAGAACACCAGTGTAAAACAGTTATTTCGTTAATTTCATCGAGTGACTGAGGTCACCAGAAGCCCAAACCTTAATCCCATTAATCCTACACACTTGCCACCTATATCATAAAAAAATATACGCATATACCAAGAAAAACTTTACAAATGTAAAAAGAAAATAGTCCCTCAAAATCAAGTCCTCAGTCCTCTTTTTGTCGGCTATACATTCTGCAACAATAGAACAGAGACACTAAGCTGTTACTAAGTAGGAACAGAGAAAATCGCAACTAATCGAAATTTAATGCGGTTAAAACTTTACGGAGTTAGTTACTTAGTCTTAAATATGTCGGAGTCCTAAACATTGTTTTGTTATTTGTTACTAGTGAACGGGGTTCTAACTTACTTAATCATTCAAGTTAAAAATTAGGTAATTCGAAGCCGATAATTCGAGTATTGAAAAACCTCAGCAGAATAAACCTAAATTAACGATAAAATATGTGGAATTGTCCCGTATTTCTGAGGGAAAATCGTAAGTGAAATAACTTCGCTATTTCGTGTCTATGTATGTATCGTGGCGAGACTGTAGACTCAAAAATAAAAGTAATATATAACTTTGGTCCGCCAGCTTTTAGAGACAAAAAAAATCTAGGTTCTTCTAATTAATATAATTTTAAAAAGATCATTATTAATAATATTTTTAAAAATGAAAACAAAATGGTTTAATTTATTATAGTAGGTACTTTATCCCTGCTAATTGGCTGTGCCCTTGTATTACTCTGCGTAACTTGGCGGAAAACTTACGTAATGTGATTTTCTTGGGTAAATCTCATGATGACACCTATATTTTTTAACAATTCGTACTTTATTCGTGGCGTATGCTTGGCGTTTATAAATTTATAATAAAACTAAGAGGTAGCAAATATATATTTACCGTTGTCATACAACCAATACCTGCCAGCATTATTTTTTAAAGCCAGTAACTTGATAATATTTCAAAAACAGCATTTATGTTCTTTCAAACAACGAAAAATATTAGGCCTCATTAACACTCAGGATTGATGAAAACTTGTTATGGAAATTCCACATTAATCATATACGATCGAAACTTGTATAACTGCTGGCAGTTCATTGTAAAATAACAAATTTTACCCCATATCATATACGCAAAAAGATTTTCAACTCACTAGTTAAAACGCACCTAGAATAAATGATAGAAATATGGGGATCGGCCGCTGTTACTAATATAAAATCGTTACAAACTGTTCATAACAAAATCATTAAGATATTACATAACTATCCATACTGAACTCCAACAACATTAATTTATGAAAAAAACTAACATTCTGAACATCAAAGAGCTATACATACACATATTATACGTGCATCTTAGTAAATAAAAAAAAAATATGATCGACTCTGACATAAAATTCCACATAAAGGACACAACAAACAACTTAAGAAACAGTAACAAAATACAATTAACCAAGCCGCGCACTAATTACGGTCATAAATCTTTAATTAAGAAACAACCGAACATCATCATCATCATCAGCCTATCGCAGTCCACTGCTGGACATAGGCCTCTCCCATTGCACGCCACTTAGATCGATTTTGGGCTTCTCGCATCCGAAACAACCGAACGACCTCATACAATACACAAATAAAAATGTACTTAAAATGAAATTATATGAATATGTAACGAAACTTTGATTATCAATTATGTTTAATGGACTGAGTAATGAATTTAATTAATTGTATCGATTTTTGACGTTGTTGAATTACTTTATCTAAATGGATTTTTGACTATTACAAGTATTTATATACATAAATAATGATTCCGTTTGGAATAACAATCATTGCTCGCTTTGTATAAAGTTCCAGACGGATACTAAGTTATAATGAATGCACTTATTTTTTTATTTTAAGAGAGCTGTAAAGATTTTTATAAGAAATAAAGTTCTTTAAACTGAACGCCGAGATTTCTTATTTCATGTTCAGAAGGATGTTTAATCTCCATTTGTACCACCATCCATCACTTGCTTTGTTGAAAAAGCCGTTCGATCTACAGAACTTTACTTGAAGAGGCAGTCATTTCAAGTGATGTTCTGTAGATCGAATGGAGTGTACTTCAGATACGCACACACGTTTTATGAAAATAGAAAGCAGGTCTAAACTCGCACCTTCTCCCTCTCAAACATAAGTAAATGATTGTAACCTTAATATCATGTATTTTTAAACTTTAACATTGCGATATTGTATCAAAAATGATTATATGACACATAATGTTTGTTTAATTAGAAACTATAATTCATCTTTTTGTTTATCAAAAATACTGTAACCATTACTTGAATCGAAAAAGGTCTTACTCAGCCATCACAAGGTTTTAGAACAATCTAATCTCAATTTAAAAACCTTATGGTAACAAATTACAGGTATATCAAACATTTTTTAAAGCCCATAAATTATTTTATGTTATAGTACGGTTACTTACACTGCAGTTTACTTAGACAAAACCAGAAACTGAGGAAACTTATAAAGTATACATACAAGTATAACACGCAAGTACACATTTTAAAAATTGCGTTTTAATTATAAACCATACACGATAAACATGTGTGCTATACTTAAATGACTAAACACAAATTAAAAGCGTCACTCAGTTGCCACTGATTAATAATAAATCACTGAAAGCACATTCAGTGAAAAAAGGCAACATTAAATTTTCTACATATCTCCTTATCTCCTAATGTATGTTTATTTTTCACTTATTTAAAGATAAATGAAAAACATGAGCAAATTTTTGCTTTAAATATTGTAATGGCTGTCATGTAATGTTTTCACATCTAGAAAGATTTTTTATTAATTTATATCTCGTATACGATGAATAAATTGTAAGGCGTAATCGAAAAAGCTTGTCTCTACGTATACTCGTAAAATTATATTATACAACCTTGACTTGAAGCAAGCCCAACAGACTGATTATTATTTTTTGATTTAGTTTCTGTTGAATTCTAATAAATTTATTTACTTTGTTGGAATGTTTATATGTACACCTAAACAAATGTAAAAGCACACGCTCTAAACAAATTTTAATAAATTTGTTTGTGTGTTAGTGTCCGGAGATCACATCACATCATCAACCGCCTTTAATAGTTCACTGTTGGACATAGGGTTCTCCTTAGAAAGGAGGTGTCCGTAGATAGTTTAGATAAAATTGAAAGACTAGTGTCTTTATACATTTTTTTTCATATCACAAGCATTTCAAATAAAACATAACCAAGGGATTTAATTCTCTTATTTGTTGCGACAAAAATTCCACACAAATCTTTCTTTATGGGGTTGAAATATTCCATACATGAAGGGTTAGAGTAGGGTTTGATGTTCAAAGACTGTAATTCTTTTATGTTTCACGCAACAACAATCGGCGCGTTATTCGATTTGTTGCTCGAAGTGATTTCGAGTAATAAAATACTAACCTTTTCTAAGGAAATTCAAATTAAATTAAAAAAACAAAAATTATTGTGTAAGTTTCAACAAACTTAGGTACAAATGCCCTAACCTTATACGTACCATATGGTAAATAATATTAGCACTATTATTATTCTTCCTATTCGCAGGAAAAGACGTCCACTGCTGGACATAGTCCTCTTCCAAGGTTCGCCACAGCAGCCGGCCCTGTACTGCCCTTTCATTTCTCTGCATTTTGATATTGCATTCTCTGCATTTGCATATAGGGGCCCTGCGGCTTGGTTTCAGTATATTAAACCAAATCTATATTCTATAAACCTTAGAACATGGTTCCCTACCATTTTGCTTCAGATTAAAATTAAGGTAAAGTTTCGAACATAAAGGGTTTGGGGTTAAAGATTCTTTATTCTCAATAAAACAAAGTCACTTACTTGAGATCAAGAATAACTTGAAGTATAATATAGGTTTATTCATTATTTCACTCTATAAATAATATAATTGTGGGTAGATAGGTACTAATGTAATGTTTCATTTGTTCGAATACTTTCATATAACTTGTCCAGTTATGTGAATGTTGTACGTACATATTGAGCTAATCGAGTTTTGAAACGATGGTAGTTTATTGTATAGCTGTGTCCCTTCATATGTCAGTATTTTTTTACCATAATTTGTTCTAGGTTTAGGCAAAACTAAGAAACTAGCTCGGCGAGTACTACGTTATGTTGCGTGTTTTACTTTAGTGAATGATATACTAGATTGAATATTCTGGTTTAAAAAATTTCGGATAAAAATGCACGTATTATATGTAAATAATTGTTTTAGGTTCATACTTTTGGTTTCATTATAAATTTTGTATGTTGGTGAAAGGCGTGGATACTTAAAAATTAATTTCACGAGTTTATTTTGCATAATTTGGATTTGGTTTTGTATTTTCTAGCATGCTCAAAGTTATTGATATCGTGATCACAAACATTAACATTAACGATCATAAGTGGTGAATTACTTTCCTAATTGCATTTTTCCGTGACCTTAATCATTCTCTTCATAAGACCAGATTTATTTGACTAAATTTGTTCACGCCTCAGCAAACGCAGCCTTCAGACGCGGGTAAAATTATAAGATGTCATCCCAAAAATTCAAACTAAGTATAAGACATTTGATTTAAAACATTTAATAATAATTTCTTGCAATAATAAATAATACTAACCACTTAGTTATAATGCAAAGCCGGCTCCATTAATAAGACGAGAATTACAACAGATAAGGCCGAGATACATGTCGAAAATATTTCTTATAGTTATTTGTCAATTTCACCCACAATCTCAACTGCAAAACCGTATTAAGTTAATGTTTTATTCGTAAAAACCAATTCCGAATTATTACGATGTCGATTAATTAAAGGACTAGCTGAGCTTCTGATTTGTAGTGGAAGTAAAGCTTCATAGGATTTTCGGGTCAAAGGGACATTGTGATATATCGGTCTCGATAGTGTCTTTGTCGGTACATTTGTTGTGCAGTGCAGACTTTGATGCTGTTGAACAACACTTGATTCTTCTGAGGTAGGTGTCAGACAATGCCACCAGCACTTCTGCTAGAGCATAGATGAACTTGTCCATCTTTCTTAAGTAAGTGCTCAAAGTGACTGGAGATCACTTTCCTTCTCTCCGTCGCCTGGTTTGAAGCACCACAGCGATAGGTTGTTTGTTTGCATTTCACAAAATTTAAACCGATATCTGCCAAAGCTCCTTATGTTATGTACTTTAAAACTTAAGCGAACCAGCTTCATTTTTCGCTACAATGGCAAAAGTTTACAGAACAGCTTTATTAACATTGTTAAGTTACCACTTTTCAACATGCCTTCAAAAGTCAATAAATTAATATTTAATACTAGCTTTAGCCGGTGACTTCATCCGCATGGTAGTCATTATTTTTGATAGAGAATATAATTACCCCGAGAGTTGGGAATGGATGAGTTAAAAAAAAAGTTTTTTTTCATCCAAAAGTAGATAAATTAGTAACAACGTGTTTCATTACTTTTAATAAAGTGTATTTACTATGAGTTTGAAAACGCTCCTACGAAAAATAATAACATTTCCTTCAAAATTTAAAACCCCCGTTTTGCACCCTTAGGTATGGAATTTTTAAATACTTTCTTAGTTCACACGTACGTCACTTAAGCTACATTTATGCGAAATTTCATGCTTCTAGACCCAGTAATTTTAGTGACGCTAACATAATAAAACATAAAAATATACGTTACTAATAAGAGAAGTCAATATTTCTGATCTTATGAGAAGAAGATTATTTCAGAGATTAGTTAAAAATATTAATTGACTATAAAAATTGTTAATACATCTTGTTAGTCTAAAATATATTGGAAGTGTGAAGGGTCGGAGGAAGAAGAAGATATTAAAACCATGAAGAAACATTAGTACCAAGTGCACACGTGTCTGCACTTTATTAGCGATAAATGACTGGCTGTCTGTCTGGGATTTCATGAATGTTTCTTTAGATTAGAAGAGCTTCCTCTGCTGTCTATTAAACGATAAATCTAAGGAGTCTCATAATTTTTTCACCGGGTTAGTTATGAAAAATACTAAATATTTAAATATTAACCACACACCATACCATCTGTAAGAAAGATTTACATAGGAAAAAAACAGGCTTTTATTCTGTAATTAATGAAAGCGCAATATTAGAGACAGACTACTTTACGCAAAAGCTGCAAACTGTTTTAATCATTATATTAAGCCAAAAGTACCCAATAAATGTAATGTAATTCACATAACTAACACAAAGTTAAACGTTTTATTCAACGTAGTTCCTGTTTCATATTAATTTCACCTGTCTTTTGTGGTTTTCCTTTTAAGATAATCATATATTTGGGAACGTCTCAAGTAATATGAATCTCTTTGTAGCCCTCCGCGCAGACACAAAGTTTCAAACCACCCTATTTATACCTAAGTATTTTCCTCAGTGCTTTAAAAGATTTTGCTTTCAAATATATATGTCCCTATGTTTTTATTTTAACTTGCCTTATTGTAATTCTAATAAATGTGTTGTACTGTTAGCAACTTTCAGAACATTACATTACTGTTTCAGTTTCATAACTTAAATGAGTTCAACTCGACTTGAGACTAAGTTGTTCATCATCAACAGCTTATAACAGTCTACTGCTGGACATAGGCTTCTCCTCAGAAAGAAGGTTTTGGCCTACTATACCACGCTGGCCAGACGGGTTAGTACAGGGTTTGTGTCAAGTTTTCCTTTTCTCTGCAGTGCTGTTGTCCTGCGTAGTTTGTTGCCTTAGTCGGCTCCTACGACACCCACGGGATGAATAGGGGTGGCAACATTCGGATAAGTTGTTGCAGCCTGTTAATTAGCTCATTGATATGAAATTATTACAGTAGTATTGCGAACACATTCAAGCTTCATTCAAATGAATGTCTGTCAGATCCTTGGTAAAACCAATTAGGAGCCCATTCGATCAAAAGTTATTACTATAACTATTAGATAAAACTAAGTTGGCTTTTAATAAATAAATAAAAAATGTTTACAATTGTATATTATTCAAAGGATATGGTAGGAGCACATAGTTTTCTGAATTTTAGAAGTGTGATAGAACATTGAGAGCTACGGGCGTCACAAGAAAAGTTTTTAATGAAACGAAATGATATAGAAGCCTGTTAATATTTTAATTGTTTTTCAAAGTAGTCTCCATTCCTTCCTTTCTGTCTGTCACCGTCGCATGCGAATCTGTTGATTTGTCACCTTTCTATCAGTTTCTATAATTAGTCGTACAGCGCTCAAATTATCTTCAGAAGTCGCCATAGAAGGACGTATTTCTCGATAATCATCCAGTGAGCTCACTTCGACCCCGTTTAAAATCATTTATTATTTTTCTTTTTTTTTCTATTCTTTTTAAAAGACAACTCCCGCATTGAAAACAATCATGAAACGGATACAAAAACTCCCAGACTCATAACAATAATTTGTGGATCACATAAAGCGTCGTCCCATGTGGGGATCGGACCCACATCACTAAGCATTGTAGGAAGCGGCATGGCGACCGCTTAAACCACTACGCCATCCGTGCAGTCAATGACTAGTTGTAAATGGTGGCACGAGATGGGGCTTCGTGATGAAATGAGAAACGAAGTCTATCGTAACATTTCTGTAGCATTAGACCGTTTTATTAAGATTAGTCTTATTCAGTAGGTCAAGAATGATTATTAAAACATTATTTTCATTAACATCACATTCAACATTTTACGTATTTAGGTTTAATCACATTGTTGATGAGTAAGACTGCAACAAAAGTCGTAATAAATCATTGCATGACAGACACTTTTTAAATTGCCGCCTATTTGTAAAAACAAATAATTTTTCATAGGCTACTTATCTTACTGGACTATTCTAAAAACTTTTAGTGTTACCCACGTAATATGCAGAAAAATATTTTGATGTAGCAATAGACACACAAATATAGACATATGAACTAGAAATCAGGCAGTGTAGATTTTATATGATATATCTTATGGAGTATATTTAATTGCATGCTATACAGAAGAGTATGGTTAGCACTGCTACATTATAATACGGCTTAGTAAGCATCATCTCCTCTACATAATGAACATAAAATGGCTTATAAACTTTGTAAAGGACAGAAATAAGGCATATTATTCGTATTCTAAAAATACTCAACTTCAAACGTTCGCCAATATGTGTTTTCTCTTTTTGTTACCGCTTGTATACAAAACGTTATAAAGAATAATGTAATAATAAATGTTACGTACCAATAAGAAAACTCGAGAACATTTCAAGATACTAACATACCAGTATGTCTATGTTTATTTAAATAAATTCTTTTATGGCTGTACACTCGTCAAAGCTTTATTAAAATACCTTTTGTGTGTTTTCTTATAAACACAATATACGCCCGAAGTTATATTCTTTTTACAACTTTGTCACAGAAACCAATCAGTATTACTTTATTAAGATTATTATTATTTCCCGCTGTCTATTTGACAATCACTTATCAAGTCTTCGAAGATAGTTGAAGTGTACGCGTGTATAAAATGGCTACTGTCGTTTGATTGTAAGAAAAACGAAGCATAAAAAGAAACGGAAGTCAAAAAAGTAGTATTCTTCAAATATATTTTTGAAACTATTTAATGCTACTAAATTTAATTTATTTTTGTATGACCTCTGTTAAAGTTTAGTTTATTTAATAGACTTTACTCTTCCGTTCAAATCTGTGCATGGATTTTTTGTTGCTTCCTCTACATTCTACAAAACAAAAACCTTATCATCAAAATTATATCTACAGAACTATGGCAATTCTGTAGATATAATTTTATTTTATTATTTGTTCATTTAGGTATAAATAACTTCATTTTTTACGCCCACGCAAACTTAATCAGCACCAAAAGAATATTAAATATTATAAAATTAACAGGTGAAAAAATTTCGATTATAAAGCCTTCACAAATATGAGCGAAAACTGGTCATTACTACAACTGTAGATCATGTAGTAGCATAATGAGCTACTACGTAGCTGCAGCGCTGGTATCATAACTTTTTTGTTATATAAGTAATTTTAGTAAACTTTAAGTCCAAAAAATGTATCGTCAACATACAAAATATACATCCTCTAAATAAAGAGGTGACGAAATATGCACTAACTTCAGCAGCAACAAAGATTTTTAGAGAGTTTTAGAACTTCATAAATGTCATCATTGTCTTTGAGATCTGCGTCGTCGTGTAGCACAAGTAATATTGTCATATTTGCGTACAATAAATATCGCAGAAGGACGTTGAAAAAAAAAATGCTGATGATAATGAACATTCAGAAATATATGTATCACTAGAGTAGAAATTGAAGTGACGAATATTCTTCATCTTTATATTTTTCGGGTTTTTTATAAATCTTCATAACTTTTTGATATTTACTTGTTTTAGCGATATTTGTTTGATAATGTGGCATTCATTTTTAAATAAAAATTTTCGTCATATCCATTTTAAAAACCTAATATGATAAAAAAAAAATTCACCACGGATCTAGCCAATGGAGCTTCTGAAATTGAACCCCATATACTGGTGCAAATTCTTGAAAGATTTATTTTTGAAACAGAAAGAAAATAATATAATATGAAATTAGTCCAACGTCCTCCATTAACACTCCCGTTTCGATTAACCCTATTCTTAATTAATAATTTTGGACAGGTCTTTGCTAATGGATGAGACTTAATTATAAAATAATTTAACACTGCAGTTTCATCGTTATTCAAACTATTTTGTGAACCTTCTCTTCTAACTTTATAAACCTATCAACAATAACATATAATCTGATAATTTCCTGAATGTCAACGAAAAGGGCTTTACGCATTAATTAACTTTACCAAATTTCAAAACTTTCCATTAACAATATAATAAAAGTTTTAATAACAAACTGCTTTTGAATATCATTATTTATTTAATTATGTTAAAATTATTATATTACAACAATGAGGTTAAGAGATACGCTTATTTACATTATACTGAACGTGAGTGATACAGTCGGTCAATTAAAAGTCAATGCGAAGACTAGAGGATATAGAAAGGAATATTAGGGAAAGTATTATAGTAAGGAAAATGAGTTTGAGTCAGTTAGCCAGTGTTTTATTAAAGTGGTGCTCTAGATGTCCTACATTATGGCTGAAGTCAATATTTTACTATAACGTCCGTCCATAACTTTTCGTAAAGACAACATTCTTGTTTCAATTCAATACTCATACTTACTTTAGTATTGTCACTAATCAGCATAGAATAATGTGACAGTAGATGATTATCAATAACAGCATTCATTTTACTAGGGGTCATTAGCACTGAATGCATTTCACAATGTATCTACTACATGTCTTACATTTTCAATACGTTATTGAAAATGAGAGACTCTATTTACACAACTAAATAATAAACTAAATGATCTGGCACTCTCTTTCACTATCAAATAATTTATTTCCGCCAGAGAATGAGCTCCTAGCCTAGGAACTTTTAAGTAGGATACGGGTTTCTAAAGCTGCCCAACTCGCATGCGAATCTTTTGTAGTTCCAAGCGTCCATAGGTCACGCGGCACTTTTAATATCAGGCAGGGCGTACAGCTGATATCAAAGTGGAAATAAAAGTATATACCTATTTACCTAATTTAATTTACATTATTATGGTTTATGTAATATTATTTTCAACACGTTTTTATTGGCTTCAGTTGGACGTAACTACGATAAAATGTTTCAAGTCTTGGTAGTGAATTTCAAGCTACCTCTAAATGTCATATCGAAATGAAACTTGGTAAGTATGTGTAGTATTGATGACAATAGTATAACTTCACATCATGAAC
Source organism: Arctia plantaginis (assembly GCA_902825455.1). Classification (NCBI taxonomy): domain Eukaryota; kingdom Metazoa; phylum Arthropoda; class Insecta; order Lepidoptera; family Erebidae; genus Arctia; species Arctia plantaginis. Next base: position 6,531,263 of record CADEBD010000857.1, on the reverse strand, counting down.
CTGATGATGAAATTAGGAGACGGATAGTGTTAATCTTTGTAACCTTTATAATTGATTCGCCATTAAACCTAAATTTATTTTTGTGTTTTACTAAATTACTATTTTATTTTTGTGTAATCTACATTTTTTTAATCTTTTTTTTCATGACATCATTTATTTTATGTACATTATCACATTACATTACACGGATGGCGTAGTGCCGTCCCTGTGCCGTAGTCAAGCGGCCTTCCTATTGCGCTGAGTGTTATGGTTTCGATCTCTACACGGGACAACTCTTTGTGTGATCCACAAATGGTTGTTCTGAGTCTGGGTGTTTTTTTTGTGACCGTTTCATGTATATGTGCCCCTTACGACACAAGATATATTCTATTATATTGTCTAAATATATTGTCTATAAAAAAACTGTAATAAATGAAGTCTCAATTACTCTGCTTATACTCGTAGCTAGGGATAATCTAAAATATTGTGATGGTAAACAACGACATTTAATACACATAATATATTACTAATGTTTTTTTTTAAATTTTTATTTGAGGTTTTTATTACAAAAGAATATGTTAGCCCTATAGAATTATGATTTATAACATTTTAAACAAAAATAATGTAAAATCTAAGACAAGTAACTACTCATTACATATCTTTTCTCGCCTGTAAAGTCTCCTAGAATGTATTCTAGGAGACTTTACAGGCGACTTTAAAAAAAAACTCTCACAAACAGTAAAAAACTTGTAAATTATTTACTGTTTGTGAGAGGTTTTTTTTATAATTTTACCTTTTCTAAAAATCATAATTTATAAATGGTATTTCATAACTTTATACAAAACAGTAAGGAATGTAAATCCCATTTTAAACTAAGAAGTTCAAGACCGCTTGTCAGTCATATTGGTTTTTGTGGGAATGGTTTTGGAATGTCAACTGGTTGACGCCCGTGTTTACTTGATATTGATGATACGTCTTTTAAGCAAGCAGTTTTTGTGCCGCAACAAAGTAATGCTTCTCTTTTTTCAGTCCTTTGAGGTTTTCACATATCACATTTATCACTGTTATCCTTTTAGAAAGATTTAGAAAGATCAGATTTTTGTCGGATCAGATATAACTGCTAATATTCTAGTAGTTTCCGTATCCAGTCTATCGAGGGTACAGTTAAATTAGGGTTTATAGGAATAAGATTTCATTTCAGTGACTACACAATATATTAAATTTTTGTCAGGGTTAGGCATAAACTGTAAAAACCCTTACTCAAAACTAAGTTACCCTCTTAAACCCTTACTTTTCTTTTTCCTTTTTTTTAATACAACTCCCTCATTAGGAATATATCCTGTGTCGCGGGGACCTTACAAACATACATGAAACGAACACAAAGAACACCCAGACTCAGAACAACAATTTCTGTATCACACAAAGTGATGGACCATGTGGGGATTGAACCCACAAGTCTCAGCGCAGCAGGAAGCGGCGAGGTGACCGCTTAAACCACTATGCACATCTAAGAAAAGTAAGAAAGGGAAAAATGAGATTCCGTTACAATAACGTTTCTGTCTTCTATATATGGTACTCATGTTTGTTGTAGTTTTAGAATCTATTAAGGACTACAAAAACAAGGCAAGGGATGGTAGTGTACGTAGAGTAGCTAATGTTTTCTTAGGTAGATATGCATATTTGAATATAGGAAATATATGAAAGGGAAAATTTAAATTTGCTTAATCGGATTTTACATTGCTCCCATAACATTGTAACATTTAATTGTTTTAACTTTAGTTAAAACTGTTTGCTCTCCCAACTAAAATTCAATAACCGGAATAAAATTGTTAATCTTATTCACCCCAAATATTTAAAACTGAGGTGGATCTCAAATCAACCCGAATAAATATTTTTTTAACGCATAAATTTACACAGAGCATACGATTACATTTTTTTACGATAGGATATACTTCGTTTTTATGGTTCCGCTTAAAGGACAATGGCAGGCATGTATGGGACTTTTGTACTGCCTTGTGTATCTCATGGTAGGGATTATTGTTGTATTTATTTGGCTGGTAATATTATCAACAATTACTGTTTTAATTACCAGATTTGGGCACTTAGCGTTCAAAAGTTATTTTAGTTTGTAGTTTGGCTTGGCATATAGGCTGTACTATATTATTCAAATATACTGCTGTGTTTGTAGCCTCAGCTCAGGATGTCTTGCTTAACTGTGCATCAAAAAGCATGCACCTTGCTTTATTGACTAAGGTTCTGTTCATTCGTTCACATAGTCCATTCTGTTCAGATGTTGTTTGATGAACTATACATACATACATTTTCTTTAAATAGTCACTAAACTCAGCATTACAGAATTCTCTTCCATTGTCACTGACTTTCAACTAATGTTTTGTATTCTTTGAAACTTTTTAAGGCATCATTTTTGTTTTTTGTGTGAATAATTTTCAACATCTCTGTGCTTTTCCTATCAACATGAGTAAAAGGTAATCGAACTTGTTTACCCTCACAGCACACGGTACAGGTAGACTTTATAATGTCAACTTTCTCTTTCAAAGTAAGTCCATCAACTGCGTTTTGCATTTTATTCAGACACTTACTATTTACATACCCCAACCTGCGATACCAGAGTTCACCAGATATTATTGCTGTTGCAGCATATTTCTTGAAGCTGTGACTTTTAACTAAATTTTTAATAATGCGTAAGCAACCAGTATACTACTTGGATTACGTATTTCATAGGCGTTTGTAGTAAATACAACATTATTCCCTTAGTGAATTAATTGACTCACTGATAATAAGTAAGTTGTCAATTTAGATACACAAAACACATCTTTTATGTCTACATAAAAACTACAATCATTAGCTAATCACGCCATCATAAGCCATCACGCAATTGGCAGTTTTGTTTTGTCGGTTACTATAATAGTCTGATCTTTCTTTTCAAAAGAAATATTCATAAGCCATTATTTATTTAACGTCAGATGCACACTAGTTCCCGGATCAACATACCAACCATGGTCATTAAAATTTCCGCTTAGAAAGACCCCGCTAAACGAATTTGTTTGTTTACATTCATTTCCTTTGTTATTTGACACTTCAGCCGTACATTGTGATTTATACTGGCTTATTTGTTTGCATGGATAACATTCAATTTCTTTCGTCGCCTCTGTTGCCTTTCTGGTCTTTTTTGCCGCTTTTTTTGGCGGGCTTCCGCCTTTTCCTTTTTATCACCGGCTAAGGTCCAGCCTCCTTCCAACTGGCGCTGTACAGTGTCAGCCGGGGCTGAGACTGGGGCTAGAATTGGGGTCACCTTCCCCTTTCCTTTCCTCTTTTTGGCCTTCTGCCCATATTAGCCCAGCCACCGTAGCTGTTGGCCCGTCTTAGCAGGGGCCGCGTAGGTCGTCCTTGGCGGAGCCAGAGGTGGGCGACAATGAGCGCTCTCTACTGCCGAGATGCGCCTCATTGGTCTTTCCTCCATCTCCGCCATGAGTCGGACTAAGTGTACCGAAGACGCTGGTGTGACACCAGCGTAGGCACGAGTTTTGGTGAGATCTGCTTCGAGACGGGCTTTGTCCCTTTCGTGGGCCTTATTGCCTGCCACGAGGAGTCTTCCCGCCTCGACTATGGAGCGCACGATCGTTAATAAGGTCTCTTGTTCAGGACCCCTGAAGCAAACAATCGGCTATGCCGATTGCCTTCTCGATCCGGTCCATCCGCCGCACCCGACTCTGCAGCGTAGCTCCTCCAACTCGTAGCGCGTAGGCGTAGCACTCCTGCCTCCACTTGACAAGCCAACCACTCAGAAGTGGTTGGCTTGTCGACCTCTTGGGCACCCTATCGTCTCTGAATGTTTCTGATTCTGTAATCGCTTTTTTCAGTTCTTATCTCACGGTCGCGGCCTCGGGGTCCCTAAGTACGTCATATATATCTACGTATGTATGTATTTATGTGTGCAATTATGTATAAATGTTATAAATATGTATTAAATTTATATGTATAATATATTTTACTGTACATGTCATGGTCCGTGTGGGGACGGATTAAGAATACAGAGTGTCACCACCCCTATTCATCCCGCGGGTGTCGTAAGAGGCGACTAAGGGAGCAAACTACGCAGGACAACAGCACTGCAAAGAGAAGGAAAACTTGACACAAACCCTATACCAACCCGTCTGGCCAGCGTGGTATAGTAGGCCAAAACCTCCTTACTAAGGAGAGGCCTATGTCCAGCAGTGGACTATTAAAGGCTGTTGATGATGATGATGATGATGTACATGTCAATGTCAGTATTTGTTTGATTTATATACTTTTCTCTACTGATTCGAAAGTACGCATGAATGCGCGCTTATGGTTATCTGCTACCCTCTACTCACTTAAGGTTTGTTGGAAGAAAACTCAGTTTTGGATTAATCTCGTCTTTGTGCATACATTTACTTGTAATATATATTAATATATGTGTCCAGTATATACGACAAACAACGAAAAAAAAAGAATAAATGAAAATGAAATAACTTGTGGTCGATCTGTTGACGCAGATTAATGAAATAGCTCCCCGAGTTACCGCTTTTGTGCTTTCATGTAAATATTTATACTTTTTGTGCAGACATTTTATTTTCTTTAAGTAAAAGTATCTGAAGTTGCTCCTTACAACTTCCATTACCTGAGATTACACAGACATAAGAAATAGTAAAAATTGTATTAGGAGATTTATATATACTAAAAAAATACTTACAGTATCATTCTATGTCTATCTGTCAAGTATGTGTGTCTTCAATTTATTTATTTGTATTGACCAACTGCGCTCAGTTTGCATCGCAATGTCCTCTCTTTACTCGAAAAAAAAAAACCTGTTTCGTCATTCTTAGAAACCCATAGCAACTCATTAGAGGCAACTAATGTAAATACTAAAATAATTTTGTCCTTTTTATCATATTAACTTAGAGGTACCTATATGCTGGTACTTAAAAAAAATACTTTTTGCAGTCTTAGTGGAAAACGCAGCTTGCATGTACCTTCAAACCCGTCAATAAGACAGGAAGACAATAATATTGTTAACTTCTTAACCCGTAAGACCTCAGCCACTTTTTACTAATCATCCACTTCTAAACACTCTAAGCATAGAATATCCTAAAGACAGAACGATGTTGTTCTGCTTTCAAACTAAAGCCAACTTTCTAAAAGGCCGGCAACGCATTTGTGACTCCTGAGTTACAGATGTTCATGGGCGGCTATAGTCACTTTCCATCAGGTGACCCTCTGCGCGTCTGCCCCCTCTAAAATAAAAAAAAAATAAAAAACTAAAGTACCATTTCAGAAAAAGTGCTTACGCTGTAACACTAAGTTGATATGAGTAGAAATGTTCACAAAACAGTACTTTCACTCCTTTGTAGATGGTTTTCACATATTTAACAAATTGACATTCGAATAAATGATTGGAAATGGATTACATTTGAAACGCTAGTTGACACACAATCAATCTTCGTCCGTTACAGATATTATCTTTAAAACATACAGAGGAAATAATTAAATAAGTGATGAAGTAAAAAACCTTTTCCATAATAATACCTTTTAATAAGTAATTTATTAAAGTTACTAAGTTACAATTTGTCACAAAAACATTTTAAGAAAAAATAAATACACATTTCGTTTCCGTAGCAGTAGTTTTATAAATATTGTTATATCTATATTATTATATTTACAGCAATAAGGTTCACACCCCTCTCATAGGCCGATTAAGCCAACCTGTTACGATGGCCAGCGCAACCTAGTCAAACGTCGGGCAATTCAAATTCAAAGGTCGAAAACATGAGCGCGTTAATTTCCGTCAACATTATTGTATACTCGTATTATGAACCGCAATAGTTCCAAAGTTGGTATTAACGTACCTACTCGTGTCTAGTATAGATAGCGGTGAGATACTATTTTTTTTATTGTATTATACATAAATGAAAACTAATACGAGTAACTTAACGCGTTGCTAAGCACAAATTATGAAAGACTAAATTACTGCAAAAGTTCTTATTAATAAATCTTTGATAAATTTTAAAACGAAATGGTCTGTCGGATCCGTTACTTAATGATAAATTTGTACTCCGAATACTGATGAATCAATGTAGTTTCGTTTGTATACGTATTTATGGATGAACGTATGGCTCGCCCAATCGTCATGAAATATTGCATACACATTGACAGCTTCACACGCTGACACATGACACAAATCATTAACCCTGAGACAGAGAAAACTTTCATCTTAAAATAGTACTGTTCAAAGTTTTGGAGGCTCGGCTAAAAGTGGGCAAAAGTTAATAGATACAAAATTAATATTTTTATATAATATTGCTCTTCAAATATTTTAATTTATTGCAAGGGGTAATATATTCACGGAAAAAAAAGGGGTAATATTTTAGTTTTCTAACAAGCAATTTTTTCATAAAAAAAAACTTAAAGTTGAAGTAAAAGATATTATAATTTCATAACAACATCGATTTGCGAATTTCGTTGGCGAAAAGCAATTCGTGACAAAAAATCATGATATTTTTATTTTGTTTATTAATTGAAATACCTTGACATTAGAAATTTCATGTACAGCGTTTAATTATCTTTATTGTGATTAATATGGTATAACGTTATTGAGAAAATGTAATATTAACATAATATTGCTCCATACAGGAGCAATATTATGTTAATATAAAATTTCTCCTAGCCGTAGGTCTGATGTACTCGAAGCATTCCATTGAAACCGTGACGTGGGCATCTTTTAACATTTTTACTTTTTGTTATTTCTAATTTTGTCACATGGACGGTCTAGACTCCTCCTTTAAGGTTCCACGGGATCGAACGAATTTAGGCAAGCAAGCACCAATTGCTAGGATGACTCACAAATATAACACATCATTATCTCATCGGATTATTATTTATTATTTACCGTAGATTATTTGTTTTGTTGTAGAATATTTTATACGGCTTAGCATTTAACATTTGTTTCTCTAAATATTAAAAATTATTGTTGGTTTTTAAATATAAGTAATAATCAATTGTATTTTGTAACATTAAAGTACTTACAAAATTAAAGTAATATAACATACAAACCTATAATTCATTTTTCATACGTACTTTTATTTTTAGATTTTACGATTATAAATTTTCCACCCATAGGTGGAAAGTTAATGAATTAAGAATACAGTTTATAACAAATTCATCATTCATGATGTAGGTACATTGAAGAATATTTTGAAAAGTTAATATTATTTAAAAGAAACAATCGCTATGATTGTCTTTTAATATAAAATGCGTGACCTCTATTTAATAATTGTGAATAAATTAAGTTTACCAACTAATAATAAAATAATATGGATGTTTATAGGCCTTACGGGTTATAATCTGTTATTCTCGATATTATAGATATCTCGTGTTTCGTCTTGATGGAAGGTATGTTTTCAAAATTTTCTTATATTCTCATATTTAGTGTTTTCTTGTTGAGACGACTTGAGCTTTGAAGTGCGATTTACTATACCGTATTTCGTATTGCGGTAAGCTAGAAGCTAAGATTTCTACATTTTCAAAAGACGTAGACTTAGATATTTGATATCAAGTATAATTGTAAGCTTTCACTCCTTGATAAAAGGCAAAGGCTTTTCATTGTTCTAGCGAACGATGAATAGACGTAATGAGTTATTAAACATATTTCAAAAACCACCACGCCAATAAAAGGTTAAGTTTCAATGAGTTTCTGGAAACTTAACTAAGCATCACAAAAATATCGAAATTAATCGATAAATCTTCTATAGCAATACTCCAGCCCACTGTTATTATTAAATAAAGTTTTGACCCAATTTGTGACTAAAACGGTGTAATAAATAACACGTTCAATAATTTATTTTACATTGAAAACTTATCAAGTGCTTTGCAACTTTGCTACTGTGAATAAATGAAAATTCCAGCTGACTTTTATACTGCAATACAGCTATTACCTTTAAAGGTGTAAAGCAGGATCTACATGAGCAAGTAATTATTATCGTCTACTTAGAATTCACGAGTTTTTCTCTCGGCATACAGCTCTTTGTAAACATAATTGCTGAAATGGTACGGAGCTAGGACTCGTAGAACTCCACCGTCTCCTTCTGCGAGCAAGTTATGCTTGCTAAGGAGATGGCGGAGCGGGACCGGGAGAGTTTTAGAACTCTCCCGGTCTTAACAGGCCCGAAAACGGGCCAGATACCACAGATGACTCAGGCGCCGGAGGTCCCAGAACGACCTTCATCCTAAATAAGCGCAGGTCTAGAGGTAATATGTGAGGCCATCTGTAACCCTGGCAGAAGCAGGCCAGGTGGCGGCGAGACGCACTTCCGCCCCTTCTTGAGACCAAAGGGAACATGGGTTTTTCCCACAAAGGGCCCTCCCCTTTGCCCTCTACACGCGGCATATGGCCCGAGGTACGTCAGGGTTCCAGGGATTTCCTTTCTAGAGTACACCTGGTTCCCTGGCAACTCGTACCAGAGACGGCGTGCGGTTTTCGGTCGGTTTGAGTCGGGACTCGAAAATTATTTTTTGGTATTTCATGTTAAATCACTTTCAATTAGCAGGCTTCTTGGTCTTTATGTGGTGGTGGAGGATTAGTTATAATTTGGTAAATTTTCAAATATGGAGAAATTTTTTGAAAATAATATTTTATCTGCATGCTCGTAATTAGTTATCGCCCGAGAGGAAATTATTGTCAAAATTTGTACCTGGTGAACTGTGAGTGTTTCATTTCGTGTAGTATAAGTCCAGTTTGGAAATAATACTTTATTTCTATATTTTTTATTTTACGCAATGATATAAATTATATTTATTGTACTGTAAAAAGTGGTTCGCAAGCCTAATTTCATAATTATGTATATCAACTAAAGAAATAATACATGCTTGATTCTTTAGGGATAAGTGAATTATAACGATACTTACATACACTTACATAACGATTCAAGCTAAATATTTAAGTGTAAACTGCTGCGAGAGAACTGCTGGGATAAACACCTTGCGTGTAACCTAGTGCAGTTAAACAAAATTTAAAATTCCAGTTTCAAGAAGCCTCGTTCTAACTAAGCATGTTGTTAGACTATATTTGTATGAAATTATACTTTTTATGAACGATTGGTATGTTTAGGATTATGTTATTAAAAAAAATCCTTATAGGATCACTTTTTTTACTTTCTTTTTTTTGTCTTACGGTCTGACGGAAACAAATACAATTATTATTTGTAAAATAATTATAGAAAAAATTTAGATTGACTGAAAAAAAAAACTAGACTTATTATAAATATACAAAACGATGTACATATACATATAGTCTCACATCCATACATATACAAATTAACCTTTAAAATACTCCTTTAGAATAGTATTTACTCTACTGCCGTGAGTTGGGTATCCACAAGTCTATGGGAATGAAATGGAACTTCTTTATATTCTTCAGTTCCATTCAATTCCCATTCCAAATTACAACTATACGAGTAGGTTGATTGAAGAAACCTTGGTGCGCGAGTTGTACAAACGAGTTTTAACTTTAAACCATTACAAGTTGGTAATTGGTCAGTAACTAGCCCCGCTTATGGACACCTGCAACACATTCAGATTCAAAAGTGGGTTGTTGGCCTTTGAATACCCTTCAGAATAAGGGGATGAAAGGATTTTTCTACGGTAAGCTCACTCTCTCGACAAAACTTTATTGTGTAGAGTAAAGGTGAAAGAGTTAAGCTATTATCACCTCCTTGTTCACAGGAATCAGCATTCACTATATTGCATTCACTCATACTTTAGGGGCCTGTTGATTTAGGCGTTAGCGATCCTGATTACCGAGTCATAGGTTGCGCGTTTCGTTCCTACCAGGAACAAATAATTATGTATTGATCACTACCATTTGTTCTCTGTCTGAGTGTTATTTATGTAGCATAATTATGGATTTAGAAATACCATCATCATCCCAGCTGAAAGACGTCCACTGCTGGACATAAACCTCCCCCAACAACCGGTCCTGTGCTGTCTGTATCCAACGGGAAAAATAGAAGTAAGTATACCAGTAGTACACACACCATAGTTACCATAGTACACACACAAACACCTCTAACTGGTATGAGATCAGACGGCTGTATTTGATATGTATTAAGTTTCGTTCATTCTATGTTTTGTTATTTGTGCGTTCATTCATATCAAGCGTTCCCTTGTTAAAATGTTTTTTACTTCACATATTATTCCAGTCCATATTATTCACTCTATCGTAATAATTGTACTGTTATGAATGTAAACAGCTGCTTCGACTTAACTTGTTTACGTAAACCATAATGTACGTATAAGTATGTGTATACGAGTATATGATTATTTTATCAAACGATCGATATTTACACAAGGTGTCCCAGTAAATTTCGGTCATTTTTTAAGTTCGTTATATACACTCGATTCCAAAAATTACGGGTCAGTCACAAAAATTGAAATACCTCCAGAACTGTAAAAGTTAGATCAATCAGAATAAAGACTTTTTAGTTGCGCTTCTAATAGCATATTATTTAAACTGGTTGGTGAAAAAAACTTCATTAAAAAAACCAAATTTAAAAAAATGACTATTTTTAAAAACAAAATTTTTGATTCATTTCATTATAGATGCTTTCCATTTCTATTCTGTCACAAAAAAAAATATGGTGAACGTCTTCCACGTGCATAATTATTATTCTGTGAGGTGAAGCATGGCAGTCACGCTAGAGGAATGTACCAGAATCCTAACTTTTTTAGAACTTGGGCGGAGCCAGCGTGAAACAGCCAGAAACATTGGTGTATCTTTGTGGACTGTTCAGCGGGTAGTCCAGCGGTACCAAGAGACCGGATCACACCTTAGAAGACCAGGAAATGGCAGACCAAGATGCACAACGGCCAAGGAAGACAGACAACTGGTGGCTACAATGCTCCGAAATCGTTTTCAAACTGCTGTTGGTCTAAAAACTCACTTTATTCGCTTTGGAGGTGGTAATTTAAGCGCTCAAACAGTAAGAAGACCCGCATTGAGGCCCGCAAATGGCCCCAAACTAGAACGGGGACATCGAATTGCAAGACAGAGATACGTGCGCGAGCACCTAAACTGGACACTAGACGATTGGTCTAGGGTAATGTTCACGGACGAGTCTAAATTCATGCTTTATAAGCATGATGATAGGCAGTTGGTGTACAGAAGACCAGGGGAGCGCTTCCATCACGCGTGTGTGGAGGAAAAAGTGGCGTACGGTGGAGGCTCCGTACAAGTTTGGGCTGGGATTTCTACTGAGGCCCGCACCGAGCTGGTACTCATTCAAAATGGAACTCTAAATGCAGAGAGGTACGTGGAAGAGATCCTCAATGAACATGTAGGTCCTTTCATGGCCAGGATGGACCGGCATGGCATATTAATGCATGATAATGCGCGTCCCCATACCGCCAGAATTGTACATGACTACCTTGAAGAGGTCGGTATCGAACTCATGCAGTGGCCAGCGCGAAGCCCGGACTTAAACCCCATCGAGCACGCCTAGGACGAGCTTCAGAGATGCGTGAAAGGTCGAAACCCCCCACCAATCACGCTTCCCGTGCTAAAACAAGCACTGGTGGAGGAATGGGAAGGTATTCCTCAGCACCGGCTCCGAAATTTGATGTACAGCATGCCTAATCGCCTGGAAGCTGTCAGAAGAGCTCGTGGAGGCAATACAAAGTATTAAATGAAGAAAGTGATGAAACACAGCAAAAAAACAATCATAAAAAATGTAATCTTAAGAAAAATATGACTACTTTAGTTTTTTTTTAATTTAGAGATAAGTTAAGAGTTAGAGAGTTTAGATTTAAGTTTTATTTTATTTTTTATCTTTATAATTAAATTCTCAATTGAACAGTCTTCGTTTCATTAGGATGGCATACGTAGTTCGGGAGATATTCGGGTTTATGTGACTGAGCCGTTATTTTTGGAACCGAGTTTATATAAGTAAAATATTTAATGTGTTATCAAATATCAAATTATAATCTCCAAACATTATACATGGACTGTTATGCGATAAGAACTTACTAATTACTAAGACCACAGGGGCAGTGTATATACTGCTGTTTGGCTCGGAGAAGGGGAGGGGGGAGGGTTTACACTTAACTGTAAAAAAAATCAGCGCTTTAAGCTTTAATGTCTCACGAACGATTACCTTAATTAAAATACTGTCTTCACAAACCCTTATTATTTTTGATAGACCACACATCATAGGACGGATGAATATAAAAGATAACATCCCCACTTTAAAGGTAGGACTAGAGATACAATAAAAGAAATATTTTTCATGATTTTATTTTAGCACTTTATCGGCTTGATTTGAAATTACAGGTTTCTAGCGCAAGTAGTCTGTGAGATATGGTGTGGACGTACGGACGGACATAACGATACTATGAGGGTGCCGTTTTTGCCATTTTGACTATGGAACCCTAAAAAAGACATGGGCTATATTCTTAGGGATTATAATTTATCTCTGTACATGGTATTTCGGTCATCTATTCTGGCGTAATTGATTAACAAACATTCATTAATCAAAACTTCCACATTTATATTGTGACTTTAGATAAAGTTCTACTGTTAAAAATGAAATATTTTATAACCCATATCTAACTGTTCAAATCTAACCAAAACATATTAAAACAAAGGTAATAGTAGTAATTATTATAAAGACAATCATATAACTTTAAGCCCTCGATTTATTCATTAATAGTTTTAGAAGAACATTTTAGTTTACACTACAATTTGATCTTGTTTATGAATGAATTTGCTTATCTCTTAGGTGTTCAGTATCTCACGTTTTACTTCAGCTTTAATTATTCGCATACTTGTTAAAATGTTTGAGCACATTATTCAAAGTTCAATGTTGCCACAAGTAAATTAACTTTATGGTAAAGTATGCACATATATTTTAAAATCGCAATTCTTAAAACAAACAACAAACATGTATAAAATTAACAAATATAGGTATGCATTTTCAGTAGTTTAAACAAATCTAAAACATCATGGATTTTGTTTCTGATTTAAAAGTTTCATCATATAGTAACTAAAATAGTCCGATCAACAAATACTATTTTTGCAATCTTATTTGGGTTCGGCGCAAATTGTGACATTACAAAGAGTTTTCGCTGATTACATTTAAGGCCAGCCTGCCAGACGCTAGCCTTCTGTGACAGTTCAATTATTGTGTCAGAACATAGTATTTAATTCAACTGGGGCAAGGCGGGGAATTTACGATAAGAAAAGTAGAGCAGCTAAAGTAGCGGAAGAAGTACAATTCTCTCGATATACGAGTAGGTATTAACTATCACTACCAAGTCAATTATTACATTGGTGGCAATACCTATAAAACGAATATATTACTATCATAAATTAATGAAATTAATGAAATCATCTTTGGCACTAACTGAGGAAGGAAGCACGCTCACCCTGCCCCTGCACCTGCGCAGGATGCGGAGATCGAAAAAATCATCCGCATCTGCATGCAGCAGTGTGGGGGCATGATGAATGCCCGCCTGGAGGCCTTGGAGTCGAGGCTCCTTCCGGCCCAGAACCTCCGGCCTCCGCTAGCGGCGGACAGAAGGAGGAAGGCCGCTGCGGCCAAGGCCGGCGAGAGGGCCGAGAAGCCCGTTAAGGATTCGTCGGCCAAACCTGCCGACTCATCTGCGGCCCCGGCGACCGCGCCCGGCTCCCTCAAAGAGGCTTGTACGACGGTCGTCAAAAAGGGCCGTAAGAAGAAGGCGGCGCAGCCGGCACCCGCACCCGCGCCTGCGAAGAATAAAAAGCGGAGGACTCGGAAGAGTAGGGCCCCACGCTCTGCGGCTGTGGTGATCACACTGCAGCCCGGAGCTATCGAGAGGGGCCTTACCTATAAGGAGGTGCTCTCGGAGGCGAAGGCCAAAGTCGCGTTCCCCGACCTTGGCACACCGACTGGCTTCAGGATGAAGTCGGCGGTTACGGGGGCGCGGCTGTTCGAGGTGGCGGGTCCGGACGGCAAGGAGAAGGCGGACATCCTGGCCGCCAAGTTGAGGGAGGTCCTCAAAGAGGAAGACGTTCGGGTGTCCAGGCCCGTCAAGACCGCAGAACTGCGCGTCGATGGCCTGGACGACTCGACGACTTCAGAGGAGGTCGTGGCGGCCGTTGCTCGAAGCAGTGGCTGTCCGCCGGGTGACGTGCGGGCTGGCGAGATTCGCGTCGGCGCTGCTGGGCTCGGCACCATTTGGCTGAAGTGCCCGGCAGCGGCGGCGAAACAGATAGCCGACAGCGGACGGATTTTGGTGGGATGGGTTGCGGCACGGGTGAAGCTGCTGCAACCTAGGGCTATGCGGTGCTACCGATGCCTTGAGGTTGGGCACGTCGGGGTGCGGTGCACCGCCGCAATTAACCGCAGCGATCAGTGCTACCGCTGCGGTGAGCCCGGCCACAGAGCGGCCCAGTGCTCCGCGAAGCCAAACTGCAGCCTCTGTACAGCTGCAGGGAGACCCGCGGTGTGGTCCGCGGGTCTCCCATGCATGGCCGGGAAGGCCTGTGGTGCCCCCGCCCAAAAGAAGGGCAAGAAAAAGAGGAGGCCAGCCAAGGCTGTACCTCAGCCTGGTGGCTCTTCGGCCGACTCCCGGCCCAGGAGTGCCGAGGGAATGGATTGTGCGTAATGGCGCAATTCCATTTCCTCCAGGGCAATATCAACCATTCTGCCAGGGCTCAGGATCTCTTGATCCAGAGCATGGCGGAGTGGTCGATTCATGTGGCTGTGGTCGCCGAGCCGTACTATGTCCCCCTCCGAAATAACTGGGCGGGGGACTTGGACGGCTCGGTGGCCATCATTGGCGGGGCTCTTGCTGACCCGTCCCGAGGTCACGGCTGGGTGGCCGCCCTCGTGGACGGCATTGGAACTGTTGGGGCGTATTTCTCGCCCAGCAGGAGCCTCGCCGACTTCGAGAGCTTCCTTGTCGAGTTGGGTGCCGTCGTGAACCGGTACAACCCTCGCCCGGTGCTGCTGCTCGGGGATCTCAATGCCAAGTCTGCGGCGTGGGGGTCCCCGGTCACCGACGCCAAAGGCGAGGCATTGGAGGAGTGGGCGGTCACGACCGGCTTGACCGTCTTGAATCGGGGCTCGGCCTACACGTGCGTGCGACAGCGGGGCGGTTCCATAGTGGACGTTTCGTTCGCTAGTCCCGCTGTCGCGAGCCGTGTCAGCAACTGGCGTGTCGATGTGGGGGTGGAGACGTTGTCGGATCACCGTTACATCCGTTTCAGCGTCTCCGCCCGGACCGCGGACGGCCGTAGTTCGTCTACCCCGCGAAGGGACGGTCCTCGCTGGGCGCGTAGGCGCCTCGACAGGGAGCTACTCGAGGAGGCCGCTATTGTGCAGGCCTGGATCTGGGAGTCGGCAACGACCGTACCCGTCGACGTCGAAGAGGAGGCGCAGTGGTTTCACGGGGCAATGACGCAAATTAGTGACGCGTCCATGCCCCGGATCCACACACAATCCAGAAGGCGCCAGGTGTACTGGTGGTCCGCCGAGATCGCGCATTTGCGCGTCTCGTGCGTTCGAGTCAGGCGCCAGTACACCCGATACCGGAGAAGACGTCGTCGGGTTCCTGACGAAGAAGCCGCGCTGTATGAGGTGTACCGTGCGGCTAAGGAGGCTCTGCGGCTGGCCATCGGCGAGGCGAAGACGCGAGCTAGGGAGGAGATGTTGGAGACTCTAAACGGGGATCCGTGGGGGCGTCCATACCGCTCGGTCCGAGGGAAACTCGGCCCATGGGCGCCGCCAATTACGGAGAGTCTCCAACCCGAGCTGCTGGAGGACGTAGTCGCATCCCTCTTCCCGGCTCAAGCGGAGCATACTCCGCCGCCGATGGCTTTGCCCACAGCCGCGGAGTCTGAAGAAGAGGACGCCAACGTCCCAGAGGTGACACAATCAGAGTTGGGGGCGGCCGTGATTCGGCTCCGGGCGAAGAATACTGCCCCGGGGCCCGATGGCATTCACGGCTGCGTGTTGGCCCTGGCTCTGAAGGAGCTGGAGCCCCAATTGATAGGACTCTACTCAGCGTGCCTGGAGCGGGGCCAGTTTCCCTTTCAGTGGAAAACGGGTCGTCTGGTCCTGCTCAGAAAGGTGGGGCGCCCTGCGGACTCGCCGTCCGCATACCGGCCCATAGTGCTGCTGGACGAGGTGGGAAAGCTGTTCGAGCGGATAGTTGCAGCCCGCCTCGTCCGCCACTTGTGTGAGGAGGGGCCGGACCTGGCCGAGTGCCAGTTCGGGTTTCAGCATGGGCGCTCGACTATTACGGCGATTTCGCGAGTGAGAGTCCTGGCGGAGGAAGCGGTGTCCCGCGGCGGGGTGATGTTGGCGGTGTCCTTGGACACCTCCAACGCCTTCAACACCCTGCCCTGGAGTTGTATTCGGGAGGCAATGCGCTACCATCAAGTGCCTCCCCACCTCCGCCGCATTGTTGGGGCGTATTTATCGGAGAGGTGTGTCACCTATCTGGGACGTGATGGCAAACATCAGCGCCTAATGTCGTGCGGTGTTCCGCAGGGGTCAGTCCTAGGCCCGCTCCTGTGGAACATCGGTTACGACTGGGTGCTGAGGGGCGAGCTCCAACCGGGGGTAGACCTGACGTGTTACGCTGACGACACGTTGGTCACTGCCCGGGGGAGCTCGTACAGGGAGGCAGCGTTGCTAGCGACGGCGGCGGTTTCACAAGTGGTGAGCCGCATACGGCGCCTTGGCCTGGAGGTGGCCCTCAACAAGTCGGAGGCCATAGCTTTTCATGGCCCCCGACGGGCGCCGCCGCCGGGATTGCACATGGTGGCTCGAATCGCTGTCGAGTCCACCCTAAAATATCTAGGATTGGTGCTCGACAGCCGGTGGGATCCTGGCCCCCACTTCCGGCGGCTGGCGCCCAAGTTGTTGGGCGCGGCTGGGGCGCTGTCAACGCTGCTTCCCAATAGGTCGGACCCGAGAGCCGCCTGCAGGCGGCTGTACGAGGGGATAGTGCGATCGATGGCCCTATATGGGGCCCCTATCTGGGCGGCTGACCTGACGGCCGGCGCTATCACCGTTCTGCGGAAGCCGCAGAGGGTGATGGCCGTCAGAGTTGTTAGGGGTTATCGCACGATCTCCCACGAGGCGGCTTGCGTACTGGCCGGATCTCCGCCCTGGGACCTGGAGGCAAAAGTCCTCGCGTCACTGCATCGATGGCGTGAGGACGCGCGGACTCGCGGTGAGGGACTGGCGCAGCGAGACATCGAGCTGCGTCGGTCACAGCTGCGCGAGGTCCTGGTGGTGGAATGGCGGGACAGGCTTTCACGCCCTTCCGCCGGCCTTGTCACTATCGAGGCCATCCGGCCAGTGCTCGACCTCTGGCTCGACAGAAGGCACGGCTCCCTGTCGTTCCGTGTGACGCAGGTCCTCTCTGGGCATGGCTGCTTCGGGAGGTTCCTGTGTCGCTTGGGCAGGGAGCCGGACGCTCGGTGTCACCACTGCGTCGACTGTCGGGAGGACACGGCGCGGCATACGCTGGCAGAGTGTGCCGCCTGGGAGGAGCCGCGCCGTGCCCTCATATCTGTAGTAGGCAGTGACCTCTCGCTGCCGGCCGTAGTTCGTTCTATGGTCGACAGCGAGGAGTCCTGGGACGCGGTGGCGTCCTTCTGCTAAACGGTTATCTCGCAGAAGGAGGCTGCGGAGAGGGAGAGGGAGATCTTGACCTCTCTCCCGATCCGCAGCAGGCGCACCGGGCGTCGGAGGAGGGCATATGCTGCCCTCCACCGGCCCCCCTAGCTGGGTCCAGGGGCGACGGACTTGGGGATGTTCGTCGCCCCATCTGGACCCGAGGTGGCGGCGCGTTGTGTTCCCGTGCGCCCCTCTGTGTAGTCGCGAGGGGAGTCAAACACCTCACTCCCCTCGCTGACGCGATGTGGCCCGCAGCGGCGGGCCGGCACCAGTCGGGGATTGCGGAAGTCACCTCAGTTCCCGCGATCCCCGGCGTAGGTGAGAGACGGAACACCGGGGGGTTTTAGTCAGTAGGAGTCTGACAGACCCCTCCGCCCTTTCCCCTGGGCGGAGGACATCCATGAGGATCTCCCCCCGTTAAAAAAAAAAAAAAAAAAAAAAAAAAGGAAGCACGCTCACACATAGTCATTATGAGTACCTGTCATGTCATTATAAGTATCTGTCATAATATTTTTTGAAAGAGTGTTCAGGTTAATTATTTATAAGTATAAATAATTAAAAACATTGAAATTTCAAACATATTTCTTTAATTTTCACTTAGTAGATAGGTTATCGAAAAAGAATATCCTTTAAGATTCTTACCTGTTATTCTTCATAACATCTGCGTATTTGAACAGTCAATTTTCTTCCTGAGTTGCAGGCGTTCATGGGCGGCGGTAGTCACTGTGATCGGTGTGCTCGTTTGCCCTCTTAAATAAAGAAAACGACTTGCAAGTACTAACTGACAGCTACGCCTGATATTACAGAAATAACTTAATTTAATTAATCACTATGTTGATTGCCTTATAAAAAACTTTATTCACCTGCGAGACAGAGAGGTCTCAATGAGAGAGCAACGCCGAGCACTGTATGCCTTTTCTGCATGAATTTGTTCTGAGTGAATTTGATCACAGAAAATTCTGCAAGAGGTTTAAAGAGGGCCATTTTGACCAGAGGGCCATTATGAGTAGACCGAACGTCTGTGTTCCAGTCACAACGACTCGAATTCCGTCTCCATGTTTAGGTCGTCACTTAAATTCTCGTTGACCCAGTGACCCAGGTAAGTACTTCAGCTTTGTACCCCTCATTAAGTGTGTAGGTATTTTTGCCCCCGAAATATACGTGACGTATACAAATTACTGCCTATTTTAACCACTGAAAAAAAGGAATTTGGTTCTCTCCTTCGAAAAAAAAGGAAAGAAAATGATAAGACTTGATAATTCAAACACAAAAAAGCTTCATCTTAACTTTAATTTCTATTAATCTCTTGTAATAATATGCACGTATAAACATACACGTAAATAATCACTAATTACACGTATATTTACACATTGAGTTTAGAAGTCTGTGTAGTTACGCCTGTTTCGCACTTGCTGCCTTTCGATGCATACCCTGCATGTAACTTGTCTGTAACTTCCGAATCGTATAGTTTCTTCCAGTATGGCTTGATTAGCCATAGCTGTCCGCATTGGTTATAACAAACTAACGTTATTTCCATTGGAATATTTTGAGGAGGAACGCATTGACCGCGTAGTCAGACGCGTCGAAGATGTGTTGTTGTTGCCACGACGAAGAAGTGATGCGTGAAGACCACCGGATTCCCTGTGAAAGAGTCTTAATTTAAATATCAATACATTATTTGCAATATTATTACATCATTCTAGCTTAAACGCAATTTACAGGTCAAGATAGGACCACATAATGTGGGGTGCTAGGCTAGAAAACCTCCTCGTGGTGCACCCTGGAAACGCTGGCGATGGTACTGTTTCCTCCTTGTCCTCTTGGAGGAGAGGATTATCGCCAGCGGCCAATATTCTAGCAGAAGAGGCAGCCGTTTATCGGCTCTCGGGCAAGGCCTGGTCCAGCAGGGTGGGCGTGTCTGCCCGTTGCCCTGCTGGCTCTTCGCTCTTCGGAGCATGGAGGAGGAAACCTCGGTAAAAAACCTGATGGCGGGGCCCTGTAGGGGCCACAGTTTTCTCCGCTGACAGCGGTGGAGAAAGGAGGACGGGCTCGGCGTGTACTCACACTACCACCGAGCAGGCAGGGGGACGTAGTCTCCCTGTCAACCGTCAGCATATCGTAATCCCGAGAAGAGCGCTGTGGTTAAGTCTGGATCTCTGCCCGGGTGGACCTTTAGTTCTCCCCCACTCGTGGGATTTACTATGGAAAACATAAACAAAACCTAAAGAAAACGATCGGACAAACACAACGAAAACAGGCAAGCCTAACGGAAAAGGAAGCAAACCGAAGGAAGGAGAAACAGAACAGTGGAGCGGATGGGTCGTCCACTGAGGGTGAGGTGGCGTCGGGGACGCCTATCTCGATGGGGCTCCCAGAAGTCAGTCTGACGCTGGTCTCTGGGAGCCGAAGAGCATCAGATCGGCTGCGCTCCGGATCCGCCGTTTCGTCGGATGGCGCTGACGCCATGGAGGCGGAGCGAAGCGACAGCCGGAAACGAGGACGCTCCAGGGACGAGGAAACCGACACGTCCCAGGAGATGATGCCACCAAAGGTGGCAAGCAGCCGCCGAGGGAGGGCACGCAAACCTGCCTCGGCCCCGGTCTCGACCCTGTCAGGCTCCGCGTTCTCAAACGCGGAGTCGTACAGGAACGTACGGGTGGACGGCGAGGCCGTAGCGGAGGAGGAGATCGCGGATCTCCTGCTCAAGGTTCGGGAGCCGGTGGGGGAAAATGCCCCCCAGGCTCCCGTGTCCGTGCAGGAGATGGCGAAAGCGGCGGTGGCCGTCATTCACAAGGTGGCCACCAAGTCCGTGAACCTTAAGGGCTCGTTTGTGAGGGCCCTTAAGGACTCCTCCTCCGCTTTGTCGGAGGTCGTGGAGGGCCTAGTGGGCGATGTGTCTCGCCTGCAGGTGGCCAACGAGAGGCTGACGGAGCGGGTGAACGAGCTGAGCGCTCAGTTCGCCCGCTTCCAGGCGAACCTCCCCGAGCGGGAAGCCCCGTCCGCGTCCCAGCCTGCCCCTACCATCAACTCAGGGGCATTTGACTCCCAACTGCGAGAAATCCTCATCGCAGTTGGGAATATGCTGGACGGACGCCTGGCTGGCCTGGAGGCGAGACTGCCTCCTGCGCCGATTATGCGCCCCCCGCTCGCGTCGGCACAGCGGCCTAAGGCCGCCGCTCCGACCGCGCTCCCCGTGGTGGGAGGCCGCGTTTCTTACGCGGCGGCGGCGTCTGCCCCTACTCCATGGGCTCCCCAAAGGCCGAGGAGGGCGGCCAAGGCACCGGCCCAGGCGCCGGCCAAGGCACCGGCTAAGGCGCCGGCCAAGGCACATCCCCAGGCGCCGGCCAAGACGGGGCCTAAAACGGCGCCGAGGAGCGGAGTGGCATTCCCTCCGCTCCCCACTCCGACACCTCATCCGGGCCCCTCCGCACCTGCCCCCTCCAACGAGGGTTGGCAGGAGGCGAGGGGCTCTCAGAAGTCCCGAAGGCGGGCCAGAAGGGCTGCCCAAAAAGCAGCCCAAGCCCAGCCTTCGCCACCGGTGGCAACGGCCTCTGCAAAGAGGCCGCGGAAGCTGCAGCCGCCCAAAACCGCGGCTGTAGTGGTGACCGTGTCCCCGGAGGCGGCTGACGGCGGGCTGTCCTACGCGGCCGTGTTTAAAAAGGCCCGGGACAGCCTCGCCAACGACTTTGGGACGGTGGGGGTCAAGATGCGCCTCGCCCAAACGGGAGCTCGAGTTCTCGAGTTCCCAGGGGCTGAAGGCGCCAAGACGGCGGACACTTTCGCTGAGAGGCTGCGGAGTTTATTCGCGACCACAGATGGTGTCAAGATCGCCAGGCCTACCAAGTGCGCGGAGCAAACCATGGCACAGTGGTCGATAGGTGTTGCCGTAGTCGCGGAGCCCTATTCTGTCCCTCCCCGTCCAAACTGGATGGGTGACTGGGACGGCTCCGTGGCCGTCTCCCCCAACCGGAGTTTGAACGACTTCGAGGTTTTCCTAACCAGTTTGGAGACCTCGATACGGCGACTAGCGTCTGGGCACGTCCTTGTGCTGGGGGACTTCAACGCAAAGTCCATTGCGTGGGGTTCCCCCAGGACGGACGCAAGGGGCGAGGCCGTAGAGGAGTGGGCGGCCTCGGTGGGCCTCTGTCTTCTAAACAGAGGCTCCACCAACACGTGCGTGCGACAGCAGGGGGGGTCGATAGTGGACCTCTCGTTCGCTACCCCTGCCCTCGCCGCACGAGTAAGGAACTGGCTTGTCCTGGAAGAGGTTGAGACGCTCTCGGATCACCTGTATATCCGATTTGAGCTCTCCCGGACCCAGGACTCCAGTAGGGGTCACGTGGCGCGGCGTTTATCCCGCTTTCCGCGGTGGGCTGTTGCCAGACTGAACCGGGACCTACTAGAGGAGGCAGCCATAATTCACTCGTGGCTGTCTCCTCAGGCTCCGACCGAGGAGGTCGACGTGGGGGCTGGCCGCTTTCGCGATGCGATTACGCATATCTGCGATGCGGCCATGCCCCGCATTCGAGGTTGTCGGCCTCCAAGGAAGGAGGTCTACTGGTGGTCCCAGGAGCTGGCGGACCTCCGTGCGGCCTGTACACGTGCCCGGAGGTCCTACACGCGCAGTCGGCGGCGTCACCGTGGAGACGGTGAGGAGGACCGGCTTCATGAGGAGTACCGACGGGCGCGGAAAACTCTGAAGCTGGCCATTAGCCGCGCCAAAGAAGAAAAAAGACAGGAGATGCTGGAGGGTCTTAATCGTGACCCCTGGGGTCGCCCTTACCGCGCGGTGCGACAAAAGCTCCGCGCGTCGGGCCCCCCCCTTACGGAGACTCTCCAGCCCAGCTTCCTGCGAGAAGTGGTTGAGGGCCTTTTCCCACAACGGGCGGAACACACTCCCCCGTCGATGGCCTCCCTTGCCGGAGACGACGGGGAGCACGGGGAGGATAATGTTCCGCCCGTCCGGGATTCGGAGGTAGGATACGGATCCGTTCCAAGAACACCGCCCCTGGGCCAGACGGGCTACCGGCCCGAGTGCTGGCCCTGGCCCTCAACCACATGGCAGACCGCCTCGGGGAGGTGTTCGACGCTAGCTTGGCGTCGGGACGCTTCCCTGAGTGCTGGAAGAGCGGGAAGCTGGTCCTATTGAGGAAGCCGGGACGGCCTGCCGATTCGGTCGCGGCCTATAGGCCCATCGTGCTGCTGGACGAGGCGGGCAAATTGTTTGAGAGGGTTCTTTCTGCCCGCATCGTCCGGCACCTCTGCGAGGTGGGCCCCGATCTGTCGGACGCCCAATTTGGTTTTCGGGCGGGGCGTTCGACAGTCGACGCCGTGTTGCGCCTGAGGGCCGTGACCGAAGAGGCCGTGAGCTGTGGCGGCGTGCTGTTGGCGGTGTCATTGGACATCGCCAACGCATTCAATAGTCTGCCATTCAGCTGCATCAGGGAAGCACTCCACTATCATGGGGTGCCAAAGTACCTGAGGCGGCTAGTGGCAGACTATTTAGAGGAGCGTACCGTCGTGTACGAGGACCGAGAAGGTAATCTGAGGTGTCGGCCCATGTCGTGCGGTGTTCCACAGGGGTCTGTTCTTGGACCCCTCTTGTGGAACATAGGGTACGACTGGGCCCTTCGCGCCGATTTCCCCCCGGGCTGGGTGTAATCTGTTACGCAGACGATACCCTCGTGACAGCCCGGGGGGCAAACTTCCAAGAGGCGGCGCGCCTGGCCACAGGGGGAGTCTCCCTGGTGGTCGGGCGCATTGAGGCGCTGGGCTTACGGGTGGCCCTAGATAAAACGGAGGCCCTGTTATTTCATGGGCCCCGTCGTGGTCCACCCCCTGGCGCCTCAATCGTGGTCAACTCGGTCCTCGTACCGGTTCGGGCCCAGATGAAATATCTGGGCCTGATCCTCGACGGGAGGTGGCTCTTCGACGAGCACTTCCGACAGCTTGCTCCAAAGCTGGTCGGCGCTGCGTCTGCCCTAGGGCGACTTTTGCCCAATATGGGTGGACCCAGCGTCGCGACAAGACGGCTGTACACGGGGGTTGTCCGGTCAATGGCGCTGTACGGTGCACCGGTGTGGGCGGCGGCTCTGACCGCCCAGAATAGGGTACGCCTCTGGCGCCCTCAGAGGGTAATGGCGGTCAGAGCCATACGCGGTTACCGCACCGTTTCTACGGAGGTGGCATGCGCGTTGGCCGGAACTCCCCCGTGGGATTTGGAGGCGGAAGTGCTCGCCGAAGTTTATCGGCGAGTGGCTGACTCCCGGGCGGAGAGCGGATTTCGCCCTCCGCCCGAGGATGTGCGCGAGTGGCGCGAAGCCACTCGCCGAGCCACGATGGCTCGTTGGTCGTTCCGGCTGGAGACTCCACGCGCTGGCTTCGCCGCCGTGGAGGCTCTCCAGCCGGTCATCGCCGAGTGGGCAGGGCGGCAGCACGGGACCCTTTCCTTCCGGCTGACGCAGGTGCTTTCCGGGCACGGTTGCTTCGGAAAGTACCTGCACACGGTCGCTAGGAGGGAACTGAGTCCCGCCTGCCACCACTGCGACTGCAGTGAGGACTCGGCCCAGCACACGCTGGCGGTCTGCCCCGCATGGGCGGCGCAGCGACGGGCCCTCACTGCAGTCATCGGAGTGGATCTCTCGCTACCGGCCGTAGTACGCTCCATGGCCGGTAGCGACAGTTGTTTTACCGCGGTCGCAACCTTCTGCGAGGTAGTAATCTCGCGGAAGGAGGCGGCGGAGAGGGCCCGGGAGGATGACCTCCACTCGGACCCGATCCGCCGCCGGCGAACCGGGCGGCGGAGGCCCGCCTACCACAGCCTCATGCCGCCCTGAGTGTGGCCGCGGGTGGACGGGGTGGGTTTCCCCTCCACCCGCATTAGTTTGGCCAGCCGCGAGGGGGCGGCGTCCGCGTGTGCCGGACGTCGCCTAAAGAGAGGAACAAAAACATTGAGACGGAGCCCGCACCAGGAGCGGGCTGGCGCTAGGAGGGGTCCGGATGTCTTAACAACAGCTGTTCCCGGATCCCTCCTGTTACAGGCGCAGAGTGGCACACCGTGTGGTTTTAGTCGGTCCGAGTCCGACACACCACCCGCCGCAAACCCCGGAGGGGTGACGGTTCGAGGGGATTTCCACACGTTAAAAAAAAAAAAAAAAAGGACCACATAATGTATAAATGTATTAGACGACGATTG
The DNA here is from genome assembly GCA_902825455.1 of Arctia plantaginis. NCBI lineage: Eukaryota > Metazoa > Arthropoda > Insecta > Lepidoptera > Erebidae > Arctia > Arctia plantaginis. Next base: position 6,506,387 of record CADEBD010000857.1, on the reverse strand, counting down.
AACTAATTAGAAACTTCCATACGTCACAGTAACTTAACATGATATTTCACATAATTGTCTTTTATTTTAATTGATGAATTTTGATTAAATATTATAAACTAACTGTTTATGGAAGTCGCTATCCTAAGCGGGTCAAACATTATTTTAAAAGTCTTTAAAAGAACAAAAATGTTTGAATATAAAACTCGGTGCAGTTTTTATTGTGTGTTTACAATTTACATGAAAATATATTATATAATTATATATTTACCTGTCACTGCGTCGGTGTGCTCTTTTTTTGGGCCATAAATGGAATGCACCGTAAATCACGGGGTTGACTAGACTGTTTGACATTCCAAAAAAGAATATCCCATTTTGAAGTTCCTCACTAAGCTGTGAAAAAAAAGGAAATTATGTTTCTTTTCTAATAAATACACATTTTTTAAAACATAGCATTTCGTATGACGTCTTATTTATTTTAAATACATTTTTGACTTGTAGTTCCTAGTAGATACTAATATAACTTATGGTATTCTGGTCTTCAGTATTTTAAAAATCTTATCAACTTTTTAGATTAATGATTATAGGAAGAAAATAAGTTTTTTTTTTAGATATTTCAACACACAGCATTAAAAAACTCACATTTTAAACAATATCAAAGAATTTCTTGAGTGCTTGTCCTCAAATAAGAACTTTTACTAAATATTTAGAACAAAACACAAAAATGTAATTACGGGTTCTTAATTTCATTCTCCTACGTAAAGGGATTATATTGTATCAATCAGCAAATTAAAAAAACCCTTTGTCAACTAAAATAATTCAGTGAATTTTCTTCGAAGATTACATTATTGTAAAATACTTTTACTTTCGTGTAACCGAATCATCAATCAAATTACCGCAACCACTTGCGGTAATTTGATTGATGATTTCATTTGATATAAGTAAATACTTGATTCTTAATAAATGATGATAAATTTTGAAGTATGAACCTTTATTTTTAAAGCGGCTTTACTCGTCTTAATGTTATTTAATTTGAGAATCAGTTTACTATCTCTCACAAAGAGTATTTTTTTAATGAAATGAGAATCGGTAGTGTATAAGTAGAGGATAGGTCGATCATTATAAATATTAATACGAGTAATGATAATTACTTTCCACAAACCAAACATACTTAAATACATCGTTAAAACATACACATTTTAGATAAATTATACTCAGACACTGACCAAATGATCATGCTCATCACACAATTATTGGTCGTAAGTGGGAATCAAATCCACCTCTAGCGTAGCAGTCAGAATCTCTAACCAGTGAACCGACAAGTCATTCATTTCAGCTTATTAAAAAAATTGAAAAGCGCACAATTAAAGTTCGTCATTGCGAAAAGGGCAGGGCCTCAATTCTTATTATTTCATATTGTTTCAATAGAATGGAATATAGTCGGAATAGTTTTGCACTTTTTTTGTGGAAATTTACTACTTAATACCACCACACCATCAATGATCCATTGTCACTACATCGACAGTCTATTGACACTGTGAATTTCTGTTAGTAGAATACTGATATCTTGACCGATGTCAATGGCATCTTAGTGAATAAAATTAAATAGAAGACTTGAGACCCCGTTAAATTCACTTCAAAAGCTATAGTAAATACTTACTTCATTATCTGGGTTCCAAAACATGAAAATCATCATCATTACATAATAAGGAGTCCACCAAATGAGGAAGGCAGCTACAATGACTACTGACATTCTTAAAGACTTCATTTTAGCTCTATTTATTAATCTGCGTCGGTTCATATCTGGAGTAAAGTGTTTCTTCTCTAGTCTTCCCACTTCGGGCTGGAATAATTTTTCACTGTCTGCGGACACGAAATGGGTTCAACATATTTACCATTAATTACTAAAGCTTTCTTCTTATTGTGTTTCTAAATAAAAATTAATGTAGTCTAACAGTTTATTTATTTTAGTTTATTTTATTAAAACGTAAAAAAAATGTGATTTAATATCGCAATAATGCTATAAATGCTATTACATATATATTTATAGCATTATTGCACACATAATGTAAAGCTCTATTAAAAATCTTAAGAAAACTTACAATTTAATATCATACACTGATATTTTGTGTTCTTACCAATTATATGAGTAAAGTAAGAAGCTTTTAGAAGAAGAAAAAGTAAATAATCAACCAGTTTTCAAAACAACAAGCGGAGAAGCCACTTTCAAGTAGATAATTGCTTTGCGGAAAAAACATGAAATAATTTCAAATCAAATTCTATTAAGGAGATCCTTATCATACATTAATTTTATGTATTTTTTAATTAATTTATTTTCATTATTAAGCTTTAACGCAGTAAAAGGATAGATAAATTTACGGATACAGTCTTTTCACCAGCTTAAGTTAGGCTTTTATCTCAATGAATTATTACTCTTGGGGTTTACGAGAAGGAAAACCTGAATAAATATTACCAAGATAGCTTAGTGGTGTCAGCAAAAAGCAATTCGTCACCGAGTCATAAGGGATAATAGGATTATATTAAAGGATGTTATATTACGGTGTAGTACGATTTTAATCGGATAGAATCCAACAAAGCCGATTCGTCCTATCCTCAGTAATAATGTAAAACGCCTTTATATTATTTCATAGAGAGTTTGCGCAGACTCTCCAAATAACACTTGGATATTCGTAATTTTTCAGTCTACTGCTAGATTTATCATTATCATCATTTCAGCGGTAAGACTTCCACTGCTAGGTAAAGACCTCCCTCAAAGTCCGCCACAACAACCGGTCATGTGCTGCCTGCATCACACGGCTTCTCGCGACCTTGACCATGTCGTCAGGCCACGCTCCGTCTTCGAATTCGCGGAACGAATCTAAGCGCTAAATAACACCAAATCCTACGTTTGTCTAGATTATTATAATAACTGTTAAAACATTATTTTTAATACAAATCTACTTTTTCTTTAACAAAATTTCTTGTTGTTAACGTTAAACTTAAATTAATAACAACACATATTTACACAGTTATTATTAATGTGAAATGTTACGAGTACATAGAGGCAACAATATATGAAGTATGAGTGTTTTTTTTTTTTAACATTGTATACTTACGAGCAATAGTCCTAACTGTAGACACGTATGTTGACACAAGAATGACCAGGGGTAAAATAAACATGAAAAGAAATGTCAAGGTGGTGTAAGTTGGTTCCTGCCAAGGTTCTGTGTAGAACCCATGAGTAACACACTGCGAGAATTCTTCAATGAAAGGGCCTCTAACCACGTTAAATATAATAATCTGAAACAAAAATATTATAATGTAAACCAGTACTTCTTCTTTATTTATTGATTTGTAAGAACTACTCGGGTATCACTTTTTTTTATGTATGTATGGCAATAAGGCCTGTAATAGGTAGAGTTTCTCAGATTAGTTTTTTAGTTATGCTTTTATAGTTATGCTATGCCCTGCTTTAGGGTTCTGCCGAAACCTTATATTTTATAAATAACACTTGGATATACATATTCATTCATGGGTGTTACTCTTCCTAAATAATATAGTAAAGTAAGGTTCAGGTATAGGTATTTAAGTTTCATCTAAGTGATCTCATTATAAAATTGTTGTGTTTGTAATTTTTATTGTAATTTTTCGTTGATTTTATATCTTTGTGTATTTTATTTTGTATATTTAGTATCGATATAAGCGATTTTGTTGTATTTACTGCAAGCTGATATTTTCTGCATCACGTTAACTTACTTCGTCTTTACTTTATTTACACGTTATTACAGTCGGCTTTCTGAAATAAAACTGGCTCGTTCTATGTTTGGTGATACGTAGGTTTTGTACTGTTTGTAAGCACGAATCAAGATTCCAATTTTAAGGAAATTTTTATGTTCCTTTAAATATTAACTCGGATAATCCTACTTTTACATGTAATACTTAAAATTCATATGACTATGATGTGATCAGACTTGCTAGCAAGTACATCCAAACAAGCAAAATTGGTACATGAGCCTTTCATAAATTATCCTCATTATACAATGCCGTTACATAATATAAAACTTGGAACAGCTACTTCGAGCAGTTTCCAATAAATTTATACCAATATGTAACATATAATCACAAAGATAAGGTTGAAAATCGAGAAGATAAAAATCTTAAAAAGGTATTTTAGATATCTGTTTTATTACAAAAAGATTTTAACAAGGTCAGCGTATGTATTCATATAATAACTGTATTAAATTTAACATTGATGTTTTAAAACATCGACAAACCTTAAAGGAAGTGAATTATTATTGTAGTATTCAAATCTTGTAATTTTTATTCGTTGTTGGATCCACAAAATAACATAAGTATTTTGTACTCCAATATTTTATTAATTTTTGTGTGAAGTGAATCGTTGTGATTTGAAACTCGATGAAACGAATAAGGCGAATTAAGTCGGCGAGTTAATATAATATATTGACAGTGTGAATTTTTTATCTTTTTATTTAACACTAGCTGGTACCCGCGACTTCGTTCGTTAGTGGGTTCGATTCATGGGCCGGGCAAAATTTCATTGGGTTTTTCTGAGATTAAAAATCGGAAGTTACACTTCTGCCGTGAGTGAACTGCACACACACACTTTTTTTTTTAATTGTATGATTCATAGTCATCGTAAGTATGTAAAACTCTCATAATTACAATAGGTTAGGCCTCAGACTTGTGATAAGGTAATTACAAATTTAAGGCTGTACTGGAGTTAAAAAGTCAAATATATATTTAAGGTTAAGTTTCTACCAACTAAAAAAAATCTTTTACATTTTTAGAGGTAAGTAAGTTAATGATGTCGTAGCTTTAATTTCGTGTCAGGTGCACCTACAACTCTACCGCCGTCAATTAATTAACGTAACTGTGTTTTAATTAACAAAGTTTTTTACCACAAAGTAAAAGTTCCATTTTGTAACTTTCTTCATAAACAACAAGGAAAGTTCTACATATAACATTTCTTAAGAAAATTGCCATTTAATAGTTTCGAAGCTTTTCCGAAAACTGTTTGAAGTTTACTGACCTGTGGTATGCTTAACACGAAGCTCAGGACCCATGCTATAATTACTAGTCTTCTGCTTCTCGTAGCTGTAGCCATACTTTGCATAGGATACTTTACGGCTAACCATCTGTCTACTCCAATCAGTACTAACACAAAAGTACTTAAATACAGGGCAAACATTTGAAGAAACTTGAATAATTTACAACCAATATTTCCACCGTACCATTCAACTGTTAGTGACCACGCTGCTTCTCCAGCTAAACAGAACACCGTCACTAGTAAGTCAGCTATACTTAGTTGGAATATTAAACTGTATATTGCTGTCCATGAAGGTCTCGCTCTGCCGCGACTCCTTTTACCTCGCTGGATACTCACGATTGTAGCCAGATTGCCAAAAAAAGATAAAACTGCCATTGCTGATAAAACACTTGCCCTAATTATTGTGCTTTTAGTCAAAATTGGGGCATGTGATAGACACGTAACTTTAGTACCGTTATAAACTAATGTGATTTCCGTTATATTTTCTGGCTGTGTACCATTACGAAGTAAGTTTTCTACACATTTTTCAATTGGCCACACCAAATTCTCCAGTATGTTATCACCTGGATTCATATCTTTATGAAGTGTATATTCTGTTGGGAATAAGCCAACGTCTTCATATAATGTGGTATTGTTGCCTCCGCTGTCCATGTTTCGTCATGCGACTTCAATTGTGTAATATGGATTCTGTAACAAAAACATTTGTAAGTATTAATTTACATAAAACCCCAAATAAAAGAAAAAAAAGGTTAAAACATTGTATATTTTGATAAATGTTTAGTAATTTTTTGAATATATTTTTTTAAGAAGGCCCGCACCTTTTTTTGTAATTTTTAAGTAAAAAAAATCAAACACATAAGTCTACTCAAGAATACTCTACCGCTAATATTTCTAGTCTCTATGTCAAAATGTAATGTAAGACTTTATGAATGTAAGATGTAAATGTAAGACTTTTATGTTTTGAGGCTTTAACAAAATACTGTAACAGCCATAAGACATAAATTAATATAAAAGTATGTGATCTACTAGTGAGGCAGTAACTTAGCGACTAACATGTATAAGTAAATTTCGAGATACTTAACTTTGAAAATATCAAATAAAATGAAAATTATTAAAAAACGTGAAACATATTACATAATTACTGCTCTATACCAGCTCAGCGCAGATAGGGAAGCGCTTCATCATACAAGAATTTATAAATTGTACCCACGTATCATTTCACGGATCTTTTTATTTAGCCTATTATGCTGTGAATATTTAATTGGCATTTTAGGAATGTATATTTGATCATTATATTAATCATTTTAAATTTTATGATCAAATATACCCTTCTGGAACTATTATACAAAGTATCCTGTAACAATTATATTGGTTACAGGATACTTTAGATATCATAATAGTTCGAGTCCCTCCGTGGGTGGCTTTACAATATTAACAATAATAACCTTACACATCTCGCACATCTGTCTGATCCCAAACTTAGCAAAGTTTGTGCTATGGTAACCTGTCTGCTGATAAATTTACTTAAATATTTATAAATACATACAGATTTTAGATAAATTACACCCAGATACAGAACAAATGCACATCATACAATTATTAATTATTTATTATATGATGACTATATTAATTAATACTATATTAATATGGTAGTATATGATTACACGATGTATTATTCTGAAAACTATAAATTGTAACAAGGGTGTGTGACATGAAAAAAAAAAACTTGAACGTTGTATTCGTCTGATGCAAAAGACAGATCTTAGAATCGTATTTTTTTCTCTCTCAATACCATTTAATTTAATTACATTTAAATTAACCTATGTACTAATTCTATACAAACGCTATATTATTAATTTTATTTAGTTGTTATTAAAAGTGTCAATGACTATTGAGGTGCAAACCGTAATAAATTGGCTCCACTTAACCCGTGCACCTATGCAACCACGTAGTGGACACAAAATTAATTTCTATAATTTCCGTCATAACTACAAATCTAAAACTGTTACAATTGAAAAAAAAATGAATTCTTTAAAAAAAAATTGTTCAAATCAGAATCTGAAGAGTTGGCATTTCGCTAAACGCGGAACCTATCTCAGGAACCATAGGAATACGATACGACCAATAGAAGCCGAGCATCAATGAAAATATCCGTGTGGTGACGGATTAAGAATACGGAATGTCACCACCCCTATTCATCCCGTGGGTGTCGTAAGAGCCGACTAAGGGAGCAAACTACGCAGGACAGCACTGCAAAGAGAAGGACTTGACACAAACCCTATACCAACCCGTTTGGCCAGCGTGGTAAGGAGAAGCCTATGTCCAGCAGTGAACCATTATAGGCTGTTGATGTGTGATGTGATCAATGATAAATGTTATAAAAATGGGGTAAATTTACTCCTTTTGAAAGACGCAGACAAAGTTGCGCGGGTCAGCTAGTATATAAAGCTGGCCTCCATTTGCCTTTCAGCCTTACAGCCTCAGAAAAACATAGAAAAATGCAAACAGAAAGTTGACAGTAAATGTTAATGTGGCTTAATAACCTTGGCAATACTATTTAATTACTTGCGCCTTAATTCATCCACATGTTGTCTGGCATATTTTTGGCCCCAGAAACACGCTGTCAAACACGTTTATTCTGTGCTTCTGTTAAGAATGACTAAGAATAAAACTTTAATATGAACTCGGCTGACACAGTAATTGACACCATTACTTCACAGGGCACGCAAACCTAGACGATAATAAATTTATGTTACGCTATTAACGCGGCAGACTAATGTCCATAAGTTTGATGAACCCCTTTGATAGTCTTTTAATAAATTAAGTGCTATAACAAGAAAAACCAAAAACGTATTAATTTAAACCTCAACAATTTATTTTGTATTTAAATTTAATAAAACTTTTTTAAGCGTTTTCCCTTTTTTTAATATATTCTCTTACAGGAATCTCAAGCATAGCGCACGAAATGTAAAAATAATGAGATATAACGCGAGATGAATCAGGAAATCAAATTAAACCCAATTTTCGTGTCTCCAATTTGACGAAAACATTGAGCCTTTGTTTTACCAAATACCCCGTACAAAGGTACGGGGACACCTAAGAAGTTTATGACTTTTCAACACCTGTTGTATTCAACTATTTGTTAGACCTTGCGTCTAGACCTAGACGCTTGTATTTCAATGTTTAATCATTCAAATTAAAATAAGTTACTTGTCAGTATATTTCTTTAATAAATTAGAATAATGTTGAACAGTAACGGTTGTTTGCGTATAGTACCTAGTATCGAATGTTAAATTAAAAAAAAACTTGAATAAATTCTTTCAGTTCAGTTCTTTCAATCCTGGTTATACAAATACAAAATTTAAAGTTAACGTGTGGTCATTTACGCACAAGCACGCAACTTTCTCAAAAACAGAATTTACGACAACAACTCTAAGCTGGTAAAAATATTCAAATGATACATGATCACATTCGCGGATATAATAAAAAGTATTTGTTTTTAATACTTGTTGAAAAAAGTTTATTAGAACTGTAATACATCAAGATTCATATAAATGTATGATATGAATAGTCGAAATCTTAAGGATTGGCAATTGTTGCCTTTGCCGGGAAAATGTTCGTTAAGCGTGCGACATAAAAATATAAGGTTTAGAGTTACAAGTCTTCCCGTAAATATTCATATTCATTCATCGATACCACATCTAATACAAATAGACGATTAATTCAAGGTAATGGTTGGGAACTGTTAAACCTATTTTGTCAAACATGCGTGAACTCATCAATATCAACACTTTCCTAGATTAAATTATACCCTGAACTTGACAGATCGGGCTTTTATCATCCTTGGGTTCGATACATAACATCCGTGTAGGTTTTGTGTGGCAATCCAATTGATAGATGTTGAGAAGTGGTTTTTCTTACCCGCATCTTTTGATGAACGAGCTTTTGAATATTATCAATACTGTAACAGAAACATTAATGTTCATTCAATTCTTAAATGGTTTAGAAGCTGGGCTGGGCTCACAACCATTTTTTATATAATATATTACAATGATCGTGCAGCTCCGCCACTTAAAATATGAAAATGATATCCATTATGCTAGCAATTTCCAACAAGATTTTGCTTATTGGAACAAAATTACCATGCAGATATTACTCCTATTTATAAGGTTTAACAATAGATTAAGGTAACTCTCTACATTTATGTACCTACATATACGAATAAAAAGATAGAAAATATAACTTATAAATTTATGAGGTATTAGATGGGCAATATGTCGTTTTTAGTCAAATAGCATCGAAGGTTTCTAAAATCCCGATTACACACTGTGCTGTGTTAAATATAATTTTAGCACGTATTGTTGAGTTTTTGCAGCTGTTGTAAATATTATTCATTGCATTGGCAAAAAAAGAATTCGACATACATATAATCTATTGTTACAAGCGGGGTATGTAATAAATAAAAGTTGTCGGTTAATTACTTTATATCACTGTATTTACAAACACTTACTACTAGGAATCACTATATATCTTGTTATTCGCACAAGGAATTCACTCCGATGTTAATTCGCTGTGTCGTAAAACAAAACTGTGTCGAATGGCCAACACGCTCCGCTTTTATAGCGCTTTTGAATTTCACTAGAAAGTTCCTAGTGTTCGACAGTCCGTTCGATTAAACACGAATATTCCACAATCAGTCACGCGTTACTTGCAGCGTCACCTAGCGCTGTAAGGATCAGAACTACTCGTATTAATCACAATCTTAATATATGTACTTTAGTCGATACTAGATGGCGCTGTCCTCCACATTTCACACAATCGAACCATTTAATCCTATGGCGCAACACTATATTTATATGTACATTTAAGTATAAGACTTTGTACACCTATTTTCTTGTGAATGTGCGTTTTTTTTTTTAAATTTTAATTAAAACCATTTTCTCTTAAATCAATTAGAAGTTACGTAGTAACTTTACAATGTAACATCGTATGTTTTGATCTATTTTTATTCTATTCTAAATGAGAAAAATAAATAGTACTAAATGGGTATGCATTTTATTTTGCGCTAAGTGCACACTCTGCCGTCGAGCGCTCAAGATCCGTGCCGGTAACTATACCACATATTGAACTAATAATACTAGCGTATAGAACTGACGTCGCGATGCAGTATTTTGCGCCATAGCGCCGGCCGGCAGAAACGCATCCAGGCGCTCGGCTAGGCTCTCAGTGATCGAATGACGAAACTAACATTGCAATTAAAAAATAACATCGTATGTGTTAAAACGTGTAAAATCAATCCACAGCAAAGAAAAAAATTTGTGATGTAACTTTTTATCGGTAAATAAACATCACATTAAGTAAACAACTTTTGTATCAGGTAAATCAAAACTAACTTTCATACAGTTATTTGCGATGTTTATATACACAAAAGAGCGCGTACGCTATGATTTATGTGATCTTTGCGCTACTGTGTAAAATGTTAGACAAGTTAAGTCTCAATTTAGATTTAATTTCATATTTATTAGAGACCAACTCAGCCCGCTAAAAAACAAGTCGATCTACAACAGTCTGTCTACAGAGCTTTGATAACACCTACTTTGGTTGTGGAGGTCTGATGGCAGTTGTTCCACATCAAAGTTCAGCCTTGTCGTAGTAGATTGAAAGCTGACCCCAACCTTGTCTGGGAAAAGGAAACTCATCAAGATAGCCTTTTTAAGTTAAAGGTTCACACCCCTGACCTACTCGAGCTATTGATTCTGGTCCCGAATCCATCAATATAATCATTACGCCTTTCATTAAGTTGTCTTTCATTTTATGTGACGTTTTCCTATTAATCGAGAAAAAATCGAGAGAACGTACTCTCGATTTTTTCATCTATAAGCCTGAAATTGCCTAGTTGATTTTGTGAGCTAGAGATTTGTATATTTAATACATCTCTGCCAGCCTTATTATAACCTAGATTCATGTAAATATTAAGTTAGAGAGTAAATATTTGAATGTTATCGATAACCTATGGTAGGTACACACTATACCGATTTCCTTGGCAGCCTTTGTGTTTATTTTTGTAATGTACTGAGATAACTTACCTTGTAATTAAAACAGCTGTATATTAAGGTATGATGTGAATGTTTTCTTTTTTTATATGTGATATACTAAAGTAGTTATGTATGTATGTATATTTGCTGGTATGTATAAGTATTTATTTTTATGTATATAAATATGTGTGTGTTTACATGTATATTTATATATATATTTTATGTATATTTATTATGTTACATAAATCTAGTTATTATCTCTTTTATATTGGTTAGCAATTAACCGAAAAACTCATTTCACCATCAACTACTACTGTCTGTCCGGAAAAAGGCTGCCTGGAAGAGATTGCTCTTAGCAATAAGGCCGTCCTTTGTATTTTTTTGAGACATTCTTTTTAAATTTAAAATACAATGTTCATTTCTTTTGAAAAAGACAACTCCCGCACTAGGAATGTATCTTGTGTCGCCGGGGACTTTACAAACATACATGAAACGGACACAAAGAACACCCAGACTCAGAACGACAATTTGTGAATCACACAAAGTGTTGCCTATGTGAGGTTCGAACCCACAACACACAGCGTTATAGGAAGCAGTGACAAAGTTTTCACGAGTTCAGAATTTAAACAACTATATATATAGTATACGAGTTTTTGCAAAATCACCAAAATTTACGTAAAAGCGTCAGGAGATCTGACCCCAAATAAGGAAAAAGCCATGGAATTAATTGGTTTTGTTTGACCCTAGTCGGTAAACCCCTTGATAAATACTCTCATAGAGATTAGTTGTAAGAGTTACAAAGAAAATACTTCCTTGATGTGTAATTAGTTGGTTTTATAGGATTTGAATTCACTATTGCAATGATCTATTGTAATAATTATTTCAAAATACAAACATAATGAATTTACTAATATAAAGTTCAGCTTAATTTTTTTAACATTGAGTTACCTGCAAAATTGTATTATCAGTCATTGAAATTTGTTTTTTTTTTAAGTTTTTAATATGAATTTAATTATTTAAAGAAAACTATGTATGTAGCTATGTTTTATTTGAAACAAACACTTAAAATTTTCATTACGAAGTCTAATAATGTCACTAAGTAGTTTTGAAACTATAATCTGCGGGTTCATAGAATTTATATTTACATATACATTATGAATGTGGGTGCAATGATATGATAAGTGGTTTCACATAGTTTCAAACTGTTGTCAGGCAATTAATTTCATTTTGTTTAACGTGCCTATGAATGTTAAAATATAGTTGTATTTTGTGTATTTTATACATTTTTGCAATACGATTTACCTATAGGGAATCTACACTAATATTACGAGTATAAAGAAGAAAGATTTGATTATTTGTTTGTTTGTATTGAATAGGCTCCGAAACTATTGGACTGATTTGAAAAATTGTTTTACCATTAGGAGCCGACATCATCCCTGATAAACATTGGCTACTTTTGACCGCGGGAAAATGCTTTATTCCGACGGGAAAACGGGTAATAGGACAACGGGTAGTAAGAATTTTTCTTTTCGTACTTATCTTTTTTACATAACTTCTAAATGGCTGAACTCATTGGGTTGAAATTTTATACAGGTATTATTTAAAAATACAATTGGACCCGGTAGGTGGCGCTGCTGTCGGTATATCAACTACTAAACTAATGTGTATTTCCATCGTTTCACAGATACGAATGTTTTATGCCTACCTAATCTATCTTTCTAAACATATAAATAAAAATGAATCGACGAAATGTATGTACGAGTACTGTACGCGCATACTCAGAACGATTGCACCAAATATTTTATTTTTTTAAATGTGTACACTAACCGTGCGAAGCCGGGCCCGGCAGTTAGTATTAAATACTTACATTTTTTATTATTATTATTAAGTAACAATATCAATAATGTTTTATGTTATACGGCTCAAATTTCTCAGCAACAGCCAATTCAACTTAAACGTATTCAACCATGCCTGACATGCTCGATCGTGCTCACTGTACTCCTCGATTAATTCGTAATGATAACATCTTTTTCCTTCAATTGCTTTCCAATTCTTACATTTTTCTAATTTCCATATAATCCTTAATTTTTTTATTCCCATAGTACCTGGGTGACAGCAACATGCTTACAATCACATACAAGATATTAAGTAAGTTCTTACTTCATCTTAACTTTATCATAACGTTTATATTTTATATGATAAAATATGAACGTTTAATGCGACTACCCTTTAAAATATAAAGTCGTTAATTTGTATATTTTTGTATGCCGGTAATGTCTATAATCCTCGGCTTTAAGGTATTTTCTCATAGCACTTTCCCGAAAATCTTGTCGTTTCTTTTTCTAGTAAACGATAAAAATACGTGTAAGGGATACTTGCAATAATTAATCGTTAAACGCTCTCTTGTCTTTAATACTTTAATTATTAGTAAAATTTATTGTTACTTCTGAAGCTCCTGAAACCTGCTGTCAATTAAAACAGATTTCAAAATCAATTTAATCAACAAAATTACTGAATTTTGATGTCTCAATTTTTGTGGAGAAAATACTGGAAGTGCCAGTGCTAATTAAAAGCTGATTGCACTAATACGAACAACGACGCTATTATATTAATACGCAAATGTGAGGGAAAAAAGTGTTTATCTAATTGGTGTTGCCATAGATGGGACAAGCTAACAATATAAGTTAGGACAGTTTTTTTTTTTTAAAGGACAACTCCTTCATTAGGAATAAATCCTGTGTCGCGGTGGACTTTACAAACATTCATGAAACAGACACAAAGAACACCCAGACTCAGAACTACAATTTGTGGATCACACAAAGTGTCGTCCCATGTGGGGTTGAACCCACAACGGGTTTGAACACAAGGAAGCGGCGTGGCGACCGCTTAAACGACTACGCCATCCGTGCAGTCTAATTTTGAGGACTTCATTCTATTTTGGCAACTATGTATGAATGAATTATTATCCTGGCTTGATCGGAGTATTGCCGACTACTTAAAATCATGGTAATTGGTGTATCTACCAGGCCAGAGCGCAATATTATGAATTTATACTAGAAGACGTAGCCTCCTGAAAACATTTTTGCGATACTAGCTGTTTCAAAATTACCAAACGACCACGTGTCCCAAATCCCCATGGAGAGAGTAATTTATGGCCAGACAGATTTAAGAGCCTATATAAAAGCTAATGGCACTGCATAAATGGGTCGAGATACAACGAAGACGGCTCCAGCGTATCCGTGCAGAATTTTTTATTTATTTCTCTTTTTACGAAGAAGGAGGTATAAAAATATGTGTTTTTTTTTAACTCGTTACTTGAAAAATACAAAAAAAGCGTACACATTCAATGGTCTCATTCAATCTGCAAGTACCTAATAAGTGAAAATGTATTTGTAATGAAGATGCAATTCATTAAACTATATAAGGATTTAACTATTATTAATTCAATTTATTGTATACACGACACATATATTTATATAAGTTACAAAGAAATGTCAATGTCAAAGAAATGAAAGAAAGAAAAGAAATGTATAAAGGCGAGCTTAACCCAAAACTGAGTGTTCTTCCAGCAAACCTTAAGTGAAGTCATGCGTACTTGGGAATCTTTATATTGATGATTGATTGTGATGATAATGGTAATCAAAATATCTTTGAAGAATTTATAAGTTTTGAAATTTTGAGGAGGATCAGCTTGCTACTCTGCAACATCAAAATTACTAAACTTTCTAACAACTCAACTAATTACGGTGGTCAAAGAACTTAAATAAAATAACTAAAGCGATTGCTTAATATGCAAGGATCAACTTATTTAGAATTGAATTAAGAAAGAAAGAAAACTATGAAAATATAAAAAAACAAAGAAATCGCGTCTAAATATTACTTTAAAAGGGTAAAAGTTAGGTGATTTCTATTATTTGATGAATCTGATAATTCTGCTTGAATAAAATAAAGTATTCTTTTTGTGAAAAAGCAAAATAAATTTGTACATAATATCTCCCTTTTAGCCAATAGTTTGAAAAAGTAGGGTGAAATCGATTTTTTCGTAATTTTTTCATAACTTGTTTATGAAATAATGTTAAGGGGGTGGTGTCCTCATGTTTTAGTGCGGGTACACTGTTGCAGTTGGCCTCAGGTCGATATACAGCTTAACCTATAGTTCTAACCCATAGAAACCCACAGATACCCTCGTTTTCATACTGAAGAAAGGTTAACTCATTATTGTTTAATTATATTATCTAAGGGGCATCAGAATTCTCTAGCATAATTTATAAAAGAAAAAAATAGTACGTGTCTACACCATTATATCAAAATTACAGCATCCAATAACAAAGTTGGTCTCTAGAGAAATTAGTCCTGTAACATGAAATATAATGTATAGGCAATAAAATAAATCAGTAAGAACGGTAATGTTTCGTGACTTTAGTCTCCTAATTGCAACGAGACGACTTGAATTTTTTTTTTACAGTGTAATATATATATCATATATATAGCAACCCTGGAAATATACTTTTTATCTTTTCATTTTCTAATATCGTATGGAAAGACAAAGCTAGTAGTGAAAACGTGAACATGTTTAAGCACTTAAACTCTTTGCGAGGAGTATATAGTAATTAAATTGAAAGTAAAATAAAAGTCATCAAGGAAAACGTATGTATGTTGAGGCGTTTCATTAGTAATGTATTCATAACTTAATATGCACACTTCAGTGATATTCTAAAGGCTAATTTATATAAATAACTGTGTTGTGAGTATATTATTAGACAGAAACCGACGAAACGTGACGTGAACACACCAGATTTGATTTTAACCAAATGGTTCTTGTAACACATATGGAAGGACTCAGATGGGTTAATAAAAACTGTCCACGGATCCTTATTGTTTAAGGCGTAGCAGACACATCGTGTAGTTTTAGTCGCTTCGGTCTCAACTGCGAACCCTAAAATGGGCTGATGGCATAAGGTTGTTTCCACATGCACACGGAAAAGCATGGAATTAAAATTATTATTTGAAATTAGCCTTACTTTTAAATTTAAATTCGAAAATGGAACATAATATAACAACAAGACGTGATTACTTTTTTGACATGATTACAATAAATAGCTTTTGTCAGCTGTTCCGCTAGTGTGTCGGTTATCGCGATAAAAAGTAGCCTATGTTACCCTATGCTATTATACTATTATACCTATACTATTATACTATGTTAAAATTGGTATAGTGGTTTAGGCCTAAAAGCGAAACAAACAAAAAACACACTTTCACATTTAGAATATAAGTATAGATTATTCTCTGCTTCTATTATTAGTGATAAATACGTTTCAGTACAAAGCTGAAACGAGTACAACGCAGGATTTATAAATTTACCTTCTGTTTGTCGAATGAACACTGTCAAAGTATCCCTCCGAAAAAATGTAATAACACTTAACAAAGACGAAACTTTTCACTTCATTAATCATCCCTTAAGCTGGACATGAACAAAACACGAAGGGTAATAAATTAAGCTTAAAACAAATTTCAGGAGTCTCATTCAACAAAAGCAACATATAAAAAAAGTACAGGAGGTTGCCTTATAGTTTGGTCAAGTTTAAGAAGACCTATGTCAGGTAAAAAATAGTATATTTAAGTTATAAGGTACAGTTTAAAAAAAAGGAGTATTTTTTTGAAAATGCTGTTTTTTGTGAGCATTTTATAAAAAAATCGGGGCATTTCATCAAAATTTTAGATAATCACCTTATAAAAAACTTTTGCCTTTATTCTTACAAAAAACTAACTTTATTCATCGATTTTGGAATTCAATTTCATCATTTTCAAAGTGAGATTTCTGTACTAAAAATCATCAACTTTCCGAAAAATAATAAAGTTTTTTTTACGCTTAACACACAATATATTCCAATATATGTATTTCCACACACAAGGTTTTAACAACGTTTTAGTACTACTGTTGTTATCCTAATAATCCTAGTAGTGGAATTATTTTAGTAAGCAAAATTTGACCATTAATTAATAAAGTATGTATAGTATTGTATTCATACCGTTAAGCAACATCGCCAAAGTTTCCCAATATGACTTGTATGGTTTTTGACGTGACAACGTCTTAGAAATTGGTTTGCCGGGTGACACTTCAAGAAACTGCGTTACGCTCCGCTCACGTTATGCGCTCACAATGAGAGCGAGTGAGAGGCACGCGTCCCTTCCAATCGGGCATGGTTAGCCCGCCTAAGAGCGAGAGAGACAGACATAGTCGTTGTCACGTAAAACTTTCGCCCGTATACCGACTTTACAGGCAACCAATTTTTTTTAATTCTCAAATTCTGTTGATGGTTTTAAACATATATTAAGTTAAAACAAATTATATTAGCTTGTATTAATTATAATTTAGAATTTTTATTTTGATAATTACATAAACAAAATTTGACAATTGACCACAGGCGACATGACATAACATGTAACATGACAGCTGACATGACAGCGACGACATAAAGCTCTAAAAAGTCTATGGATGGCCTGATGGAAAATACATGCCGCCGTTTCTTTTATTTATACCAGCGATCCGCCCCGGCTTCGCACGGGTGCAATGTAGATACTACTAATACTACTAATGTGGTATCAGTGTGGAGTAATTATTATACTATTATTATGATAGGACTATACTACAGAAGATCTTTAAATGCAAAATTTATAGGCCCGCTCCGATCCTAGGACGGCTGTACGGCTCTACGGTGGTTTTTATTGGTCGATTTTAAACCTCTAAAATATTGATTTTTTTGAATGATATGCTGCAAAGTGCAACGTATTCAAAGTCTTTAATTGGATAAGAAATAATAATTTATTGCTTAAAATAGCTTGGTAAAAAACCCATTACTTTTTTGTAATATTATAAAGATAAAAATGGTTACTGTGGGTTATCTTTAGGAGATAGATATACCATCATTGTTTTTTTTTTGTAGATCTTTCTAAGGTATTTAATTCCGTAGTACATTACATTGGTCTATCTCGTAAGGTTTAGCCATCGCTTGCAATGTAAGCGTACAAAAACATGTTTTTTTACAACAAATCTTTGAATTTCTTGAAGTTTATTTACTAAAATATGCATGCTTGACACATATTAACCTTCCTCTTAAATAACTATCTCCATTGGTGGAAACCACATTAAAATCCATTGCTTAGTTTAAAAGATCTAAGCGTACTTTATTTTAAACTATGTAAAGATTTAACAAGACTCACCTGCATGCAGGATCACGTATAAATTTAAATAAAATGTTTAACATTTTATAAAAAAAATATGGTATGGTATTAATATTATCACTGATTGCTTAAAAGACATTCCTTTACTTCTCATAACAATACGACTACAAGGACAAAATAGAAAACTGCCACAACTTTCACGTATTTTGTTAAAAAGATAAATCGAGAGTATGTACTTGACTTATGACTAAAATATTATTGCCAAAAACTTCTAAAACACCGCCTTTGATCGGTTCGACACGCTTTGTTACAGAATAACCTCAGAGAGATATGAAATGATTCATACTTGAGCGTGAATTGATGACTGGATGGAAATGTTCATTGTATTCGATTTGAATTGTAAGTTTTATTGAAATTCATGAACGAAACAATTTCAGAATTAAATTCTATTCTCATTTTCCTAATAATAGAATATTCATAAAAACAGTCACAACCAACCCAAATCACAGACAACAACAAAGTTTAAGAAAACTATTTTAGGTGATTATATATTATGTTAACGTACTGTGTGCCTTTGTAATATTGTAATAATAATGTGGCATGACACAGATTACCAAAATTTCGTTACTTTTATCAGTTTTGAATTACAATATTAAAGTTAATAGTATGAGAATAAACAACCAAAAATACACTTCTGATTCATATTACTGTTTTTCTACTAAGCCCTTTCCTAGCTACGTAAAGAAAACATGCTATCGAAAGCATTCTATATTCATACTTTTGAGAATATTAAGGAAATAAAAAAAAAACGGTTCTTCATAAATATTGTTGCGCCATATGATTACTTGGTTCTATTGTATGAAATGTGGAGGACAGCGCCATCTAGTATCGACTAAAGTACATCTATTAAGATTGTGGTTAATACGATTAGTTCTGATCCATACAGCGATAGATGGCGAGTAACGCGAGACTGATTCTGGAATATTCGTGTTTGTTTAGAACGGACTGTTGAATACTAGGAACTTTCTAAAATTCAAAAGCGCTATAAAAGCGGAGCGTGTTGGCCGTTGGAGACAGTTTCATTTTACGACACAGCAAATTAACATCATGACTAACAAGATATATAGTGATTTCTAGTTTATGATAGTGAGTGTTTGTAGATACAATGAAATAAAGTAATTAACCGGCAAGTTTTATTATTTATATACCCAGCTCGTAACAATATGATGTTGGAAATTTCCTTCTTTTATTATAGTTTTATTGCAAGGTATTATTTTTGTTTTTTCATTATATTTAAGCAACTCATCAATTATTTTTTCTACTTAAAGTAACAACGCAAAACGTATTCATTAATCATTTGTCACCATGTTTTTTATACTTTTCCTAATTTTCCGTAATGTGTGACACAACAAATTTTACTCAATAAATTTAAAAAGACCTGACATGTGGCTGTCAACGGCTTATATAATAGTTTAGTTTAGCTTTTTACTTTTGAGATCTATTAAATTATTTCAATATTGAAATATATGCATAATGTTTCATTTTGTTTTAAAATATATTTAAATAATTTGGCAAATACTGATGCTATTTTTTATTAGTATTTTTCGTTAGTATTATATTATTATTATTTTTTATACAAAATAAAAAAACATAAATAGTTGCTAAATAGAAAAATGTAACTTATTGAAATAAGTTATTTAGGCACTCATCTCCAAAAACACAGGCATAGATTAGATGTATTAATATTTTTAATTATGTACAGGAAACATTTCTTAAGTAGGGATCGGCTTCTTTACGTTAAGGAATTAAAGATCGGAAAATAAAGCAAATATGAAAAGGGGAAGGTACTATGTATTCAAATTCAAACTTTTTGATTTTTTTATTTTATTATTTGACGTCGTCTCTTTATTAAAAACAAAAACAGTTAAAATTAAAAAAAAAACACTGTAAATAGAAATAGGTTTTTTTTTAAATCCAGAGCAAACAAATAAAAGTTACAATTTATACGTTACCAGCAATCTGTGAGCTTACTATTTTAAGAAGCTGTATATTTCCGAGATTAGGATTCGTAAAAAACATTTTTAAGTAAGGAATTTTTATTTTAAAGTATATCTATAAATCTAACCTTCATGATAAATACAAAATTAATTGCCAACAAGACACTACTTTTATGATCGAGTATCAGATACGATGTATCTGTATTCAAAGCGTTAGGGAAAAATATTTCACTGCAGTGAAAAGACTTTTAAATTATTTCATTAATTCTGACCTAAAAATTATCCAGATGTAAAACCATCAGTTCTTACAGAAGTGCTTACTTTTTTTATTAAAGGTTTGTTTGTAAAGCGTATTGATTTTTCTACTGCTATGATCACATAAACATTGTTCAGAAATTGTTCAGTTCTAGTTGCAGACGAAAGTTAGATGCGCACTTAGAATTGACCGCTTTTTGTTTTGTTTCAATGTATTGAGTTAGTGCACGGCTCGCACGTGGATGTTTCCTAGAATGTTATTTAATAGTTCAGTAAATTAAAAATTGAGATGTCAAAGGAAAAGTTAATCTTCATTATGTGTGCAATTGTTCTAATTGAAGTACAGTTTATACACGTGATAAGTACAATTATTAGAGAGTTTTATACGACTTATACTACACTATTAGATTTAAAATTTTAAACGTGTCAAAATATACTAGATATAAATTAGTAATTGTGTAATGGGTTTTGGTATGTTGGTGTTAAATAAAAATGCTTATATCACATCACATCAACAGGCTTTAATAGCCCACTGCTAGACATAGTTCTCTCCGTAGAAAGGAGGTTATAATTCTCAATTATGCAAAATTATTATACTGTTGGCATGCCAAGTAAACGGATGATGGACGCCTGCCCGAAGCTAAAATTTAATAGTTGAAAGAAATGTGACATGGCTAGGGTGATGAAGGAATGAAAACTTTAAGGGGAGCCTAAAAGTAGCGTTTTGTGAAAGTCTATACGAGAGTAGAAGAAGATTTAAGATAATATGGTTCATATACAAGAGAATAAAGCTAGTCAAAAGTAGCAGAGAATTATATTTGGGAAATATGTTAAAATATGATTTATACAAAAAATATTTTATTTTAAAATATTGTTACGTGCTATGGTTTGATTTGAAATGAAATACCTTGTGTCAACTTAAGAGACTTAATTACTAATACTTCTAAAGAATACCAATTAATACACAATATCAATCCAAAATGATCGTCGAGATCGCTGGGTTACTCTTTTGTTCGCTTCTTTATCACTTCGATGTTTATTGCGCTCTAGCTCAAATAGAACTGTCTTACCGACGAAGTCTTACGCCTGTATTAATACTTTTCATTAGACCGCAAAAAACTTCATTCTAGTAAATTCTAATCCTTATGATAACTATTCTTTTTCAACAAAATCACGCGACAATCCTTTTCCGATCTTGCATATAGAGATAAAGCACATTGCCCCCTGCAGTCGTGTCTTATGGTTACAATTAATGCGCGGGATTGCGCGGTTTTATGAACTCTTTCTCTCGTAACTTTGTGATATATATCGTCGTAATATATCATCATGATTATAGATATATCATGACGATATATTACATAAAATTCCAATTTATCTATATATATATTACATATATATATATATATATAAAAGTCGTGTTAGAACACCATTTATAACTCAAGAACGACTAGACCAATTTTTATGATTTTTGTGTTATTGGATATGTTTTCGTCCGCAATAGGATTAATATATATTTATATTAAAATGTGATATTCATCAATGAACAAAAACAAAAAAATATCAGTATAGCCGTTCATTTGTAACAAATGGTATAACAAAAAGCAACTGTCAGCTCACGTAACGTTGTTTATGGTTGGTTTTGAAAATACCGTAAAACGTTGAAATCGATGTGTTTGTTTTGTGCCAGTGTTACGAGTTTCTACGAGTATTATGGGTGCCGATATTAGGGCGGCATGAAGTTCGCCGGGTCAGCTAGTATTAAATAAATTATAGAACTGCATTGTGGACTATGTGTACATAAATTATTTTTTTTAAAAGAAAACGCCGGTATTAGAATTAAATCCTGTGTGGAGGGGGACTTTACAAACATACATAAAACGGACACAAAGAACAGCCAGACTAAGATGTTTCAAAAGCCTTTTAAACTTAAAATAGGTAAATATTTTACACAATATTTTAATTGGCATCGGTTTTCATCTAACTCATTACCATGTTGGTAAATTAAAGAGAATTGTGTTCAGTCTAACATTACATTGTTTACTTCTTTGTTTCCCCCCAATGCGAATGAATGTCGACTTTCAGAAATGACTTTTTCTTAACACTAAAGTAAAACGTTTCCTTCAAAACTCAAATTAGTGATCGAATTGTTCGCAGTCTCGTATTGAGGTATTGTAGAACAAAAAGGCGCTTTTCATTTCTTTAGTTTTGCAGTCTTATATTAGTTACTAGCTTACCTGCGCAACTTTGTCTGCCTTTTTCAAAATGAATAAATGTTCTCCGTTTTTGCAACATTTTTTATTCATTCTGGAATTAAATATTTAATCAAACAAACAAATTAACAAACACTTTAGCTTTATAATATAAGTATTATGTCTGTAAGGTGTTCTATCACATGTGAGTCTATTGCAAGGGACTCAGGTATACTCTTGGAAGAAAGTCCCCGAGAAAACATATAATGGTCTAATGTTTATTCAAACAATTTATAAGTTTAGTATTGTAAAATATCTCTGTAATATTTTGTAATGACGCATAAATAATTTGGGTTGGGAAGTCTGTATGGTGTGTAAAAAAATAACATAAGAAAGAAGGTATTTCGTAAGTAAATTAACTAATTTAATCTTGTTTAAATATCTTAAACAACAAAATTTACTGCGGTAAGTTTACACCCAAGTTTTAATTGTTTTAACATGATATAACTATATACTGATGAGCGCTCAATAATGTTTGCGGTATGCTCACATCTTTATGTATATTAATACATAGGACATACTTGCGAATGGTTTACAAAACTGGTTACAATATTTGTCAAGCCTAAGGCACACCGTAATAAATATAAGCTAATAATAAGCTATTGTACACGCTTAAAGATACAAAAGAGGAAAATTTATTAGCTTTGGCGTCAAAGACTAAGTTTTTCATAAAATACTTAACATCATTAGCCAATATCGTAAAGTAAGACTTAATAGCTACCATCTAAGATATGGAGTAAATACGGAGTCAGTAGGACTCCCATTAATCATTTTATGTTGTATGTGAACATTGTTTAGTCTGTATTTCGGCATTATAATGATTACCAAATTATGTGGCATTTTTTAGTCTTCAAAGACAAAGGCAAATGCAGTCGCTGACAGTCAACGGTAACATTAATCCTGTAGGCGGTGTGCTACAAATAGAATAGTTAATTTTGTTCGACAGCAAACGCTGCGATGTCTCGTCGAGGACTGCCGCCGATAGCTGTCAACAGTGCAGTTCGCTCTACCATTGACAACTTACCACTCCCGTACATAAAGCCTTACGCAGATTGACGTAGAAAATTATGTCAAAACGTGATTGATTAAGATAACTACAATCGGTGTTCACATGACGTAAGCATAAAAATATGGAAGAAATTGAAATCCTCTTGCCTTTCTTAAAATCAAAACCAATGAATAAGAAAGAATGTATTATTGCCAATAAATAAAGGATAAAAGCTTGGTCTACACGGAGCGGGTTTTCTGATAAAAAATAATACAAAAACAACATATTCTACTCCAAATGGAGTTCAAAATCTGTAGGAGGCCTATAACCAAATAGGGGTTCCTATCCAAGAACTAAACATAAGAAGCAGATTAGCCGAAGAATAAGAAGACACGAATAGATTAAAACGATCAAGACGATAATAAATTATTTTAAGTGATATTTAGTCATAAGAACACACACGTAGTACATAGGTGATAGGAAATAAAAAGGCTTTATAGTTATTATAATTTCTAAATAAACAACTGGAACCGCAATGTATATATTCTATTTCGAACCAAAAGAGTTATCAACTACAACAAGTGTTTTTCAATAAGTTTGTATTTTTTTTTAAGATTTTGTATTTTTAAGATGCCATATTTCGTTTAAATAATTAAAGTTATAATGATATTTTCGGTTCATGATATGAAAAACGTTTTCTGTATTGATTGACTATTGACAATGAAAGGAATTGGGAAGGATTGAAAGGATTAGGAAAATTTTACTCCTTTTATTTTTATAGGACTAATATCTTGTCTTACTTGATAACATTGCACCTGTAGGAACTTCTTGGAAAGATCTGATATTATTATCTTAATCTTAGGTGAATATACTTATTGGTTTATATCCTATACATGACTGTAATACTTATTTTATCTAATAATAACTATTATTATTATACTATTAAATTAATACTAATATTTGAGAAATTTTCTAAGACTTCATTTGTTTCCACTCAACGTTTCCAGACGTTCAAATAGATATATTTCAATTTATATTGCGTAATTTATGATCTGAACGCTATTTGTGACAGAAATGAAAAGACTCTTTTAGTATTAAGAAATGTGTACTCCCACATTAATTTTAATATAAATAAATTGTATTGTAGACTCCAGTAATCATGTAACTAAGTTGAAAGTGTTACTACAATATGGTACAAGTGACTTGTTTTATGATAATAAATGAAATGTAAGTCCCAGACTACGAGACAATACATAAACCGAAAATAAGAGCAAATGAACATGAATATTGAATAGCAGACAATTTGCTGGTCACTTTTTTCCTTTCTCTCTCAACACGCAATAAACTCGTTACAAAGCTATTATTACACAAAATTGTTTAGTTTTAAAATTTGTGAGATTTATTTCGCGGGCAATGTAAACAAACTATTAGTATATCTTCCGACAAGGAAACAATAATATCATTTTTGGTAATGAGCCACGAATCGTTGCCACAAAAAACCCTACTGTATAATATATACATTTGTCATCACAACAAATGTAGTGTTTAAAGATGTAACAACTTAATAGTTCTGGCCAAATATGGATTTTTAGAAAACAGTAACTTTTTTGAAAAGTAATATATTATATAAAAATCCATGTGGTGACGGATTAAGAATACGGAATGTCACCACCCTTTTTCATCCCGTGGGTGTCGTAAAAACCGACTTAGGGAGCAAACTACGCAGGGCAACAGCACTGCAGAGAGAAGGAAAACTTGACAAAAACTCTATACCAACTAATATGGCCAGCGTGTTATACTTGTAGTAGGCGAAAACATCCTTTCTAAGAGGAGACCTATATTCAGCAGTCGACTATTAAATGCTGTTGATCATAATGATAAAAATAAACAGCAGGAGAGACATGCATCATCGCGTATGGGACCAACCGGAGTAACACTGTAGTCTTACACAAAACCAGCGTTAAGTACGTGTATGAAATTATTTCGTTGTTTTTCACCGAATGAGTGTGTTTACCGAATAATTCCGAGATCGAAGATGGTAATACACTTGCCTCTTTTGAGTTACAGGTATCATGGACGGCGGTAGTCACTTACTATCAGGTGACTAGTTTGCTCTTTTGCCCTCGATGCAATAAAAAAAGACTTAACTACATAATGTTGCTACTAATACACAAGCAAGAACCACTCTTACTTCAAAAGCATATTATGAAAATTCTATAGGGAATTAGAGAAATATCAAATAACTGCACGTTATGTATTCATTCTCCATACATGTGTCGGTAATTTGTATATTTGTATAAAGAATTGTATAAATTATTTAAGGTCTGAAAATCGGTAAAATGCCAATGGGATCAGTTTGCCTGACTCACTTCTCTACACGTCCTTTATTATATAATGGGAAAGGTTTTTTTGGCCTATTGTATAAATTTAATAATCGTTGAACATGTTATACAATAGTCACTTGAACTAACCTTATCTCTTCCTTAGGCTCCTAGTAAATCCTTTGAGTTTGAGCTGATTTCGTTCGCTTCGGCGAGTTTAACAGATTGGGCTTGATACCATGGTCTGATAATGAAGCCAGATGGTAGATAGTAGACTCTCCTTTTGTAGTAAGCTGTTAAGTTTTTACTGTTGTCTGGTTCTCGCGTATATACACGTAAAAACAAAACTCGGTTGTAATCGATTTTATCATGAATTGAATCGTCCATTGGCGTAGGACTTAATTATTACACTGGCTTTCACAGTCCACTATTCAACGAATCAGGTATTTGAGAAATTGGTTCCTAATGAAGATGACAGATGACTCCTAATACATTTATAAATCAGCTTCAAACGGTGGTCAAAGTCTGCCAATAACTTACATTACTTAGAGTTGATTAATCGAATCGTGATGTAAGGTTCAAAGGTTTAAATATTGATTTACTTAATTAACACTTCAGGACCCAATCTTGATAGGATTACCAAGGTTTATACCAATACTTTAGGTTATCTTTCATCCTTCCTAACTCCAAACTATTTACAATTTGTGTTTAATCTATAATCGGGTTGCGGTGTCAAGTCAATTGTTTAGTAGGGACGCAGCTTATCACTAATCACTAATATAAGGCATATTCATTCAAAAGCTACGCTAAAGAGAGTGATTGCAGAATTATGATGATCTAGTTTACAAGCTAATGTACCCTTTCTTTTTTTGTCTGTGCGGAAATCACTAGGCACTAGTTTTATTCTGGTTGCTCTAAGCTACAATTTTTAAGTGACACCTGCTCCCAGTAGAGAAGGTGTCACTTAAAAGTTCTCTACATTCATTGCTTTTCAGAAATATTAATCGATCATAATTTAACTAAGAGTATTATCTACGCTCTAGCCCAGCTCTACATAAAGTTTGTCTTTCAAACAGTTTGTCTTTCAAATACATGACATTTTCGAAATTGTGGTTAACGAAACCACAAAGGCATTAATCAAAAGTTGAAATGTTACCGTAAGAAACAATTTTGTGTGAGCTTAAGTTTCTGGAATCAAAGCAATAATTATTTAGAAACATGGCTATTTAAAATAAACATTTTTATCGAAAAAACTTTGCTGAAATTGGAAAACTGATACAACTTTCTAATTTCAGCAATTGAGTTGCCGATACCAATATCGACAACTCAAATAAAACATGTATATTAAACTTTCTCTACTTATTTCGATTCTTTTTTGTGGTTTCGCGATATCTGTCACTTATAAACTTATCATTTGGAGGCTGAAAAATAGATGCAGTAAATAAGTTGTAGTAAAATGTTATGGAACATACTTTCAGCTCAGTAAATCAGTCGAGATTCAAACGATACTCTCAAATACATTAAAAGTAAGTAAGTAAGTAAAAACAAGTAAAAAAGTAAGATTTTTGTGATATCTATTTTTGTGACAAAAATCTTTCGTACAAACATAACAACCAAATAAAGTTCTATCCGCGTTTATAATCTTATATATCAAGACTATTTAACAATCTTTAATATTTTCAGAACGTCATCAGCTAAAACTGAATCTTATCTATTGCACAATTCAATTACTCTCAAGAAAACGTTTTTTTCAATAATAAGACCGCTCATTATACTTCATGCTCTACTAAACCATTGATTTGCTGAAGAATTTTCTATCTATTGAAAAATTCAGTTCTTCAGAAAAACAGTCAACAACGAAGTTTTGAGGTTTTAACCAATTATTTCTAGAAAAAAAAACATGATACAAAATCACATTTGTTTTCATAAATAACAATAGCATTACGCTCGTACGTTAAAACAAAATATGTTTCTAAGAAATGTACTAATATATAACTATATAATGTACTAATGTACTAATAAATAACTAAAAATATATTCAGTATTTTTCCTTTTTATTGAGACTGCTAAGGTCAAATTATAATTAGTGTCCAATAACTACAATATAGAAAAAGGTAATTAATCCTATCATATATGAATACGAATATCTATCTGTTTTTCTGAATAAAATGCGAATAGAATATAAACCCAGAGCTGTTCTAAGCCATATCATTTGTAAATGAAGTTTAGTCAAGTAAGTAATGTAATATCGTGGATCTACATTATGAGCTCCGGAGTGATAAGGAAGACACTTTGGTGTGATAATAGAATTAGTGGCTTCCAAGACTCACTATAGAATAGAATCACAGCCATGGGTTATTAATGCAGCAATGTAACACTCCTGTGTAATAATTGTAATAAATTTTAATAATGACTGCACGGATGGCGATGGTTACCTCGCGGCTTCCTACTGCGCTGAGTGTTATGGGTCCGATCGCCACATGGGACAACACTTTGTGTGATCTACAAATGGTTCCCACGTGTCTGGGTATTCTTGATGTCGGTTTGAATGAATGTTTGTAAAGACACAGAATATATTCCTACTGCGGCAGTTGTCTTTAAGAAAAAAAGCCTTTCCCGGTAGTCATACATGTGTTTGTATGTATGTAGAGTTGAATTGTTTAAGACATAGAAATAATGTTTTAAAACACCTCTTGGCTATTATTCTGATTGCTGATATGATGCTTATTTCATGATCAAAAAAATAATAAAACTTGTTGAGGGTAGGAACGGATCCCATTATTATTGCCTCCGCAATCATCTCTGGACCGACGGGCCTATCACAAAAGATTTGATTTTAAAGTGTTATGAAAATAAATAAAATAAAGTTCTATAAAATATCAATCAGAGATTAAGTGAGTACTTACTTTATTTCTGTCTCGGACAAATTTGGACCTACCTAAGTTTTGTAGAAATCAGTCAAAAATTAAAGGCGTTAAAGCTATTTTAGTTCACAAATTGTTTCCTGTTCAGGTTTCAGTATTACAAAGTGTCATCGAGTAGTTTTAGGTTATGAAATTACATTGTGCTATATGAGTTAGTACTACAACATAATGTTCATTATCTACGAGTATTGTATGTTAAGTTATACGCTCATCGCATCTTAGACCTGAGTTTCATTTAACATACTGGATGGAAATCACACAAAAAAGAACGATTGCTTAATTCGTTTCGATTTGACTACCCTCTAAAGAATCATAGACATATTTTGATTTACATTAATATGATATTTCTTTTTTTCTATTATTTTTGCATATGGACAGTTTTTCGTTCTTTCTCAAACTTTTTATCTGTTTTATCTATTATTGAAAACTGATTTTAGTGTAAAAAGTTTAATAACTATAATTATTTAGTTGTTTTTAAGCTGTGTTATATTTTGTGTATGCTGTATTTATCTGTAATTATTTTGATCACTGGCTTATGTTCTATGTTGTATGTGTGTTGTTAGAGTGAACTCAAATGTTGGTAAATAAAACGACTGTAGCGAGATTTGCAATGTTAGAGAATATAAAGAGAACTAAGAAAGTATATTCAAAAACAGGTTCAGTATAAATATTCTGCTGTCGTAGTACAGAGAGTATTTATACGTAACGATCCAAATTACAGTAGAAATCAAAAGCTTGATATAAGATAAAAATAGCCAATGAATAAAACAAAACATAGATTATCTTGGTCGTATTTCATTTATCAGGTGATTTCTAGCTGAGCGTATTTTCATTGCTTATTCTATTCAACAGACCAACCGTATCATTTTTCCTTTGACACATCAGGCCTCGTACAATTTAAGCAATCAGAACATATCAATATATTGTATAACATTTATCTTGGAGCGGGCAAAATAAAAGTGTATATATATTATTATACTGACTGACAGGGAAAATTACTCAACTATGGAAAACTATGGAAAATTACTGAGCTCAAAAATGTTTTTTATCTATATTTCGTTAGTTTTGTTTTCACATTTATTATCTATGCAGCCATAAATATTGACAGGGCACAGCTAGTATGTTATAGATATATGTACAAAGAGCTCTTCTTATTATAAAAAAAATAAAAAAATATATAGTTTAGTTATTTTCTGTTTTTAATTCGACCATTCCAATCTTACCTACAAGCATGATAAAATACTATTATATCCTTTGTTTGATGAAGACAAAAATGTGGATTAAACGAGGTTGCGGTGACTCTTAGAATCTAGGTCTTACCCACAAAGACAAAACTGTAGTTTCCCTGTATCAAACTAATTTAAATGCCACTTGGCTAAATTCCTCAAGATACTGTGAAGTAGCGATGTTTTTTGGATCATCATCATTTAATCAGTCCAAATAGGAGCAATGTACGAGAAATTACCAAATACTCAAAAGCTACCAATCGACCTAGTAGCGTAGATAGCTTAAGCCTTGTAATGGAAATAGGTTTACGTCGACAGTGTATTGAGAAGGGTTTGTAACCGCAAGTTTTTGATCACAAAGCACTGACCCAAGTTAATAATATTAAAACCTAGAGACTCAGCTGACATTAAATATTTGAACTAACTTAGATTACAAATATTTAATGACTTTCACTCTTAAAACAATAATTCAATTAGGTTAATATTTTGTTACGAAATTGTCGTCACTTTGAGAGATATTTGGCGTTTATTATTATTATGATTATGGCGTTCGAATCTTGACCGTTTGTAATGTCTTGTTATACTTCATGGTACCAGTACACATTTAACTATTTTTTACAGTATAGGTGGCAAACCAGCAGACAGGTCACCTGTTACGGTTACTTAGAAGCTTATTTTTTTAAATCTTGTATCTGAATTGAGTATTACATATTAATTTAAACTTTAATCTACTCGCATTCTTGACATAAAGGATCTTGATGGACAGACGACGAAGTAATTCTCTAAGGATTATGCTTTCTGTAATGAGTTTCGAAACTCTAAAACTAAACAAGTTATAAAAATGTATGCCTTCACTCTCTGATAAATAAGTTTAATACGAGAGTTCCATGTTGTCAATCACCAAACGTGAACAACATCAATTTATACTCTATCTGACAGCAGTTCGCGTTATTGTCAACTTCCTACAAAATAGAATTTATGATGTAATAAGTCAAGATTATTCCCCACCGATATTAATATCGGTGGTAGCGTACACAAAATACCTGAATATCTAGATTACGAAGTACGTTATTCAATAGCAAAAATGTTTTTGTACTTCAAGTTAGTTGTTAGCTTCAAGTTGTTACATACATATGGTCTTATTGGTTACTTAAACCAATTTTAATCTACTTCCTATAAGGCATTCTGTACATAAAGAATTTCTGACAAGTAACCCATTCGATATAATGTTGTAACATTAAAATAATACACGTATATTCACAAATCAGTAGGTTCGACATATAAATATGTATTTTTATGTTATTAGTTTTATTAGTTACGATATATTTTTAATAACACACATAAAATAGTCGTTAAGGGAAACTCTTTTAACGACTTTTTGTCGTGCATTTAAACCCCTAAATACAGACATACGACTCGACTCTTGTTATGAGTAAACTAGTCTAATAAAGATTTTGAGGAGCATTTGCTTTACATAATAAAATTAATTGTAATTTTTTTGTAACTAATCATTATTATTGAATGAAATATATTGATTTGTATTTAAGTAAGGATTTAAAATTAAAAGAAATATCGAAAATATAGTTGAATCAATATATTATTATGTTAAATAAGTACTGACCTATTTAAAATACATTATTAAATTTTCTTCCCTGTTGCGTTTAAAGGAAACATGATCTATTGAAGCTAGCCAACGCTTTATAATAAATATCTTCAGATCCTTTGAAAGATATCTATTTGAGAGTCATTCAATCCGACAGATAATAGCGCAGCACTTTAGTACAAGCGCACCAGGTGGAAGAGAAAAGGAATTACTCAAGCAAGCACTACAACCAATGTAGCATCGACGTATGAAGTTAAAATAAAGTTTATATTTCTATCTTATCCTTTATCATTCTTGGAAAATGATTATTTTTATTCTATTTGATTTAATTATATGTTCTTTTAATAAATTACAAATTAATCTTTGTCACTATGACGTTTTGAACTAATATTAATATCTCTTCCAAAGTAAATCTCAGTCCAAATAAATGGAAAGTATCAAATGACATGATTTATCACCAATACTACTTTTTTATGGTGTACTGTTTAATATTTCTATCGTGTGTTGAATTTTTGATGAGTAGTAAATATTTTAGTTTAGCTTTAAATTAAAAGCTATAGTTTTAAACGCTTTGATAATTTAACATCTTTGAAACTCACGCTCAAGCTCAAGCTTAACACTTAAGAATTTGATTTTGAAAACATAAAAGTAACATTTTAAATTCAGGCAAATGACGCTATTTCTATCATGAAATTTCTTTTATCTGAACTACATAATTATGTGTTTCTACAGCGTTAGAACAACTAGTCACGAAACTTGTTATTCAACGCAATCAATAATGTACTCGTATATCCTTCTGATAAGTACATTATGCTCTTTTTATGATTTCAGCTTTTTATCAATTGATTTGTAAGTGTTATGTTGATAATTGTACTCGCGTATCCAACTGCAATAGTAATATGCATCGAAATAGTTATTACAGTTAACGTAGTGGCAGTTAATGAGGTGATCACGAAAACTTTAGTGCGTGCCGCATATTTCCACGTATATTGACTAATCCAGATAAGATTTTAAAGATTGTAAGGAAATAAGACTTGCAATATTACCAAGATTTGCAATAAAAACTTCACAAACACACATACATTACATGCACACCCATTTACATAATTTAAAATAATATGTGCTAGAAATTAACTCATGAAGGAATCACCTACAATTGCACTCACTGAATGTATTTATACATTGTATACATTAATATATAGAGGAACTAAACTGTACATGTACATTGTACATATAAGAATTTGTAATTGTATTTATGTAATACCTTGTGTACAATCCAAACAATAGTCATTAGGTACTAAGATGATTAGAGATATTGTATATAATACAACAACATTTTATTTAACACGCAGTTAATCTAAAAATCTATGAAACTCTTTCTCAATCACGATAATGAAAGTAGAAAAATAGGACAGGAAAAATAAAGATATTTGTTCCTGTCTAAGCCAGTATGTCTATAAAAGCCCAAGATAATTGTACTTCATGTATTAAGAAATGGATAAAATAATAATTGATGATTGGAATGAGGGTTGCCATCATGTAGATGTGTGTGTGATCTGTGGGGTAGTATAGGCACTATAGACCTATTTTTTACTAGCTACAAAAAAGAAGAGTTTCTCAGTTTAGTTGTACATTTGATACCATTTAAATTTGTGGATAAAATTCCACTGAGGGTGGAAAATCATGATGTAGGCGCATTAAAGTATTAAATAGATTAGTAGATACTTTTTCAAAAGATGTTTATTTTAAATCGTTTTAAATAATAATAAAAATATGTTTTATTACGACCGAAAAGTATTCAAAAGATATATAGATTAAATGTAACAGTGTCTATAAAATAAATAACTCAAAAAACTCTTCTGTATGTACATGTAAAGTTCCATGTATCTAAATCTATGCCTATTTTCAATACTTTTATTAGTGTGTTTTAGACATTTTTACAGCCATCTCTAGGGCAACAAGCGTATTTTCTAACATATTTGAGTTTTTTTATATATTAGGTATTAAAAAGATGTCAGGTGTTCAAGATGAAGCACCAGGGACTTACTTTCTAGGGTATACCTGGTTCCCCGGCTATTAGTACCCGGCGAAGGCGTGCGGTTTTAGTCGGTTCGAGTCCGACATGCCACCGACAGGTGGTATCCGAGGGGATTTCCGCACAAAAAAAAAAAAAGGTGTTCAAGATGATTATAATTTTACTCTTTGAATTCAACCAGAACCAGAATCATGCGTAGAGTTTGGCTGTAAATTCATTGGACGATAAATAAGAATATCATTACTGTTGACCGAAGAACCATATCTGCTTGTAACACAACATTGATGCGTATTTGTTTACAGACAATTCATAAAGGTTCCCCAACAATAATATCCTTTTCTAATAGATTTTATTTATTTCAGCAAACACGAGTAGTACAATTTTTAATATTAATATTTACTAACAGTATTTTAATCTTTTACGGAATGTTATTAGTCCAGTCAAGTTAGCTCAGCAAATAGGGGTAGGGTAGAAGTAATTTTCAGAGAGTTAAAACTATATGGATTTAACTATGGAACAAATGTTGAACACACCGTTATAAATGAGACGTAAAAAGTTGCGATTGGTCTTGCGTTTACAAAAAAACTTGTGATCGATAGAAATTAATTCCCTTTAAATTTTTATGTCAGTATAAAATAAATGTGCGCTCTTATTTTCTTTATTTCTTCAATATTACAGATCCAAACTGTAGATATCATCCCAGCTAAAAAAAAAGTCTACCTCTTAAAACTCGATTTTCTTCATGAGGATAAACCCGCTTTTATTTGATACTAAGCGTCCAGTTCCATGGAAGCGTTAATACGTTCCCAAAGGCACACATTAATTTGGTGTTCGTTGAGCAGGAAACTAAATTATCTTATCTGCAGCTACTGACGTAATGTCACCATTCCCTCATATTCTCGGTTACTGAATACAGCCATTCTAATACCGATTAATATAAAAAAATACAATAATAAGCTGGTACTTAGAAGATTATTGATACTTATTGAACCGTTTTTAATTCCATAACAGTTTAATTCCCAGTTTTATTAAAATGTCCCAGTGTAAAGCAGCATTTTAAAACAAAAAACTATTGTTCAGATTATTGCCTATAAAACGGGTTACCTGTTTTTTTTTTAAGGTAAATAATAACTGGACACATCTTACACCTGGCCCACTGACTCCAAACTAGGCTAAACCTGTACTATGGCATCTGTATGGCTGTAGATATTTTTAATTACAAACATATAATAGATAGATAAGAGAACTACACCCTGACGCATAACATAATGATTATTCTCGTCACACAATTATTTATTCTGGCTGGGTGAGCATTCAGAATCACTAATCACAAGCGAAGCAGGCCCGTCAAATTCAGTAAGAAATTTTGTTCTATAAACCGTGTACTACCAAATATTCTCTAAATGGTAAAGGTTAAAAAAGTTTATGCAAGTTATCTTAATTAACATTTTTATTCTCTGAATATGGTTATTCGAATAACCTGGGTTAGGAACTGTAGTATACATTTTTATAATGTTTCCTTAATCATTTCCATATGAATAAATTTCAAAGCTACACTATGGACAAGTCGTCAAATAATTCTGAAAAGTTGGCAACTTGCTAGAAACTATATAGCACCAACGCTTGAGCAAACAGTTTGACTTAATTTACGATATAATGGCTGTCCCACCTGTGATCAATGTTCACAAACAATTTTGATTATAACTATGTCATTCGGATCAGCAGTTGGAAAATGTGTTGCAGATATTTGGTATGACACTTCTGTCACTGTCTATAACCTCTATCAAGAAGCTTTAATATTAGGTATATACCTATATTTGTTATTCGAAGTAATCACCCATGCACATAACGTACATACACATAAATCAAAAAAGGCAAAAACTTCAAAGTACTAAAGCGATTTTAAACGTAATGTAGTAGTACTCGTATGTTACTCAACTAGTACAAATGAGTCAATATAGTACGCAAAGGTTTAACATAATTGGCACCTGTTATTGTGTTGACAATTAAAATTATAAATGCTGTGAAAGTATGAATCTGATAAAAAAAGTATGGCAGAATAATACGATATGAATGTCCCCGCTAATAAATGTTGAACACTACCTGAATAGAGTTACTTAGTTTTAATTGAGGTATTATACAAAGCACCTTACAAAAAGCACATTGTACTCTTTCGACATAAATGTACATTGATACCTTATCTTATCCCCTATGTATCTTTATCAATATTTTGCGCCAGCAGGAAAAATAACAACTTTTTTTAGATAATTTTTTCTTGCATATTTATAAATGCCAAATGCCATATTTATAAAATATTACATCATTTTTAAATTTAAATAAATAATTTTGGATATCATAGTCCAATTTTTAGGGTTCCGTACCTCACAACGGAAGCCTTTTAGGATCACTTTGTTGTCCGACCGTACGTCAATCTGTCTGTCAAGACCCTTTCTCTCGGGAATGCGTGGAGTTATCGAATTGAAATTAAAACGATATACTTAAATGTACAGTCTCTTGAAGCTGTGAAAAAACCGAACTTCTAAGTTAACGTCAAAAATAGATACGGCCGTTTATGACGCGAAAAACGTATATTTCTACACTCTCAAGGGAATCAAAATTTAAAAGGAATTATCGTTGACCTAGAACTATGAAATCTGGCAAGTACCTTCTTATACTACAAGTTTAGGAAAAATCTGAAAACTATACATTTGAGCAAGGAAAGGAACCAATTTTGGATAAACAGTGATAGTAAAAATTAAACCAGGAATGGAATGTTATTGAATATTTAAATAAAAGACAATCAAATCTTTCATTAGTTCTGATATTTCGCCATATTGCCGTCACGTTGTAGCCAATTCACTGACAAAACTTCATCGTGACCATCATATCGATTATGATACAATAAAACAAAGAATTTATTACACTATAAATATAGAATGTGACCTTATCATGTTGCCAAGTACAAAATAAGATTTTTTAAATTTAATTTTTAAAAATAATAATTTAATACATAATAAATGGATAGCCGTGGTTTATCCTTTAAGAGCCTTTTCGTAGAATTGGCTAATAATTTATTAGCCATTGGTACTTCTGAAACAATATTCCAGTGCAATCGTAAAATCTAGATTTATCTCACAGGAAAAAATTATTTCTAGCCGCAATTTCTGAAGTATATTCGAGAACTTATTCCTTTAATTGGTGTTTTTTATATGCGATTTTAAATGGATTTATATTTGGATGTCTTCTGTTTGCTCCTATTGTACGATTGTTTGATTAAAAGATATTGTTATACGTTCAGCTTTGAAGACGAATTATAGAATCAGCAGAAAGACTCGCACAATCGATATCATTCATTTTGCAATTGTACAAGAATCCAAATGAGATAGGTAACTTATTGGTTTATTATGTGAGAGAAATTGGAAAAGGTAACTTCCGGATAAATAAAATCATGAAATGGCAGTTTACCCAACTGTAAACATATTCAAATAGTTTTTTTTTATTGCATCAATTGTACTTCAATTGTACTACTTATGTATTCTAAACTTCAACTGGCTGAAAGCTAGAAATTTTTACCTAAATTTAATCGAATCCAGCATATTAAACATCTATAATTCCTAGAATCGCAGCCAATCCCAATAATTTTACTTTTGATTTCAAATGTATGTATGAAAGAAATTCAGAAATAATCATAATCGATTATGAATATAAAACTTTTACTAAGGTTTATGTAGTAGCTTATGGTAGCTCTTCATGGTAGCCTGAGGTTTGTCACTCTTTCGCATGTGAGTAGACAAAACAATCTTTTAAACTCCAGATGATTCAATACTAATAACAATACTGATACAGGTACAAGCATTTTTTAAATTAAAAAATGTACACTACTAGATGACACTACGTTCCAGGAAGAGATATGACATTATTTATAAGCGTCATTTGTTGTTTTCTGCACTGACGAGATTGTAGTTACGGTGCAGCTATCAGGTAATAAATCTCAAAGTGTAGTTCTTTGTTATAAACTAGGTTGCCCCTTTTGATAATATTACATACCTATTAAGACAAAAAAGACCTTATTTGACCGTTGAAGTGATAACTCACTGTCTATAAACTAAACTGTATCATTAAAATGGCTTTCATCATTATAACTTGCTTATAAAAATATATACCATGAGGTATATATTTTTATAAGTTTAGCTGTACCTTGCTACACTTTGTTGCCGCACATTCGGGTTACATTGATGAGAAATAAAAACTGCCATGAAAAATATATGAAAACCATCTTTTGAAGCGGTATATAGCGTGTCAAAATTTTGAACTTAATCGGTTATTAAAGTTTTTGAAGCCTACACAAACCTACTTACCATTTTTATATAATACGTAGATAGTTTTGCTATGGTACGAATATTTATGTTTTTTTTAGTACAGTTGATTTGGCTGAATAACTCTTTGCTTTGGTTTGTTTAAAAACTGTATCGAATCTATAAATAAACTTTAGGCTGGATGTAAACATGGTGCTCGTGTTTCAGTTTCGTAATTCGCGCACATGTAATAAATCAAAATATCGGATCCTACACACTGTAATGGAGAAAACCCGGATATCCTAAATGATGAGTTTTTTTTTTCGTGGTATCGTTCAAGGACGTGTTTCATCACATACATACACTCACTTCTTTATCCCCGAAGGGGTAAATAGAGACGTTTTTAATGCCCACATTTAGCCGACCATGGTTTTAGTCCCACTTACGTAATAAGGGAGCAAGCCTATTATATTAGGTAAGTGATACGAGTATCTACCTCTGGTCAGGCATAAACTTGCCGGTTCGACGTCGACAAAACAATTTTTCGTTACTTTTTTAAAAAGGTATTGAGGCTATCCGAGCCCTAGGCTAGGAGGAGGGACTTTACCTGAGACTCTTGAGCGGCAGCGGTCCAAGGACAGCGGTAGTTACCTACCCTCATTTGACTCATCTGCTCGCTATACCATGAAAACACATACTTATGTATTCCTATTTATATATATACCTACACTTTACACATAAATGATATATTTGTGTACACTGCATTCTCTGCTGCCGCAACTTTCCGCCATCGCTTCATACGTCAAAACTTTCACCTCCACTACTTAGATAACTGGCCCTCCACTGCTATGTGCTTTTCAAGACACTTTTTGCCTTGAACAACCAATCTGTGGAACAAGTAATCGTCAGCGGTATTGATGCCATCAAGAAATGAGAGTACTCCTTCCTCAAAGACTGTCAACACGCTTGTGATTCCTGAGTTGCAGGCTTTCATGGGCAGCGGTATTCGCTTTCCATCTGGTGACCCGTCGGCGCGTTCCATAAAAAAATGTACATATTTCATTACTGAATCCTATTTGTTTGTTCCTTTTTAAAGAGTTTCTTATTGTAATAAAGGCATCTTAACTTATCTATACTAATATTATAAAGCTAAAGAGTTTGTTTGTTTGTTTGTTTGTTTGAACGCGCTAATCTCAGGAACTACTGGTCCGATTTGAAAAATTCTTTCAGTGTTAGATAGCTCATTTATCGAGGAAGGCTATAGGCTATATATCATCACGCTAAGACCAATAGGAGCGGAGCACCAATGAAGAATGTTTCAAAAACGGAGAAAATTTATTACTATTGAGAGACGCAGACGAAGTTGCGCGGGTCAGCTAGTTTTACATAAATATCAAGTAATTTGGTACATAAATTATAAAATAATACAATACCTAAATTATATAATAATATAATACAATACCTGTAAATGAAACTATTTAGCTTTTAATCTTAAGCTGTATTTAAATTAAAATAAGAAGATTACTGTTGGTAAATCTCAAATATAAAACACTTCTTTGTAGTAGGTACATCTACTTATAAGTTGGTTTTATGTAACAGAAAAGCTAAGAGGTGGGAGGTAGAAATAGGCTTACAATATAAAAAAATATGTATTTATTTCTACCGTTGTCCGTGTGGTGACGGATTAAGAATACGGAATGTCATCACCCCTATTCATCCCGTGGGTGTCGTAAGAGGCGACTAAGGGAACAAACTACGCAGAACAACAGCACTGCAAAGAGAAGGAAAACTTGAAACAAACCCTATACCAACCCGTCTGGCCAGCGTGGTATAGTAGGCCAAACCCTCCTTTCTAAGGGAGAGGCCTAGGTCCAGCAGTGGACTAGTAATGGCTGTTGATGATGTATTTATTTCGGAATTAAAAATGCGAATTTGCAAAGTACAGTCACAAAACTGTGCATGTTAAATTGTAAATTGTTGATGTAAAAATTTGTCAGATAAAATTATTATACTTGATAATATTAACGAGTTAACGTACTGTTTGGAATCGTG
The DNA here is from genome assembly GCA_902825455.1 of Arctia plantaginis. Taxonomy (NCBI): domain Eukaryota; kingdom Metazoa; phylum Arthropoda; class Insecta; order Lepidoptera; family Erebidae; genus Arctia; species Arctia plantaginis. The sequence continues at coordinate 6,466,178 of CADEBD010000857.1, read as the reverse complement.
TGCCTTAAATATTGATTCTAATTACAGTGCGCTCTTACATGCCTATCAACTAGGTGTAAGCTTCTTAAATATAGTTACACCTTATATAAGAATATACAGGAGTATATTGCACATAATTTTTATGCCTTTTTATAAAAAACAATCTACCATTCAGAATTTTATGTGTAAACAAAATCATTACTAGAAATAGCATCTGCTTTTATTGAGACTGTTGTAATAAACTTATTGAGACATTGACGGTATCAATCCCCGTCGATATCCAATTGACGTAATTGTTCTAACGGATATTTTTATATCTGTACTATATAACGTATTATATACAATTAAATGCTAATAATAAAGAAATCCATGTCATACTATGCTATGATATTTGCTGATTAGCTAGATACATTATTCATAGTTGAATAATATAATAAAACTTGTCATTTATTAACCGCTTAAAATACTTACGAGTATTTAATTTTGGTACTTTTATTAAATAAATTGAATTTTGCCATGTTAATGCTATTTGTTAATAAACAGTCATTTTTAAATGTTTTACATTTTATGAGTTAATCCACTTAAAATAAAACACACACGTGTACACTGACCACACTGTACTTTGTTTATCATAATGACTAAGTTATCTTTTACTACTTATAAACTACATGGCTGTAAAATACATCTTCTTTATTTAAAAAGCACCTACTTAACCAGTCCTTGTAAAGAAAAATTTACTACTCTCAACGCGAGAGCTTTTAGGCCCGCTTGATCCGGTCATGTCGTAAAATAGCTTCTTTTCTTAGCTGACATGACTTGCCTATAAACTATCACGTTGCTAAATGTTAAAATTTCAACAAAAAAAAAGGAATATCTTAAACAAACAATATAAAAAAATAAACTAGATTATTTCTTATCATCACTAGGCAGAACAGTTCAACCTTGTATATCTAGTAACAAGAACCACATAGATTCATACACAGTCATGAAAAGCTTTTAGACCTCCTTTATCTAAATCTAGTTTGACACTTGAAGGACTAGTCAAACTCACGCACTCGTCTATAATGTAACTCCCTGCCAAATTTCATGTCTCTATACCAAAAAACTAATGTCTTTTTCATGAAATATTGGATGTGCAGATGTCAATGTAACTCAACTTGTGAATAAAGTTGGCAACCAGTTGACAAACATGGAATATGTTATTTATGTCAAACAGTTTGTTTATAAAATTATATACTTGTTGTCTGTGAGCATTCAAAACAGATACAAGTTCTACAATTATGTGTTCACTCGATATTTACTTAAATGTTGTGGTTTTTTCTTTTAAATTGCTTCGGACAACGGACCTTTTTGGAAAGAAATTTAATGTGATTGTGTTATGATATTTTCACTGTAACAATCATGAACAAATAAAGTCTTATTTATCTATGATACCCTCTACTGATGTTCATCAAAATCTGTAATGGTTGCCAACGCTAACAGCTGATATGACACTGCCGGCGGATGGGTATACTTAACTAATTTTTAGACTGTGAAATTATTTAGTCTTTAAAACCCTAACTGTTATCAGCAACGACAGGAACGGATTGGAATGGAACACACTAGGTATTCAAGCCAAAAAAAAACGTTAAAGATAAAAATAATATTGTTCATGGCGTAAGTGTTTGGTTTACTGCCAATAATTTAGTGCTAAAATGAAAAAAAAATGCGGTTATATTAAATTTTATTGGTGATGTTTTATTAGGCCTATGTCTAGCTGTGGACTACTAAAAGATGATGATTAGATCTTAAATTACATTTGGGATCTCACAAAACATTTATTTCAAAGCGGATAAGTTTAGCAATACTTGCTGGAACACAACAACACTTACTTATACTTGTTTTTGTATAGTTTCTTGTCTAAATTAGTACGTGCGACAGATATATAATCTGTATTCCTTCTGCAGAAACATGACATCAGTGCCGCTTGTAAGTGCTAATCTAAGTAGTCGGGGACCTTTAAAAAGGATCAACTTAAGGAAGTTTCTTTGGTCTTTTGTTTACTAAAAACATTTTGATAGCACTTACAGACGTCTTTTATGAGATAATGTTAAATTTTATAATAAAATACCGTTCAATATTCTTCAACTAAATGAGAAGAAATTTCAAACTGGTATAAAACACGTAATATATAGACGAGCAAGTTATAAATATATAATATATGATTTATTCGGGTGACATAAACACCTGCCCGAATTCTGGACTTGTTTCGCGATAAGCTGCGAATAAGTAAACTTACTTATTCGCAGCTTATCGCGAAACAAGTATAGTTGTATAGTTTTATGTGACATTTATTTATATATGTGGCATTTATAGTACGAGTATCTGTATGGATACCGCGATAACCGACATATACGCGGGTGGCGTCCCGGGCTAAAGCTAGTATAATAAAAGTATGAAAGTATAGATAGTGTCCTACACAATTTCAGTTATAAAACCTTTAAATTCCTTATTGAAAGTGAATAAAAATGAACAATATTTATTTCTATTTATACATCACCATATATTTTATTTTTGTTATATATATTTACATATATTATATATATTACATATATTAAGCAAAACTCCAGTATGTATTTTGTACAGACATGGATGGACATCTACATTTTGGTATTACAATAGCCGGTCTTATCACTTACCGCGATCTCTTACAGATAACCTTTACATATATGGGATATTGATTGGCATTTTAGGGTATGGTATTGTGTTTATATTTATGTATTATGAAAGCGAGGACAGAGTAAATAAAATATATTGCCTACTTTCATTACACATTCAAATAAATTGCAACTCTCGTCAGAAATGAATAAAGTTTAATGTCAATCAAGTGTCAGGGAAGGAGTTCGCAAGCTGAAGACAAAGCAATATAAAGCTCTGCGTTGCTCATTCCTGCGGTTCTTACTACTTGTACGTGGTAAGAACGCTTTTGCAAGATTACGAACGTAGTTCAAAGAGAACGTATGTGAATTAACATTACTTCTTGAAGAGTACTTCAAAAATGCCTTAATAAGACATTTCCAGTTACTTTTGGATTTACAAGTTATTTGGTAAGGAATTTCTATATACTGAGTTAAATCTAAAGCTTTGAATTTTTTTTAACATAATTGAAACGGATTAGCAGCAATGCCTTCACACTGTATTGCGTGTTTCGGGAACAACCGCTGTTAAATATCCTTAAAACGTATGTAAGAAAGAAAGAAAGAGAAAGAAAACATATTTTATTTTTAAGATACACAACAAACAATTAATAATAATAATAATCATTTATTTCGCAAGAAAGAATTGCAGAAGTACATTATCATTAAAGTTACAATTTTCTTGTGGGTACATAATTTTTGAACCCTGACATCCAAACTAGGTACAGACCTGTGTTTTGGACATCAGTTTTCTGCTAGAGCCACTATTGACAATATTGTCAATCTTGGACTTGTTGGACTACTTTACTGTTACAGTTTTTAGTAATAACATGATTATAACTTAGATATAGATATAGAAGCATGGATTGTAAGAATATCAGTGCGATGTGTGTATGTGTGTGTGTTCCTGGATGTGTGGGTGTATGTATGAGGGTGTGTATAAGTGTGTGTGAATATGAGTTGCTGTGTGAGTATCAGTTTAATGTAATGTTGTCAAGAGATTTTCTGTTTCGTCGTAGTCTAAGGCTAACAGCCATTTTGTTAGTTTGTTTTTTAATTCGAACTGAGTTTGGTATTGCAAGCATACAGTGTAATTGATTTTATTGTAAATTTTGTATATTGAGATAGGTAGCTGACGTGAACAAAAAGTGGTTCTGTGAGGAGGTATATGGCAAAGCCTAGTTGAGTTTCTTTTAGATCGATCTGGCAGGGGCACTTGGGGAAGAGTGCGTATAATTGCACGTAGTATGAAAAGTTGTCTTACAGTAAGGGTTTTTGAGATTGAATATAGTTCTCTTGTCGCGAATCTAAAGTTTTTGAAGTGGATAACCTTAAGCACTGCTCTCTGCGCTCTTTCAATTTTCATAAAGTAGGTCTTGTTGGCACATCCCCATATTGGGATGCAGTAGGTTATGATGGATACACATAGAGCGGCGTATACCAAAAAAAGTGTTTCGGTGTCTCCAGAATGTCGGAGGGTTTTAAAGGTATGTATAAGGCGCCTGACTCTGGTGGTGAGCATGTCAATATGGTGGTGCCAGTTTAGATTGCAATCAATATAAATGCCTAGGTATTTTATATGGTCTGATTGGGATAAAGGCTGGCAGTTGCAGGTATTTGGTTGATTACAGTGTGAATGTACATATATTTTGTAATTTGGTGGTGGTTGTGTAGAATTTCTAATGGTAAAAGGAATAATTTGTGTTTTAGATAGATTTAGAGATAAAAGATTATGTGAAAGCCAGTTATTTATAATTATAAGGTTTTTTCAGCAATAGTTTTGACATGAGACCAATTTGAACCATTAACAATAATAGCTCTATCATCTGCATAAGTATAAATATTAGAGTTGGGAAGATTAATATCACACAGTTGGTTAATGTAAAGTAAAAACAGACTAGGACCGAGGATTGAACCCTGGGGAATGCCATATTCAATGCGTGCATAATTACTTTTTAGTCCATTTATTGTAATGCTTTGAAAACGGTTGTTAATATAATCTTTGAAAATATCATACGTTATTCCTCTCACACCGACGTTGTAAAGTTTTTGGAGGAGGCTGGGTATATGAACTGTATCAAACGCCTTTTGTATGTCTAGAAAAATTCCTAGACACTTCTGTCCCTGGTCTAATTTTTTGGAGATGTGTTCAGCCGGATTCGCGACTGCATCTTCGGTCGAAATACCGGATCGGAAGCCATATTGGTGGTTGGATATAATATTATTAGAGTTTAGAAAATTTAAAAGTCTGTTATTAATAATTTTTTCAAGGACCTTTGACATAGTGGGCAAAACAGATATAGGTCTGTAGTTTTCAATGGAGCTCCGGTCCCCCTTTTTGTAAATGGGATGTACTAGAGCCTTTTTGAACGCATTTGGGAACACACCTGTACGGAGAGCGATGTTACAGATATGAGTAATGATAGGGACGAGGGATCCACTATTTGATTTGAGTATTATAGGTGAAATACCGTCCCAGCCGGTAGAAGAGTCAGATCGTAGCCCTCTGATAATAGCATCGACTTCCATGTTGTCTGTGTCGAGAATCGCCATGGAATTCAAAATTTCAGTGTGATTACTTTTTAGAAGGTGTATGATGTCAACTTGTGGATTAGGTTTAATTTTACTGGCCAAAACTTTACCTATTTCTACGAAGTATTTGTTGATTGAGTTTAGTGCTGTTAAAGAGTCTCCAGATTTATTTAATAACTCCAGGGGGGGGGGTATGAGGTTTATCCATAATTGTGATGGTTTTTAAGGTCTTCCATGTAGCTTTAAGGTTATTTTTACATTTTAATAGTTCATTTTTTTCATGTTATCTTTTTAATTTACGTAAGATTTGGTTGAGATAATTACGATAGCGGGTTAGGGACTAATCCCACCCACACGCCCACCACTGTAACTCCTGTACACCAGGATCCACAGCAGTGACCCACGAACACACCGAGTTATGACACTCGGGAAGTCCCAGGAAGAAATTAAACTGTCTTGGAACCCGCAACGAAATTAATCAGAAGAAAATTGGAGGAGTTGGAAATACAGTAAATCCACTTCCCTCCTTAGCAAAGCGGGAGACAAAATGAAGTAAAATGGGCATACACCCTTTTAAACAGGGCAGCACCACGGCCACAAATATTACGGGTCCTACGTGAGCTATGTTTGATTTCTATAATATGTATGGCAGAATCGCCTAAACGCACGGAAATTCACCCTAGTTGACACAAGATCCCCATAGTATACCGCCCCAGATGTCACCTGCAAGCTATTCAGCATTATATTACGTTCATTATACCAAAGACTACATTCCCAGAGGATATGATGAGCAGACTGTTCATAGTGAGAGTTAGGTGTTGAGCATTGACACAACGGTGACTCGACTAATTTAAATGAATAAAGCTTGCTCTTAAAGTTACCATGACCCGTAAGAAATTGAGCGACACAGTGATCCACCTCAAGCCATATCCTCGACAACCGTTCGCGAACAGACGGAATGAATTGGTAAAGATGGCGCCCCTTGGATGATTCATCCCAGCGTTGTTGCCATTCGTCTATGAGGTCATTATAGACATCGGGCTGCTGTTGAAGCAATCTTGTAATTTTACCGTGATCCCGCGCGCCCAAAAAGTGGGTGTAAGTTATTTTAAGAATTTGATTATTAGGAGAAACTTTAGCTTTTTTATGAAGACGGTCTCTATTTCGTATACATCGAAGTAGTCCTGCTGTAATCCAAGGTTTAAGTGTAATTTTTCGTCGCGACACCAAAGTTGTTTTGGAGTGTTTGGTAATAATAGAAGAGAGTGTTGAGATCAGGGCATCAGTGGCAAGATTTGCGTCCTCTGTTTGGAGAATATGTGACCAGTCGGTGTCGGATATATCGCCTTGGATATTTTTATGATCCATTATAACCTTAGAATGAGGTAGATGTCTTACACTTATTTTAAGCTGAAGGCTAAGTAGTATTGGCAAGTGGTCTGTTATATGGGTTTCTATAACAAGAGTGATAGACCGGAGATTAGATTTTAGTAAGATATGGTCATAGCATTTGTCTTCTCTAGTGGTAAAAACATGTGTAGGTGATAGGGCATGACTGGCGCATAGTAATAAATAACTATTTGATAAAATATCCGTATTTTGAGGCTTAATATCAATGTTTAGGTCGCCTAAGATAGCAATATGGCTAAAAGATTTTAAGCCACCCAGTACGTGGTTAAGGTTTCCTAGGAACATGTCATGATGTGGATGAGAGTTGTATGATGGTGATCTATAAATAGCAACGATCGCTATTTTACTGTCAATGACACAGGTAAGAGAAGCGGCATGATTGAATATAGGTTCTGTTATGGCATGAGGTAATGTTGAGTTAATGTAAATAATGACACCCGCGTTTTGATTTAAATTCCTGGTGGATGCATAGTGAGTGTATCCTTGTAGTGACGGGATGTTTGTACACTTTGAGAGCCAGCACTCCGTCAGAATTATAACATCACAATTTACTCTGAGTTTGGTTAAAAAGACAGTTAGCTGGTCGAAGTTTTTGTTGACACTACGAATGTTTAGTTGAAAGATTCTTAGTGAGTTATACTGGGCTGTTCCTATTAGACCATAGCATTCATCTGGTTCACATTTACAGGAATTTAGGCTATCCAAGGAGTCAAGTTCTGTATTAATATCAATTATAGAAGTCATTGTGGAAAACATTTATAAAACCAAGAAATGAGAACAAGTGAATATGCAGGGTTTTTGACAGGTAATGGCCTTTTGATGATCGTACCAGTAGAAATCTATGGCGGGGCTGTTTGTGATAAGTATTAGGTATGTTATGTGGAATTTGTTTTATAAAGAGTGTGTATGATGTGTTGATCAGGTGAGAATGATGTTTAGGAACGTAAATAGTGTGTATTGTATATAAAATTAGAAGAACAAAGTTAAAACTAAAGTTACGCTTATAGGCGCAATTTAAAATTAAAAAGACGAGAAACAAAAATACTGTAAATGTTATTAAGAGAAAGCCCAGTCATTGTTTGAGGTCACATAGAAATTGTTCCGATTTGACATGTATATGCTTCATTCCTGTCGCTTGTCGTAAGAAAACCTTTCCGTTTATGGACCAACAAAATTCATATTTATAAAGTTTAGCAAACTCCCTTGCAAGGTGAAATAGCTTCTTGGTCGAAGAGGGCAGAAATTCCGCCACGTATACTGGCTGGGGATGCCCATGAATTCCTATCTGAGAAGTGTTTAAACGGCCATCGTGAGGTTTGTCCTTATTAAATTTCTTTGTTGCTGTGAGAACCTTGTCTTTTTCCTGCATAGAGTTCAGTTCTACGACAATGGCCTTCTTAGTTCCAGGTTTGCCCGGAATACGGTATATGTCCCGTACTCCGCTGATCGGCATTTCCAGGACGTTGCTTAGTTGCGACACAAATCGGTTTAGGTCAGAGGTAGATTCTCCCTCCGTGATTGGAACGTTTCTGATTTCAATAGAGGAGTTACGGGAGATCTGTTGTATGTCAATAACTTTTTTTTCCAGTTCGCTGATAGTGTATAGGTATAGTTGTCTCTCAGTTTGTAAGGTTTCAATTTGCTTCTTTATGTCTTCATACTGCTTATTTATAAAGGCCATGGCTTTCTCTATTTCCATGTTAGATCTTTTGATTTCGAGATTCTGCTGTTTCACCTCTGCAACATCTGATGATAACTTAGAAATATTCTTACTTTGTTCCCTTAGAGTATGATTTAAATGATCCTGTTGCTCAACTTTCCAAGAAGTGAGTATCTCCTTAATTTCCTCCTTGAAGAGAATGGGGCGGACGACGTCTCTTAGAACGACTTAGTAGATAATTGTTAGAAAGTTCCGCTTGTGGCTTTGATTGGGTGAGATTTGGGTCGGATTTGGCTTGATTTTTTTTACCTTTTTTCGGTGAAAGCGTCGGCGAGTGCTGTACAGACATTTTGTACGCTAATATGTAACTAAGCGCTTATGTTATTTGTGCCTAGTAATGAAATTGAGTGTCAGCGTTGTAAATGGTGGTTTTTGTTACAAGTGGTAGAATTTGAATTCTTAATATGACAATACTTTATCGGTGAGATATGGTTGAGAGGGTAGATAGAACTAACAGTTTGTGACACTATTTGAATACACACCTTCACTGTAATTTTTCTCCAACCCGGTGAATGACTTTACAGCAAAGTTTACACTTCACAGCAAGTAATGGTATGTGATTTCATTCCTCTCGCACTTCCCCGACTTGATCTTTGTTAATGGCCCAGTGTAGTGCCAATAGCACGGGTGTAGACACAGCACGGAATATTTTTGTTGCGAATGATTTTCAACACGACCGTTGTTTACTACGTTGACACTGAATTTAAATGACGAAAAATAAATTAAAAATTACATATAGCAACTCTGTGCTAAAACACATGATGTTTCTAACGTGCCATGTCACATGTCACGCACAATGCGGTAACACTGGCTACGTGGCATTCACCTCAGCGACACACGCGCAGCCTGACTGGCGCTCACGTGTCAAATGTGTGACTAGGCAAGGCAGCCACACTTGCGTCGTGTATCAGAAATTTGGATGGACACTCAGCATACACTGAGATGGATAGCACCCACCCCAGTACTGATTTTCAGTGCCAACCACTAGTATCAATTAACCTCGTCGGGCAACATTATCCGATTATTTTCGTTTCAACTAATATCAAGAGAGATAACTAATATCGTTGTATGTTGATCATTCGTCACATTCCTCTTTCAAATTATTGAAATAATCATACTCGTATCGATTCAACTTATTTTTGATCTGGTCGGTCTTAAGATCTAATAATGTAGCTGTATTTTGAAACTGCAGGGCCACATTGAATGGAGATTGTTTTGGCAGTGAAAGCTTAGACTGTGTTTTGTTGAAGTTTGAATTGAACTATATGTTTCTGAGTCCGGCTCGGAAAAGAGTGCTTTAATTTTAATGCAAGTTCTATCCGACTCTCTTATGATAACGAACAATGTCCGAAGGATACATGTTAGAACTACGAGAATTTATTTATATACCTACATATTTAATACTGTTAATAATTTTGGCAACATTGTGTCTGCAACGCCATCTTGACGGGCTAATAAACTACGAGGCGCGGTAAGATCGCTGCTTTAAATATATATATTTTTGAAAAGTCTGAAACCCGGCTTGAAAATTTGAATTATTACTATAATATGACTACTTTCAACTGTAGAAAAATATTGTACCTTGATTACATCTTCAGTTTGATTTGATTCAAAATGTACTAGTTTACAATTGCTTTTACAAACGTATCTGCGGTGCTGTCATCTACATAGTAGTTGTTGTCGTCGATACGAGAGCCTGTCATTGATCTACAACAAAACAGCTATGGCTGTAGCATAAAACTTGACGAGACGTATGCATGGGTACAGGAATTGAGGGAAACATATAACAGTTACGAAACTTTGAACTGCCTGACGTTTTGACCAGGTTGCATACGACGTGGTCACATGCTCTTCTGGCTATTATTGCGTTATTCCCTTACCTTACGTCCCGTATATATTTGTGGATAATTTACTACTATAAATAGACTTTAGTTTAATTTAATTAAATTAAGACGTCTGAACAAACAGATTAAATCATCTAAATCAATTGCCCCTCGTAATGTTTACGAGTTGGGTCACGGAATCACAAAATTAAACCGTCCTAAGGGAATCATTAATTTAACTGCAATGAAAATCATTATAGAGATTGAATAACTGTAATGTGACAAATATTAAAATTTAATAAAAGGAGTAATAGCAATGTTTTATTCATCAAAGAAATTTACCATTACGTATTTCGCATTTATTTACACATCCACTCCTTGTTAGTACCTAGTACCATAACATACCATAACATACCTACCACTTTTTACTCGTATGGCATAATTTTCAAAAAATAATCTTTCCTTAATATTATAATTACTTTTCATCATAAATTTATTAATCAATATTTTAATCTCTATATGTAATTTACACAATGATTACTTTCTATTTTGTTTCATATTTAAAACCCACATGAATTTCATGATATCGTATCGTATTCGTTTATCTTTCGCATAAGCGGTAAATCTCAGAACAAACTAAAAGACAATCGAACGGATTTCAACATCTAAGACAGACCGGACTGTAACAAGATATAATTGGAAAAAACAGGTTACTATAATTTGGGAAAACATTAGTTTTATGTTGTTACTTAAATACACGGATATATTAAGGAAAATGACGGATTATAGAATTAATTCTATTTTTATTCTTTTTTGTACACTTTGACCTTTGAAATATAAGAGAAGTGTAATTATATTACTCAAAGTGATGACAAAAACTATTTTATTAAGGAAAGATCCTAAGATTTACTGAGTTTATATTTACAAACGATCCACAGTGAAGTATTACAGCTTTTTTATGATAGAGGGAGCAAACAAGCAGACGGGTCACCTGATGGAAAGTAATTACGGCCGCCCATGAACGCTGCAGGCGTTACAGTTACTCATCACAGGAGTCACAAACGTGTTACCGGCCTTTGAGAAAGGAGTACGTTCTTCTCTTGACGGTTAAAATTACAGCTTACATTAGTATGTAAGCTGTAAACTGTCAGAGGTCTAGTGACCTCTGACAGTTTTGTGAAGTTAAAACTCATTTGAACATAGTTTTATGAGCTACATTTGTAACAAACTAAATAATTGTAATAATAAAACACTCTGGTGGAAAGCAGAGCTTTATTTTACATATGATAGGCTTTTGAAAGTAAGGGATAATAGAGTAACCATGTCAGAATTATAGTGAATGTATATTCAAAGCCACGTAGCTTGTCACAATCTGTAGAGTTATAATTATAATCCAAATATAAGCCTTTTAGACAGGGTTTGATGTTTGAAGTCGGTACTTAGAATATTGATAATTGGTATTATTGATGTAACATGATATTACTTAATCAGAAATTTTAGTCTTGTTTAGTGACGATGTTTACTTTTGTTCCTTGGTTTCTATTTTTAAAGATCCACTTTAGTTATAAAGTGGAGTCATTTAAATTCTTATGACGAACTAACCAAAATAGTGTCCGTGTGGTGACGAATTAGGAATATCCGTATTCTTAATCCGTCCGGTGTCCGTCCATATCCGGTGTCACCACCCCTATTCACCCCGTGGGTGTCGTAAGAGCCGTAACGTACTTAGAGAAAACTATGCAGGACAAGAGCGCTGCGATGAAAAGGAAAACTTGACACAAACCCCATACAACCCGTCTGGCCAGCGTGGTATAGTAGCCCAAAACCTGCTTTTTAAAGAGAATCCTATGTCCAGGAGTGGACCATTAAGGGCTGATGATGATGATGATGAACCAAAATAGTTCTTTAGAGATCGCGAAATTTAGTGAGATTAAAAGAAAGTATAAAGATCAGAAATATCGCTGCATAACTGCAAAAGTCGAATGCTGTTCTAGAAATTTTGCAGTAAATTGCACCAAATTACTCATAAAAGTCACTCCCCATCAAAGCACTAGTTCTGCAGACTACATAAACGATCGCAGCTCTCGAGAAAATGACTCATGCAGTTTTAAAACTTATGCAGAGGTAAATGTAAAGTCGATTTGTAGTAGTCACTTGTTTATTCAGTTGCCGCTAGCAATTCGAGTAGTTGAAAGGAGATTGATTGGGTACAGGTGGTTTACTATCCAGAACTGCTGTTATAGTAATCAGCTATCAAAGTTCAATGTTTATTTTGGGTTTCAACCAACAGAGCCATAATATTTTTATGTTTACCAGGTAGCCGTTTGTTTTACCATCTGCTATCAATTGAATAGTACCGTACTCGCGAAAAAAATTAAGCTTCTTAAAACGATTTATAAATAGATATGTATATAGCATTTTCTAGATTTAAATTTTTGCCTTTATTTCAGTTTTCTTAAAAAAGTTAAAAAAAAGATGATAGATTATTTACTAAATATGTATCCGAACTTCATAAGTTTATGAATTGCCGTTCCTGAAACTTTTATTTGAGCTTCTTCAAACGATTTAGAAAATAGATATTTGTATATTAATGAAACTTGAACTCACTTAGTAGCAAATATTAATTATTATTATTCTCTTTGTACCTGACCAGCTACTTTGAATAGTTTTCAAAATATTTTCTGTTGTGTTTATAAAAGCCTAGCTTATATATATATAGATAAGGATTTTATAGCACAAAAACAGTGCATTAGGTCCATTTGTGATATCGCTCCGAACGTATCTTGTCGGCCATAGTTTAAAAAACTATAATATTGGTATGGAAGGTCGGATATAACATGTAATATTACTTTAGGAAGTTAAGCGTCCTACCGTGACAGAGTGATGCTGAAACTATTATAGAACCGGTTTTTTTTTCAATCCCTGCACACATCTCACACAAAGCCGTCTGAGCTCTAACTAAGCAAAGCCTGTACTTTGAGAACCAAACTACTAATAAACATACACATATATATATTCATTAATACAAATATATTATAAATAAGTTACACCCAAACACAGAACAAATATTGTGTTCATGACATAATTCATTCATTCATTGTTAATTGGTTCGATTCCCATCCAAGACTAATGTCTTGGATGGGAATCGAACCAATGAACTCTGGCTTAGTAGTCAGGATCGTTCACCACTAGAGCAACAGGCCAGTCAATTTGTAGATTATCTTCGATACATACCTGAGTAAAACTACATATCTTTTACATGATGATGTGTGTTTTATCTCAATATTCGCAGTAGTGCGGAAGGATCTGGTTATCCGTTCTGTACACCACAGTAAACTTCCTTTAATCTCATTACATATATTTTGGTACATATATGTAGAAAATAGCAGACAAAGAAAACCCACTTGCAAAAGCCATATGTGAACGTCGTCAATGGTGTTTGCAACAATCAAAGATCAGCGCTTTCTATCAGATCATTGTTGGCAACTTAGTATAAGTTTTTTAACCAGCCCATTTCTTGTGTGTATGTAATCACTAGTAAATTACTTTAAATGCAGAAATCAACATAGTAGTTAACAAAAATATGTTATTAGTAAAAAACTAAATTACTTTATTTTTTCCATTGAAAAAAAAAACAATAATCGTGTATAATTTACTGTGTAGGTAAATTTTAACAATTAAAATGATCAATGCCATTATAATAAAAACACAATACCACCGAATAGTAGTCTTGATTTAAGCCATAGAAACAATTTTATACAAGTTTATGACAGTGAGATATTTTTAAAGACAATGTAACGTAGTTTCCACACTATACATATATTCTAGGCGTGACTTTATGGAACTCATCTGTTTGTCACAAATTGTCATCGAGATTATTGTCGCATCTTCTCGCGGCTTAGTAAAGTTTCAGGTCTATATATGTTTATTTCTTACTAGTTATTGCCAGAGTAAATGTCGGTTTTCGCAGTAAAAGGTACCTCATGTCTTTCCTCAAGAACTTTGATTCTTGAGGAAAGACAGGCTATCTTTATACCTACCAAATTTCATGTAAATCAGTTCAGCGGTTATTGATTCCCCATACAAACTTCCACCCCTATTTTCACCTTGAAGGATGATTCTGCGAAAAAAACATCCCTGTGTCCTTTCCCGGAATTCGGACTATCTTTATACCAAATTTCATCTAAATCGGTTCAACGGGTTAAGCACGAAGAGGTAACAGACAGACAGACACACTTTCGCATTTATAATATTAGTATGGATTTCGTGTTTCTAATTTAGGAAATGACGAATTGTCATACAACCGTTCATCGATTATTTTAATCCCACAAGGGTATTTTTTTTTAATAAATTTGTTTTTAAATAAGAATTCTGCACCGATTGAGCTCAAATTTTGACACGATGTACAACCCACTTCAAAGTTTTTTTTATCTATTTTTCAAGTCAGTTTTGTTCCTTATTTCTCATCAATGCAACCACAATGTGCCACAGCATGGCGTGGCAAGGAGTAGTAAAGAATTACAATTAAATTGGTTATTTAAAATTGTTAAAATTGGTTTAAAATTGGTTATTTATATATATATCTATGATAGTATAGAACACGTGCAGGTAGAAATAATTAATATTTAACTTGTTCAATGTGTTATTTGTTTTAATTTAAAAAGTTAGCTAATTTAATTTAAGCTGAAATCTGAGTTATGTTGCGATCTGAAACAAATAAAATCGCACCGTCTGAAAACCGATGGACCTAAGGGAATATGTTCGAACGTACGTATGTTGGTCAACAATGAACATGAAAATGGAATTTGTGATGGATGTATGTGTGCTACTCACGCTGTAATTACGCCATAACGTCTGCACGGGTCTGGATTCATTGTGGCACAGATATACATTACAATCTAAATTAATATTATACATATATATATAATATTGATTAGCACCTAAATTACTAATCACACTAAAAAAATTGATTGTAAAAAAACATAAGAAAGCTGCGGTCAAGATCTAGTATTTATTAACAGTGTAATACTTGTAAATTTGAGTCCATGAAATAATTAAGCTTGGATTATCTCCATATGCTGCTGCCAATGTAAACCCTAGCTTGTTGTAAAAACAATCAGACGAAGGCCTATGAAAAAAAATTTTAGTGTAGATATTTTAGTTATGTATTAGATCATTAAAATTTCATAGACTTTGGTTACTATAACTATAAAATCTCATATAATATACTTGATCACCACATAAAATAATTGAAAGTTATACGACACGTAGAAAGAACTCTTTGCTAAGGATATAGTAACTTTATACAGAGATGTAATCTAATTGTACAAAATTGTGACTATGGAAGCAAAATATATGTTGCCTGTATTTAATGATTTAAATGTATAAGTTTGTTGTAGTACATAAATGAATTAAAAGATATTAGGGAAGTTTTGTATAAGTACTTAATATACTCTACCTAAATACGTGCAAAGCCTCTTTGCCCACTTTTTAAAAAGACAGCAAATATGTTCAAATTCTAAACCTTGTTAGCATAAATCCATCAATCAAAAGGCAAAGGTAGTAAAATTTGTTTGGTTTAAACACAGCTCTCATTCACACTTATTTTTTGCAAAGGTCTTAGTTTCAAGGTAAATCTTGAAATTTGATTGAGTTTCCTTAAATCCTTTATGTGTAAAATCATAAAAAAACATCATAAGTACATACATATATGATTAATATATCATAAATTATGATCATAACTATAACCCGTGTATTCTTAGCACGTACTTTAAATTGCATTTTAGTTTTTGATTAAGTAATTCTGATTCCACTCAGCAATCAATAAGAATTAATACACAAAACTCACGGAATATTAGTGTGTTCGTGATTAGAAATGTAAGTATAGTTAAGTAATTTTATTGGTAAATGTGAGTGGGTGTGTGTGTAAGTGAGATCAAAGTAAATAATATTTCTTTTAATTATACCTCAAAAGTAAATAATATTTCATTTTAAATAATTACGGCTTATTATTACTCAATGTTTTTTATAATATATGGCTTTTTGGAAATTTCACTCCGCGTACACTTATACGAGTATTATGTTGCAGTCACAACAAAATCAGCCTTAAAGATTATTTACCAAAAGATTACGCTAGGTTACAATTTAGCCCAAATTTTTTTTTAACTGTACTTTTATTTTAGTTAACATAATTTTTATTTATATATTATACTTTTACTGATTAGGAGCTTTGACGGCTTAAATCTAAAAAACGTCGTGATAATTTTTATCACCAAAATGTAAGAGCACAACTTAGGTTTATTGTCTTCTTTGATTAAATTACAGCGAAAGTTTACAGTGGATGCAGTATTATTTTCACAGGTTTGATTAAAGAGGACATCAACGATTTCTTTGAATCGTATCACTAATCTGTATCTGTCTGCAATTTATCCATAATATGTTCGTATTTATCCTTGTGGTGACGAATTAAGTATACGCAATGTTACTACTCCTATTACTTCACCCAGGAGATGACATGGGTGAAGTAAGAGCCGACTAAGGAGCAAACTACGTAAGACAACAACACTGCAAAGAAAAGGAAAACTTGACAGAAACCTTATACCCGTGTGGTATAGTAGGCCAAAACATCCTTTCTAAGCAGAGGCCTATGTCTAGCAGACTGATATTGACTGTTGATGATGTTTGTATTTACAAATATTTATAATTATGATTAGAAATATTTATATTTATGTATGGATCAAAAGTTATTCTTATAATAGTTATTGTTTGTGTATTCTAAAATTTTAGTCAAATCAAAGAGTTCATAAATAACTATACTTTTAATTACATAGTTGAATCAGTTGTGGCTAATGTGAATATTAATTTATTTCTCTAAAAAATATAAATCCTAATTGTTTTATATTTTCTAAAGTTTTATTAGTTATGCATCATTATTACAAGGGAATAAAAAGTTTTAAGTTATCAACATCTAACCAACTTATTTCAAATATGTTTGAATGAACTTACATTTCTGTTTCCAAGATTCACTAAAAATCCAAAAAAATATGATTAAAATAGTCTGCAAATCACTGAACATTAAAAAAAAGCTTCCTTTTATGAACTCAAGAGGGCGAAAACTTTTTCTGTCTTTGTCAGTCTGATTGTCGTTTGGTTCGCACGACAACTCCTCGCGGTAACTCGCAAAGGACTGAGCGTCGTTATTCCCCGTGTTACACTGAATGTTTCACCAGTCTTCACAATACATAGTTATGTTATATTTTTTCAGCTGTATTAAGTATTTGCAATTGTGTATACTTTCATTGAACTGGTGTACGTAACGAAAATGTGTTTTTTCATATGATTGGAAGACGTGACTATGAACATCTTGTAGTAATTAATGAGATTTTATTTAATCGCATATGTAAGTGTTATGATTAAATTTGTTTAACAGTAAGTGTAATTGAACTAGTAGTAGGTATATTGTTTTATTAAATTCAAACATATTCGTAAAGACAATTAGGGAATCGCTGTTAATATATTTTTTAGATTGTCTATTATTATACAGTGATTTTATATTGTATTTTTCTTATTAAGTAATTTTCCTTAGGACTGTATAACAATAGAGATAGACAGTTTCGTAGGATTGTTTAATTTGGTCTTACCTTAAAACAACGTTCAAGGTAGATTTAGGCCGAAATTAATATACATAGTTTACAATATCCAAAATAAACAAAAATATGTAAAACTTTTGTTCATAGCTTAGCTACCAATACATTGAAAAAAGACGCTACCGAAAATAGCTGTACTGATAAATTTATTAAGTTGCTTTGTGGTAGCTTGTCTTGAAATCAGTACTAAAATTATGTAGATATAAAATTGTGCATGAATTGAGTTGAAAACAGGTAAAAGTTTTATTAAAAAAGCACCCGCATCTTTATCTTCCAGTCCTTGACCAAATTTTATTTGTAGTCGACGAAATCTTTAACATCTGTGCTCATCACACAATCATTTCAAATTCATCGCTTAAATAACTGCTTAGGCCTTGGGTTCGATTCCCGGGTCGGCAAATTTGAAATTGTGACGCTTACTTTTATACTTATTTATTCTTAATATTCTATACCTCATGTGAATAAATTACCATATTTTATTGGGTTTGCCAATCCTTAGTCGGTTATCGTGATAAAAAGTAGGCTATGTCCGTAATCAATAATGAAACTATCTCCATACCAAATTCCATTAAAATCGGTTCAGCAGTAGCACAAAAGGGTTGTGATAGTTTGTGTGGGAAGCTATTGGCTTCCCACACTAACTATCACAACCCTTTTCACTCTCTTAAATGTTTATTTCTGTGATAAAAACTATCCTATAGCCTTTCCCGGGACTCAAACTATTTCTATACTAAATTTCATCGAAATCGTTTCGTCGATTTAAGCACGAAGAGGTAACAGACAGACAGACAGACATACTTTCGTATTTCGATTCAGTGGGTTAGTAGAGTTACTAATACTTATATTTTAAATAGTAGTATATTCCAGCTAAAGTTGATATAAATTATAACGGTATGCTATATTGTCTTATGTCGTGCTAGAAATAGAATAAATAATGTTGCAACAGAAAATAAAATTGAGGAAGTATTTGTTAGTTGCGACCAGAAAAGAATGGCGGAAAGATTTGTAGCGTGTAGTTGAGAGAAATTTTTTTAAACATTTTTACAAGAAATAATGTTGTTATACCTTTATGTTTATCGCTTGTACTACCTAATAGTATTCGGTTTACATCTGTATTATAATGAAATATCTACGTTGTTTTTTGTCAGTCAGGGTTCGTATATTCGGTAATCTTTTAGTTTTTTTAGTGTCGTTATAAAATATTTCTTTAGTTCTAGAAACCACGCTTATATTCTTATTACAATACAGATTTTATAAATATATGCGTTATATCAACATACTTTTCTTATTATAAACGTTTACTACCGTAGAAATTCATAGAACCTACAATTAACAACCAGAGATTGTTTTTGATTTATTTCAAGAAGAGTACTCCCTTTACTCTTTCACCCTTTACTCAATCTACTGATGTTTTTACTGAGGCGATGTTTTGAAATTAAAACGACTAAACCCACGTGGTATGCGATACTGCCAAATAAAGGCTCACGCATACAGTAGCCGCGCCGTAGCGCACCGCATTGTAAAATATAAATGTTTTTTTTTAAAAGTCATCAATCAGCTACCCTCAAAGATCATGCTAAGCACTTTAATTACTGAGGATATGATATAAATGACTTACATCAAACCACCAAAAAAGTACTTAATTCTAAACAACAAGTTAAATCAGAATTTAAATACAAAATCTTTAAAAACATTATTCAATTACTACGTGGTCGCATATTGATACTCGTATGTATTTATATCGGTTATATCAGAAACAATCCAAGGTAAAAAAGTATTTAATTCAATAGTTCAAATTTATAAAAATGTTGTATAAATTTTTCAACAGTCAACCATTTAGCTTAAATTTGTATTCCGTGTTGCTATCTATGAAACAAAAATTATTTGCAAAAAAAAAGCTGACGACATATAAAAATTAGTATGTTACTTTACCAGTGCTGGTGAAACTTATATTATAAGACGCCCCATCTGGATAGGTGGTGGACAAGGTGGTCCGACGACCTGGTGAGGTTCATGGGAAACCGTTGGATGCGGGCAACACGGGACCGGTTGTTATAGCGAACGTATGTCCAGCAGTAGACGTCTTTCAGTCGATATGAGAGTGATGAAACCTCAGGCTAATTTTAGGTATTAGTCACTAAATAAAGCTACTGATACTTTGTAAAATTACTTCAGTCATACACACAGCGGACTGAAATGATACGTGAAAGTTTGGTAATTTCACATATAATAGTTTTCACACTAGAACTTATTTTCTCGTTGTTTTTAATGTTATTTTTTGATAAGAGATTATTTTGCACACAGCAACACAGCAAAGCAAAAAAAGATCAATTTGATAATTGAGATTTAAAAAAAAAAAATCGTTCAGTTAGGTTACAGTTTATATTGTTTTAACTGATCATTTAATCAGTAAAAGGGGCTTGAAATTTTTGAAATCTTTAATTCAAGTTACAAGTAATCACCCAGACCTACATTCTTAAATTAATTTACACAAGCAATATTAATTTTCTACTATAGTTTTTCCTTCAGACTTTCCTATTCATATACCCTCAATTTTCTTATCTAATTTGTAGTGCTCAGTTGACAGCTTTAGGTAACAGCAAAGAGTTTGCTTCATATTAATTACATGTGTAGGACAAATATTAAAGTTGGTAACAGGTGAGCGTTTATTACGCTTCTGCATTCAAAATTCGGAAATACAAGCGTAACTATACGTATGTATAGTCATTATTAGTTTGTGAACAACATGGTTAATGATTTGGAAAAAAATAATTACCGTATGTAACTGTCCAGCCAAAAAACAAACTACGCACCACACAGCCGACATGTTAATATTTAAATTTTTAAATTATAGTTTCAACATTTAGAATGATGTAAGAATTCTAAAGATACACCTATACTTCTCAACAAAAGCAATTTATGAGGGAAGTCCCTCCTCAATTACTATTTAACGATAGATTTCCGCCACGTAACCCCAAATTCAATTAAATACACACGCAAAACTCAACAATTCGCTATTTGTTTAATCACCTATACCATTCGTGTTTTACTTAGATACCGTTACAAAAAATAACTGTTATTAGAAGTAGTTACATCAGACATTAATTGCCAAGAACTTCGTTTGAAATAAACATTTGTTAGAACTGACCTTATCAAAATAACTAAAAATGTCACTGACACGATCACATACGTACAAAATGTTAATAATTAATAAGTTAAGTGACAATTAGATCTCACAACTTTGATATTTTCGAATATTGTTTAGTGCCAATTTGAAAGATTTCAAATTGGCACCACGCTACATTTTTACATGACTGTATAGTAGTGAGTACCAACGTAAAGTCACCAGTGAAGTTTAAAGAAGAACTGAATTACTATTTATTTTCTATTTGTTTCTAATTAGGAGTAATATTTATAATTATAATAAGAATATATATAATTGACGGGCCTGTTGGTCTAGTAGTTAGTGACCCTGACTGCTGAGCCGGAGGAGTTCCCTTCCCACTCAGGATAAATAATTGTACGATGAGCACGATGATTTATTCTGTGTCTGGGTATAATTTATCTATGATATGTATGTATTTAGAAATATATAAGTATATATGTATGTATGTATAAACAGGCTCTGCCTAGTTTAGAATCAGACGACCATGTGTGAGATGTGTGAAGGTATCATTATTATTATATTCAGTATTTTTTAGTACATTAAAGTCTGAGTAAGAAATCCTAAGAAATCCTCTCGGATGCCAGTGGGGTGGCTATGTCGGACTCAAACCGATCAAAATCACGGATTATGGATGGACCCCTATGTGGGAACCCCGATGTTGACTCAGGACTCAAGATCTTCTACTCCCCGATTCTTCGGCCTTCACGTATTCTAGGGAGCAGCCCCCCGCCACGGTTTCAAGCATTGATCCGATTCAATTGATTGGTGTCTCAATTGATTCATTTATTCATCTAGATCGTTTAGCTCAGCATACTCGTATATCACTCACTTCAAGCCTCTCTCGCCATACAAATCTTTCTTTATTTTCATATTATACTAAATTCAGTTTTTGAAACTACATTTTTAACCTATTTTTTTTAAATACGAAATTATTCATTTTGATAAGATAACATAATTATTAACAGCCTTTAATAATTAAAAATAATAAATTATTTCTTGCACTTTTTTTTATTTTGTATAATAGAAATCATACATAATTTGATTTTCCTTGTACGTGGCAGGCTTAATTCTTAAGTAATTTTAAACTTTGATGCTATAAAAATAATGTACATTTTGCATAAAGAAACTTGCGTGAACTCAACCATCATCATTCATTTATCACTCATTTATCTTTAGTCTCACTCGCTCATGAAACAAAGATCGGCGTCGTTGATCTAGTGATCTAGTGAGCTAGTACTGAGTTACTGATATATTCGGAGCAAGTGTGAGTGAGTGATACATTTAATCGTCGTGAATGATATATATCTTTTATATCACTCACTCAGGAGCTACACAACTCTATTCTGCGCATTTAGTGGGCGTAGACACTCGGAAGTCAGTTGCGTCCAGTGACTTCCTCAGCTGAACCGCTAGAGCGTCGGCTTTTGGGCCACTGGTGGCGCCAGGTACCTCAAGGAACCGGGCTCCTGTCCGTGTGCTTGTACATCGGACGCCCGGTATCCTGAGGGCCTTGAGTTCGAAATTGGCCTTTCCTCATTTCGTAAATCTAGGCATTTTACCACTCACAGCTATCAAGGTAGACAATTAAATAATAACTAATAACCTCTCGCACAATCTAAGTATCTGAAGAGAATATTATTTATTTTAACTTTTTTTAAATAGTCAATTATTTTCCAATTCTAATATGAAGAAAGAAATATAACTATGTAACATTAAATACAACATAGATATACATAAATTCTATACATTTGATGTTTAAATACGGAACACCAAATGATGAAAGCAAGAAACGATAAATAAGTGTCACGAAGTCTCAATCGCCGCAAGCCTTTTCCTTTTCTAATAAAAATTCAAATTATTTCTTTTCAAATACAAGACAACTTTAGACGACAGGAAAATTATATCTGTCATTTTACATGTCAAATAATTTTAAAACTCACTGCTATTTATTGCAATTTAAGATTTTCTCCAGTTTGACGTTGTTTACAGTATACGAAACTGAATTTGGTGCTGTGATTAGTTTACTTCTGACTGTTATTTACATGTGTATTATCACATCATCACATCAACAGCCTTTAACAGTCCACTGCTGGACATAGGCCTATCCTTAGAAAGGAGGGTTTGGCCTACTATACCACGCTGGCCAGACGGGTTGGTATAGGGTTTGTAGCAAGTTTGGCCAGCCGCGAGGGGGCGGCGTCCGCGTGTGCCGGACGTCGCGTAAAGAGAGGAAAATTTTGAGACGGCGCCCGCAACAGGAGCGGGCCGGCGCTAGGAGGGGTCCGGATGTCTTAATAACAGCTGTTCCCGGATCCCTCCTATTACAGGCGCAGAGTGGCACACCGTTTGGTTTTAGTCGGTCCGAGTCCGACACACCACCCCGCCGCAAACCCCGGTGGGGTGACGGTCCGAGGGGATTTCCACACGATAAAAAAAAAAAAAGGGTTTGTGGCAAGTTTTCCTTCTCCCTGCAGTGTTGTTGTCCTGCGTATTTCGCTCCCTTAGTCGCCTCTTACGACACCCACGGGATGAATAGTGGTGGTGACACTCTGTATTCTTAATCCGTCACCACACGGACAGTGTACTATATGTGTACTATAGTCTCTATTTTTTCGGATTAAATAGTATTATTGGATATTATTATGAATAAACTAGCTTATTATAAATCAGAATAATGATTATTTACCTTACTTAGTACCATAATATGAGGAAAAGAAAAGTGGAAGGTGTCCGATAATGTACGGAATGCTGTACAATTCAGAAAGTGCTTAAAGCAGGCCAAGGAGCCCAAGGAATTATTTTTCTTTATTTGGGCCACAAAGAATCCTGCCCTACAATCCTGTGCAACGTAGGTTAGGATGACGCTTTGACCAGTAGTTAACTACAACTACGATTATTTTTTTAAATTTCGTGATCAGATGTTAATCATGTTTTTTAATGAATCAAATACTTAATGCTATTGTTAAAGGTGGAAAATATAGAAATGAAAAAAAAGATCAAGTGCATTGAAAGCAGTAACATATTTTTTTGATGTTGAAGAAAATGAAATGTATAATGCGATCCCATTCGAGTAAAAGAAATAATGAATGATTCATTAAGATTGTATTTTGACTTTAAATATTGAAATTGAAGTTTACTTAACGACATTTATTCATAGGCGAGTGTTTTACAAAAGCAGTCCTTTATTTCTTTCTAGAATATATCAAACAAACCAAATCTTGCTTTTAAACTCCCTTGAATAAACTTAGACATCCAAAGCGATATCTTACATATGATAAACTATGATTAGAGATTGGCGGTCATTTCCGTTTTGAATGTCTTGATTTAAAGACCAGCTTAACTTGACCTGTCATCGTAAAGACTTTTCATATCACGACGGATCAAAATATTTACTGGTGCATGAAGTTTTGTGTAGTCTTTTTACAAAATCTTTAATTCAATTTCAAAATTGAATGAAAACGCTCTACTAATAAATTTGCCAATTTTACCACTATCACACATCACTTCACTGCAACAGTCTTTAATAGTCCACTGCTGGACATAGGCCTCTCCTTACACACACTAAACACTAGACACACTTGTAAATAAAGGAAACATTTAAATTAATTGTACAATTAGAAATATGTAATGTAGTTATTTAGTACATGTCTGCGTATAAAATTTAAGTTTAATGAGAGACGGACCGCTAAGAAATAGTTCTTAGCGTTCCATGGATTCACCGTGCGGGTGCCGGGTCCATCGCATGGTAGATGGAGGCAACACATGCGACTTCGACAGCGCCTAGGTATTGCGACCCAGGAATAGATCAGCGCACACCTCCACTGTCTGCTTTGTTGCCCATCTACCTAACTGTATTTGATACCAGCCTAGCAATGCCGCTTTGGATATTCGTTTAAGAAAAGAGCTTACTGAAGCTCTTAGCAATCCAAGGTCTTTAAGCAGGTTAAAGAGGGATTTAGCTCGTATACCCCTTACCGCACCCACTTCAAGAAAATGGCTACACACGTTAGTTGAAGCCTTACGCTCCTAACTCTCTTTTATTATTATGCTTTTTGTGGTAACCTGTAATTAAGGCTGCACTAATGCTTGTAAATCACTGTCATTGTATCACTTGCTTGTTTGTTTCTGATATTAGTAAAACACGTTCCCCATCAATACTATACCCGGGGTTATATGACGTATATCTGGCACTTCGCCGGCCCAGACAAAGGCCCATTTGCTAGGTTTTGTCCTCATTCCTTCCGTAGTTCTTGGCACTGCTTCGTGTTACGTGTGAGGATCGCAAGGTCGTCTGCGAATGCTAAGATGGATTCCATATATTTTCTATTGACCTTAAACCGGTAAGTAGTAGTAGGTAGGTTTCTTGTATGTTGCAGTAGTGTCTATTAAAATATTTATGATAGTAATAAATATTACTAGTGAAAAGCAGCAACCTTGGAACAACCCTACTCTGTATTCGAGGGGTTTTGTTATTGCCTCTTTTGTTGTGATTCCAAATTTTAATTGACTGTAGTATGATGCAATTATTTCTGAAACTATTGGCGGAAAGTTATACCATTTCAGAGCAAATAACATGAGCTCGTGTCGTACTAAGCTCGTGTTGTGTCGTACTCGTAGCATAAAACAGTAATATTAATTACTACTTATAATATTTAAATATGTGTGTTTATTCACACGGTTTAGTATTTTCGTTTTATAAATAGAAATGTTTGAGTCGCTTATATGGTAATTGAATTGAACGATTAACTGACCTTTGAACTAAACATTTTGCATGTCACTGAAATTATTATCATGCTCTGTGCAGTATATTACTCAGATATTCGTATTATACAATTTGATTTGTAACATTCCACTCACACACACTGACTAAGGTGGGAGTACACGGAAAATCGGGAAATATCGCCATTGTTCCACAGATTAGTTGTGCAAAGTTTTTTTTTTTTGAAAATTACACAGTATTGGAGTTCCAATGATCAAAGTGATGGGCATAGAAGTTTTATCACGTTCTTCAATGGTTGAAAGTTCAATATAATCGATAGCGAATGCAAAGTGAAGCTACATCTGTACGTAAAGTGATGGGGTCAAGCTAATCTTGCATATCGACACCCTAATCTGGCAATGTATAAATCAAGTCGCTCTTTCTTGATCTTTCTAGTACTCAGAACCACAGCAAACAACATATGTATTGAATCATATGCGATCGATCATGAACCTCATAAAGTTTTAGGCGGTGAGCTGAAATGAAATATTGACTCTTTATGTTCAACACACCGACTTCTTCGAGGCGAATTTGGCCTTATCTTCCAAGTGACCGAAAAACTGGACTCGGACTGGCTCGATATATTTAATATATTTTCACCAAGGATGCTGGTTTTGGCAGTTAGTATAGTGTTCTGGGTGATCAATGAGATTTCGGTGGTGAACATAGCTTAAATATAATATTTACCTGTGTTGTGAAGTCACCTAAAAATGATAGGATTTTATTTCCCATTTTTTTTCTATTTTAACGTTATGCACAAATTTTTGACTTAATGCCTAAATCGTTCTCTACCGGTCGACACATTATAGATGTAAAAAAAAGATATGGTAGGTGGATTTAAAAGAAAGTAACAAATGATAGGTGAGATGAAATACCAACTAATTTATGCATATATTTATATAAACAAAGTTTTCATCACATGCACATCACATACCTTTAGATATCATCATAATTTTACTCATGCTTACATAAATCATACTTATATTATACTTATAAATGTGAAAGTGAGTTTGTTAGTTATTATGTTTGTTACGCTTTCACGTCTAAACCACTAAACCGATTTTAAAAAAAAATTCACCAATAGAAAGCTATATTATCAGCGAGTAACATAAGCTACTTTTAACCACGATAAGCGACATGCGAAGCTAATGTATAATATATAACGGGCTAGTATTTTGAATCTGCGACATATATATATAAACGGTCTTCGCTTCAATAGTGTCAATAAATGGTAGTAGAAGTAATAAACGTTCTAAGAATTTATTAAAAAGAAATCCAATCCAAAGTCACTGATCGTAACATCGTTAATATTTTATTACTCTGCAAAAGTTTCAGTTGGGATACCTTCAATCGTGCGAATAAAAGTTATAAGCTTCAATTTGTATTAACCGTTATATAATTTCTCTCTAATATTAAAAAATATATATAAATACATACAGTATAATTATATTTATATAAAACATAACTTAAAAGGGGGGGGGGGGGGGGGGGGGGTTGAACCTTTAACATTTTGAAGCATTTCGTTCAAATTTTTTTATTAAAATTCGACAGTCACAGCAGACTGCTAACTCGTAGCATACCAATACTCTTTTTTATATTAGTTTAAGTGATTTGCGCGTTTACAAAGAGAGGTCAAAGTAACAACTTAATTTTGTTTACAATCAAACAACAGTAAATGGTATAGTTTTATAGGCTATTACATAGTTATAGCCTACAGGCAACGATCATTTGCTATTAGGTTCTGAATTAATTTTCGGACCTCCCATTGTTAAAGTGGCAATACATATACTCAATGCGTTTATTGCTTCTAGTGCTCTCAAGCTCGAAGCATCGAAAAGAAGATTTCGATATTGCAAAACAAATATCAGGAAATCCGTAAATATAAGTATTTAGAGTTAAAAAATCATAAAGATTGGGCTTGGATAATTTGCAGGCTAATTGACCTGTTCATGATTGTATCTGTATGTAAATAGGAATTAATTGTATTAGGTATTTTTCCAGAACTACTTAAGCATTTTTAAAGAGTTTTGAACATTTTATATTAATACGTTATTATATTATAATGCATTTATAAGTACTTATTTACATAAATTTGCAAATGAGAATATTGTTATTAAATTAGTACTATTAAGAGTGTTTTTTGCAGTTAAAGTATATAGTGCTAATTGCAGAAAAAACGAGAAAACGTCGAGTTCATTACAATAAAATTATTAAAATTTTTGGTACGAATATGATTGTTAAATTCTAATAGATTGAATTGATAACAGAAACAGTTCTGTCCTGATATTAAGCTTAAAGAAAAAAACATGATAAACTGTGTATTCTGTAATTATGAGTATATTAAAATACATATTACATTATATATTTAAAAAGGTTGAGGTAAGAGGGCTCAGACTTCCCGCAGCAGCTAGTCCGAGTTAGCGACCCTAACCTATTTAAGCTATTGCCTACACCCCTCGACCCTCCGCATAAGCAATATTATTTTTCTGCCATTGCCTTCTGATCGTAAAAACTTCCTTTTCTATTGAACTTTTAATTTTCTCATCAATTTCTTACAGTGCCCGGTTGACGGCTACGTACGGAGATTAAAATTTTACTCGTCTAAATTTGGTCATTTACTACGCCTCTGCTTACTTCTTCTCTGATAAAGGCGTGAGTGTACGATCACATCATCACATAAACAACCATTAATAGCTCACTGTTGGACCTTGAGCCTCTTCTAAGTAAGGAGTTTTTGGCCTACTATACCACACTGGCCAGACGAGTTGGAAAAGGGTTTTGTCAAGTTTTCCTTCTCTTTGCAGTGTTGTTGTCCTGCGTAGTTTGCTCCCTTAGTCGGCTCTTACGACATCTACGGGATGGTGACCTTCCGTATTTTCAATCCGTCATCCGTGTGATTTATTCAAGAGAAATAAACTTCATCACAGACTAAAATAATTAAACTTACCTAATTTAAATTGAAAAACGCACAAAGTATGAAACAGTGTCGTTAATAACATTTAATAATAGCAATCAATGTTTTCAATGGATGACACATGCCACTATTTATGATCATTTGTACTCGTAGTTGAAATACAAATAATGTATAGAAGCTGTCACTGTGTATGTGACTCACGCGACATTTCTTTTGTTCTGACTTCTATTCAAGACATAAAGGTGACATTTAAAGAAAACATGGCGTTAAAAAGTTAAGCTGAAATAGATTGTTAACCAGAAAACTGAGTAAACCAGAGGACCAGGACTTAGCCACACCTTAGTTTAGACGTGGGCACTTCAATGACTGTCATGTGACTCTTGAGTCGAAGGTGCTCCTGAGTGACGGTAGTTACTACTTGCCATTACGCCATCCATCTGCTTGTTTACTTGCCATATCATGAAAAACATAAATATAATTGCTATAACACACAAATACAATGAAGTAAAAGATAATTTTCGTTTCGTTACTTCTAATATTATTATTTTTAAACAATTGCCGCACTAGGTATATATACTGTGTCGCGGGGGACTTTACAAACATTCCTGAAACAGACACAAAGAATACCCAGACTTAGAACAACAATGTGTGGATCACACAAACTGTTGTCCCATGTGGGGATCACAGTGAACCCACAACAGCGCAGTACTAAGCGGCGAGGTGACCGCTTTAATCACTACGCCATCCGTGCAGTCATAGTATGTATGTGTTACACCAATAATAGACAATTGCGTTGGATTATAATTTATTTTCTAAAAAGTAGTCTAAGTCTCCTTATAACATCAACTATCTAATAGCGAAAGTTTTGTGGTAATCCGTCTATCTTTTCCGGAAACTAGTCGGAACAAACAGACTTTCTTTTTTTTATATTTTCAAGCAAAGATTTTGATTAACGTAAAAAACTGATATCATGACATGGTAAAATATCACATCTTTTTTATTACGAAAATATGAACTGTTTTACAGAAAAAAAAACATGTTGGTAACGACATTAATTTTAATTTTTTTATATTTGTTACGAGAGAAAATTGTTAAGAAATCCTAGATATTAGTCACATTGAAATGTTAAGCAAGGTGATCATAGAAAAAACAACAAATCCCGACGGCCTCAAAATGAATAGGTACTAAAAAATTACAATACGGACATTAGGTTTTCATAATTTTCAAATATCCAGTGTCACTTTTACAATTTAGATGAATCTAATAAGCCAAGCCAAAATCCATCGAGCGATAGCAATATATAAGTAATAAACAAACGCTCGAAAAACGTAACAAAAAGGGTAAAGAGAAATACATTACCAAGTATACATAACTATGCATCTATTAATAATAGCGACCTGAGTTCTTTGTTCGCGTGTTCACACTTAGTGGACGAGACAAGATCTGCTGATGCAGACGCTGGCTGAGCAGGCGGTTGCCCTAGTGGTGGTGGCGGAGCCGTACTATGTCCCGGATCACCCCCGGTGGTTTGGTTCGGATATAAGGCAGCGCTCCCATATACTGGGCAGGAGTGGAGAACGGCCTTCACTGCACTCTTATTCGGAGAGGATTGGGGTTTGTGGCAGTAGAGTGGCGTCATTGTGGGCTGCCACATATCTCCGAATTGCGGCCTCCCCGTATTCGAGTCGGCGACAGACCTGGCACGTTTCCTTTGATATTCTGGTGGATATGGATGCGAGGGACGATGGACCAGGATGAGCTCGAAATGCGGCGGAACGCTCACCGACTGGTGGCAGTGGCGCGTGCGGCGGAACAGTCGCAGAATGCACGCCAACGCGCTGTCGGTGCTGTTCTGCCTGCCTAGTCGCGTCACCTACCGACTGTCTCCTAGCTACTCACTGGGCATGGTTGCTTCGGTAAGTACCTGAATCGTATCGGATGCGAAGAGACGGCAAAATGCCAGCACTGCGCAGCCCACTGGGACTCCGCCCAGCACACGCTGGAGACTGCTACGCGTCTGCGTCTAGCTAGCGGGTGAGGAGGGATGGTCTCTTTCTGTGAAGCTGTAATGCTCCAGAAAGAGACCGCTGAACGAGATCGGGAGAGGGCCGATCAAGAGCGTACAGCCGCTGACGGGGCCTCGGGCTGCCAGAGAGTAGGGACCTCTGGTGGCAGATTGAATGCTGCAGTAGGGGATAGGATGGCGGCCTGATTGCATCCGATCGGCTCGATTACTACCCCCTCTTACATAAAAAAAGACGCAATTGGGCCGCCACGTCTCGATTGAGGGGGGAAGTGTTTTTTCCCTTTGATAGGGTCTAATTAGGCATCTAATGAGGGGGGGGGGGGCTCATAAGTGTGATTCGCTGTGACAAGGACGGCGGTGTGTCGTAATTTATGGATGACCTGTTATGGGCGCCTCCGGTGACCTTACTCACTCGGCAAAAAGCAATGAAAGAACTGTTAACCACAGGTTTTCTCTGAGGCCGTAGGATCACTGCGGTCGAGCCGGTTCATACGTGGCATAGTAAAATGTTCGCAAATCTTGAAAAGGCTAAAGGAAAAAAAAAACACATTCACTTTTTTATTGTAGCCAAGGTACAAGTTCAAGTTTATTGCCAAGGTATTAGTAATAACGTAGGTACATTCAATTTGGCACTTTGCCAGTTACTAAATCGTTCAAATCGTCCAATAAACACTTTCAACTAGGGCTGCCAACTGCATGATATATTTATATTATTTTATTTATGCAATAATACTTTATTTTAATATATAACATAACAAT
Organism: Arctia plantaginis; assembly: GCA_902825455.1. NCBI lineage: Eukaryota > Metazoa > Arthropoda > Insecta > Lepidoptera > Erebidae > Arctia > Arctia plantaginis. The sequence continues at coordinate 6,434,769 of CADEBD010000857.1, read as the reverse complement.
TGGTTCGACTTTACCGTCCATCGAGTTGGAGGTTGATATTTTTAACCGTAGGTGAAACGAAACGTACAATGGAGAGAATCCTATATAATTCTGTGGGATTGACATAAATATGGTAAAAAAAAATTGATTTCAATATTTTTTTCTCAAAAACTACCCATCTCCGCATGTAGAAACTTTGCGTATGTGCTTATAATAATGTAAGCTTTATGCGAAAAAAATATCAACCCCTAAACTCGACGAACGTTAATGGAAAGTTGAGCCTAAAAATTAGTTAGAATGTACTGGCATTTTAGATTATAGAACATGTAATTGGTTAATAAAATGGTAATTGGAATAAGTATCAAAAATTCAAAAATGGTTAAGATTTTGACGATATAGATATCTCATCAAAAACCATACCATAATATAAAAATAATAGTTAAAAATCAAATTAGTCAAACTGAGAAGTGGTAAATGACTACCTGTAAGTTCAAAAAGAAAAATCATTATATCATAAAAAAGCGTGTGGTGCTAGATCTCAATTGTTATAAGAATATTTTACTGACAGTATTTGGTAAAAGTAAAGTTATTATATTACAAAATACCTTGAAAATCAGCCACGCTTTTTTTAATTTCAAAGAATACAATCAAATGAATTCTTTCAAATTTACATCAAAATAATAGGAGATCAAAAACATCCTCAATCGCTTCAAGAAAATACCAGTACTATTAGTACGGTTATATCTTTGTTCTTCGATCGGCACTGATGATGATGATTTTTAGGAAAAGAATACTTGTAGGGTGATAAAATACTTAATTTTTCTGCCAGTACAAAATTGCCAACCCTATTTTCAACAGCTGTATAGAGAAAAGGTATTAAATAGCTTTCTATTACTCAATATACTTTATATATAAGTAGAAGTTTATACAAAAAGTTATTTATTTTGTATTGCGTTGTACGGAATAAAATATAGTCAGAATTCAGGGATTTCATAAATGACGAACACTTATCCTCTCTATAAAAAAGTGTTCAGACAATTTGGAAAAAACATTTTTTTTTTGGCAAAGCCGCCTTAAAGATAATATTATTGATAAAGTAGTGGTGCGTTAAAGTATTTTGTTTTATGTAAAATTATATTTTATCTAAAATAAAACACTAAAGCGTAGATGACTAGTCTTAAATAGTAAATTTGTAAACTAGAAAATTTCAGTTTTTATAACAGAACAGTAGAATTATAAACGGTTTCTTTTTTCAATAATGCCTCAAGTGATCAGTATACGAAATGTTTAATGAAATGGAAATACTTGGAGGGAAGAATAACTTTCCTTGATGAAAAAATTGCAAAAAAGACGTTTCTAATAAGCTTTTTCTTGATGAACAAATTGATTACTCCTAAGTATGCGGCGTTCTCTTAACGAACTCAACTAATTTATTCAGTTTTGTTAGACTACAATTTTCTGCCAAGTTATGACTAGTTATTTCCAAAAAAATGAGGATTGGAATATAAGGAAATTAGTGACTTTGACTAAATCCTTTATAACTATGCGTACATAAAGTATATTTAATAACATAATGTTACCTAATGAATGCCTACTCTGTATGACTGAATGAATGTCTCTCTAATCTAATGAATCTCTCTCTCTAAAAGAAAAACGTAAATTCATTGGATCATTGGATACCAACGCATTATCTACGGACAGATAAAAATTATCTTTTGGTGAGCATATCATCATCATCATCATCATATCGCAGGCCACTGCTGGACATAGGCCTGGAGCATATATATTTTTGTATTATATAGGAGGGTAAACGAGCTGACGGGTTACCCGTGCGTCATTTTTGCTATTTTAATATTTAATTAATAGACTGTCGATGGACTGTCGTCGAATGTCGTTCCAGATATGGCAATGTTGTTGATATCAACATTGATGCACCATTTCCAATCTATTGACACAGTGAATTTATTTTTGTAGAATACAGATATTTTGATCGATGTCAATGGCATCCCAATAGCGTCTCAATGGAATGACAGTGGTTTGTACGTTAACATAAAATAGAATATAAGATTCACAAGTGCGTTGCCGTTTGATAGATAAATATTTAAAATATGTTGTTTCTTTAAATGTTAAAAGGAACAAGGCAATTAAACGCCTTATTCAATATTTTGCGTAGGTTTATTTATTTTTTAATTTGCCGTAACTCAATTACTCTGAAAATGGTACCAGCTAATTTCTTTCCACCTACCAGATTTTGTATCCAAAACTAATATGTTCTAATTTTGGATAATATTATATTGGATAATTAAATATGGCCGACATACAACACTAAAAATAAAGGATCGGTATCGCACTTTTGGTAAAACCCGGCTCAGGTTTAAAAATAGATTCTCAATTCTATCATAAGCAGTTATAATATTTCTAGTCTTTAGGTCATTTAAAGGTGAAAATATCACTATGGTGATTTTTTCTTTTTAATTAAATTTACTAGCTGTAGGTGCAATGGGTAACAGTGGGCTGGCCATATTAGCCGAAGAACCGATAACCGTTGGGGAAAACGAGTTCTTGAGTGGAGACCGCGTCTCGGCAAACGTAGTGTAGGACGCCCACAGGCCAGGTGGAGTGACGATTTGCGGAAGATGGCTGGCAGGAGCTGGATGCGAGAAGCCCAAAATCGATCTAAGTGGCGTGCAATGGGAGGCCTATGTCCAGCAGTGGACTGCGATAGGCTGATGATGATGATGATGATGATCATATTAGTGGATTATACTTAATATTGAAAAGGTACTAGTTATACAATAACCTTTTAAGAGTATACAGAAAGGTGACTTTCTTCTGTTATGTTAATATAATAAAAATATATATACATTTACATATATAGTTTAATCTATATTCAGTGTAATGGGCACCTTTCCACCACAAACGATCAGGGACGGATTAATTTACTTAAAACTATGGTTGTGTAATTCTGCTCATTCTGATGCCTGTGTCTGTAATATCTATTGCAATATCTTTTTTTGTAAAGTTTATTTATGATTTTAATATTAAAGTTTGCATTTATAATCTAAATTTACAATATCGTATTATTTACGATATACTTACATTGGATATGACATTGAAGAACTCGTTTTTTAAACCATACATTAGAATTGATATGACAAAATGTATTGTATAGTAGACAAAACGGAATACGGACGAATACTTCCTTTGGACCATACGTCCAGCTATATGTTTATGAACATGTGCCAACCAATTAATTCGTTCCACAGTTCTGTTGGACAAATTGCGCAGTGCTGGACAATTTCAGTACTAACTATTCGAGAACAGAAAAATATTACATATTCAGATAGACGTGTCCATGAATATTATTTATATAAAATGTATCTCCATGTTGCTATATTGTAGAAAAAAAATAAACAGTTTTTACAGATACCGTAACCATTCTACCCGTACTGTAATCTAAAACAAGTTATATAGCTGGATGGCGTATGTTGCGAATTTAGCAAGGTCTTAACAAGGTGTTTAATGCTACGTTGCTGTTAAAACTATCTAATATTGGCGCTAGAGGGTCAAATTTGGACAGTTTTTTTATCGTACTTTAACAATCACGACAATCATTACATTATTTGAAATTCAAGCAATTTATTACCATTGCCGGCATCACACAGGAATTTCTAATACATTATTATTACATACGCCTTTTAATTTTTCTAAAAAAACTTAATACTAATTCGCCGATGATCAAAAAATCTTAGTCTATCGAAAATGCAAACTTCGTTCAAAACCACAGTGACCGCCGTGACCACAGTGACCGCCGTTAAGTAGTGTATCTAAATAATTACCAATGTTACTAAACATCCCTCAATGCAAATGAAGAAAAGTACCAGCATTATAACGCTATCATTGTAACAAGCCACTTAAATAAGTTGAATGCCTACTTACATAAAATTCCAAAAATGTGTAGCTAAAAGCTAGGAAAAAAGAAACTCCAAAAAACAAAAATATTCCATTTACTTAATTAGCATTTTGAATTATTACTCTCAATATCGGTCTCCCCATTTTGAAGTATACAGAAAATTCCTAGAAAATACTCATGGGTGTTTTAGTTTTATTGCTCATAATACAAATTCAAGGGATCATTAAAACTGTACAATGACGGTTAACAAGTGAGAGCTAATTTCATTGTTTACAATCTTTAACAATAATACACATTGTCTTTAGCTAATGACAAAGATTTCATTCTCAGCTTCCTGTAGTTTGCAACGCTCAAGTGTCTACAAGTTGTTCAATTTACGTAAATATGCGACTAACTTAGGTTAACTAACCAATTCAATAATCATGGTCAGCAAAAGGTAAAAATAATGTTCTCGATTGGTAGAGTAGAGTAGAGAGAATAGAGTTATTATCAGTGATGGCTTGTCTAAGTCAAAAAAAAACAGAAAATCTTGAGTTCCAGCTTTTGTAGGTATGTACTAGTAGGGTTTGTTCGTAATCCTCATAAATTAATGAATGTTTTCTTCTCTATGTTTGTTTTTTATTGACGTGTATCCAACCATATTGTACTAGTATTGGTGGCTATTCATATATATGTATATTATATACATCTTGTATAAATTAAATAGAGAAATAAAAAAAACATGAAGGACATAGTAAAACATGAAATTATCTACACTATTTTTTATTTTGTCAATTTTTTGAAACATTGATCGCTTATTAGGTTAAAAAAAAAGAATAATAAGAAAAGAATAATTAAAGGTGACAGCATCCAACAGAAACGGGCCAATTATTGCAATAGGCTGAGAAAACGTGACAATGTTCATCTGTGACATGATAATGGTTTTCTTACTGTTTATTATTTTTCACTATTAAATGTTGCTTCCATGAACATCAATAAAAAAAATTAAAAACGACTCCCATTCGAGGCATATATCCTGTATCATATGAAAGACATTAAATATTATCTTTGAAATATTTTCATTTTAATAACAAGTATAATTGAAATCCGTCAAAGAATTAATTGTCTTAGAAGTTCGTTAAAAATGTTTAATTTAATCTTGATGTGTACCTGTTACGTATAATTGACACAATTGTCATAGAAAATCCAGAATCTTTTACATTTAATATTGGAAAATGTTTTTAAATAATCCTTTAACTCGTCAACTCAATCGTACTGTATAAACAAATAAAGAATCAATTGGGTGGCAAAATTTGCTGAATCGAAAAGTTCTAAAGTATTCCTTTTAAATCGTGTGACCCAGTAACGGACCATTACTTTGTAAAACCATCAGCCGTAATTCAATATGGTAAAAATACTCCTTAATGTTCTTAGTTTACAATGAGGAGTCAAAAATTAAGAATTTATTACATGGATTCATCATCAGCCTATCGTAGTCCACTGCTGGACACAGGCCTCTCCCATTGAATTCAATCTAAAAAAATATGTAGGACAAAATGTAGATTACCAACAAAATTTTCAGTTAGGCTTGATATTGGTAAAGGTATATACAGGTAAAAAATTGATCAACTAAGACTGAGGTCGTGGGTTCTATTCCCACTCAAGACAAATGTTGTATGATGAGCACAATCATTTGTTCTGTCTCTGGGTGTTACATATCCATAACTTGTATGTATTTAGAAATATATAAGTATGTTTATCAGCAGTGCTAGCTGGTTGCTATAGCACAGGCTATGTCTAGTTTGAGATCATTCTGTTCTGTTTGGGTGTGATTTTGCTAAAGTATGCGTGTATTTAGAAATATTATATGTTCAACATAGAACTCTTATAGTATCGAGATGTCCATCTCTTGGTCTCTCTGTCCAGTTTATATATTAGCTGCAACAAAAATGTGGTAGTGGTAGATCTTTTAAAACATTAACGGAGTGATAACAGTAAAACTCCTCCTCTTACTTTTTGATTCAGTGTTTTGATTGCTCTCTCTTGTTAACCTACAAACTGCAAGCTGTGGCATAAAAATCTAAAAAAAGGGCTAAAACATAAAAAGTAAAATTTCTTTATAATATAAATTGCTTAGATGCAATAAAAAATAGATACTCAGAAACTACTGAAGCCTATATTGCTCGTCGCTTAGTGCGCATTTGGCCGGCTTTGTTACATAAGAATGCGATATTGTCTATTTTTTTTATGTTATTTTTTGTGCATCGCAATATGCAAAATGTTTTCATTAAAGCTCTGATGCATACAGTTACTGATTTAGTTTCAGATTTAAAAAGTTAGTACCATCATCATCAAAAGGACATCCACATCTGTCCATCTCTGTGCAGGCCTTCATAAGAGCCTTAATCCGCTCTTTTTTATTTAGCAGACATAGTTTTATTCAGCAAACTTCCTTAAATTAAGTTATATCTGGTTGTTAGTTATTAATTAATTCAGTGTCGAAGTTTTTTATTTCTTAACAAGGTTAAAAGTAGTATCAATGATCTTAACATTATTATTTTATACAGTTTCCGCTACTATTAACAATCATAAAATATGTAGATATGTATGTATATATATATAATAGTATATTAGTTATGTATATTTGTAACGGGCACTTAAATTAACATATTTTAAATGTAATTACAACTTCTCAGACTACCTACTTCTAGATAACTATAGGTTTGAAACATTGAAAATGAGAACTTAATCTATATACATATTAGAGAGTAAGGTTATTGACTCAGTCACTGAGTAACTACCAATTTAGAAGTAACTGAAAAGTAGTGTTTTGTAAGTGGGGGACGCCACCGGAGAAGGAATTTAAAATGTTCAATGTTTGAAGTTAAGTTTTAGCCTACTATACCACCTAGTCGGGTTGGCATGGGGTTTGTGTCAACGGCGGAAGAATGCAATTGCAATTCGCGCTCCCCAGGCCATTGGCAAGGAGAGGAACAACGGTTGAGGTTTTTAATCGGAAAGGGCGAAAGACATTCATTAGAATCTTCCACCCCTTTGTCATACATAGCGCCGACCAAAATAAAATTGGGAAAAGTGTAGGTCCAAAATGATTCTAAAACATTTTAAAATTTAATGTTTTTACGTTTAAGTGAATGTTTCATTTCAATCTGAAATCGTTATGCAAATAATAATGGAAACGAAAATATATAATTGGTCATTAGATATGAGTATTACGGCTAAAGGGAATAGAGAGCCACTCGTGTTTGGTACGGAGATATGATGATTTTGCGTAAACCGAAAATAAATATTATACAGAAATCCTGAATTCTCTCTAGTTTTATAATTGGATAGAGATCAAGAAGCTCATTGAAATCGAGATATCTGACGTTGGCATTGTCAATAAGAGGGAGAAGAATCGATTGTACAAGTTCAATAGAACTTGGAAGGACATTACGTAATCTTCTAAGAGAACCCGCAGACGCAAACACTTTGCAACTGAATTTTTTTATCTGCACTCTCCATGGAATAGTTAATATATAACATTATAGTAAAAATAATAATAAATATTCTCAATGTACATAATGTACGTCATTATTACTATAAAAACAGATAGTGCTAATGAAGTCTCAATTTCATTGGTAATTTGAAGGTTAACTTACGTAACTGCACGGATGGTGTAGTGGCTTTAGCGGTTGTAACACAACGCTATCTACTCCGCTGAGTGTTGTGAGTTTGAGCTTCATATGGGTCAACACTTTGTGTGATCCACAAAATGTTGTTCTGAGTCTCGGTGTTCTTTGTGTCCGTTTCATGTATGTTTGTAAAGTTCCCCTCGACACAGGGTTTATTCCTAATGCGGTATGAGTTGTCTTTTAAGAACCAAAAAAAAATGAAAATAAGTAACTATTTCTGGTAATTTTGACAACACTTGTCTCTAGTATTCAAATGATACAAAACTATTACAGTTTTCGTTTACCAGGTAACTTACAAATAGAAACATTACTTGTGTAGTAGTTGTAGAAACAATGAGCTGTCCAGCCAGTACATCGATCTATAAATATGCATAATTAATTATTCTTCTAAACATCAATCATCATTCAGTTCATTTAGACGGGCCCGTGGTGTAGTAGTTAATGACCATTACTGCTGAGCCAGAGGTCGTGGGTTTGATTTTCACCCAGGACAAATAATTGTGAAATGAACACGATCCTGTGTTCCGTATCTGTGTTTGTATTTACAAATATTTAAGTATGTTTATCAGTATTATTCATAATTTACTTTGCCTGAAAAAAATGGAATAAGAAATTTAAAATGTATCTTTTTTAAAGTTCCATAGGAACACTTTCACTAAAAGTATAGAAAACATTAAAAACCGCTAGTGAAAAGGTTAATTTCATTAATAGACAAAAATAATGAAAACTTTACCATTTCAAACTTTCATAACATGAATGTATATAATAATAATATAATTCCATTAGCTAAAATCAAAATAGATTGCCGTAGATTGCCGCAATTGTTCAAAGATTACGTACCATTTAGTACTTACTATAAAAGCTTAAAAGCAAAGCCATTACAGTAAAACTATAGTTTTAGTGTTATGCGTCTTTGGACTTGCGGTGGGTGTCGTTATGATAGCTAAGAACTTGATACGATTGGTTTGTTTAAAGACTTGGAGTATACGTAATTAAAATCAGCATCGAATTACCTTAGCCTTTAATACCGTGGGAGAGTCATGCTTAGGCAAAAATGGGCTTGCTTGACTAGAATGTTACCACAGCATCACAGAGAACTGGTGTTAAGCTCAACATACACATAAAGCGGGTGCGGTTCAAGACGGGAGTGCGGCGAATCTATTTCCTTGTATTTATTTGGAAAACAACCCGACTCACGCACGTTTTCAGTGTGTTGTCTTCCATATAAATACAAGGAATTAGACACGCCGCACTCCCATCCTGACCAGCGCTCGACCGGCTTTATATGGTTGTTGCGTTTTAAGCAATGCGTTTGTTGCTGTGAGTGCGGTTACAAGAGGCTCCCTTCCCCTGATTCTAAGATTCAAAATGCGGCAACGCATTTATGACTCTTGAGTTGCAAATGTCAATGGATGGCAAAAATCATTTACCAACAGGTTAACCATATGCTTATCTTTCCCCTGATAAAGTATAACCATAAAAAAATATAGTTTAAAAGAAATATAAAACAAAAAACACGTATTTTTTTTTACGTTGATTTTGTAACTAGCCAAACTAAAGTCTAGGAAATATTTTTTTAAAAGTTCAAAAGAAATATCATTTTACCATAAAAAGTGTGGGGTATTAGATCTCAATTTTTGTAAATATATTATATTGACAGATATAAATGTAAAGTTATTAGATTTTAAAATACCTTGAAAAAAACCCTACGCTTTTCTAATAATCTAAATTTTTCTTTTTAATCTTATAGAAAATTGTTTCTTACTTTTGAGTTCAAACAACATCGTGTTTTTTTCTAAACTAGAATTTACTTTTCCGTTTTAGTTAATGATGATTATTCTCTTTTTAAGACTAAAATCTATCACATCTTCGGCCCACGCCTTAGTACTTGGCAAAGAAATATTTTATGTATATATATAATGTATATACATATATATAATACAAACTATTTCAATTATTGCATTGTTATCGGTCCTCGATAAAGTGTGCAAAGTTTCAATTTAATTCGAAGTTTTAAAGTGGGTCAAAATCACGTTCGAAGATTCCGTTACATTACACATACCTACATACACACAAAGCTAATAAAATGGAGTTAAAAAAACCTCTGACTGGAGTGACGTTTTCCGTACCTGATACTAAACCGGGGCTAATGCTGCTGCACTCAACCACGCCATAATTAAATTTTCTAATCAAGAGAAACAGATTTCTTAGGTTAAAACTAGGCCCCTTAAGTGACGTGACATCATGTATTTTGTCGATTCGATTCCGGGTGACCTTGTGTACTGAGAAAATGAAAAAAAAATTTCTACGATATAAAAGTCACAAGTTATCAAACTCCCATGACTATTACAACTATGAATAAACAATTTATAAATCATACGAGTACAATAGAACCTCCTCTCTAAGGAGAGGCCTATGTCCAGCAGTGGACTACTAAAGGCTGTTGATGAATTTATAAATCATTCGCCCCGCTCGTATTTGACTTTGATATCAAACAGACACAAAGTTTTACAATGCGTATCGTGTGTGATTATGATGAGAAAAATGATTACCTATATTATTCCTATACAATAGTTCCATTATATAATTAAAAGTACGTTTGCAAACACGAGTCACGACGACGATACGATTAAATATAATTAGCCACGATCCAATTATCATTAACATATAAATGACGAATAAAAAAGTGCAAGTTCAAAAGAATTTTATGGTATCTCTACACACTCAAATTACATATCCAGAAGGTGTAATCATGGTGACATTCCGTACCTTTTAATCGTTCATCTTTATACCGTATGATTACATTAATATGAATATAATATGACGTTAATCGAATCGTTTTAACCCTGATCATTATTATGAGTTACATTCAGTGAGGTAACCATTCACATCTTACATGCATATCGCCATAACATGTTTTTTTTTTTTTGGAAATGACTTTATGAAGTAGTTGTAATTTTTTATTTACATTTTTTTTTAACATAATTTTATGACCATGTAATTATATAAAATTGCTTAATAATTTAGCACTAAAACAGTTGTTAGACATAAATCCGAGATATAGTAGTGTTGTGTCCTTAGAAACCTCACGATTATTGTAAACGATTATTTACATAAATACATTTAATAGTTCTGTTTTTAAATATTAACGTTCAATCCTACTTCACTGTTATAATATTTAAAAAAAAACTGAATTTATCATGTCATTAATAGTTCTGAATGATGCAACAAGCAATTAAGTAAATTAACATCGACAACTTATGATGAAAGCTTGAGATTATAGAATTGTGATCAGATGGAAAGAGACAGAATATCAAACAACAACTACTGTTCTACTTCCGCTTAGATAGACATATTACTTGCTGCAAATTATTAAAATGTGACAAGTTCTATGTAATAATTAAATAACATTTATTAGAACGTTTTGAACTTACCGGTATTTTTATTTTGCACATAATATATATATATATATAGCACACTTCGTCAACACTACTTGATGAATCACAATTTCACTTTATTACATGAAGTATATACGGCTGTTTAAGAGATTATTATGTAGACCGGTTTTTGTGAACACTTCTGTGAGCTTAAGACTTTAAAACTGAACTGACAGATTGTACAAACTGACCTATAACCAATTAACTTGTACCACTTTATGGTATTCCTACGTTTTTATTTTGTAATATTCCAATAACCGTATTAATTACGTACTCGTAACAATGACTAACATAAACAATAATTCGAAATGGACTTCGCTTTTAAAATAGGTCAGTTGCATAACAAAGTTAAATTTACTTGTTATGGATTCAATGTCGTGGGTTCTTCATTGTCAAGCATAGTTGAACAGAACTATTAGAGAGTATGTTAACAGATTACATTAGTTCAGAGAAGAAATGTCCGTTACGGTAGAAACTACACACAGGAAAGTGTCGGATGTCAATTTACTGTCAACCTTGATAAGCTCGTCCATCATAGTATAAAACCAATTTTTTTAAATTGACGATGATGTACTAAATAATTTTCTTTTGTTTTACAGACGAGCCTGTGTACAACTGTCGAAAAAAATACTTAAGAATCCATCAATTGAACAATCATCACGAACACAAACTTTGACTGCACGGATGGCGTAATGGTTTAAGCGGTCGTCACGCCGCTTTCTACTACGCCGGGTGTTGTGGGTTCAAACCCCACATGGGACGACACTTTGTGTGATCCACAAATTCTTGTTCTAAGTCTGGGTGTTGTTTTTGTCCGTTTACATTTTTGTCCGTTTATCCGTGACACAGGATATATTCCTAATGCGAGAGTTGTCTTAACAAAAAAAAGTAATCAAATATTATCTTGTCACATAAATATTTTATGATTGAATCTTTCTTGTATAATATGAATTTTGTTAAAACTTCTACCTTATATGTGCGACTAATTTATTATAATTAAATCAATAAAATCACTTTGAAATGTTATGCTACTCTTGACATTTTGATTATATCTTTTGAGACTTCTGAGATGTGCAAAATTAAAAAAATAAGCTCATTTTGTATTCAAAATAACTCCTAAGATATTCTAAATGAACTTTCTCAGCAACTTATTTAAGTTATTTTTCTTTTAATTGTAGCTTGTATGTTACGATGTATAAAAATATTAACACTCATTTCATTTCTCATTTCTTTTTTTTTTCTTTTTGACGACTGGATGGCGTAGTGGTTTGTGTAACGGACTGCTATTCCAAAGGTCGCGGGTTCGATTCCCGCTCAAGTCAAACATTTATGTGCATGAACATTTGATGTTTGATTTGGTCTGGGTGTTTGTATGTATAATATGTATGTATTTATTAAAAAAAAGTATACATGTATTTATATCAGTTGTCTAGTATCCATAGTACAAGCTCTGCTTAGTTTGGGACTAGATGGCGTTGTGTGTATGTGGTAGAATATATTATATTATATTATATACTTTTTTACACGCTTTATATTAGCTTCACTTGTATGTTTGTTTGTATGTTTGTAACCGACTCCTTTTGGCGTGATTTTAACTGACTTTAAACGGTCAGAATTCGTTCAAACTTTGTAGATATATCGAGGACCGATGACAATACACTAATTAAAAAAAAAGCGTGGGGTGCTTTTTACTATTGACAACAGGCACCCAACGCCTTTTTTTCACATTTATTTTCTATTTTTTAGTTTGGTTTTCTATAGAAAGCGTGTTTTTTAGTTTTTTAAAACTATTTTTTTTAATTAGTGTATTGTTATTTAAATTAATTAGATTAAAATATATTTAGTAAAGGAAGAACTTGTATCATTTAGATACATTTGCAGTAGCTTACTATAAATAAAATAATAACCTAATAAGTAGCTTACTAAAAATACGAGTAAGATGTCTAGAACGAGCTTGAAATGTATTAAGATACAATATATTATGATATATATGTAGTTGAAACCCAACGTCAAGAAAATATGTTTTGATAATTCACTTGTTTCGTTCCCTCGCGAAAGACTTAAAATATTTTGTAATTTGTACTTATTGTATTTCTGTTAAAGCAATTAAAACAAAGAGGGAGTTACTGCTTTTCTTGAGTTTTATTCGTAGCTCATGTTTTCTAAGCTTCTCCCAAAATCAACAGTGGGTATAGTTTGGCGGACAATCAGACATTTTTTAGATATCCTACTTGGTTCCTGGCCCTGGCTAAAAATCTGACAGGCAAGGGGGCGTAAATGAGTTGATAGAATCATCAAAACAATAAAATATTGCAATACAATACAATAAGATTTTCCTTATATTATGATGGTTCGTACATATCTCTGAACCTTAAAAATCCCGCTACTAAAGGTCTTCTCACTAAAGTATATTCAGACCTGTTTTATTTGAAAACAGTGATCTCTTTACTAGCGACCTAGAGCCTTGATTCTACTCGTATCAGTCAAAAAAGATTTTCTGGAAGCCAGTACGATTCACCTTAGTAGATGAATCTAAGGTCACGGCCATTCATTTAGACATAGTCTTTTTTATCTAATAGCTTTAATATATTATATTATTCATCGTCATTCTCATACACTTATGTATGGACTTGTGAATTCCTCAAAGACACATGGTATTACTAACTTCTTGTAGTCTATGGTTATTTTATCATCTCAGTTATTAATACTGTGATGTTGTGATTTTCAATCAGTTAAGTTAAATGTTCTAGAATCAACAATCAAAGCACCGCTCGTTAGGTATATAAAATAGATTTTTTTTTTAAACACGTTTGAACACAATTTACAAGCTTATTATTCATAGATTTCGAGACCTGTTTCCATTTCTAGTTTTATGCCCAATCTTATAATGATTGGATTTAAACTAGGCTGTTATTAAATTTTAATATTGTTGAATACTTACGAATATAGTTTATTGCTATATGTTGCTATAAACTCGATCTTGCAATAGGCTCGATCCATTGGCGTTACGTAGTGATGTAGCTTCGCTCCGCATTCTCTATCGTATGTATCATGCAGAGGGCTCCGAGAAATTGATTGGGCTAATACCGGCTGCAACCTTCCGCCATCGTTCCACACGGCTAAATTTTCATCCCCACCACTTGGATGATTGGCGCTCCACCACTGTGCGCTTTTCAAGACACTATTTGCCTCGCACCACCAACCTGTGGAACAAGTCATCAGCTGCGGTATTTCCGGACCGATACGACCTTCAAGAAAAGAGCATACTCCTTCCACAAAGGCTGGCAACGCGCTTGTGACTCCTGAGTTGCAAGCGTTCATGGGCGGCGGTAGTCGCTTTCCATCAGGTGACTCGTCTGCTCGTTTGCCCCCATTCTATGAAAAAAAAAGTTAATTTTAGCATACAAGCACACAATTTAAATTAAATAGTAGAATATAAGCTCAAGTGAGTTTGTTTTCATAATGTATTTAGTATACTATCGACTGTGTAATGTAAATAACTCAAACATCGCTGTCATAGGTCAAGTAAGGTCAAAGTAAAATAAAAGTATAATTCCGTAAAACATATGTGTGCACTAAGAAAAGATTTATAAAAATGCCAAACCTAAGGGTGTGAAATGGGGGTTGGAAATTAATATGAAACTTCGTCATGTTTGGTAGTAACTCTACTCTAACTTACAGTAAATATTCTTTATTAAAAGTATTAAAAAACGTTCTTACAATTTTTTTAAACCACTCTTAAATTGGGTGCAAATTTGAATGGAGAATATAACTATAAGCTTGATTTATTGTATCCTCTACGATGTCTGATTGTGACTACCACGCGGCAAGAGCTAGTAAATGATAATCCTAAAAGTTAGAGACCTTGAAATTTGATTCTTTGAATCCAAAATGATCTAAAACTTACAATCCTTAAAAATCTTTGTTTGTATTACCAGACCTAATTATTTTATTTCACTAAAAAGAATATAAATTTTTAATCACTTACAATAACCTATATAGAAAGGAGAATTTCGGCATGCTTTTGGTTAACAAACTTCGACAGTAATTAGGTAGTAATTAACTCGAATCATAAACATACGCATATGTACATAATAATATGTCACATAAGTATGCGAATGCTGCATTTCTTGTTAAACAGTTGTGACGTGAATAGTGAAGACATTATTGGAAAGCTCCTCATAATATATTTTAAGTATCATAAGCAGCCATCTAAATACGAGTTAATACGATGTAGCTGCACTAAAGAAAATGTTATTTGTACTTTTATATGATATTAAGTCTGCCAAGTAGGTACTACATACTACATAGGTATATATTGAAGTATAAATATGTTTTAGGAAGCGTTGAGTGAACTTGAAAGGCAAGTACCACATTAGACAGGTACCTTCCATCCGACAGATGTCATCAAATTGTATTCATACATTCCCGAAAATACATAGAATTCATTTTCATCTACCGTCTTTTACATTTTTTAATCATTTCCACATGGTTTCGTAAAAATATATTTTTAACATTTATAGATCTAAATTATACGAAACGACGGCACGGATGGCGTAGTCGTTTGCCGTTTCCTACTGTGCTTACTGTTGTGGGTTCGATCCCTACATAGGACATCACTTTGTGTGATACACAAATTGTTGCTCTAAGTCTGCTTGTTCTTTGTGCCCGTTTTATGTATGTCTGTAAAGTCCCCCGCGACACAGGATATATTCCTAATGCGGCAGTTGTATTTAAAATAAAACTTAAACGACTTAAAATAAACTCACTAATATAAAATTATGTTCAAAATGATTGATGACGTCAGTGGTTTCGACAGCGCACCTTTACGTGCTAATGTTCAAAGATATCTCTACCCACTCTACCTTTAAAGTTACTACAATTATTTATGCGTCATTTACCAATAATCCCAGCAACAGAAACTATGCGGAATGCATGTGTATGTGGCATGCCTCAGTCAAAGATTTATCGAACATTAAAAATATTTATAGATGATAATAACACAACCTTTTTACAGATGATAATAATAATATTTCGGACTTCTGAAAATAGTATATAAGTATTCTATCAGTCATCTAGCTTTCATTATACAAGCTCTGCTTAGTTTGAAAGAAGATGCCTTTGTGTGTTAGATGCCCGAAACATTATTATTTTATAATAAATTAAAACTATATATTATAGTAAAAATAAATAAAGAGTAAAATTAAATTAACTAAATAATGAATAAAACAAGATTTTTATTAGTAATTGTACTACAAATATCATATAGTTCTTCTACGAATAAAAATCGTTTCCTATGACCGTCACCGAGCCAAAAACCGTAACGTTGACTATCCTTCGTTTATATACAGTTTGCCTTTCATTTTGTACAAGTTAGTGCGCAACCGACGTGTCAGTGACACTTGGTTTATGAAAGCAAACAGTGTTGTCACTACTAGACTTGCAACGAATATTCGGTTACTATTCGGTATTCGGCCTATTCGGCTGCTTTTATTATATTCGGCCGAATACCGAATATCTACATATTATTCGGCCGAATACCGAATACTTAAATAATATATTTTGTCATTGAGAAATAATAGGTAAAATGAAAAATTAAAATCGATAGATTACGTATACGAGTATATTCATATTTTAATTTCTGTTATAATCATTTAAGTAGTCATTGGTGCATAACACAGGTACATAATCATCTTCTGAATTGGAAAAATGGAGGATTCTATGTATTTGAATTATTGTGGTAATCAAAATTTAGAAGGGTAAGGTTCTCATTTCTTTTATAATCATTTATTAAG
Organism: Arctia plantaginis; assembly: GCA_902825455.1. Taxonomy (NCBI): domain Eukaryota; kingdom Metazoa; phylum Arthropoda; class Insecta; order Lepidoptera; family Erebidae; genus Arctia; species Arctia plantaginis. The sequence goes on along the minus strand of CADEBD010000857.1, from coordinate 6,417,974 downwards.
TAGTCATTGGTACATAAAACAGGTACATAATTTAATTCACGTCTGTACAAGTTTTTGGCGCTAAAATCCAGCCGAATACTTTTGCCTAATATTCGGCTATTCGGTCAGGGGCCTCGCCGAATATTCGGTATTCGGTATACTGCCGAATATACTATTCGTTGCAAGTCTAGTCACTACATTATTTGCTGTCTCTGTATTACGTATATTTAATAAAACACCTCTCTTTATGAAATAGAGGTCAACTACAGCTCCAAATAGAAAAAGGCCCACTAAGTGAAAATACTTTCTTTTAGTGGGCGAAAAAAGGTAACAAATGACCCAAAGACGCACTCAAACTTTGTCTCTCAAATATCAGACAAACTAGCCCTCATTTCCTTCTCCATATAAAATAGATTGGGACGACTTCTGATGCAACTAGTATCATCTTATGGTGTTTTAATACCAATAAGTATGTTCAGAAGAAAAGAAGTAGATCTATATTTGTTTATGTCTCTAAAATATAAGGACTTGTTAAAAATAGTGAATCCCATGTTATTTTGTGTTTGTTACGGAATTTCTTCGAAACATTTGCAAATAAAGATATGCCTATTTCGTTACTGACTTATTTATTTGTGTAAAACGATTGTTATAATATGTAAAGCTAGCTAGTACTTTTTTTTATCAAATCAAACTCAAGATAATCACGTTTCGGTATTTTTCTATAATTGAAATAATATTAGTGATGTTTAAATCTTAACGCTGGATTTCATAGTTCTTAACAGTAAAAAGCAAGCAAGCTTTTTAATCAAATCTAATAGCGCGAACTTTTTCGACTTCCTTTTACACAGTTTGTCACAATTACTCCCACCTATTACAGAGAGGTGAGAAGAAAGATGCTACACATCGAAAATTCACCGACTTTTTGTGTCATTCTTTTCAATTAATTCAATTATGACTACTGACTATAATTATTGCAAAATAAAAACAAATGGAAGAAAAAAAAAATACTCATTCATCTGCGACACCATGCGCTGCTATTATTTTGTTATAACACATATGCACTCTGCACACGGTGTATATTACCTTCTTTTCAGGCCCCTTTGAAACTCTAACCTTTTAAGTTACTTTTTGCTTTGTACGATTTTTTAAATTCTCTGAATCCCCCGAGCGTCAAGATTTGTATGAACGTTACTTTTATCCCAGTACTAATATTGGACATCTAATGAAACAGAATCACGAATTTTTGTTTTAATAACAATTTCCAGCTTAATGATCTGTGATGGGCTAAAAGACGCGTATTTTTTGCTTTAAACCATTTCACTTTCTTAATTAGTAAAAAATTATGTCACTGAAAATATTGCAGTAAACATAGCTCTTTTCTTTATGTAATGAAGTCTCTTTTTAATATTGTGTTACTGATCTTGAAATATCGTAATATTTTTAAAAGTATAAATAATTACAATATTTAATTTGTGAAGTAATGAATTAAAATCATTGTACAACTCATGATTCTTAAATACTGTTATGAATTATATGTTCCTATTTAACTTGTTTGACTGGTTGTTGTTGTTGTGACTGTTGTTTAGAGGACAAATAGCAAACAAATCGAGTAACTTAAAGAAGAATTTAAATTGATTTTAAGTCTTTATTTTGAACCAAAATACAATTTCACAATACTTGTTTTTGTATGGATTTAATTTGATGTAAGTATACCCGTTAGAGCTTACCCCACAATCGTGTAATAATAATTTTGTAAAGATAAGCATAAATGGTGTGGGTTTATTTGTAGAACTCACCTGTTCTATGTTTTTATACAGAACAAAGAAGTTTGAAAAGTGAATATGAGTTGTAGAAGTTTATAAATACTATACTAATTGAGACTCGAGACTAATATGTTAAAATAAAATAACGGATTGAAAATGGAATAATTAATATTAGCACTCTTTCATCTAAGATAATAATGATTAGTCATTATTCAAACCCCTGCACTAACGAGAGATGGTATAAAAAAAAGTACGTAAAATTCTAGCTAAAAATTGTTCTTGTTCGGCGTTGTATTACGATTAAAATAAATGTATTTAGCATCAGATTAATTAAGGTAGCTGATTTTACTATGCTATCAGATTCATAGAAGACCCCTTGTTTTGATCATGTCTGCAGGCCGTGGCCTAACGATGTTGTATGTAACGCATGTAAGCTAATCCTTTCAGACTTTGAATTATGTAGCGAAAACATTTTTTACTGTAACCTTCCTGATCCGAAATGCTAAATCCAGATTCTTGATACTTTAGTGAAGGTTATATTTTAGTAAAGGTTAAGAACAAAGTTTACGTAAACAATTCAGTAAAAGAACCACCCAGTACTAAAAGACAGTTTCCATGATCAAAAGTCAGTGCTCATCAGGGCATTAAACATCAACAGTTTTAGTTCATTTTTTCGGACTCTGACACATAATGCCAATTAGTTTCAAACTAAACAGAGATTGTACTATGAAAGCTAGATTGAGTAATAGAATGCTTTTATTCTTTTTCTTGCAAATACGTACGTATTATACATAGAAAACGCCTAAACTCTGAAACAAATATTTGCAGATGGTACACACAGTTGGTCCGATCCGGCTACCACAGCACCACCGAGGCAGTCACCGAAACAGCAAGCATCGAGACAGTAGACACGGTACTATTATAATACAGTAGTGTAACTCGGCCGCATGATAGAAATAAATGCCTACAGCCGCGCGGTACGTAAACATGCGTTAGGGCTGCCCGTCTCCAGCATTTTAATTATATTTGCCTACTTTCTGTTTCTATTTAGATTTGTGATTGTAAATATCCTTTTTATATAAATAAATGAAATACTTTGTATATTGAATAGGAAGTGTTTAATAAAAATGCGTGTTGTTTTTTGATTGGTAGATTTAATTATTTTATTTTCTTTCTGCATTGGAGGAGTTTTTAGTGGTATATGTTGTTATAGTAGCAGCAGAAACACTTTGTGAAAATTTCGAAAACTATCTAATGACACACAGACGGTAAAAAAAAATTTCTAGTATTATTCATACACACAGATAATAAAAAAATATTATTAAAAATAAAATACCACGTCTTTACTTTGAATTATGCAAAGTAACAAAACACACATGCACCGAAGTTTTAACACAAGCGTAAGTAGGTAGGTACCTACCGTATCATGATTCATTCAGAACCTCATATAACTACCTATTTCACTCGTCTCAATAACTTTCCGTTACTCTATTCGCTTTATTAATTAATCCAAACACCTTTTTTTTCGTAAGATAAAAGGAAATACTTATCCATAAAAAAGACACACATTATGTACCTACCTACTAGTAAGTAAAATTATTTTATAGTCTTACCTTTCAGAGTTTCCAGGTAATTTAAAAAAACCTTATGTCTGGATGCGTTATTGAGGAATTCATACAACCAAAAACAACACAATATTTCCTACTCGTCATATTAACTGATTTTTAGAGAAAAAAAAATCGCGCGGTTATTGTTAAAAAAAACAACACACCGTCCAGCCGTGACTGTCTGCGCCCCGAGCGCACCCCGAGATCGAGGCGCGTAGGTATAGCTCGCGTTTCGTCCGTTTGTATGAAGTTGGAGTACTGTATTATAATTGTACCGTGCAGTAGACGTAGTCTACCGAAACAACTAAAACATAATATCACACATAACATTAAAAAGATTGCTTTTTGTTTATGATTCTACCCTCAAATTCAAATTCAATTATTTATTCTAATTAAATTATGTACGTTACATTAAAGTCTTACTTATTAAATAATTCAAATCAAGGGAATTATTGAGATTATGTCTACGCGATAAATTACTTATATTCTTTCTGATGTTTATCCTGTTATACATATTCTAGCTAATACATATAACGACAAGCCTAAATGAGAACGATGTTTTGAAAAACTAATATAAACCGTTTGTTGGGTAAAACTTATTGCAACTCTTTGAAGTGTTAGATTCTGAACAGTTTTACGTTCGATTCGTAGAAATAGATATTGATTTTGCAATTGCTTTAAAACTGAAGAGGCAAAATAATTAGGGAATATTAAGGTGTTTTAAAATATGTATGTTTTCACCAATTCTATACTCGGTATATCTGTAAGCAAGGGCATAATAATAATATTCTGATACATTCACACAAAGCAATATAGCCCCAAACTAAGCAGAGCTTATAACATGGGTACTAGACAAACTTAGACAAACACCCAGACGAAATCAAACAATAAAATGCTCATGAATACAAATGTTTGACTTGAGCGGGACGCGAACCCGCGATCTTTGGCCTAAAAATCCGTTACACCAACCATCACGCCAGCCGGCCGTCTGATTAGCTAGATTTACTAAGTAAACAGACGGGTAATAGAGGAATGAAATAAAGGCCAAATAACATACGATATCCACTGGATGCATAGGGGTGGTGACACTCCGTATTCTTAATCCATCACCACACGGATAAACCTTTGTCAAATCAATGCTTTTGTCTTTCAATTCAAACATAAATCGTGTTCATTTAAAAGTGCACTCGCGGTTGTAGATTCTTTAGTTTAAAAAGTACTAAATACAATTTAGCTTAAACTTGTGTACCGCTTGAAGAAAATACATTTAGAAAAAATCTGAATGTGGAGTACGGTTGAATTGCCGAGCAACATTGAAATAATGTTTCGTTGCTACCTTCAAATTTCCTTAGTATCGTAAATGATTTTGGGGGCGAAAGAAACATAAGTTTATTCAATGTCCATTGTAAGGAATAAAATCTTAATCGAGTAGAATTGTCAATCGAGTGTTAGTGTTTTAATTAGACTGCATTAAATGTTGAGAAATAAATCTTATTGTATGAAAGACGTCGATAATGACAAATAAGTGCTTTGTTAGTTTTTGTGACTTACACAAGAAAACATTCTTTCGTTTGTAGAAGGGATTTTTAATATACAGTTTATTCACCGTATACTGATACTAAGATTTGTCCCGTTGATTGTCCATGTGGTGACGTATTAGTAACACGGAGTGTCACCACCCCTATCCATCCCGTGGGTGTCTTAAGAGCCGACTAAGGGAGCAAACTTTCGACAACAACACTGCAAAGACAAGGATAACTTGACACAAACCCTATACCAACACGTCTGGCCAGCGTTGTATAATAGGCCAAAAACCTCCTTTCTAAGGAGATGCCTGTTTTTAGCAGTGGACTATTAAAGACTGTTCATGATGATGATGATACTACACTAGCTGTGAAAATGCGGTTTTAAAACAATCTTCTAAATAAATTGCTAGGTGGATGGGAAGCAATCAATGTAGCCTTAGCAAACTTATGATAGCCATAAAAACCCTTTTTATTCTATCTTGGAGAACTTCATATTTATTTAGTACTTGTGGATACATTGACACCTTGGTAGGGATGTCATTTAAAAACTTAAGCCTCCTTATTTAATTCAAACGCACCTTTTCACCAAGACTAACGAAGACAAAACAGCTTATATAAAACATACACAACAGCTGATATAACAGTGATCAGAAGGCTTGTACAACCAAAATATAGTAAATGAAGTACATAAATTTCAAATTAAATCAAATTGTTAACTAATTGAAATTTCGGTAACTACTGGTACGAGTATTAATAAAGGATCGTAGAACTATGTAATCAATTATATGATAATCTAATTAATAAAATATTTGTTATTTAGTACTCTATTTGGTATTTAATTTCATATCAACAATGCAAATATGTTTAACTGTTCTATTTTCTTTACTTGTTTGTTTACAATTGCTAATTCGTCTAAAAATTTATTTCCAAAAAAAAAAATATATACACATACAAAGCAATAATAATAACAACGAGTTATACATCATCATATTTATTTCGTGCTTCTTTTCATTTTCTCACTTTTCATATGGGTTCTATGAACAAATATTTTTAAGAAATCAGAAGTTTTCCTGGTGAAGTAGAAAGGTAACATTTACGTGCCTTCGGTAAATAAAGACTTGAAATGTTTACATGCAAATTACCTACTGTATTCTTCTTATCTTCATTTAGCACGTTAAATATGCTATCATTTTCTTTTATCAGAGAAAATAACAATCTGCAGAAGGAAACTATGAAAATAAACCACTTTATCACTTACCGACACGCTTTACTGCACTGTAAGCACTTGTTATGACTTTGTGGTCATGAATTCTGTACACATAGGATCCCTCCTTGACACAACATTTTGGAAAATTGAACTTTTACGTGGTGTTAATATTATTAACTATAGATCTAACATAATATACCATAGGTAGTTACACTTTAAGAAACACGCAGAAGAATCTGAATCTGACTTTACATGACTAAGGTACATACGTAATATCAATCACATACATAAACAAACTTCATCTGATTAAGACCATAACATAGTCCAGTTATTTAAAAGATCAAAGAAAATTGATACGGTTGCTATCATTTTTTTAGTAAATGTAATAATAAGTCCTCACAAATTTTTCATGTTTAAGAAAAGCGTTTTGGGCAGTTAAGTTTACGTACTCTGATCTTAAAAGCCGACAATGGCCTTGTGTTTTTCCGAACTTACCATCAACCTGTCTGCTCGTTTGCCCCGTACATGACAGAAAAAACAATCCAAACTAAAATTGTAAATGCGAAACTGTGTCTGTCTTTCTGTCTGTTCTCTCTTCAAGCTTAAACCACTGAACCGATTTAGATGAAATTTGGTATAGAGATAGTTTGAGTCCCAGGAAAGGAGAGATGGATGGAAGCTTGTATGGGGAATCAATATCTTTTATAATCGACATACACGTGGGCAGAGCCGCGGGCAAAAGCTAATACTTTATAAATATCCGAAGTTTCGATTGAATAGCACTAATCCTAGTCACGAATACACAGGATCATAGACCATGAGCGACCACTGATACTCGTATATGATGATTAGAGCAATTTGATATTGCTGTCATAAAAAGCAAATTGTGTATCCAATAAATTCCATATGTTATGAATAAATCTACGCAATGGACGTAGCATGTAATGTTGGAAGCTGTTCTAGATGAGACTTAGAAATCACTTAATTAATTACTCGTTCTAAATCTAATATTTAGTTTATGTATTTGTGTGATTTTAATTAATTCCTTACTTTTCCTGGGGCACCTGAGACCAGGCTCTGCTGTCGGGATGATTTTTAGGCGAAACACCACGAACTCCTGGCTTCTGTGTCCCCGAGGAGCCGGAGATCTGGAGATATTTTCCACACCGTCAACAAAAAAAGAAATATACATCTTATTTTGTCCACTTTTAAACTTTATTGAAACCGACCGTTGGTTCGCGGCCCCGCTCCGTGTATATCGGTTACCGCGGTAAAAAATTGCATGTGTCACTCGCTGATATTCTATTAGTCAAAATTTTTTAAATCGATGTAGGGGTTTAGGCGTGAAGGCGTAACAAAAAACAAACAAACTCACTTTCTCATTTATTATATAAGTATGGATGTTACTGAATATTTCAGAATTACTCTTGATGTATGGTTTCCAATTCTTAGTCAATTAACTATCATGACCATGAGTTCTCGTTCCTCTGACGACTTTACATAAAACGGAAAACATAAATACTTCAGTACCAGCTAATGAAGATACAACGAACCACGAAGAGTAACAAGTAGAAACAACCAAACGTTTTATTTAAGTTGTGAATTTAATTAAAAATTTTCGTTTATTATCAAAAACTTTGTAGATTACTTATTTTGTTTGCTACATAATAATTCTTTATTTAAGTTTTTTCATTTTCAGATTTAAGTTTCCCTTAAGAGAGGAATTTGAGTTTTTAAGTAGGAACAATAGAAAATATAGTACATTTAATATATAGAACATTGTTTTAACAGATTGATTAATGAAAGTGAAGAGTATAATTTGAGAATATAAAATTATCTTGTATTTAACCATTTTACAATGATTGGGAAGAAAACAAATAACAATGATTTACGTGTCCACTTTTTTAGTAATCCGGTTTCGCGGCATCCTTTCCCCTGTCTTGTAATCAAGTTTCAAGGATTTAATTAGTTTGACATACCTACTGGTAACTTTTCTCGTAACGAAGGATACTATGATAAACTCAAACATTTTAATCTAAGCGTCAAGCTTTGTTCTTCGGAATAATTAAGACTCACTATAATCGACCTCACATTAATCCATTCTCTTCTTGAGAATAATGAAGAGATAAATTAAAAGGCTGAAAAAGGAAAATACAATATTATTATATTTTTGGCTTCAAAACAATTGCATTTACTTGTCACTGCGACACTGCATGAACAGTTTGTAACGTACTGTAAATAGATAATATAATAGATAAGAAAATATAAATGTCACAAAGCGCTGTCGCACTCGACTCTAATGTATTTACCCGTCCCGCCAACTATTTCACTCTGAAATATTCGATATAAAAAAAAAACGTACGTACAGGGATGTTTATAGTGATATTTGAAAATAAAGTAAAAAAATAAAATACAAATTTTTTATTCTCATTGAAAGTATATGATAACTTTTGATAAGGTTTAAAGCCTCAGTAGAAGCACAAAAGTGCTTCCAAGTGGCAACAGACTGTTTAGAAGCCTCAAAAAACTCAGACAGGCTTTTTACATATTTGTATATTTACTGTTGTGTTACAATTAAAATAATGTCACGAGCCGGGTATTCAAAAAATAAAAGTAGTTGTAATTACTAAAATTGCACTGCATTTACAAAAACTCACTATTATAATTACAAATCTAAGTAAAAAACTATAATAAGTACCCTCAATGTAACAGGTAACATTACAATACCAATAGTCCCTTCTAGTCGGTTTGAAGTCGGTGCCAAGCCAAATAGGTGCTTGATAGAATGTAGCGCGGCAGCTGCAACAGTCTTCAGTCTTAAGTGGACGCACATCTCCAATTATATTATTATTTTCAACGCTTTAATAAGGAGTTGATACGTTTGCGCACGTAATTGATCTGGTTGGTCTTTATTAATTAACAAAATCTTCGATGTTTCATTAGAATTATTTTGAATTCTTAATTTTTCATTGTGCTAATATAAAGCTGACATAGACCAGTATTACTTATTGTGCATCGAGCTTGGCACCGACTTCAAACAGACTAGAAGGGACTATTGGTATTGTAATGTTACCTGTTACATTGAGGGTACTTATTATAGTTTTTTACTTAGATTTGTAATTATTTTTTAATTTTTAGTGCTCTTTGTCGGTGTTTTTTGAAGTCGGTTCAACTTTTTTTTTAAAAGGGTTTATTTTACCATTTTTAGTGTAGGACATGTTTGTAATGAGTAGATAAGTACGATATTTAAAACACTACGTACCGTAATGTATAGTAACAAACTGTAGTTTGTTAGATTATATTAAATATTATATTAAATTACTGCTGGACATAGGCCTCTCCTACATTAGCGTCCAAACTGATCAAGATCAGCTTAAATTCTTTTCTAAGAAACAGTCAAATTCTTGTGAGTTGCAACCGAACAAAATAACTTCCGATTCAATTGACACTGATCTCGAAGGTGAAGATAGGGAAGCTTTAGTGAGACTACTCAACAAATATGCTCAATATTTTATAGAAGGAATTCCAACTAGAAGGGTTAATACTGGTATGTTAGAAATTAACCTAGTTGACTCACACAAAATTTAAGAGTTTTTTCCAGAACTATTTTAATAAATTAAGTATAAAATTACTTACAAACGAAATGCGATGCCATCCATAGCAACAAAACGTCTATCCGAATTATTTTAACAAGATAAAATACAAAATTTCAACCTTTTCTTCTTATTAATACAACGAAAATTACTGTGGTGACATAAATACTGTAAGTTCTCTGCGCATCACATCGCGCAGTCTCTGACGGTTGCCATGGTTTTAAAGAAATACTCGTAGCTAAAACACGTTATCGCGGCTGTCAAATTCCCAATAATTGTGAGGGTTTCCCTCGATTTCTCTAGGATCCCATCATCAGATCCTGAATTGGTGGTAATGAGACCAATTCGGGAGCATACCCTTTCGATTACAAAAAGAATTTTGAAAATCGGTCCACAATTGACGGAGAAATCGCGTAACAAACATACATAAAAAAAAATACAGACGAATTGAGAACCTCCTCTTTTGTGTTTTAGAAGTCGGTTAAAAAGAAAACATACTGTCGAATCAAAAACCCTCCTTTTTTGATGTTGGTTAAAAATCGACTAGCATGAAGCTCCTAGTCGAGACGAATCAAATGAGCACAAACACGGCGGAATTGCTTTATTTTATTACAGAGTTCCCATGGCTATTTACCGTCTCCATCATCAGACCCTGAATATCACATAGGATCGGAGTCCTTATTAATTAGACTCAAACACATTCAAATTCGATGGTATTACATAATTTTGTTACAGAGATCCCATACTCCTAAACCATTCATCATCAGCTTCATCATCAGCTCAGCAACATCAGATGGTGACCATTAGATGCAAAAACATAGATTAAGATAATTTCTGATAAACAGTGTATATGCCTACAAAATTTGAGGGTTTCCCTCGATTTCCCCAGGATCCCATCATCAGATCCTGACCTGGTGACAATGGGACCCCCTCTGACGTATGACCTACCAAATAAAAAAAGAATTATTCAAATCGGTTTATAATTGCCGGAGTAATCGCGTAACAAATATACAAAAAAAAAAAAAAAATACAGTCGAATTGAGAACCTCCTCCTTTTTTTGAAGTCGGTTAACAAACAAGAAATCACTAAATAACTCATTAATGTTCCGGACAAACCCAAGTACATTAAGAAATCTACAGAGTTCTATAATCTTCCGATATTCGACACTAGAAGGCACAGCAAGTATCGGAATTATCAATCAATATTTTGTTGCGTAGTGTCCGATTTTTTTTTTTTTATATTAGAGGAGGCAGACGAGCCGACGGGTCATCTGATGTAAAGTGATCATCACCGACCATGAACGTCTGTAACTAAGGAGTCGCAAACGCGTTGACGGCTATTTAGGAAGGAGTACGCTCTTTTCTTGAAGGTTTGAAGGTCGTATCGGTCCGGTAATACCGCGTGTAATACTTTCCGCCATGTGGAACGATGGCAGAAAGTTGCGGCTGGTATTAGTCCGAACAATTCCTCCGAACATTCTCCATGATACATGGGGTCTACCAATAAGAACGTCCTGGTTTAAAAATTGAATAAAACACACAATTTTTTTTTGAAAAATGCATCCGATTGATTTATTTGAAAGATAATTTTATGCAATTTATGTTTTAAATAGTATATCGGCCAAATGACCGACGCGGCTCTTTTTGCAGACGGTTTTTTTTGCTCACGCCAATTTTCGATGACGAGGTGCACCATATCGGCCGGTATGTCAGCTACGGCTCGTAGAATGTTCGTTTTAGGTTACGAATTGTAGCTGGATTATTCCTGTACACTTTAGATTTAACGTAACCCCAAAGAAAATAGTCTAAAGGTGTTAAATCACACGATCATGGTGGCCAACTGATCGGTCCATTTCTCGAAATTAACGACTCACCAAACTTTCCACGCAATAATTCCATGTTCACTCGAGTAATGTGAGATGGTGCACCGTCTTGTTGAAAATAAAGGTCGTCTGCATCAATATCATCAAATTCCGGAAAGAAATATTCGGTTAACATCGAGTTACAGGGTAACAGGGTTTCCTTCGTCACTTTCAAAGAAGTTTTGGACAATTTCCAAGCGTTGGTTTAAAGTGAAACGTGACATGATAAAATGGAAAACCTTACTGAACACAAATGTCAAGAGACGTCAAAGATCCATCATCAAACATGGCCACTATGAGCTGTCAAAACCAGGTCTATCATCCCTATTGGTAGACCCGTTATGCGATAGAGAAAGGTAGACCTAATGTAAAGTATGGGTTACACTCTATTCTTACAACTTATTTGGAATAGTAAAATATTTGCAGTAGTCAAGTGTAGAATACAATCAATATCCGATCATACCCGCCTATACTAAAAAGGATATCGCACTAGCTCTAGGAATGCAGAGTGAAGCCACATCTTTACGTAACACCAAGGGATCGAGCCGACTGGTGATGTTTGGGCTATGGACAATTCGATACCGTTGAGCCTTACTTGATACTAGATGGCGCTGTCCTCCAGATTCCACACGACTCCCGATGGTTCATGTCCTACTCAATAAAGGAAACATTTAATCCTAGGGTGCAACAAGAAGACACATTATTTCTAGGCTTAAAGGAAGAACTAGTAACTTATAGGTAAAATAATTCTAAAGCACTCACGTCTTACCAAAATATAGGTGTATTGAGTGAGTTTATTATGATTGTGATGCAGACGCAATTTTACATTACAAAAAACCCGACTGTCTCGGAGTATCTTGATATCTATTCAATGTAATAAATGAAGTTTGCTTCTATTTGTGTTATTGTAACCAAACAGAATTTGCAAATTCTCTTTCGTATAAAGCCAAAAACGTATTTGTATGAAAAAAATACAACGAATAATCTAATGACAGCTAATGAAATTTATTTTTGCCTGTATGTAAGATCGTTTGGTTATTCGGCTGTTCGGCTATTAAATTTTAATCATCAATTCATCAGGTATTATAGACACCATCTCGCAGTGGCAAAATATGTATCAAATATGTATATAAATTGTATAATCGACCTAAGAATGTTGGTTTAACCATGAATGGACTCATCTCTTCACTATATATTGCTTTGACCTTTATCATTACGTATCATATTAAACCATTGATTAGTGTTACAATTTATATAATTTAACATCATACATAAATAGAGAATACCATTCTACTGTTATAGAAATATTTATGTCTAATAACTCAATTAATATAGCTACAAGCATCTTCCTAATCAATCATATCTTAATTATGGCATAAGTTACTGAGTCTCTTTCCATGATTGTCTAGATAGCATCCTGTTCTTAAATTGAGTTATTTGTTTGTATTATGAAAAGTTTGGTAGTACTTATGCTTGGAAGTTTAAAGGTGGGTCTACCTGGACGAGCGGAGCACGAGCCACGCACAAATTCGTATGGTGTGGACCGACTTACAAGCTTCGAACAAGCGCAAATTTCGAACGAATTTATGCTCGACTTAGGTCTTGTTTAAAAAAAAATAGAAATTGCGAATTAGATTAGAAATAGAAATAAGAAAAATGTTTCTTTTTTGGATTGGAACTCTTGGTGGCCGCCCATTTCAAACTTGGCGGTGCACTGTCGCAGATGAGGTGAAGAGAATTGGCAAGACGTGCATAAAATAATGCTTAAGTGTCACTCAAAAGTTTAAATTTGACAAAGTAAAAAAAAAACTAAAAGCGAAATACGAGAGAAATTTTAGATTTAGAATTTAGTATATACACATGTAGATATATATACATGCGCTCAAAAAGCATTACGCTTTTTCTTCAGTCCGTTAAAAATATTGATATTACACTTCTTTCTCTGCTATTGCCTTTTCTATTCTAACAACCAATTGTACGTTATTGAACTTGTCACACCTAATCGGTTCAATAATAGTTGAGGGTCGCCACTGCGACGACTTTTTTTCTAATAAAACCGCATAAGTAGGTACGTGTTAGAGTCAAAGTAAATAATATATTCCGATCCTCGTTTAGAATTAATCGTATGTATTTATTTCTTGTGAATAGGAAAAAGGTTTATACACGTAATACGTAGTTTTTTTACTTCGTTAAGCTCTAATAGAAAGAAGAATGAGTCGCTTGATTTACCTTTCTTTTTATTAAATCTTCAAAATATGTGTAACTGTTTCATGTTTACTTACCTAAATAATGGAAATATAAATATATTTACGTATATTTTAATTTGTAAAACGTCTTTCATAATAGGATCTTGATAATAGTATTTAATAACTTCAATGTGACAGTAATAAACTGTATTCTTCATTAATTTTTAATTTAATTATTTATTTTTATTGATTATTAAAAAATATCTCATTATTATTCATAACTTTTATTGCTTTCAAATATAAAAAGGAATTTTCCGAATCGGTTCACAAATCAGGGAATTGCGCAAAAGTGGCTAGAAAGGTGACTTATCCATGAAGTGAATGTTAATCAACCAAAACTTAGACAGCCCTCTTAATGGCACACAGCCTGGATAAGGTGTAGAGTCCTGGTTTCTGCTCGTTTTATTTTATAACTGGGTTGGCTCAGGTACTATCAAGAACCAAAATATTTCAGATTTTTTACATCCTTAATGCCGTTTACGTGATAATAATTGTTGTACAAACAAGTTTGCGATCTAACATATCTTACTAAAGGCATAAAAAAAAATTTACATCTTTACAAATAATTTAATGTACTTGTCAAGCATGCATGGACAAGCATGTGCCGATGCGACAAATTTTAATAAAGATAAAACATCCCCCTGCACCTTGGCGAAATAAAGGAGTAACGGAGAAAGACAGCAAGAGTTCAGTCGAAGTATAAAAGTCACCCTACAGCATCAAACTGGAAAAAATTGGTGCTTATTAGAAATCTCTGCAATAAGATATGTAGGAAAGCTCAGCGCCGACATATCCACAAATCGGTTGAAAATTACGGAGTGGCTACCAAGACTGCGACGCTGAATTATTTTTCTTCTCTGCCGATTCCTAACTGTTCCCTAATCTTTTTTAGTCAATTTGCTGCATATGATATAAGGAAGCTTCTAATCAGCGTTAATATGGTTCTTCCTATCCTGGATGTTATCCGACCTGTAATTAGCCATATTCTCAACTATTCCATATCCACGTTTTTCCGTCTGCATGGAAAATGGCTCAAGTTATTCCTCTCCCCAAGAAATGTAATCCGTCCGCCTTTTCAGATTACCGTCCCATATCTGACCTTCCTTTTCTTTCCAAAGTCCTCGAGCGTCTCATTCCCACACAGTTGAATTCATTTCCCCTTAAGAATCTGTCTTCTTAATCCTTTCCAGTCAGGTTTCCATCTAGGTCATAGCACTACCACAGCTCTAGTCCATATTGCGGACGATGTTAGGTCGGGCATGGACGAAGGAAAGCAAACGGTCTTTGCTTTACTTGACTTTCTTAACCCCTTCAACTCTGTGGATTTTGATGATTTGGACCTCGGAGTGTCGTTCTAAACTCAAGTGGCTACCAATATGCTTTCGCCGGAATCTTCATATTCTTTCTCTTTTATACAGTGTTCTTTTCCATCCCCACACACCCTCTTGTCTCAAAGAACGTTTTAAGTTCTTACACAACACACGTATGTATGTGTATTTATCTATTTGTAATGTGAATGAATGCTTTTGTTGATATTTTTAAATATTCACGTGATAATGCGTTACGTATATGTAAACTACCCAACTTTTTAAATATCTAATATCCGTATTGTGGTTGTTTGAAAGAGATTGCCCTGAGCGAAAAGACCGCCGATTGTTACGTCTATATATTAGCTATATATTTGTAAGTAACTTATGTGTTAACTGTATACAATAAAGATATAAATCAATAAAATAAATAAATGAGTTTGGCTTAAGAATCAAATATCTAGAATTGACAAACTTTGTCTGATTTTCTCACGATATTCGCAATAAAAGTAGGATTATACATACTGCATGTACATTTACAAGAGATATAGTAGTCATTGATGTACAAGATGGTAAAAACATATCCATTACGATTGATTGATTGATCACTGCTTACTTTGAAACTAGATGGCGTTGTGTATCAAATATTCATAATATTATTGTATATTATTACTGTCTCCTCAATCAGGCTATAAGAAGCCTTATCTCAAGGTTAAAATTTCCAATGTCGCATGATGGACGAACGTGCAATTATCGACGTCTATTAAATTACCCTACCTGTTAGTTTCGTCATAATTTCTTAAATAAATTTTTAATTAAGTTTATTTCATCTAATAATATCATAAATCAAGTTATTTATATCTATCAAAAGATTGTTGAAAGATTGAATGTTATATTTTAATCTACTACAGTGTGTAGTAAAAATCGTGTTTATACCGTCAGCGGTCGGTGACGAACTTAAAAATAAGCGAGTGTGTAAACACCACATGTTCGTGTGGTGACGGATTAAGAATACGGAATGTCACCACCCCTATTCATCCCGTGGGTGTCGTAAGAGCCGACTAAAGGAGCAAACTACGCAGGACAGGAGAAGGAAAACTTGAAACAAACATTATACCAACCCGTTTGGCCAGCGTGATATAGTAGGCCAAAACCTCCTTTCTAAGGAGAGGCCTGTGTCCAGCAGTGGACTGTTATAGGCTGTTGGTGACTGAAACACCACAGGCCAAGCTAAGTAACGATTCCTTCAAAGTGTACCGAAAAAGCCGTAAACATCCCGATTGCTAACTTGGGAATCGAATAGCTATCAATTCATATGCACTTTGACGTAAGTATATGATAGATATAATATAAAAAATATAAGTTAAACGCAGCTTGTATGTTGTAGTAACCAGTTTGAATAGATATTGCATATTTATAAATTGTAACAGAAACAAACTAAAGGCCTACTCGAACTCTCGAAATCGAACTCTATAACTGACCTGTAACAAGGACTTTACTAAAGTTTCTGACCACTATAACACATCAGTAACATTCTTTAAATCTTAGAAAAAGTAAAATAACATTAGGTTTCTTACTTAAAAAAAATTGAGATTCCGAGATTCAGATTTTGAGTAACCAGATAAGTAATATTTATTAGGTTAAGAGTGAATATTTATTTTAGACACGTGTCATAGGTATGATTAGACAAGGAAACGTCTAGGTTGATTTTTACTTAGTTTCTTTGATCATGTTCATATTAGTATCGTGTATATTTGAGACGAGTGAAGAGAGGCATAATTAGACATTAATTAGTTGACATGAGTTGTTCAAAGTTTTATTGGCGTGTATCATTTTAGACCTTGTTATGCGACTGACATCATTTTCTATAAATATGTTTCATTTTGCAATGAACGGTATTTTATTCAAAGTACTTTTTGAGACTGCTACATTAGTTCATTAATAAGTCTTGGACGCTATAATTGTAAATCATAATATTATTTATCAATTGATGTGATAACGGTCATAACTAATTTACTAAAGAGTCTTAAGGGTCCAAAAGTGAATTTAATACTTACTTTAAAATTAACGAAATGAACTGTTTATTAGTCAATTCCTTAACAATTAAAAATTATATTCGTTTAGCAGTTTGTAGTTTACTGTGTTAACTATTTCACTTGACATATATGTACATATGCAGTAGAGCAACAACGAACATTTGTAAGTCTTCGTAGCGTGAACGTGATATTTCAAATTACCCTTTTTACTATTGCATACTGAGAATCAGGACAAGTCGGTTGAAACTGGTATGTCATTTTGTAAATAGAACAATTGTTGCGTTTGGAAGCAAAAAGAAGCGTGAAATGTTTAAAAAGATTTCAGAAAGAATTCTGAAATTAAATGACACACGTTTTTAAATAAACCCGTATAGATAATTTGATTACAGGTTAATTGGGTTGAATAGAATTGTACGTGCCAGGGGGCACGCTTTACAACTTTGTTTTTTTTTTTATGGGATTGGGCTTTTTCAACAACCCTAAAACAAAGAGATATAATATGTACAACTTTGATACTGCTACTATATGAATAGGGCCTAGTTAGGTGCGGCGTTAACCTGACAATCCAAGAAATCATATGGTCCGGGTTCTCCTCGAAGTAGGGCTCCCGGGCCTCCCTGAGGCCGGCGTCGGGTTGGTTTTTAGTGGCAACACCACATACTACAGGCTCCTACGTCCCATAGGAGCCGGCGATCCGAAGGGTATAGTACATAGGGAAAAAGTATAGTCTTATTTGCTTACACAGCGAAACTCTGATTCCATTTGTATTTTTTGTGTGTATCGTTATCGCTTGCCGAGACTTACGTGATACTTTAAAGGCACATGAGCTGCTTAAATGATTTCTAGTTTCTAGAATACAACATGAGAAACTCTATAGCTTATTGTGATATATTTCTAGTACGGGAATTGTCTATTTAAACGTAAAAAATATATAACGTAAACCCAAACTAACAAACTTCTCTAAACTTTAATTTCAACTTCCTTTAATCTGTACAACAGAAAATAAAAACAGCTCAAGTTTCATTGGGTAGGACTGTTACAGAAATCTCAATTGTTTTTTTTTCTTTTGGGATATACTTTGCTTGTAGAAGATCTACAATGAAGGCCTGTTGGAACATCAGATCAAGCGTCGCATGTGAAACTGGATTGGCCACTCTCAGCTCAGGATCGAACGCGATGGAGGACTACAGACTGTGAATGACCCATCTTTTGGACATAGAATATTAATTTAAGTAGGTCATGTATAATAACATAAAGAAGATCAACTATTAAAAAATATGCAGAAAAAAGTATGATTATGAGTGATAAGTGAAATTATGAAATCATTCTCATTGTAAGGCGTTAAAAATCGAGATTTTTTATTCTTAACATCTATGGTGCTTATTAGCGAGATCGATGTTTCCGATAACCTAAATTTTGGACGTGTGCATATTTTGCTATAATTCATATTTAGCAGGCGCACTATGAAGTCTTATAGGAAACAACTCAAAGATTGAATTTGAACTTGAAGATATAGATTTTGTACACAACATGAAAAAATAGGGTTAAATTACAATGTAGGCTCTGTCTAGTTTGGGATTAGACTGCCGTGTTCGAGATTTGTGAAGTTATTATTATTGTAATTAATATAAACAAATAAAACTAAATTATATTTATATTAAAAAAAAAATATAAATATAGTTTAGGTTAATTCAAATAGTCACATCATTTAAAAACTTGGTGCTGTGGTAACATATCGTGTCATAATTTGACCATAACCCTATTTCGTGTTTGTTTGTCGCCAAACATGGTTCGATTACGCTTTAAAGCTGATAGTAACTGTTTACTATCAGCTAAGTACAGTGGAATATAAATACCAGCTAAGTTACAGTGGAATATAAATATTGCATCCTGTGGTAGTTTATGTTCAAATTTTTTATAGGTAACAGAGAGAAAGAGGAAGATATCTTCTAATAGGTTTCTTAGCCCAGCTTATAGAAATATTAATTAAAATGATTACCTCACTGAACAGTTTGACTTTATCAATCTGTACATAACACCGGTTTAAAATCAGTTATGTTTTTATGCGACACCGAATGACTTCTTAGGTTAATTAGTATTATATTATAATATCAGTGTATTATAGACAGGTATAGACTTAACAGTATCACAGACAGGAGAACAATGAATGACAATCTGGTGTGGTCACAGTGCAATCCAACTTAGTGACTGCCTCAATGGTACTGTGGTAGAGAGGTAGCATACGCGACTGCTGTGCTGAGGTCTCGGGTTCGATGCCCGAGTTGGACCCAAATGTTTGTATGATCTACAAATATTTGTTTCGGAGTTTGGGTGTTATCTAAGTATAGTATGTATGTATTTACAAAAAAAAAGTATATTAGTCTATCAGTCAATTTAGCTTTCATAATAAAGCTCGGCTTAGTTTGGAACTAGATGGCGTTGTGTGTCAGATGTCCGAAAATATTATTATATCTTAGTGACGTGAGGTGAGTGATGTTACATCTATACAAAGAAAACTGTATTCTAAAAAATAATAAAGCACCCATACATTTGAGGGTAGTATTTATCTAAAAAAAGAGGTATTCTCTAGTGTGGAATTAGGAGCAGTCATTCAGTCGTTACAATATGCTAAATTAGACTAGAATAGATGCAATGAAAGATAGAGTAAGTATATATAACTAATGGTATTGATTATTATTAGAAATTAAGAGGAGATAGTTTTTTTTAAATTAATTTATTCTATTTCTCTCACAATATTGTCTTAGAAATAAAATATTAAAATATAGAGCTACTTAGTTTAACATGTTTAAACAAATTTCTAGCTAGCTCTCTTAGATGCTATTTACACCTCGGGACAACATAAAAAAAAACTATAGCTAAAAGATGTAGTTCAGTGCTTTCAAATTAAAAACACTTGACTGTCACTGATTTATGATATTGATTGAAATATTTATTTTTAACCAGTCAATAACAAATCTTTATATTAACTTTACGAGAAGCCCAAAATCGATCTAAGTGGCGTGCAATGGGAGAGGCCTACGTCCAGCAGTGAACTGCGATAGGCTGATGATGATGATCAACTTTATTAACTTTAACCTCACTCATCTCACACACTTCTGTCTGATCCCAAACTAGGTAGAGCCTGTACTATGGTAGCCAGACTGCTGATAAACATATTTATATATTTCTAAATACATACATATTATAGATAAATTACACCCAGACAGAAAAAAACGATCGTGCTCATAACACAAATATTTGTCCTGGGTGTTAATCGAACCCATGACCTCCGGCTTAAATAAATAAAATAAAATAAATAAAATATAGTAGGATCCTGATAGAACCGTTGTTCGGCATATGTATATGAGTTGTCTCGACCAGGGTGATACACTCCCTGACTGGAAACCTATGATAGTTAATTCCTTCATGGCATTTAACCTTTTTTTTTTATCGGTGGCATATCGGTCTCGAACCGACTAAAACCGCACGCCGTCTTGGGTACTAATAGCCGGGGAACCAGGTGTACCCTAGAAAGGAAGTCCCTGGTGCTCCGACATGGGATCATGGCATTTAACCTTGAATACACTCTTTTCTAGGTTGAAGACAACCTTACCAACCAACCAACCTACCGTAACGGACCCTTCCAACCTAAGTCAGGGGAGTGGGGAGGGAAGTGGGTAAATATAGTTGCAGGTGTCAACGAGCGGTGGTAGCAACTTACAGTCAAGGTGACAAGTTACCTGATTGTTGCATTTGAATTGATACGTACAAGAAAATGAATCATCAATAACCTTCTACGAATTCGAGTTACTCCATAATTTAAAAAAATACAGATGGTATCTGTTGTTATGAACTGAACAAACACATAACCACACCGCACAAAGTTCATTACACTCAACTTACCAAGGACAAATCAACAATTGTAATTGTTATTGTATTTACTCCGATCGGCACAAAAGAGCCTGGTACGCCATTATTTGCATAAATTGCAAACAATTATTGGATTGTCTTAAGTACTTTCTAACTTTATGTAATCCTCTGATTCAAGCTTTGTTTGTTGATATTTCACATCTTTATATTGGTGTAAATTGTGATAGCCATAACAAATATACTTTGACGTACGGTATATAAAGGCACGCTGGACCAGAGTGATGTGTGAGCACTTTGTGGCTCTTAAATGCAAGGTGTCTATTGGCGACGTTGGTCACTTACCGTTACCTCATAGGATCTTGATCTATTTTGCATATTTTTAAAGACGTTTTACCGTCTTTCGTCTTCGTCGGATCTCATCTACACAATTTCTATAGCAGCAGTGTCTATAACCTTACATTACATCAGATTGCCTCAGACCGAATTATATTTTTTAACTTAATTTATCTGTGTAGTAGCTGGCCTGCAAGTTTAAATAAATAAAAACTCAGACATCTTTGCGTAGAAATATTTTCTCAACTTGTACCTACTTGATTAATCATGTTTATCTTTTTCGTAGAATGCCTGTTCAGGCATCACTTGACGGACTTTCTTATACCTATAATTATGTCAACAAAATTATTTTAACTTTATCATTCTTAAATATTTAAAATTTTCTAAATATATTTTCCAGGAAGCACTCTTCTAGATAGGTTTATATCAATTAGGTCATAGGACTAGTAAAACAAGCTTCTATATTAAAATAATAACTAAATACGGCTATTTCTACTGCTTAGTTTAGACTCATAAGTAAATTTCATTTTTTCTTATATGGAAAAGAATAAAATTAAGAACACGAAAAGAAAGAAAAAGTGAAGTTAGGTTTAGATGCGTTAAAATGTTAACATTTTCAATGTCATAATGCAAAACGAGGTTGGTTCCGAGGCCTATTAATATATATATTGACTATTATTCAATTAACAAAGGATTATTATACAGAATAACGGTAAGTAAGTACGGTATTTCAAGTATCAATTTTGTCCCAAGCTGTCTCAGATAACATATCTAATAAAGCTTAATAATTTTGCAATGCAAGAAACATTAGGTACTGAAAACCAGCCTATTTCTTTAAAAAGCAACATACTTTCCAGTGATAATTTGTCTTAAATTAACCTTGGTCGGGGATTTTCAGTAAAGGGACTCATAGAAATCGTAATAAAAAGACACTTAAGCCACTTAAGTGTCCGCTCATAACGATTTCTGTGAAAGAACTTTATATTAATAACTTTGCCAATATATGGTTACTTGTACTGCAATACTTTTTTATCTACTTCCTTTTATGTTATAAACGTTTTCAAAATTAAGCGTTAAAGTGATGCGATAAAATTAATGCGATAGAATTAATAGTTTACCTTAGGAATAAGCGTTTACTCAAAACGTAAGGCGCTTTACTCAAAACATGCGTGCATTTTTATTCCGTTTTTATACTTGTAAATTAATGGCTGATCTGTCTGGTCCCGATGGCTGGACCTGGTGGTGTACTGGTTGGTGATTAGTGTATAAGAGTTTATGGGTTCGATTCCCACAAATCCCCATTGCCTAAAATATGAACTAATTTAAATGCTTATAAGTATGTTTATATTGTAAAAACAACTGTGAATGACAACTGTGAATATTCATTAATTCCTGCCTCAGTGGTGCATTGGTAGCGTATGCGACTATTTGTATGCCCAAATGTTTGTATGATCTCAAATATTTGTTTCGGAGGTTGGATGTATGTATTTACAAAACAAAGCATATAAGTATTCTATCAGTCAATCTAGTTTTCATTGTACAAGCTCTGCTTAGTTTGGAATTAAATGGCGTTGTATGTTAGATGTCCGAAAACATTATCATTATTCATCCGTCATTACCAAGAGAATATGAATCCCTAATGTAGCCGCTAATCGCGAGTTATTATAAAGTAGTGTAAGTTAACATAAGCGTTGCAACGAAAATTTTCTGTACTAATTTAATAAAATGACTACGAGTAAAAGGCTACTTCTTTTCTCAGCCGACAGACGTCCACTGCTAGGTATAGGCCTCCCCCAAGTTTTGCCAAATATAATTTTAGTAATTTCATATAAACTATAAACTGATACATGCTTCATCGAAATGGTGAGGTTCTACTCCCCTAGGTATAGGTAGGGTAGGTCCCTAAGGTATACTATAGTACTCACTATCGAAGAACATGTGCATGAATATTGTGAATCGAGAGTATCTCGATTGTCAGAAAAGACGGCAACAAAAGACGAAGAATTTCATGATGTTTCCGACGAACTTCATTCAATGCTCGACTGGAAAAGAACAGGATTTTCAACTGTGCAGTGCATTTAATAGCGTTGACTTTCACTTGTGATTTCCATTTGTTATAATAATATGGAACAAAAGATGACAAGTAAATAAAATAATGAGTACAGAATACATTTCAGTATCCTCGCATGTAAAAATTTAGTTGTTAAGATTAAAGAAGCCGTTTGGTGACGGCTTCCGTGTGGTGACGGCTTCCTTGTGGTGACGCCGTCTTTGTGGTGACGGATTAAGAATACTGAGTGTCACCGACCCTATTCATCTCGTGAGTATCGTCGACTAAGGAAGATGGGACAAAACATGATAAGTAAATAAAACAATGAGTACAGGATACATTTCAGTATCTACGCATGTAAAAAAATATTTTTTAGGTTTAAATAAGCCGTGTGGTGACGGTTTCCGTGTGGTGACGGATTAAGAATACTGTGTCATCATCCCAATTTATCTCGTGGGTGTCGTCGACTAAGGAAGCAAACTATGTTCACAGGATAACAACACTGCAAAGAGAAAAAAATACTTGACACAAACCCTATACCGACCTGTCTGGCCAGGGTGGTATAGTAGGCCAAAACCTCCTTTCCAAGGAGAGACCTATGTCCAGCAGTGGACTGTTAAAAGCTGCTGATGATGATGATGATGATTAACAGATACAGTTTCTCTCTAAAACTTGCATAGAAACAACTTACAACAAAAAATGGCTCTTGTTCGTTGACACGAAAGGTCACTGTGGAAACAAAGAAAAGACACATAGAATAATATGTTACTTTGGTACAGTAACAACTTCTTCCACACGCTGTAAAAGAAATAGGTATGATATTTAAGAAAGGGATGGCCTTCAGATCTATAAAACCCACACGGCTAAACTCTCAAACTCAAAGGTCATGTCATAACTCAAAGGTGTGTTGTGTGAGTTATACGCTAGATATGAAGGTAAAATCTGTTACTAATGGGACAAAGGGGGGACCATGCATTGCTTTTGGGCCGACTAGAGCGTAGTTCTACCAATCTCTAACAGAAATCAGATGCTAATATTTTTTTCGTTGATTTTCGCTGAGGTAACCGGAATAGAACTGCTATCTTCCCTCCCACTAATTCGGAAAGGGGGGGAGGGATGACACTCAAGGGGTGGCAACGCCCTTGTGACTTAAGTTGCAAGTGTCCATGAGCAGCGATAGCCCCTTACCATCAGGTGACTCACTGCATTGTTAAATGAAAATATAATAACGAATTCTTACAAAAACATTATAGATATACCCGTAGTTTATTTCAAACTTTTAATTAAAAACTCGCAATTTACTCGTTTCAAACCTAATACCAACCCATCTGGCCAGGATGGTATAGTAGGCCAAAATCTCTGTTCTAAGACTGTGTCCAGCTTTTAAAGGTTGTTGATGATGATGAAATTCATTTGATGTACTTCAGAACTGTAATAACATGAAAAATAATAAACAAATATATTGGCTCAACATATTAAGCGTTAAAATAAATACAAAGAAATAAATTGGTTTCATGAATACCACGACATGAATAAAATAATGAAGCACGTAAATAATATAGAATGTCAGTCGTGGTATCGACTTTTGTAGGTTCGTAGTGACCTTTATATCGATGATATATTGGTTTGCTTTGAACAAATCCTAATTATATTTCATGGTAATGTCGACAGTGAATATATGAAAAATAAGTCTGTAAATAAGCTAATCGTCTGAGTTACAGGAATAATTATTTTTTGTTTCAAATAAAAAAGGCAGTTTTAAAAATAGTGTATTTCTGTCAGAATAGATATTTATACCAATACATACATATCGATATAAATGTTCTATCATCAGTTAAGTACGTATGATAAAAGCAAACATAACCTATAAATTAGCTAGCAAACACTAATTAGAACATCAAACTGAATTAACTATATCGAGTAATTTTCTGTTCCTTTAATAAATCCATTGGTTTTCATATTATTAAAGACTACTAAATACATAAATTACGGATTGTAGACGAATGTTTAAATTTTAAAGTAATTTTAAAGGTTCAACACGAATTAAAATATATTATGTTTTGACGCAAAAAGGAGCGACACTATAGCATTAACTAAGTGTATTACTCGTAGTATTTATGTTGCCTGCACGGATGGCGTAGTGGTTTAAGAGCTCACCGGCGTTCCGGCTCACTACTGCGCGAGTGTTGTGGGTCCGATCCCCACATGGGACGACACTTTGTGTGCTCCACAATTGTTGTTCTGAGTCTGGGTGTTCTTAGTGTCCGTTTCATGTATTAGAGTAAAGTACGCCGCTACACAGGATTTATTCTTAATGCAGGAGTTGTCTTTTTGCAAACAATATCAGCTCTCTAGCTCGTAAACGAGTAGGCCTATTTGTTTGATTTGTTTTTCGTGGTTGAACGGTGTCTTGCTATAATAGAAAGTTATTTTTTAATTATTGTAAGGATTTCAGTCGCTTTATTTATTTTTAATCGGCCTGGTCCCGCTGATAACTGCCGGTGCTACCCGTTTTGGGGTAACACACAAAAAAAGATGTCATTCATGAATAATGTACTAAGAAAAGATATCTAAATATTCTTTATTTTTTAAGTTATTTAACGTGCATATTAAATATGCCATTATTTTCCATACATTTACAGTGAAAATAAAATTAACGTGTTTTAAATTGAAAAAGATAGATTAGTGATTATGGTGTGAGTAAGATTAAGCTCTAAAGTTGTAATCCAGATAATTTCACAGACGAAAATCTGTGGTATACATCTGTTTATTCATTGAGTTAATGTGTACGCAAGAATGTTTATTTCGGATATTAATTTAATAGTTAATTTGATATAAAATTTGTTGATAGATTGAGTTTGGCTAACAGTTTCAATCTTATAAACAAACCGTGAATTTAGGTTAAGAAGATTACACATGGTAACTACTACTAGTCTCATAGATCAGTAGAAAAACTGCTGATTTCTATTGAGCACATAATATTTTTTCGCATACATCGTACATCATAAATTTTCTTTTACTTACTTTTGCTAAATATTTAAATATCTGAAGTTATAATCTGATTTTAGTTAAATACTACTAGTATTTAGAGTCAATGTGAGACTTATATCTGCTTTTTTTTATTTCGTCTTCCACTTTACTAATGTATAATCGAAGAAGATTTTTGATCTCAGTTTTTTTAATAGTGTGCATGCTTATACTTTTTAGATAGGGATTATTAATTAAATAAGTAATCTACTACTACTTTACTCTAATTTCTTTATCACTCTATTTTTTCGTTTCAAACACCTCGCAAAAGCATTTCTTTATCACCAAATTTTAATTCAATTTATTAGTATTAATATAATGTTAGGTTAGTTAGCCTACACTGAGTGTGTTTCTTATTTTGGATTAGGATCATTGTTGCGTTGTTTATTGCGTTAGTGTGGAAGTAATAGATTCCAACCTTTTATATTGTCAAGTTAAGTTTGAACATCAAGTACATAAATTGAAGTCATTTAAATGTTCGTAACAAAAGTTTGAACAAACACAGGTTTAAAAGTTGAATAAAAATCGTTTTGATTCTATTTTAAACAATATTTTAAAAAGTTTATATGTTTTTACTATTTATCCATAGTTTTATCCTTGTTTTATTTGCAAAATATGTTTATTGATTGACCGTAAAGCCCCGAGGTACCGAGGTTTCACTAGAGGTAGCGTAATTTGTCATGTGACTTTGACGCCTAACCAAAAAAATAAATAGACAAACGACCTTTCCATACTTCTAATATAGTAGTGTGTACATAATTTAAATCATGAAAACTATATTAAAATTTTTTTTTACATTCAAACACAGATGACAAATAAGGGTTAAATTATAACCGTCACTTAATCTTTTTATTTAAACATTTTGTGCCAGCTAGATAATAGGAACATCTTCAAATAAGATTGTTTTGATTAATAAATGTTAAACAGTAAAGGAAAAAATACGATTATGTCAGAAGTAGGCTATTATTAACAGTCGCGTCTGTTACCTGTTAACGGCATGCTCTAGTTTCTTTTAAACGTACAATAATTGGGGTAAGTGTATTGTAGTTTTTCGGTCAATTACTAAGAATTATTACCATTCAGTAGAAACGCCGGATCCAAATATTAAACACAGTTCTATTAAAATATTTTAAAAACATTAAGGTACTTTTATTCTTTTATTTAGAATAACGGTGGCCTGTGATGTATAAAACTACCTTTTTTTTTACTAAAACGTTTGATTGCACGATTCCGAAAGAATTCCAGGAGGCTTCCCGGATGACGGTATCGTGGTTTACATCCAATTTTCATACCACCAGTACTGCCATATTACAACAAAACGCTAATTTGATTCAGTTCATATTTGCCATTAAGCTTTTCACAGGAACACACATACTGAAACTAAGCCCTTCACAACACTGTTACTAATGTGTAATATAAATTTATGTATATGTACTGTTAGTCCCTTACAATCTGTTTTTCCATCGTAAAGAGGACAAATAATCAGACTGGTCGTTTGATGGTAAGTGACTATCTCTATCCAAAGTTAAAAGTAAACAAAAAACTTGTTTCACATCGGTTTTCTGCGTCCCCGAGGTACTCCGGTCGTGTTGATCCATACAAGCCGAAGTAAAACTCCTCTACGTCAGTGTAGAAAAATAATAACTGCAGTACTAGATTGAAAAGTAAATGTAAAATTACGTTGTATAAATTGGTTTTAGTTGAAAGATAGAAGCATAGTTAATGTATGATTAATGTATTGACAATAAATATATTTTCTCAGCGGTTGAGCTGTGAAAGCGTATCAGACAGACAGAGTTACTTTCGCATTTAAATTTCTGTGGGGATTGAATGATATTAACTTATTAATATACATATATATATATTTTACAACTCCCGCACTAGGAATAAATCCTGTGTCGCGGGGGACTTTACAAACATACATGAAATGGACACAAAGGACACCCAGACTCAGAACAACAATTTGTGAATCACACAAAGTGTCGTCCCATGTGGGGATCGGACCCACAACACTCAGCGTAGTAGTGAGCGGCGTGGCGACCGCTTAAACCACTACGCTATGAAGGTTGCATATAATATTTAGATTATTGATTTATAATATAACTTATGATCTATCAATAGAATAATTTTAAATTTAAATTGCCACACCATGTCTCACCATGGTGTGGCAATTTTTAATTTTCATTACACTATTCATGAAGATAGGGACAGTGACAGCAAAATAAATAATAAAGCTACTTTTGCAAACAGATTAATTAATAATAATATAATAAAATGAAATAAACTACGTATTCTGAACTTATTTAATTTATTTTATAAACAAAAAACCGTGTGGTGACGGATTAAGAATACAGAGTTTCACCACCCCTATTCAGCCCGTGGGTGTCGTAAGAGCCGAATAAGGGAGAAAACTATGCAGAACAATAGCACTGCAGAGAGAAGGAAAATTTACACAAACCCTATACCAACCCGTCTGGCCAGCGTGGTATAGTAGGCCAAAACCTATTTTCTAAGGAGAGGCTTATGTCCAGCAGTGGACTGTTAAAGGCTGTTGATGATATACAAATAATATTGTAAAGGATGAAACCGTAAACAACTTATTAAAATCGAAATGCTCATTAACTTGCCCATGTTATATTGATGAAAATACTCTTCAAATGCTTTTGGTTGTTAAAAAAATAAAACAAATACTTTGTGGTTAACTGGGCCAACAATTTTCATTCAAAGAATTGTATACTTTTGTAAAACTCGGTTGTTCAAAGGAATTCTGGCCTTGTTTTCTTTTACTAATTTATTCTTCTTTATTATAACAATTTTCATATAAATAGATAAAAAGGAGTCCTGAGTTATATCTTCATTTTAAGGAGTCCAACCATTGGCATTGTCTTATGTCGAGTACAAAAAATAATAAATATCACAAACTAGGCAGAGCCTGTGCAATGGTAACCAGACTGCTAATAAACATACTTATATATTTTTAAATACA
Source organism: Arctia plantaginis (assembly GCA_902825455.1). Taxonomy (NCBI): domain Eukaryota; kingdom Metazoa; phylum Arthropoda; class Insecta; order Lepidoptera; family Erebidae; genus Arctia; species Arctia plantaginis. Next base: position 6,388,582 of record CADEBD010000857.1, on the reverse strand, counting down.
TATATATTATAGATAAATTACAAGAAGATTAAAAACAAAGATTTTAAAGTAATAATTATTTAAACTTCCTTTTTATTTTCTTATTTACGCGACGATGCTTTTTTACGCGACGCGACTTTTTTATAAAACCATTTTTTTGTGAAAGTATTTTGGATCCGGAATGATGACCAATCATTTTTATTGTCCTGCCGTACTAACGCCGGTAAAACAAATTGATTCAATTTATAGGACAAGGTTCATATCTGTTTTAGTACTCCATAAAATGACATTGTTTCCAATGAAATCGAACCTCTATATAAATGCGTTCGTTTTCCTTTTGCTAAGCCTCTGATAAACGAACATCATTTGTTACATTACACTCTGAACTTATTTCCTTTTACCGTATAATAAGTTTTTTATATTGAACAGAGAGTGTAAAGAACAAGGTCTTAGATATACTCAAAAATTCTGTATTTTCTGCTATTATTCATAATAGGATGTTTCTATGATTAGTGTACCCAAACTTGGGCTCAAAAATGGATCCTAAAATGGATTCCAAAACTTTAACAAAGCTATAACAAAGGAAATTAAGTAAAATATCAAATGTTTTGTAACAAAATTATATTATTTGCAATGTCATTAGGAACTTTGAAAACCCATTAATAATAAACAAAGTTTATAAATTATGGAATTGCCAACAGACGGTTTGTATTTTGACAAGTTTCTTAAAGATTTCGTTTCTTATATTAAATTCTTTTGTTATATTTTTGTATTGTTGTTGCTTTTTTTAGTAAGATTTATTCGTTCTTTTTTATTACCTTTTTTTTAATGCATCAAAACAAACAGAAAAAGAGGAAAATACTCGTACAAGTATATGATGGAATAATCTTTAAATTTGCATCACATTTAAACCATTGTTTAAAGCTTCTTCACGCGTTGGCCGAAATCTGATTTAAAGTAGAATTGTATTTTAATTCGTGTAATAATATTTTTAATATAGGTTTTGTTACCAACAGAAGAAACAAGTACAATCAAATAGGAAGTTAGAAAGTTCTTCGACTAATCCATATTAGGACTATTGCAATTTTTAACAATTACATGTGCCCCATGTTACTGTAAAAAATTGTTAACATGTTATTGTTAAAACTTGCCACACCATGACTCACCATGCAGAAACGTACAGAATAAAATTATTCTATTGATAGGGCATAAGTTATATTATAAATCAGTAATCTAAATATTATATGCAACCTTCAATTTTAATAATAATAGCAACCAAATATAAATTGAAAATTGAAGCTGATGACTTAATGCTAATAACTGGTGGAAATAATCTGATTTTAAATATGAAGTACTATTCGAAAGTCGTCAAAACAGTACTTACCCATAACATAAGCCTCCTATCTTCAGGGACGACAACAGTGTGTTCGTATTGACGGCTTGTCATCGAGTTGGTGCGATCTTTTCACTGGGGTCCCTCAAGGCGGTATATTATCTCCGTTATTATTTTCAATTTTTATTAATCTCGTAACCCAACACCTTCAATGTGCGTATCACCTGTATGCAGATGACTTGCAAATTTACGCCCAATCGAGAGTTAAAGATACATCACACGCCACTGATAAAGTCAACAAAGATTTGGACTTCATAAGGAGCTGGTCAATGAGGTTTGGTTTGTCGGTTAACCCAAGCAAATGTCAAGTGATCGTCATAGGTAGCAAACAGATGTTAAATAGGTTGGACATGACGGCCATACCACCAGTTGTTTTTAACGACATAATCATACCTCTGAGCCCACTGGTTAAGAACCTAGGGCTACATATTGATTCGACACTTGACTGGAGAGCACAAGTCACCCACGTCAGCCAGCAAGTCACTACATGTCTTCGCGCCTTATATCGTCTCAAGAATTTTCTGCCCACTAAAACCAAGGCTTATGCAGTCCCTTATTACTCCCTTAAAAAATAAATAGGTAAATCGACAACTGACGCTGTTATATCGGTTAGAAAGATTGTCACAGGGTCAAAATTTCAATACGTGCTGGCTTTTTTCTTAGATATATCTGGCGCCTTCGACAACGCATGGTGGCCCATGCTGTTGCTGAAATTAAAAGCACGGGGGTGCTTTAAAAATATTTATTCCCTTATCTCTTCGTACTTTTCACAAGGTACAACTAAACTAAGACTTGGTCATCACTCTGTGTCGAAGGCGCTTACAATGGGATGTCCTCAGGGATCGGTGCTAGGTCCATACTTGTGGAATATCGGCTTCGACGATTTTCTTGCGATACCAATACCATCCGGATGTACTCTGAACGCGTATGCTGATGACGGCTTATTACTGGTGGAATCTGATACTAGGGCGGGGCTTGAGAGATTAGCCAATAGATGTTTGAACTTGATATCTCAATGGGGTGAACGTAATCGCTTAACTTTTGCACCCAACAAAACCTTCCAGCTTCTTTTAAAAGGTAACCTCAAATCACCGCCGAGCATTAGATTTAACAATGTTACTGTAAAAAATAAAACCACAGTGTGTTATCTAGGATTTGTTTTAGAAAGAAACTTGTCATTTATCGAACATATTAAAATAGTTAATGAAAAGTCTAAAAAGAGTTTCTGTGCATTGACAAGGATATCAACTGCGACATGGGGTCTATCATTTAATACATTAAAGATCATATACGGAGCTACTTATTTAGGTTCTATGTGCTATGGTGCACCTGTATGGGCCGATAGGGCGACCGTAGGCGCTGTCCGTCGCAAACTGTTACAAGGCCAACGACTTGCACTGATATTCTTGTGTAAGGCATATAGGACGGTTAGCACTGAGGCTTTGCCGGTGTTGGCGGGTGTGCTTCCGGTCGATCTCGAGGTGCAGAGACGTGCAGCCATGTACTATTCAAGACAACAAAACATGGAATGCGATTTTTTGGGCGTGCGGGATCGCGGTAAAATTACAAGATTGCTTCAACAGCAGCCCGATGTCTATAACGACCTCATAGACGAATGGCAACAACGCTGGGATGAATCATCCAAGGGGCGCCATCATTACCAATTCTTTCCATCTGTTCGCGAACGGTTGTCGAGGATATGGCTTGAGGTAGATCACTGTGTCGCTCAATTTCTTACGGGTCATGGTAACTTTAAGAGCAAGCTTTATTCATTTAAATTAGTCGAGTCACCATTGTGTCAATGCTCAACACCTAACTCTCACTATGAACAGTCTGCTCATCATATCCTCTGGGAATGTAGTCTTTGGTATAATGAAAGTAATATAATGCTGAATAGCTTGCAGGTGACATCTGGGGCGGTATACTATGGGGATCTTGTGTCAACTAGGGTGAATTTCCGTGCGTTTAGGCGATTCTGCCATACATATTATAGAAATCAAACATAGCTCACGTAGGACCCGTAATATTTGTGGCCGTGGTGCTTCCCTGTTTAAAAGGGTGTATGCCCATTTTACTTCATTTTGTCTCCCGCTTTGCTAAGGAGGGAAGTGGATTTACTGTATTTCCAACTCCTCCAATTTTCTTCTGATTAATTTCGTTGCGGGTTCCAAGACAGTTTAATTTCTTCCTGGGACTTCCCGAGTGTTATAACTCGGTGTGTTCGTGGGTCACTGCTGTGGATCCTGGTGTACAGGAGTTACAGCGGTGGGCGTGTGGGTGGGATTAGTCCCTAGAAAAAAAAAAAGACGTTAAACGTCATGTCTTACTATCAACATATATCTATGTATATTATTTATTTTAAACGTTTTTGTATTGTATTTTTATAAAAAGGATCCATTTCATTACAGTTTTATAGCTTTATTGTTATTATTATTAATACCATACCTATTCTTCAGAAGTGAATGTCAGTAATGAAGACAAACGCTAAGAAGAAAGTTCTGGACTGAAACGCTAGACTATTGTATAAGAAGTAATATTTACTACTTATAAGTAAATATTACTTATACAATAGTCTAGCGTTTTTATGATTTTCAAATTAATACCAACAATCTAACTATCTTTTACGACTGCACACAAGTATAATCTTTCCTCCTATCAAAAGTCTTCCAAAAACGACGAATTTCTAACGAAAATAGTTTACTTTGTATGTTAGAATTTTTGCAGGAACAATGTTTGCAATCGAGGAGTGTTCCTAAACAAACATTATGTTAGTGATAGCTTTTTATTTTTATACGTGGCTAGAAACCTTTATTTAGTAACACTCCTGAAACACTATCTTCTCAAAAGGTCTTTGAATAAAACGGCAAAAAATGCCACAAATAATTGTTTCTTTGATCAGTCTTTATTCTAACGTAAAAAACATCATCTTTTCTATATTTGGTCTTCCACTTTAATCATAGACTTGTCTTAATGTAAACAACTGTATTACGAATTTGATCCCATAGAAACACACCAAGCATGGCTTTATCCATGGCATAATGAATGACTGTGAGCTTATGGACCAAGTTGACTGTGATTAATGACTTTTATCTTAAGACATTATGACATTAACCACGTAAGGATTTAATGTGGCTTACCAAATGCTGAACATTTCCTTATTCTCACGAATTAGTTCTTTGTGAATTTTTGAATACAATCGATAATGGATAAACCCACCATTGACGTTGAAGCATTGAACCTTACCAGTCAACGTCTTAAGCAATTTGCTTAATTTGATTTATTTATTTAAATCAAAGTAGACACTCTAAAAAAAAATAAACATAAAGATAGAAAATGACACTATAGAAGAAGATTTTGTAACAACACATAAATGACGTTTGCCTCAAACTAAGTAGATTTGTCTACACCCTTAGAAATCATATATAGCATATAAAGGTTGTGGAGAGTCAGTCCTTAGATATGGGTTAGTAATGTGGGGGCATTTAACTGATGTTAATCAAGAATTCATTGCGCAAAATAAATGTTAACGAGCTGCTTGTAGAATAAATCCACTTAATTCTTGTAAACTGTTAAAAAAACATAATATACTGACATTGATCTGCATGTATGTTCTTGATGGATACCATCTTTGTTAAGTAGTAAAATGGATTTTTTTTCAAATTTCTACTAAACCAAGAGATCCTACTAAAATAATTATTTTATTTTGTAGTAGTAAAAAAATGTGTATCACATGTGCGCATTACTTCCTAAGAGTTTAAGGGAACTTCCATTTAATTATTTTTTTAATTAAGTTGAAAATGGCTAGTGGATATGTGCTTTTAAACGATGAAAGAGTTCATGCAGAATAAAACTAATGTATCTGATTTATTTATAAAACTTAATACAATGTGATATAATTATAATTTATAGGCCAAATCCTAATATTTCTTGATATTTTGTTATTATATGTTAATTATTAGTGTTTGGATGTAAATATTTCTACACTATTATATCTTTTCACTATTATATCTGGTACCACCTGTGTGCAAATAAACGTTTCTTTCTTCCTAAAATCACTGTCCAGGATATTTGTGAACATTTTCGATGATATTACAATCCCTTTCCTCTCTCTCCTACAGATTTGAACACTCATGTTCGCAGCATTCGCGGAACGCACAGATGGTTTTCATGTTATGATTCGTAAAAAAGTGGCTTTTTTGCTACAGCACTTGCGTAACACCCAGAACGGTATCCTGAAAATGATTGCTAGTAGGCCGTACGGTCCTATACAAAGGAACTGAGTGGAAATCATCAAACTAAATCCTATTTATAAATATTATTTTTGTCTCTTTTTACTGCCGCTTTTTCGATTCATCGAATTTTCAAATCACATTGGTGCTAAATAAGTTTCACTTCAAAAAAACAATCAGTTTGAGAATGTTTTTGGAAACAATAATTATTAAGTTGATGTTTAAATAATTCAGCTAACTACAAGAAAAGTTTTGTGCTTTCATAGCTTTTCAAAGCTGGTATCGCACAAGTGTTTTACTTAGTGTGTAAGTGTACGGCAGAATATTAGTTAGTACTCTTAAACTCTAAATTCTTAGTAAGTCTACTTATCTTAGTAAGTAGTCTGATAATTGCAAAATAGTGTTTGATTAAGCAAAATAGTATATAATAAACATGTTCTATATTAATTATAATTAAAATAGGCTAGCTTTATCAAGCTAGAAAAGTCCATCGTGATTGTAGAATAATACTTGATCGATCACGATTTCAATATTTAAATTACACACGATTTAAATTTATAGGCCCAAACATTTAAATTTTAGTATTGATATGTTATTTTCTTAATGTGCTTGCAGACAATTAAAAGTTATAAATAAATTACAGACTATCGTCAATCTTAACCTTTTGAGGAAAAACAAATTAATATTTTGTGTACCGAAAACACCGCCCAGTTAACTGTTGACGTAATACCTCTTCCACTGAATACGCTTAGCTCACTTGAAAATGTTAATAATAAATACTTTTTTAAGTATCATTTCAACCATTTCAATATTTTTAAACGATTATAAATATTTTAAAGAAGTACACTTTATTCTAAGGAAAGGAAAGAAAGTTACCACAATATTTATTGCCAGAATATTTAAATATCATTTATTTATTTTTATTTGGTGACTGATTAAGAATACAGAGTGTCACCACCCACACCATCCCAAGGGTGTCGTGAGAGCCGACTGAAAAAGCAAACTGCGCAGAACAATAGCACTGCAAAGAGAAGGAAAGCTTAAAACAAAACCTATACCAACCCGTCTCGCCAGCGTGGTATAGTAAGCCAATACCTCTTTTCTAAGGCGAGGCCTATGTCCAGCAATGGACTAGTAAAGGCTGTTGATGTGTGATATGATGATTATTACCTTACTTTCCCAGAGTTTCAAACAAAAACATAATGATTTTTTTAATTTTCTGTTTTTTGCTCTTTATGCATTTTACGATAACAGAGGTAACATATTTCAAGAAATTGCATAAGAAGTTTTAATGTTTAAGTTTTATACTTGTGAAAACGACATTTACAAAAGCTATGAATAAATTTTATTATAAAATATTATATGGGTATACTCGTAAACTACTAACACAAAGTTTTAATATGGAGGAAGAGGAGTGTTATGATAAGTCAGGAGATTGTACTTGACGTTGCGTTAGATGTCGGAATCTTGATTACATATAGAACTAATTCAACACGAGAACTTTCTGTTAGATAAATTATATAATTTGGTACGGAGCAGTATACAGCATTACAGTTACATTAGGTACAGGAATACAGTAGACTTTGTATAAATTCTGTAATGCTTATATTGTTTACTTTGTTAAATTTTAATCAAATTCAGTGTTATTTAATTTACCCGAGTTAAGTCCTGATCCAGTTCAATAATACATACATTTTTTTTTATGATTTTCTTCGAAATATTTGTTATGTTTTCGTAGCTTTTTTACTTTTTGATGTATGAGCAAGAATGAGGTCTTTCATTTCCTCTTTTGCGCTCCTAAATAACTTCAGATGGAAGGAAGATATTTTTTTTTTATAGTTGTGACCATTCAACTTAAACCTGAAGTAGCACTCCCGCATTTTTTAATGAAAAAATATATCATATACTTCGTCAATTGAATATTTGATACGACAGAAAGTTTGTTGTTGAGTCGTGTTTGACTGCACGGATGGCGTAGTGGTTTAAGCGGTCGCCACGCCGCTTCCTACTGCGCCGAGTGTTGTGGGTTCAAACCCCTCATGGGATGACACTTTGTGTGATCCACAAATTGTTGTTCTAAGTCTGGGTATTCTTTGTGTTCGTTTCATGTATGTTTGTAAAGTCCCCCGCGACACAGGAAAAAAAAAAAAAAAAAAATTGCCGACCTCTGTAGACATATTAAAGATTATTGTAGGAAAAAAAGCAGTACAGCAAGTGCAAGCAATTAAAACAAGATCAGAATTTTGACAAGACAAGATCTACGAGGTACGCTAGTAAAATAAATTCTACTCTTAATGATGTCACACATCGTTCTATTTATTTATTGATGTTCAGTAAGTAAAAAGATATTTATTCCTGGACCCATTTTGAATATTCCAGGTACAAGAGTGTAGTTTAAAGTGTTTAGATATATATATATATATATACTCTCCTCTTTCAGACATCTTAAATAAAAGGAACTAATAATATACAGACATTCCTTCCATTCACTCAGCTACGCTCAAGTAAATCAAATCTAAATTAAACGACCCTTGATTAACTGAAGCGAGAGGCTTAGACGTCGTCATTATTAATTGTTGACCTTATTTAAGTAATTATCTTATCAATAATAATAACATTATACACAGTTGTCTAATTATAAAACGAATATTTAGGTAAATTAAAATACAAGAATTTTACGTAACGTAGTTTAGCTACGTATTTTTATCTGTTTCCTTTTTACTATACTGTTATACAGTACTAACGTTTAAACTGAAACGTTAAAAGAATATATAAATAGTATACCGGTATTACCCTTAATCCCATTCTTAATTCCATCCCATCCGATCCCCTGATCACGGTTTAGGTATTTCATAAGCTTGTCCTAAAATTGTAAGAAACAAATAAACGTAATGTTGTAGATATCTAATGAGAAATTCTTATGTAAAGATCTCTTGTGGTGCAACCTAAACTTTACTCGCGTATTTGGTACCAATCGCAATTTGTTTAAGCTTCAAAGACTTTTATTGAAATTCTTAAAAAAAAAACATATTTCTTCATACAGGTCACAAACAATTCTTATCACATTAATTTCACCATATTGGAATTAGTTGAGTGAATTTCATCAATCGGGACCACAGAAAACCTTATTATCGCTACTTACAATTCTTATACCTTTATAAAAGGCAGCGACCGTAACACAAACTGGGAAGCTGTACAAACATCCAAATAAGGGGCACAAATATCTCTTAGACTCAGGACAACTATTTGTGGATTACACAAATATTTGTGTCAAACCTCTCGGAACCTAAATCTAACCTATTTTATTAGCCACAGTGTAGTAACGAGGCATTTACTTTAACCGATATTTATATTGATTTATGATAATTGAGTGCTTATTCATATTTCATTTCGTTTTGAGATCATGCCTGCTAGAATTTCTCTCTCCTTAAGCAGATCATCCGTGCAGCCGTAGCATGCAACATTATTTTGTATTTTGTACACACTTGTAAAATTCAATATAAATATCAAGTTTTGAGTCTTTACTGTTAACCTTTAACGAGTAACTTCGTCAAGCTTTAGTTTCCTACCGTGGATGCGAATTATTATTTAGTAACTTGATTTTGCCCTTATCGGTTTAGGCGTGAAAGTGTAACAAACAAAAAAACAAACTCACATTTATACATTCGTTTCACATTTATAATAACAGATTTAATAAAATTTATTTCAATTTCGAATTGCTCGTCAATCAAGAGAATTAAACTTGAAAATAGTTTTAAAAACCTCCAACTTCATAAGTAAAAACATAGTATAAAGTATGGGTTACACTCTATTTTTACAACTTATTTAGAACAGTCAAATATTTGCAGTAGACAAGTGTAGAATACAATCAATATCCGATCAAACCCGCCTATACTATAAAGGATATCGCACTAGCTCAAGGCTTATCCGTCTTCACTCATTGCCTCGATGAACCACTTACTTAATAGAATGATTTAAAAGTAAATTGAATACACAATTCATTTATTCTTTCTAACCATTTTATGCAAACCCAGCTGCTTTTATTTGTTATGCAAATGATACAAGGATTCTCCATTCAATCACTTTTCACAGCTCCAAAAGTAATTTTCTACAGTGGATACAACTTGGGCAATACAAAATAATACTAAATTTTATTAAGCTAATTAGATACAAGTTAATATTATTTAACGGGAATTAACGCGATCTCTTATTTAGGGTACACCGGGTATTTAGGGTTGCACCGGCCGTGACCACGGCCGGTGCAACCTGGTCGAAACGTCAGGCAAACCAGAGGTATGTAATACCCTAAATAAGAGATCGCGTTAATTCCCGTTAAATAATATTAATTATCATGGAACGCGAAAGTTTAAAAGTTAGTATAGATACAAGTTATTTAAAACATTAAAAGTCATTAATAGTCGGGGTTTAAGAGGTAAATATTGTCTTTGAATTAAATTTCTAATAATAAGAAATGGCGATCATTTCCTTGAGGAATACATTATGTATATCGAAAATTACAGCACTACCACATACTCACACACTATCGCATTTATACAGCTTAATATTTCTTATCTCAGTATTGCGCCTAACACACATTTTCATATATAAATATGCATATTTTAATATGCTAATGCAATATGTATTAATACTATATTTAAAGAAATAGTTTCAAAATAACACCTTTATGAAGATGATCTTCTTAAGATCCACACTCAAGGTTCATTACATACAATTTAGAAAGCTTTTCTAGTTATAAACATAGCTTGATCACGTATCCAATTTATAACGTATCGTTCAACTCCTATAAATTCTCTTATTGCATAGACCCTTTTAGGTTCCTACGTGCCACACATTCGAATATGATGAAATATTCTGAAAACTCAAAACTTCAAATACCTACACACTACTACTACACCATACTATGCTATGCTATGCTATACTGTGTTATGCTATACCATACTATACTACACTTTACTATACCATGCTACTAATGTCGTAAATGTTACAGATAAGTTGGACGCCATCACCACCTTCGCTAAATCACTGTTATGATAAGATTGTGTTTAAAAATATCGTTTCCTTCATATATCTGTATACGTCGTACATAAGAAGAAGTACTTACTAACTAGGTGGCTTTCAAACCTACCTTTTTAACATGCAAAAACTCAGACTGAGTGAAACAGATTTTGGTATTCAGAACATCATATTTTGTGTTCTGTAAAACTTTTTGTTACTTACATTAGACTTGGGTATGGAATACATTTTTTTTATTTCTTGTACAAGTCGCCAACACAGTTTTTACGAAAAACTATTATTTCAATTATTTCCTTCTTAAGTAAAACCCACAAAAGTCTGTTATTAGTCAAAGTAATACAAACTTAATTAGCTTTCTTAATTTAATCTTTATTCAATACCATTTCAGTAACTGTACCAATGTTTAATGAAATAAGAAATTGAACTTTTTTAAACAACACTTTTTTTATATTATTACTTTATGTAACAATAGTTTTAGGGTGGATTTTTTAATTAGATTCGATCCCGGGCACATTTAAATAAAAGTTTAGTTTATTTCTCACTCACTCCAAATTGCTAATAAAGAATTCCCAACAATATTCTAAGGGTATTTTTTCTGGTTCGGTTTGCATATTGTGACATAGTAGAAAGAAATTATTTCACTAAAGAAAACGAATAAATTTAATAAGTTATATACTTCTGGGTATGAGGCCTATGTCCAGCAGTTGATGATGATGATGATGATGATACTTCTGGGTAAGTGTTAGCATTTAATTTTATATCCACGAGTATATATTATTACTGTAATTTCATTACAATCTTAAAAGTTTGTTTCTTTGTTTTGTCCTTTGCCCAAATCTCTTAAAGATTCTTTTCTTCATTAAATTATATTTGCGACAAAAATTGTATTAGGGAGAAATTATGAAATTACCGATAGTAGAGTTACAACGGTTTCTCGTGCATCGCTTCACGAGTCGGGGCTGTTTCACTGCCAGTTTCGCCATCATCATTCGAAGTTCGACACAGTAAACATGTGCTGTTATTGCCTGACCAGACTTGAGAAAGCTATAGTGAATAACACCATGACGTGACGTTGCGGCGTTTGATCTGGGGTCAGCCATTGCACTTTTCGCTTACGGTTATCGTAAACAATCCACTTTTCGTCACATGTCACAATTCCTTCCAATTTTCTGTACCGATTCAACAAGGCACATAGGTTTCAACACGCATTTTTTTTATATAGCATCAATTTTTTCTATTTTTTAAAGTTTTATATAGAAATTTTGGTATATTATTGATTTGATGCAAAAGAGTCAATATTATAGGTGGGTAACGTTAAATTATGCCGCTAATTCCTGCGCAGTTTGACTCGGATCGGCTTCTACCATCTCCTTCAATTATTTACCTGTGTGGGCATTCTTCCACGTGGTTCGTTCTTCAAGATTTTCCAACTTTTCCGTCAATTCGATTCCGACTTTTTTAAAAGAAAACAAATGTTCATCTACATTCTTCATGACTTTCTTAATGCATGACCTAAATCCAAGTACCCGTCCAAATATAGCCATCTGATCGACCTTACGCACGTAATACGCAGGATGTGAGTGTCGGAGATCATTTATCTGCCCTATCTTGGTTCACTCTAATTGATTTTTGTCGCTGTACATTACTAACATCTAAATTGCAATAAGGCTTTTTGCATAACATAGTACTAGTTCTTCCAATTTCTTGTTACGTGTAATTTTATTTTAAGTAAGTTTTTAAGGATGTCTCTGTACTTGTGGAAAGGTGCGTGCCAAATTTAACTATGTACGAGTATGATTGACAATCGAGTACTTAAGGAAATAAATTGAAGGACATTAAATATTTCAAGTTAATCTGTGTGTAGAAGTAAGTATTATTTTCAATTATTGTTATGTAAAACAATATCATAACAAAACTTTGCCAATTTTAGAATTGTTCTAGGTAATAGTTTTTCATTATGCGTAGTATTTTTGATAAAGGTCGTCGGCAAAACAGAATTAGTAATTTTGTGAAGGTAGATGTAATAAGCTTGGACTTTATTGTATTTTCGAATGAATTCTGGTGGTTATCAAGTAATTCACTACAGATATTACCAGCTCACGTAAAGTACAGATTTTTGTTGATAATGCTATTTACATACGTTTACGTAATGCAAGTGTCAATTGGGTCTTTTGATTTGGTTGACGGTTGTAGTGACGGGAAGATTGATAAATAATATTTTATATGTTTTCACTTCTACGTACGTAAGATTTGGTTTTAATTTATGACGTTTAGCTCAGCATGCTTAAGTTCTCGAGCACCTATAATGTCTTATTTCTATATAAAACTTTAAACTATGCTCTTGCAAAAAATTGCTGAAATGAATCATAATACACATAAATAATACGAAGTCTGTATCAGACGGTCTATAAAGAAATAATACGTTGCAAATAAAATGAAATCCAAGTAACAAGATCGGCTACGTGAGCTGTTCGATCACATAACAATGAGGAAAATATCTACCAGTGTAATAATGTTTCTGAATCATATACATCAATAACCGTTGAATAGAAACGGATAAACGATCCAACCACAATATCAATGATGGATATTAAAAACAGTTTCTTTACTTATATTTAAAAAAAACTAAGATTTACTTACACAGCAGTAATGACTTTTATCACTTGCTTCAGAACAAAAAAAATGCTTTCAATACACTACAATAATATCAATATTCTAATACCTCAATTGATGTACAAGATTCAGAGTAACGTGCAGGGTTTCAAGGTACTGGGGTAAAATCGTAAAAACCAAATCAAAGAACAGTTACCGAAGACAAATGCCGTAGCAGTTTTTATGCCATTTTATTTATCAAAAATTTTTTTTAGTCTTCAAACTATTCTCTCTTCAGCCTATGTTTAAATGCCTGGTACGGTCTTGTACATAAAGTAAGTATGTATAATTCATTGAATTATATTATTTATTCAGACTTTTATTGTTAATTTTCATGGCCAGTTTAAGTTGAACTGTCACTGTATACACTTTTATTAAAGACCCATATATTAAAGATCAACACATAATTTTATGAAGTAGCTTGACTTAACCGTTAAGACGTGACTGGTTATGCACTTCTTAAATATGTGAACTTTTTCGTTTGTTTTATTTTTATCCGGAGTGTTAAGTAAACACAATATTTTTACTTTGACATTACACACTTACACATTAGATTTTGTTGTTTCATGCAAAACTAACATACTTTTAATATTTATAATACCAGTAGAGGCAAAAAAAAGCCCAATCCCACACTTGACTGAACAATGTCGATATACGTCCATACGATAAGATTTCCAAGCGTTTTTTCGGCACTACGGTTATTTTAGTACACGAGGCCCGTGCCAAAATCTTCTTTACATTACTGAAATCCCCAGAGGATTTTGCTGTATTGGAGGATTGATTGATTGATTGCGTGAAGAGTAGTCTATGAGTATTTAATTGAGGTCTTCTACTCAAACCGACGTGTTACAACTCTTTAGTGAATGATCTTTATCTATCCACATTAGGATTTGTTGAAAGATTTTTGGCATTGTTATCTTTTCAAGTTTGGCACTATTAGTCTAGATTTGCTTTTCATGTATTGAATTGAATGTATTTATTCTGAGTGACGCATTAGTCAGCAATGACACTCAGGGCAACACTGACGTATATATAGTAAGTGTGTACCTATACATGTATATTAAATTATTCACTACTTTCAGTCGTCTAGTGTAAGGTTGTCGTAACATAAAATAGCGGAGTACTGTGCAATCATTGTCGATTTATAACTTACTTTTCTATGTCTATGACTAATTTATCATTCGTGCGATAATTATTCGAAGGAAGTTCCTTATCGCGCATTACATTCTCTGAGCGATTCAAAGCTAGACTCCGACACTTCAGCTGGCGTGCAAACGTCTTTCAAAAAGCGAAAGGAACTTCGTTCGTCCATACACCGTTCACGTCATTTCTATTATTATTAAAAATACATTAGAGTGGGTCTTATTTTGAATATTCTACATACTGACGCCTCTATTACCGAACGGGTAAGCAGAGGCTTATTAAACGTCCACATTTGTCATTGCTGTTTATATAATTGGGTTTAAGCCAATTTATTGTTAGAAAATACTGGCTGGCCGACTAACTTAAGAAATTCGATGGGAAAATTAGAAGTTCGTTACGAAAAGAAAAGTGGGCAAGATGAAATTGCAAGGAAAGGAAAGCAAAGAGTTTTTGCTTATACGGATAGACTGTAGAGTGCAAGCAAAAACTACATGCATATTTTCCTTGTGGTGACGGATTAAGAATACAGAATGTCACCCAATTCATCCCGTGGGTGTCGTAAGAGCACTGTAAATATAAGGAAAACTTAACACAAACCTTATACCAGCCCGTCTGCATAGCGTGGTATAGTAGGCCAAAATCTCCTTTCTAAGGAGAGACCTAGACCTAACCAGCAGTGGACTATTAAAGGTTGTTGATGTGATGTGATGAAGCAATAGCCAGTCTCATACCGGTTGTCGCTGGGAATTCCGCAAAATAAAAATCTAAATGTAATGATTACAACATTTAATCAACCTATTTATTAGTAAAAAAAACATTACTGCTTTTATCGTCCATGTTTTCAATACTACTCGAAATCTATTTCGAAATATTTGATAACTTTATTTTATAGGCTATTTAAAACGGTTATTTAAAGCGTACAGTGAAACTATAATATATAGATGCTCTAAAATCAGCAAATATAACCAGTAATTTATAGAATTCGAACTATTTATTAAATAACGATCGAAGTAATGTCAACCTAGCCCAAAATGCCCAATCAACTTTGAACAAACTGCATTTTTAAAGCTAATTTGACGACATCTGTTCAAAAATCGCGAAATTTGTGTCGTTAAGACATTTATCCTCCATCGTTTTATTTAGATGGGATCTCGTAAAGCATTGGAATTAAAAATACCTGGCAGTTTGATCTTTCGAATCAATCAATTAAGATCTTTTTTCTTGCCGTTAAATTTCCTGTAAGTAATTTGCTTTGTATTAAAAGTACAGTTATCAAATGAATTTCTAGCATGTCATGATATTTATGCACTTAGAAATATTTAAAAAGGAAACAAATTAGTAATACATCAATACAGTGAGTAACACATGCAAAAATGTAAGTAAGTATGGTTTCTGTACGTTTTTTTTGTGTTAGTAAGTTTTGTTTGTTTGATCTCAAACCAGACCATACTGCTGATAAACTTTCTAAAAAAATACTAAATACATACAAATAAAATACACCCAGACGTGAATATATTATAATTCTTTAAGAATAAATTAAGTGAATTTGTCATAATTCTTAGTGAGAAATAAATATCTTAAGCCTTAATAAACCCAAGATTTGGTACTGATTTAGAATTATCTTGAAAAAAGTTATCAAAACACCTAAAAAGAAAAATGATCCAAATTTATTTTAAGTAAACATACGTTAAACAAATCTGCTTACCTGAATTCTTAATATTCACAATGTTGCTAACATCACTACATTACATATATCATTACATCAATAGGTGTATTGAAATCACAGGTACACCAAACTATTTTACAGTACAGTAAAATAGTTTGGTATACCTGTGTACAATACAGTACATACTATTTTAATAAGACTAGAAGCCTTATTATTAAAAAAAGAAACAGGTCAGGTTAATTTAGTAAAAAATTGTTTATGACTTTCATTGAACAGTTGGTACAATAATAAAAGTGAACGGGTCTAGCTACTGAAATAAATTTTAAAACATCAAACGATAGAAACATAAATTTAAAATAAAGTCTTATATTTTATTGATGCCTATTCGGCATACTTAGTAAAAAGCATTGCATTGTAAAAAAAAAACAATTTTGTGAATTTCACAGAAACATTGGACAAAAATTCTATTGTTTTCACTACAGAAATATGTGAATTAACCCCAATTTTATTGATATGATTTATTAGAAATTTGTATTTAGCTTTTGTATCATTCAATTTGTAGATTTAGTGTTTAAATTGGTAACTCAGTCACTTGCGATATAATTCAGTCCATCAACGTCAGCTACTTATTTAAAAAAGAGAGTCCGTGAGTTTGTTTGACCTTTCTTCTCATAAAACTCAGATATTCCATATGTATAATTTAATTATTTTTTTTACTAAAGATTTGACAAATGTTGCCATTGTGATATATGACTTTAGAGTCTACATAAGAGACGATTTCAAACTTTTTTTTTTATGATATGAAGATATTTTGAGTGAGTGACATTCGTTCAAGATTGTTTTCGTGTAGTGAACGTTTAACGAACGTGAACGAGAATTAGTAAACACATTCTATATCGTTAGAGTTATAGAACAAAAAACAACTATCATGATAGAAACGTATCTCATTTGTTTGTTAATTACTCCTTGTACATATGTCACATAAATTTCACTCAAACTTTAAACATAGTATATTTAGTGTCAGTGCAGAAATCAGCAGCGGAATAGGAAGCCAGTTAGTCTTAATTGCCTTGTTGGTAAAGTTAGAGAAACATCTGGTATAAATTTAGAACATACTGGTAAATTGAACGAAAACGAAATTAAAGGTTCATTAAGCTAATTGCCAGCCAATTTTGAACTGGTTAATGTAAGGTGATTTATAACATTAAGGTGATCATCAAATTATCCTTGAGACAGCCATGCTTCCGTGCATATAGGCCAGCTCGATTGGAGCGATACGGCTTCACAGAATACCAGCCAGTGTCCAAGGGCTGCGGTAGTCGCTTGCCATCAGGACATTTATTCGGGCACTGTTCTAAGCGCCATGATGACGCTTGCAACAGTGCCAAAATATCGGAATATAATTCACAAAAATTTACATGGCAAATATCACGTTTAAAATAAATTATCAAGTCAAAATAACCATGGTAGTTTGAATCAATATATCAGTATACATTTTTTTATTTTCAATTAATGTTAACCAATGTTTTATCTCGAGGTCTAAATACGAGGTAAACAGAAATTTATTCTATTTAAATAATTCCTCTAATGGTAGATACTCAAGTGAACGTATAATACATAATAGAAATAATTGAAGGGCAGGTTTAAAGAAAATAATGTTTCTTGTTTACATATTATCTCAAGTTTGATTGAATAAAGTATAGATAATTGTTTTGGTGCTTCCATTCAAGTACTCTTGAGAGAAATTCGTTCTCTGTCGTATCTTGTAGTGTGAAGCGCCATCTATAGAAATTCTAACCTACAAAATGAAAATTCATAGACCGGGTCTAAAAGGTTTTGTGGCAGCGACTGAAACTAAGTTGCATTTAGTAGCATTTTTTCACATAAATAACCTTTACGTTGGATTGCCAGCAAACAGCATAAGGTGGCGCTACATCCATGTTGATATAATTGTAGCCGCACCGCCATCTGTCTTTTGGATATGAAACATTTAGTTTCAGCAAGACACTGTAAGGCTTAGCACTCAATGCTCTTTTAAAAAATAGGAGTAGTATCAAGTTCACCTCATAAATCCATAGATGTAGCTTTCGTACAATTGGTTAAAAACCTAGCCCCATGAAATATAAGTAACTGTTTTTAACGTCATCATCATCATCATCAACAGCCTTTAATAGTCCAGTGCTGGACATAAGCCTCTCCTTAGAAAGGAGGTTTAACGAAGAATCTTAAATTGATTAAAATTGTAATAATCATGAAAAACAAATGTGTGGTTCAATAAATATTTTTGTATTTTAACCGTTCAAAATATGTAAAAAATACGTTAAGAATGTATTATATTTTACAGTTAAATATAGAAACTAGCCGACCTAGCAAACGTTGTTCTGCCATAGAAATTATCAACCAAATCATCATTATCACCAACAACAGCCTCTAACGGTCCACTGCTGGATATTAAGAAATCATACTATGATTAAAACATAGGTATATATATATATATATATATAGACATATATACATATATATATATATATATATACCTATGTTTGTGAGCCATTCGGAAAAGTGCGACCACAAACACCGTGCAATGAGATATTTATATAATTGACGACTAGATGGCGTAGTGGTTTGTGTAATGGACTGCTATTCCAAAGGTCGCGGGTTCGATTCCCGCTCAAGTCAAACATTTGTGTGCATGAACATTTGATGTTTGATTTGGTCTGGGTGTTTCTATGTATAATATGTATGTATTTACAAAAAAAAAAAGTATATATGTATTTATATCAGTTGTCTAGTACCCATAGTACAAGCTCTGCTTAGTTTGGGACTAGATGGCGTTGTGTGTATGTGGTAGAATATATTATTATATTATTATTATTAATTATTAGAAATTCAGTTTATAATTATTTTTTGCCCAATATATACAATACAATGTGCTATCAATTTGTAACAAGTTGTAGGTAACATAAGCTTTACTTCGATTTTATAAAGAATTGTACCTAATAAAGCAAACACCTTCATCAGAGCTTCGCGTGAATGTGTTAACTCCAGAGAATGGTTTCATTGCATTTGTAATTCATATTTTTAGTTAAATCCACAAGACAAAATAGATAAATAAATGGATTAGTTAGTAGATAAGAAGAACACTTAACGAAGCCTCTAAAGCGACCCAGCTGGCTAGCAATGAAAAAATTGTTTGATAGATTTCTTGGGGTACTTTCTGAAGAGTCAGGAGCAATTAATGAAATAAATATGGACCATTTCATCAAGACACAGAAGAAAATAGACACAAAAGGTACCAAGGAATTTTGAACATTAATATGTTGGCCGATTACTATATGTATATATTTTCTTTTACATTGTTTATGAAAGCTAATACTGATGAAAAGTAGAGCTATGACTAAAACGCAGGTAAAACAGCGGGTAACTATTAGTTTTAAATAATATCAGTCAGCAGAAGCTATAGGACAAGAGAAGATTTTATAAATTTTCAACAATTTAAAATACATCAAAATGCCGATTTCTTCTTTTGTCTTTTCATATTATTAATATAGGTATTTTTAATCTGGGCACGCCGTCATTGCGGCGGTAAGACCCGTTATGGAGGATTGGCTCGAGAGGCGTCACGGGACCCTCTCATACCGATTGACGCAGGTGATCACTGGGAAGGGATGTTTCGGAGATCACCTGTGTCTGATCCGCAAGGAGCCAACGCCTGAGTGCCACCACTGCGATGGCCAGACCGTGGACACGGCTCTCCACACGCTGGCAGAGTGCCCGGCGTGGGTTGAGCAGAGGCGAGACCTCGTGGCGGCCATCGGAGTGGGAGTTCTCTCGCTCGATAGCCTGATTGCGGCTATCGTGCGGAGCGAGAGTGCGTGGAACTCTGCCGTCTCTTTCTGCGAGCAAGTTATGCTCGCGAAGGAGACGGCGGAGCGGGACCGGGAGAGGTTTAGAACTCTCCCGGCACGCCAGGCCCGGGCACGGGCCAGGCAGCGCAGGCGACTCAGGCGCCGGAGGTCGCAGAACGACCTCCGTCCTCCATAAGCGCAGGCCTGGGGGTGACAGGTGAGGCCATCTGTCACCCTAGCAGAAGCAGGCCGGGGTGGCGGCGAGCGCGTTGCGAAGCGCGCTCGCTTCCAGGGAGCACAGGGAACATGGGGTTCCCACACGGGGCGGGGGTCGTCTACTCGTCTGTAGATGACCCGAGGTATGTCGGGGCACCAGGGCCTTCCTTTCTAGGGTATACCTGGTTCCCCGGCTATTAGTACCCGGCGAAGGCGTGCGGTTTTAGTCGGTTCGAGTCCGACATGCCACCGACAGGTGGTATCCGACGGGATTTCCGCACGGGAAAAAAAAAAAAAAAAAAAAAAAGGTATTTTTTAATCAAGTTTTATGTTTGCGTTAGAAATCCTTATACAAGTGTATTACACCTAACTATACATTTCTATACTGCACTAAGGTAGACCAGCAGAATGGCATTAAGTTTATTATCTACCTTTGTACTCGTAAAACGTTAATAAATAAAAACAAATGCGATAAAACAAACAGATTCAGAAATAGAAGATCGTAAAACTCACACAAAGGAAAAAAAAAGTTGTCTATTTAACTTTTATTGTAACATTCACAAAATCCATCGCACAACTCGCATGCTAAATTTTTACACATTCATTCTTAACATATCAAGATGATTTACGAGTACGTCGTCTCCCAGACGAGTGATTTCGTTGATAGATTTTACACAGAACACATCGGTAGTCTACACACGAGCGAGATCGATCTAAAAGACGTGATAACATAAAAACGTTATACATGTTTCATGTTTTATATATCACTTGCCATTTTGTTTATTGTCTAGCTCTTAAAATTTGTTAATACGGTTTTTTTTTTTACGACTTTTTTCTTTCTTCAATATTTTTCACGTTAAAGACACACAAAACTGGATATTAAATATTTTCGAAGTTTGCCAACATTTTCCGAAGATTTTTTTTGTTGAAATAATTAGAATAATTTAGTTTTCAGTTGATATTTATCAGTAGAACTATTAGCAGAGTCAACCTTTCTATCATTTGCCATATTATGGTGTTATTAGTATGTATTTGCATGTATATATTTGTGTTTATCTATGTGCGTCTATTGTGTATTATGTTTAGTAAGGTAGGATTAAGTTTTGTTTATTTATTTACTAAACAGTTTTAAACTATAAAGCACCTTCCTTCTGTGTTCTCTGCATCACTCAATGGTCAACTAGAAATTAATGCTTTAGGCATTAAATACGCCTTTGTACCGATATGCGTAAAGTGTAAATAAATAGATAAATATTTTGAAATGAAAATTTTCCGTAAATACGGCTGTAACACAAAACTCCTATTACTAAATTCCAAATTCAAATTATAGTTTAGCTCGAAGCGGTAACCAATTCATCATCAACGGCCGTTAAATACCACTAAATTCATTGGCCCCTTTGTAAACTGCCAAATGAACTTACGTTTACATCCACATAAAATAATACCATTATTAGCCCGCTTTTGGATAGAACGATGGTATAATAGCTGTTGCTAGAGTTATTATTATGTTTTTTTAAGTTATCAAACGGAGGTGTGTAACGTCCAACAGTGGACGTCTTTCGGCTGAGATGAATTAATGAATGAATAGATAAATTACACCCAGACACAGAACAAATGATCGTGCTCATCACACAATATTTGTCCCGGGTGGAAATTGAACCCACGACCTCTGGCTTAGCAGGGTCACTAAACACTATACCGACAGGCTCGCCAAAGAAGTTTACGTATTGAATACTCATACACTAGGACAGTTTACAATATTAATTGCTTTAACAGGTCATTAAAAATTACCTACAAACTAATCTGTGTTCAAAGTATGTTCTAATCTGCAAATTTTCAATAAATTCTTAGCATCGGAACCAATCAAAGATAATTACAATTCAAATCACGAAGAAACTTATTACACAGAAGCGTATTTTGAAGTAGGAGCAATTAATCAAAAGATTTCTGCAAACTTTAGTAGTTAGAGAACGTTTCACACTGTGAATCACTGAATTGATAAGAAATTAAAATTGATTGTTCGTTTTATTCGTTCGCTTATACTCCAACGAGGCCTAATCAATTGTAAATTTAATTCGTGTTCTACACAATGTTGCCTTTAAAAAACATTAAGCTTCGTGAAAAATATTTTATTTTAACAAAATCCGTTCAAATTTTATTTTGCAAACTGGTGAGCTCACCTGTAAACAAATAAGTAAGATCATTCTGAAATTGTGAAACAAAGCAGTTTTTTTTTGTTTTAAGGCAGAATTTATTTTAAAATTATTTTCGATATTTCGATATAAACCTTTAGCCAAGCTTTAAAAATATACTGATTTAATAATAACTCTTGATAAAAAAATATTATTTTGCAAAATGTTTTGTTAAATTTTTCCACCCGGCCAGATTTGAAATGTAGAAATTTAACAGAGTTAACAGAAATGTAAGCGCCTACGTCTTCTTACACCTTACACAATTTTTTGCTGTAACTTGAGTAGAATTAGTAATGTGCTATAAATTTCAATAATAAGACTGATATTTTTAATATTATTATGTATTCCTAAAATTTGCAAAATTAGTGACCGATCTATTTACTTTAAGACCATAGGATACCTTTGCTCCTACTCCTTACCTTAGGAGGAACACAATTACCTTATTATAATAATAATAATAAATCAGTATTCTATAACAAATTCTCAACAGATTGAAGATTTCTTTCAAAGAAATAAAAGCAAAAAGTCGCCTTCTCGCTTCTATTATTAGTTAGAAAGTTATTATGACATCGTGTAGAAACTCCCACGGGCTATCACCGCACTAGGGCTCACAGTGTATTGGTATTTCAAAATCGAATCTACTAAAACCACAAGGTATTCCGTCACACGAGAGTTTATTGTAAAGGATAGTTATGAAGTTAGAATAACATACATATATGTAATACCCATTAATAAATTTGGAACCTGAATTAAGTAATATTCGCTTGTAATTATCAATATTATTAGCTTTTGCCCGCGGCTCTGTTTGCGTCTGTTTGCGTGTATGTCAGTTATCGTGGTAAGGTGCGGTTATTGATTTCCCTTACAAATTTCGTTCCCCTTAAAGGTTGATTTCTGGCATAAAAACTATCCTATGTCATTTTCCGAAACTAAAACTATCTCTACACAAAATTTTATCTAAATCAATCCAGCGGTTTAAGCGCGAGGAGACAACAGACAGACAAACAGACAAACTTTCGCTTTTGTAATATTAGTATTAAGTCACTTGTACTGTTCCTGTTGTTGTACTCTACTGTTATATTTATTAAACCTGACTGGTTTCGCCTCACGGCGTTTTCAAAGGGTACTACAACTACAATGACAACCACTAGGTACAAGTAACTTAATTCAAAATGTGTAGCAAGTTCCACCAAGTACCATCAATTCAGTCAACAGTATAAATTTAATTAACTCTATATTTTATGAAACACCATTCAAGATCAGAATATTGTATATAGTCCCTCCTGAGCTATTATGGCAATAACGAAACAGTTCCAAACGGATTAATGCCCGTTAAATAGAATAAATATCGATTTTATTAGTTTTAACTCTTTTTCTTTCCATATAGTTTTGTTGAAGAAAACGGGACAAGTCTGAATCTACCTCACGCACCATAGGTTCCAATTAAAACTTGTATTTATGTTAAGTATTACACGTATTATTTGTTTATTTTATTTTATTTAAGGAAAACCAACAGCTATGTGTCACCATTTTAGGCAAAACAATAAGTATCAGACGTAGTTAAACTTAACAATAATTAATTCTCATCATTATCATCTACAGCCTTTAATAGTCCACTACTGGATATTGGCATTATCACAAAGGAGGTTTTGGCCTACTATACCACGCTGGCCAAACGGGTTGTTTTGGGTCTGTTTCAAATTTTCCTTTTCTGTGCAGTGCTATTACTAATATCCTGCAGAGCTTGCTCCTTTAGTCGGCTTTTACGAAACCCACGGGATGAACAGGGGTGTATTTTTAATCCGTCACCGCACACATACAATTAATTATTACCGTGTATAATTCTAAATACTTTTGTATAATTCTAAATCATTTGGTAACTTCAAGTGGTTTGTATTCATTATTGGTATTTATAATTGGCATTGCTCTTTAGAAAATTTAAGGGCCATAATGAACATTAGATTTTTCTCAGCTTATTCACTTGAATAGACTACAAAGTTGAAATTATTCTTAATCTTGACAAATAACAAACTGTATGCAGCTATTACAAAAAAGAAAACACAACGTAAAGAGATAATAAAATGTTATAAATAAATATAACTGAGAGTTGACTGTAAATTTATGTTTACCTAAGACTCGTTGCGCCCTATGGTTTTACCCGCGTTTGAGTTTGAAAGAGAAGCAAATACCTTTCAATCCCTACGTCATCCCTTGAAAACACCATAAAACGGCTTTTACCCAAAAAAAAATGTTGTGTTTTCATTGGATGAGCTAAGCGGATGATTGTTACTTCTTCTTTTCTTCTTCCTGACACTCTGGTTAAGTGCTTAAGCTAAAGCTAAGCTTAAGTGTAAATCCAGAGTGTCAGCTACATTTATCAAAATTGGTGCAACCGTCTGTGCTTTAAGAAGTAACAAACATACAAACACACATATTCACTAACTTTCGCCTTAATAATATAATTTATGAGTTCTATCACTATCTGATTGGTCCATAGCTACAACCTTATAAAAAAATATAATTATTATAAAAATGAAAGATATGTTAAAAGAAACAAAAGAATATCGTACACTCTTACTTTCAATAATCCCTAAAGTATACCACTGTTAACTAAATTTTTACCACGAACAAATTTGAGAAACATTAAACACAAAAACAACACTTAAGTAATATTCGCTTGAACTAAGTTACAATTGTTATTTTCAAATATGTGAAAACTTATGGAGCTCATTAAATCTAAGCTTAAGAAATATTACTTCAAATACCAAAACTAATATAGGGACTTCTAAACTGTCTGCTTTTCGAGCTCTGTCCTTGATGAATACTTCAGAAGGTCCAGTTCTTTAGAATGAAATACGATATTTGATTTTAGAGGCAAGTTTGTTTCGAAACTTTGAAGTTAGAAACCACTGAGAATGTTATCTACGACTTATGGTATAATATTTCACATTTTAGATTTGATAGTTCATTTTAATACATAATTTACTTTTTTTTTTAAATATCACCCTTGTTACTCCTAGATCATGATGAATTTTAATAAACTTTGTGTTTCATTTCTTAATTTTTCACCCCCGAAGGATTCCCAAAAATATAAGTTCCCAAATCGGGGCATAAATGAAGGAGTTTTCAAATTGATTGTATATTTTTATGTTAATTACCGCAATTAACATAAAAATATACAACCAATTTAAAATCTCCCCCTTTCTTTAAAGTTGGTTAAGAAAACTATATAAAAATAAAACTATGAATGTTTCGTTTTCATTCTATATAAAATAATTAAACAAAAAAAGTTAATTTAACAAAAGTAAGGTACCTACGAGTATTAATTAAAATTATTTCATCTGTGTATTTTAAACATTCTGGATCTTAAACTAAGCTCAGAATACATCTAAATCATTGGCCTTACGAATACTTTCCGTCCGTGTGGTGACGGATTAAGAATACAGTGTCACCACCCCTATTCATCCCGTGGGTGTCGTAAAAGGCGACTAAGGGAGCAAACTACACAGGACAACAGCACTGCAGGGAGAAGGAAAACTTGACACAAACCCTATACCAACCCGTCTCGACAGCGTGGTGTAGTAGGCCAAACCCTTTCCCTCCTTTCTAAGGAGAGGCCTATCGATTGATGACGAATACTTTTGTCTTTTTTATGCCTGCCTTTAAATGCCTTTTAAACAGTTTAAAAAGAAAAAAAAGAAGTTCTTTTCTAGATTTTTCTAGAAGTAAACTTATTTATATTCAATATAATATATTCAAGACTTTTATTTTCGATCCTAACATTTATCTCGTTATTTTAGGCTGCATTTTTATTGCATAACGTTGTATACTAACAGATACTCAAGGCAACAATTTACTGAGGGAATATATTTTTCTGGTGTGGACTAGATAGGCAATTGAACAGATAAGTCACCTGATGGTAAATGATTACCGCTGTCCATGGACACTTGCAGCACAAAGGTTCTAAAAGAATTGTTCAACACCAGTTTTCTGTGAGGCTGTGGTATCTCTCTCGCCGAGCCGGCTCTTTTTTGTTTTTTCTTTTTTCATTTATTATACCAAATTGTGACTGTCCATTTAAAAAGGGAAGGACACTGGCTCCTGCAACACAATATTTACTGCTGTAGAAGCCAGAGAATTCCAAAGTTAATTTTAGCTTAATGTTAATATTTTTTTTTATTATTATTTGTACTAAAGCTCGCCCACGATCAGATCAAGATAATTTCGAAATAAGGACATCACAATTAAAATTGTAGCAGTAATCTTGAACAATAGATACTTATAAATCTTTAATAAGAATATTCAGTATTATTCAAATTAAGTAAATCAACGTTTCATAACCTACTTCTTTATGTCGACTAAGAAATTTACTTTCAAGCCCTGGTAATCTCTGAGGTATTAAACTGGAGTTAAGGTGTTCAAAGTGCCTTGACATAATTCAGCTGAACATACTCGTCTTTTATGAATGTGTTGGTTGGTACAACTGCTTAATACAGATTCGTGTTCCATTTATAAATTTCAAAAACGAAGTGAAATAAAAATGATGAAAGCCATAAGCAAAATACTATCGTAAATTAGTGTTACATAAAATTAAAATATTTTAAAGACAAATATGGATGGCCTTTAAGGTAATATAACCCAATATTCATCTTAAATTCAAGTTCTAAAAGTTTATTATTTAATAATCTGAAATCTTAATGTATTTCTAACATTATATATGCTCTAGCACAGAAATTTTCTACTGTTGCTGCTGTTATTAGGATTATGCAAGCAATTGAAACTGTCCCCGTGTTGTATTATATTTTATTGTCGCAGTTTTTCTCTGACCGTAACAACTTTGCACATGTGGACTGTGCGACGGAATTGGGGATGTTCATCGTCCCCATCTGGACCCGAGGTGGCGGCGCGTAGTGTTCCCGTGCGCCCCTCTGTGTAGTCGCGAGGGGAGTCAAACACCTCACTTCCCTCGCAGACGCGATGTGGCCCGCAGCGGCGGGCCGGCACCAGTCGGGGATTGCGGAAGTCACCTCAGTTCCCGCGATCCCCGGCGTAGGTGAGAGACGGAACACCGGGGGGTTTTAGTCAGTAGGAGTCTGACAGACCCCTCCGCCCTTTCCCTGGGCGGAGGACATTCATGAGGATCTCCCCCCGTTAACAAAAAAAAAAAGTTTACCAGGCCGTAGCTCTACTCGTGTGTGTATCGGTTATCGTGTGCTTATGTCCTTCTCCAAGAATCAAAGTATTGCCATGCTAAATTTTATTAAAATCACTTCTTTGGCTTTTACGTGAAAGCGTAACAGACAGACAGGGAGTTACTTTTGCATTTTTTATGTTAGTAGGGAATAGTCGAATGTTTACATAATCGAAACTAGACAGTTTAAGTCTTTGTTGCACTAATACTTATTCAGTAGATTGAGTAACATTTACTTCATCTAAATGATGATTAATGATATTAATTTCTGTAAGTAAATGTTTTCAGATATTTTTATAAGTCGAACTTCACAGCTACTAACAATAAATTGAAATACCGCTAAAAGGAACTTGCAATTAAAGTATTTTGTGGCTAATAAGTAGTTAATAGAGAAAACAGATAATGAAATGCAGCAGCCGAAATTATTTGTTCAACACAACGGCAACTTATTCAAATAGACATTAAGTAAAGCTGCTCCATGAAATTATTCGATACAGCTGTATTAATTTTGTTTACTGTTAAATAATATTTGAATTAATAAATTAAAGTGAACAAGGTTGGATTTGGAGATTGTGCAAACTTTGCTTTTGATTATTATTTAACAAAGTTTAAATTTCACATTTATATAGTACTCTGCTTGTAACCTATAATGTTGCAAGTTGAAATGGAAAAATTCAGATTTCTTGGCAATGGTAAACATGGCCTGCTATATGCACATTTGTCATTAATTTATTATGTATGGTTTTTTACCGGTAGTAAAGGTATATTAAAGTAAACCTTATATTAAAGTTTCACAATTAAGGAATAAAAGAGTAAGTGCTCTATTTACGACTGAAACTCTAAAATTTAAGAATAGATAAAGGTGTTTCCACTTTAGTTCCCCAGGCTGCACTGCAAACATTTCAAGTGTTGGTAATTCTAATTAAATTAACGTAAAACTTACCCTAATCTAATTTAAGGATGGATTAAAATATTAAAAACAGCTAAAGCTTGCAAACTTGAACGGTTATTAAGGAAGTATTTTCCTGAAAAATGATCGTATTATACGACTGAAGAGGCTAGGAGGCCATTTCAGTCAAGGTTAAATCGGCGGCTAATACAATTAGGATCATTAAAAGACAATACATTTTCGCAGTAATTTTTCTTATTCGAAATTTATTTAGCCAATAAGAATACACCTAATAACTCACACACTTAAACATTAGCAGTCAATTTTATTAAAAAGATCTTATTTAACACACCTCTGTACACACACTAATAATTTAATAATAGTATGAAAACAATAATTAACACTTAGGTTAACTAACTTCAATGGTTCCGATAAATTTTATTTAAAAAACGAAAACTTTTTTAAAAGATCTTTCTCTCTCATAACTTAGCTTTGTCATGACAGAAAAAAGAGAATTACCAAAACATTTTTATATACTTAAAAACGTTAAAGTTTTCAAGTTACGTCTTCTCGGTCTAACTTATTGTATTTGGAAACTGAATAATCTACGTTATCACCGAATATATTTAAATACATTTTACATCTGATGATTCAGCTTTGACACACGTATACATTATTCAAACAGTTTTTGATTAGCTCTCGCACTCTGTTATTTCAGTTATAATATCAATCTGTGTGCTTCCATTTTGTTGGCAAATACGTTAGATTTTTTACACAGGATTTGACTTTGTTAGGTTCTTTGAATAGTGGGTAAATAAGTATGAATAGGTTGTAGTTAATCATAGATTGATATTAACATTTGAAGGAATATAATTATTAAAAATAATTTTGAGTTAGAGCTTGGGCTCCCGAAAATAAACTCTGATCTACTTAAGCTACTGCGTTTCGCCATTCATTAGCATAAGGATTTTCCTTTTTCTTCCATTAAATTTTATTCTGACTTACCTTTCTCTTTTAACATACTGGCTCTATCTTCATTCATATACTACAAAACTATTAAATAATATATTTTAGTTTAAATAATTATATAATATATTACTTTACTTTTAAAGATAAGTATAACACAATTTTGTATAAATTTTGGTGCACACTGACTTTCTTTATTAATAGAAGACGTGGCAAACTAGCAGACGAGTCACTTGATGGCAAGTGACTATCGCCGCCTATGAACGCCTGCAACTCAGGAGTCACAAGCGCGTTGCCGGCCATTGAGTATCTTTTCTTGGAAGTATGAAGGTCGTATCGGTCCCCAAATACCGCAGTTGATAACTTGTTCCACAAGTGTCTCGAAAAGCCTACAGTGGTGGAGCGCCAATTATCCAAGTGATGGGGATCAAAATATTGACGTGTGGAACGATGCGGCAGTTATTAGTCTGAACAATTCCTCGGAACACTCTCCATGAAAATATATACGATAGAGAATGTAGAGTGAAGCTACATCTCATCATCTACATCTCAACGTGACGCCATGGGATTGGAGATCTTTTGGCTATCGACGATTCGAATCGCTCTTCGTTGAATGCAGTCCAGAGGAAGAACTAGGTATTGCGGTGCCCCTATAAAATTGAAAGCTTTTCTTTATTGATATACTTGAGTAAAATGATGTTAAGTCTAGAAGTTCAAAGTCACCTAAAAATTTTTGAAAATCAACTTTACGCCCAGTTACATACTGAAAAAGGAACCTTACCATAAGTTTTGTACTTAAAAGTTAACTGAAACCAATGAATGAAACAATATATTCATTCATTGGAATGAAACAATAGTTTCATTAATTAGAATGACATTATAGTTTCATTCATTGATTTGATTCACCAATTTATATTATCATATAATTGATTTATTTTTACATAAAAATGTTTATATTTACTTACCAATCACAGTAAAATAAGTAATATTAAAAAACATAGACCTTGTTACAATCTGTCAAAACTTTCTTACCTCTAATCCATCCTTGTGTCATACTGTCTAAGACGTTTACCAAATTCTTCACTTGTATTGTCTGATTCAAGACTATCGGTCCTTTCCTTTAACGGCCATCGATCCTTTAGTAGATGTTGGCAGCGCATTGCCACTTCAACACAATTAATAACGGTAATGTTAGTTAGTTCTTTGTCGAATTATCTCATTAGGAATTTTATTTTTCAAAGTAATTTCATGCATTTTTGAACTAGCTCCGCCAGACTCCAAGTCTCGTGTTTTATTAAAACACACGACCTTAAGTAAATAGTGTATAATCTAAATAAAAGAAAGTTTTATAGCCATCCTTTTCTGTGGTTTTAGATTCGCACTTAACTTTTTTTCACTTTCAGCGATGTGTTATTATCAATTCGCAAGACACCAGATTTCTTACTATGGACTAAAGTTACGTTTTGCATTAAAGTTTGAAATCATCGCAAAATGAAGGTTGTCAGTACGTAATGTATCTACACCCACATATATTTGTAAATTAAAAAAAAAAATGTTATACTCGTAAAACATAAGATTTTATGTCAATTTAAAGTGTATTTTTATTCATTAAATCAGATATACAGTATTATCCTACGATCGCAGCATAACGAACGCTGTTGGTTTCGTTGTGCTCCAATGAGTATGAAATCGTCTCGTTTAGACGTGCATCTAGATGTCAAATCAGATTCTTGATACGAGTGGGTACTACTCGTATAACTGCAAATTAAACTACTTAGACATTTTATGGCACTAAGTAACTTTAGTTTCGCCAGTAAAGCTTTATTCTTTTCTATAGTAATATTGTACATTCCGTATACGGAAAACGTTCAACACTCACATAAAGCTTGAGAACATGAATCTATATAAAATGCAGTAGTAAACCATGTCAGCCATATTTTCAGTGCTGCACTATTAAGCTGAAACAAAATCGCTGTATTATATGTTTTATTATTAGGAGTATTAAGCTTTAGATCTAAACATAAAATATACAATTGAATTGCTGAACCGCGCAATTTTGTCTGCATCTCTAAAAACAAATAAATTTACCCCGTTTTTGTTTTAAGTTTCATTGACATTTATTGGTCGTACCGTGATTTTATATTATAGTCTTTAGACTTCCTCGATAAATGGGCTATCCAACATTAAATATTTAGTAAATGGATTAAATGAGTAACTACTGTAGGAAGGAGGTTCTAGTAACTCATTCATGATAATAAATATAGTTACCAGAAACTAAGTGATTAAGCACAAATGCACAGAACTTTACTCTATTGATAAACACTTAGTCATTATATTTATCGTCATCATCATTTTAGACATAAGATATTCATTGGTGGATACAGGCTTCTTCAAAGACAAAAAGACCAGTTTGAACCAGCATCCATTGAAGATTTGTAATTTTAACAATTGGCATACCACATGATTGGTGTACGTCCTGCGCGTAGATTTACGGTCAGTGTGAAAATAGTATAAAAGAAAAATAGTGGTTATTGGTTAGATTAATACCTTATCCATATAAAAACAGACAAAACGATATTTATTTAGTATATTTGTTGAAACAGTCTATGAATTCTGTTACAATATTTGTAATGGTCCGCAATGCACTTTATTTTTATGAATCTTTTAATGTAGGAATATTTTAATGTTCTGGGCAATTAATATCATGTAATAGGAAGAGCAATAGTTTTTTATTGTTTTAATTGAACTCATTATTATTATAATACATCGAGGACTTCTCGAATTGATAACTTAAATTTAACCTAACACAGAAAAAGCGAATACTTTATTGGGATAGTGACACTTAAATATAATTAGTTATTAATAATTTAAATAGATTATTTATCATTAAATATGTATAAGCATGTAATTGAGGTATCGATCTCTACGGCTTCTGAAAAGACTGGTCCTAACTAGCACACGTCAGAGAGATGTGGAAGGGAGAGAGGGAGGCCTTTGCCTGCAGTGGGACGAGGCTAAAAATAAAATAAAATAATTCATAATAATTGAGGTATAATGGGACAGATGTGCACAAAGTGTATCAAATCCTTAGAAAAAATCCTAGACTTGATAAACTATACCCATGAACAATATTTTTGTAACTTTTGTAGAACTAAGGGGTATTTTACTCTTTGGTCTTTCAAAGTACAATAAACATATTTTTTTTTATAATTGGATACTTATAGGACGTGTTAAGATAGAAAGAACGTCTGCTGTTAGGTAATCGATTTAATGTCTTGTAAATAAATTTCTGCTTACTTGAAAATTATCCATTATCCAATATTCAAAGTGCTTTAATGGTACTTAACCCCTTAATTAAATTGGGTGAACTTGGTAAATGGGATTTTAATGGATAAACTTTCAATAGATATGCCTACTGCGTAGCCCGTTAATTCCGTTTATGTTTTCATAGTATAAATATTAATAAAAACACTGGACTAGACCTGAATTTGCCATTTATGTTTGCAAGTGAGAGCGCGTATCTAAAGTTACCACACTGTATGTGTAATGACCTACCGTGATGTTATCGCATTTTTTGGACAAACGAGCATACAGGTCACCTTTTCTATACAAATAAATAAAATTAAAGTGTTTGTTTGTAATGTCGAAATTATTATATAGGTTTATTTCATGCTCACATGGTTATTCGCACGATACCTATGTCTAAAAACCAGTTTTTTGTCTGTCTGTATGTCTGTCTTTTTGTTACGGGTAATCTTCTTTGATTACCCGTAACAAAAAGACTCGGGGTTTGGTTCGGACTTCGGTAATTACTTCACACCAGATTTCTGTGAAGCCGTATCACTCCGGTCGAGCCGGCCCATTTGTCTCCAAGCATGGCTCTCCCACGGTTGAAATACTTTACAAAAGCACATTTTCATTGTGTAGCCATATGTATTATAAGTTTTATATTACGAACAATAAACCAATTTATCGTTAGGAAGCATATTACGTTGTAAATGAGATTTTAATAGTCTTTTCACAAAATGTAAAAGTTACAAGGCTACTAAGAGCCTCAGCCCTCACTTATATTTATGTTTTAAATAAATCCTACGCCGATTTCAAGTTGTCATTTCTGCAGAGCTCTCTATAACGTCCTTGTATTATATTTGTGATGCAGATAAATTAGTGGAATATTCAAATAGTAATTAATAATAGCCGTCTGATCAAAATATTTTTAAAAGTATTTAGATTACCCACTGATAAACAAATTTATGAATAATTATATAAAAATTTCATTTCATGTTCACCATGTTCGTTTTACAGGACCACTCCCGCACTAGGAATAATTCCTGTGTCGCGAGGGACTGTACAGACATACATGTAATAGACACAGAGAACACCCAGACACAGAACACACAAAGTGTTGTCCCATGTGGGAATCGAATCCACAGCACTCAGCGCAGTAGGACGCGGTGAGGTGCCCGCTTAAACCACTACGCCATTATGGAAACATTACTCCTGGACACAGAACAATCGCTTATGATCCAATTATCTGACCTGTGGGGAATTTAAACCACTGCCACTGAACCAACAGGTTAGTCGAAATTATCAAATTTAAATATAAAATATAGATGTAGCAACATATTCATATACGTAAAGGCAAATTCAGCTTTAGTAAGCAATGACTCAACGAGCACTGTTTAGAGAGTGTACCTTCTTCGTATATTGAAATAAAATTTTATTCCTTTTTATTATTTTAGTTAGTTTCTGTCCCAATAAATCAGACGAAACGGTAACATAGTTAAACAATATGACAAAGGTGTTTTATTCTTAGAAACTACAGGCAAATATATCGGTATATTACATTTGCCTAAAGCTATAGTAAACATTCTAGCAAATTTAATTTAAAACTGAAAATGCGCCATGTTGGTACCCGGATGTTTAAACACGGAAAAAAGTTTTGCATACATTTTTTATGTTTATTATTCTCACTGAAAACTTTTTTTTTTTTTTCTGAAAACAAATTATAATAGTATTCGACAGCTGTATTGGAAATAACGCAAAATCCATTTTTTTTATGCTGATCTAAAGAACTTATGTATTTATCGGGCTTTTGCCACTGGTTAATGGGGATTTAATGTTCTCAAGAACAGAGTTAGTACTCTCAAACTATCGCTAATATATAATATTGTTTACGGGTATTAAGTAAATACATTCGAAATGCCTGACGTTTCTACCAGTCTGTCAGCCTATGACTACGGCTAGTACAACCTAATCTAAACCTCAGGTATTTCACAATCTCTACTATTAATGAAGGAGAAACCATTAATATCATTCTTATTACTTGAGCACAGAAAAATTAGGTATAGTTCGACTTAAAATGTATTTTGCCTTGACAATTATTTCAGATAGTTACTTAAAAAAGACTGACATCATCCTTCTTGGGTCGTGTTCCTTATTGCTCAAGGTCGAAGTCACGATACATTTATAAAATATCTTACCTACGACGCTCTGCACTTGTTAAGGTCTTCTGCACTGTAAATGGCTTCACAGTTTATAGATTGTATATAAAATGGTTTTGATGAGAAAAACCTCGTGATCCAGTCAAACTAATAGAACCTACTTATGGGCCTTGTCTAATATATAAGCTTTGATTTCTCATATTTAGAGTACAGAGCTTTGTACTAATATTATTTACAGAAACATAAACTGTACAACAAGTTCGATAACTGCCGCTAAAACAAAATCAACTCCATCAGATATTTCCATGTAAATCGCAACCAAACCTTCGCTTTTATGTTGTTAGAAAATCTGTAGAACCGTCTATAAATAATACCAGCAGGATATTTGTTTATGCTAAACTTACTGTTTCTGCGTTATAAGGGAGCCGTTAGATTTTATGGAGCATTACGAGAAGCCATGCTGGGCAATTTCTTTTCCATTCTTATTTTTCATCGCTTATGTAAGTTTGTAAGAGCAAGTTTCTACCTGGAAAACTGTTGTTAGCGAACAGGTAACTTTTAAGTTGTGATGCTTATTTAAACACCAATTTTCAAGAAATTAAAATATAGAAATCAATTTATAGGTTTCAATTGCTTTGCATGAAATTTTGCTTAGACATAGAAGGATCTATGGGATCTTTTTGCCGGAAAAAATGTACTCTTCCCGAGGAATGGAAAAATTACTTTAACGTAAGTAAAGTTGCATTCAATCGCTGGTATGTAAATAAAACAAGCAGATGGTGAATTATTTTATTTATTGTTAAATACTATAAAGTAACTTAACTCATAATCCATAACTCTATTGAGATTTAATGTAGTTTAAAAAAAATAGTTTTAGGATAAACAAGAAAAGTAGACATTATTAGTCTGGTTGTTTTGCCGATTGTTTGCATTCTGGATTATTAGTTTTTTTTACCAATTATCAAACAACGGCTATTGAAAAGGAAACTATAGTTAAAATCCGAGTACCAATCTTTACAAAACTATTCGTCATATGAAGACGATTCCTTAGATTTATTTGCACTTTTTAGTGTTTATTTATTATATATTTGGCGATATTTAGATTCCATATTTATTTTTCATGACCGCAATATAACACGGGAAGCTTTAAAATAACCGTTAACCCAGAATTTACGCATCTAATAGACGAATGAAATGTTAGAAATGAGTGCGTTGTTGATTCATCATTATTTACTTAGTATTGCTTTAATGTTTATATCATGTCAAAGTGGACATTGGTTGTAGTAACACCAACACGTCGTATATATTGTAAGACTTTTCTCTAGATTTATCTATAGAGAGCAGAGCGTGCAAGACTCCAAGAATACTTGGGACATTAAATTCATCTATTATATAATGTGATACAATAGTTTCAGACATTTGACCCACAACACCGTCTAGTTTCAAAACAAGCAGAGCTTGTATAAAACCTATGCACGTAAGGTGCATAGAGTTTAAACAAACAAAATTAAATGAACTCTATATAATTTCTTTATAACAAAATATTGAGACATAAGTCTCAATATTTTGTTACAATCGTTCACTTATTAGTATAATAGGAGCAGTGGGGACGACCGATTGACCAAAGCTGGTTGCAGATGTGACCACCAGACCTTGCACCTACCGACTATTACTTTTTAAAAATTTAGACAACTTTTTAGTGGGTAAAAAATGCAATTCCCGAGAGGCAGTACAAAATGCCTTTAAGAGTTTGTTGCCTCCCGTCCAGCTGATTTTTACAAGAAGGGCATCAATAAACTGCCAATGCGTTGGCAAAGATGCGTCGATTGCATGGGTGAATAACAGAAATAAAAAAGTTTGAAAAAATAAGTACTTTCACTTATTGCATACAAAACGGCAATTTCATAGGTAAAGACCTAATATAATTCTCTTTTTCTCCTTCGGCGTATGTTTATAGCGTGGCTTATAGTAATATCTTATAAGTAGAGATTAAAGTGACTGTTGACTAAGCTAACTGCAGAACTAAGGTTGTACTACCCTCCCAGTTACAACAACAGAATTTAGAGAACAAAGAGAATCTAGGTCAACACGAGCACATTTTCATTGTTTAGCCATATGTATTTCCTATTTTTTTTTTCCTAAGTTTTATGTTACGAGTTATGTTACGAACAATAAACCAATTTATCGTTAGGAACCATATTACGTTGTAAATGAGAGTTTAATAGGCTTTTAACAAAAATGTAAAGTTACAAGGTTACTAAGAGATTCAGCCCTCACTTCTATATATGTTTTTTTAATTAATTTTACGCCGATTTCAAATTGTCATTTTTAATTATATTTTTATTATTTGAATAAAAAGTATGTCATTAGATATTTAATATAAATCTTCTAAAACCTATTTTGATATTTCAACACTCAAATCGAATTTTCCAGAACTCTCCATTTTTGAACGTAGGCGTTAAGCAGTATGCTGCGAAAAATTTAAAACTTTCAGTGCCTATTCCTAAGGAAATTGGAAAAGCTAAGCCAAACATCCGTTGATACAGGATATTGCTTTTTGGAAATGAAAAATAAGTGCTGTATTCAAAGATTTACTCTTTAAATACGAAAAAAACTTAAAGTTTGATTCAGTCTTGCTTTGCATTCGTATCGATTTTTAGAAATAAGTGAAGCCATTGACGCAAAGTATATTGGACTTAATCTCGATAAATTTATGATCTTTTTATATGCAAATTCGAATAGCTCGTATATAAATTAGATATTTAAATTAGTATTGTGAGTATCATAACTTTTCACGATACACTTATTACAGTAGCTTTTGACATTTTCAAATATTTATCTAATAATTTAAACTTATTAAATTAATATAAGAAGCAAGGAAATCTTAGAATAATTCGTTACGTGGCCCAATGGGTTTTTAACCTATCAAGGCAATATAAGTGTACCGAACCGAACTAATAGTAATGTATTGTTTCGTTTCATATTTTCCACATGACTGTGCACCTCTAATGTTATTAATAAGCTTTACGCTACACTTGCGTACAAAGCGTTCTTGCTTATCCGAGTTTTTGCTAAGTTCCGTACAGTAACATATTAAGATTCTTTAGATAAAAGTAATATAAGCCCAGATCTGTTAAAAAAAAGTACACATTTTTATGTTGAAGTGCCTGTCAACTGCAGTCGTGCCTGGCTATAATAATTATTTATATCTTTGATCTTTTTTTTTTTGCTAAAGGACCCATGGTATCCAAAACCTACCTAAGTTAGTATTTTATCTTATTTACAATAACTAACCAAAAGAAAAACGTCTAATATTTCTCAATTCACATCACCTGATCAAACTTTATAAATCCTGAAAAAATCAATAACAACACTTTCCAGAATATTTATTGCACCTGAGGATTTTTTTTGAGAAATCTAATGTAGATATTCTAGCGAGGACAATTGCACTGTCAATAAATAAAATCATCTTCATCATCAACAGTCTTTATTAGTTTTGTTGGACATAGGCCCCTCCTTAGAAAGGAGGTTTTGGGCTACAATACCACACTGGCATAGGGTTTGTTTCAAGTTTTCCTTCTCTTTGCAATGCTGTTGTCCTGCGTAGTTTGCTTCCTTAGTCGGATCTTACGACACTCACGGAATGTGTAGGGGTGATGACACTCCGTATTCTTAATCCGTCACCACACGGACAGGAATAAAAGAAATAAACTCGTGGAATCTGTAGTTATGGCACTCAAATTAAACTTATAAGCAATTAGCAAATTGATGGACATAGTGGTGTCAACCGATTAGATACTGGTGATTGTGTATACGACGTATTTTAATATTTTATTTAATTTAAATTTTTGCTTAATAGGTACAACA
The DNA here is from genome assembly GCA_902825455.1 of Arctia plantaginis. Taxonomy (NCBI): domain Eukaryota; kingdom Metazoa; phylum Arthropoda; class Insecta; order Lepidoptera; family Erebidae; genus Arctia; species Arctia plantaginis. Next base: position 6,349,873 of record CADEBD010000857.1, on the reverse strand, counting down.
GATCACGTCTCACATAAAAACAAGCAACCACTTCAAATCTGAAGTCCAATTAAAACTATACACACTATTCACAAACGCGGTAACAGAGCTTTAGTTAGGTGTTGAACAAATGTGAAAAAGAAAATTAAAATGGATAATAAGATGCAGTGAATTGACACGTACGATGTGTTTCTATAATTTAACATTTAAGTCTTAACAGGTTAATACATTTCAGCTTTATGCTGTGCTAAAACTACCCCTAAATCGCGAACTACCTTTACTTTCTCCAGTGCAACACCTTTCATTTGATACACGTAATTATGCGGGTTTTTGTTTCCGCAATTTCAATGAATATAAGGGGCAAAATCTATTCCCTATTTTAAATAATCTCACCATACATAAAAACGATACAAACGTATTCACAAAAACAATTAAAGTGGTTTCCAGTGTCAGTAATCCAGTACAACTGTTTATTTATTTCGTGCCTAACCTTGTATTGATGAGATTCGGTCCAAAAGCGTTTTTAAATCGCAACGATTTTTTTATTGATTTTTATCGTTTCTGTGTGGTTTCAATATGTGATGAAATTCTATTGCGCTATGTAATATACGTTGTAATATACGCTATGCTATAATGTACGTTGTGTGTTGCTTAGGGAAAAACGTTACGTCGTAAAAATATTATTTCATCAGCTAAAGTTGCTAACAGTATTCAATTACTTCTTGAGATTATCTAAACAAATTTTTGACTAAGAGAATTATTTTACTTAGTTTATCAGTAAAGTGATATTAGTCATCATTAAAATTTATCTCAAGACGTTGACAAACAGGGGTCTTAAATATAGGTCATAGTTATAAATTTAGGCAAACCAATAATAAATATATAAATATAAATATAGAATAATTTTATCAAGAATCTCGATTACCAACAAGCCTTTATAAGCATTAAGTAAGTAGTTGTGATAACAAACTAAAAATAGAAGGCAAGACAAAGAGGGAAATATGTAAATTGTTTAATTATTATTTTTAGTTGTTTTTATAGGAATGCGATAGAGTTAATAGTCTGAAACAAAATAGTTTTGTAAATAATGTAGAAATTTCTAACAATATAGAGTATATTATAAAACGATTTGCCGCCGTTGCATAATTGAAACGTCACAAGTACACACACACGTCACAATCACGTACAAGCATTAATCATTTATGTATTCGATATATTTTTACTTTTTATATTATAACATTGGGTATTTAAAACAAACAAGCGAATATTTATACACGATTCGAAAACTGTGTGGTTTCTTTGAAATTTCGTTTCGCGCTTTATATTATATGAAATATTTATTTAACTTCATTTTGGTAGAAAATTAAATTAAATACTTTTCTTCTTTCATTTCATAGAAACGTTTGTAGGAAAAGAACCGCTCTTTTCCTACGAACTCGAAATATAATTGCACTAAATAAAAGCAAAGTGAAAAAAGCAAATATATTGAAAAAGAAATAAATTGAATTGAAATCCTCATTACCCCTGTAAATATAAGGGTAATGACGCTTTTTATTGCTTTGCCTCTTTTCAAGGGTTCCTTAATAGGCCTAGTTTATTTATATAGCTGTCTTTTATTTTTTATTTTACGTGAAATCATCAACATTTTCTAGATCAAACAGACACACTGAACGTAATGGAATTTGTTAAGCGCAATCACTTTAAAATCTATTTGAAATACAGGAGAGCAAAATAGAACATTCAATTTTATTCTAGAAAGCTGGAACATGTTTAATAGGAGAGATACAATAATAAGATAGGACTAGTGTTTAGTGATACTTTTTAATCCCAAACGCAAAAATGACCGTTCCCATGAGTTGAATGTGTGTATCTGTATCTTTGTGTATCTATAAGTCAATCTGTCACATAATAGTTCCTAAATATATGCACCAATTAGTCAAATGTGTGTGTGATTCTTTGAGATCTTTAAAAGATTTCTTGAATGAAACTTTTCCAAGCTCGAATTCATAAAAAAACTGAATAGCAGTTGTTTCAGTAGATTAATAGTTGCGAAAATGTGACACAAATACATTTAATAACGAAATTATATTCTTCTTCTTTTATACCATTAATGGGCGAAAAGAAGAGGAGAGGTATATGTCATGGCACCGGTACAACAGAACGTTATTAAAAACCTTTCTATAACTATAAACTATGTAAAAAAGAATTTAAAATTATTGTTAAATATTGAATATTATTAATGATATAATGTGCATATAAATTTCGAATTATATTAGAAATACTGGGAAAATGCATTATTTTTTTCTCTGTAAAATAATGAATGTTGAAAGGTAGAACGATGACATAAAATAATATTTCTATTAATTCACAAGATCAAATTGATGTTTTGATGTATGATGAAACTTCTAATTTATCATTTTATTCACATACAAAATAAATGATGAATCGTATACATATACTCTTTAGAATATAAATTTATACGAACATGTTTCCAGAATTATCTTGGTTTAAAGCTATTTTTCAATTTATTTAGACAAAATGAGTTATGTTATATTGTTATGGTCGTAACGAGATTAATGTTCTCTGACGTACGTTTGATATTCTATACATTAGTAGTTTATTTTTAAAATGAATTTATTTCTTAAATTTATATAAAATATCTACAAAGGTTTCGTACAAGTAGAAGGTCTTTTTGTAAGTAAAATTCTTTATGAAATATTTATTGTAAATTGTGTACCGAGTCTGTTTTGACATAGTAATATTTCTTAAGTTCGTGTTTAGGAGCTCAAATAGTATATAGTAACTAAAAATGCCTATTTCGTTGCGTTATATGCCTTGGAAGTGGATGCGAGGGGTATCAACTAAATCCCTTTATAACCTACTTAAAGACCTTGGATTGCCGAAAGCTTCAGTAGCTCTTTTCTTGAACGAATATACAAAGCAGAATTGTTAGGATTATATCAAATATGATTAGGTAGAGGGGGTAACGCAGCAGAGAGTGGAGGTAAGCCCCGACGCGTCGCAAGGAATACTCCCTAAACCTATTCCTGGGTCGCAAGTCCACGATACAAAAATATTTTCAATGAATAAATCTTTCTCGAGTGTGCCAAATAGATCGAATACTAAAATATTTCAGTTTCAAAACAGTTTAAACACAAGTTTGAAGGTAGTAATGGCAGGAGAGTCATACTTCGGTACATGTGGGTCTCACAAGAAACCGAAGAAGAAAGAAGAACTCACTTATGTATCTTTAGTTGAAGATATCCATGGACAGCCGTACCTAGTCACTTACCGTTCATCATGTGCCCTGCTTCTTTGTTTGCGCCCTTAACCATATAAAATACTTTCGAGTAAATAATAACCTACTGAGGGCTTCAATATTGAGAACTTTATTTACCGGATGATTCATAAACATTGAAATATATTTTTCATATTAGCTTTCTTTGTATGAGTTTACACAAGGTAGGGTTGCTCTACCGTCAGAAGTAGAGTGCACTACAAATCTCTAAGTTCCTTTCCTAAACCTCTCCCCAAGTGGTGTCCTCGTTAAAATAAGTGCATCTACGTAATTGGCACTACATTTCACGAGAGAATGCACCCGACCGATTGTACTTTCCAAAAGGATTGCAATGAAAGAGGAAACTTGGTAGAAAAAATCTTAATTAATAAAAAAACTGTTTTTCTTCTACCAAAACTAGCATTAGTTTCAATATTTTTAATCAACACTGTAGTGAAGCCCGATACTAATTTGTTACCGATGTATTTAAAGGGTGAAATACCAATGGTATAACTAGTGCGTTGAGAATGCTATAAACCTTTTAAAAATTCGGAAATGCTATTTAATCGTGCTGTAGTCTGTAGTGCAGGTAGTGGTTCAAACAGGGACTTCAGGTGATTAGAAATTTCCAATAACCTGTACTTAAAACATTTAGTATCTACAGAGATTAAGATGCAAGAATACATTATGGCAATGAATTGGTCTTTAGTGTAGACGGCATAAAATTATTTCTCCCAGTGACTGTTGTTTGGTTTGTTGTAAAAACGATGACATTAAAAACCAAAACTAGTTAAGTCTTGTACTAGTTTAACAATAGCGTTTCAAATTGTAAATACCATTTAAATAGTTTTATAAGACTCGGTATTTGTGGCCGCTTTGTTTATACGTATATATAATTTTTCAAATACACGATTCAATTTCACTGCCAATATCGTGGATGCTTTTGTTAGAACACTTTTAATCATTATTGTAATTATTTCAATACTAGTAGATTAAGAGTAAGTATCATTAAAAGTAAGACTACTAAATAAGGTATACCATAAGATTTAATTAAACTGGCAGAAACAGATATATGTGAAACATGTCTTTCAATTTTTTGGATGATGTTTTGTTTTTTACTTATTACTCCATATACACGGTAATGCATATTGTACCTTAGGTTCTCCCACGTTATTTCCAAAAAGAATATTGAAATTCCATTAAAATTTGTGAGCTTTTGGCTATTCCTTTTTAACCCACTGGGAATAAAATATAAATATATTCTTATTTAAACCTTCAAGAAAAGAGCGTACTCCTTCCTACAAGGTCAGCGACGCGTTTGTGACGCCCTAATTGCAGACCGAGTCACTTTCCATTAGTAGGCTATCCGTCTGCTCGTCTGCCCTCTCTAACACAAAAAAAAATCTTACATGGCTAGTTAATTTCAATACAATCACTTCTTCACTATACACGATAGTGGGCACTGAGGAGATAAATCCTTAACCTAATAAATATACCAATGTTTCCCATATTTATCATCTCTCAAAACTCGGTTATGACACAGCACCCACGCATAACCATCTGGCGACCCTTGCTCTTGACAGGTAATTAACATCGCATCCATTGTATTCGTGTCAGGCAGTTCCTAGTATCGATAAACTGAAAGTTATAAAGCATGCCATGAAATATCTCTAATATATAATCTTTATTGTACTTTGTACTATATTATTAAACGAGAAATTGGCAGTGTCGTATTTATTAAAGTTTCTAGGAATTGTGTCTCAAAAGTCAAGGCGATTTCTAAGTAGGAAAAAACCGCGATCCTATCATATTCATCATAATGATGGATATGATAGGATCACATTTGTTCTCCATATTTAGATATAGTGTTTAAACCAAGTAGTACAGCAAATTAAGATATTTGTTTCACTTGTATTTCTCATATGAAGGACACGAACGACAAACCATCCTGTTATCATCCCTCTAATGTAATTGTATAGTGTAACATTAATTTTACACGTGTTGAGCCTTCTCGAACAATTGCCACTTCGCTGGCTGTCTCTATTAGAAATTCAATTTTCGTAATCTCATCAGGCCTAAGGTATAAATCAGATACTAATAATAGTTTTGTATGATGGATATCTTAAACTTGTTGAAGTTATGAATTTATATTTCACATTATATGAATTATCTTACCGTCCTTCTCATCAAGTTACAGGAGAAATATCGGAGCGCAGATCTTCAGGTCATCAGATTTTTACAACATTCACGTGCGGCACGTCTCTTTTATCAAATGTAGTTTAATAAAGATGAGCTGGAACAGTGTATTAAGCTATTTTGACTAACACCAAATCACAAATTCCTATTCAAAGTGCTTGAAGCTTGAGGTCACAACTTAAACAATTGAAAGGCCTTCTGTCAGAATCAAACTTTCTAAAACGACATCGTGTGCCATAGGTCCATACAGTACAACAGCAGTGATGGTGTTAATAAATAAAAATATATGTTCGTATAAACATATTATGTACGAATCGTACACATAGTAAAAAGTTTGATTGCTGTATTAAACAGGGTATGTAGATCTGAGATCGCTATTTTAAACGAAAACCCATAAAAAGACTTTTAGAAAGTTGTACTAAACTTTGTTCATTCTGTTTAAAATTACTAAAATCTATCTTTTTAGTATTTAACACATTTTAGTTAGTGAACGCAATAAAACTTACACATTTCTTAAAACGTTTTCGAAGGATGAACTTGGTCGTAAATGACAACCATTGTTTTATGCATGAGACTCAATAAAACACATTGGTTCAACAGCTTTGAGTCTATTTCAATAATATAGTAGATGAGACTCAGTTGGTCAATTTAGTTAGTTGAGAGGAATGATATTCTGAAAAATAGCCACAAGGTGGCATCGAGCCGCACTCGATCAAGCCATTTCCCATTTGTCCACTCAACGTTTGGTTAGTTCGGAATGTCGGCAGAGGTAAGCATTCCCTAGACGTGAGCTTAATTGAACGGGTATGCTTGTTCATTTAGATATTGTGTAAACTATTCAACGATTTTAAAGAAGTAATTACTTTGGAGGACTACTTCATTTCTATCTGAAGGGTTTTGCCGCTTTACGAACACATCCTGCCTGGAGTATTCGAGATACTTTATTTCAAAATGAAATAAGTATTCTCTGAACTGATTCTCAAATTAATAATTAAACACTTTTTTTAAGTAACAAACAAAAACTTACATAAACTCATATTTAAGTTTTTGTGTGATGTCTTGCTTGCTACAAGAATTGTTCTAATAGTAAACACATTTGAATCAAACCAAAAAGTATATACATGTGTTTTCGTGTTGTGAATTATTGCATGACTACCTCGTTTTGTGAGAAGATTCAAAGCAAATCTGAAGATATCCATGTAAGGTTATGTCAAAAAAATACTTGTTCGAAGAGTATTTTTTTCTTATAAAACAGTTGCTGTAGAAAGCGTCAAAGAGTCATCAACTCCTTAGTAGCTCATTAAAAAGAGACCTGATTGAGTCAAGTTTGAAGTCTTTCATAGTAATAACTGTTACAAAATGATAAATACTTTTCTCGTACAACAAATGCTAATTATGACTTTGGTAGACTGATACAGTTTCAAATATTCAGGCGTCAGAAGTAACACGCAAAGCTAAGGACTTAGCTGTTCTTGTCGCTCTTTTGATTTATGAAGTTTGAAAGGTCAAGGCCATTTTAAATAAAATTAAAAGTAAATAAATATTTAAAGTTGCCTGTATAGCCAAATGGCAAGGCACTTATTTGAATGTCATATTTCAAATAAAAACTTGACTGTTTTTTTTTTCACTATTAAAAAGTATAAAATAGCTGTATATTTCTTATTATTGTTATAAATAAAATTATAAATCCTTATGAAAAAAAGGTTGAACCGACTTCAAACAATACTAACAAAGACAACTAAACGCACAGCTCTAAAGAAATAGCAAGACAGCGTAAGTATACCAAAATATCATCTGTGTATAAAATATTTAGATTTTTGTTGATTCTTCAAATGCCTCACCAATTTCAATAACATTTAAATGGGACCACCTGAAAAGTATACCTTTTAAAACAAAAAATAATTCTCCAAACCGGTTCAGGCGTCTTCGAGTAACTGAAATTTACAACCTCCTTCTGTTTTAAAGTCGGGTAAAAATAAGCCCAAGTCAATGCATTAAGTACTTTTGTATCTGACACTTTCTTTGTTGTCATATTCATCATCGTCATCATCATCATATTCGTCATCATCATTGTCACACAGGTGCATTTAACACCAAATTTCTTGAAAGGACTTGTAAAATGGACTATATTAGAGACCTTCTTCATTTTATTGTATCTAACTATTTAATCGCAAATTATGACTTACGCAATGTTAGAACCTTACTGACGATAATTTATAAACCATAATATTTCGGATATCTTCAGGCGAAGTCTCAATAACCTCAAATCCAGTACACTTCAGAAGGATGACATGTAGTTCTATATTATTATATTAATTATATGTTTGTTAAAAGATCGTGACTCAATATGACATGAGTTATTTTCCGTAATTTTTCAAGCGGCAGCATGTGTCAATTTGTTAAGTTTTTTAATATTTTATACTTTTTCTCAAAAACTCTTTATTTGGAAATCTATCACCTAGATGGTATTGGAAATTTTGTTCTGTGGCCAATATTGATTACTGGTATGTACTTCTACCAAATCATTTTAAAGTGACATCACGGATCTGATGATGAGATCAGAGTGCAGCACAAGTAGTTGTGGAAAACAGGTCAGTGAGTGTCATTCAGTTAAGGGTTCCACGTGTAGATTATTCTAAAAGTAAATACTGAACCTGCGATAATATAACCTTACATTATAAATAAATTAACATCTGACATAGTATTATACCACATCTTATATGATGTAGCATTTTTCACGCCTGCCTTACTGAGAGCTCAGTTTAGAGTTTCAGAAAAGACCCATCAAAATTTGACTTGTCCAAGATTCATCCGTCGCTGCTTAACAGGGGTTGTTGGCCTCTCTCGAGCAAATCAGGGTCGCATCCTTGTAACTTGAACTATGAACATCCGGGAATGCCGTTCATTTACTTTTTGTTTGGCACACCGCCATATACTGAGTTTATGTCCTTTTATTCCACTTATTGCCTGAGATTAACGCGTTAAAAATACAAATTCTGGAACTTATCCTGTTACTGTGTGTAACTTAATGTTGTGAATGTAAGATTAGTTTGTAATTATTTGCTGCATATCAGATTAGTTTGTTTGCGTTTCTTAACTACTCAGCCGATTAAAAAGCTTTTATTATTTTATTATCTTTGTTTAGTATCGTTTCATCATCATCATCACCATCAGCTTATCGCAGTCCACTGCTGGACATAGGCGTCTCCTATTGCACGCCACTTCGATCGATTTTAGGCTTTTCGCTTCTCGTACCGTCTCATCGAGAGACTAGTCCTCGTGGATCGACTCAAAATTGAAACGCGAATGAAATTGCAGTCTGTAGAATAAAATATATTATTATATGAGTTTTTTTGTCTAAAAGTACTAGAAATAGCTAAGAAACAATTTCAGCCATAATTGAACATTGGCGAAAGTAAGTTATAAATACAAACTTTCCTATAGCTAATCACAAAAAAAAAAAACAGATAATATGATTCAATGTATGTCGGTTAAAATTAAAAAAAAAAATAGTACGAAAATAGAGAAATGCAAATTTAGATTTAACGCTCAGTGAATCGCGGTGGCTAAGGGCCGACTGACTGTACCTACTGGATCAACTAATCAAAAACTCGTGTCCTTTATCCTGATGACGCAATAATCAAAATATTTCGTTCGATTCGAGTACAGTAAAAGCAATAACGGCCAACGTGTGAAGTTACCGAAATGTATACAGCTGATCGCCGTCTAAGTTCAATGTATTATTGTCCTATTGTCCTGTTTCTAAACCACTGAAAATTTTTGTTCACATTTTGTAAATCGTCTAAAAATAAAGCGCAGAATATATTTTATAAAGGTTTGTTAACAGAACTCCCTGTATATATAAATGTATAGCTTTGGGTAACTCAGTTAACCATTATGTGCTTGCTCCTTGAGGTAAACCAACAACTTTGTTCCAGCCTGCGTTCATGTTAAGAGTAATTAGTGGGTATCACGCGAACATCACTTTTCACCAAATTCAGATCTTCGCATCTCAGTGTACGAGGATAACCTACGTAAATTGTATATATAGAATATATATAGAAGTTTAATTCATATGAAATATTTTATTGTAAGGAGGGTTTGAATCTAGCGTTTTACTACTGTAGGTATTTGTTTACAAAAGAGCGTACTCCCAGGTACCCTCTTTTCTTGAAGTCAACTCAAGTTCAACTCGATCTTCAAGATCGAGTTGAACTGGTGAATACTGCAGGTGAAAATTGATTCCAAAGCTTGATTGTGCGTGAAAAAAGGTTTCATGAAAAACGCACAGTGGTGGAGTTCCAAATGCCCAAGTGATGGGATCGAACCTTTGTCACGTTGATACGGTCGTCGGGGTCAGCAGTACCGGTCATAGCTTTCTGTTCCTTATAAGTCCTAAAAATTCTAAAGTCCTAAAAAACGCACTTAGGTAAATGCGTTAATAGTACGGGCGCTTGAACTTCGATGTACAATATCAAGATACTGCTACGGCATTTTTACTGCTAATATTATTAGGTTAAACAGAGCTGTGATTAAGCTTTAAGGGGAGTCACGACCCTCTATCGCTATGTTGTAGACGCGATACTGCGGCCAAAGGATGTCGCACACGTCACCGTGTACCAGCATTTAAAATTATTGAAAAACTAATGTCTAGTTCTTTAAATATTTATAGTGATTGTGGCTCACAGACTGACCGTTTTGCCTAACTGTTAATGTAATTTAAATAATATATCTTGTAATGGGTACTTCATATTTAGTCAATGTCTCATTAAAACTTGTATAACATCACAGAAAGGAGGTTACAAAGCATTAAAATAGAAGATAAAGGTATTATTTAACCAATGTCCTAGATCTGCTCATCATCATCAACTACGTAATAATAATTAAGAATGTGTATTAGCAAAATAAAAGAAATCAATTTTCTGAAAACTTCGATTAGACGTTTGAACAAACCATAAACAGAGACAAATCTAAATATATCAGCCTCCCCCGACATCCTTTTTTACCTGGATATCTATAAAAGAAAATCTCGAATTTCACCCGACATAAAAGACTGTAATTTGCCAAATTGAGACGTAAAACACGTTCTTCGCGGTTCTAAAAATTCAGAACCTTTGAATACAAATTTGTATAGCATAGAATTCAGTAGAAAGTGCACATGGTAGTTTTAGGTTGCTGCGTAAAATATATTTCAAAACAGAGTTCAAAAAAGGAGGAGGTTCCAGTATTTCAGTTGTATTTTTATTTATGTTTGTTTTCTCGAAATTCTGTTGTTTATTCATTAAACAAATTTAAAAAATAATAATTTTAAAGATTTTAAACTTTCCGTTTGAACCTATTTAAATTAGAAAAAAAAAGAAAAAAAAGAAAAAAAGAAAACATATAAAATTGTAAAAATTAATATAATAATAATATTTTCGGATATCTGATACACAATGTCATCTAGTTTCAAACTAAGCAGAGCTTGTACTATTTATTTTTCATTCATTTTTATTTTATTTTTAAACAGACAGTGTATATTATATATGTATATACGAGTATATATGTCCGAAAAAATATTAATTTAAATAACTTTGCAATTATAATGAAAGTGAATGTAAAATGTATGTAAGCTAGATTGACTGACAACGATAGATACGTTTATTTGTTGAAACATGTGTGAATATAGTAATACATGGTTGATGATAGTAACATATCATTGATGTTACATGATTAGTAGAATCAACTTGTTCTACCAAAACTAAAAGAGGTATTAATAAAATCGTGGCTTAGGTACTTTTTTTATATAATAAAAAGTTATGTATCATACTAACGTTTTTTTGCCTTAATCACAGAAGCACTTGAGAAATTTCATAAAATATCAAGATTTTGTGTTTAATTTTTCACGCAAGCATAGAATTGTTTCGGCAACAGATTATAGGGGTGCTGACCTATTTCTACCCAAACTGTTGATCAAGTATCCGGCGTTCGCCATGCAGACTTTAACAATAGACTTAGCCTTCAGGCATTATTGGACTAGGCGCCAACACATTCTTTGACCCTTTGATTTATATATTGTATATATTAGAGATGATTGACCTTTCTTTGAGGCAAAAAATATACGGCAAAGCAGTTTAGTTTGAAACATAATTTAATATAACATTGTTTTTGTGATATATGATAATATAAAAAAGAATATATATATTTATTTCAGCTGACTAGTACCTACAGTACAAGCTCTGGCTAGTTTGGGACTAGATGACGTTGCATGAATGTGATAGAATATATTTTATTACTATTACTGTTACTATTATTCTGCAAAAAATAGTTTGAAAAGACATAAAATGAAACGAAAGTATTAAAAATACTAATTTAAAACAAAAAAAAGTAAACCTACAAATTTAAAAAATTATAACATTTATTAACGCGATCAACTGGTATACCTTTGAATTGCCTGATGTTTCTACCAGGTCTGAACCTGATCAGTGCAACCTACTGAACCAATTTCATCCAGAAATAATAAGTGTATATTATAGAACGCAAAAGTTAAAAAGTTAATGTAACCATTTTAAATATTGTAACTAAATTATTCTACAAAATTACGTTACAAAACTAGGGAACACCAGTAGTGCGATCCGGCGACTCAAAGCCATTACCGAGGCCATTACCAAATATGCAATGTAAGGCAGCCCAAATAAGACACTCAAGGGGTATATAAAAACTTCACGTTTAAACAATTTTCGTTCTCTCTAAAACTGCCAAACGACGTCAGGCCAACCGATACAGCGCTGTTTGAACAATCGACATTTACGGTAGGTACGGTACGGTTAATGTGTGTTTTCTCTGCATCGCAGCTTGCTGTTGTACTCAAACCGAACAAGTGAACTGGCTATAGAGGCCTTGCTTTTAGTAGTTGCTGTGGAAACCTGCGTGTCTAGAACTACCTATTAACAGGAATATCCAACTTCCGTCTGGGTGCCAAATGCATAAATATAGAAAAAAATTAGTATTCGTGTAAAGAAACATCCAATTTCTTAGAAAAAGTGGCAATTTAAGGTTCAACTTGTAACTCAAAAGTAGATCTGAATGTTGTTCAAAATTTCTGAACATTAAAATCTACTTTTCACTCGAATGAGGTTCGATTCCCGCTTAGTACAAATGTTAAAATGTATAGATATATTTGCATGTTTTGGGAATAAGTATTTACACAATATATGAAAATTTTAAGGTTTTCGCGAATTATAGAATATAATATATATATATATATATATATTATATATATATATATATATATATATATATATATATATATATATATATATATTATATATATATATAAATAGGCCTCTCCTTAGAAAGGAGGTTTTGGCCTACTATACCACACTGGCCAGACGGGTTGTTTCTAAGGAGAGGCCTATGTCCAGCAGTGGACTAGTATAGGCTGTTGATGTGATGTGATATATATAAATAAAATATTCCGTTTAAAAGAAATGGAATATTTGAAAGGTAATGATCGAGAGTATGTCCCAATACAAAAACGAATAATCCACTGATCATGCCTTAAAATACAGTAATAATACAAGAATAATATACATATTAATAAGGCGCAGTGGATCATTTGAAGGCTGATGCAGGTATCTGTAACAATTGAAGCCATTTCTAAGCTCCGACGGTGTCAGTGGGTGGCAAAGGGGTGCACTTAGGGTGCATGCACACCAACTACGACTATTGAAATGTTATTAAATGGTGAATTTTACTATTTTATATGTTTATGTTAATACTGTGATATATTAAAATCAATCAAATTAAGTTTTAGTGCTAAACATTTGTCACAGGGCTTAACTTGTACGTGAACAGTTTTCGTATGAGTGGTAAAAGAAAATAACACAAATAATAATAGAACACCTAGGGAATGTACACAGATACCATAGGAAAAACAAAAATCAAATCAAACTAAAATAGACTTCTGATGAAATAAATCTCACGTACTTTACAAACATATTTTAATATCTAGACTATACTTCAGTAACATGGTCCAGGTCCTCCCAGAGTAGCACCTGATCCCGGCCGTCTGGGTGTTTTTTAGTGGAATCACCACATGCTCCTGGCTCCTGAGTCCCCGAGGAGCAGGAGATCCGAAGGGATTTGCCACCCCGTCAACAAAAAATATAAAAAATACTACTACAATATTCTTCAGAAATATTTATTTCATTACAAAATATGACAATTATTATTAATATATAGTAATTGGATTAAATTTTGCATTACAGGGTCACAGTATGTTGTAGTCTTTATAAGGAAAGAGCATCCAAGTCAGCGTCCTGGTATTTCAGGGGGGGGACACGTAAGTTTCTCATACCGGCTTTATTCAGAGTCCGCTTCACTTCGGTTTTGATTCGTTCGTAAATTCCAATACTTCTGGTATTAATGCACACATTAGTCTATACTGATATAACACACCTAAAAAGTTTTTTGTGTCGTTGTTTGTTTGATTGAATGTGCTAATCTCGGAGACTTTAAAATTTTTTCGCAATCGTAAATATTGAATATAGGCTTATGTAATACCGTACATGCATCCTAAAATCGGGAAAATGTCTATGAAATTCCAGAGAACTATTAATTATAAATAATTTGGTGTGTAAAATACGTTCCAGTTTAGACCTTAGAAGATGTCGAAGGAAAATGAAGAGGGGTACTAAATACAAATATAATTAGGTCACGTCATAGTTAGGGTATTATGACCCCGCGGGCACTTTCGGAAATTAAAGATGAGAAAATTGGTAGTTTATTAAAATAGAAAGTATGCAAGTAAAGTCTTGCATAGTTTCTTTATAGAGGAAGGAATTCGCTTATATTGATAATCATCATCATCAACAGCCTTTAACAGTCGGTATAAGACGGAGGCCCTGTTATTTCATGGGCCCCGTCGTGGTCCACCCCCTGGCGCCTCAATCGTGGTCAACTCGTTCCTCGTACCGGTTCGGGCCCAGATGAAATATCTGGGCCTGATCCTCGACGGGAGGTGGCTCTTCGACGAGCACTTCCGACAGCTTGCTCCAAAGCTGGTCGGCGCTGCGTCTGCCGTAGGGCGACTTTTGCCCAATTTGGGTGGACCCAGCGTCGCGACAAGACGGCTGTACACGGGGGTTGTCCGATCAATGGCACTATACGGTGCACCGGTGTGGGCGGCGGCTCTGACCGCCCAGAATAGGGCATGCCTCTGGCGCCCTCAGAGGGTAATGGCGGTCAGAGCCATACGCGGTTACCGCACCGTGTCGACGAAGGTGGCGTGCGTGTTGGCCGGAACTCCCCCGTGGGATTTGGAGGCGGAAGTGCTCGCCGAAGTTTATCGGCGAGTGGCTGACTCCCGGGCGGAGAGCGGATTTCGCCCTCCGCCCGAGGATGTGCGCGAGTGGCGCGAAGCCGCTCGCCGAGCCACGATGGCTCGTTGGTCGTTCCGGCTGGAGACTCCACGGGCTGGCTTCGCCGCCGTGGAGGCTCTCCAGCCGGTCATCGCCGAGTGGGCAGGGCGGCAGCACGGGACCCTTTCCTTCCGGCTGACGCAGGTGCTTTCCGGGCACGGTTGCTTCGGAAAGTACCTGCACTCGGTCGCTAGGAGGGAACTGAGTCCCGCCTGCCACCACTGCGACTGCAGTGAGGACTCGGCCCAGCACACGCTAGCGGTCTGCCCCGTATGGGCGACGCAGCGCCGGGCCCTCACTGCAGTCATCGGAGTGGATCTCTCGCTACCGGCCGTAGTACGCTCCATGGCCGGTAGCGACAGTTGTTTTACCGCGGTCGCAACCTTCTGCGAGGAAGTAATCTCCCAGAAGGAGGCGGCGGAGAAGGCCCGGGAGGACGACCTCCACTCGGACCCGATCCGCCGCCGGCAAACCGGGCGGCGGAGGCGCGCCTATCACCGCCTCATGCCGCCCTGAGTGTGGCCGCGGGTGGACGGGGTGGGTTTCCCCTCCACCCGCATTAGTTTGGCCAGCCGCGAGGGGGCGGCGTCCGCGTGTTCCGGACGTCGCCTAAAGAGAGGAAAAAATATTGAGACGGAGCCCGCACCAGGAGCGGGCTGGCTCTAGGAGGGGTCCGGATGTCTTAACAACAGCTGTTCCCGGATCCCTCCTGTTACAGGCGCAGAGTGGCACACCGTGTGGTTTTAGTCGGTCCGAGTCCGACACACCACCCCGCCGCAAACCCCGGTGGGGTGACGGTCCGAGGGGATTTCCACACGTTAAAAAAAAAAAAAAAAAGGGTTTATGTCAAGTTTTCCTTCTCTTTGCAGTGCTGTTGTCCTGCGTAGTTTGCTCCCTTGGTCAGCTCTTACGACACCCACGAGATGAATAGGATGGTGACACTCCGTATTCTTAATCCTTCACCACACGGTAGACAATAATATATTTTTATTTCTCTCTCTCATAAAATTACATGTCTTGTCATCTTGGCAAACTAGATATAGATATTTAACCTTTTATTTGCATACATTTTACAAGTATTATGGTACATAAAAATTTCAGACATGTAATGTACAAAGGGCGGCCTTATTGCTAAGAGCAATCTCATTTTAATCTTTTGATTTTTATTAAAATGTTTTGGAGAGACAGTAGTAGTTGAAGGTGCAATGGTAAATCATCTGCCTACTCTTTTCTCAATTTTATTTCGGGTCGTCGCAGTATGTATGATTTTTCCATTGTACTCTGTCATGCGTCATCTCACTGTTTACTCCCTTCCTAGCCATATCCTCCCTCACACAGTCCATCCACCTTTTCTTCGGTCTGCCTCTTCTCGTGTACCCTTCAACTCCCATACCTAAAACTTTCTTCGCTACAGTCAGGTCTGATATTAGTTTTATAAATTTGTCCCTTCAGTGTTAAGGGGAAACTGGGGTCACAAGTTGTTCCCGTTACCGTTACCATCACATTGTAAGAGGGAGGCGAGGTACTTGAAGGTGCAATGGCAAAATTAAATAAATATTTACACATAAACACATATACAATAAACATACAAATATACATACGATATACATACATATACATATACTTATATATACATAGCTAGTTAAGTATATCACATAAAAGAGACGAAAAAAGAAAAGGAACGTTCTTATCATGCCTTGACGCGTAATTGACTTAATCAAAGTTTATAAAATGTTTATTGTTTGCGCTCGCCCGATTATTGATATATTGTCGGATACATTGGATTATATGTTGGCAAGAGTAAGAAATAGTTCGGTAAGATCAGAGTCCCTTACCTGAAAATTAAACTCGCCATTGCTAAGTCAATTTAGTATTAACATTAAATTAATTCGTTCAAATTGACCGAGATAAATAAATTCTATTCATATTTTTACTCCTATAAAGCGTCTTTTGGTTTGACGAAGTTTCAGTTTGTAATTCAATATATTATTAACATTAAAATATAAAAACTGAATTTGCGTTAGAAATATCGGTGGAAGATTTACGGCTTTGCAAATACTGTTACACTTAAGTGGGACACAGCATTGGAGCAAGCGTCTTATTAAAGTCTCTTATTGAAGTGATAATGAAGAAGCTGTCGGGCTAAAGGCAGCCCCTGTTTGTATTCCATCATCTTATAGAAAGGCAGGTGCGAAGAATGGGCTCCGAAATCAGGTCAGCTTTTGATTTGGATCTGTACTTTATTTTTGTTATAAGACTATTGTGATTTTATTTTGTATTGATACTTAAATTATTAATTTACTGAAATATGACGTAAGGATACTCTATACTTGTGATCCTTATTTTGAAACTTCATCATCATCATCATCATCAGCCTTTAACATTCCACTGCTGGTCATAGGCCTCTCCTTAGAAAGGAGGTTTAGGTTTAGGTTTTGAAACTTCAGATTTTAGAATAAAATAAAACACTAAAATCTTTAATTATCGCAAACTTAGCTTTATCTTAGGATAAGTATTCTATCAGTCAATCTAGTTTTAATAGTACAAGCTCTGCTGAGTATAAAACTAGATGGCGTTGTGTGTCAGATATCCCAATTAAAAAAAAAAATGTATATAAGATATTATATTATTATTTAATATTATAAAAGTAATAGAAAGTGGTTTCGTACCAAAGATTTTTGTTTCAAAATATAAAACTTGTATTGTCATAACAAAATGAACAAAGCGAAATATCTGAGTATTTAAAGGTAAATTATGTTGCTTTACCTCAGTATTTCCAAGAAAGTAAAAGATCATAGCTTTGGTACTTGGGCTTATGTCAACGTTATAGGGGAAGAATTAGTTATTACGAAAAAAAACGACGGGTTGCACTCCGGGAGTGCCGGTAAAAGTGAAAACTTGAATATTAACGTTGTTCATTTTTTATATTTTGGAATGGTTAGGGAAAAATTTTCACCAATTGCTTTAATTATCAGTATAAAAGTACTATCATTTATGTGGTAGAATACAATATTTATTTATTGCGCTATCGTACACAAACATGACAATGAGGGTCTTCGATACTTTTTCTGCCACCAGACGGCGCTTCGTATGCGTCACGTCCAAACAGCTGTCAGATATCACAGATTCTTACCGAACGTATAATATTTTAGGGAAATTCTATGAATTTGGAAGTGTTATTGAGTTTATTATAGATTACGGCCAGAGAAAGGTTGCCGAACTGAAGATTGAGCTCAAAAAGAGAGGCGCAAAAGTTTTATTTGCACACATAGGCACTGCACAACACTGTGGAATTTTACAAATCAGTATTCCTTTTGTAACGTTTTTTAAGAATGAATAAACCAAAAAAAATGATCGAAAAATACAAATCGTGTATCTATGTGTTTTGACAGGTGGTTGGACCTGACGCTACAGTGCTGCCATCTCACGTGGAACATTTCAGAAAACCCTCATTTATCGAGACGCTGTCACCATCCATGGATGCGCGTGGCACGCTGTAACATAAATACACACGAACACTCACGCAAGCGCCCTGCGCCGCCTAAACGAAACAGCAGGGGCAGGTATACATTTTCGCCGCGCCGCAGAAAGATTTATATATATTATACTTCCTCTCCTGCGCTGCGCCAGCTGTCTAATCTCCATCCGTCTTACGAATTTTCGATCAGGTCACGTGTTCTGACGCGAGTTTAACATTTTTTACCCATTACAAAAAAAGTGTACAACGCCGCTAAAGAAGTTTTCACTTCAAAAATGTTAATATTAGTTAACAGGTATGATGATTATTTTCATGTACAAGTATTTTTAGTTCTTAAAAGTCATATTTAAATATCTATAAAAACAATAACTACTGGTGGATCTAACTTCGATACAGACCAGAATAAAGCATTTCATCACGGAATAATCACTGCAGCAAAAGCGTTGAAAGACACTACGGGTTCTAATAAGGAATAGTTAACTGACATTATTAAAACACTCTGCCAAGACGTTATCATATTAAATAATCATTAAACGAGTTTGCTTCCATAATGAGTTTTCTTCAGTAATTTACTGCTTTAATTGCCGCTGCATTAAAAATTATGACCTTAAAAGACTGTTTTGGTTTGAGGAACTTTCATTGTTATGTTAATAGACTCCAATAGAAAGGACTCTTTAGGAGAAGCGAGTATAATGTGCTTTGGTCCTTAAAGAGAAGTTTTTGTGTCATAATTTATTTAAATACCTGTTTTACTCAGAAGTGGTTTATCTAAACTGGTACGTTTTGTTTAAAGTATAATTGTTGATTCATATTGAAGATATGATTAACATCTATCGTCGACTATGAATTTTAGCAAAACAAAACGAGTATATTACTACGTCAATACTTTCAAAACTTAATTATATTTATCGTACTGCGAGGAACAGTAATAAATTTAAAATTAAATGTCCAAGAATTCAAGCTTCAATTCCAGACCTTCCGCTTATTTTAGCTAACAATACAGTTAGCACTATCTATGAACTCAGGAATGCATAAGAGGATTTGACTGGTATCGCACTGAATTTAATCACGGCCAAAGTCAGTCTATTGTCCAACTTTATTGTAACTTTAGGTAATCAGCATTTCCGTTATCAGTTTTTCAGACATTTCCGTTATTTATGTACTGTTTCCAATTTTTCAACTCATGTAGCATCGATCCTCATGATTTTTTTTTGATGTTGCTGATATAAATATTAATGTATGCTATCTATAGTTAATGTATATTTGAGAAACGATTCGATGACTTACCTTTTTCCTGTGTGGAAACACCGTTAGGTTTGGGCACGACGAGCGTGTCCAAGCTAAACCAACTGAAAACACGTGGTATATCGAAATCTAGAAACTTTTACTAGAGTCAGTACTCCGTTGGTTATCTGCTCTTATCACCACGTGTGATTTTGTCTCAATGCTCCGTTTTGAAAATTCGAATCCACAGAAATGTCTCTCACAAAGGTCTCAATGAATACATTTAAATATTTGCGAACATAATAATATTACATCACCTTTGTAAAGAAACAAAACAAATTAATGTTATTTAAATGCTGGCTTTTCAGCTTTCCTGTGCCTTGCGAAATAAATTAAATTTATACGTATTAAGTTTTGTGCTAGACTGTAACACTCTACTTATTTCTTACTATTGAATAGGTTTTCCTCCTTATCAACCAACGTAATTGAAAGTTTTTTCGTACTATTAATCACTGTAATTTTCTCTATAGTCTAATCAGAAATTCTGCCTACATAGAAATCGGAGACAGAAGCTTTGTTTGGGCTTTGTGTTTGCAGACAAACAGAGCGCCGACATGCTTGTGTTGACAAGACTCGTAAGTAGATAGTATTTCGTATATGATACAATAGGGAAACAATAATGAGTAGGCACTACTGTTTGATCTATCGGACCAAGACAAATAAATATCACTTGTGTTGGAAGTTCTCGTAACCTATACTTACAATATCAAGAGTATTGTAAGTAAGTAAGTAAAAGTGATCGAATTGTGATTAGCCTTAATTTATTTGTTTACTGTTACCTATACTTGTCTAAACGAACTGTGGTTCATATAATTGTATGCCACACAAACGTAAATAGTGGATGTATATGGGTGCAGTGTCATTGACAAACTATTGTTCTTTTACGATAGTCGTCGTTGTCTCGGTAGCAACACAAGCGAAAAATTGTGAGAGATAATATCGAATATTTAACCATAACAGGACACTTAGCCCTGAACCGACAACTATTCATCATTAATGCGATAGACAGTACTCTTTGCAGAGGATGCCTGAAAGCAGAAGAAACGGACACCCACGTAATCCTGGAATGCGAGGGAGTGGCCTCACAACGGGCAAGTACCATACCTGGTACATAATCGCTCCTAGAAGCCTGTGAACGCCCCAAGAGGCTTCTGCGCTTCTGGAAGGAGCTTAGTTGGCTAAATTAGCCAACCTCTTCTAGACGCATAAAGGACCACTCAAGAGTCTAAATGCTGAAATCGAAGCCCATAACCAATACCAATACATAATAATTTATAAATATATATAAATGTTAAGTTGGTTTGTGTACACTAAAAACTCAGAAACTTCTGCACTGATTTAGCTTAAATTTTGAAACTGTAAAATATACGATTGTATATTTTACAGTTTCAAAATTTAAGCTAAAGCTGATTAGCTTCAAAGATTCTTTTATCTTTTTACCATGGCTATCAACAAACATTATCTGTTGCGGGGGTAAACCTTTTAGTACTGATAGCTTTTCCTACGTCAAATTTAATGTAAATTAGCAATAAGGTAACAAGGATATTTTCGTGGACGTCCCAAGTGATTCCACGTCTAATAAAGAAAAGTGTTTTCTTAAGTTTAGAAATCCGTAGACCTCGCGAATATTCTAAGGTAACACGGGTATTTCAGAAGAGTGTACATTTACTAGCTACGTCTTGTTTCTCGATATTTCCTTGAACCGAGATACAGGAACAGCTAGTATAAAAGTGTATTTTATCAAAGCACATAAATTTGTACTGTTTTTCTTACAACAGACAAAACAGCTTAGTTTAGATTATATTTTATTTTATAAATATCTTATCTAACTTTGTAAGATGTTCTATTTAGGAATAATTCAAAGTATACATAAAACTTTATATTTTCAATAAAATAATAGCTAAAATATCATTTTGAATATCTTTTTTTTACATGAATAATCAAAAGAACTAAAACATTGATACTCATTGTAACTTATAGTAAAAACAAAATCAATCCCATACCTTATTAATTCATTCACTGTAACAAGAGTCCGAGGTGAAAACCCCCAGACACCCCCTACAAACATTTAACTCCATGAATACGTTGCCAGAGGATTGTTTTTATGCCTTTGACATCCAATTATGATCTTGACATGGTACGCCTATTGTGTGGCTATGAATGAAGTAATCTGATAGAATGATAACTTCCACAAAGCATTGTCTCTGTTAACAAGTCTTGCCTATTTCGGTCTTTACATATTACTTTTTGTAGGTCAGCATTGGAAACAATTTAATAGATATGTTTCTGATTTAGAACATTTTGCATTTAAAATAAGAACAAAATTCAGTTATTGTTATAAATTAGTTAATAGCTGCACAATCTTATCAGTTAACTGAAAAATGGCAATAAAACTGTTTAAATCAATGATAGAACAGTAAATATATATAATGTTCAGTCTATGGAATATCTACAGAACTCATCTACCAAATATTTAAACTAAAGACTACCAGTTTAAGACCAGACCAGTTCAGACCAGAGCAAAAGGGTAATTGAAGTGAGTGCACTCATTTTTTTTTAAGGAGTTTAATATAATTTTTTTTCGTATTTTATTTGCCATCATAACGTCTATCCGAGCATTATGAAAAATTAGAATATACATTGCACAGGATACAATACAAAAAATAGTTAACGAGAAATCAAAATTTAAGTAAAATAAAATTGGATAATTTATTTTACTCTTCAGCTTACGTAACATTTGAAAGTTTCGTCCAACAAAATTTTGTTGACATCGAATTCTGTTATTGGAGTCCCACAACCAAATAACAGAATTCGATGTCAACAAAATTTCACACAAGGCGACACTTACGAGCAGAAAACAATAAAATGTACGTCGTATGCGATAGTTAAATTTAAATAAATATTCGCTAGTGTCCGTACTTTGTAGAATACAATATTTTTATCACTTAAAATAGAAACTAAAATTTAAAGTAAGTATCTTTGTTGTAAAGTTTCTTTGAATGTCTTTTAATAAATACTGTGGGAGAATTATGCTTAACCACATATGGGTCAGCTCGACCAGATTGTTACCACGGCCTTACATAAAACCAGTGTTAAGAACTAAAACTCTTTTGTTGTTTTTCATTTACACCTGTAAGCTAAAACAGCTTTGGCTTTAGTATCGATTACAGTGCGGCCCAAAAATATTGAAAATATATGCAATTCACAAATTTAGACCTGTTATAGTTTTATTACAAGTAAAAATTCGGTGTAACTTATTTATTTCCTTCAAAGTTTATCTACCCCCGCGTAGATACTGAGAGTCGATAACGATACCCCGAATTTCAAACTTCAAACCGAAATTACCAGCCCAGTAATAAATTCAAACAAATTAATCGTTACAACATTTCAAATATTGTAACGATTAATTTGTTCGTGCGCCCTCACTGCTCTATTTTCTTTCTATTTCGTTACTTTCATTACTATTCTAAATTATCTACAAATAAAACTAAAATTTACTAAATCTTTTAAAAAATAAGAACTGTGTATTGAGAAGTGGAAGCAAAAAATTAAAAGTCAACATGAGTAAAATAGTTTGTTTTTTCAATACTAAAGGTAACCTTGGTTTAACGTCATAACAATATTTTGCAATCATAATCTAATAAATAGGACTATTTCTTAATTCAACTCCTAGTCTTTCTTTTACATTTTTAGCATATATTTAACAAAAAGTTTAACATTATATTTTTTAGAAAATTTTACACTTACAGTTTACACGTCTATATTATTCTCACGTATAAGAAAGAAGAAAAACAAATTTTAATGTAAAAAAATATATGTGAAATTGAGGGACTTTGTCGATATTTAGTAATTTATTTAACGGTCTGATAACTATGTCTAGCTTTAAAAGCATTGCGTGTCGTCACAGTGTGCCATTAATGGGTTGGTTATAAAGTAACAACAATCATTTTGAAACGTTTATTGTGTCAGGGTAGTGTGTGAGGCATCTTACAGTACCTATACCTCTTCAAAAGATGATTACTAAATAACTAAATGATTAAATAAAAAAATGGGTCTTCTTTTTAATTCTTATTACAGGAATCTATAGAAAGATTTCCAAAGAATTTGCACAACTCACATACATAAAATTCGCTTAGTCACTGTAATTTAATGTCACAGATGGGTCTTAATTAGGGACCAGACTTTGAATGAAGATGTAATTCAAAAGACATCAATAAGTTATTTATTCGTAAGTCAGCGTTCTATTCATTGATCGTAAATACGTGGCTTGGAAACTTATGTTCGTTTTTCTTATTTTCAATTTGTTCCTAACCTTTCTTCTACAATAGAGTCATAAACAGCTTCTACAAACATTAAACGAAACATTAAATAATCTAACAATTAGTTTTATCAAAAAGATATTCTTTTACTTTCGAATATATTTTGTTTTTCTAGTGTAACACTATTGCATAAATAACATAAATAAACAGATAAATAGATAGGTGCTCTTTAATACAAACTGTGAATAGAAAATATATAATACCGAAACAGTGAGTCGCCTATACTATAACAAATACTCGTAGTTTGTGGTAAACATTACAATAATATTTTTGAGTATAGTTTTACCCGTAATCACATTGCATAGTTATACCCGTACAGTGTACATATTGTATAGGCCTTCGTTTGGCAGTGGCAGCGATTATGCTGATGATAATAATAATAATGTTAAGAGAGTTCTAGTGTTGGACTCACGATTGAGTGCTGGATGGTTCGGGATTCGCTCTTTATGTAAAAATATCATGTTTATCCATGTTACCTGATGCAAACTAACAAAAAATATTAACTTTTTGACAGGGGATGAAAAAGCGTCATGCTTTTTATGTATAGCGTCATGTCATCCCCTTAGTAATAAGACGTCATGTGTATAACATAAGAAGCGACATTTCAACCCAAATGTTAAAAAATATGAAAGACTGAAGCCCAGATGTATGTGTTACGCTACACCGATTAGGCAAATAATTTACGTAGAGTAATTATAGACAGATTTTTTTATGAAATATTTTCAAGTTTCTCTTAAATACTCTCAGTATCTTTTAATCTCTTGTTTGGAAAATGTTTTAATATTGTATTTTCAAGAAAATATAACACGTTAGATAAATTATAGCCCGCCATCGTTTCATGAGCTTACAAGTTTCAACCTTCCGTCGGTCAGTCAGTCAACCTTTTGTTATAAATGTAGACCATTAATCAAGAGGTGTCGCCTAAGCTGAAGTACTTTTGGGAAAAGCTGACAAGATAAACCTTTTCGCACCAACAAAGGATATGAAAAACTAATCCTTCGAAATTTTACTTTGGGAAAACGAGTAGCTAGAAGTTGGAAATAACTGAAAGTAGTGCAAACAATTCATGAAACAATTAAGCAAGCATTGTTGAACTGTTTTATAGGTTTTAAGGGTCCGGACGGTAAGGGTGACGGATTAAGAATACAGAGTGTCACCACGTCTATTCATCCCGTGGGTGTCGTAAGAGGCGACTAAGGGAGCGAACTACGCAGGACATCAGCACTGCAGAGAGAAGGAAAACTTGATACCAACCCGTCTGGCCAGCGTGGTAGTAGGCCAAAACCTCCTTTCTAAGGAGAGGCCTATGTCCAGCAGTGGACTGGTAAAGACTGTTGATCATGATGAAGGTGAACCCTTGCGATGATGATGCACAATGTTTCTTACTAATTTTAGGCTTTTCAACTACAGACCAAGTTTCTAATAGATCTTTTTTCTTTTTTTTTTATAAGACGACTCCCGGAATATATCCTGTGTCGCGAGGAACTTTGCAAACTTACATGAAACGGACACAAAGAACACCCAGACTCAGAACAAGAATTTGTGGATCATACAAAGTGTCGTCCCATGTGGGGATCGGACCCACAACACTCAGTGTAGCAGTAAGCGGCGTGGCGACCACTTAAACCACTACACCATCCGTACAGTCTACTACAAAAGTACATAAAAAAGTTCAGAACGCTCAATACGAATTGCCGTGACAATTCAAGCACGAAATACCCGATGGAAAACTGACCGCAAACGGCCAAGTCTTTAATTAATCCAAACTTTACTAGGATAAATGTCGGTTCCCGGTACTAGCAAAAAAATCTATCATATCTCAAATTTAACGTATGTCTGCTTTTTTAATTTTCAGACCTTTTTGTTGCGTTGTACTCTCTTGGAAATTTTTGTTTAATTCACTCATAGAGATCACCATGCGGTTATAGAAGTAATTTCAGTTGTCTCTAAAGATTTTAGTGACAAGAAAAATATTTTAGGGTAAGTATCTGTAAGTAAGTATAAATAATCAGATTACGCAAAATTAAAAAAAAAGTTATGAAATAGACCAATCGGAAATTAAGTTCATTTGAATAAATTCACGATAATAAAGAACAACCAATTACCACAAACACAAGTTCACCATCCATTCTTCATGGAAAGTGGGCGGTAACTACTTACACTACTATTTCAGTATGAAAGCAGGAAAAGCTTTGTATTACCCATTTACTACGAGTTGAGATCTACATGTATTTAAAAATGTATGTCCGAAAAGACCGGACAAGTGCGAGTCGGACTCGCCCGCCAAGGGTTCCGTACAAATTTGTAGGTACATTTACAGAATTTAATTACAAATGTAAAGTTTTCAGATTTTTCCCTATGCTTGTAGTATAAGACTATCATAGTTCTAGGTCAACGGAAAATACCCTTTTCTTTTTTATAAATTTTGATTCCCTAGAGAGTGTAGGCTTTAAGAGACTATAGACCTGAGTATATCTATACTAATATTATAAAGCTGAAGAGTTTGTTTGTATGTTTGTTTGTTTGAACGCGCTAATCTCAAGAACTACTGGTCCGATTTGAAAAATTCTTTCAGTGTTAGATAGCCCATTTATCGAGGAAGGCTATAGGATATATATCATCACGCTAAGACCAATAGGAGCGGAGCACCAATGAAGAATGTTTCAAAAACGGAGAAAATTTATTACTATGAGAGACGCAGACGAAGTTGCGCGGTGTCAGCTAGTATCATATATATCTCGTTTGAATTTCAACTCCATACCTCTACGCGTTCCCGAGATAAATTGTCTTGACATACAGACAGACGGGCGGACGGACGAACGGACAAAAAAGTGATTCTATAAGGGTTCCGTTTTTCCCTTTTCAAGTACGGAACCCTCAAAAGAATTAAAAAAACTTATTTCAATGGTAAATCGAACTAAAATGTAAACACCTGTACCAAATAATAGGTAACATTTTGAATTTTTAACTTTATTTTTACTCATTCTTAATTTTTATTTATCTTATATAACATAACTATTTTATATGAAGTCCACGGCTTGCTGTATATAAGTACCTAGTATTTAAATGGCTCGATAAAGTTAAAGTCACCAAATCCAGTACTCAAACCAACTCAAGAAAGAAATAGCTCCGTGTAAACAAGCTGACATAATTACTACGAATAATCATAGCGCCTTGTATATTCATTCGTATACACACTGTATGGCTGTCCGTCTCGGTTTTCTCGAATAGTGCTTTAGTTCAGAGAGACTGCAGACATATTTAGGTAAATGGGTAAACAACTCAGTACAGTGAAGTAAATAGTACTACTTAAGTTAATAAGAGAAAGGATCACTTCGAATTCTAGGTAATCTTTGGTACACAACAGCCTTAAGTTTATAGTTAGGATAGTGAGGAAAGCTCACGTATATTATTTAGGTATTAAGTTCATTGATCAATATTGCAGTGGCTGCGATAATCATAATCACAATAAATTCAGCGATAACATCAGGGTATGTACTACAAAAATCTTTGTGATGACGATAGCAGCAGTGTCAGGACTTGTCAGCATCTGAAAAATACAAGAATGAAATGCCTTCAATGCTGTATTTTATTTTAATATTTTAAATGATACCGCTTAAAATTTTTCAAAAATAAAACCAATGAAATGAAAATATCATAGCGTATGTGCGTATTAATTACCTTGTTTTGAAATTATCGCCTTCATCCAATCACTTCTTAATAGATTTTTTAAACTGAAGCTGACAAATATAATAGTATGAGGAGCATAGGACTAATATACTCTATTACATATAATTTTACAAATCAGAATTATTGCCATATTTAGCAGTTTCTAATAGTACCCAACTAGACGTGAAGTTAACTTGGGCAACATAACACACAGCCAAAAGTTGCGAGGTACTTCTCTCAAAGTACCTAAACTTTGCTCAGAAACTTAACATTTAAAATCCTTGAGAACAAACATGTCATATGTATTTTTGTTTTTAATTGTATTTTTCTTTTTCTTTTTAAATGTTGCATTAAATTTGGCGCTTTTAAAAACAATCACAGTCTTAATTTATACTTATTTCATTTTTTATTGTATCTCTTTACCACTGGCTATTATTTTTCGGATTTTGAGTCTTTTCTATAAATAATACGTTTGTATTGACAAAAAAACGGTATGTAAGTATTTTATCAGTCAATCTAGCTTTCATAGTACAGGCGTTGTGTGTTAGATGTCCGACATATTATTATGTAACCTATTTAAAAAGACAGTAGTGGTTAAAGTCGCTAAGTATAGTTAATATTTAAGTATTTCATATTAATAAGTCTTATGAAATAAATGCATTTATTATTATTATTTATATTAAAAGCTTAAACTTACTCACAGACGACATAACAATCGCAAAATAAAAGTAGATCTAGCTTATTTCATTCTCACAAAAAGCCTTATAGTTACTAAAATATGGTATTAACCATGGAGTTATCTATGAGAACAAAATAAAAAATACGGCTAAAAATAAAATCCCGATGTTGTCTTCATCATTTAGTTTTGGCTGCCGGCCAGTATAAAGAACAATGTAAGTATCTTGA
The DNA here is from genome assembly GCA_902825455.1 of Arctia plantaginis. Taxonomy (NCBI): domain Eukaryota; kingdom Metazoa; phylum Arthropoda; class Insecta; order Lepidoptera; family Erebidae; genus Arctia; species Arctia plantaginis. Next base: position 6,321,364 of record CADEBD010000857.1, on the reverse strand, counting down.
TATAATATTTTTTCGCTCTTTCTAGTGCTTTCTAGTGATAATTACTCTGCCTAATCCTGCGTAAAAATAAATGTCAGTTCAATACATGAATTAAAACAAAATATCGTAGTCGTACACATACAGTAGTTATATTAACATATAATAGTGAAGAGAATAATCACGTAAAGTGCTCTTAGGTATAATTGTAAGATCCGATGGAACATCGTCGCTTTTGTGTGGTAGCTCTTAAGCTATTGTTACGAGGTGATGGAAGGCCGTATATTCAAATGCCTTGACAAAAGATTAAAATGATCCGTTTATAACGTTACAATGTGGGGAGGAATTGAAGTTTATAGTGTTAAGTTATTAAGGAAATAGCTAGTTAATGTTTTCGATCCGTTTGCACAGCTATACTAGGTTCGATTATGTTATCAAATATTTTTAACTATAAATGTTTTTTTGAAAATGCTTTTGTTTTAAAGCGGTACTTTCATAATGATATTAAATAAGCTGGTGTAAGCTTAACTTAACTTAGCAGCTTAACTGTGTCTTAACTAAATCAAACTACATATTAGACTCAACCTAAAGTACTGAGTGCTTGTTGTAAAAAAAGTACAGTTAAATGTTCAAAATTTAAATACAATTGTAAGTCAATTTACATTAGCATCTGAGAAATCCCCAATTTTCTGAATTTTTCTATCAGTAGCGAACAGCGATTTAATTTTAATATTTTAACAGTATTTGACATAAACTAAGGAATCAGATACTTTTATTTATCTGTATGGCTAATTATAAGTAAGCATTACCATCAAGTGTACGAAAGACACCGACAGTTTTGTACGGGATTGAAAAAAATTAATAGATATAAAAAAAACTGATGATGGTTACCGCCTAAGCGAATGATTGACATAAGATGACAGATTGGTCTACTACGATCAATCTGTCATCTCATGTCAGAATTACCCAACACATTTTCCAATTCTGTGTAACAATCGATTTAAAAAAAACATTATTTATATTGATCTTAGATTAAACATATTTTAAAAGTAAAATACAGATTGTAAAATATTTTCGAAGTGAGACTTTTATTCAGCATTGAGCATTTTTGGCTTTCTTTTTTCCACCGTTATTGTAGTTTCATTCAATGTGCAACCAAAAGAACTCGTATGTGTTATACGAGTTCTTTTGGTTGCACATTGAATGAAATTCTATGTCATACGTTATTAATCAAATAAATATTTTATAATGCATTCGTAATATATTTTCTGCCGATACAACCATACTCTCACGATTATTTATTTCATAATAAAATAAAATTATTACCATTTTAATTTGTTTACAAAATTGCTGCCCGTCTTGTGACCCGATTCTGTCGGGCGTCTCCTTTTACTATTAAAATAAGCTTTGTTTGGAAAATGCTTAATTTTGGATAGATGTTTGTTACTTAATCACGCCAAAACAGCTTAACAGATATGCATGACATTTGGCACAGAGATAGCTTTTAATCTGGTATGGACACGGGTTATGAAGTTGTAAGCACAAGCCAGTATAGAACAAATACAGAATAAAACTACTTGTTAAACAACAATAGATCTTACAAAATGTACTCGTATGGTGTTGAAAAAGTGCAGTATAATCGATTGGGTTTGACATGCCACAAACAAATTGGCAGCACTTTGGAAGTTTGCTTATTGCACATTGTTTAGAACTATGGCAAGAAGCCACAACACTGGGGGAAACAAACATAATTAACGAGTAATATTGATGAGGAGCTACTGTATTTATGGTTGAAATGAAGAGAAAGTTTGGTGAAATACGCTAAATTAATACTGTTACGGTTATCGTCCGCGGTATTTCCGGACCGATACGACCTTCAAACCTTCAAGAAAAGAGTGTACTCCTTCCTAAAAGGCCGGTAACGCGTTTGTGACTCCTGAGTTGCAGACGTTGATGGGCGGCGATGGTCACTTTCTATCAAGTGACTCGTCTGCTCGACTGCCCCTCTAACATTGAAAAAGAAAAAAAAAACATTACCCGATGAATAATTCCGCATTAAGCTTCTTGTATTTGCAATTTACTTAACAAACAAATAGAAGGACAACATTGGTAATATAATATCTAAGTATATTATTATATTATATATATTTAGAGAAGAAAGTTCATAATTCTTCCAGATACGGTCACAATAACTATTCCGTTTCTAAATTAAGAATTGAGCTATAGAATTGAAAAAGGATTTTTGGATGGCGACAAGTGGTTCAAGAGACAGATAAACACATGTTATTTTACCAAAAACATATTTCAGTTTTTTTATAAATAGACGAATAAACAGCCTAAGGATAAGCCTTAGGCTGTTTATTCGTCTATTTACGGAACTGATACATTAAAAAGAGTTGCTTATACTTAGTTATGCTTCAATAATTCTAATCTAATCTGTAAAAGGGTTTTCCTTAGTATAATGTACTATTTCTGTTTAATACACTTATTACAGAGAAAAATAAACATTCGTGTATTTTTAGGGAACAAACATATTTTCACCATAAATATACATACCTACCTAAAAACCTAAAAAAAAAAACTAAATCGTGAAAAATTTAGTATTGTAAATTATTTAATGCATCCGCTTGTATTAAAGATGGAGAAAACTAAAATCCAACTTGGCATTTAATCAAATATCCTCTGATTAAATATTAATCAACTTAGATTTCACGGCAAATGTCACTAATAAAAAACGAGTCAGGTACGAGTCGAACTCGTGCGCCGAGGGTTCCGTACCTACCCAGATTTTCGAAAAATTTTAAGTGCCAAAACTTATTTTAATTTTCAACTTTTTTTATTTGTCAATTTTGACAATTGACAAATAACACAGCACATACAGCACAAGTAAAGAGAAGATACTGAAAAATAAAAAAAAGTTGAAAATTAAGGTAAATTTTGGTACTTACAAGTTTTCGCGAAAATCGAAATTTGCCCATATCTTTTTAACGTGTTGACTCAGGACCTTGATTTTTATACACCTAATAGGGACTATAGACTTCAGTATCTGGTATAAATTTCATGTCTGAGAACCCGTTCCTGAGAAAATCGATGGTAACACACGGACAGACGGACAAGAAAGTGATCTTGTAAGGGTTCCTTTTTTACCTTTTGAGGTACGGAACCTTAAAAACTAGGAAATTAAACAAATAAAATGAACATGGCCGAGTGTAGAATTGACCTGGCATTTCTTGGGTTACTTGTCATTTATTATTTTATGGCCCGATCATCATATTTATTCTGTACGGTAATAAAAATAATCTTGCTTTATATTAGACCCTTCTATTTTGATCTTTTCGTTAGCTTTCTTACACGTAAAAACACTACTGATAAAACACAAAATAATACCACCAAGCATAGCAGAGTGGAGCAAGTTTACTATACGCCCAGTCATAATCTCGATGTAATCAAGTAACGTAAGGCAAATCGACAAATAGGTTTAATGACCTGTGTAACATTATCCACAATCAGCCAAATCATGAATAATATCAAGATCTGCCCATGCATATCTCAATTGATCTAATTTAATGTTTGGCATACGACATACATGAACTAAATATTAATAATGTAACTCTTCTCTTTGTTACCAGCAAAGTGAGCCTGGCTCAAATCATTCTCCCTTTTATTACTCCACATTATTAAAAACATAACGATACACTAGCACGTGACTCGAGTTTTCTTTCAAAATTATTAAGAGACGTGATCATCTCCAGTGATAAAGCTAACTGAAGATCAAAATTAATAATTTCTTAAGCTTTATTCTAAGATTATAATTTTTAATCTACTAGAAGAGATTATTCAAATAACATAGTAAATTCAAACACTTCTAAAACAAAAATATGGCTCTTTCAACTTGAATCCCCTAGCTTAATCCTCCCAATACTCACTATTCCACTTCGAAACCCTGCGTTGGGGACACAACAAGTTGTAATAAAAAATAAAGATTATACATACTTCGCTCGTATCATGGGAAGTGACCCGAGGAATTTATCGGACCAATACTAGCCGTAACAATCCCCATTACTTTTATAAATTAGCACTCCACCACTGTGGGCTTCTCAAAAAACTTTTTTCCGCACAACCAATCTGTGGAACAAATTGTCGCCTTTCTCGATTGTTCTCCCACCTCAAAGACCGCCAGTACGTTTGCGATTACTAAGTTGTAGTCAGAGTGGCGGTAGTCACTTTACATCAGGTAACGCGTCAAAAAATTTATAACTCTATTTTTCTTCTTCTTCTCTTCTCTGTCGTGTCTCTCTTGGCAGAGCCGTCATGGTCACATTGATACGTACAGTGTACAGTTGCAGTGCATGCAGTTCGTACAATCGCCCGCCATCTCTCCCTGTTGGCAGACTGTCGGATAGAGTCAGACACGCGGCCTCACCTGGTGGGTCGGTTTCTTAGATATTGTTAAAATAATACCAAATATTTTATTAGTTACTTGACAATAAAAACCCAAATTACTGAATGATTACTCTTGAGGTCAATGATCCTGAGTGCTGAGCCAGAGGTGGGAGTGTGATTCCCACCCAGGATATATAATTGTATGAAGAGCATGATCATTCGTTCTGTATCTGGGTTTAACTTATCTATGATATATCATCATAGTACAGACTCAGCCTAGTTTAGGATTAGACAGCTGAATGTGACATGTGTCAAACTATATTATGATCATATTGTGAAACCTACATAGTTTTAAGAAATGTCACAGTCGAAATCCAATTATAATTGTTGATTAAATCCAGGATTTTATTAATTATTTTATCAATCTCTTATTAAAATTCTATATATAATAACATTTTACTAAAAAATAACAATATTATAATGCTCGTTCAACGGTGTGCGACATGACTTGACCGCAATGAGGACCTGATGTTGCGACGCCCAAGCCTGACAAACTGCAAGCGTTTGCTGAGCCGAGTCCTCACTGCAGTCGCAGTGCTAACATGCGGGACTCAATTCTGTCCTAGCAATGGAGTGCAGGTACTTTCCGAAGCAGTCGTGTTCGGAAAAGACCTGCGTTAGTCAGCTGAAAAGGGTCCCGTTCTGCTGACCTGCTCACTCAACGATGACCGACCCGAAATGACAACCTTCACTAAACCGAACTATCGGCATCGGTCTCACTAAAACCACACATTGTGCCGTAAAAATCTAACAGGCTTGTCCGCTTATGAGAAAAGCGATCCCACTGACATGTGGGTCACTCACACATACTTGTATGACAAAAAGCACTTATGAATAAAACCAAAAGTTCAGCGTTAATTAAGTGAAGTAATTACTACAGGCTAACATGATAAAAGTTAATTGCACTCCATTTGTCAATTACTGATGAACAACGTGTATAACAAACGACATTTAACATTGATAATGGCTGCCAAATTTATTATCATGTTAATACCTGAACAGGAATCGTTAAATTTATTTCTGGCATGACTGGCTAATTAAATTAACATGTATGTAATATTGTTTTATGGTTTTTAAACTTCGTGATTTGTGATCTCATCCAGTCAACCCCTGAATGGAGAATGAGAGTAGGAATGAGATGAGGAGTTGAAATTTGTAAATCGAAGTTTCCTTAGTATTTTGTAATTAAGAATATTGTTATATACAAACTCATATATTTATATGAGTTTGTATATAACATACACACTTAACACATAAAAACATTACTACACATATATTTATTTTAAAAAATAAGTGATTTTAATGCGCATTGAGTTATTTTGTCACTTTATGCTAAGAGAGTGAAGTTACTTGAGTCCAAACTTTCACTCCCCCGATTCAAGGGCGGGGGGGTCTCGAAGAGAAAGAAGGAGTTAACCCATCAGGTGACCCATCTGCTGGTTTGCCCCTCCCTATACCATAAAAAAAGACTTGCTCGGTACCGGTACCACTCTCTTACTCTAATTAATAAATAATGACTTTTTTGCGAATACTTAGAAATTAACCTCCTCGCAATTATATACTCGTAGAAGGGTATAAATATCTTATTATAATTCTAAATAAAATCATGCCAGTGCTCAATGCAAGTCATTGACATAAACACTTTCTTTTGACGATAAAATTTAATGTGAGTGAAGTACTCACATTAAATTTTTAGTAATGTATTCTCATCACACACATTAAAGCAGCAATAAACAGAGTTACACTTATAATTCTATGCTTCTTGATAATTAAGTTATAAAGCTTTGCATATTTAGTAACCTGTGAGTTAATAATGTTATTCGCGGATGAGAACGCGAACTGTGATGAAGTGTAATAAAGGAAATTCAATGCTTTGGTGGGTACTTCTTTTTTAATTTTAATTAGTAGTGTTATGAAAAACGCCTGTGATACTTTGTTTAACATCGTTTTTCTTATTTAAAACTAATTTATTTATATTTTTTTGGTATTTTTGTTTTTAGATATTTTAGAAAAATACAAGTTACGATCACATTTATATGTGAAAAAGTTATTTTTTCTAATGCGAACTAACTATATACTACTAAATATGATAAAAAAACCCTCGAAAGCAACATGCAGTGTCAAAAGCTGTTAAGATTTTTTATGGAGTATGTGTCATTTAGTTAACATTATATCAGAAGCTAATTCGAGGTTCGAGAATACAAATGTTAGTAACAGTCTTATTACATAATCAACACATATGTCGTAGTAAAAGGAAAATAGCCGAGACTCGTTCACTAATTGAGCTAAACCTTTTTTTTTTTTATAATAACTTCACGCATCTCACACACGGCCATCTGATTCCAAACTAAGCAGAGCATGTACTATAGTAACCAGACTGCTGATAAACATACTTATATATTTCTAATTACATATATATTACGAGTATAGATAAATTACACCCAGATACAGAACAAATCATCATGCTCACAGAATTATTGGACCTTTTAATTTTTCGTTTCTTGTGCGGAAATCGACTCGGATATCACCGCACGCCGTCTCGAGTACCAGTAGCCGGGGAAGCAGAATTATTGGACCTGGGTGGGCATTGTACCCACGACCTCCGGTTTAGTAATCAGGGTCACCAACCAATAGACCAACAGGCCCTTTTTTTCTGACAGATGGCCTCACCTACCACCCTCAGGCCTGCGCTTATGGAGGACGGAGGTCATTCTGCGACCTCCGGCGACGGAGTCGTCTGCGATATCTGGCTCGTTGCCAGGCCTGGCGCACTGGGAAAGTTCTAAACCTCTCCCGGTCCCGCTTTGAAATTTCCTTTGAAAGCATTACTCGTTCGCAGAAGGAGCCGGCGGAGTTCCACGAACTCTAGCTCGGTACCGTGGCGGCAATCATGTTATGGAGCGAGAGAATTCCCACTCCTATGGAAGCCACAAGGCAACGCCTATGCTCCACCCACGCCGTGTGGTAAGTGCCGTGTCCACAGTTCGGGCCAACGCAGTGTTGGCACTCAGGCGTTGACTCCTTGCGGATCAGACACAGGTGATCTCCGAAGAATCCTTTCCCGGTGATCACCTGCGTCAACCGGTATGAGAACGTCCCGTGATGCCTCTCTAGCCAATCCTCCATAACGGGGCTTACCGCCGCGATAACGGCGTGCCCAGGGCTCGGTTGCCCAAGTCGTTCCTAGCGTAGTCGGGATTTCTGATCCTCGATTTATCGAGACTCAGGACACCGACCCAACTCCCGCGCCTCCTTGTACCACTGATACAGAGCCGCAAGGGCCCTCGACTCCTGGTCCAAAGGTGGAGTTCTGGCTAGGAGACTCGCCGCCTCAAAGGAGATCGTGTGGTACCCCCTTATGACACTGATGGCCAGCAATCGCTGCGGTCATCGCAAAAGTGCGACGTTGCTGCTGGCCTTCAGGGCTTCCGCCCATACTGGAGCCCTATAAAGGGCCATGGACCGCACAACCCCCGAGTCTCCTGCAGGAGTCATCCTTTCCCCTTATGTTGGGCAGCCGCCGCGCCAACTTGGGGACCAGACCTCGGCAATGGTGTTCAAAGTCCCATCAAGTACGAGCCCCAGATAGCTCATCGAGGCCTCGATGCCGTTGCGAGTGCCTCCTACTATAAGACTGGATCCCTCAGGTGGCTTCCTCCGAGGACCGTGAAAGAACAAGGCCTCGGATTTGTGCAGAGCCACCTCAAAACCCAGCCGCAGGATCCGCTCCACGACGGGCAACCCCGGCCGTGGCTCTCGGGGTTGCCTCACGGTGCGTTCTGCCGCACGCCGTCACGAGACTATTATTTACAGACATAATTGAACATTATCACTGTGGTGGTATTTGTTATTTTATTATAAATTGTTATTTGATGTTGAATGTTAAACAAGAGGACAATTTTTCATACTTTATTTAATTAACATTTAGCATTCAACGTTTAAGATTTTCCAGAGTATAATATTTATACTCATCGAGTTTGTGGAAAATTTCTCAGAGATTGCCTAAAAGCTAATTGATTTCAATGATTTATTAACTAGAACCCATTTGGAAAGTTTTATTTAATGGCCATTAATTTGTACACATTTATTTGATATTAAATTATAATTTTATTCCTAAGAAGATCAAAGTAAATTGTGATACTAATTTGACTTTCGAGAGGCGTATAGTCTCAAGTGCAGAATTATATACTACTTCATTCTTATAAGCACGTAAATATAACGTTTATAGTACTCGTACTCGTACTAGACATTCGATGTCATTTGAATGTAATTTGAATTTTGTGACGTCTCGACTAGGTCGTATAGGCGTAATTATTATTAATTATTACTGCTAATTATGCAGAGGATAGTCACACACCCCCACACCTACTACTTAATGACTTACTTTACTTGCTTTTTAAAATCAGTTTATTAAAAAAAATGATTCTATGATACCACGCAGCGGTGGGGTGGTTATGTCAGACTTGAACCAACTAAAAACCGCACGCCGTCTCGGGTATCAGTAGCCGGGGAACCATGTGTACCCTGGAAAGGAAATCTCTGGTACGCCGACGTACCTCGGACCATCTACTATACCTAAATTATTGTATGATATTTGAACATTAATGTAATACGTTAATACCAGTGGAATTTTGTAACAACAGGGGCGTTACATTATGCAAAGCGACTCCTTCATAAAATAATGAAACAAAGTTCACTAATTACACAGCTTAATAGCAGGTCGCTGTTGCCAGAGATTCAATTACACCGACCAAAAGCAATCTACCTCTACCTTTAAACTCACAGGTACCATTTTAAATGATTTTATAGTAGCAACAATAAGTGCAAATTTAAACAGCCCTTGAAACGTTTGTTGAGAAATATGTAAAGAAATTTGATCCTTTTCTTTTTATTTCTTTATGTGTGAAAACTGTCCAAAAAGGGCTTTCACGTCACCGGGGACAAACAGTAAGGTGGAATGTCAGATTTATATAGATTAAACCAGAAAGGAACTGTGTGGTTTCATCGATTCAAGTCATAAGATCTTTAGTCGGAGCTACAAGTATAATCTAGAAATTAAATCCTTATGAACCTAGCCAGATTTGATCGTCTAATGAATAAGTCAACCCCACTGATTTTGATCTGCCTTTCGAGTATCAAGAGTTAAATCTATTGCCACTATTTACTCGCTTGGAGTTTGTGCGCAATTAAGACTGCTAGTTTTCTCTTAATTTACAGTTTGTCAGAGTTTTGTATACTTATTTTATTTAGAATAAATAGTGACGGTAACTAAACAACAAAGTAGGTATGTATCCACAAAAAATAAACGATGTTAAGTCTATTATATGTGTCTATTCCTTTCAGTAAATATATTCAGTTAATGGACTCACACTTTTTGGTAATGGCCAATTCAAGTTTGAAGTATGCGACCTTGCGTTGAGAAGATGGACAGAAACAGTAAGGTAGATTGACATACATACAAACATACTGAAATAAACATACATAATACATACTGGCTGAGTAACATACACACATATATACACACATAAAAATATATATAAAACTTTAAGGATGTGATGAATCTGCTAGGGTAAATATTCCTTTTTTACCACTGCCTTTCCTTCATACCTTCCTTTATTATAGGCTTTAAAAATACATACATATTATAGATAAATTACACACAGACACATAAGAAATGACCGTGTTCATCACACAATATTTGTCCTGGGTGCGAATCGAACCCACAAACACTGGTTTGGCAGTCAGGTTCAATGACCACTGGATCAACAGACCCGTCTTACAAATTTTAGCCAATATAGTTTAGTCCCACTTTGTTAAAATTGGTATTTTATATGCCTTTAACAATTACAAGCAATTTTTATCACGCCCATATCCCCGAAGGGGTAGGCCATTATATTGCAATATACATAAATCGATGTAGGTAGTTTTATGGTAGGTACATGTGAGTTGAACCATAATACATTACTGCAATTTAAATGAAACTTGGTTAATGAGTAGGTAATGAAATAACTGCACACAACGAGCGAGAGTTAATTTTTGGACAAATCGAATGAAATTGTGTTACTGTTAATACATTATAGTTTACGCTCTAATCATAGTTATGAAAGCTGTAAAACTGCGATGATTTTCAATATGTTTTCCATAACCTTCGGTCACGACTACCTATTGTTTTAGAGATGATGATTATAATATGTCTTATATTATTTAAAACTTCCTCTACGGGCATAGGGTAAAAAAAAATCTGGTAACTATTACAACAGACAATCATTGTACATTAAATTTAAATAAATTTATTTATAAGTGTCACAGTGGAACCTTGCCGAAACGTTGGGCAATACATATAAGTGTAATACTTTTGTTTGCTTAATACTAAACTACTACTTTTGCTTAATACTTTTATTTTGCCTTAATACTACTTCTTCTTACTTTTGAATGAGACTTATTCCCGTACATATATATTGATGTATATTATTGAACATGAAAAGGTAGTTAACGTTAAAAAAAGATTTTGTTCTTTTGAAAAAGTCATTTTTCGTAATTCACGCATTAGCAGAATTGCAATCACATGTGTTTATTTTAAAAAGCTTTAAATTAATGAAACTTAAAATGTTGTCAAAATATAAAATTAAAATCAGGGCACCAATGCACACATTTACGAGTTTACACAAGGTGTTTCAATTTCAATGGTGATGTCGCATATGAAACAAATACAAAGTAAATTGCAATAAATTAAAAAAAAAAAAACAAACAAACCCAGCATTGACTGTACACTAAACATAAACGATACAACATTTAATACTTGTTAAAAGCTTAAAAAGCTTCTTTTTTTGTAAAATATATAAAAATATTTTTTTAACCTAACGCCAAAAAACTGTTCGAGGTCAATGGCTTTAAAATTACATCATGATGTGACTTTGAAGCGTTATAAAATTATAATTTTAAATAATAAATTTATATGACAAGATCACAATTAGTGTAAGCGAAGTCGCGGGTAAAAGCTGGTATTATATAAAAAGATTACATTGTGATTTCAATGCTGTTTACCCTTTATTGATATATCTAAGAGGACACCCAGTAATTAATATATATAATGATCACAAAAAAATATATTTAAATAATAGTTCTAGAGATGAACGCATTTCATCAATCAAATATATAAAAACAAAAATCAGCTTTATTTAATTTCGTAGTAGCTGTTATATTCATTTGGAATTAACTGAAATTGGAGGACCTGGTATGGCTCCTAAGACGCACACTGCTAAAGACTGATTTATTCTTTATTATGCTTACATTGTGAGGGTCTATGTGCAAGCACTGGCTGGTCGATGCAGCAATCGATTTGTATACACACGTGTCTTACTGGAATACTTGATTTTCTTAAACTAAGTTGATGATCCTGTCCTAGTTTTCTCTCTAATCACAGCATGAAATGCAGGTGCGTATCCCCGTCTTCTTCGAGATACACCACTCCAGTTCCGTTTTCCTATCTGGTACTCGTATTCGTTTTCTAGCCACAACTTTATTTAATTTTTTATCCTATTTGAAAACGAAAATATTTCAAAAGACCATTTTCGTAAGGCAGGCGGACGGCGAGAACAAAACCCCAGAAACGACCATTGCAGCTTGAGCGCAATGCTCGTAGTTTCTGCGTAGCCAATTCAGTAACAAGATCCGCCGACGAACCAAAATCAACGACATTACAGAATTGGAAGACGGAGCATAAGGTGGTCTAACGACATGATGAAGGTGACGAGGTGAAGTATGCGAGAAGGCCATATTAAACATTTAAAAAGTAGAGCAATAAATAAATAAATAATTATATATAAATTGATTACATAAATAGTGTTGTAACACACAGATTTTACTGATTAATTGATTAAATTATTTGATTATACTCGTAAAATAAGATAAGAATTTTAGCTTGTACCACAATATGCAATAGATTCAAAGACTGTTTCAGATTTAAATCGTATACTGACAAAATATAAATATTTCACAAATCAGACAGAAATGACCCAAGAAGTTTAATTTTAATAATAAAATACTCATTCAAGAATTGTTAATCGCTCACCAATTATATCAATAGTTAATAAAGTAAACTTTTTGAGTTATTACACTTTAAAACTCATAAAACTGTAAGAACGATAAGTTAACACGGATTGTTACGGAATAACTTGTGAATTGAGAACATTGCAAATTTTCACAAGCTCTTTGTTTTAGTGTTCAAAGTTGAGAAGGAAAACTTAGACGAAGCTGCTCGTTTACTAAGAGATTATTACAAAACATTAAAAGGATTAAGAAGGTTTATATTTCTAGACTAAATTACTATCTAAAATAAGTAGTACAGTTATGAGGGTTAACTGCGAAAACTAGCTACCTAAGCACAGTCAAAAATTCTTTAGCAGTATGACTTAGGGTAAAAATGTTTTTTGGGTTTAAAATTTCATAGACTACCAACACAAAAAAAAACTTTATTACATACCCTGTTATCCATACTAATATAATAAATGCGAAAGTGTGCGAAAGTGTGTCTGTCGGTCTGTCTTCACGTTGTAACGGCTAAATCGATTTAGATGAAACTTTTTATGAAGATAGTTTGATTCTTGAGAAAGGACATAGGCCCATATATACGCGGGAGTATATGCAAAAGCTAGTAGCTAATCAATTTTAAGCCAACTACTATTACAGCATCTTTGTTTGGTGTAAATTTTAAACCGACATAATTCAAAACAAAATTGACTACATTTGAATGGTTTTCGCTGTAAATTCTCAATTACGAATGTTACTGCACATAGGCCTCTTCTTAGAAGGGAAGTTTATTATTTGTAAAGGGTATATTTGCTATATGATCTATTTGGGTATATGTCCAATATTATACAAATGCCTTAGAGATATGCTTTTTATGCCGTGATAGTAAATGTTGTTACTGAAAATTTCAAAGTAAGTCCAGACTACCGACAAAATTAAACGGTGCGTTAATATGTTCGGTCTTTCATTACATGTTTGCTACGAAAAGGGAGAAATAGTGGTTTTAAAAAACTATTAATTAATTATGAAAGATTATGTTCAAGGTACCTTATTTTGTCTTAACGTGTATATAGAGGTTTAAAGTTTGTTCAGTACTTGCAGAAAAAAATATCCTTTTTAGCATTTACAAGAAAAGCCTTGTCTATCCATAAGATTTTTTCAAAAATACATAGATTTGTAGATTTTGAAATGCCTACGTGTGAAATGTGTGAAAGAAAATGATGTTAACTAGCCACGATTGGAAACTCAAACTAAGATGCTTATTTTGTACCAGGTATGTACAGGTATATTTTGATTGGATACAAACAACTTAATTAAAAACTCATTATAAAATTTTGCTTTTCATTTACCAAGGAATCGGGCATTGCTTTAAATTATTCATTTTTCTATAGCGCCGCTCATTAACACAGCTGTTTACATTGAGAACTATAAAGAGAAGTAAGAATTACACAGATTGAAAAGAAACTGAAACCAATTGGATACTCAAAGTATGGAATATTCTTTTGACAGTTTATTTCACACAAAAACTGCCAATGCATCAATAGACTGCCAATGCGTTGGCAAAGATGCGTCGATTGCATGGGTGATTACTTCGAATAACAGAAATAAAAAAGTTCGAAAAAATAAGTACTTTCACTTATTGCATACAAAACGGCAATTTCATAGGTAAAGACCTAATATTATTGCAAACCAAAATATTGTTTCAAAATATGTTATCGAAATATTTTACAACGCACGAATGCCTATTTGGCTACTCCACAACGTTCAATAGAACTATATTGACAAACGCAATCCCGCAGTTTCCGTTGACCCACATCTTTCTTAAACAGCCAAATCCATAATGTCACATACAAGAAGAAATACATTTCAGCAAGTATGAATTCAATAAAAATAAAACAAGATTTATAGTTTTTTTTTTGCGTTTACATTTGTATATTTTTCTAACACACATACGTAATTCTGGTTTAAGCTTGCCTTATTTGTGTAATCCCTACACAAATAACGCTTTTACTTTAAACCGATTTCAAATATTTTTATTGTTGATTTTTTTTAAACTATGCAAATGAAAATAATATCTACTAATAGGTACTGAAATACCAATGAATAACGGTAGAGAGACAGAGAGTATAGTAGAGTTTTTTTCAACAGCAGCTGATTTAATATTCGGTCTCACCTCACAGGGGAAGATTTCCACATAAAAATAAATAAAAATGAGGGTTTTTATCACAACTTATCAGATTTCAAACCTGTCAGATCTTGATAAGGTATTCCTTTCGTCATATCCTCAACCATGTGTATTATGTAAAAGTTTCTTTACTATATTTTTCTTCGACAGTTAATCCTGTTCTTGACGTGGGTCACACACGCTAGACAAGTATGGTTGGATCATTGTGTTCATATTGAAATAAATCGAATAGAATATAAAAAATATTTTGTAAAAACGATAATTGACAGAACTATTTTTTTCTTTATACCTTGTACAAATATGATGCTAGGAGAGATCCTTTGCGTAATGCCTTTTTGCATCTTTCTCATCATCACCATCAGAGGTGATAATGAGAAAAATGCAAGAAGGCATTACGCTTGGAAGGTTCAACATTAATTGTATGCATACTTTTTTAAGAAGAAGAGGGGGAAAACGAGCAGGCCGGTCACATGATGGAAAGAGACACGAAAAGACTACCGCCACCCACGAACTTACTGAAATTGGAAAATTTTCAGAGTCATCCTGACATGGTGCCACAACCTTATCATGGTAGTAGGAAAAAACTATTCTACTAATATTATCAATGTAACACTCAAAATATGTTTATGATAATTTATTTTGTAAGCAAAGAAAATCTTCAAGAAATAAAATTTAAATAGCCAATGTTCCCACTTCATACATAAGTATTATTCTATCTACTTTTTTTCAATTTGATAAATACTTTATATGACAATTACAAAGGCAAGGAAGTCAGTTGAATGATGTTCAGTTACTTTCACTCCTTAATACGGCCTCCTTATTTGTATTTTTTCGTTATGTAGTAACTTAGACTTCAGATGACAAATTTTAGTTATAAGTTAGTGTAGATAGACAGTATTTCATAAAACTAAGTTGTTTGAAAGCAAACGGAGCAGTTCATAAGCTGGCCACCATTATTTGATTTTACATACATTTTAGAAACACTCGTTTTTTTACAAACTGTCAAACAACAACAATTGTCTTAGTGCAAACCCTAATGTAAATAATAGTTATACTTGGTAATAATTACAAAATATAAATTAGTCGTTTTTCTTAGTATGTACACATAGTAATGTATACTTCCTAAGTCACGGACTGTACAAAGGTAGGTTCTAGGTGTGACGTAGACGTTGTGGCTAAAGCTAACAGCTTAAACTGAACTTGCTACACCGAATGTGTAACAGATGTGGGTTACACATTTCCGATGTTAACTCGCAGTTTGTGTTTGAAATTTCTATATACTGAGGTTATACAGCTATTGCACATTAGAGATTTTAATCATGTTATTATACATATACACACATACATCTGAGTATGTAACAATATATAATTAAAATCTCTTATACGCAGATATTGGTACTAAAATGATGAGGAAGTTTTATATTAGATTTTTTGATTATATTATGATTAAGTATGATTTTAGGTTTATGTTTTATAAAAAAGCTTAAATAATAGGAAGGTTCTAAAAATCTTCCTATCAACACAATGTCAACGGTAAGCGTTTACTTTCAACAATCTATTTACTCATAAATAATTACGTTTTCGTTAGCGAGTTTATTAGTTTTGTCCATCAAAATTAAAGGATTTGTGTATTCTACTCACTACGTCCGATATTGTTAGTATTTTCCGAGGTATGCTATCAGTGCGGTCGCTGATAAAAAATTTAATTGCTGTTGTCTAGAAAAAATCCATCTGGCTCCTAACAGAAAGAAAGAAAAATACGTAAATGCATTAATAAACTCTACACATCATGTTTAAATTATTTTAAGGATACACAGTGTACTAAAAAAATTGCTCAACGTGGCGACGTTATTGGTCACTATATGGATCCGTGGCGGCAATTTATAGGGACGTTTTCGAGTGCCTATTAACTTGGAAGAAAGCAGTTTTTTAGAGAGCCGACCCAAGACTTATCATCGGCTCATACATGCGCATATAGGCAATAGAACATTGTTTAAGTGACTTCAAGCACTTTTACACTGATGAATGGGGGATGAAGGGAAGGCAAAGGCGTATTCAATGCCCACATTTTAACAACTCTGATATTAGTCCCACTTAAGTTAAAGAGATTAGGCTTGTTGTCGAGTACTTCAAAATAGTAAAGGTAGATAGAAAGAAAGGGTGATTTTAGGAAATGGATAGGTCTAGCTCAATGATATTATATACAAACAAGAGGTAGATATGCCACCAACGAACAAAAAGCGTGGTATGAATTCGAGATAATGAAATTTCTGTGTATTCCGAAAGTGCACACACAAAAGATAAATAATAATAATAATATTTTAGTACCAATTTGACACACAATGCCATCTTGTTTCAACTATGCAGAGCTTGTACTATGCAACCTAGATTGGCTGATTTAATACTTATTTTTTTTGTAAATACATACATATTTTAGATATAAAACACCCATACTTCAAAACAAATATTTGCAGATCATACAAAACTTTTGGAACGACACGAGAATCGAACCCCAGACCTCAGGACAGCAGTCGCATACGTTACCACTGCACACTTAATATACAGGTAAATAATGCATTTTTAGAACCAAACCTGTATAGTATAGAGAGAGTATGAATAGTGTTACGGAACAAGTATTTTGTGTGTGCAGTATGAATACAACTTATCTTCTTTAAAATTTTATTGGTATAGCTTATACAGCTGAATCGGATCTAATGAGCATTAGCTCGACCTTTAACGCCTAAAAAGTTAGTCAAAGTATGAACTCTAATGAATGAAACTCGAACGAAAAAAGTATAAACAGTATATTTTATCGTTACGTTTAAAAACAAGGTAACGGTTAAATACACAATTGGTCTAGAATAATATTATTATTAAAACACAAATTAAATATGGTTTACAGTAGGAGTAAAGGAAAGTGATAAATCTGAGTGAGCTGTTGAAAATTTCTATAATGTTTAAATTATTTTAATTTTCATAGTTCACGCATTTGTATTTTTAAGTACATGTATAATGGATAGAGCAAATACTACACAGTATCAGTTCATAAATACAAAAAAGACATTTTCCCGTCCCTAAGAAATTGGATCTGAACGCATCGTTTGCTTCAATACCATAAAGAGTCGATCAGTATTGTCTCTAAGGGTATTGATGATAATTCCTGTTTATATCCAATAGGCGAAAGGAAACACCGCTATTGGGCTGATATACGCTATTCTCGATTTAAACGACTCATATAGGTAC
Organism: Arctia plantaginis; assembly: GCA_902825455.1. Taxonomy (NCBI): domain Eukaryota; kingdom Metazoa; phylum Arthropoda; class Insecta; order Lepidoptera; family Erebidae; genus Arctia; species Arctia plantaginis. The sequence goes on along the minus strand of CADEBD010000857.1, from coordinate 6,303,489 downwards.
TAAGGAAACTTACATTTAGACAATGAATGTGAGAAAATGTTATGTACCTAATATTTCTTTTGCACGTTATATTTTTATCTTCATTACTCCGTAAGAAAACACAGTCTGTTAGTTGAGCAGAGGCTTTCGTTGTTCATGTATATAACAAAACGTTTACTCCTTTCGTATTTTATATTGTTTAGAAAGCAACAAAGTATTGCCCCTATTTTAACGGGCATTAGTTATCATGAATGAGAGGATTCACGAGCAGAATTTATTTTGTTCTGGCACACAAAATGTCTATTCTATTTTTTATAAACAATAATTAACTATCGCCATTCCGAGCTAAATCATTCTACGTTAAATAATCAAATATAAAATGAACCTAGACACTTATTTCATTATTTAAGTCTTATCTCAATTCACTATGTAAAAGGTTTTTATGTATAGTTTCATAACAAAGTGAAACTTATCGAGTCTACATTTCGGGTTCTGTCTGTTCTTAAAAGTTATGACACTTTATTGTTGAGTTAATTAAACAGACTTGTTTTTACTTTTATCAAAGCTGTAAATTTTATTAAACAATGCTATTATACATAATTGCATTAAACAAGTTAACAACCATTCATATAAGTAGGAAACCATAATTTAAGGGTCTCAAGATTGTTTGACAATATTTTCTTTGCCTAGCCGTTCTCTCGGATTTCACCTGCGTTCTTCTCATTGAACCTCTCTTGATGCTCGGAGGTTAATGTTACGTATCCTGTAACTTTCCGTTAAAATAATCATAATAATATATTCAATTACTATAATCCTTTAAACTGTTTCTACTGGTCTATTTTTAATTAACGAAACAATATTTTCACGAAGAGAGACGTTGACAAAGTTGTCCTGTTGTACCAAAACCTGTCGCGGACACGACGTTTCAATATCCGACTGATACAGGTATGTAATTTATTTCGAAAGTTCGCATTAATTTCAAGAGCAAGCAATTTATCTTGGCGTAATTCGCGTAAAACGCTTATTGGCTGTCTTGGGCCACACGAAGATAACATGATTTATATCCTCCAAGTAATTATTTTATGCGATGGGTAACACCTTTTTGCTGAGGTGATCTGTCCTGTATTAGTAATTAGCTTACAGAGAAATAGTTATTTTGTTCCTTGGCCAGAAGAACATTAGACACATTATAACATAACGGTTTAATTTTTTTAGAGTAACATATGTCTACACCTGTCAAAAACTTTCCTTTTACAGTCTAATATGCTTTTAAGTATAGGGAATGTTGGTTTTAGTGATGCAATGTTTATTTAACCATTATGTCAGGACATGTTTACTTTGTCGGGTTTGTTTGGTGTTATATAGAGGTGGGAACTATTTTACAAAAGCACGGCTACGCTATACATAATGTAAATTTCGTCAATCACCCGTCCCGTGACCGTGACCCGTCCGTGACCGGTCTGCTCGTTTGCCCCCTATTCCATAAAAAAAAAAACAATAAAATACATTTATTATCCCTCAGGTATAGTAAGTTTCTTTCTCTACAAGACTATGAAGATGCAGTTTAGTTACTATTGTACAGGTTCTGCCAATTTTGGGATATAAGGCCATGTGTGAGATGTCTTAACCTATTATTAATATTGTTAAGGGTTTTTTATTTTGTCTGGGCTAATTTTTACTTATGGAAAAAAACATAGTATCCTTATCTTATAAGTGGTATTCGTCTATCGCCGAACAGGGATTGACCAAGAACCGTCAACATCATCAGTAGTGAAGGTAAGTATATAATATTATATATGCTAACAAGCCACTGTCTCTAATCCCTGATTTTATAAGTTTATTTTAGTAAAACATACATTTATATAGTAAGTACTTGTACATCTCTAAGAAACTTCTATCCCTTGGAGAACTACAAGTTATTGTTACGTTATCTTATAACGTTTATATGGTAACGTCATCACTCACTCCTGCTAAACTAAGTTACTTATATTAAATATAAGTGCGTTTTAGTGTAACATTATTTCACTTAACATTTCTACCTCTGTAGGTACAACATCCGTAGCCAGTAATTCAATAGGAGATTAAACAGAAGTGGGTATGACACTCGCACTAATGGCTGTGTTTCTCGCCAACCACAAATATACATTTACATCCGCAATGCAGTTTGCTTCACTTTACGCCACGCAACTACAATTATGATGACTATTTTATAACACTTACGGTGATGCTATAATCCTTAGAGTGTTAGAAATATGTGGGTGTAGAATAATATATACTCAAATCAAATACATTTTAGAATCTTTTCTTGAAATGTATTTTTTTTTACTATTAAAGAAGTTTGGTATTATTTATATTACATTAGAACATTTTTTCACTTTCACTTGTGACTTTTGAGTTGCAGTTGTTCATGGGCTAAGGTATTAACTTACCATGAGGTGAACCGATAGCTCATTGACCTCCTATTATCATAAAATATGATCTAACCTTGACCTCTGAGCGATTGATTAATAATAGTACATATTTATTTAATGACGTATTTATAATGATGCGGAGTACCTGTAATCATTTGGATGTATTACCGATATAATGAAAGATAATAGTTACCACTTATATGTGTACATCCTTGTGGAGGAACGGGTGTCATGTCCCTCCAACAAAAGTGATCAACGGTTGATGTTGGGAAAATAGTAACATGCCAGTTCCCAGACTATTATATCGCATTAATATAGAGAGCAGAGCAGACCCCTATCTAGCTAGCTAGGTATTCAAATTTCTTTTAATTAAAAAAAGTGATAAAGGCCTTATCGTATAACATTTTGAAGTCCGATTTCAGGTATGGATTGAAAAACTCCATTTATACGTTTCGTAAATTTGCGATCAGTAGGTTCCACGAGGATTCTAACCTTCATTAATATTAATGACTAAATTATACAATTTCTCCTAAATTACGTTTGCTGGTTTGCGGTCCACGCTTCAAGCCTCATCTATTTTGAACTATATCCATGATTACTGCGTAATAAAAACAAAAACACAAAATAAACACCTTTGGGTACATTTGGAGACTAAGATAGATTCATATTTATCAAAGGTTAATTAAATTCCCAATTAATTTTTTAATCATGCGTATATGACTTCGTTTATTATGGCTTAACTATTAAACCGATTTTCATGAAATTTTGCATTATTATTGCCTGGAGTACAAGAAAAGATATAAGTTATGGGTATACTCGTATGTGTAAACTTCTCTTATCAATCCTTTTATAATTTAAAGTTTTTATTCCATTGTCATATGAGTTCGAAAATTATGAAAGAAAGAAGCCATACCATCAGCACCATAGGTGTAGTTCATGTGTGACACATCGTGGCCCAGTTTCTAACTAACAACACTCACCAGTGCACTGAACTTCACCAGTGCAGACTTTCATAGTCGAACTTCAACAAGTAACATATTGATCTAGCTTTTTCAAAAGTTTATTTATGTTGTTTTTAATATGTCATATGCAGAGAAATTATATTAGGCGGTCTTTTATTATTAATTGTAAGTAATAATATAAAAATATAGATCTAGATTTACGAACGCTTGAAAACCTAACGAAATATCCCGTAAAACAGGTGTCGATGTTTACATTAGTAATGTAATAATCGTAATTATAACTTGAGAATTGAGTGATAAAACCATTTCTCGTTATCAAAGATTTTTAATATTTTAATGAAATGGTTACTCTTATTGCCCGTCTATCAGTGCCAAGTATCGCTTGGTTCAGTTTTTATCTCCGGGTTGCTCGCAACTGATTCGATCAGAAGAGACATCCTTCAACTGGTGTGACCTTACTGTAAGTGTACCCCAAGGTGTCGTACTCTTCTCTACTCTTCTCCATTTTCATTAATGATCACCAAAGTTATTTCTTCTCGTTATCACCTTAATTAGTAAGCTACACCGATAATGATTGCTTGATCTATAGATGTATAGCTCAAGCATCATTATTGGTGGTAGGCACATGTATATATAGCCTTTATCACACTTGACTGCCTCCAGTGTCCTATAACAAGACTATTATACCATATTAGACAGAAGTTAAAAAATCTCGAGGTTTTTATGGACTGCAACATGTCATGGATCATACACATTACAACGGTGAGTAGAAAGGTTTTTGGAACATCTCAGTCCCTCATAATTTCACGTGTTCATAATTTTCTTCATTTTCATACTATAGTCCTCCTTTCTCAATCACTTCTTCTTTCCTTTCTTGACTATGCTGATGTTTCTTTTCTCGATGCTCGGCGCTAGAACGGTGACAAAATCTCTGTATTCACTTCATATTTGGGCTGAAAATTTTTGGACGTGTTTCGGAATTTCGGCAATAACTGAATTGGTTATCTATTCAGTAGCATCGAGATCTCCAAATTCTTCCCTTACTTTATTCAACTTTATACAACTCCAAATCTCCTTCATATCGCCATGACCGCTTCGAGCATTTCGTTCTAGGAACAATCCCTGTCGCTCTTCTTCTTCTCTCCTCTTTCGAACTCCTTCCCACACTTGTACTCGTTATGACAATTCTTTTAGTGTTGCGGCTGTTTGGCTATGGAATTTCTTGCTGCATGCAATACGCAATAACCCTTCTTTGTGTGAGTTCAGGAAGAGAACTAGGGATTGTTATCTATCCCTACAATAATCAGGCCCTTAGTTTGTCACATATATTGTATATGTATGTATGTATTTCTATCTGTAATCATGTATAGATGTTGTATGTATAGATAGATTTTACTAAACAAATCAATGTCGGTATTTGTTATTAATATACTTTTTGTTGTTAATATACTTTCTCTACTGATTCCTAAGTACGAATGGCTGTTGCACAGCAACAATCCTTACGTGTCTCTGCTATTCTCTGTTCACTTAAGGTTTGCTGAAAAAAAACTCCGTTTTGAATTAAGCTCGCCTTTGTTCATGACATTTATTTGTCTAGTGTGTACAATAGAGAATTAATGAACATAAAGTAATCAAAACAAAGAACACCAAAAACATATTACTTACTTTAATATCAGACAAAAAGTGCATACTAACGTTATATTAACAACCCTTTCCTATACAGCCAATGTTAATCACCGTAACGCAATGTTGTGTAAATGTGGATGTGGAAGAGGTCCTTTGAAAGTATTTTGGTATTATTTGATTCGTTTTTGTACTATTAATGAAACCACACCCTGAAGCTTGATATATGTGTCTGATAAAAAAAATACACACACACAATAGATAAAGAAGTAGGTAACCAAAATATTATTGGTAATAAAAATATTATTTACTGTCAATGTTAATAATTTAACATTAACATTAAACTAAATTTAAAACCGATTGAAAATAAAGCTTACTGGTGCTAACTGACGAAAATTATCTAAGATTTATCTGCAACAACATAAATATGGGGTTGTTTTTAATAACAGACTTTCTTTAAGTTTTTGTATTTTACGCATCATTGGATATATGCCAAATGCGTCACCATTGAGCAAAACGTTTTCTTTTGATACATGGTTTTATTTTGTTCCATAATAAAACAATTTGTCTTCAAACGAAAGCTTCCTGATGTGTTGCGTATCGTTTGTTTTCCTGTTGCAAATCATACACATGTCAATAAAAAAAATCATATAAAATAAAGGGAAAGGGTTTAGTTGTCAGGGGACCAGGGACTGGTTCTAGGGTATACCTGGTTCCCCGGCTATTAGTACCCAAGACGGCGTGCGGTTTTAGTCGGTTCGAGTCCGACATGCCACCGACAGGTGGTATCCGAGGGGATTTCCTACGGGAAACAAAAAAAGAAAAAAAAAGGGAAGAAGAAGCTTAGTATGTAGATACGTTTAAATTCCAACTATATTAAAATAAATGACCAATACCATTTAAGAAAAAATATATCGACAATCTAATTGGGAACCTTCATTTTTGTGAAATCATTATAAACTACTGACATATTTATAAGATTAACTGTATAGATGGATATGAGACAAACATCTTAACACACAACAAAAGTCTTATTATTACTTCTGAAGAGTCTATTTTCAGCTGAAGTGATTTGAGAGCGTTATAACTTTTTCTGTATAACAAAGTTGACTTCGTAAAGTAAAAAAGTTAAACAAAGAACTCGAAACAGGTTTCAGAAATGTCTCTTTATTTATTTAGGAAGATGTTAATATTTGATTGAGAATTTTATTGATTTTTTATAGCAATCAATTCAGTTAACATTGTTTTGACTGATTGTGATGACTCAAAGCGATTGTACATTTTCCAAATTTATATTCATTTTGTAAGTTCTACAAAATGTCCAAATTGTAAATGGTATCATTTTTTGGTATCAAAAAATTGCCGCAATTACCATTATGTAATCGCGATGATTATTTTTGTGTATAACGAAACTTACCAACAGATTATCCTGAACTTAAACTAAAAGTGATAATATATGTAATTAAAAGTTTAAGATTACGACGACCCAATCCCCGGTCACAACCCTTCCGTCATTATATATGAAAAATATAATTTGGCTTTCTGTGAAAAACCGCTGTTAGCCTAAGCTTTATCAATCAAAGCAAATAATTTTAGTCAGTTAAAATCAAAACCATCATATAAGTTAGTCGGAAAATTACGTCATCTCTCCCGCTACTTCACATAATCATTTATGGATAAACGTTGCTTAAGTCTCTGTATAGAAATAATTTAGTACAAATTGCTTTGGTTGTTAGGAAACTTTTATGGTTTCAAGGAAACTTATATCAAATTGAGGTGCTCGTCATATTCTGAGGAAACGGCAGTGCCCCCGCAAAGTCTAGCTATTCGAGTATTAAAAATAGAGGCGCATCAGCACCATGGAACCAGGCAATAGCTTTTGTTTGAATACAGTAAGCTGGTTCTGGTCCATGGTTGCTGATACACCTGTTGGTCAAAGAAAATTTAAGTATCTCAATACATAAATATTCTTTGACCAACAGGATATAAGATATGAAGGCATGTTCCCAAATTTAATTAACTTTGCATATATAAAAAGTGGTTGCAAAACTATTACAACTAAGAGTTCCTTAGGCAAGTTCCACATTGGACACCCTCCATCTGACAGATGTCATCAAATTGTATTAATACATTACCGAAAACACATAGAATTCATTTCCATCTACCGTCTTTTACATTTTCAATCATTTCTACTTGGTTTCGTAAAAATATATTTGTAACATTTATAGATCTAAAGTAACTCATACGAAACGACTGCACGGATGGCGTAGTAGTTTAAGCGGTCGCCACGCCGCTTACTACTACGCTGAGAATTGTGGGTCCGATCCCCACGTGGGACGACACTTTGTGTGATCCACAAATTGTTGTTCTAAGGCTGGGCGTTCTTTGTGTCCATTTCATGTATGTTTGTAAAGGCCCCCGCTATACAGGATATTTACTTAATGCAGGTCTGTTGTTGGTTGTCAGGTTGTCTTTAAAAAAAAATAAAAAATCACACACGGCTGTCACTGTGTAGGCAGAGACTGTACTATGGTAACCAGACTGCTGACAAACATACTTATATATTTCTAAATACATACATATTGTAGATAAAGTACACCCAGATACAGAACAAATCGACCAATTGATCATCAAAATTCAAGGGTCTCTTAAAATTTTGATAATAATTTAAACGTTACGCTTTAAACACAGTTATCGTTTTTATAATAACGATAGAATAGAATCAAATTGACAGCGATTTCAAATTATTTACCACATTTTATGGTGAGCACATTGATATGCTTTATGTCTTAACTAAAAATAATTATTTTATTAGACCAAACCAAATGCATGATCTTTAATTTTTTGTCAGCGCCAGTTTACATTTATCTGGTCTACTCTCATATGATACTGAATCCAGTATCATGTAAGAGTAGACCATAATGAGGAGAACATGATCATTTATGTAGTCAAAATCATAATGATCACAACTAAATACATATCTAGATTCTTCATTAATGTTGAAAGTGGAGGTAACTCCATATTACAACTGGATAGATACTGACCAGCGCTTGCCAATCACGGGGCTGGATCTTTTATATTACAAAAAGACTGTATTGATGTCAGAGTTCGGTAGAAACTAACTCCTGCGAAATGAAGCGCCTTAAACGTTATTAAGTTTACGAGTTATGAATATCATTATAGTGAATGATAAGAAGATGTGTCTTTTTACGCAGTAAAAAGCAGTAATATTACAATATGTTAAAATGTCGAGCACTTAAGTAATGGGAAAGTTTACTTAAAAAACATTATTTAACTCATACTTATCTATCCTACATTTTAGTATCTTATCTTGTTAAAAAGAAACAATATGTTATGTACACGACATCAAAGTACATACAGAGTTTCTAGTTTAGCAAAACGTATAGTTCTTGACTGTCCAATTTTTAACAAAGATTTTCATCGCAGTGAACATTATCTCCAGAGGAAATGGGTGCTAATTAATTTAAAATATTATATTCACTCATAAGGAGGATTGTGGAATTGCTAAGTAAATCTTAATTGCCTACTCAATCTTGCTTATTTTTACTTTGTTCTTGACTCAAATTTATGGCCTTTTATATATACTACTATTAAAGCAGTGCATATTAATTTAATACCAGCGGAGGACTGAGTGCCATGGTACACTTTACAAATATTACTTAAAACTGGCACACACATGTTTAAATAATAATATTTATGTATTTCTGAAAATATCCATATTAAAGTTAAATTATACGGGACATTATACTGTGTGATGTGATCATCACATAGTATAATGTCCTTGATTGGACTCGAACCCTCGACGTCTAGAGTCTATTTAAAATAAACTATATCTACACATATAATTTTTAAAAGGTGATATACACGTATAATAAACAGTTCTGATGTGCTTTAATTTTTTTCATTACAGTATAGTACGGTTAATCTAACCTTTCGATTGTCTTTTCAAAACAATATTTTCCAAGCAGAAAATTCCCGCTATCACTGCATCGATATTTTCAAGTGAATGCTGTGCCTCGTTTTCCCTCTCAGGGCTGTCAAACTGTCTGTAAAATTTAGTTGCTTCAGTGACGCTGTATAAATATTACTTGATTCTTTAAGTGCTGTGACATTTTTCTTTTACAAGAATTGTTTGCCCATTAAGGACGTTATTTATCAATACTCTTGTATGCTACAAACTGTAAACAAGTAATAAAAAGGGTGACGGGTAAAATATATTGTCGATTAGGACGAACTAAATAATTAAATGTGGATGTGGTAGTAAATTGTCGCCTATTTTGTGGTTTCCTCTTGGAAATAACAATCATGATATTGTTTATATATATTAAATGGTTGAATGGACTCTGCTTTGGTTTGGACTCATGTTAAATCATTAATATTACACCAATAGCAAAAGGAACTATTAATACGGAAATATTAATCAAGCTCAGATTTCTGCTTCTGAGATTCAGTCTGATCTCAAATTAGACATAGCTTTTGCTATAGTAACGAGAGCGCTGACACATATTTTTAAATATGTATTTGTCAAATATTTATTTACAGTATAAATAAATTTAAAAAAATACATTACATGTACTCACACCAAGCGCAAATCATTTTGACCCACGATTTAGAAATAAGTATATGCAATTACAGGCATATGTGTTTTAATCTATATATTTATAGCTTCTATAATGATTAACCAATCACTCGTCAAAAAAAAATTGGTCTTGACACAGCTCTGTCTTTTACATTAAAACTGTTCCAAAATGTTGAAATCATTATGTCCAAACAACTCAATAAATTACCACTATCTGCTACGTCTTGAATTATGTGACGTAGAGTATTGATTTGGATTACCTACTACCTTTATAAGGCTATATTTTTAGAGTCTATAACAAGCGAGTCGCGTCATTGGAGTACGTAGCGTTCAAATGCTAATCAGTTCGATACTATTAGGGATATCGACCGCTTATGTTAAGTTTACGTGTTGAAATGGTGATCTAAATAAAATATGTATGTCAGTGTGACTTAAGGCAATATTCTTTCGGATTAGAGTGACAAATATATCATTCACAATACATTTAAATACTAAACATTGTAAACCGACTTTTTCTTTTTTTGTGTACTCACGAATAACGATTTTGATGAATGGTCAAAAAATACTTCAGAAATTCATATCTCTTCAACTTAAATATTTTATTTGAAATTATTTGACCTTCTAACATTAAAATTTCAATGAGAAGATGATTTTCGTTCAGATTTATAATAATTTACAGTTTTCTACTTTCATGTATAGTTTCACTTCGTTATCGTACTTAGAACTCAATGTTTTTCCATTTTATTTCATTGCTTTCATTTCATTGTTTTCCCTTTTTATCTTCGTGTACCTTCAAGGTATTCTCAGTTTTTAGATCTTTGCTTTGATGACGACAATAGACTTAAACCTTTTATCGTGAGCAGGACCGATCATGGTTGAGAAAATACTGATGTTTAAAAGTATTTTTTTTTTATTTCGAAAGGTAACCTTGACAATAATCATGCCATATGAAAATCAGCGAAAGCCCTGACAAGCCAGAGGCAGGTATTGCGAAGTTAGCAATTAACATTTCAGATGGATCTTTCCCGGCGTGGAATGGAGTAATACCCAGCAATACTCAACTGTTGCGTAATTACCGTTGATTTTAATTTCGAAGCATATCGTATAGAGAACGTTCAGAAATTCGAAGCGTAATAGAAGTTTACTGCTAATTACGAAAATCGTGATTTTCTATAATAACACATACCTTGTTGTAAAATTATACTTCAACTGTAGTTTTGATTATTATTTTAATTTATTTAAAAAACAATTCATTGAGTATTCTTAAACTTATCGCAATATTTACGGTGAAATTGTATGTCATTGTAACCTGAATGTAGTTAAATACTAACATTGATGTTCCAATTATCAATAGGACCAAACACAACTATTGTCAGAATGACCGTTATTGCTAAATCTTAGAAATATTTAAAAAACCAATACTTAAATGACTTCGGAATGCATTAGCTTCAACATCTGAAGTGTAAATTTTTAAGCTTTTAAGCTTTAGGTCCCCATATATACTTTTTCTACAATCGGTAGAATAGAAGAAATTATCCAATGGTGTTAAAAGTGCGCAAAAGAACTGCTTGTTTATGGTTTGTTAATATTCGTATTGATCATGATGGCAAATTTAATTTCTCTTAATCATCACATTCTAATCTGTTTCCAAATACCATTGACATATAACCTATTGAATTAGTTAACACGTTCAATTATACATGTATGTATTCTTACATATTAAGTGATCAATGTCAGTAAATTTATCATTGTAGTTTTAAAATAACATACTGTTTCGTTGGGAGAACCGTGGCTCGGCACAAATGAGCAGTCTCGACTCGAATATATACCATGGTCTCACAGAAAGCCGGCGTTAGTGTGAGGAGTCTACCTCGCTACGGCGGAAATGCTGTAAGTTGACTTGTCCTTTGATTAAGAGAATCTGGATAAAATAAGAACTCCCAGATGACTGGAATAAAGGGCTTTTAATAACCGTCTCTAAAAAGTTCGACAAGGCCGCTTGATTTCACCTACTTTTGCTGGTTGTCTTCGACGGGATTCTACATAGCGCATATCAGAGCAAGAGACGTAGGATAGAATGGGGATTAATGAATTTCCTAGAAGACTATGCCGTTGACCTCTGCCTGCAGAGACACGCACCGCGATATACAGTCCAAATTAAACAACCTAAATCGAGAGGCTCGCATGACGGGCCTTAACATCAATACCCGTACGATACAAGAGATGCGATCTGGTATAGAAACTCGCACACCGCTGCAGATTGATAGATTGTTTAACGAGTCCACAATATTACCTACCTCGGAAGTGTCATGTCAGAAACTGAGATTACCGAGGAGGACATTACCTTATGCATTGCCGAGCCGCCTTCGCGCAATTTCGGCCCATGTGGTAGTCACGAAAATTGACTCAAAAGAAAATCAAGATATTTGAGTCCAACGTCCAATCCGTGCTGCGGGTGCTAAACGTGAACAGCCACAAAAAAGTCACAAAACCCATCTTGCACCAGCTCCAGCTCTTTTTTTAATTGCTGCCTTCGGCAAATCCTTGGGTATACTGACCTGAAGAGATCTCCAACGAAGAACTGTTGGAACGCTGCCACGGATATTCGTGGCAGCGTTCCAATCGACCGTTAAATCAAGCACCACAAGTGAAACTGGATTGGTCACACTCTGCGTAGGGACTATATCGCAAAACAGGCGCTGGATAATCGGCAGGACGTGGAATGAGGACAAGTGCGAAGCTCAAGCATCAAGTGGACATAAAACATTAAGTTAAGTAAGACATCGTTGCTTTTCACCGAGTGAGTGAGGTTACCGGAGCCCAGAGCACCCTCCTCATAATTCTGGGAGGGGAGACTTCGAGTCCGCTCACTTATGACTCTTGAGTTACAGGTATCCATGGGCGGATGTAGTAACTTACCATTAGGGGACCTGTCTGCTTATTTACCTGCATATACCGTTAAAACTGTTTGTCTACTTTATTAACAAACACAATTGGAGTAAATGAGTATAAAGTTAACATAACCGCAAAATCCGTTTTACGTTTTATTAAAAAACTAATAATTATACCGTATACCGACACATACAGTACGGCTGTTAAGCTTTTCTACGTGGAAACCGCAGGCAAGGAAATATACAAACAGGAAGCATATACACGAAAATTCGTAATGAAATTGAAGCTTAATTATTAACAGCTACAGTAAAGTGTCATGGTGTAAGGTTAAACAAAAGATTTATAAATTTGCAAAAAAAATATCTTTATAATTTGCTGTATAACAACAATGTACCCCAATTTGGATTATAAGTATATTAGTAAGTCTGACAAACTATGCAATAACATATTGTATAGTCCACGACATTTCGTACTTTTTGGATTTGTACAGACCAGAAAGGAGTTTAGAAACCCAATGTTGTAAATACACGTTTTATTTGTCTTTCTAGAAATTATGAATTTCTTAAAGATTCATAACAACAAATACAAAATTTCAAACCATCGCGTTCCATGGTAAATACATAAATATGTAGACACACACGAGTTAACGTGTGTAACAAAAATTTGCCGTCTGTGACCACGACCCGTGAAACCTGATTGAAACGCCAGGTATTTCAAAGGTATTTAATGTGTGATCGCGCTAATTCAAGTACCTAGGTATACGAGTATGTATGTAATTTTATGATTATTATAGTTGTATAGAGCTTTCATGTTTTGTTATTCACTCTCAAATGTCGAATAAATGAGTTTTGCAACACTGAACACGAAATATCAATCTCCCACAATGTCGGACGTCTACTGAAAAGTTGCAGAACTGTATAAAATATAGAACACAAAGTGCATAGCTGTGTAAACTGATACTAACATAACAGAACAATAAAAACAGTTTTATTTGTTTAAATATATATGATATTTTCAACTAGTCTGGGTACCCATACATATTTTAGTGGACAAATATTAAAACTGTAGTTTTGGATGTCTAAATTCATATACAACATGATTATATATGCCTCTTAAAAGTTACAACGATATATGAATACCTATAGTTTCTCACTATACCATTTGTCACATGCCATGAGTTCCGTGAAGTTTGTAATTTGAAGTACCTACTGTTCGATGTTGTATATTACTTTAAATAGAATAAATTTTAAGAATAAACAGTTTAGTACATCGTACATACAAGAATACATCAAGTTGATGACCATGTACAAACGGCAGCTTTATCGCGAAAAACGTTTAAATGTAGTGAATATAATAATAAACTAAAATGTCAATTGATTGATCTAAAAGATATAAAGTGTATGGTAGACATGATTTAAGGCACAAAAAACGGTTTATTATTGTTTTCTGCTTTGGTCATATTTACAGACATTCGAGTATTTGCGCGTTCATCGCAAAAAAGATACCGTTTGTCGTATCGCCTCGTTTCGAGAGCACCTCCCTAACTGACTCAGCCAGTATTGCAATCCGAGGCATCAAAATATCAAGAATAAGGTCAAATTGGCCTCGCGGAAACTCGGTGTACTGAACAGATCGAGGCAGTATTTCACTCCAGCCAACTCTATAAGGCACAAGTCCGACCGCATATGGAATACTGTTCTCATCATGCAGGGGCACCACAGCACCAGCTTCTCCCTCTGGATCGTATCCAAAAAAGAGCGACTCGAATCGTCAATAGCTAAAAGATTTGCGACCGGCTCAATCTGTTGGCGTTAGGTTAGCTGAGGTCAGGTCAGAGATGTAGCTTCACTCTGCATTCTCTATCGTATATATCATGAAGAGTGCTCCAAGGAATTTTTCGGACTAATACCGGCCGCAACCTTCCGCCACGGCAAAATTTTCATCCCCCTACTTGGATAATTGGCGCTCCACCACTGTGCGCTTTCAAGATACTTTTTGCCTCGCACTACCAATCTGTGGAACAAGTTTTCGGCTGTTGTATTTCCGGACCGATACGATCTTCAAACCTTCAAGAAAAGAGCGTACTCCTTCCTCAAAGGCTGGCAACGTGCTTGTGACTCCTGAGTTGCAGGCGTTCATGGGCGGCAGCTGTCGCTTTCCATCACGGGACCCGTCTGCTCGATTTCCCCCTATTCTATATAAAAAAAAGAATGTGGATATCCCGAATACAAGGTCTAGATAGTATTTGCTTAAAAAGAAAACGTTCGAAAGATGAAATAACATAAAGCACTAGATCTTAGGCATATGAAAATAACGTGCCATCATTTGGAAACAGAAACTTTCACTAACAAGGACAAATAAATTCAAAGGCAATGTAGCCGTCATTTCCTCACGGTATTTGAATAGTCTTTATAAAAAAAAATAGCCTCAAATTCACATAGCAATATGTGGAAAAACAAAGTGTAGAAATATAAGCCTTTCTCGGTTACTAATATGAAAAAACTAACTACTCAAAGAATATAATTAAGTCAACAAACTAGTCCTTGAAGAAATAAATCTGTAAGTGTTGAAAGATATAAAGAATACAAACACATTATAAAAACGATCAATTTCTATATTACTTCACGAAGTCCTCACAACTAATGAACATTGAACACTGTCTGGTACCTCGCAATCCACTCTTGTTTAGCAAACTACTCCGATAGTTGTCATCTGAAGGAAACCAACGACAAGAAATGTTCTAGTTAACAACAACTGGCAGGCCTTTTAGTGCTGGTATAGATTTTCTTTGTTGTCCTATCGTATTAGTTTGTTATTGGCCAACTATTTGAGATAATTCTTTTTCTAAGTAATAAAATTAGAACAGGTTGTATGAACCCTAAACAAAGAATGACAGGATGAAAGATGTATTGCTAATCAAACTTGTCAATGTCTTGTTAGATATAAGTTATCTTAATACTGACTACGTCACCTATTTACCTTGGTCTAATACAATACCTTACCGTATAATATCTGCAAAGTATGTTTCTTACGAATTACATTTATTTTAACAAAGGAAGCTCAAACCTGAATAATTAAATACACAATGTAGTGTCCGAAATAATATTAAACAGGTACTGCAATTTGTTTTATTAATTTCATTAATTCAAAAGGTAAACTTCAAACGGGCAAAACGACGAGTGAACAATGAGAAAGTCTGTGTCCGTTTAATGACGCAGAACCCGGCAAATCTAAGCAACTACATCAAATCACGGCAACCCGTCCTTTGGGACAGAGCTATGCGTACATTCTTACATCACTGATACTTACAGAACTGCAGCGTACGTATACACCCACACATACATATAAGTACAGACGCTAACAAAAGTAATACGCTTTGCATTCATCAATATCAAAGAAGTCCCAGCCTATAGTTTTGGTTTGCCGTATTTATGTCTTTGTTTTATACCTTGGATCTTCCCTATATTTATGTACTTTATTTTTTATTTTTAATATTTTTAAAGCTTATGTAACGTAAGCTTTTGTTAAGGTTCTAACCCACGTGATACATATAAACTCTCTCGATGAATATTTTATCTAAATTCAAACATAATTTTATCTTTATAATTTTATTTGAATAAACTGTCAATCGAGCAATACCCTCTTTAGCTTTATATTATAAATAATCTAAGTAATAGCACACACTGTGCTACTACTGTCCCTAACACAATTTTGTAAATATTGTGAAACTATTGTGTAGTTCATTAGAATGATCGTGAGTTGATTTGTCCGATTTCTTTAAGTCACTCGATTATCAGGCATTATCCTCTATTTTAATTATTTACCCTTTTTACAAAACAACATTTTGTACAGTATTTAGCTAAAAACCAACTAACCTATTTAACAAATTGTCACCTGCGGTATTTACAAACCGATACGACCTACAAGCCTTCCAAGAAAAGAACATATTCACACTTAGAAGACCGCACTCGCGACTCTTGTGTTACCGATGTCCGGTGGTGTCGATAATCACTTACCATCAGATGCCTGCATGTATGTACTCGGTGCATGTACTCGTTTGTATCCTATGTCAGTGAATAAAATATTATATTGTTGAGTAATTTATGAAAAAAATGATCTAATTTGAAACATCTTTTTAACAAGGTCTATGACTTTTCAGGCATGAGGAAAATTTTGTTGAAATTATTTACCGTGGAACTCGTCCACGGTAAATAATTTAGAGTTTAAAGGTTTGGTCTGCGAATAGGACATAAATAAACGTTTGCAGCTTAAATAAAGCAATGAAAATCTTGAATAAATAAGGGAATACATTTGAGAACATAAAGATGTTTAAAATCACATAATGAAGTTTTTGGGTTATACATCGACAATGACATGTCTTGAAGAACACAAATTGAGAATGTGTGTGTAATACTATCTCAATTCTTATACGCATTTTGCATATATGCCACAAAAAAATTGCGAACACGACCGCACTAATAACAGCCTACCATGATTTTGTCGCCTCCACTTTGGCATAATGGCATTATGTTTTGGAGAAATGCGCCCCACGTAGAAGATGTATTACTGGCACAAAAAAATGTGTTCGTGTCATTTGTAAATTAAAACCCACTGATACTTGTAAACCGCGTTTCAAGAATTTAAAAAAATTGACTGCTTTGCAGATTGAACTTTAATTTATTTAACTCTGTGGAAAGTCGACGTTGCTTAAATTAGTTGCACTTACTGCCTACAAAAACTTCCTTCGCCCACGATAGTATATATGCAATGGCACCCAAATTATATATAATATGTTCCCGAACCAAATTGTATTGAGCACAAATATTGGTGAATTTAAATGTAAACTTTTTGAATAACGCGCCATATTATGTCATAAATGTCAATTTTTAATACTATTGACAATAATTGATAATTTTTAAGTAAGATTTAAATTATTTTTATTATTTAACTTTTATTATTAATTTATTGATTACTTTAAATTATATACTTATACGTCTTATATGGATGGATGACTTTGTTTATGTAAAGTAATGATGCTTCGTTTGAATATTTATGTATTTTTAGAATATGTAAAGAATGTATCAAATTGGCGGGACAAATATTAAAATGGCCTGCATTTTAATATTTGTCCGCTTGTAAATATTAAAATTTACATGTATCATAAAATTAAATAAATGAAATTAATACTTCCATAATCTGCACATGAACCCTTTAAGGGGAACCTGCTCAGGGGAAGGTTATTCAATTATTCCCGACAGCGAGTGCATTGCAAGAATGTATTCAAAACATAACCATTTAATAAATTCCATAGTTTAATTCCATTTTCTGACAGTAAGCATATTGCATATACAGCGGCCTTACTAATTGAAGTAATTTACAGCAATCAAGCAATTTTTATATCAACGACTTGCATAATATTCATATGATTTGTATCCATTTAACAAATTAAAGGTGAAAACTATTTATTTGGATATCATGAAACAAAAACGCAACTTGTATACAGCTTCACCAGAAATTTCAAGTTGTTTTTGCAGCAAATTTTCTTTCGAGATCGATAGAACTACAGGTAAAAACCATTTTGATCTGTTCTTTGGCAGTTATATGTAAAATCAAAATGTTAAAAATATCGAACAAAACTTAATGATTGAGTTTGGCCATTGTTATAATATACGACACCCTTTCAATCCTTATAGCATTAATGATTCTTCTCTAGTAGGTAAGGAGAAGTGCTTTTCTTAGTGACTGTACTTTGAATTACGAGACATCGTTTTATTTTTGACGTGTCATCCTGTTCGTGACATTAGTTTAATGGGATCGAGTGTTCAGTGCATGAGATGCGAAAAAAAACTTTTTGCACTATATCATACAGTAATAATGGTTTATTCATGAGCGATTCAGCTTCCACAAAGCTGATACAATACGTGAAATGTGAATTATATAAACGTTTTTTAACCGGAGTATCTATGTTTATTCCGAAGAAGTGGGTTTGCGTGTAATGTACTCCGAAAAATGGCACGGATTTGTTTTACGGCCGAGATTCATTCGGGCGATAGACGTTTTTCATGTCGTTTGGATAAAAACTCTGAGGTAGGAGTTAACAAAACTGAAAGTAATGGATATGTGTGATAGAGCACATAGAATTGACGTAAATATTTCAAACAAAAGCAATCTACCTATGCTCATGACACATTCCTTGTTCGAATTGAGTTTTGCAACTAATAAAGTATGTATTAAATTTTACCGCAAAGAGATATAAAGTATTTTTGTATTCTGCTTGTTAACACGTCACTGCGGGAATCTCCTTAACAAACTTACAATATATGCGTTACCAGATTGTATCGACCCTGTTTGTCCCTTTGACACGATGTGTTCTAGCGCTATAAGGCCGGTGATTTTACAAAATTTAAATGTTCAATAATTTACTAAAATCACGTCAAATTTTAATGAAAAAAATACATGAATATATTCTACATTAATTGCTTCTATAAGCCCCGGTGTCGTAAATAAATCCGATAATTTCTTGGGTTAAAAATAATGTGAAATATGGATTGCGATGCATGGATCATAATATCCGGTAACGCATAGTTTTAAAACTTTAGTGATGTGCAAAAGAAAATCGATACTGAGTATACAGTCTGTATCTGAGTCATAACAACAGCTTGTATGAAAAGAGGTGTGAATGTTAAAGAAGGGATGTATAAATAACCGTGTCATGTGTCTTTTAGTTCTCTTTGCCTACCCGCAAGGGATTTGGATTAGATAGAAATAATACAATATTATTGGTATGTCATTTGGAAACGGATTAATAGGTCTAATGTAAAAATTCTGACAGTAATTTTGTGACTTTTCATATAAATATTTGACTCTTTTCTAGTCCATATAGTTTCTGAGATACAGCTGATAAACCAGTGGTAAATTTGCTTTTTTCGCCTCCGCACTGAATGCAAGGTACGTACCAGTGCTTAAGTATCTGGTAACGCAGGGAACATGTTAACTGAGAATCAAATGGAGGTTATGTATTGCAAAACGTGGTAAACAATTTCTTTACTATACATGTGAAAATATATTTGAACAGCATTCAGCTGTCATTGAATATTCTATTCAGTACTAGGGACCCGCTATATATATATATATATATATATATACTCGTATATACCCGCTCCGGCTTCGCACGGGTGTAATGTATGATGTCACATTACAAATATGTAATACTAACGCTATAATATGTATGTACAAATTCCCAACCCTATTTTATAACAACCCTATTTAAACACTTATAGGAGTAGTCTTGAAAAGTTTATAAATAGGTGTCTTATAATTATTATTTTTTTGATAGAGAATATAATTATACTAAGAATTTTTTTTTTTGCATCGCTTTTTAAAGGTAGTTTTAAAAAATAAGTAACAAATTACTATAACTTTTAATAAAGAATATTTACTGTGAGTTTGTAAATGTACAAAAAATAACAAAACTTGTTATAAATTTCCAATCCCCATGTTTCCAACCCCAACAGCCTTTAATAATCCACTGCTGGATATAGGCCTCTCCATAGTTTGCACCCTTAAGGGTGGAATTTTTAGAAAAAAAAAAATTCTTAGTCCACTCCTACGTCACCTAAGGACAATTTGTGCATAACTTCATGTTTCTAGACCATGCGGTTTCAGTTGTACGTTGATAGATCAGTCAGTGAAACAGTCTGTCAGGTTTTGAAGCTACTTCAAATAGAACAAATTAAATAGTTCTTCATCCTTAACATTAACCCATCCAAATGTACAAAAATTATACGGGATGGCCTGTTGGCGCCTTAGTTAACATTTCCTGAATTAGCTATACAAGTAACCAAATTGCGCAACCCTAATTAAAACGGGAGTGGATATTTTTGTATCCATTCAAAACTAACACCTCTAAAAACAATGCCTGTTTACCATGTTATATTGTATATTATTAGAGGACCCTATCTAATTACAGTTTTCTGTAGGCTGGGGGTTGTATTAAGCCTACTCGATTATTTTAATCAGAACATAAAGCCCTGGTATATAAGAAAGTATAGTAATTCTGAAGCATTGTAAATCTTTTTAACTTTCAGATAAAAGTCAATCGGAAGCTAAAAGCAAAACTTGTCAACTATTTTTTAATATTGAAAGCGGGACACGGTCGTTAGCGCGTACGATAGCGAATGAAAAATAATAATAGAGAATAACGTAGGATGGCGCAAGCATTGCCCGATGCCTTTATGTGACATGGAACCCTGCAAACTATTTCAAATTATTTTAAGAAATGCAATAAAATGAAATATTGCAGTTTATAGTAATAAATATTCTTTTAGTCTTTCTTCTATGTGTTTATTATCATATATACTTATAACAAAATATGAATTCAAATTAATAAAAAATATTTAACATTTTTCATTAACAAATTCCATTCAATTTAATTTAGCTCAAATCATTATTTCATTTCTCAGTTCACTTGTTCTATTTCTGGTGGCGGATGATTGTGGGCGAAAGTGCTTCGTGTTATTAGAAGTAGCTTGTCTGCGAAGTTAGCAAGGGTACTGTCGTATTTTATAAGGTTCAGTGATTTGTTGGCAATAAATCTCCATCTACATATACATATGTTGGTATGTAGTAGTATTGTACTCTTTAAGGTCTTTCATGTTTATGCAGCAAGTCGGATTCAATTCGTTACAAAATAATGTTTACGATAGATTCAAATTAAGCATTGTATTTAGGAGCCGTGTGAATTTCCGAACAAGGAAACCTTGGAGCGTTTTGAATGAATTGAGTAATCAAGTAAATACGCACATTGTAGCAATTCATACAAATAGGGCATACAATTAAAGGAACATTTCGTTGTTCGTTAATAATAATATTACAAAAATAAAACATAATTAAATGTTTAATAATTTATATAAGATGAAAATGTAAAAAAAAGCGATTAGAAATATGATTGCTCAAAAGCTTATGAGTACTCGAAAATAAACCTTAATTTAATTATTATCTTAAATTAAGATTTATATTCGAGTACAAGTACAATTTCAATTGAAATAAATACCTTTCAATTTTACGAGGCGTAACGCAGCTGTATGGTAATCTTATAAATAAATTTTACAGTATCACCGATAGTCCAGCAATGGTTTAAGTATTTTTATCTTCTGGCAGATACTGTTTAAAATAGTATTGTTTATTATGTTACTGATTTATTAAAGTTATTTAGTTTTACCAAGCCTCTGAGTAAAATAAGTCACAAACAAAAATGGACCATATTAAATATACATTCCCAACGAATTATTTCAAGTTTATCAACAGTATACCAATTTTTCCAGATATCAGCCGCTTTTATTCTGCAACCGACACATATATAGGATTATCTCTCCCGACAGTGGGTCTTTCTTTTTTTTATTTGTTAAGGAGGCCATAAATAAATATCTTAATTCCTTTAATTAATTTTGTTTATATGTTCCTTGAGATTAAACGGGCATCCCTTATTTTTAAAAGGAAGTTCTTTTACTTATCTTAAAGGAACTATTTGGAAGTAAAAATAGTAAACAAATTTATACCCTTTTTAATATATTTAACAATACATCTACACGATGTTATGTAAACGAGTAAACTGTGTCCGTTCATAACATATGATCTACAAATGTGTAAAGTAATACATTCACGAACATGTCATGTTTCTTAGTATTAAATGAGAATCAGTGTCCTTGCCAACCAAATCACCTCCGTGCGTGGGGTGATATCGACGTAATTTTGCTCTAGATATGGAACACGTTGCGTGAAGGTCAAAATATTTAACATGTGTACCGAAAGTATTTGGTATTCCCCTATGACTTTAACAATACATTTTTATTATAATATTGTATAAGTAACAAACAAGTTACTGGAATTTTTTTTACGTAATAAAAGTACCAATCGTTTTAAAAAAGTAAGTTTCAAGTTTTTCAATCAATCAATTAATATTTATATCAAATGAGAAACCATTGGTCGACTCTGTATAAAATAAATTATCATTCATTCGATACTCGACATTGAGAAACACACATGAGAAAAGGTAAAAAGTCTGAAACTCTTAAGGCTTTTTTAATAGCTAAACTTTTGTTCAACGTTCGCAAATTAATCGTAGACTTAGGACATATACATAACATTTCATCTGAAAATATAATGTGTGCTTCTGCAGTTTTCCCTTATCTATTTTACTGCTGTAGATAATGAATTTTAGATATTAGAATATTTAATTTAGATATTTCATCAACTAATGGTCCACTGCTGGACACAGGCTTCTCCTTAGAAATGAGGTTTTAGCCCACTATATGAGGCTGGCCAGATATTTAAAATGTTTAGAATGTTATTTATCATAATTTTAAATTTATTTTCAAAACCTTAAAGAATTATTGACGAGAACTTCGTCCCTGTTACACCTTTCTTGCGACAGACCTTTGTGTTGAGTTGAGTTGTGGGAGTGACAGTTGTTAGCTTTATCTATCTTACATTGGTATTTTACATAAAATTTATTAAAAATGGCTTCATTTTAAATTTCTGTTTCAAAGTAAAATCAACATGATGAATAGTACTTATTCACTCAAACTAAATAGATTCGCGATTAAATACGGATATTTTACCATTCATCTGTAAACTTAAGTGGGTTTCTGTGGACTAAAATATCAATTGGATGTTTTTAAACATTCACGCAAGTGGTATTAAATTAAGAAATTGTATTATTCCGGGTTCTACTTGGTTTACAGGTAGCAGCATTATTTTAGAATTCTTCTAGAATCTCTCTCTATTCCTAGAATCTCTCTTCAATCTACAAGTAAACCAATCTATATTAAGAAATGTTAAAATACGAAATTTAGAATGAAAATATCATATCATCTGACTAAGAGAAGGTCACGGTTTGTCATAAAAACTAAACTCACAACAGTCATTTAACAATAAACAACAATATATCTTCAAAAGTGGTAAAACATCATTATTTTCCCCACTGACAAACTCTTTCACTGTCTTCTTCGCAAATTTTTCTTATTTTTTTTAAATAGGCAACTCCCGCTTTAGGAATATATCCTGTATCGCGGGGCACTTTACAAACAAACATAAAACGGACACAAAGAACACCCAGACTCAGAACAACAATTTGTGGACACAAAGTGTTGTCCCGTGTGGGGATCGGACCCGCAACAGTACCCGTAGTAGTAAGCGACGAGGTGACCGGCGAATTAATCTCCCAAAAGCAGAATGAAATGGTTTCGTAGAAACAGTATTCGTAGCATAGAGAAATTCCTGATATGCATAACCCTATGCACTGAAATAAGACAATTCATCAGGCACTGAATTTTTTTACGTTCCTTGTTGTAAATTGTTTATTTAAAGTTAATTCAAGTACTACTGGAAATACCTCTGAACAGGACCTGTATTTAAAACTAAATAGATCTTTCTCAAAGATATTTTGAATTAAATTTGATCATGGAATTAATCTTAGAAACCGACAATACTGTTACATTGGAATTGTATGAATTCGACGATACTCAAATCCTCTGCATTTCATTCTAAAAGTTCAAGAAAATTATTACAGATGTAATATCATACATAACAGGAATGATTTCAATTGTTTATCAAAATTTATACAAAACAGGAATCCGAGAGTGAAAATTATATTTTATTTTAATTATATTTCTCGTATTTTATGAAAATATGTTCATTCTGCATACTAATAACATTTATTAAAGTAAATTAACGCTTGGACTAGATACACTTAAAAATAAAGGCAAGGCATAAATAATATCACTGAATGCCTAAGTATAAGTCAAGTAATAAGCGAAGTCTTGTTAAATAATAGGGGTTAAAGTATGAAATTGACATAAAACCTTCATGGTGTGAGATTATCGTGTAAAACTTTTTCCATATGATACCTCTGAGGTTCTTCTTTTAAAAAATGTGCAAACTTTGTTTTTAAAATTTCAATTGTTTTTTTTTGTTATTCAGCTTAGACGTGAAACATGGATGCTTCGATAATCTGAGTCATTTTTTAATACGAGTTCCGACGCTTGACTAATACGGCAGAAACGGCTTGCAATATCAACGCTGCGTTTGGGGAGGAGACTGCTAATGAACGCATCGTGCGTTTACGGTTTAAACGCTTTCGTAACAGAAACTTCGACTTGTAGAACAAACCACGAGAAGGCCGCCCACACAGGTGAAAAACGCTGAATAACGTAACACGATAAAAAAATAGGTGTCTCATGATTTGGCAGATCTGCGGAAAGAAATGAGTGTTGAAACTTTCGTTATCTTGTTCAATCGGTACAGAAATGAAAGAAGATTGGATCGAATTGTGACATGTGAAGAAAAGTGGATTGTTTACGATAACCGTAATCGGCAAATTCAATGGCTGACGCCAGGTCAAACGCCGCAACAGTACCCTAAAACAAAGCTTACCAATAAATAGGTAATGGTAATTGTTTGGTGGTCTCTTGATGGTGTTATTCACTATAGCTTTCTCAGGTCTAGTCAGACAATATCAGCCGAAATTAACTGTGCCAAACTTCGAACAGTTGTGGCAAAACTGGCAGTGAAACCACCCCGATTCGTGAATGGATTTTCACCATTATGGCTCCATGATAACGCAAGACCTCACACTGCACGAGAAACCGTTGTAACTCTCCAGGAGCTGCAGTTAGAAACGTGATCCTCGCCAGACCCTACTCCAACGGACTACCATTTTTTAATGATTTAGACAATTTTCTACGTAAAAAAAAAATCTTCCCCTGAGGCAGCACAAAATGTTTTTACACAGTTTGTCGAATCTAAATTCCCAGAGTTCTATCGTAAAGGTGACCTACCGCTAGATGGCAGTAATGTATAGATAATGAGGGTAAATATTTTGATTAAATAAATATGTTACGTCTTAGAAAAAAGGCAAAATCGGCAATTTCATACTTTAACCCCTAATAAAAAGATTTCTGATTAGAATCAAGAAGCAACTGAATATCGTGAATCAGTACAAAAACTACTAATACGCCCATGAAATATGTTAATAGTTCGTTGAAACAAGTTGAAACAGCAACCTTAGTACGTAGATTATATAAGCATATTAAAGATAAATCATCTTAGAAGTATTTCATTTCAAGAGGTCTTTTTAGTGTCGATTAGAGATCTCGTTTTTTTAATAACTGTATCTTGAAGTAGATTGTAAATTGCATGTGCGTGCGTGTATGTGTGCGTGTGGGTGGGGGGTATTACTTATACGGATGTAAGGCGGCCTGTGCCTCATAATAGTCAGTAGGTAGATGGTTTAAATAATGACATCAAATTCACATGTACACTTATGTTTTCTTCTTACATATTTTGCACTAAATTTAATAAAACTCATGATATTATCTCCAATCAAGTTAACGAACGAAGTTGCCATCAAACCACAATTATTAATTATAAAAGAATTAAATTGTTTGTAATTATGTAAGAATTGAATTAAATTGTTTATGTCAGACTGTAATTTAACGTACATTTTATACCGACCCACTGAAAGATTTTCAATATACCCGTCTGCTCGTTTGCCCCCTCTTTCATAAAAATACATTTAAACAAATCTCACTTTTATTTATAAACATTATAAAAGACTCACTCCTGCACTAGGAAGAAATCCTGTGTTGCGGGGAACTTTACAAAAATCCATGAAACGGACACAAAGATCACCCATACTCAGAACGACAATTTGTGGAACACACAAAGTGACGTCCCTCCTGGGGATCGAATTCACAACACTCAGCATAGTAGGAAGCGGCCTGGTGACCGCTTAAACAACTACGCCATCCGTGCAGTCGAATATTAGTCGAGTATAATACATAACATACCTACATGCATATATAATGAGCTGTTGACAAAACATTATACACATACAATATTCTCTTAGGGCATGAGTAAAGCCATAAATAGATCATTCAATTCAACAATCGTATTGCAGCCACAAGTTTATCTTTATTGAAGAGACTTATTTATATTGATGAAGGCAAATTCAAACCAGAAGTGGATTTATTAACATTCAACATCTCAAACAGAGATAGGAAAACGTAACAGAGAAAGAAGTACGAATAAATGCTTTTCATTTAGAGTCCCTTTTGTGTGATGTTAAAAGCGAGGCACGATATATGGGAACATTAGGGAAAACAATACCCCATTGTATTTTACGTGTTGTTGTATATCAAAACTTTGAATAAACCAGATTGACTGCTATTTTATTTGTGAATTTTATTTTTCTCAACCTATTTGTATAAAAAGAATAATGCTATCACAATGTTATTGTTCTAACAACATCTGTTTCGATTAATAACCGGGCTATGCTCCAATTGTTTACCAAAAAATAGCTTAATTTCTGGAATTCTGATTTTGGCTATGAGAAAAGTTGTTGCGACTGGGGATTGCAGATTGGATTAGTTTTTGGATGTTCATTAAAGACAACGACAAAGTTTTATTAAGTTATATCATTTCCGAGGCACACAGATTTATTAAACCCTTAAAAGGGTTAAAAGAAATACCAAAATTAACTCTGAAGTCGGAGTTTAACAGATCAGTAACTCAAGTATTTTAATAAGATAGTTGACAATGAGATACCACTATTTATATTTTAATAAGCATATACAGTACATTATAGTAAAGTACAGTACATTATAGTATGTATATGTGAAAGCATGTAACGTAATGTACTATATATACATAAAAAATATTTAAATTCTCACCATGCATACTGTATTAAAGGTAACAGGATTCTGTCTGTAACCCTCTGAACGTCTTGGTCGAGACTCTTACCGATTCATCCATGGGCTGGAATGACTATCTAACGGTTACAGAATCTTTATCCCATATGTCAATAATCTACTTGGCTAATGTTTATTTATAACTTCTTTCGTCTTTAGGTGTATTGCCAACAATAATCCTACTGGCTCATTATTATGCTTTTGAAGTAATAATGTCTGCCTGAAAGTATATTGTCAACGATGCAATTGATATTTTCTTGTAATTCGGAATTAGGACTCATGTAGGATGTTGTATTAATACCTAAGATCATGATCAATATCTAAGAATTATGAAAGCAGTAAAATTTTATAAAATAGATGAAGTCAATTTTCTCAACAAAATTAAAATTTATCAGTCCCATGATCATGGTGACTTTTACGGCTAAAATTAATCTAGAAAATTCTGCAATTCGCACAACAAAGCATTTTACATTGCTTCTCCAATTAACAAAATCATTTAAATGTAGAACAAACAAGACAGTATGCGGCAGCGGAATAACACACACAAAGTGCCAATTGTTAGTTAAACTCATGAACGTCGCTAAGTTTAACCAAAGTTCTGTAATTTTATGTAGTAAGTTCTCTCCTGCGTTACGTTTAAAGAGATTTTCATATACAGGATAACGTGCAGTTTATATTAAGACATATTTTTAAACCTGTGAAATAAATATTGAATACTAATTACATACAATTTCTTCAAAGATGATCTCGGTACCGTGGCGGCATTACATTCGACTACCACCTCGGTTGTGATCATATCTGATGTAGCATGTTTATTTATATATGGACAGATACCTCTGTTTAGTCTGAGTCTATCTATAGTTGTGTGTTTAACCGTGTTCTACATTTTAAAATACAAACTCTCCTTAGTTTGCTTGTAATATATCCTATGTAATACTATAAAGGAAGACCTATTGGATTAAGGAGAGACCTATGTACAGCAGTGGATTATTAAAGGCTGTAAGTTGATAATGAATACCATGAATGTTCCTGAGTATGATTATTATTATATCGTTTATAAAACATTGTTTTAAAATTTTTATCATTCTAATTAATGTAATGTTTTGTGTAGCATTAGCTTATCTCATCTGGGTCATCTTAGACAGTTATTGATTAGTTTGATCTACATCACGTTCAACGACTGGTCACTAATCAGTTAATAACTTATGAAGGTTGGTGTTGAATACAATTAATTTTATTTTTCATCAAGGTCGATCTACTCTACATATATTTTATTTGTTTCCTAAATACTGTTTATTAGAAACAAGGATGGCACATTACTAGCGTTATTACTAACCATTCCCAGTTAAATTAAAGTTTGTGTTAGATGTTAGTTCACGTCGATAAAGTATGGGCACGGGGCTGCAACTTCTTTGTAAGATATTATAGACCTTAGAGACCTTACATATTACACTTTCATTGCCTATTATTAAAAACATATACGTATTTAAATGAACCTACATAATCAGCTATTTAACACTCTCTACTGTACACACTTATCATAATCGTAATGTAATAACATTTTCTAAGCAAAACTGATTTAAAAATTCAATTACAATTTCTAAAGAGTGTCATACAACTGAAAATGGTAGCAAAGAAAATAAAACGAGTACGATATTGTTACCCCCAAGTTGAAATATGAGCTCGGGTACAAAATAAAACTTCGGAATTGTACAGTTGCTAACAATTTTTACTCCGTAATCTGTCAATCTTGATGGACAAGTAATATTTATGTCGTCCTTTCGACAATCTTTATTGAAAAGATTTACAATGGATATAACCGATGATTGTTACAAAAGATTTTTTGTTGTTTACAAGCAGACTCATGTAAGTAACATGTAAAAACACTTCTTTGAATTTTTGTATATATCTGGGGCTACTTAGACTATGTCTAAAAATGTGTAAATTTACTACAATTGAGAGGTTATATGGGAAAGAAAACTTGTAACCTTATATCTAAAGCTTATATTACTTAATATAGACATGCATTATTATTTAAAATATTGTTCCCCAATTGCTTAGATTAAAAAATATACATGATGATTCATACATATTTTATTAATTTACTTTTAATATACCGTAATAACTTCATTTGTTGTATATTTACACTAAACAGACTATTTTAATCTGTCATTGCGTTTTAGTATAGTACTTTTAGTGGCTTGGATTATACTAATAAAAAACTGTTGAGATGATCATTTAACAAAAATCAAGAGAAGAAACGTTAAATACTATAGTTTAAGTTGTTTTTATACTTAAATATATTTCATTACTTTTACTAAAGCGTCTGGCAGCTAGTCAATACAAAGATAATTTTGACAACAACGATAAACGATTAATAATTTAAGAACGCATACATAGGATTCATTAATTAAAATAATTAATGTTTCAAAATGTTGCGGGCAGACACCTTTAATTGTTTTGAAATTTATTTCTACTTGAAGTGGTAGAGAAATAAAATTAAAGTACCGTCAGGTAGGTAGGTAGGTACTCTTTATTGCACACCATAATTAGGATACATGCGATGTAGAATACAAATAAAAAAACAGTGATACAATGGGCGGCCTTATCGCAGTCTGCGATCTCTTTCAGACACCCTTTAGATAGACTATACTGTATAGTAATATGTAGCGTCTGGTGGGCATTTACGATTTTCGTATATTAATTAATATTACATTATAAAATTACAGTAATAATTTAAAATATTATAATATACAATTTGAAACACAAAACTACTCTTTAAGATTAATGCAGTGGAGTTTAGCTGTAAAGATATTTCGGTAGTTAAGGGACAGAATGAAAAATTGCATAATATGTGCTTGATTGCGATTCCGCATAGTCTTGCATCTTACAGTTTTAGATATATTTAGGTATTAAATTATTTTAAGAAGATGTTAGCTTATACTTAGCTGGGATGCAAGGGATTTTGTATGCATGAATAAATAAGCAATGCGATTTTCTAACACTCTTAAAATAAATAAAAAATAAAGGTAATATTCGTAACATTTGTCACGCGATAATTTTTTTGCATTTATCCATTTGTACGTAATATCTGAAACAACTACTATTAAAAAACCAGTTGAAAGAATAAATAAAGGAACTTTTAATTATCTCTCTAACACGCTAATTGGCAAATAATCTAAAATAAAATGAAAGGGACGCTGCCAAGATAAAAACCTTTAGTTACATTATTTTCCCGTTAAGCAAAGAGTACAAGAGAAGATTAACACTTTTAATTTTTTTATTTCTGTCTGTCTATTTTTTGTATCTATTCTTCACTGTAGTTTCTACGACAGTAAAGACCAGATATTTGTATTGACACTTTAAAATTTAAGTATCCATTTTAAAATATTATTATAGCAAACATGAACCAGATAGAATCGAACAAATTTTTAACCGACTTCAAAAAGGAGGAGGTTAGGATATCAATTCGGATGGTTTTTTTTTGTATGTTCAGGCATAACTCTGTCAAATAAAGACGGATTTTCTAAATTCCTTTTTATTTCGAACTACTCCCATTTAAATTTCATATAGATAATTAGTTTTGGTGACAGACAACGGCACTCCTTTAAAAATGACAGAAAATCGACTGCGATTGCTAGTGCATCCTAGCGGTTTTAGTGCTCTCTGGTAGTATTGTTTAAAGTCGGTTCAACTTTTTTCAAGAAGGATTTTTACTGTCTTTCGTACAAATTATACTTAGTTCTTTTTTAGAAGAAGAATCACAATGGATTTTCTACATGTTTGTATATCATATTTGCAAATGAACACAAACTCACTCGTTCAACACAAGAAGAATCTTGAATACCTATTTTAAACCCTGTGTTTATTTATTATTGATAATGAAACTATTATTTACAACAACACAAAAATATACACCTTTATGTATTCGTACATACTCACTCCTTTTCAAAGTTTACTGGCACTTATGTAACATAGTACCTACTAAAGTACTCACAGTACGAGCGAGTGTGATCCATCAAGTGAAGTGAAAATATCTACATTATTAGTACCTTAACTCTTTTAAGAATACTTTTTTTATTCATATTAAAGCCTCAGTGAAAAACCGCCTTTAATGGCACAAATATTTTCAAAGGAATTTAACCTTTTTCGGTCAATGATATGTTAAAATTAATTTGATATGCTCAGATTTAATTGGAGCGTCGAGTCTTGGTATTCAAAGTTTATTTATATAATGCTTGCTTATAAGTCGTATTGCTTCCTGTGAGCTACTGTTTTAATTGGGTCAAATATTACGTTTTACTTTCATATATTTTTATTTATTTTTTTGATGTTGAATGACTCAAACGCCAATGGACAAGCTGTCGCCTTTTAAATGTCCTCCCACCCTTTGAGTCACTTTACTTAGTAAACACCGGTATTGTGTGAGGCCGCAGTATCACAACGGTTAAGACTGCCAAATGTGCCGAAAAATTACTCTTCTATAGCTGACATTTTACTTTCATGTGTATACAGAAATAGAGAATCAGACATATATGAAACTATAACTACACTTAACCCAACTCTGAAGAGAAATTTTAATTTGAAAATAAATAAAATACTAGTTTTGAGTGGTAGGTTTATAGGTGGTACGGTTACAGAGAGCGCGTAGCACTCCTCCGTCTCCTTCTGCGAGCAAGTTGTTTGTGATGGAGACGGCGGAGCGGGACCCGAAGAGGTTTAAAACTCTCCTTCCCGCCAGGTCAAATCAAGTCTATTTATTTCCTGGTCTTAATTAGAAAACTGTTATAAACTTTTAGTATCTTCATTTGACCTCATCATGCTATATCATATTAATTACAAGTAGGTACCATCAGGAAAAAATGGCGCACTGTTCAGCAGACCCTTGCATAAACTTTTATAAACTGATTTATTTTTGGAAGAACTTGTATCTTATGAGCAGAGATAAGATATGCATTCAGCATTCGTATCTCTATAACGAAAAGGTTCAAAATGGTTCATCTCCGAATCGCATCGAAGTTTACTTCTTTAAATAAAACGGGTAAGGTTGTTAAAAGCACGCTAGTTGACGAGTAAAGTCATTACTGCGCGTGAAACTGAAATGAGTGTTATCTGAGCTTCACTCGCGCTTCGTTAATTCAACGACATGCAACTGCGAAATGCAACGAAATATAAAAGTTTATATTACACTGACTGTAAGAACATTACTGAGTTTGAGACTTTTGCTACATAAGAAGTACTGAAATTGAATCTCCATTAGTCCTTCAAAGTGTTTCTCCATTAATTCACCAGCTAAAATGTGGCTCTGAACTTTAAAAGTGAATCCTTTTACTCAGCCAAATTCTGTTATGAAAGTAGTTACGAAAGTACTTTGATATCATTTAGGTAGCAAACGAGCAGACGGATCATCTAATGGTAAGTCCGCCGTTCATTAATAACTGCACCTGAAGAAATAGAAGTAATAAACTCACTAGTTAAAAAGCAAGTAAAAAAATTCAAGCATGTTGTAATAAATAATGGTTTCGAACCAATGAAAATTATACTTATAGTTTTGAGAATCCATCTGTATAAGGGATATACTCTCTTTGCCCTCCTTTTTCCAACTGCCAAGCAAGGGTTAGGTATATTTTGTCTGTTTCTTGTATGTTTGTTTGTAAATTTCTTTATTAAATCGTATCTTCTAAATGGTTGCATTAATTTCCACAGTTAATGTCTTTTTTTATTCCTCCCAAAAACCCAAGTACCCTTAGATGGCTTATTGAAAGAAAAAAAAATGGCGGTTTTATAATAAAAATATTAATAGGTCAATGATAAAAACTTAACCAAACCTATCGGCTGTAGGTTATCAAAATCAAGAAAATTATAAGAGGATTACAAAAATATATATAGTTTGTATATTTAAATTTAATAAGGAATATTAAATTGAATTAAAAAGTTTTTGATAGCCTAAAAATTCGCCATGTTTATGGCGGACTTCATGCTGTTTCGTCTTTTTACTGCATTACTTTTAAATTGTCTTTTTGTAGTTGGGTTTTTGATCTTTTTAATTATGTAAACTTGTTTTCTCCTTTCATTATAGGTATTCTCAAACTTTGCCATTAAGTGCCTAAGTACCGGAGTTGATGATTATGTTAAATAATCTGTCGGTGTTTAAATTAATAAATTCTATATACTGGAGAACTCTGCCCATGAACCAAGGGATGGAGGACTCAAGAGGCGGCAAAGACTTTGAAGTTGCAGGGGTCTATGGGCGGCGGGAACCACTTACTATTAGATGACCCGTCAGCTCATTTAACTAGGAGTAAACCATATCACTCTGTATCATTTACCAAAAGAAGTATTAAACTCTTTTGGATCATGTAACTACATGTATGTATGTAGTAGGAGTGCATGTAACATGTACTAGCTAGTACCTGTGACGTTTGTTCGCGTGGAATTTGAAAAGCGCTGCCTTAGTGGGTTCGATGCCCGGACGGGGCAAAATTTTAAAAGATTTTCTGAGAAGTAAAATAGCTTAAGTTACTCCTTGTATAGACAGCTACCTGGTAGCAAAATATTATTAAAATCGGTCCAGCCGTTTAGAAGAGAACAAACAGACAGACAGACAAAAAAAAACTGGCATAGGTATCGTGCAAATAACTGTTTGAGTGTGTGACATTAGAAACAGCCCCTTTATTATATTTATTTGTAAACACTCTTCTCTTCATAGCAATATAGAACACAATTACAATAAGTGCGCTAGCAAAACAAACAAAACAACACGCAAGAACTAAATAAAATTACTATATAAAATTTTACATCTGTGAAATATTTAGTTTAATCATACGTTTTTTAAACACCATGCTTCTAAACAGAATGCCATGCAGTATGCAGTTCGCTCATATCTACGAATGTTGTATTGAGCGCTGACAAAACCTACATATACTCTACCTAATAAACCTTGCTCCTAAAGCCACCATGATCGATGAGAAACTGCGGGCGACGCGACACAGTAATCCACCTTTACCATGTCATTCCCAGTTCTCGCGCATGTATGAAAAAAAATAGTGAAGGTAGCGGTCCTTTAAATATAGGACTTTGAATAAGTACTACCATGGCATATATGACTAGAAATATTTATCTACTCGTATTACTGTGTTATTTTTGTGGCACACTATAAACCTTCGTATTTGTGTACGCTTCAAAAACTCAAAAAGTTCTGCATCGCGGGTTTTATATTGTGTAAAAATTCAAGTTCAATACTTGAATTTTTACACGATATAAAACTGGCTTCAAAGATGGT
The DNA here is from genome assembly GCA_902825455.1 of Arctia plantaginis. Classification (NCBI taxonomy): domain Eukaryota; kingdom Metazoa; phylum Arthropoda; class Insecta; order Lepidoptera; family Erebidae; genus Arctia; species Arctia plantaginis. Next base: position 6,268,993 of record CADEBD010000857.1, on the reverse strand, counting down.
TTCTATCTATTTTTCGTGTCAGTTTTGTGCCTCCTTTCTCATTAATGCAAGCATATTGTGCCACAATAAAGCGTAGCAGAGTACAGCTAGTAGGTAATAAAAAAACTGCTCAACAACTAATAATCATACATATACAACATAAAAAACCAATAAACACACTTTATAACTACGACTACCTAACACCAACACTTAAAATCTACAATAATACTAAAATCCTAGCAATTAAACAACTATATATACTTAAAACTTGTATACTAATACATTAAATTATAACACAAGGTACACATTCACAATTTAGCTTTAAAGAAAAAACCCATACATACAATGCAAGGAAACGACAAAAACTAGAAGTGACAAAGCCTAGAACCGACTATGCTAAGAACAATATATATTATATGAAGGTATAAAACTTTATAATGAAATACCTGACGATATTACTAGAAGTGATAGTTTGTTTAAATTGAAACAGAGTTTAGAAGATTACATTAGCAAAAAGTACTGACACCAATAAAATTATCTTCATATCTTTATATATATGTATATTGTATTATCCGTGTGGTGACGGATTAAGAATACAGAGTTTCACCACCCCTATTTATCCCGTGGGTGTCCTAAGAGCCCACTAAGGGAGAAAACTACGCAGAACAAGAGCACTGCAGAGAGAAGGAAAACTTGACACAAACCCTTTTTTTTTTTTTTTTTAACGTGTGGAAATCCCCTCGGACCGTCACCCCTCCGGGGTTTGCGGCGGGGTGGTGTGTCGGACTCGGACCGACTAAAACCACACGGTGTGCCACTCTGCGCCTGTAACAGGAGGGATCCGGGAGCAGCTGTAGTTAAGACATCCGGACCCCTCCTAGCGCCAGCCCGCTCCTGGTGCGGGCTCCGTCTCAAAATTTTCGTCCGGCACACGCGGACGCCGCCCCCTCGCGGCTGGCCAAACTAATGCGGGTGGAGGGGAAACCCACCCCGTCCACCCGCGGCCACACTCAGGGCGGCATGAGGCGGTGATAGGCGCGCCTCCGCCGCCCGGTTCGAAGGCGGCGGATCGGGTCCGAGTGCAGGTCGTCCTCCCGGGCCTTCTCCGCCGCCACCTTCTGCGAGATTACTTCCTCGCAGAAGGTTGCGACCGCGGTAAAACAACTGTCGCTACCGGCCATGGAGCGTACTACGGCCGGTAGCGAGAGATCCACTCCGATGAATGCAGTGAGGGCCCGGCGCTGCGCCGCCCATGCGGGGCAGACCGCCAGCGTGTGCTGGGCTGAGTCCTCACTGCAGTCGCAGTGGTGGCAGGCGGGACTCAGTTCCCTCCTAGCGACCGAGTGCAGGTACTTTCCGAAGCAACCGTGCCCGGAAAGCACTTGCGTCAGCCGGAAGGAAAGGGTCCCGTGCTGCCGCCCTGCCCACTCGGCGATGACCGGCTGGAGAGCCTCCACGGCGGCGAAGCCAGCGCGTGGAGTCTCCAGCCGGAACGACCAACGAGCCATCGTGGCTCGGCGAGCGACTTCGCGCCACTCGCGCACATCCTCGGGCGGAGGGCGAAATCCGCTCTCCGCCCGGGAGTCAGCCACTCGCCGATAAACTTCGGCGAGCACTTCCGCCTCCAAATCCCACGGGGGAGTTCCGGCCAACGCGCATGCCACCTCCGTCGAAACGGTGCGGTAACCGCGTATGGCTCTGACCGCCATTACCCTCTGAGGGCGCCAGAGGCGTGCCCTATTCTGGGCGGTCAGAGCCGCCGCCCACACCTGTGCACCGTACAGTGCCATTGACCGGACAACCCCCGTGTGGGTCCACCCAAATTTTGCAAAAGTCACTCTAGGGCAGACGCAGCGCCGACCAGCTTTGGAGCAAGCTGTCGGAAGTGCTCGTCGAAGAGCCACCTCCCGTCGAGGATCAGGCCCAGATATTTCATCTGGGCCTGAACCGGTACGAGGACCGAGTTGACCACGATTGAGGCGCCAGGGGGTGGACCACGACGGGGCCCATGAAATAACAGGGCCTCCGTCTTATCTAGGGCCACCCGTAAGCCCAGCGCCTCAATGCGCCCGACCACCAGGGAGACTCCCCTGTGGCCAGGCGCGCCGCCTCTTGGAAGTTTGCCCCCCGGGCTGTTACCAGGTTATCGTCTGCGTAACAGATTACACCCAGCCCGGGGGGGAAATCGGCGCGAAGGGCCCAGTCGTACCCTATGTTCCACAAGAGGGGTCCAAGAACAGACCCCTGTGGAACACCGCACGACATGGGCCGACACCTCAAATTACCATCTCGGTCCTCCTACACGACGGTACGCTCCTCTAAATAGTCTGCCACTAGCCGCCTCAGGTACTTTGGCACCCCATGATAGTGGAGTGCTTCCCTGATGCAGCTGAATGGCAGACTATTGAATGCGTTGGCGATGTCTAATGACACCGCCAACAGCACGCCGCCACAGCTCACGGCCTCTTCGGTCACGGCCCTCAGGCGCAATACGGCGTCGACTGTCGAACGCCCCGCCCGAAAACCAAATTGGGCGTCCGACAGATCGGGGCCCACCTCGTAGAGGTGCCGGACGATGCGGGCAGAGAGAACCCTCTCAAACAATTTACCCGCCTCGTCCAGCAGCACGATGGGCCTATAGGCCGCGACCGAATCGGCAGGCCGTCCCGGCTTCCTTAATAGGACCAGCTTCCCGCTCTTCCAGCACTCAGGGAAGCGTCCCGACGCCAAGCTAGCGTCGAACACCTCCCCGAGGCGGTCTGCCATGTGGTTGAGGGCCAGGGTCAGCACTCGGGCCGGTACCCCGTCTGGCCCAGGGGCGGTGTTCTTGGAACGGATCCGTAGAACAGCCGCCCCTACCTCCGAATCCCGGACGGGCGGAACATTATCCTCCCCGTGCTCCCCGTCGTCTCCGGCCAAGGAGGCCATCGCCGGGGGTGACACAAACCCTATACCAACCCGTCTGGTCAGCGTGGTATGGTAGGCCAAAACCTCCTTTCTAAGGAGAGGCTTATTTCCAGCAGTGGACTATTAAAGGCTGTCGATGTGATAGTGTATTATGATCTCAGAAATACTTAACTAATTTATTTCGTGTTATTACATACTCTTATTATTATTATTATTATTATTTTTTTTTCTTATTTTTTTTTTGAGAAATAAATGTTTTTAAACTGATATACATAGACATAAAGAAGGTAAATACGGCACGTAACATCACAAATAGTGCAACACTTGAGCACAAAGAAATAACCACAAAAGCAGATTAACATAGCATGACTCATTATCCACATAACTATACATGTATGTCTTATTTATATTCAAAGCTTAATTTTGCTGCATAAAAAAAGTAGTAAGTAATATCAATAACTTACACTATACCATGGCGACAAGCTACAAAAATAATCTAGTACTTCTAAATGAACGAAAGCAGACAAAACTCATTTGCATAATATTGGATGATGGTCGTAAAATATAAAGAATACTGTCTAGTCACATTCCTTTTACGACAGTGTTTGTAAAGTATTCTTAAAGACAAACAAGTAGAAACTTGATTGTTTATATTATAAGTGTTAGGGAATTTGATTTATATTAAATGCTTTCATCCAATACCTATATTAATAATATTCATCTTATTATTCATGTTGCAATTAGAAACAGTGCACACTACGTTATAGGCTGGTAGTCTTCTTTATCCAAAGCAACCTTTTCACAACATGTTTTCAAATAAATCTAGAGAAATCAAAGTATCTGTAATTCCTGTATTTAATTTCTTAGATCTAGTCTTAGGACCACCTCAAAGACCTACATCGTTTCAGCCCGTTCTCGATCAGTTCAAAGGAGATAAAATTGTCACTTCACGTTATCACGTCAGTTGTATATAATTGCGGCGCAACAGCTCACTGAAATAAATCTCTTTATTTTCCTCTAATTCTGTATAAAACTGTTTGAAGGCAAAGAAATAAAAATTTCTACAAAGAAAGTTAATTGGCTACTTCAGATGTCACTTTTATACAAACATTGTCACAATAGCTTGAGGAAAGAAATTTAAAATAGAGCCTTGATTTGATTAAAAATAAATCCTTTTCAAAAATAAGAAACAGTTCACAAGTTTCTGGAATGTGTCCAAAGCGAACAATTTGGAAATTCAAAAAGTTTTTAATTCGGACAAGCCATCATATATTTATATCTTTAACTATTCTTCATATGAAATTGCGTAATACAGTTAACCTTACTTGCTCTTTCTTAGCTGATGAGTAGATATTGTTATTGGAGCCCTATTGGAGGCTCTGAGTTATAAAACAGAATAATAATTTAGTTTTTGTGTAATCAACGATAAAAACTGAAAAAACCATTTAAATATTTTTATATAAAATATATATATACATATCTGTCATTGTCCGTGTGGTGACGGATTAAGAAAACGGAATGTTACCACCCCTATTCATCTCGTAGGTATCGTAGGAGCCGACTAAGGGAGCAAAACTACGCACGTCAACAGCCCTGCAAAGAGAAGGAAAAGTTGAAACAAACCCTATATCAACCCGTCTGGCCAGCGTGGGATAGTAGGCCAAAACCTCCTTTCTAAGGAGAGGCCTATGTCCAGCAGTGGACTGTTACAGGCTGTTGATGATAATGAAGATCACAATCTAAGGTTTGTTTACGTATCGTCACAATGCTTATAAAAAAAGTGTTGTGAATCAAAATTTACAATAAGTAAATAATTGGAAAACCTTGTTCAAAACAAACATGTCACAACAATTTATAGATAAAAGCATTGGCTTTATGCCTGCATGAGTTTGATGGACAGCCTATCAAATAATTTCAACCTAAAATTTTGCTCTATAGATTTAAAATTCAGTTTGCATAAGTTTTGTAAATAATCTTATTTTTAGATTAGAAAGTCACAGAATTTTTTATAAAAAAATCATTGCAGATCCTTCGCAGTAGATCTGAGTAAAGGCGAGCAGCCAAGTACGATATTAAGAACCGAGTACTTTGTGTCTATATAAACATCACATCATCAACAGCCTTTAGAAGTCCCCTACTGGACATAGGTCTCTCCTTAGAACCGAAATTTTGGCCTCCTATACCACGCTATCCAGATGGGTTCTTATAGAGTTTGTTTCAAGTTGCCTTCTCTTTGCAATGCTGTTGTCCTGCGTAGTTTTCCCCCTTAGTCAATTCTTACGACATCCACGGTATGAATAGGGCTGGTAACACTCTTTATCCGTCACCGTATGGTGATATCGAATATAATACGCAGACTAATTTCACAATTTCTCGTATTTTTTCTACCTGGATTAGATCAGATTGGATTAGATTAGTTTTGGAAACAATTAGCTAAGAATTCTTCAGAGAATATACTTCCAAACTTAGAACTAACAATTTTTTTCAAATTCAAACAGTTTATTTCAGACAATAGTCCATAGGGTTAGTACAAACAAAGTAACTTAAGAACTAAAGTTAGTGAACACAATCAATTATTATGGTGACTGGTGTGGATCTTTGCCCAGTGGCGTAACAGAGGGGAGTCCCACCGATCCGTAAACACCTTCAGGACACTGCTAGTAGCGGTGCACAACCGGCCAGCCATTGATGCGGGCCTCTTTCTTAAAATTGCGTAAATGTTGTCTGTGTGCGCCTCCGCAAACATACCGGACATACCATACTTTTGCCTATACTATACTCGATCTAAGACACCGCTTAAAATATTAATACCTACCTGGTCTTGACCAGCTATTTCTTGCTTGGTGATATTACACCTTATTTTTTAGAGATTCAAAGTCCTAATCAGAAACCCTTAGAGTTTATGTCTTTTCGTCCACAAGACTAAGTTAGCTCTGTTAGTTTATGAGCAAAACTTGAAAACTTACAAAATGTACCCGCTTGTAAAAAGTCGCTACAAAATCGTAAAGCCCTTAAAAAAAAATCAGATGATGTTGTTAAAATCGTTGTAATAAACTACAGAACTGCGCGTGGTCTGACTCGTACTTAGCTGTTTTTTTTTTTTAACAGAAGAAAAGTTACAAAAGCTCAGCACAGACTGAGTAACACAAAACTCATTTCAGAAAAACACAAAATTTAGTAGTCTATAATTACATCGTTAGTTGTACGCAGTGTATCGCATCTACGGTCTAAAATGACGTATACGTTAGTGAGCTCCCGTTCGCCCCCTATTCAGTACCACGCAGCCTCTTGTAGAGGTAACATCGCGTTTGAAAACCGTCCCGGTCATCCCTCTATTGTCACGTGTGGAGTGCAGTGAATAAACGTGGTAGTGCCTAAAACTTATGCCTAGCTATTAACGAACTAATGTTTGTAAAATAAATATGTAAGTATGGTATAATAAATATGGGTGTTTTTAATAAATAAAAAAGTTTAATATCGTTAATAAAACTATTAACTATTTATGTAATTACACTAACTGCTCTTTAATAATTTTATTAATTAAGATAATATCAGTTATTTACCAATAATTACGCAGAAACATCAAATCTAAAAGAAAAATGATTTTTCGTACTTTTTAATGATGATTAAAGATTAATAAATAGGGATTCAACAAAGTACCTACATACCTATAATTTGAAAAAAAAAGGTCCATGAGAAATGGAAAAATTAAAAAAATTACGAATCGTGATTGTATATTTATAAATTATTATTAAAGTTAATATCTTAATGATATGAATATTACTTTGTCAATGATTTTAAATATTTTATTTTATTTATTATTTGTATTTTAAATAGCTGGAAGTACATTTTTTTTAATTTAATTTTTAAATATCGTTAACGTAATAGGATTTTTGTAACAAAAAGGCATACCTAATATTTCAATAGATTTATAGGTTATAAATAAATGCATTACTTATTAACAAATAATTTAGGCTTATTTTACGCTACTGTAGCGCTAAGACCCACCCATCCCATAAAACTACACCAGTATAAAATGTACTAGTCAAATATCTACTTACGGGTTCGTCACAATTTCGTTTTGCATATGATAAACATATTCAGCTTAATCCTATTTAAGTACTGAATACTAGAATAATTATTTTAGAATACTATCCATTAAAAATAATTATTGTTAATTATTTAAATAAATTATTAAGTTAAAATTGATTAATAATATTGATATAAAATTATATATTGAGTTAGGATTTCTAGAATAATGATAGTCAACACACCGTCAATCATTACGATATTATACAAATACTACTGCTACTCTTTCTCTCTTATTTTATTTTTAATCTTTAGATCAGAATTACACTTCTAAGAACACTTCTAAGAAATTACACAGAAGAACAGTAATTGCTGTGAACTTCTTTAAGTGGCAAATTCACTGTAAGCTACCGCCAATGTTATTCATATGCTGAATTTATTATTAAACAAGTCGTTGATGTTCCTGTTCTAAATAAATAAACTTTTAAAATTAAAATATGTAAATTGAAATTTGATTTTAATATGGAATTTAACTTAAATAACGAGAAGTGTCACAAGATACGGCAGAAATCTAGACGAATTTTCTTAGTGGTTTTAAGCAAAGAAGTTAGTAGTAGTAATTATGTTACATTATGATAAAACCGTAATTTAACCAGTTTAAAACTATTTATAACACTATTTTGGTTTGACCATAAACGATTTGAGCTTGTAAAATAATTGTATTTTGAAAAGAGAAAGAAAATATCATCATCATCAATCATCATCAACAGCCTATAACAGTCCACTGCTGGACATAGGCCTCTCATTAGAAAGGAGGTTTTGGCCTACTATACCACGCTGGCCAAACGGGTTGGTATAGGGTTTGTTTCAAGTTTTCCTTCTCTTAGCAGTGCTGTTGGCCTGCGTAGTTTGCTCCCTTAGTCGGCTCTTACGACACCCACGGGATGAATCGGGGTGGTGACATTCCGTATTCTTAATCCGTCACCACACGGAGTGAAAGAAAATATAATGAGGCAATATGTGCATCTCAAGATTTTTCTCTACTCGTACGTTTATGAAGACTTTTAACTCAATTTTCATTTGAAATGTCGCCAAGATCCTCTAAATAAAAAAATTAAAACAAGAACTAACATTATTAGAAAAAGAGGATACATTATAAATAATAGTGAAATGCGTCAGATAAGTTTCAAATTTTATTTTTCTTTCAATTGTAGAGATAAATTTCTATCAGATAAATCTTAAATTACTGAAGTTGTGTCAAATAATTTAAGTAAAAAAAAAAGAATTCTTTAATCTGGCAGCTTTCAAGAACTCCTGCTATATAAGTCATTCTGCTTCAGTCATTTTTATTCTATTACTTTTGCAGGTGATAAAACTGTTTTAATTGAATCAGTATGGTCTGCATATTAAGCTATATTACTGCATAATTAACAAGCACCCACCGAAAAACATAATTTTCCATTAATTCTTTGTATTTATCTGTTAAAAAAATAACTTTAAAACTATAAACAGTTTTTATTAGAAAAAAATGGCAATTGAAAGACAATATTGGAACTTACTCTAAGTTATTAGATCAAGTCAATATGAAATCGACTCAGAAGGTAGCCAATAGTATATTTTATGAATGTTTGTAGTTTTAAACTAATAATGACAGAACGGATGGCGTAGTGGTTTAAGCTGTAAGAATTTCCTAATAATTATTTTCTGTGTACACAGCGATTTCTTGCCTGTCGTGAACAGTTTCTCAAAAATCTAGGTATTGTTTTATAACCTTTCCCCTACATAGCATCAATAGTAGCAGTAAAAATAGAAATCGTTGGAGTTTTCTTTCTCAAAGCTTACATTTCGTACCAGTTTATCGTCATGTATGTGTGAAAAAAATAAAGCCAGAGAAACGAAAAATTAACTTTTGCTTTTTATAGTTCTGAAACTCCGGCAGTGTGCATTACTTCGATTTTGAAAAGTTATAGCATTTAAAATGCTCAAAATCAATCTAAGTGGCGTGCAATGGGAGAGGCCTATGTCCAGCAGTGGACTGCGATAGGCTGATGATGATGATGATGGCATTTGGTTTTCTTAATTTAATTCATGTTACTTTATTTTAGTTTTTTCTTTCTATCTTTGAAATTCAAATATGGAGGTTTTATGCGGATAAGCTACAAGGCATTTTAAAGAAAATAAGGAAAAATATGTCGGGAAACATGACTTATGTAATAATCAAAGTTGATGCTATTTTACAATAAGAGTTTTGCTCGGAGATGTATACAGTGGAAGAACTTGCCATAACTATCAAATAATGCGTGTTCATGAATGTAAAACATTTGGTGACCTAATATGAGTCATCTACTTTTGCAGTACTTTTATTAGATGGTTTCTATTTAAAGAACTGTAATTTTACATCACTAGTTCACATATAACATATTCTAAAAAAAAAAAGTCATCATATCAGAATAAATACATAGAATATACTCGTAGTTATCTGTCTTAATCAAAAACATTTTAAATGAATAGTGTTTTCAATAGTTGTAGAAACGTCAGTATAATAGAATTCGCTTTTCGAACACCTCTAGACATTTACTTTTAATTGTAGCCTCACCTTTAAAGCATTAATTATTTCTGCTAGGACCGACAAGAACAGTGATTTAATTCTCTCATTCTTTTGTGGATAGAACCAAAGAAATTGATAAGGGTGTGGTACTTAATTCCCTATAACATTTCTTTATGTAAGATGTTTGTTGTATCAGCTTTGATAAGACGTCTTCTGAATGAATCATATTACTTATAGTAGTAGAAATATAGCAAAACATCGCAGTGGTATGATTTATGGTTCTAAAAACAGGGGTATGTCAGTGTATTTATGCTAATCTATAATTGGCGTGGCCACACAGAGCCTTGTGTTAAAAGTATCACAGAGTCATTTAGATGCTCATATAATAAGATGTTTAAGAAAATAAACAAATTATAAATTTCAGAACAAAGATCATTGAAATTTAAATATCAAGCCTTGCTATAAAATATCGTGCAATTTTATGATATTGAACATAACTTCGTTTGTCGTACTCGTATATACCGCCAACAATCAAGGGCTTCTTTACGTATCAGTTATATTACACAAATATAAAGGCAAATGACAAAGGCTAAACTACAATTTTATATGCTTCGAGTTTATTACGAAATATGAAAATTTTACATACTGTGTTTTACGACGGCTCACGGCAGACCACTTTTAACACGAATATTATAAGACGAGTAGAGAATATTCTGCCCTATATGATAGACGAGGTTGCAAGGAATTTAAGCTTTACAACTGCTTATAACGTATAATAACTAAGAAATCTTTATTATATTAATAAGTCTTTCATTGACAGGTTTGTATCAAAATCATATTCTAAATTTCAAAAATTAAATTATCTGGAAGAAATATTTCAATGTCCCTTAGAATTAAATAAAATATATTTGTACGTGACAGGATAAAGTGAAGAAAGGGTAAATGGATATAATATTTGGTAACGCCCAATCAAATATTTAATCAAAAGTCCTTATTAACATATACGTTGGTGTGTTTTATGTTATGATCGCACAATCATATCAATATTTTATGTTAATAAGGACTAAATTATTCTTTTTTTAAGTATATTTTATAAGTTATGTATAGTTTTGGCATATTTATTATTTATTCCGCCAATTCCACTAAGTGAGTATCGTAAATTCGGTAACCTAAGCATAAAGCTTAAGTATTTGGTTACTGCAAGTTCGTTATTATTAGAATCGTTAGAAAAAATATGTACATCAAATAATATTTTTCAATCTATTTATCTAACTATATATAAACCTTTATTTCTCTGCTAACATTTACACAAAGAACGCATTATGTTCACGTCCAATATGTTCAAGACATTTGACAGTAGTCATATATCCTGTCAACTGTCGACCTTGTGAGTTGGTACTGAATGACACAATCATTGTTACTGTTGATCAATCTGTCATTCATTCATTATATCCCAAGGATGTTAAGTAAAAATATTGCTTTAACGCATATGTATACAAATATTGATTGATACCGTATTATTGTCGTATGTACGTTAAAGCCTAAAAGCATAAATAAGCTTTCTATGTTTTGCTTATCTTTGTCACTAATCTTTATGTAATGATAATATTTACCCCTTTATTCTTACCCTCCCATAATCGATTCTAATGATGCCCATGGGAAGCAGAGGGTGTCAACAGAGAATCGTAAACATTAATATGTCGTTGTGTTAAAACAGTTTGATTACATTATATTATTATTTCACATTCTTAGAAAGTTATTTTTTAATCGATTTCAAAAATCCGTTTGTTCTTATTTGAGAGACTATAGTTGCCGTTTGGTTTCATTCAAATTTGAAGAAATAGTACCACCCCTAATGTGGAATACGTAATTAAGACAGGAAGAATACAGTTTATTACGATTTATCAATTTACAAGTTGGTAATACTTTAAAGTCAATTATTTTTCGAGTTAGTTTCTATCCTCTGAACTGTTTTTGTATAAACTAATGAAGCTTCCAAACGACTACTACATCGACGAAGTAATGGATTTTCATTTTAGGGTAAAGACTAATCATTTCAAATGTTTAAGGTCATGTCAATTATTAATAAATTAGCATGATAATGCTTTAGAAAGAAAAACAGTTTTATGTAATGTATATTTAATTTGATAAATGATGACAAAAATTTGTAGAAAGCTTACAAACGGACTTTGAATACTTTCTAGCACACAGTTGAGTCATGCGACATCAAATGCAAAGTATGTTTAGAGCACTATTAACTAACTAACTTAATAATATTAAGTAAATAGGGTAAATATCTACTTATTATTATGTTTAGAATTGAATTGGTAACATTTGAGTATTTTTATTCTGTAAAAACACATTATTGTAAATTGCAAATCAATGTATGTAATATAACTAAATTTGTTTAAATTTGCAAGCGGTGTGAAATGTGTCTTTCTATTCCACCCTTTCTAATATTTCCTTTTACAACCAGGCCCACTCTATTTTATTTTTTCGCATAATATCACTTTCTTAATGCCTCTGTAAACTTAAAAAACATTTAATATAATTAAGATCTAAAACATCTTTAAAAAACTTACGATATAACACTGAATATATTTAATAAATTTAAAAAGTAAGTTAATTTTAATGGTAATCCAAAGCCATAAATTTGTGTCTAGATGAAATCTCAACATTATTTACATTATTATAACCAGTAGTGTTTATAGAGTGTATATACTTTTATATGTAAGTAAAGTTTCAGTTTTATTTTAAAGAAGAATAAGAAAGAGGTAGTTTCTACCATAATGTGGCATAGACTATAATGCGAATTCCCTCTCTCATCGCTTTTAATCATGAACAACTAGTACATGATTGTTATATAGTTAAATCCGCAAAACACTAAAACTCATGTATAACACTCGCACGTCTTTGATTAGTGAGGGATTTTGGGAATAAACTTCTGTTTACGTCAGTTAATGGTTAGAGCACAACATAATTACTTCTTCTTGGAGGGATAAGAACACTTATCTGCCTACTTACAGTAACCTGAATTTCATCTATTGGTACAAGTTCGGTACACAACATTAAACGTAAATTTTTGACGTAACTACCGTTTATATTCTTAATTCAAATTACGTATAGACAAATTCTGACATAAAGGTTTCTTGATATACCGATTATCGTTGACTCTCCATCCAACTGCAATTAAAGAAACAGTTCAAAAAACCCTTCAAGAAATTGGCACTTGGCCAAAAAAATATGATGAACACATTTTCCGTATTGCTGTTTTATTTCTACCGTAATAAACTATGTTTGTACTGTTGGCCAAGATTTGAGTAGTTTAAAATCTACTGATATTGAAAAGAGAATTATTGTGTTTAGTCTTCCTATCGGCATACAAGTTTTTTTAAAGGGTATGCGGTTTTTTACTCATATGTACATAAGATGACCGACTAGTTCCAGACCTAACAGGTCCCCTTTATAAAAGGTTGAAGCGATCTCAAGCATCTGTGTCAGGACATTTAAAAAGGGTTTTAAATTAGAAAAAAAAATTACGCCTATATTTTAAACTATAATTTAGGAATTGTGGCGACTCGACACATAAACATACTACAGCGCCATCTAATGAAGACACACCAAACTACGGAGTAACTACTAAAATAAGGATTGCTAATCCTGTATCGCGATATAAAGAATTCCCTCGCCGATTAGCATATATACAACTTCCCAACATCAACCGTTGGGCCGCGGCACGCCAGGCATGACCACCTCGCCTGGTCGGAGGATCCTCCCTTTGTGTTGGAGGGACATGACACCCGTTCCTCCACAGAATAAATGTAACGATAGTTTGGTTTTACACTATGGTAGGTAGTAGGTGTTGTACCTATCTCTTATTTTGAGATTCTTAAAGTGAAGAATCTTACAATTTTCACAAACGTTTAAATTTTTTCTACGATCTATCCTATATGATCCGTGTTTTTAAAAGAAAATGAGAATGTTGAGTTAAGAATAGCAAATTAAACAAAATGGAATAGTAAAAATAAAAAATGCCCTGGAATGAATGTGGAATAAAAACTAGGATCAGTTATGAAAATGACGTAGTGGGATGAGATTTAGTTGGATGAAGACGGAACAACCCAAACTGGATACACGATCTGTCGTAGTCTGTAGTTACTACACCTATTCTTTTTACAGGTTTACATTTAAAGTAGCTTAACATCTCAGCGCAAAACTGTGAAAGAGAAATGGTCCTTAACAGTGCTTAAACATCACGGTTGCTATTCTGAAGAACTGAAATTGTATATTTGCTGTAAAGTTAACTGTAAGGCTATTTTGTATACAAGATCCAGTTTTATGAGCTGTCATACATTTTCTATGGTTTTTTTACTGATCAAGGTTTGATTTTTAACATAATAATCAACGACATTTAATTATTTGTCTGTTGATAGGTTCATTTTCCTTTATTTCTTATTTGATAGGCGTTCTATACTATTACTTAGAGTTACGAGTATGCATAAAAAGAGTTCCACACTTTTATTATTACAATAAAATCTGGGCAGCACTGAGTACAACTCATTTCGTAATATTTTACTGTTCTGTGCATGCAAGTATTCTTTCATTCCACTATTTCACTACATATTAAATAAAACTTTTACACGGAACTGAACTATTAGTGAGCATCTTATTTCTTCACGTTCTCTAATTCGTGACACGATTTGCTCGCTTCTATGTAAACTAGTCGTAAAATGTTTGGTTAGATTATACACAAACACTTAAGCACGCGCATACTAAGTGATTAATTCCACTTAGTATTCATGTTCTAGACGTTTGGAAATTTATAGTTAACTAATAACTACATAATATAAATAGCTAGCAGTGGCCCGGCCTCTTATGAATTCCAAGATTCGGTATGCATTGTCACCTCCTGATCTAAAAAGCCCTTCGTTTTTCTTCTCGACATTGACTTTTAGTTCAGTATAGTTTACTTCCTGAATATACCTTGTGTTTATCCTCTATGCACCGACGAAGCAGTGAATTATCCTTTGTTAAGCCAAACATAAAAATCTGGCAAAATATGTACCTAGTGGTCCCGACTGCCTCTGAAATCTGAATTTAAAATGTCGGATGTCAAGCTTTCTTATCTGCTACTTTAAGATGATAAGCCTTAAAGTAGCAGATATGTATAATATGATTGTATAGATTTTTTATAAAATGTTCCTTATTTTTATCTTTAGAGGCCTAAAATTACAGTTGCGGGTGCAATAGACAGCTCTATATCTATAACAAGAAAAAATCCTGTGATCGTATGTTTTATCTTTAAACAGCTTCTCAAGCGGTGAACTTTCTTTGATATTCTTCCTTCACATTTTTTAATAAATATTTTCCTCTACCTTTTATATCTTTTATATTAAACGGTTCATCTTTTTGTGTTCTAATTCTTGGGAGTTTTTGAGAGTATGCCGAAAAAGAACTAAAAATATGAAGCGGCACAGTTAAATTCAAATACATTTATTTACTGGAAATAACATAATGGTGATAAGAATATTACATAGGTCCATTACATTCTACCATAACAATGTTGTGTAAATATGTCGGTCTTTCAAACTATACTCTATATATAAACAAACTGTATTATAAATGAATGCAAAATTTTAACGTTATGACCATTTTAAGTTTTACGTGATTGCCATTGAATGAATAACTTTTTTTTTTGAGATATATATAGCGTATATCAAGATACTTTTAGTTGAACTGAAAAGGACTACTTTATTTAAGAATATTGTACGCATATCAAATTGGAGGACGCATATCAAAGGACTACTTTATTACTTTATTTAAGGAGATTGTACGCATATCAAATTGATGTTCGAGCAAGGATATAGAAAAAGAGACATTACAAGTCATATCGGAATGAAATAGTAATCATGTTCATTGCCTGGGCCTCAATTCTGTTATTTTATGTTTACGCCAAGCCACTGTCATTCTATTGACACGCTATTGAGATGCCATTGCGACACCATTGATATCGTTCAAAATATCAGTATTCTACCAACATAAATTGACAGTATCAATTGACTCTCGATATAGTAATATAGATCATCAACAACATTGCCATACCTGGAAAATATCATTTTCTTACAAATTTAAAATGTACCGTTTACCTAACTGTTACGAAGACATCGAATCAGTGACAAGCCATCGGGAGGCATTTGGTCTTACGTAGTTGGTAGAATAGGAAAACTATTCCGACGACATTCCATCGACAGTCTATTGATACAATATTAAACAGCAGAATTGAGGCCCTAGTTTGTTGTTTTACTGTATTCATGTTGTTTGAAGCATTGATTGGTTTGTTGGTTTAGTAGTTATTGATTCTGGCTACTACTACTAGACGAAGAGAGGTGGAACTTAATTCCAAAATAAACATTTGTATAATATAGCGTATGCGACTGGTGTGCTGAGGTCTTGGGTTCGATTGACCCAGGGGTTGGACCAAATGTTTGTATGATCTGCAAATATTAGTTTCGGAGTTTGGGTGTTTTGTTTGTAAAATATGTATGTGTTTACGAAAAAAAGTAAATAAGTATTCTGTTAGCCAATCTAGCTTTCATAATAAAAGCTATGCTTAGTTTGAAACTAGATGGCGTTGTGTGTCAGATATCCGAAATATATCGATTTCACGGATGGCGTAGTGGTTCAATCGGTCACGTCGCCCTTTTCTACTGCGCTGAGTGTTGTGGGTTCGATCCCCGCATGAGATAAAACTTTGTGTAATACACAAATTATTCTTCTGAGTCTGAGTGTTCTTTGTGTTCGTTTCATGTATGTCTGTAAAGTCCTCCGTAACACAGGAAATACTCCTAGTGCGGCACGATCGCTTCTGTGTTGTTCTGTGTCTGAATGTTTAATTAATTTATCTATGGTATATAAAATACTTAAGTATTTCGTAATATATAATCGTCTGTTCATCAGCAGTCTAACTGCAATAGTACAGGCTCCCAGAACTAGCGTGGGGAGAAAGGCGATCTTACTTAAGAATTTTCATTAATATCAATATTAATTTATCTTATTTTGAATCTGTCGGGGAATATAATATGAAGGAGAAATATATTATTTAAGTTCTAGGTTTCAACAACGACAATATTAAATGCGACCGTCAAAGCCAGTCCAACAACATTTTTACTCCATATTTCTGGCTCCAAAGTCATAACATTTCTTTATTCCAGAAATAAAACACAGTCATTTTTAAGTACCTCAAATTTGAGCCAAACTCTTTAAAATCACTACTTCTCGAATCTCTGTATAAAATAATGTATATTTCAAATTAAATTAAGTAAATTTGTGATTTCTTAACATAATATGTTTGTTATTGGTTTGTTTGCTATTAAACAGCACCTTTCAAGTAGGTACATCTAAATGATGATTTTTTAAAGTTTTTTTAAGTAGAAACTTTCTGCATTCTAAGAGTAGAGTACCTTATATGTACCGTACTACTTCTGGTTTGCTGTAGTTTATGTTTTTCATTTTGTGATTAAAAATCAGGAGCTCATACAAAAAATTAATTTCAATATTATATTATAGTCATATAAGTGGGGCGTGGCGTATTAAGAACACTGAGATATATGGGGGCTCGGTTAAATAAAAAGTACTGTTCTGGTTAGCTTTCACAATTATAATGTCATAAAAGTTATAGAAATACATAGTGCATAAAATCATTCCAAAGCGCAACATAAGAAATAACTTGATAATGAAACTTGAAATAATTGTGCCATTGTTGTAAAGGAGTATACTTACTGAATAATAAAAATGGAACTTACATACGCCACAATACGGTGTGTCCCACCTCTATTCGTCCCGTGGATGTCGTAAGAGCCGACTAAGGGAGCAAACTACGCAGGACTATAGCACTGAAAAGAGAAGGAAAACTTGACAAAAATCTTATACCAACCAATCTGGCCAGCGTGGTATTGTAGGCCAAAACCTCCTTGCTAAGGAGAGGCCTATATCGAGCAGTGGACTTTTAAAGGTTGTTCATGTGATGTGATGATACTATTGTTTCTAACTATTTACAGAATATATTTTTCACTGACATTTTAATAGTGATATTTTAAAAATGGCGAGTCTTGATGTTATTCATCAGTAGTTATTGGTATGATCTTTGTTTTTCCTATTCTTCCTTTCTGACTAAAAAAATCTTTCATTAACTATCATTGTTTTAAATTTAAGGCAAAAGTATGAGTTGCATAAAAAATGAATAGTCAAAATTGCTCATTTATAACACAGAAAGATCTTGTTGTAAAAAATGGTTGGTTTGAATTCCAGGTCTAACGAAGTCCTAGCTTTATATAAGTTTAAAATAAGCCACCTCGACCCACTGGTTCTATACATAACTGATAACAGTGCCTTGCTTATTACGTAGTTAGTAGACGTGCTTTTTACAAACTAGTCCCTGACCCATTTCAGTTTCCGTGACGTAAATCGAAATTGAAATTTTTGCTCACGATGCGGGAATATTATAAAATTATGGGGCAAACACATACTCGATGTATAGATATGTTGAGACCTTTTTGTTTGAGATGCTCTTAACGGCAATAAAAAAGTTCCAAAGTAAGGGATCTGTATTTACTTGTCACATCTACAATATTTGTATTATTCGCACATCATTTCACTTCTGAATTGTCAGTTTTTCATCATGTAGCGTCTTTTAGAAAAGCAAGATAACAACAACAACATTTTAACTTGTAATGTGAATAAAACAGACGAATGTGATGTAATTTTTTTTGTTCTGACTCAAATTTTCTAATTGAGTTTATAATTTATTAATATGTAGTTGGCTGCATTTAATGGTTGATTGTATTAAAATTCAGTTTTTTTTCATATTAGAAGATTCATATTATCAAAGATAGTGATAACATTTAACAAATTTTTCATGGTACTATATTAGGGAATTTAAGCAGGTTCTTGCCGACCCAGATTTAATCGAAAATCAAACTCAAGTATTGCTTAAAATTAAAGGCTAGTTTGAATAGGTACCAATCTAATGTATCATATATTAGTTTGTGTTTACGAGTGTTATCTACATGAACACATGTGAATTAAAATGAATTAAAATTATAGAACCTCTTTCAAAAACTCATTATACTACGTTAAAATTTCTAAAATGCTTTTATTTTTTTTTCTAAATGAACTGAAAGAAAAGTTCATTTAGAAAACATTTTCACTTGTTACTATCATAAAAAAAGTATTTTCTTTATAGAAATAAATCAATGAATCAATGATACATTTTCTTATTGTGAATATTGTGAGTTCGATAAATGCTAAGTCATTCATAATATTAATCTTTCGTACAGTGCTCGAATAAACATCAGAAAGAAAACTGTAGAAGCTGAACAACCAATGACAGATTCAAAATAACTGTTTGCATATATAATCTGTTTGTAAGTTCTGGTAAATCCTTTGACTCTGCTGCTGACAAATGAACTGTCATGCGTCTCACAGACTAAGAAAATAACAAGTATCATGTTCCAAAACCCATCCCATTCTGTTTGTTTTGCTTAAGTTATTTTGAGCTTCTAGAATATATTACTTACTGATTTTGGAATTGTTTTTTATAAAATACATTTAAAAAATATATAACACCGTAATGATAACATTTACGATAAGTTTAAATTCCTTATTGGAATATTTATAAAAGAATATTTAACAAATGTAGTTAAGTAGCATTGAAAACTCGCTTTCATAGCTACTGCAGTAAAAAGTAAAAAATAGTTCCACTATCCACACCTTGACTTCATCGTCAATCTATTGTACTTCTCAAAATGATCCATATAAACCCAAACTCGATGGGGTTTATAAGTAGTTACTGGACAGTTACAGTATCCACCTGGCTCCAACATATCACATTCAATATCCCCAATTATATTATTGTCATCTAAACTACATTATCTATATAAAGTTTTATTTCGTTACCTAATTACAAATAGATTAGAATGAACTAAATGACTAGAACCGGTAGAATATCATTTTTAAACAAAAATACATGAATAATTACTTCCAAGGACATTCTAAAATAATATTTGAGTGACTAGCGTTATTATTAAAATAACATTAAGTTAAAACAATAATAATAAATTTATAAATACCTTAATTATGATAGTAGCTAATATATTTTTAAATATTCAAGCTTGTTCTGTATACTTAGATACAAAAGAGGTGTCCTGCATACGAACATTTTATCAAGTATAGTTTCGGTCCTAGCGAATATTGGGTGAGGTTATTCCGCCTAACAAGCACATTTCCAGTCCGTGCCGCTGATAAATTGCCTCTGAATATTTGTGAAGTTAAGACCCTGCATATATTGCTTGGTTTATGATTTATTTAAATTTTGTTTACATACAAATTCTTTTTAATAGCTATTGTCTTAGCAGGAAAAATATTTTTAATGGCTTAGTCCTTTTGTTTAATATGTTAAAATATGATTAACATTTTTGATAATACGGGTATTTTTAGCACATGTAAATATATTGTTTAAAGAGTGGGTTTGTATTCAGGTGCTTCTGGGTAGTGGTTTTTGAACCATTTTGCATTGTGGCAGTAATTCCAAGTTCCTTTCTTAGTTTTAGTTCTTATTAAAACCATTGTCATGTTTGGAAGATAATAAGTATACATGTTGTTCAAAAATCTGTATTAATTATTTACTATCATATATTATATTTCGTACTATATATTTGGGGCCCTTATGACTACCAATGTAAAACGCTGACGCTTTCAAGTAAATCTTATTTTGAAAGATATTTGAGATTGATTGTTTGCATCAGCATCTTGCAAAACTCATTCAAATAACGAAAAAAAAGTCCTTAAACCCATGGAAACTAATACCTTACGAACCATTAATAAAACTACTAAACTTACACCTACACGTTCTAAAACGTTCTTATTGATTCTTTTTCCTTAGCTAAAAGTTGGAAAAAGATAAACAAGCGAGCGTGTAAAATGTCAAGAGTAAAGCACATATCTCCAATCTCACAAAGTGGCGTATGACGGCTATAGAAGTGATGTATTGTATAATATTTGTTTGTAAAGAGATCAAGCTCGTTAGACGCATTTAGGTAAAAAATTACGAATTAGGTCAAAAAGTAAAAAGATTATATTAAAAAATAAATAATTTGTTTGGTTGAAACGTTAGTCTAAGGTTTTTTTATGTGTATTTAGCTGTTATTATAGTAAATATTGATAGTAAACAATGCGATAAAAACCAGCACGAAAACCAAATAAGTCACTGTATTTGTAGAGATGTTCATTTTTTTGACTCTTTTAGTATCCGTGTGACCAGCAGCCATTGTTATAATAATATATTCCAAAAGATCGCTTTTCGACTCCTGAGATATTTTCGGTGAAGCCGAAACTGATATACTGACTGATATACTTACTTACTATCAGTAAATTCTTTAAAAATTTAACCTTATTATTCAAAGTTATATATTTTCCAGTCTATCCAAGGGGTGGTTTATATAGTTGTCACACAACATTCACTATCAATAATTCAGTATCACTCAAGGGTGTTGTATATCTGACTTCTTTGTTACCTCTTTTTTTTAACATTATATAAGGAAATTCAAGGCAGTCACTTTATTTTTTGCGATCTCTCAAAAGCAATTTGCTGCGTAAATCACAAAATACTTATACTGATACTTGAGCGTAACTGACTTAAATTGTTTCTACTGTAAAAAGGCCCCTTATTTGTTAAAATTATACTGGAGTGACAAAAAACAGTGCGTTCTGTTAAATTGTGTAATTAATTCATTAGGACTCAAGTTGGTTCTGGGATCGATATTGTTTTGTTTTCTTTATTTGTAGTCTTTCTTATGTACTACAGAAAAATAGTATTACTTGTTAAACTGTAAATAATCATCATCATACAAATAAATAAAATTTAAGTATCTGATTGTAATGTCAAAATAATAGGTTTTTTTTTCATGATGACACGATTTTTTTGCAAATGCAAATGCCTAGGCCTAAAAACCTGTCTGTCTGTCTGTTTTTTCCAGGTAAGCTTCAAAACGGCTGGACCGATATTGATAATGTTTTACTACTAGGTCGCTGTATAGTAGCCTAGTAACTTAGGATATTTTTTCACCGACTTTAGAAAGGAGGAGGTTGTCAATTCGGATGTTTATATTTTTTTATGCATGCTTAACTCCTTTTATCCTCTCAGAAAAACCCTATAAAATTTTGCCTGATCAAAGAATCGAACCTCGGCCTCACGTACCGTACTACACCACTAAGGCAGCGCAGGGCCGCCGCCTGTTGTTTGAGCGCCCGCGTGCCATAACGATGAAGTCCTTTTTGCCTTGCGAAGATCACCCTTCGGATACCCCCCACTGGATAGCCGGTGGGGTAGTTATGAGTTTTTAATTCCGATCTAATTATTTTAAATCATATAACATTTATATCGATACAATTATACCTCGACATGCTCAAGGGCGGGAGACAGTCAATCAGTTTCGTCTGCGCGGATATAAAGTAAATTTTATTGAAGCAAAACAATTTTGGGTACATATTTTGTGGAGAACACGAGAGACACTCAATGTGAGTCCTGACGCGCGTCCTTTCTGGACTCGCATTGAGTTACTTTGCCTACAACAACACGCACAAAACCCGCAACAACACAACAACTTTGCGACAACACCGCCACATCACATAGTTTGGCTGTCGTATGCCAAGCCGTGGCGCGGTGTAATTGTATCGAAAAGGTAAAAGTATAAATATGTGAATTCTAAACACATTGAAATACGAGTATGGCTAAAAAGAATTTGATCAGAAATAAAGCTTTTACCAATTGAGTGGCTGGGCTTTCTGCGAGATGCCACGACGTGACGCGGTATGCTTTGGCATACAACCACTTCATACCACCTTCATCCTTTGACTGTCGAAGGACACCCTGCCGTGCCGTGCCTTGCCGCGATGTTAGTCAGCTCCGGCCCTAACACCACACGCCGCGCCATCTCGGGCAGTCTCTCAAAAATACCTGCAGTATGTTATGACTCCAATGGACAAAAATTAGATGGATATTTTAAATAATGTTTGACTTAATTTAACATTAATTTTTGCTAATTAAATATCCAATTCCTAAAATCACAAAACTACAATTATATAAAGCTCACTTAACTCACAATTTATAAAACATTTAATTTAATGACTTGTTCTAGACATTCTTCAGATCCCAAGTGAGCAATACGAAAAATAATTTCTTGTGAAGTATTTTCTGAGTAGATACGCTAACAGAATTTCGGGGGAAATTCATAACTTGAGATTCGATACATAATACATTTTTGTTGACTCTTTACATTCAATATTTGTGATATTATTTGGTAGAAATATAATTTAAATATTCCACCAGCAGCTTCTGTTGATGATTATTGATTAGCGATTGGTAATCGATGATAAATAATTTGAATGTAAATCACGTTATTTACTGTATGTTTATATTTGACATAATTGCTTCATGCTTATTATTCAACTACACTGGATCGAAATTCGTATTGATACTCGGTTCGGAATGAGCCTAACATAAAATTGGTGTTAAGCTATTTTATGTTAGGCTCACTTACTCGGTGAAAATAATATAATAATAATAGTTTTATTTCGGAAAGACAAAGTATCCACAAAGTGTTAGTACAAGGAGGGAAGTGGATTTATTATATTTCTTACTCCTCCAATTTTCGTCTGATTATTGCGGGTTCCAAGACATTATAATTTTCTTTCCCTAGTCTTTCCCAGTGTCATAACTCGGTGTGTTCGTGGGTCACTGCTGTTGATCCTGGTACACAGGTGTTACAGTGCTGGGCGTGTAAGAGGAATTAGCCACAATAAAAAAAGAGTATTACAATAAAAAGTGTTAGGATTGAAAAACTGCGGTCGAGCCTGGCCAAGCTGGCCTGGCCACGGGCTTGATGTATGAAGACAGAAAGTATTTCTTGTCGCTCGTTCAACGCTCGTCGTCTTAACACTACTTATAAGAGTTTTCTGTGTGTTTTGCATGCTGTCAGTGTTAACTTGACAATTACGACAAGGTGTCAATATGTGCATTTCATTAACGGTCAGATATAGCCGTACCATTTCAATGTCAAGTTGTAAGCCGATCCCTAGAGCGGTAGGGGTCATAGTACATGTCTTGCTGTCAACTGTATAAAATAATAATCTCCTTGTGAAGGCGGTGTTGTTCGGCTGAGCTGTTACTTTAGTTATTGTAATGCCTTCGCCAAAGATAGCAAATTATAATCTTAACAAAGCTTATGGCCGTAATGCTCAGATAATGCTATGAAAAAATTAAACATAGAAAACATTTAAGACACAGTTTTTTTTTGAAATAAAATATATTTTATTTGCATTGATTGTTCATGAAATAGCGATGTTAACAAGCTTTTTATTATTTTACAAACTACATTGACTTATCATGCATACATAAAGATGATAAAAATAGATATATATTTACACAATTAATAACCAAATCAATAAAATTAAAAAAAGCAATCAAAATTGTAAATAATAATAATTCATAATAGTCCCTTTTCTATGACCTTTATTTTCTGATTCTGCTTGTAACATAATTTAAAAATTACCTGCAAGTTGAAACTCGCTTTTAGACGATTCCATACAAGAAATTGTAAAGTTAAGGTTACATGCATAATAATCAGATTTAAAGAGATTAGGTGTAGAACTGGTTTTATCCTAGAATAAAAAAGGCTATGACCCACTGTAATTATTCATTTCAGTTTTCCTTTAAATTTAACCCAGTTGTATTCATGTACTACGAGTAAATTACTATAATATCCGATTAATGTGATATATCATACTAACTTTCGCTGCTAATAAGGTTAATGTAATCTTTATCAATCATTCTGACTTGGGCACAATAGTTTTATTCAAGATAAAAAGAACCCTTTATTTCTTTCTATACCTCTCTATGCAATGTATATGTGAAATACTATGGTCAGTTGAAGTATTAATGAGAATTTTACAAATTGTAACAAGGAAACTAATATTTGCATAAAATAATAAAGGAATTTATATATTATGTAAATGTAATAATCTTCTAAAGTGATGTTACGTGATCAATGTTCGGCAAACTTGAAAATGACTAGAACAAAGAAGAACAAAGAATTTTATTTCAAAAATCGCAAAAACTTGTTTATTCACTTCTCTTGTATTTTCCGGCAAAAGAATAAAATCTACTTTTCCTTTAAAATGTTTCCTAACAACTTATAACGTATTACACAATTTATATGATTATAAAATCATGTCACGAGTTTTATCTGTGTAGATAAAAAAGTAAATTAAATAACTTGATCTGTTTGATTTTAATTCTTAAAATTTTCAAACTAAGTAAATACGAGTACTTAAATCCCGCAACAACCTTTTATATCATATAAATTGTGTAATAACGTTATAACTTGTTAGTAAAAGTTTTAAAGGAAACGTTTATTTTATTATTTTAGCGCATTTAAATAAAATCTTGATTTTAATAAGGTTCTTTTACTTTTAACTTATATGTGGGTAAGTACGTAAAAACCATTAGATTACCGTTAAATTTTTAAATAGATGTATGTTTAGAGGAAAAAAGTAATTATTTACCAAAAGTACTAAAAGTTTTAGAATTGTTTACTTCAATAGCATCATTTGTCATCGTTGATTTCCTTAACAATAATATTTTTCGGTATTTCACCCCAATGAATATGTATTTTAGCTCATTAATCATTCCATAATTGTTCATTTATCATTCCGTGCGTAGGCAACTTCCTTTACCTTCGTTTCTCCTTATCCAATCTTATGTTTGCTTACCTAAACCCACCCCATCCCTTGACCCGACTTCAACCTCACACTCGTATTATGTACTCAGATATCATATTAAGTATCTATTATTTGATCTAAACTTATTATTGTAACATTAAATTTAGTTTAAAAACAGTTTTATTCCAGAGTTTATCTGACAAATTTATCCTGATAATGTACCTACTGCTCAATAGTAATATGTAAATACTTTGATTATAAATGTTAGCAAAAGGATTTTTCAATTCTTAACACATAGTATGTGTAGATTTTTTTTTCAACGTCACCCTTAACTAATTATATCGTGATATTAATCAGCAATGTCAATCTTCATACACGCTTGGCTAACACCTATCAAATTAGGTGCGTGTTTTAGTATATTTTTCGTAAATTGCTATAGTACATAGTATCACTTACTTAGGGAATATAAACACCTTATAACAACGAGATGCTCTTTAGAAATTAATCTTCTTTATTTAACTATTTACAGTATGTTTATTATTAGTATTTTAGGATTATGGAAACGCATCACAGAAAATTACTCCATTGACATTAAATTGATTAATTACTTAACTTATTAATACTTACATAATTTCAAAAAGTTCAAAAAGTTATGTTATTCTACTAAAAAGCCACATCACCAAGGTATTTGGTTTCTATTCAAATTTCCTGGTATTTACTATTTTATTTACTTTATCACACATTTACCATGACATTTTGAGGGACGTGTATGTGTGAGCTTATACCGTATGACATCATTTTATATGTACTTAATTTTCGCTCAGTACTATGCGTGCCTTATCGTTGCTGTCAAATATATGTACCTTCTCCTATTCTATTCTCTCAAGTTTCCGCATTCCAAGATTATAGTTCTTTGTTTTCGCTATATCGTTACACAACCGTTTCATCTCACTCATACCTTTAGCTATTACACACGATTTAAACTCGCTATTTCATAACCTGAAAGCTAGCATATATAACTCATTGTCATAGTTTTATTTCCACACCTCGTGATAACTTAAGCAATGTAGAATTCGAACTGAAAGTATTTTAATGATGGATATGCTATAGAATCCTGTAAAGATATGATTTTCAGTATTCTCGGCTATTTAATAATACTCTGTTGAAAGTAGGTATTAGTCTGCAGATTTGAAGCGTTATAAATTAGAGACATTATCCCAATCGAATGACTCTTGAGTTAAAACCTTTTCTTGTTTTCTTCATCAAAAACTTTTTTCAATTTTGTGAGGAGAAATAAAAGGTAGAATAAATTGAAACTGAGTTTATTTGCAGAGGTTCATTTTATTTTAGGAGTGTTTTATGATAATTTTAACTATTATGATAGCACTTAGTCGTTAATATTTAACTAATACATTCTTTAATTTTATCACCTCACTAACTTGGAATATTTAATAATCATTTTAGTTATCGGAGAAATAAAACTCTTAGTTTAGCTTTGTTTAGTTTAGTTAGTGGATTTTTTAATTATTCAGGTTAGATATTATACATTTAAAAGAGATTACCTATGTCATAGCCAGTACTTAACTATATATAATATGCATAGACAATATAATTATTAGCAGTTAAAATATTTGTAAACAATCCATACAAATCATCATCATCATCATCATCAACAGCCTTTAATAGTCCACTGCTGGACATAGGCCTCTCCTTAGAAAAAAGGTTTTGGCCTACTATACCACGCTGGCCAGGCGGGTTGGTATAGGGTTTGTGTCAAGTATCCTATGTATATGTCCTGCGTTGTTTTGCGCCCTTAGTCGGTTCTTACGACACCCACGGGATGAATTGGGGTAGTGACATTTCGTATTCTTAATCCGTCACTACACGGACACCACAAATACTAATGTATAATATACATACTAATATTATAAATGCGAGAGTGTGCCTGTCTGTTTGTCTGTCTGTTACCTCTCCACGCTTAAAGCGCTAAAAAGATTTAGATAAAATTTGGTGTAGAGGCAGTCCCGGGAAAGGACATAGAATAGTTTTCATCCCGGCATTCACCCTTTAAGTGGGTGAAAAGAGGTGGAAAGTTTGTATGGGGAATCAATAACCGCTGAACCGATTTAGATAAAATTTGGTATGGAAATAGTTTAATTCTTGAGGAAGGACATAGGCTTTTTACCGCGATAAACAACATACAGGACACAGTTTAAGTATTAGAAAAGGATTTATAATAATTCTAATCCCCGAAATCATCCCTTAAGGGTGTACAAAGGGGCATGGAAATTTGTTAAGGGAATCAATAAAAAAGGAGTATAGAGTTTTATCATATAACTTCTCGTTAGAATATAGAATGTTTATGCATTTTTGACGAATTAGTTTTTAGGAAGTAAATAGAGGGGTAGAAGTTTGTATTGGGAGTCTCAAAAATCCATAACTTTTAAGTAAGGAATAAAACCCAATATCATTTTACTTTTCCTAAGATTTAAAGAATGTTACTGAAACTTTAGTAAAGCCCCTGTTACAAGTAGTTAGAAACGGTTCGAGTAGGACAAAAACGAACTAAATGCCATACACATTATAAATGTGTAATATCTATTTAAACTGGTTACTACTACATACAAGCGGCATTTTACTTTTATTTTTTACCTTATACGTATCATATACTTACGTTAAAGTGCTTATAAATTGACAGCAATGTGATTCCCAAATTAATGGCGATCTCATAGTAAGTGTACCTACACAGAACAGTAGCTTGGCCTTGGCACCCTTCAATTCTGCTATTTTATGTTAACGCACAAGCCACTGTCATTTCATTGCTCGCTATTGAGATGTCATTGACATCGGGAAAAATATCGGTATTCTACTAACATAAATTCACTCAATAGACTGTGGATGTAGTGACAGAAAAACAGCTGAAAGAATCTGGATGAAATTTGCCATAGAGATCAATTATAATGTGATATAGGCTAATTTTTTTCCCGAAAAATGTAGTATTCCCGTGGGATGTATAACAACGACCGCGGGTAGCACCGACGAGCACAGCTTGTAACTTATAAACAATGACCTCTCCCTCGCCTCTCCCTCACCCTCTGCTTATGTCATAACAGCTAAAAGATGAAGTGACGTTACAACTTTTGATAGTCGGTGTGAATATTCATAAGTTGATCTAGCTAACCAAATACTTAAGCAGAACTGTCCCAATCATCAGTGACTTGTTATTCTATTTCTATGCTATATTTACTAATGAGTTAACATGTAATAAATGTTAGTGTTAGCTTATGCCTTCATTTCATGTCTCTCATGAGCAAAACTTCGCTGAGATCATCTTGAAATAGTAAAATCTACCGAGCACTACTGGCATTTCTGCTCGAACACATATTCTACATTCTAGCTGTAGCTAGAATAAGTTAATAAATTACTATACACGACAAGAGGATTTAACATCCTTTGGGGTTTTATTTGTAAAGAAAAATGATTGTACCATTACAATAGATTTTATTTATGTTCTTTTTTTAACAAAACTGTTTAATTTCACATAAATAATTTATTTTCATTTACATGCAATATCTACCAGCCAACAATTAATTTTCATTTGTAATAATATTAGCAAGAAAACTTATTCACGTAACCTGTTTGGTAAAAAGTTGTTCTATTTTTCGAAAGTACACTTTACCAAATGTGAGAGTCTACATGACTTCAACATCGCAATCTCAGCGATGTAGTAGCAGTTCTCTGCATCATAATAAATGTATGTTTTCATTTTTCTTAAAGGCCAACAGGAAGACAAGTTCGTTGAAAAATGAACCCAGATTCAAGAATCCAAGCCACGACGTGTAATGTACTTTCACTATTCTATTCTATCTTTTATTCATTGTTTAAAAGTAAATAAAATTTTGCTGACAAAACTGCGGGTAAATATAAAAAGGGCCACAAAAGCCGTTGATCAAACAACCCTTACGGTTAAATCTTTTGATCGTATAGAGCATACGTCTGGAATAGCTTTTAGGAGATTTGTTAAATCCTTTTTAACTTACAGAATTATCAAGTAAGCTATAAGGGTGCCTCAGCGACTGCATTGGGTTCTAATCTCAAATAAAGTTTTTCTTTTCAAATTGTCGTCTTTTTCGGTCGTCGTTTTACAAGAAAAAAGCAATAATATTTATGCTGGAGACTGTTTATGTATTGTCATGGAATGTTTATGTGATTTTCACCTGTATTATGTGGCTTCAAATGTTAGTTTTATATTAAACAAGTTTAATTATTAAAGAAAACAGTTCCTACAGAGTGTCGTACATTGAAATCATATATCTAAATTTTAATGTTCTAAAGCATAAAAAAGTCGTCGACCTCATTCTTACTTCTTATAATTATATTTTTTTATGACGAATTGATCACAGTAGCATCAAGCTGTTTTATGAAAACGGCATAAGATAGATGTTTGTGAAAACATGTATGTTCACCTATGTCATAACAAGAACCGAAATTTATTCATCAGCATGCTATTTCTTTGACAGAGAATATCTAAAATATTCTCTAACGAAATTTGGTAGTTGATTGACGATAAAACGTTCATTCAAACGTCATATTATTGTAAGGTCATTAGGGTCATTTCGTCTGATTTATTCAAATGTCTCCTTTTTTATTTGATAAATTATCAATGTTAACTACTGACGTTTGAAAGTGTTGTACTCAAGTGGTGTACTACTCAATAAAAAATATTTGAGTTTTAGTTTGGAGACTTCAATTTGTTACTGCCTCAGTGGTGCAGTGGTAGCTTATGTGACTGTTGAGCTGATCTGATATCGGGTTCGATTCCAGAGTCAGACCAGATATTTGTATGATCTGCAAACATTTGTTTCGGAGTTATGATATTTTCTATGTATAGTATGTATTACAAAAAAAAGTATATAAGTATTCTCTCAGTCAATCTAGCTTTCATAGTACAAGCTCTGCTTAGTTTGAAACTAGATGGCGGTGTGTGACAAATATCTGAAAAATTATTATTATTATTTGTACTACGAGAACTATCTATCTATATTGTATTGTATTTGTATACTATCTTGCGTATATATCAATGCTAAATCAAAGTAACCGCCTTATTATTAATTTTTTATAGGATGGTTTTATGATCGACGAGCAGACAGGTCACTTGATAGTATTTGACTACCATCGCCCATGACCACCCGTAATTCAGAAGTAACAAGTACGTTAGATCATTCCTGTAAATTAAAGAGTAAACTGTCATCCTATTCATTGAACAAAATATAAATATCGTGTTATTTTTATTATATAATTACATTTCAGTTCAATTTTATTCAAAAGAAATACTATTCAAGACGAACAAGGTTTTAAAAAATATTTCATTAAGATTTTATTGAAGCTTTTCAAATCCAATGAAAGATATGTTTGGAAACTCTCATGATTAGGTTAAGTTAGAAAAATCTGTTGAATATTAATGTGTAAAAGCAAAGCTTTCAATGAAAATATAGATTTATTTGAAATCTCATATTCAAAATATAAAAAGACTTACCTATATACTGACTGACAAACATTATATTAATCACAAAGTATCAAGTAAAAACGGTGTTTTATTAACTTCTTAGATGTCCTCCTTACATTCTATTAATTAAAAGTGCATCCGTGTGGTGAAGGATTAAGATTACGGATACGAATACTAGTATTAGTCATAGTTCCATTTTGATTATATTAAATACATCACATACGTAAATACACTTATCATCACAGTAATATACAAATCATACAACATAACGGGATTTATTGTATCTCAATGCAAGTGCCTGTTTAAAAATAATATAGTTTTGCTTTATTTTCATGTATACTAAGGCTTTTAGTATTCGCTGTAGATTAATTTGAGTCTAGACACCGATGTACTCGTACAAAGATTCCAATTACTGACCTAATGAGTAGTAACAAGTATAAGAAAAAAAAACAATTTATACCTTCAATTAATCTGAGTTAGATTGTGAATGAATTGGAACTCTACTCGATCTAGCAGGTTTGGTAGAGGTGATACATGAGACAACTAAACCCCTGATACTCATAACTCTAAATTGCTCTCAAAGAGAAATGGAAGAATTTTCTCCATTTCATATATGCAATTTGGTGTGCAGCATGCAAAAGCACATAACTACAATAATGGTAGTATGTAGAGGTAAAACAAAATACTAAAATTTGAGAAAATTATAAAGTGACACAAAAATATGCTTATGCTTTCAATTTATGTTACTTGTTGTTATTTTTTTATGAATACAACTAATTTTATTACTCTTTTGTAGAGCTAAACTCTAATCTAGCGTTCTTATCTTCCGAGGTTTTCAATAATCTTTATTTGACCCGGATTCATTCCTTAACTCTACAACTTATACTTAATGTGTATACACTTTAACTTTACTGTTTGAATATTATTCAAACAGTAAAGTTATATTCTATTCTCAATGTCAAACATGATCTAATAATAACTTATACTTCTTAAAAGTAACAGAGAAATAAAATATGAAATACGGTATAAAATTATGTCTCATTTACTTCAAGGAATTCAGTAACTCGACGAAACTTTTGATGTCAGAGGCTATCTTCAAGTTTGATTTCGTAATTTATCTCAACCCGATGGACTGATTACTTTGAAGGATTCTGCATGACAATTGTAAATAAGTTAACCGCGTTACGTACCACTGCGAATATGTTATAACTATGCTCTCTTTGAATATCAGTTCTTGGCAAATCTAGTTTTATGTACTTCAGGCGGACATCATTTATTTGTCAGACTAATAAATAAATCCAATGTACATATACATGTACCTATACGTGTTTTTTTTTCTTTTGACGAATCTTTAAACCACATATTTTGCACTTTATTTCTAGACGATTTACAAAGTATCAGCAAAAAATATTCAAAGGGCTCGCGTTTTTAATTAGTTCATCCAGTAAGTACAGTCAGTTGGCCTTTAGCCACCGCGAATCGTTATCATTATCATGAGTGTTAAGCTGTTCTGTGTCCTTGTAGATGCGCTCATGACAAATTATCGTAATAATAATATTCTTGTTATTCGTGAGATATTTGTTTAGAAAAGTGTTGTTGTGTTAATAATTGTTGAGTCTTATTGCGTTCGTCATAATACAATGCATGAACAATTAATGTTAACGTGTGAGCAAGACTTCGTGTAGTAACGAGTCCCGCTAATTTTATTTTGAAAAGTGTTAATATTAGTTTGTGTGTGTAGTGAGTGTAAAACTGAGTACATTATGAGTCTTTTAGTTTTATTGGGTTATCGGTATCAACATCCATAATGCCATGAGTGTCCTTCATAGCCGCGGAATATCCTACCGAGATGTTAATGTGACTACATCAAAACGCATCTTTAGCTTTACGGATAAACCGAGGTATGGAATCAATCATGTATGACCTATATTGATTGATATTGATTTTAAAAAGCAAGTGAAGTAAGTGATTAGTACGTAATAAGAAAGAAAAGTTCGCCGGCTCATCGCTTTGATGTCGCCGACATTGCTACGCTAGCGTATACAGTGCAGCGACTCATGTTAACAAGTGGGTTCTAATTCGACAATATTGTACTGTATTTATTTTGTTATAAATTTGCGGTTCTGTAGTGTCGAACTACTTTTTTTTATATTAAACGACTTATATTGAACCGTGTTATCTATTATTTTATTTTTTGTCATAAGCTTTTATCTATTATTTTATTTTAGTAAGGCGAAATCATGATGAATCTTTTTGAAAATTTTGGTGTTTTTAAATAATTATCTGATGTTAAAAGTTATTATGTGTTTAATATTTTTGTTTTAATTATGGTTTCAAACTATATTTAGATCAATGAGAAATAGAAACTATCTGGTTAGGATTTAAAACAATTTTAAAAAGAGACTTCGAATAATGCGTTACTTTATTCCTCTTCTTTTTAGTAATCTGTGTTAGTATTTATAGTGTAATATTTCTGGTGTGTGAGCTAACATCTATACACACATAACATTCAAACCAAGATTTAGATGTCTAGTAAAAATATTTGGGTATTCATAATATCATAATAATAAATAAGGAAATGATTTGGGGTCGCTTTTAATGAGGTGACATATATAGTTGTAACAAAGCAAACCGCGTGTAGTATGTTAATACGTTAATTGAAATATATAATACGTTATATTATTTATAACAACACTATTATTATTTATTTAAAACATGGCCGTTAGCCAACATGAAATAAACTAAAATACTACACCTTAAAAAAAGGACAACACACTGCACAAAATCTTTACCAAAAGATAAGATGTTTATTGAAAACTGGAGCCAGCAAAATAAAAACTAGCACTCTAACCGAGAAAAAACCAAATTATTTGTTTCATAACACTCGCAATGTTATAAGCGTTTATAATATTATCTTTATAATTAAGTAAAAACAAAACAATGAATAATCGTTACTTCAAGATTTTTGTACTTTTAGTGTTTTTATTAAAATAAACAAATCAAAACATGAAAAGTATTAAAATAAAAAATTACACAAGAAATTATAATTTAATATCCTACAAGCTGATATTTATGAGTTATAGGTTATAAAAAATTGTGTGACCTACTTAAAGTCAATTTACAACACGTCATAAATTACACTGTTATTCAGAGGCTCAACACAAAAGTGAGCAATAAAATATAGTGGACACTCCAGAAACTTACATTGAAGAAGTAAGGGTAATCCAATATTTTCGGTCACTGATTATAGCCTATTTATAATCCTAACAGTACGCTTCAGAGGATTTTTCTATCTGTTTTTTAGTAGTTATTTGAAAAAGATGTTTGAAATTTTGAACAGAATTGTTATATTTTAAATCGATTTTATAAGTTTTTATAAGTTTATAAGAAGGTATGTGTCTGTTTATATTATTTACACCTCCAAATATTATTTCAATCTAACTTACATAAAATGTGAATAGACAGCTCGTAAATAAATGATATGGCTAGAAACGGATTAACCTAAGCAGAAATTGACAAATAATAAAAAAATTTATTAAGTATGTAAGAGTCAAGACGCTTGATATTACCTTTACTGAAATAACTGGTATTTTAACTGTAACACAATACCAAAATGTCAGTGTGGTGACGGATTAAGAACACGGAATGTCACCACCCCTATTCATTCCGTGGGTGTCCCGCTGGACAACAGCATTGCAAAGAGAAGGAAAACTTGACACAAACACAAACCCTGATGATGTGAGAATACTAGAATGTCTGAGCAGTCTGCTCTGAATACGTCCGCATTCACACAATATATCCACTTCTCTATCCGACATCTCTCAATTCAAAACAAGCTCTTATTTGTAATAGGTTATTCCTAACACGTTTCCGATATACACCGAACTCCATTATCCCTTATCGGGGAAGCTTACTATCTATGTATAACACAAACTATCTCACACTAACCGTCGGTTGTGGCTTTACCTCCGGCTAGCGGAGAGCCTACTTAATTTCTCATATACCTACAAACCCTTGTGATATAAAATGAAAATTGCTCTGGTACAATTTATAAGCTGACTATATTATGACGGGATTTGCAAAGAGCATATTGTTTGCAGCTAACTGCCAGTTGCGTACTTTATTTATTTTAACTTATATTCTATTTAGCTTTATTGGAGGACTGCAACTTTTCGTTAACATAGCAAAATAGTTCAAGATACAGATACAGTTCACGATATGCTCCAGCTTG
Organism: Arctia plantaginis; assembly: GCA_902825455.1. NCBI lineage: Eukaryota > Metazoa > Arthropoda > Insecta > Lepidoptera > Erebidae > Arctia > Arctia plantaginis. Next base: position 6,234,019 of record CADEBD010000857.1, on the reverse strand, counting down.
CAGTCCACAAAGCATACATTATTGCAATTTTTCTTTCCTCCTATTTGCCCTCCTATGTATTAAAATGTAATCTGGTAATTACTTACTTAATTTAAACTTTTCCCTTTCAATATATTTTAAATTTTCTCATGGTTATTTCCAGATGTGCTGGTTCAATTTATTATTTTATTACATTTTCTTCATTTGCATACATGGGTACGTATAGTGTAAAAATTGAATATGTCAGATTTGTTACGCAAAAAGTATTCCACAAACTGTTAGCTCAGCGCAGTTATGTCTTTGTAAGCCTCAACTCCATCCTAATAAACCGTAGCCTCGAAAGTTTAACGTTAGCCAAGGAAACCATTTCTTATTTACAAATACGCACAAACCAATTAAGTACGAGCATGTAAATTATATTGTAATGGAACAGAGGTTCATCTAAGTTAGTTAACTATTTAAATACACGTGGTAAATGTCTGGATTAAAATTAATCCGGATTTTAAATCAAGTAGTGAATACAGTTAAATATAAACTCTACTCAATGTCAATGTCTGCAATACTAGCTATCAATCAAATGTATGCAATACTAGCTATCATTATACCTAGTGTATTATATAAGGATATATCATAATATATTATGATAATAAAACTATGCAGTGAGCTTTTATTTTACAGTAATTTAATAATTTCTATAAGCTTTCACCAGCTTCGAAATCATCATCATGGGGTGCCATCCTCCATCCAAATGAAGTTTGGAGGTCAGCAGACGGTACACCTCTCGATCATGAGCGGCCTCCTTTAGTTGGCGATATCGCAGTCCGTTAATGGGCACACTTTTATACGATTGGTCACCTGACCTGTTAAAATTTTACCTCAGAGCCTTTCAATTGACTCTCCCCGATCAAAGCAACCTAGTAAGGTAGGAAAAGCTTTGTACGATGTGCAGTGCGGAAATAGGTACAGCCAGGCACTTACTGATAGGTTGTAAGGCGCTATTAGACCGGGGTTATTATTCACGTCGCCAAATAGCTTGGCGCATTTTTTGTAATACCCTTATTACAAAAAATACGCCAAGCTATAAGTTTATCATTGGCGAGAGCGAAAATAGGAATAACAACAAACATAGGAATTAACATCGCGTTTGTAAAGGAAGGCTTGTAGGCGCGTTTGTAAAACAGACTTCACAAAAGCCGTACTCAATTATAAATACCGACAGTGACTAGACATTATTAGTGGACACGTATGAAAATCATTACAGAATACAGGAGGATATCTGTGCCTCGGCTCCCAGACCGGCCATATTTATTTATGCAATGTTAATCAAGCACGTAGTACTAGTAGAACTCACGGTGCCGTGGGAAACGAATATCCGTAACGACCATGCTTTAAAAGAAAGAAGTACTTTGACTTAACCAATGAAATAACTAAAAATGGTTATGCCGTTGCGTTGTATGCCGTAGAAGTGGGTGCGAGGGGTATACCAGCTAAGTCCCTCTATAACGTGCTAAGCTCTTTTCTTTTAGTTAGTTTAGTTACACAGCAGACAATGGAGGTGACGCATTGCAAGGAGTACTCCCTAAACCAATACCGGGGGACAATTCCCAGGCGCTGTCGAAGTCGCATGTGTGTATCACGCGATGGGCCCGGCACCCGCACGATGAATCCTCTGAACGCTAAGAAATAGGTCTTTTTAAGCCAAATTTTTAATACACGAAAAAAGATTTGGGATTAATTTTGATGGTATGTTAATGTACAATTTTAAATCTCTTAAAGATATAATTTTCTATTTTACCAAAATTATATAAATATAGTTAATTTTCGACACAAAGGAGTATAATCATGATCTTGTATTGATAAGTTTGAATAACAGTATTGAGTGAAGAGACAGCAATACTCGTAAAGTCGTCGAAGCGTTAATGTTCTTCACTCGCTCGCTTTTCGCTTTGATGGAAAGACAGAAAAAAGTCTTTTTGTTCCAGATTGGAAATAATCCATACGTTTCTAAAGTTTTTAACATGGGAATATTTAGGAAAGTAACGCTGGTTTAGCAAAGAACATAGAATTCGTGAAGATAAATCTCTAATACATTGAAGCTTTTTCCAACATCATTTTATGGCCATCGCTTATGACTGTAAAAATGGCAATGGATGTCTAATATCTTGAAAAAAACTGCAAAAACCGTAGATAGCTTATTTGACACACGCATAAACTAAAATATTATGAAGAAACAAGTGTTTAAAACTTGTTTTTCCATCTTAGTTGTATCTCGGGGCATAAATCTAGCACTATAAATGAGGATAATATTCGAGACCAATGAATTGACTCTTAAAAACTTTATTGTATAACTGCAAATTTCATGGATCACAGGACCCCACTTAGCCCTGATTTGTTGCACTGATGACCTTGGACTCACATCCATGTAAATTATAAATATTTTTAGAATAAAATAGTGACAACACAACAACCCGATTCAAGAATATTAATAGCTGTATAAACATATTTTGTTTTGCTATTGCGATTTATATAGTAAAAAGTAGAAACAACACAAATGGGCATAAAACTACTTTACAGTTGTATTACTCAATTCCAGTTTAATTTTCCAACAATTGTGCTTCTTTAATCTTTAAATATATTTATGGAAGGACAGAATCGTGTTTTACGTAAAATCTATCTTTTGAAACACCATGTAACTGTTCTAATTAAAGTTCAAACTAGATGATGCGTCAGTATCTATCACACAGTTTTTACCAGCTCAGTCATCGTCGTTTAACAAATTATAATAATAAAATATAACCTCACTCATCTCATACTCGGCCGTCTGATCCCAAACGGCAGAGCCTCTGCTTTTGTGACCAAACTGTGACTTTCATTTATATATAAATAGAATCAAATATTGTAAACCACATATTAACTTAAAATAGGTCAGCTGTGTCTCGTTTAATTGTATGGTGAATAAATATTTTTAGTATTCTATTTATTACATTTAAATTATATACATATCGATTACATTTTTAAATGTATAACAAAGGGAAAATATATATTATTACTTGATGTCAAAGTAAGCACAATCTTATCATGTTCAGTGCTTCCTAAACTATACACAATAAGAACTACCAAGATCAGAATTACCACACTTTCATATTATTGGCTTTGTTAATGATGAAATCAGCCATTTAAGACTTTGTACACCTTCAAATAGCCCAATACTGCTAACTTAATGCTATAAAGTCTAGTAAAAGCAATAACATTAGAACGTTTGGATTAGTCTTAGCTAAAGCAGTTTTCATTCGCTTAAGTAATCAAAGATTGTCATCTCTTATAAACTTGATGAAAAGTGTGAATCATTCGATGAATTAGAAAAAAAACGATTAAAGGGCTTCATACAACTCAGCAAATTTAATGTTGAGTAGAACATTTTCAGTTTTAATAGCTCGATGAAAGTTTAACCACTTATGCTTGTTACATGCACATAACATTTGTGTAATCTATACCTAAAAATTCTGTAGGTGTTTTTATTATAAAATAGAAATTTTTACATATGTTAGAAAAATAATATAAATTTATCTGGATCTTTCCATTATATGGAGACAAAGTTAAGCTTAGAGCGCAGCTCTGGATGATTGTATCAGGGTAGCGGCCGTGGTAAGTATGGACCAAAGCGAAGAGTGACCCGCGCCGCGATTGCTCCGAAGTGAAACGGTTGTAGTCTTGGTGGGAGAGAAGACGGTATCGCGTGACAATATCTATGAATAATTTAATTAAATAAGACTTTATTAATATTACATATTGTAAAAAAAAAGAAACGTTATTTCGTTTAACGTTAAAAGTTATTTCTTTAGATTTCTCAGTATTCAAATGATTTTTTTTAATAGTCAAAGCGGTTTGAACTGATCATTTACTATTAGTCGATATGCCACAGCCCTGTTTTATATGTACTAGAGATCGCATCGACCATTTTGAATGTGTTATTTTATTTCAAAGTACGAGCATAACTCCTAAAGAATGTATGGTCACAGAAAACAAAACATGAGGCGCAAAAGCACACGGACAACAGATTTATGTACTTATATTGTAACATTAATGTGAATTGAGAATTATAAAAAAGGTGTAAGATATCATCAGTAGGCCAAATTAACAATTTCGTAAGTAATACTAAATACTCTACACTTATATGCATGTATTTAGGAACTTTAGTGAATTATGTATGTATGTAACACGAAATGTCACGCAGTGGCAACCCGTCCGGAAACTGAATATTAATGCCTCAGTTGCTTTGGCCCCTTTACTTCGTAATTCTAATTCTTAAACTAGTAATGTAACAAATAGGCATATTGCCTATGAGATAGACAGTGGTTACTGTTAGTACATAATTTAACGAACAAAATTATGGCGTTAGTTAAGATAGTTGTCGATCAATTTAATCAGCCTATTGCAGTTCAATGCTGGACATATATGGATCTCTTCTTATAATATTTCGGACACAACGTCTCTTCTTATGTATTCCAACTTCTTGTTCCAATCTATTCTAGCTATCTTCATGAGATCCTTAGTCCATTTAGATGTAGATGAAAATAAATTACATGAAATTAAGCCTTAGATCTTAAAATAAAGTCAGACATCTTAGATTTACATTTGTACTTTTCATATACTTTAGTACTTCGTATGTGAGTTTTTTTTTTTGTGATTATGAAGAAAATATGTACAGTTGTGCAAAAGCTCTTTACATCGTTTTATTCGTACCAATCGGAAACCCATCTTAGACTTACAATTGTGCTTTCCATACACATTGGTACTTCATATTTAAGAAAAATTTGGTCATAATGGTAAAAGTACGTACAGTTGAGTAACCTAATCGGAAACGTTTTATCCTCAAATTACAGAAAGTAAGCGAATGTTTCTTACTGACGAATTCAAATACCTTTTTAGGCATCTTGTAAACCTTTCCGCAAATTATGTATAAAGCTTATTTTGGCAACTAAATTGTGTGAAATCTGATTTAAAATGACAATAAATGAATTTCGACTTTTGAGAATTTCATAAACTTTGCTATCTGAGTTTCATCAGTCAGGTACGAATCGAACTCGTGCGCCGAGGGTTCCGTAGCTACCCAGAATGTACGTAGATTTTTCACAAAAATTTGTAAGTACCAAAATTAATCTTCATTTTCAACTATTTTATTTTTTGGAATTATTCCGTTATTTGTGCTGTAAGACGTTTCTTTCGACAGTTCTAGGTCAACGGGAACTACCATATAGGTTTTCGACCCAAATCCTATAGGGTACTTCCGGTTGACCTAGAACTGTCAAATTTAGTTAAAAGCAAGGTCTTACCGCACAAGTAAAGAGAAAATTCTAAAAAATAAAAAAAGTTGAAAATTAAGGTAAATTTTGGTACTTAGCACCTTCATTTTTATACACCTAATAGAGACCATAGACCTCAGTATCTGGTATAAATTTCAACTTGCTAGGTCTACCCGTGCCTGAGAAAATTTTCGCTAAAAGAGTAATCGGTATGCCGTATGAATTAGTCAAACAACTACAATTCAATCAGAAATTGTTTTTCCTGTCTTACTTACTGGCGCTAAGCCATGGCAAAAGACCCAAGCAGCCAGCATTCAGAACGAAAGACTTTTGACTTTTTTTCTCTATTTTTTTTATCCCTGGAAAACGAGTGAACAAGTCTTCTGATGGTAAATAACAACAAACAGTGTAACAATTAAATTATGTTCACAAAGAACTGAGATCATGATAAGGATAGTGATAGAAGAATGCAAAAGGGATAGTCAGTACACGGTGCTCTACATACTTTTGTAAAAATTCACTTGAGTACGAGTAATTCAACGATGAATAACATACGAACTAGAAGAATATAAATTACACCATACATGGTTTGCGTTGTGCATTGTTCTTCACAATTTCATTCAAATTTTTGTTTCAAAATCCAAAAGTGCCCCAAATAAGTTGAAAAATAAAAACAATGTTTTCAATTTTCTTGGCAGGTGAGGGGCGAGCGTAATGCGCCTTCGCCTGTGATGACTCTAATATGCAGTGGGACGGCCTCTACTTCGTGTTTCTAGCGTTATGCTGCCTTCATACTGCATCTGGTAAATATATATCAACGTTCTTTATGTATGCATTTATAAATAAATATTGAACTAAAATAACTGCTTAATGAATAGACTAAACTAAATAAATAAATTAATATTTATATAACACAAAGTCTTAGATGCATAGCAAATTGCTTATTCACTGTTTGCGACACTATCCAATAAAGTAAAACTAAAGATTTTAGATTGTGCACTATGAGAACTTATTAGAACTTTCGGCGGCACGCAATTACATTATTTTCTGAACTAACAGACTAAAAGATTTCAGCAGACGTTCTGAAGTTATTTCATGGTCAAGTTACTAATTTTTTTTAGTATTAAGATATATCTGTATTTATTCATATTACGGACCACTTTCATAATTGTATATTAGTTTGAATTTAGTGACAGTTTTAAGGAGTGGGTTCGTCCAACATTAGAGTGATATGGCTATAATAAGTTGAAATAAAATATTTTTACTACCTGTACTCCCCGTATATCTGTCCTTATGTATATAATACTATTTAAGAACTAGCTGACCCGGCAAACGTTGTTTTGCAGTATACATTATTTCAAGGAAATATTGAAAAAAAAAATTAGGGGTGGGTCACCCTTGTCACTTAGGGGTATGAAATATAGATGTTGGCCGATTCTCAGACCTACCCGATGTGCAAACAAAATTTCATAAAAAACTGGCCAGCCGTTTCGGAGAAGTATGGTAACTAACATTCTGACACGAGAATTTTATATATAAGAAGAAGCAGGAAGGCAAAGAAGCAGGAAGACAAAGCTCAAATACTCGATATTATCATTTTTTAAAAGAGAACCTTCACACTAGGATTATATTCATGAAACGGAAACCCAGACTCAGAACAGTAATTTGTGGATCACACAAACTGTTGTCCCATGTAGAAACGAACCCACAACACTTATCGCAGTAGGATGCGGCGAGGCTATCGCTTAAACCACTACGCTACACTACGCCACTGCAGTCTGTTGATCTTATCAAATATGTACTTGGAAAATACGCAATAAAGCAATAAAATCCTGTTAGATGTTGTCGTGTCACACATTCAACCAACTCAATTATTTTGTAAAGTAGGAATACCTGTAAGTACTTCTTCTCGGTTGTATGCTTCATGGCTGATGGTCGTAGCCGTTCTGAATTGTTTTAGTGACCTCAGCCACCAGCTGTCTCCACACTGTCTGGCCTGCCGCTGTTCTGAGCGCGGCAGTTAATAGGTGTCCCGTCAGTGTTGTGATCTGATCAGACCGATGGGTGCCGATCGAGAGGTTTTATCCTTTTTCTTTTCCAACTACTACCAGATTGTTTTTCTTTTCCAACTACTACCAGATTGTCAAGATTATTGGACTGGCTCCCGGCTATATGGCCAAAGTAGTCTAGCACTCCCTGGTAGCAAGTTGTTGACAGTCTGATCTTTACGTTAAGTTGTTTCAAGACTGATGCGTTCGTTCTCTTGGTCGTCCACGGTTGGACTTTAGACAAGATAGTTAAGTTAAAATATTTCCTTCCTAATACAATCTATAAAACTGCAATATATTCAGTTAGAGAATATTCATAAATACATCAGACTTGTCCATTACGTAACGATTTGACATGGGTTAACCACTTTGGACCCTAGAAAAAATATTGCAGAAGGCAATATTTTAAATCATAACAGCATTAAATTCAGATACAAGACCTTTTATGTAATAACGCAGATTCTTTGTATACAACATTTTTTTCGGTTTTGGGTGAAAGAGTCTGCCTCTGTTTTTTATATCGATAGCACTCGATCGATCTGCAAAATTAAGTATGTTTGTAAAACAAACAGTAACGTACTTCAGTGCTGGAATTTTTATCTGTACTGTCTTTACAATAACGATAGTACTACACATTTTTGTAAACTTTGTATATTGTACAAATGTAGTATTGTGTATGTAAATGTAGCATTAGCAAAGGAACACAATATATACAGAAAAAAAAAACGCACATGTGGTGTCCATTCAGTTACATTTTCTCGAATCTCTTCAAAAAAAGCAAAAATCATCCGCCTGCGAACTAATCCAAAGATCCCCGAGTGCTCCCGATTGATACGGTTCGCAACGCTCTCAATAGCGTTCATAAAATAACAAGTAGGTACTTACATATTCTTATATATTACACTACTAAATTATTACGTGAATAATATTTGTTTTCAAATAAAATGCCTTACAGGCATCATAATGATAAGTATGAATATGAACTATTGTTATTCTATATATTAATACGTAAAGAAAATCCTTGGCACCCCTTTTTCAACAAATATGATGTTCGAGAGTATTTCATATTTTGAATATACAGAATGCTAAAATTTTATGTAGTAAAAACTTAAAATATCGAAAAATGACTATTTACAATCATAGGTAGTATATATTTACCAGTATACTCGTATATTTTTACCTTTCATGGAATAAAAATCGATAAAATGACATTTCAAATTAAACTATTCAATTAAATAAAACAAGATACTGAAAGTATTCGGACTTTGGCTGCCAGGCGATCTCTAGTTCTATGAAGAACGATTTACGATTAAGATATGTTGCTACTGTTGATAGTTGTGTTGGAAATAATCAGTATGTTTTAAAGTTTTAGTTTTATTTAAGTTTATTTTTCGCGTTTGGCTGTATCATGGACATTGCCTAGTAGTTGGCGTGAATGTGCATATGAAACCGTGTACTTCTTACGGGTAATAAAAGCATATTATTCAGTTGATATTTATTGTTTATTTCAAATTCGAACGAGGGTCGTGTAAATTATCGCGCGTCACAATCCTCACTGTTGTGTCCCATTCTTCTTCGCAACAAATTCTTTTAGTTTCAATAATAGAGTGGTAATTATAATTTATACTTGGCATACCAAAATGTATCTCACGATTCGGTTATCATCGGCTGTCTGAATAGTTCGGTCTCATACATGAAAGTTGCTAGTATTTGCAATTTACAGCAAAGTATAATTATATGTTTTGATATTAGTATCTTCAATTGATATTAATGTTTTAGTTTTACAAAGCAATTCTTCTTCTCTCTTCTTTCTTTTAAAAATACTACCATCTAAAGGCGTCATTAAAACAGAAACCTAAGTATTCTTCAATAATTTATTTCCACTGGGATGCTAACATCAATATAACCTATAACACCACAAGAAAACTGTCAGTGTGTTTTCGTTGGGTTTTACATAATATATACCTTTTAATGCAATTTTATTGACGTATGCTTCTTTTTACGTTATTTTTCTTTAATCTTAAACCGTCTTAGTTGAATTTTTTTATATTATTGGTTAATGAAAGATCCAGAAATCGTAATGAAAATAAAATATGGGATTGTAAGTGTAATCTCAGTATCAAGCCAATCCTAAGCACTTCTTCTTTTTAAGCAAGTAATTGCTTTGTGCAGAACCGTTGCGCTTTCCTGAAGATTATCGACTAAATATCATTCGGAGGCGTCGGAGCGATGAGAAAGACAGTCTCGCTTTGTCCAGAGAAATATTCAAAAACATCACCAAGCAACTCCGCGAAAATATCAAGCGTGAAGGAGCGACTGACAGAAACGATCATTTGTTACAGAGTGAGTATCGATTTTCGCGTCTGCTGTGTAGGTTCTCGATCCTTGATGTTCTCACTTTAACTAGGAAAATACATTAACCCTATCTTATTAAAGAAGTTTCGACTCACTTCTAAATTTATCTTATAATTAAAGATACAAATTGTTTGTTGATTTAAAACAGGTTAAGCAAATGTTATTTCGAAGCGGGTTCTTTCTATTACCTGTCGTACGCAGACATCTTATTAACCAAGTTTTAATTATCATTAATTATTTTGTAATTTTGTTTTTTTTTTAATGTAAATAAAATTCTATTTACTAAAAAAGATTTATTACAATGATTAATGGATTGTCATAATTTCATAAAATACTGCGAATTAGATATGTTAGTAGCAAGTATAACTCCTGAGAGAGGCAGTTGTGGTTAAATATTTAAACTGGACATCATTTTATTTCTAAGAAACGATTATAGTTAATATAAGTGTTTATCATCCACCACTGTCGTCTAATAAATTCCTACAAAATATTTATTTGTAACTATACAACTAGAATCGTAATTAAAATCTACCGCGATCCTTGTCGGAGTAATTTACGTCTTTTTGTATAAATTAACCATAGCACTACAATAAAACAATTTAGTTTCCTAAAGTTTGAGCAGATAAAATTCTGCTCTCCTTTCTCTGTACGTTACTTTGCAAAGTGAAAGCAAAAACTTTCTGAAGAAATTAAGATAAAACGATCACTAATTAAGTTGATTTAAAATAACAAATATAAAGTTTAATTATTAAAATAAGTTTCCTTACTGTGCAATGTGTGTTTAATATTTTTGTTACAAGCAACGATTTTGAAATTATTCATCAGTGCTATGAGCTTTACTTGCCTTTTTAGTTGAGCCAATTGCCTGCTTAGAACCTAAAAGTATTTTTCAAAATTTCTTTAGTAGCTTATTTGTTAGCAATGAAACTAATTTATTACAATTGAAATGTGATTTAATCTTCCATTTTAAATCAAAAATGATATTTTGACAGACAAGCCAGAGGAGACACGTCCGTATGTCCCGTATCAGAGTTACCACGATCATCACCACGAGCACCACTGGGGCCCGTACTTCGAGGAGGAGAAGTATACTCAAGTGACGGCTCACGTTGGGGCAGAAGCCCTTTTGAACTGTAGAGTGGTCATGCTTAAAGATAAAACGGTAATTTTCTGCTACCACTTATAACATCGTTCAAGATATTCCAATTTGTAGCTCCAAAGAGCCACAAATTGTGTGCTACAAATTATGTCTCCAAATTACATATTCTGTATCAAAACCTATAATAATTTTTACTTATAATAAGCTATGGTAAGCTGTAGTAGGCGGTGTCTGAGTCTTTAAAAGCTTTTAAAATTATTTATTGATTCTTGATGGCCACAACAAGGTCAGTGTCGTTAATTTTCAAGGCAATTTACGATATTGAACATTACTATTTTATTTTACACAATTTCTGTTCTGTTTTATATCATTAATAAAATTGTAATTATTATGGCTTGAAAATATTAAGTAATGTGTTAAAAGCTAAGTTATTTAGATTTACATAATTTTAAGTTTTTAGATTTCCATTTCTATTTTTTACAAATATTTTAATTCTGACAAGTAAATTTTCTTACAGGTCATGTGGTTGCGAAACACAACGGAATCAGCACAACTTCTGACTGTAGGACCAGCGCTGTACGCTGGAGATAATAGGATAGCTGTTAAGTTTCAATATCCTAACAATTGGAGGCTCAGCATGAATCCAGTGAAATTTTCTGACGCGGGTCACTACATGTGCCAAATATCCACACACCCACCCAGAACAATATTTACAAACCTGACTGTTCTTCGTAAGTAAACATTACAAATCTACGTCCAGATCACGTGAATTATAAATTATAAATCAGCGAATAAATAAGTTGTCTAACTGAAATAATTAAATTCCTCAGCTTTACTGACCTTAGATATATTTTTAAATATGAAAATATCTTTGACATTGAAGTATGTTTTTCACTTTATATTGCTACACAATAATTTTACGATTTATTATTTACGATTAATTATTTACTCGTTAGTTTATTCTCCTTCGTTTATTTTAAACTAACATATCTGACATGGTTTATATGGTATAATCATTTTTGTACATTATAATGGTTTTTTGATTTGGTTAATTAAATAAACTCAAACGATTCACTCAAATCAATATGAAATAATGAAATAAAAATAATAATAATAAATATATAAGATTTTCTATCGAAGTTTACAAATCTATCATAATTGCTTAATACGCGAATGGTACAATAAAGCATTAAATAATTATTATCAATACAACTAAACCTGACTCGTAAACTAACTGACGTACAAAGCGTAAAGTCAATACAAAATTAGTGCACATAAATTATGAAACTAAATGAATAAAAAGATAATAAAACGTGAGCCCGTTAATTTTATTTATTGACACTGTTAAAAACAAATGAATATTGCGGTAACTCACATAAATCAACGTTGTTTTTATTAAAGGAGTTTGTTTTTTTTCCGCTTTCAACTTTATCTAAATTACTTACCTAATAAGAAACTAACAGCGACTACTTAAAAGAAAATCATTTTCAGACAGAGCCAGGAACATAGTATTTTTGTACTTTTGCCGAAAATTAAAAAGACAAGTGCTTTCAAAAATATATTAAGAGTACCTACGTGTATCTGACTCCCAAAGGGTCTCTAAATTCAATAGAGGGACATCGCTTTCGTTGGAAGTAGAATCAGTATCAGCACTTGAGTTTTGTAACAAAATATTTAGATCAAGTGAAATTTAGAGATATTTTTCTGTTTTTTTTTATGTTAGGAGTATTTTTATTTATTGGTCCTCGTGGTAATATTTACATATTGTCAAACGAGACTTATGTAGGTATATCTGATATATTAGTATAAACTTAGGTACATACAATTCAAATGAAACTTCATTTTTCAGCTCCTGTTATAACAATAAATGGTGACGACACTCACGATACAAAAGACAGATTTTACAAAGCTGGTAGTTCTATAAAATTGTCTTGTATCATATCAGAGTTATACGCGTCATCGTTACCTACAAAAGCACCTCGAGCCACGCCCCTGCCACCAACTACTCCACCAACGACCACCACCACAGAATTAACTACAAAAATGAGTACAATATTCAATAGAATAGATATTATGATGAATAAGAGTTGGAGCGTTGAGACAACAACGATTACTTCAACAGTAAGCTTAAGTACTACTACTAAAAAAGTACCAGAATTAAAAACCACGACTGAGTCGACGACAGCAAAGCCGACAGAGCCGCCTGTCGAAAACAATATTTATGGATTAATTTGGAAGAAACAAGGCAAAGAGTTTTTTGATAACGTTACTTGGCGGAATATGAGGTAAGATTTTGTAACTTTTTGTTTCCACATTTTCATTATCATTTATTTGTAGATTCCTCTTTCTGAATTTTTATAATTTTCAATACCCTTCCTAAATTTTCATTCCAAGATTTTATTCCTAAATATCTAGACAACATTATACACAATTTTATTGAGTTCTTTTGTAGTTTAAGTATACTTGAATAACTGTGCTATGTTTTAAAAATAGTATAGTATATACTCATAGATATAGTACTTTATCATCATCATCATCAGCCTATCGCAGTCCACTGCTGGACATAGGCCTCTCCGATTGCACGCCACTTAGATCGATTTTGGGCTTCTCGCATCCAGTGTCTTACAATGTTTAAATCAATGTGTACTTTGACATTCGATAATCCACTTATTGCAGTTTGGACTTACAGTTCACAGAATAAAATCGCCATTTGAGACCTCGTTAATGCGTAGAAAATCTGTTAGCTATTGAATATTTGATCCTCTTTTAAGAGTTTGTGAAGAATATTGTTTATTATGTTTCGCCAGCGACTTCACTGTAGAACAGTGTCATTTTCTGGATAAAAGACACCTCATGTCCTTTTCTGTACATCTTACAATGTGTAGTAGCTAGTGCCTCCTACTATGAGGCTGGATCCCTCAGGTGGCTTCCTCCGAGGCCCATGAAAGAATAAGGTCTCGGATTTGTGCAGAACCACCTCGAGACCCAGCCGCCGGATCTGCTCAATGACTTGGGCAACCCCAGGCGTAGCCCTCAATGTTGAATCACGGTGCGTCTTGCCGTACGCCGTCACGAGTGTGTTGTCCGCGTAGCACATGACGGCGACACTATGCAAGTAGGCACTACATAGTCGTAGCCGATGTTCCACAAGAGTGACCCTAACACCGACCCCTGTGGAACACCGCACGACATTTCACATCTACCGAGACCTACTTGGGTAGACAACGGCTCTCTTCGACAAATATTCCCCGACGTGCCCCGAAATGCGGCGGAGGTAGAGAGGCACTTCGTGATACAAGAGCGCCTCCATGATGCAATTGCAGGGCAATGTCCAAGGTTGTTGGCGATGTCCAAGGACACCGCCAATGCCACTTTGCCCCAGGAAGATTGACTTAACACAGGTGTCCTGTGAGACCGTATTTTCACTCCGGTCGAACAGACTCATAGTCATGACTCTCCTAATGTAAAAGTGATGAAAATTGGCATTATAATATTAGTATGAATAGGACAAAGTTTTAAGAAATAATTATTGTTTCGAAATGGATGTATTTGATAATTTAAAAGAATCTTGCCTTTCAGTGCCACGATTAGTGTTGCATCAGCATCACAGAATGATAGTGGGACGTACTCATGCCACTTGCAAAATCACTCCCAAGTTACTATTAATGTACATGTACTGATTGGTAAGTTTTATTAAATTAATTATAAAATTATTAAGCTCTAGATTGCTATATTTCCATCAAAATTATATAATTTGTTAATGAACAGCTGAAGTTGAAGCTGAAGGCTGAATAGTTTGAAATATTTAAGGTTTTGTGTTTAACTTTGATTAAAATGTAATTTATTGTTAGGTATTTTTCAGGTATGAGTAATCTAACTTAATTCATTTGGACTTACAACAAAGAAATTATACTACATCTTAAAAATTCCATTAAATAGAGAATATTCAAATACAATTTAACACCAAACTATTTTTTTTAAATAAACTAACTTTAACATAGTTTCGGTCAACTTGAATATATTATTATATATACTAATAACACTAATAAATAATAATTATATTATACTAACATTTTTTATAGTTTTTTTACATTATTTTAAAGAAAGAAATTTTAATAATACACAATTTACTAAGCATTTATCGTATGCTTAGAAATCAACTAATAACACCTAGATGCCATGTATATTGCTTTCTATAAAAACAAAAACTTATAATTTGTACCTAACATTTTATTCGGTACTCATATCTACAGTGTAAATATTATGTATACTCGTATTAAAAGCGTAGATAGCGCACAAACACATCGTTTCCCTCTCTGCCTCAAAAGCCTTTTATTTATGCGAAATATTTTTCTTTTGGTTAACATTTTCCTACCAAATATAATAAAATTATTGAAATATATTGATAACATTAACAATGTATGTGTTATTTTTATCAGGCGAAAATCAGGCCGCGGTACAACACAATACGGGGAACAAAGGAACACTTTTTTGGCAACCACAAGACTTAACTTTCGTGTCTCTTGCGGCTTTAATATTGTTTTATCCATGAATGTAAAAAAAAATATGTGAAAAAATGATCAAATATGCGATTATAATTAAGACAAATATTACAGAAATGTTTTCTTAAATCGTGTTTCCAAAAGATATTTATTGAAAATTTGCTGCAAATCATTTCGAGTTATTTAAATTTAGATAAGATAAAGTAAAATGTAAAACGCGACGCATGACGTATTTATTGTAGAAACAAAACAAGATAATGTTCTAAATCTGTCGTAAAATACAATCATATACGGTTTTTTTAAATACTCATTAAGAAATTCAAAGATGAAATTCTATGGTGATGAGCTCTTTGTTTACAAACGATTACCAATTTGTTAATACATTGCATAAAATGCTCACAAAAAAAACGCACATTGCTGAGCGAAATAACGCTCCACCAATCAAATTATTACATTAATACTCGTATGTTCGTTCTCCTTTTGATATTTGCATCAAATACCCCTGATTCAAAACCATCTAATAATTGATCTACTTTAAGAATGAGAAAGATTAATTTCTTTCATTTTTACATAGTAGAACGGCGGGCCTTATGAATTATTTTTATGGTTGGGGATTATAATTAACTTTACTGTATAATTTGATGAAGTATTACACAAAGTGTATTAATGTAGTTATAATTGTAAATAATTAATTCATCAAAAGTAAAACTATGTATAAGATCCGTATAACATCTGTAGACTATTATATTAACGTGTATTTTATTACGAAATGTACAGTCGACGCTATTGATCTCTTACTATAAGATATAGATGATACCTTTCTTGTTTGTATTATAAATAGGAACAAAATCAGGCGAAGCCGAAACAGAACATTAATGTTTAAGATATTTTATATGTTGTTGCACATTTTTGTTAATAATACACAAGTTTTTGCTCTGTAAACAAAAAAAAAGACTATATGTATTAAATGACTGTAAAACTATAAATTAAAAATTAACATATACTTAACAAAATGCTTTTTATTTATGACAGCCCTGTCTTATTGGTATTTGGTAGAACTTGTGATGCCATCATTTAAATGGTCAATAAATAGCTTGTGACGATTCTACATACCGCTGTAACTAGAAGTTGAGCATTCCGTAAGAATTTCACATTTCAGAGGGCTTATTGTAAGTTTAATTGAATTCTACTCGATCGTCGCGGTAACCGCGTTCGGCGTTATGATTGGCCTGAACTAAACTCTTCAACAATCACAACACCGAACTTACACTAGTGTTATACCTCTCTGGTGTTATACCTCTTAATATATCGCGGTCCATCATACAAAATCATTTATGTCCACAAAAATTACTGGTTATGGCAATGGCAATCAGTAACAGTTGTGAAAATAGCCAGTGGCTTCTGTTCCGATTTTCAGGCAGTGCACTTAAAAAGTATTCGAATATACATTTTACGCGATTGCACTAATTACACATATTATTAAAAAAAACTATTTTAATGTAAAAAAAAGGAGAAAACCATTTGACCTTCCAAGGTTATCACTTGTCCGCGGCCATTTCGAGACACAGCTGGCCTCATATCACAATGGATATAAATGGACGACTGTACTCCTCTTTGTAATATACGAGTATAAGTCTTTTATACATATGTGTACAATGCTTTCAACTAAATTGGTAACCCTAGAAACCTTTACACCAATTTGCGTACTTTCAAAGATCGCCGTCATACATTCCAGCAATATTGCCGTGCAAAAAAAAATGTATAACCTTTTACTAGGGTCGGTAGTTCATCTACGAAAACACTTTTCTGAATGAACCCTTTGAAAGCGTCTTATGAAATGTGATATACTGAGATTTGTATTATACGTAGTGATTCGAAGCGGACGATATTATCTTCAGCTTCCAGTGAGAAAATGGGATAGGGCGTCGACGATGTAGAAAATCAATTATATAGCTGACTTCAGATTATAATAAAGAAAGTGGTGTTGATGTTTCTATTAGCAGCAAATTGCTTTTACTGATATCATCTTCAAATTGTTATTTAAGTAAATAATGGTTATTGATTTATTAGGTATTTGAAAAGTTACGAAGGCACATTGAAGTTTAGAAGATTCAGTAAAAATACTATTGTATTTTATCAAAATATTAAGTGTACGGTTGCGCTGTATTTTAGTGGTAGTCTATACTGGATTGAGGCAAATATTTACGGGATCCAAAGGTAATGTTTTTGATTTGAATGCATTTTCTATCTATTACCTACTAATAAAAGCTTTGCGGTATAACGACGGTCAATTTAGAGAATTTACATTGTCCGCGAAACACTTTTGGTAACATATTCGATGTTAAATGTATCGAATAAATATATTAGAATTAGCCGAACAACTAATGATCATTGGAGTAAATGAGTCCTAAAATAGACTACGAATTTAGTATATACTACACATTGTTAAATAACTAAAACTATGAATCGATTAATTAAAGATTTGAAGATAACTGGGATTTGTAGGACGCGAAAGGCGGAGGACTGGTTCATATTTGGTACCACTTTTGTCCAGCAGTGAATAGCAATTTTCTTATCGATTAATATCATCGTTATCAGCCTATCGCAGTCTGGACATAGGCCTCTGTAATGGCACCTTACTTAGAAGGACCCTCGACTAAATGTCGAAGATCGATCAATAACGATAACGCCATTGATTTATATATTGGAACATTATGCAAGTTTTAGAATATCTTTAAAGTTAATGTTAATGTTACATAATAGATTCCGATCTTTAACAAACATAAGAAATCTGTCACAACAAGCTTCAATAAAACAGGGTACGTTATTATAATTAAAAAATGTGCATTTGTACAAGCTCAATGTGAAAAAGGTTAAACAATAAATGTTTACTTTACAGATTTTGCAATATTGATGCACAAAGTAGTAGAGTGTAGTCTTCCAAACTGTTAGGGAGCTCTGCAAGAGCTTTAGTAAGTGTAAACATTGTTTTTAATGTCTGTAATAAAAACCAATGGCTTTCAGAATGTTTCGCGGCTTAGCTAAAGCTTACTCGTATCTTTGATGTCTGTTAAACTGCTTGGTGTACTACGATAATAATATCATCTATAAAATACAAATAAACCTAGAATATATAATATTTTGAACTTTACGATAGAAGAGAAGAATACTTTTGGTTAATGTAATAAAGTACATAAATTTCTTCAACTCATATATTAAATACTATTTGCCGTATAATGAATTGCTTGTTAAATGTAACCTATTGACTCTCAGCTCGAGGCGAAAGTACATTGAAGATTTAATGCTGTATAAAATTGCAACCAACAAAATTAACTGACTGGCCTGTTGGTCTAGTGGTTAGTGACCCGGACTGCTAATCCGGAGGAGTCGATTCCCACCCAGGACAAATATTGTGTGATTAGCACGGTCATTTGTTCTGTGTCGTGGTGTAATTTATCTATGTATGTTTATCAGCAGTCTGGTCACCATAGTACAGACTCTGCCTAGTATGGGTTCAGAAGGCCGTGTGTGAGACGTGTGATGTATATTAACTGCACTGAATTAAATAACATAGTATGCTATACGGTCCCCAGAACGATTTACAGGCGTAAAGTGTGTGCAGGCAAACTATTTTCAGTGAAGAAATGTTGTACCAACACTGGTATTCGCTCGCCGATGCGTCGTATGTAAGACACTAACAACAAAATATTCATTAATGTTGGTATTTTTGCCTGCTTAATAAGCAAGTTTAAAGGCCTTGTGCTTAAGTCATTAGATTAAAATAACATAACCGAATTAACTTTGATCCTAGTTCTAATGTTAATAAATACTTCTAACAAACTGCGTAACTTCAACGAATAATGTATGTATGTTCCAACCTGTACAAATGTGAGCGTTTTTAATATTATATTTTATTAACAGGAGTTAGTCCTGTTAATTCCTGAATAACGTCGTGGACTACAATATAACATAAGTACAATATCTTTTAAGATTATATTGTAATATGTATGTTGTAGCTGTTTGTTAGTCCTATTCAATAAAAAAAAGAAGTTCACAAAATTCAAGATTATTTAAGAAACAAATACATACGTTAAAATCATCTTATTTTCTATGAAAGAGCTGTAATATTAATTTAAAAATATATCACCAACTGTTTGAAATGAATTCGAAGTAAAGCATAATTAAGATAATCTATAAAACTATACTTTTAACCACAAAATGGTTAATAGAGATTTTAACACAATCTGTTTTGAATAACACTGAAAGTATTAGTATCTACATACATACTAATATGCACGAAGATATGTATAATCTAGTTTGTACTACTGTTTGTCCTAATGATAGAATACTGTTTGAGCTGGAACCTCTTTCAAGTTTGATAGATGTTAAAGCGAGCATTTAAATACATGTCAAGCGTGGTGACGTAGCCTCAGCAACGATCTGAATGTATTGTTGAACTAGAGACGAAGGGAATTGATTGGACATACCTTCCATGCATGCCTTACTCTGACAACAAAGAGCTCAACGGTTCTAATTTCTCAGGGTAGCCAATATTGCTAAATACTTTACCCATCGGTGTATAAATATATACAAGCAATAACAATAGAGCCGAAAATGACCAATTCTGTCTATGTATATGCGTCAGATTACATATATATTAATTGGTGTACTCGATGGGTAGTTTGCTACTCTAGATTATATATCTATACATATAAATATATATGTATATTTATAAATTTATTATATAATATGTAAATAAATATTCATATTTACATATTCACTCTATTCTATTCTTTATACAACACTCGTTCGTATACTTTTGAATAATACCTCTACTTCACTACAGCACTCTAAAGCACTCTGGTAAGGAATGTCTTTAGCATTAAGTCCGCTTCTGGACGCATTGTACATAAAGAAGTAGATAATATATATAGTAGATAATATATATAGTAGATATAATAATGCTAACAACAAACAAATAAAATAATCCAAGTATCGAAACAAGTCTCCCAATTTATCAACAATGGTTTATCTATCTTTTTGACACGCAGGTCCTACACGTCTAGGTGAGTTGATATTCCTCTACGACCCTGATGACATTTTTAAAAACGGAACGATATTTAACGAAAGATTTTGTAAGTGTAAGAAAGTTTGTGCATACATTTGATCTAAAACAGTTCTTATAATTTTTTTGTAGTCGATCATGTATCTGTAATAATACATACATAACTAAAGTAAATAACGAATTTTGATATTTCTCCGTTACGTCGTTAATACTCATAATTAGTTTAAGACTGGTTTACTTACTCGCATGCTTGGAATGAGGAATTATCTTTAATCTGATTTAACAAGGCGATACAACGTTATTAGCATGTGCTCCTATATTAAATTTGACAATAAATTTCAAGGGTGTTAAACTTCGTTATAAGTTTGTATTGATGTGGTGGAGGAGTGTTAATTGTTGAAGTCTTAACAAAACGCTTTTGTTAGTGTAGTAAATATATATATATATATACATATAGTTAAGAAAGAAATTATAACGGCTCGTTTAGTACCTCACTTAAATTAATAATTTTATCAATTAGTGGTGTGGTGACGGATTAAGATTATAAATACAGAGTGTCACCACCCCTATTCATTCCGTGGATGTCCTAAGAGCTGACTAAGGGAGAAAACTACGCAGAACAACAGCACTGCAGAGAGAAGGAAAACTTGACACAAACCCTATACCAACCCGTACGGCCAGCGTGGTATAGCAGGCCAAAACTTCCTTTCTAAGGATATACCTATGTTCAGCAGTAGACTGTTATAGGCTGTGAATAGGCCGATAAGGGACTTTAAATAAATATGGACTGTATTAAATATTATATTTGTATATTGGTAAAACGTTATAAAGAAATGCCCGTAGCGGAACGCGTCTAAGGGCCGAGTAGTGAGAGGACCGCGGCGTACGAGGCGGCGAGCTACGATCCCCGCTCCCCACGCCGGCCGGCCTTGGATGGTTCGCAACCGAGATCGGCTACATGTTTTGGTGCGCCGACATATTCCCCGGGTTGAAGAGACGTCTTCAAGGGTTGACTGGAAGAGGGCAGATGCAGTTGAAGGCACGACGAATGATGCCTCTCTTCGTCTTGAGTTCTGCTACTCTCGTGAC
Source organism: Arctia plantaginis (assembly GCA_902825455.1). Taxonomy (NCBI): domain Eukaryota; kingdom Metazoa; phylum Arthropoda; class Insecta; order Lepidoptera; family Erebidae; genus Arctia; species Arctia plantaginis. The sequence continues at coordinate 6,212,579 of CADEBD010000857.1, read as the reverse complement.
TCCGTCTACGCCAGGATAGGTCTTCGTGACCCGACCCAGGGACCAGAGCAAGGGTGGCGTTGTTTTGTCCTTGATCAGTACCAAGGACCCTGGATTGACTTCACCTCTGGAATGAAACCACTTTGATTTGGCCTGCAGCAGAGAAGTGTACTCATTGTGAAATCTGCGCCAGAAATGCTGCCGGATGAACTGGATTCTTCGCCATCGATCTAGTCGCGTGATGTTCGCGTCAGTCACCTGTGGGTGCGGTACAGCTAAAAGTGGTCGTCCAATTAGGAAGTGAGATGGAGTAAGCGCCGAAAAATCATTAGGGTCTGATGAAAGTGAAGTGAGAGGACGCGAATTCAAAACTGCCTCTATATGAGTGAGACAGGTAGTCATCTCCTCAAATGTGAAGTGGGTAAGATGCAGTAATCTTTTTAGATGGTGTTTGCAGGATTTAACTGCAGCTTCAGCCAGTGAATTAAAATGCGGGCTGTATGCGGGCGTAAAATTAAATTCGATTCCCTCCTGAGCCATTTCAGATGCAACACTTGATGATTTCAAGAACTTATACAGGTCGTTTGATGCACCTACAAAGTTTGTTCCATTATCGGACGTGATGCTTCGAGGCTTGCCTCGACGCGCCACGAAACGATTTAGAGCAGCCATGTAAGCCTCAGTGGTGAGATCTGAGACGAGCTCCAAATGTACGGCTTTGACTGCCGCGCAAACAAAGATGCACAGGTATGATTTTGTGACTTTGCAACCGCGACCTTTGCGATCGGCTACCAATACTGGACCCGCGTAGTCAACATAACAATTTAAAAATGGATATTCAAGGTTTGTTCTCGAATTAGGTAATTGACCCATTATCGGTTGAACGTTTTCAGCTTTGTGTCTGAAACATTTAAGACACTTATTCACGACAAACCTAGACAAGTTTCGACCACCTAGAGGCCAATACGTTTGTCGAATATGTGACAAAAGCAACTGAGGACCGCAGTGTAAGAACTTTATATGTTGCAAGTGAAATAAATGTTTTGTGAAACTATGTTTACTACACAAAACAATAGGGTGTTTGGTATTAAAATCGTAGGGGGAGTTATCGAGCCTCCCGCCCACGCGAATGAGATCATCCGCGTCTAGAAAAGGAGTTAAAGGAAGCAATCTACTCTTGCGTGGCAATTTTTCACCAGACTTTAAGCAATGATACTCTTCAGGAAACATTTCGAGCTGTGAATGGTGAATAATGAAATTTAATGAACTTTGTAATTCAGACGTTGAAAGATTGCTACGCGTTTTATTTTTACTTTTTAAGTTATGGATAAATCTTTTTACATAGGCAAATATCTTTTGTATTTTTGTTAAGCTAGAATAGTTTTCTAATAAATTATGTATGATTGATGAAGGAATGATTGTATTTGATTGATGAAAATTATGAGAATGAATGCTATTACTACTAATGAAATGAGTCACTACTTCCGGTAAATCATGTTTCTCTGTGTTTGGCATTTTGGGCCACTCATTTTCATCACGTGATAAAAAAGAGGGTCCAGACCACCACAGCGGTGTGTCTTTAATAAGGTCGGCCCTAAGACCACGGGAAACAAGATCCGCCGGGTTGTCCTTCGACGGTACGTAGCTCCAGGTATGACTGCATGTACTCTCCTGAATCTCGTTTACTCTATTTCGGACGAAAGGTTTTAAGTGATTAGGAGAAGTAGAGAGCCAACCTAGGACTATTGTAGAGTCACACCAAAGTCTACATCTAAAAATGGGTATGGTAAGCGATTGTTGAACCTTAGTACACAGCCTTGCACCTAGCAAAGCTCCACAAAGCTCAAGCCTTGGTATTGTCGTTGGTTTGATGGGCGCTACACGATTTCTAGAGACTAGAAGTTGTACCGCTGTGAACCCCATGCTATTACGTGACCGAATGTAGACACACGCACCATAAGCCCTTTCGGACGCATCGGTAAAGACGTGTAGTTCATTCGTTATAGAGTCTTCATGCAAAACCCAACGAGGTATTTTTAAGTAATTTAGTGATGTTATTGTTTTTTCAAATATAGACCAAAGCGTTTTAATCTCGAGTGACACATCACTATCCCAGTCATATTTTCCAAGCCAAAGAAGTTTTAAAATAAATTTTGCTTCGACAACGCACGGGCCCACGAGGCCCAGAGGGTCAAAGATTTGACTAATGACAGAGAGGACATGACGTTTTGTGACTTTAGACGAAGGGACAATATTAATACTGTAAGTAAGCAAATCAGAGTCACAAACCCAGTTAAGACCCAGAGTTTTATACTGTGAACAATTTAGATTATGCTCAGGTAATTCTAACGTATTGTTAGTCTCGTAGTTACTTGTAATGTGCTTTAGAATATCTGAATTATTTGATCGCCATTTCCGTAAATTGAATTTAGCAGATGACAGAACCGAATGTACTCTTTTTGAAATTGCAATAGTTTCAGATATTGTAGAACTTCCGCTCAAATAATCATCGACGTAGAAGTCACGTCGAATAGCGGACTTGACACGACTGTCCTCTGTGTCATCAGCCAGACTTACGAGACACTTTGTTGCTAGATAGGGAGCAGATGCAGTGCCATAGGTGACAGTGTTCAATGTGTACGTTCTAAGAGGTTCTGAGGGATCAAATCGAAAAATTATTTTCTGTAGGTTTCGTTGAATTGGACTAAGCTCTATGGCCCTGTACATTTTTTCTACGTCACCCGTGACCACGTACCTATGTTGACGAAAACGTATTAAAATGTTAAATAGATCGTCTTGTACTACGGGACCGACCATCTGAATATCGTTAAGAGACATCCCCGAACTGGTAGAGGCTGATGCGTCGAATACTACGCGTAGTTTGGTAGTGGTGCTAGAATTACGAATAACTCCATGATGTGGTATATAATATTTGACCACGGAGTTTTCAGGTGAGGAAGCTGAGTCATAAGTGTCCAACGTCATGTGACCCAGACGTTCGTACTCTCGCATGAAATCCAAATATTTATCTTTAAATGAATGATCGCGATTAAAACGTCTTTCTAAGGACAAAAAACGTTTTTTAGCAGTTTCATATGAGTTACCTAAAGTACTGGGATCCGATTTTAAAGGCATTGTGACAACAAATCTGCCGTCCTTATTGCGAACAGTAGTTTGAGCGAAATGTTGTTCACACATTTTTTCTTCGAGAGAATGAAAATGTTTTGATGAAACATTGTCAAGTTCCCAAAATTGTGTAAGATCGGGATTGACATTGGAATGATGGCAAAAGTGTGAAGAATGAATATTTGGTTGTCCTGAAAGACTGCCTGAGACCAACCAACCAAATTTAGTTTCACACAGTTTTGGTAGATTTTTTCCTAAAGCTATTGTATTACTGCCTAAGACATTCCAGAACACTTCAGCCCCTACCAGGATATCTACGACCGACGGAATGTTAAAATTCGGGTCTGCAAGTTTAAGACCTGGTGGAATAGTGACGTGATTGACGTGTATGAACGACGATGGTAGGACATTTGTAATTTGGGGTAAAATATGACACTCGATATCAACAGTGTATGCACAGCATAAAGACTCTATGGCGAGGTGACAAGACTGTGTACTTGTGGTTATCTTATTATTAATACCCGTTACCTTAGTGCTCGTACCGCGTTGTGACAAACCTAGCTTCTCCGCTAAATTCCGCGTGATAAAATTCGCTGTACTACCGTTGTCCAGCAGTAGTCTCGCAGTGTACTTTTTACCCGTCGCGCTGGTCACGTTCACCACCGCTGTGGACAGTAAAATATGTGCAGAAGTAGCAAGCTGCAAGCAATTGGCTGATAGTGCAACATTAGACGTAGTAAGCGAAGCGGAAGGCAAAGAATTAAAGTCTGCTTTAGTTTCATGATTTTCTAAATGTAAAAGCGTGTTGTGCTTTATTTTGCAATACTTGCAGTGAGACAGTTTGCATTGTTTTGCAGTATGTCCAAAGCGTAAGCAATTACGACAAACATTGTAATCGTTTGCCTTTTGAATGCGATTTTCTATCGATAAACCTCTAAAAGATTGACATTTAAAAAGGTTATGTGCTTGGGAGCAAAGTGGACATTTAATTACTTTATTACTATAACTAAACTTTTTATTGCTTTTAGTTGAAGACTGATTTGTAGTAGATAAAGTATTACTTTGATGAGGAGGTGAATTATGTATGCTGAGTGAGTGATCATTGTTTAAGGCGACAAGAGTTTCTGTTTGAAGGGAATTAAGATTCGACTCATGGGATTCTAACCAGTCTGCCCGCCTGTTTAAGAACGAACAAAAATCAATTAGAGTAGGGTCATCTGTTAACTTTGTGTTACTATACTCCTCCCAGTCACGACCAGTTGTGATGTCTAATTTTTTGGTCATGACATATACAATTAAATCGTCCCAGTGTTGAGTTGGTCTTTTTAATATTGTGAGTGCTCTAATATTTTTATTAATTGCGTCTACAAGATTTCTAATTGAGACACTTGACTCCCTCTGTAATGACTCAATGTCAAACAGTGCTTGTATGTGGTGTTTAATTAATTTGCGATTGTTATCGAATCGCTCACACAACATGCCCCATGCTACCTGGTACTGGTCGTCTTTAAAAGTAATATTTTTAATCGCTGAGGCAGCTTGTCCTTGTAATGAAAGTCGCAGGTAGTGGAATTTGTCAATATCATTAATACTAGGATTGTCGTGGATCAATGACGTAAATGTGTCTCGAAATTCGAACCAGCATTGGAAGTCGCCATCAAAACGAGGCAAATCTATTCTAGGCAAACGAACAAAACTACTCCTGTTGGAATTATGTGCACCTGAGTTAGCATCCTTGAAGCCCGCCTCAGAGTCCGCATCGCGTTAAAAGGCTACGAAGGACCACTGAATAGGCCGATAAGGGACTTTAAATAAATATGGACTGTATTAAATATTATATTTGTATATTGGTAAAACGTTATAAAGAAATGCCCGTAGCGGAACGCGTCTAAGGGCCGAGTAGTGAGAGGACCGCGGCGTACGAGGCGGCGAGCTACGATCCCCGCTCCCCACGCCGGCCGGCCTTGGATGGTTCGCAACCGAGATCGGCTACATGTTTTGGTGCGCCGACAGGCTGTTAATGATATTATCAAAATAAAAGTAACATAACATTTATAATTACGAAATTTGACATTATTTTTACAGTTCCAAATTCTTTAACACAAATTATAGTAGCGTAATTTTGTAATAATGAATTACAGAAATCATTGGGCTATGTCTGTATTTATCAAAATCAATAATATTAGTACGACTAGCAAGGTATGCACAGTAACATCTTAAATGATTTAAAGTGAATTACTGTACATTAAGGAGACTACAGCGCTGTTTAAAATTCACTGTAGCAAGAGATAAGGACCTACCAATAAAATCACAGAGACACTACGGCTCGTTGCCAATACTGATCAGTATCTTGAGTTTCGGGTTTAATCGCACGAATGATTTTCTAAAGATAAGCTGCCTTGTTGATAGGAAAACTTCTACACGATTAAATGAACACTGGTCTGTTCAGTACCTTTAACCATATTACCCCTAACCAAATAGTGATACAAAGTGCTACCACTTTGATTAAACAACTTCAAATAAGAGGAGGTAATTAATTCGGCTGTTTATATGTTTTTTTTCATATATAGACGGATTTTTCAAATTCTTCTATAGTTTGAAAGGGGTTTATTCCGAAATGGTTCCATCTAAATTCATACAGATGTGATAATGAGTTTTGGAGACAGACAATGGAATGCTTCAAGAAATTACAGCAAATCAACCGCGATTGCTGCTAGGTTTTTAGTGCTCTTTGTTAGTATTGTTTGAAGTCAGCTTAACTTTTTTTTTAGTTTTTTTTACATAATAAAACCTGAAAAAAAATCAAAATCAAATTTCATACTCGTAGTAGTAGTTGATAGTGTAATTAATGTTTTTTTATGGCATGTGGAGGTGAGTACCACCCCCTCCATGGACACCTGCAACTTCTGAGTCACGCACTTGCGCTGCTGCCTTTTGAGTTTCTACCCCAGAGTCAGGTGGGGGGGGAGGGGCATCTCTAAGCAGTAGATGACCTGAGGTACGTCGGGGTACGAGGTCGTGGTATCACGATATCACTCTAGTCGATCCAGCTCATTTGAACCAAAGCATGGCTCTCCCATGGTAGATATATGTAAAAGTCTCTTAAAAGCAAGTTCATTATAAAAAAAAAAAAACTTCTAAAGAAATGAAACAATAATAATAATAATAATAATAAATTTATTTTCAGACATTGGTCCATAGATATGTTAGTAACAGTAATCTTACAACTATGTTAGTTCTACATTAACACAAAAACAAATTAAAAAATAAATCGTGGGGATGCGCTAGCATGCAGACGCATCCACCTTTATAGGATTGGAAGATCCCACCTCTCGGACAATACTCTCAGGATGCCATTGGTGCTGCTTAGCAGTCGATTGGACATTGACGCGCTTCGCTTCCTTATGATTGCATAAAAGTCATCACAACGTGCCTCCGCGAACATGTTTGATGCACTGCAAAACCTCGACAGATTCAATAGCATCCTGAAAGCATTGTTGTACTGGACGCGTAGAGCGCTGTACGCCCGCTGCGTAAAGTTAGTCCACAGGCTGCACGTGTAGAAGGACTGACAATATGCTTTGAAAAGAGTAACTTTTACTGGTGCGGTACAACGTGCGAACCTGTGAGCCAACATATTACACCGGACAGACAGCGCCCTACGCTCCCTCTCAATATCAAGGTCATCTGATAAGTCATCGGCGACCCAATGCCCAAGGTACTTAAACTTATAAACTCTCTTTAGAGGAGTTCCGCAAAGAGTGACTGGAAGTACAATTGAGTAGCATTTGGTACCAGCTTTAAAGATCATAAACTCGCTCTTTTTGGCATTATACTTGAGACCATGACTCGCCGCATATGTCTCACAGATACCTATCAACCTACGTAGTGCACCAATCGATGGGCTCAGCAGCACCATGTCATCAGCGTAGCTTAAATTATTTATGCACACACCGTCAATAGAACAACCTATGTTTGTGCTACTAAGCTCACCGATCAGCCCATTCATATACAGATTAAAGAGACGAGGCGAGGATATACCACCTTGCCTCACGCCACACTCCAACCTGTACATGTCCGACCGCACATCCGACCATCTTACCCTATTTTTCTGCTGACTGTACCAATATTTAAATAGAGATACAATCTCACGTGGTAGATTCGTATCACATTGTAGCTTCTGCCACAGCCTGTCATAATTAACAAGGTCAAAAGCTTTTGAGAGATCTAAATAACAAGCGTATACAGGTGTATTTCTAGCTGTATAGTACTATAATCACTAGGTCTTTTAAAAAAGGATAATTTACTAAAAAAGTAACCAACTTTAATATACCAAACTCATAACATCGAGAACAGAGCAAGGCAATAATGACGATGATTATGATAGTTTAAAATAAAAACATAATAATATATAATTATCATTGTAAAGAACAATGGCAGAAACATATTTACCTAAAACTTAAGCGTTTAAAAAATCGAGTCACAGTAAACTTAATCAAATTTTTTTCTATGATTTATCATTACACCACCATGTGTTGTATAAGTCTTATAAAAGATAAGATATTTTTGAAGATTTTATTTGACCTAAGTACGTAATGTCAGATTCGCCATCACGTATAACTGACTAGGGATGCGTGGTGGCAATATTATATTATGGAACAATTTATCGATAATCGATTCTTATAGCTTTGGCTGAAATATTTACCGAAGGTTCACTATTATGATTATGAATTTGCTTCTGCCCACGTCTTCACTCGTACGGTAGAGTGACTGAATCAACATAATTAGAAATGATTTAAAATATTTTTGACTCTCTTTAAACGAGTTTAAACACACTAAAGAAATAGAATATAGTTACGTTATTTTCCACTACACAGTGTGATGAGAAAAATACATTGTCATTGATAACGGCACATAAATAGACATACATCGATATTTTCAAATTGTTGATACGTCGTCGTTTAGTACATATCTCTTAATCTGTGGTTTAGATCCTGTCAAGTTCCGGACTCACCACGTTTGTTATTTTATTTTTGTTTAATTTAGTGTTAAACTCGAATAGATGTTATGCTTTTATTTTTTTTATTTCATATACTGTAATAATAATGAAAATAATATTTTCGGCCATCTGACACACAACGCCATCTAGTTTCAAACAAAACATTAACAATATGTTAGTACTTAACCTCGAAACATTTAATCAAATCAAATCAAATCAAATCAAATCTTTATTTGCCAACCAAGTGTACATCAATGATCTTATAATATTATATGTAGTAGTCCCAACTCAGAAGCCTTCTCCAGGCATTGCAAAAATTTGAGAGAGAACGCAGAAGAATAAATTGTTACACAAGTACAAGCATTTTTTGAACAATACAAATTAAGTGACTTAATAGTACAGTATAACAATCAAATAAAGCATGCAAAAATACGAAGGCACCCGACATTCTACATCACTAATACATATACACATTTTCCTACTGTCCCTAGCATTTCCGAGCATCACGACCGATTTTTCTTTTTATGATTTGTACTTAGGTATATGCTTTCTGTTTTCCGTGTAATAAGAAATGTAGTTTGTTAAGTGGTTTTTTCCTCAATGTATTCTTTAACAGAATAGAAACATTTTGTAATTAAGAATGCTTTTAGTTTTTTAATGAATAGTGTAGTCTTCGTTTCATTTTTTATGTGGATAGGTAATTTGTTGTATATTTTTACAGCCATGTAGTAAGGGCTCTGGTGTAGCATTTTAATTCTTGATGGTGGTAGGTATAGTCTGTCTCTGTGGCGTGTGTTTAAATTGTGATTGTCTTTTACTCTCGCGAAGTGACTCATGTTCTTGGATACAAATATGCAGATGTCAAATATGTATAATGATGGTAGTGTGAGGATGTTATATTTAATGAAGAAGGGCCTACAACTATCACGATTTCCAATTTGTCCGATAATTCTAATACATTTCTTTTGTAATATAAATAAATCCTGAAAGTGTACACTGTTTCCCCACAACATAATGCCGTATCGTAACCAGGAGTATGCGTATGCGTAGTATGCTGACAGTGCGGTTTTTTCGTTTGTGCTGCATTTAAGTTGGAATAGAGCATATGTAAATCGAGACAGTTTATTTTTTGTATGTTCGATGTGTGCTACCAAGTAATTTGAATGTATCTACAGTTTCTAGTTGTGTGCCATTGTATGTTGTGTCGATGTTTACGGGGGTGTTTCTGTATGTTCTAAATTGGATAGTTTTTGTTTTGTTATAGTTAATTTCTAAGTTATGGTCGTTGAGCCAGTTATTTACTGTATCTAGAGTTTCCTGAAGTAGTGGTGTCGGCTTTGTGGTTTTGTCATAAGTAATTAGTATTGATATATCATCAGCAAATAGGACAGGTAATGTATGTTCCTTGTTTAGTACTTTTGGTAAGTCGTTGATGTATATCAGAAATAGCACACAACCCAACACGCTGCCCTGCGGGATTGAACACTTTATGTTCCTTTTTTTAGACCGGACTATTTTAACCTCATTCGTATTGGGGTCGAAATGGTCAATTTGGACCATTTGTGATCTATTTTCTAAATATGATCGAAACCATGTGTAAGCTGGGCCGCGAATACCAGAACCGCTTAGTTTATTCAAAAGAATGTCGTACAATACTTTGTCATAGGCTTTCGTCATGTCAAGTAATACTCCGAGTACATGTTTTTTGTCATTTATATGTTTTATAGTAGTCTGGATATACTTATATACTGCTAGTGTAGTTGATCTTGATTTTCTAAATCCATTTTGACTATCATCGAGAATGTTATATTTTTCTAAAAAATCGTATAATCTGTTACACATTGTTTTTTCAAATACTTTCGAAAATGTGGGTAACAGAGCAATAGGCCTATAATGACTAGGTGTGTAGGTGTCGCCTTTTTTGTGTATCGGTTTGATTATTGATATCTTTAGGGGGTCTGGAAATTGGCCATCTTGAAGGCTTTGATTAACTAAAAATGTGAGCGGTATTGACAGTTTTTCTGCACACTGTTTCAATAGAATTGGGGGGATTTCATCTATGCCACAGCTGTGTGTATTTTTAATTGAGCGTATTATGTCGATTATTTCTTTTCTATCTACAGGACGCAAGTACATGGAGCACATTTGTGAGTTTATGACGGGTCGACCCAGCGCATTGTTTTTGTTGGTTTTATTGTTATTCGTGCCCATACCCACAGTAGCAAAATACTCACTGAAATTGTTGCAAATAGTTGTTGGACATGTTACAATGTGGTTGTTAATTTTTAATGATATATTTTGTGGAGGGAGTCTTTTTTTTTTGTTTACCTGTTTTTTGATTTATGATATTCCACATTGTTTTTGTTTTATTATCGGAGTTTTCCATTTGTTTACAAAAATCAATATCCAATTTAAAATCCAATATCTTTTTTCCTAGACTTCTTTCGCAAGTAATTTTGATATGAGAATGGTCAAGAATAAATTCTCAAGTGTTAAGGATTTTTTGATATTTAAACGCTAACATTTCAGTTCAAATAAAATTATGTATGGGGACCTGCCATTGTCCTTTGTGTTTTTCATGAGACCTGTTCTAAAACTACACTACACCAATTTAGTTTTTACACGCTTTATATTAGCTTCACTTGTACGTTTGTTTGTATGTATGTAGCCGACTCCTTTGGGCGTGATTTTGACTGACTTTAAACGGTCAGAATTCGTTAAAACTTTGTAGATATATCGAGGACCGATGACAATACACTAATTTAAAAAAAAGAAATTTGTTTTAAAATAAATTTGAAAAAAAGCGCTGGGTGCCTGTTGTCAATAGTAAAAAGCACCCCAGATGCTTACTTATTATTTCAATGTTTGTCAGTTGATATTGTTTTTCAAATTTAAAATCCTTCCTTGGAGACTTAATCTAGTAAATACTGACTTCAGTATTATTTTGAAACGATAATTTTAGTTGTAGAATCACTTTTATTGCGAAATCCTGGAGAGATACAAAATTTACATAACAAAAGGCCATAGAAAAGTGCGCCTTAAACTCTTACGTAATGGAGAAATAAACATGAATGTAGACAAGCCTTATCTTTTTGGCAGTCTATCTCTCAAAATTTTGTATTTTCTTCTATAACCTTATTTGATAATCAAATTTTTAGTAAATTAGATCTAATATTTAATGGTGTTACTTTTTTCGCAATATAAAAAATAAAATACTCATAAAATAATTCCATTAGTTTACTCTGAGCAAGTTCATTCAAGTCCTTATTGAAACCTCTGAGATATCGGAAACCCTTTCGAGCCAGCTTCCATAACTTTGTTAAAAGTACCCTGGCGCTGCATACGTACACTAGCAGCAATAGTTGATTTGAGCTTTTCAAATCCATTCAAAGAAAAGTTGAAGGTAGTTCTCAGAGCCGCACAAAATAAACGTCTAATGAAACCTCTTTTAATACGTTGGATATATCATGGTCTTATTTAAGAAATGCGATATTTATTTAACACTATCAAAATAAAATAAAATTTAAAAGCTTTACTCTCTTGTTAAACTGAGATGCAACAGTGAATCCTAATTCACACTCACTGATCACAAATAAATATTTAAGGTAAAAAAGTATACATATAAAGATATGCTAGATATAATAAATAAAACTTATTAAATGAAACAAAACAAAAATTAGAAACAATAACGTAAACCATAAAATATACCAACATAAAATATATATAAACAAAAATAATGTAACATCAACATCACATCACATCAACAGCCTTTAACAGTCCACTGCGGGACATAGGCCTCTCCTTAGAAAGGAGGTCCAGGCCTACTATAACACGCTGGCCAAACGGGTTGTTATAGGGTTTGTGTCAAGTTTTCCTTCTTTTTGCAGTGCTGTGTAATCTTGCACCATATTTTGTTAATGTCAATATTTATCTGTTAATCCACATCACATTGTGTAAGATAGAGATCGCCCAGTCACTTTTATTCATTAGAGTATTTTCCATATTACTTTGTTATATGGCCTTTAGCATATTTTGCACTAACAAACTTATAACCTAGGTAAATTATATCCATGTTCAGAGAAAAAAGGGAATCTGAAAATCTTTGCAATGTGTTCAGAATTATACTGAACATGAGAAGCAGTCAAATATGATGTTAGAAGTTAAAAATCATATTTTTCAATTGTTGATAAAAAACAATGCGAACAACATTTTGAGTGTTTAAGACCGAAAATAGGAATAACGGGCACTGTTAGAATTTGTGCCCGTTGTGCCGACATAAAAACCTTAATGATTTTAAATTTCACCTTTGTACTTGTCTCTACGCATGTCTAATATTATGCCTCCAAGCTATTTTAAAACCACTTTAAAACAATCAGAATTATTTTTGCATTAATTAATTAATTCCTTGATTAATTCCTTAATTAATTCATCATATTTTGTTAATTTACACCTTATTAAAATTAATGATACCTTTAAAGCTGATAACCTTATTTTCTTGGATAATGAGAAAGCTCGTTTTTAAGGGTTTCCTTGGTTAACATTTTCTTTCAAAACTTTTTTCATTACCAGTCAAATCACCAACTAATCAAGCTACCAAGTTACCGAAAATCCTTCAAACAGCAACCACGATGTCGTTTTAATATACAAAAGTTGATAATGTAATATTTCTTTTAGATACTGAGTTAGGGAACTTTTTTGGAGAATCGACTAACTCTTTGACCTAGTTTACTTATTAAAGAGATTCAAAGAATAGTTATGATGATAGATTTGTTTCAATTTTTTATAAAAAAACTCAGTTATTTGCTAATTAAAAACGATAGGTATACATTCAAATGAAAATACTTTTATAATTTTTGTTTTCTTTTGTCATATACATACTCTTCCTATGTATGTTTTTCAAAGATGTAATCTACTAGGATAAATATTTATAAGTTTACATAAATATAACTAAAATAAGCGGCATTTAATTTTATATGAGAAATCGTGACAACTCATCTGATGCACGGACTATTTCTAATACCGTATTGTCGAACAAGTAAATGTGACGAAGGCCAATAAACAAGTACTCGTAGATTAAAAATTATTTAGGGAATTACAATAATGGTACCATGATAGCTATACCTATATTTAGATAAACCGGTACCAGACGACAATAACAGTATATTTGATAATAATATTTTTAATCTCACTAAGCTCATTGCTACCTTGTGTAAAGACGATACGTATTAAAAATCTACCCAATTATTTCTACTAAAACCTAAAGGCAAACACATATGTCATAATTGGGTATATGTAGAAACGTTTGCAAAGGATTAAAAAAAAATGGTGACCCATAAAAATTTGTCTATCACATATATATATATATATACATGTTTAAAGAATTTAGACACATTAATGGCTTTACGCTTGTAATAAATTACAATATTTGTATAATGGCTTCATATGATTTTTTTAAAATTGGATTCATCTGCGTTTGAAAGCTAATACTGGTGCGTTTTATTTTGTTGGTATTAAAATATATTTGTGAACTTATTTGGAACAGTATCTTCAAGATTTACTGAAAGTATCTTTTATTCCTGGAATATGATTTATATAGCAATTCACGTCTGGTGTTTTCATTAACTTCTTTGTCTTGGACTGCTATAGGTTTAAGCTTATTCAAATAATAGGCGAGATTAAAATGTCAATATTTTTAATCAAGTTGTCCTTTTATCTAATGAGGTTGTTTACATAGCCCAAGTACCATGCTTATATCATACGCTTGTTTTGGTCATATTCATACCCTATCTTACCTATCTTTTATGTCTAAATGAAAAATCATTGGTCAAAATGAGTAAATTGTGGCTAAAAGACGTACGTTATGGCAATTATGTGCATTAAAAATTTACGACATTCAGGGAACGGCTGACGTGTTCTTTTGTTTATGTGAGAAATAAAACCTGCTGTGATATTTTGAAGTTCTGTCTGGTTATAGTAGGTCTATGAAAGAAAAATAAAATAGTTACTGACGATGAAGCTGACATGGACATACGAGTAGCACAAAGGCAAATCAATTATGTAAATGATACAGAAAGAATCGAAGTGTTGATCAATATATTTTGTACATAAAAAAGTGACTCATAAATTGTAAATCAATGCGACTTAATCTAAAAAAAAATCGTGAAATAGTTTTCAGAATAAAATATGCTATCAAATAGCCAACGAGCTGTCAACGAACATAAAAAAATATCATAATCCATTTCGATATATGTATTTTGTTAAATAAACCGAAAACATAAGGTCGTTATCGCAGCGCCCTCTATGTACGTGACGAGAAACTAAAAGTAGATAGTTTCCGCTTCAATTTAGTTAGCACAGCTTTTATAGTTGTTTTAGCCTGTAAGATATCGTAAATATAGGTGATAAAGTATAAGAACCTTACTGGATATTTGTGTAGGCTTTTTGTATAAAGAATATTTTATTTCTGAAGGTTTGGGAATGTGTTTAGTAGAGCCTTTGATGAAGTAACGACAACGTTGATTGATTGAAGTTAAGGGCTATCTTGTATCAATAGAGCCTAAACCCGTTTGTTAGATTGTGTATATGTATTTATTTTGTCATTTAATTTAGGCGGACTCCTATTTGATTTTATATATTAATTATCTTGTAATTTGTATAATCGATAGGATTAAGGATTAATAGCTACGATTCGTGTTTTAAGTAATGGATTTGTAATCTGATCTTACTGGAACTGGTCTGCTGTTAATGAATCATTTTTTTTTCTTGAAAGATAAATTAAACTATCTTTACATAGTATAACATGAAGTCGCTTTTTTTGAACGCTTAGATCTTTTAAACTACGCAACGGATTTTAATGTGGTTTTAACAATAGAGAGAGAGTAATTCAAGTATATATACGACCGCCGCCCATGAACGCTTATAACTCAGGAGTCACAAGCGCGTTGCCATACTTTAAGGAAGGAGTACGCTCTTTTCTTGAAGGTTTGAATGTCGAATCGGTCCGGAAATAACGCAGCCTATAACTTGTTCCACATATTGGTAGTGCGAGGCAAAAAGTGTCTTGAAAAGCGCGCAGTGGTGGAGCGCCGAGTGGTGGGGATGAAAATTTTGCCGTGTAGAACGATGGCGGAAGGTTGCGGCCGGTATTAGTATATTATTGTAGAATAGATTTGAAATGTGTGTGTGTTTTTGTGCTCTTACATTGCACACGCTGGCTTAACCTTACGAGATAGATAAAAAAAATGTACCACGAAATTGTATATCTTGTTCTACAAAAAAATCTGCAATTGTGTACAGTCTATTTGTTCATCCAAAGGTTGCCTGTAAGAAATTGCTTTTTAACGATAAAGCCGCCATTTGTACATGGTCATTAACTTGAAATACTATTGTATGTATAATGTATTAAACTGGTGTACAATAAAGATTATTCTATTCTATTCTAACTATTGTTATCTTTCAACAATATAATGTGAAGTGGGGAATAGTATGACTAAGGGATATGCCTCTATATATTTTGATAACTCGCATTTAAGTGTCAGTATATATGAGTAACCTTGTTGATCTGTATCTATCGGTCCTACTACATCTAAATAAATTTTCCCGAATGCAGAATGAGCTGTGGAAGTTATTTTGCTTTTGTTTTTGGCACTGATCACACTTACTTACGAATTCAATAACTCAAGTTATTCCTCTGCGATTCCTGACCAAAAGTAATACTTCTTAATGTTATTGGCCATTCGTCTGATACCTGAGTGGCCACTCGTAGGTAACATCGGAAAGTCATTTAGGATAATATGACATATGAATTTCAGTTCAACAGACAGCTTCGGCTTACTATGAGTCTCCACGATGCTTGGTTGATCAGACCAGTCGCCCGTAGTGACCATAGGGTCGGAAGTGTCCTGCCTACTATCTAATTCCCCTCTCTGTGCCCTAGTTAGTACGTTTTAAACATACTCATGCATCTCTTTCAAGTCTTTTGATGTTAAGACTACTCGGGACAAAGCGTCTGCAGCTGCATTGTCCGAGCCCTTCAAATACTCAACAGAAAAATCATACTCTTCTAACAAAATTCTAAATTTCAGTTACCAACTATATGACTCCTTACTTTTAAATAAGTAAACTAATAGTTTATGGTCAGTTAATATTTTAAACTTACGACCATATAGGTAAGGTCTAAAGTGTTTTATGGCCCAGACAATGGCGAGTAATTCTTTTTCTATTGTTGGGTGCATTTTCTCAGCTTTGTTAAGAGTTCTACTAGAATAAGCCACTGGCTTTTCATTTTGATTGGCTAGAATGGCACCAATTGCATACCCTGATGCATCGGTTTGAAGAACAAATATGTTGTCCAGGGTACCAGGGATTTCCTTTCTAGGGTACACCTGGTTCCCCGGCTACTGGTACCCGAGACGGCGTGCGGTTTTTGGTCAGTTCGAGTCCGTTAACTTTTGTTTTGATATATCAAACGAATGTTGACAACTACTAGTCCACTCGAAAGTGATATTCTTTTTTGAAAGATTATTTTAGGACCTCAGTTTTTTTTTGATCAATTTTCTACAATAGTTGGCGAAGGCGAACTAACTACGATACTTAATTTTTTGTCTGTCTGTAAATCTGTTAAAAACACCTTCCGATAATATTATATGACCCAAATACATAATTTATTTCCTTAAAAAGTCGAATTCACTGGGAGTTTTAAATTAGCATTTCGTAATCTTTTAAACACATCCATGCCCTTTACACCGGCCGCCCCAATATTTCTCGGGAAAACGACATTGAGAGTCGAAACAAACTTGTATCTGAAATTGAAACTTCCTTAGCGGTGGTTTCAGATTGGGGCGGACTAAATCCAGTCCAGTTCATCAGTTCACTTAATCTAGTAGTCAAAAAAGACACAAGTCTGTGCGTTCACTGCAAAGAAGATACCATTTGTCGTATCACCTCGGTTTGAGAGCACCTCTCTAAGTTAAAGAATATCTCAGCCAGCATCCTAGGCATCGACATATCGAGCGAAGTCCAGTTTCGGAGTCACTTGGAGGGTAATGTCAAATTGACTTCGAAGAAGCTCGGTTTGCTAAACAGAACGAGGCAGTGTTTCACTGCGGCCCGCCGCCTTCACCTCTATAAGGCGCAAGTCCAGCCGCATATTTAATACTCTTTTCATCTCTATGCAGGGGCACCTCTCTGAGCGGGACCGGGAGAGGTTTAGGACTCTCCCGGCCCGCCAGGCCCGGGAACGGGCCAGGTACCGCAGGCGACTCAGGCGCCGGAGGTCGCAGAACGACCTCCGTCCTCCATAAGCACAGGCCTGGGGGTGACAGGTGAGGCCATCTGTCACCCTAGCAGAAGCAGGCCGGGGTGGCGGCGAGTGCGTTGCGAAGCGCGCTCGCGTCCAGGGAGCACAGGAAACGTGAGGTTCCCACACGGGGGTGGGTCGTCTACTCGTCTGTAGATGACCCGAGGTACGTCGGGGCACCAGGGACTTCCTTTCTAGGGTATACCTGGTTCCACGGCTATTAGTACCCGAGACGGCGTGCGGTTTTAGTCGGTTCGAGTCCGACATGCCATTGACAGGTGGTATCCGAGGGGATTTCCGCACGGAAAAAAAAAAAAAGGGGCACCTCTCTATACAATACCATTTATTGTGATTCTCCATTTATGCAAAGAAATGTTTTGGTAAATGATGCAATCATAAGTTATAGCAGAAATCGATGTCAGTTAGCCAAGAATATTTCTTACTATGTACAAATAACCTAGTTACCAAGGAATTATCGTATGAATAAATAAATTTCTTGCTAGCCTCGGAAAAACTGCTGGATATTTTCCTCACCTACTCTGTCCGTGCTAGGATTACCAACACTTGTCATGAGCTGAACATTTCCTCTATTTTGAAAGTTCCTGTTCTTATTAAATTTATCATGATAAAGCCTATCTCTAAATCCACGTCCAACTCCCTTGAGCTCTATGTTACTGGGCAGGCCCAATTACATATGCACCCCCACTTGAGGGGTGGGTCAAGTGCAGACCTCGTTGATTGCCTCTGTAATTATTACTATATGTCGACCTATTAGATTTTCGCATAATTAGGATATCAGAAGAATTGATAGACGATGGAAGCTCCTCATCGACATCTGCCTGAATGGCATCATTTAACGCATTGTTCCTGGCTGTTCCTGGCTGCTATGATTGTACTTAACCTACGGTTTCTCAATCCGTCAGCGAAGAGCTTAATGGTTTTTATTTACCCATTTCAATAAGTCATAACTATGAGTATGTCCCTCGGATTGTGAAATCGTTAGGTCAACAAATAGGCTACATATCTGGCTAGCCAAAGTCAGATATAGTTTTTTCATTCTCTTTCAAGGCCTACAATTTACTTTGTATGCCTGTAAATGACTTTTTGGGTAATAGGTGTAACTTCATATCCCTAATTAATTAAGAGACACCATCGCAATTCGATTTAACAAAAATAAACCTAATAATAATCTGTGGCGACTCCCACATTCAAAGAAACAGAAACATACTACAGCGCCATCTATTGAAGACACACCGAACTACGGAGTAACTACTAAAATAAGAATTGCTAATCCTGTATCGCGATATAAATAATTCCCTCGCCGATTAGCATATATACAACTTCCCAACATCAACCGTTGGGGCTGCGGCCCGCCAGGCATGATCACCTCGCCTGGTCGGAGGATCCTTCCTTTGTGTTGGAGGGACATGACACCCGTTCCTCCACAGTGGTGACCCCGACGTGATTAGAAGCAGCCTTCAAAAGGAGCTGATCATCAGCAGCACCATCGTCTACACTCAAGTCTCAGCCAGCGAGCAACCTCGGCCTCTACAGGGATACCACACGCAGATAGCGACCGCTCCAGTCTGGTTACCTCTACGGCCTCATCAGCGTCTGGGCACAGCACACTGCACCTACGGTCCACGTAAGAAGAGCATTTTCTCTCCCGTCTACGCAGCAGCCAGCCACTACGCAGCAACCGCCCCGACTCACTGGGATCAGCGGACTTCAGCCCCGACTTACTGGGGCTACTCATTACTGGCACTGGCACGCTCCACAACAGGGCATAGACAGCTGACTCATCATATATCGACCTCCGGTCTTGGAGGGAAGTGATGTGGCGACTCCCACATTCAAAGACACAGAAACATACTACAGCGCCATCTAATGAAGACACACCGAACTACGGAGTAACTACTAAAATAAGAATTGCTAATCCTGTATCGCGATATAAAGAATTCCCTCGCCGATTAGCATATACACAACTTCCCAACATCAACCGTTGGGGCCGCGGCCCGCCAGGCATGATCACCTCGCCTGGTCGGAGGATCCTCCCTTTGTGTTGGAGGGACATGACACCCGTTCCTCCACAAATCCATGATGAAAACTTCTTAGGCCTCGTAAGACATTGTTTAGAACACAGTTCCATTATATGGGTACCGTATCATCTCGCGGTGGCCGAAAAAGGCCTGGCGGGGTCGCCATGTGATGTGGGGGGGATATTAATAAGTGAAACGACCGAATACTGTTACAAGACTAATCATTTTTTGTATTAAACATTACATTTATAGATACATGCCACCTCCACTACAATAATATTATTCCTTTTCCAAATAAATACTTTAGGCATGTTGTGCATTTAATGTAGATCAAATTCGCCTTTAATAACATATCATTAAAATGAATATCTTAGTAAATTTCAGAGGTTTAAAATACGGGGACAAAGCGGCTATCGCCGCGTCGCGTCGGGCCGTACGTCTGTTCCGGGTAACTGCGGCTCGCAGGAGCGAAGCGGTCATAAAAATATTGCAATAAAGATGTCCTGTAGTATAGTCTTATCGTAATAATAGTATAATTATTAAGAGCCCTGGTTTTTACAGATGCTATAGTTGATACACCAAATATGTCATATGATGAATTTGTAAAGTTACGTTTTGTTTTGTCTGTTCGTTTGTATTGTTTCAAAGTACTTAAACAAAAGATGAGCGATTTGCTGCAGGAGATAGATTATATTATTAGATATTATACTTACCAAATATGAAACTATTAAAAATGTACGGATGAAACCGTTACTTTCGACATTTTTTAAGGTTATCTGGCTAGCTATTGAATGAAGTAAAATGATTTAACTTATTTAAGAGCTGGTACACGCTAGACTCTATACAGTTGATACTATAACTACTACATCTGCCTTCCTCTTTATTGAGTAGACTAACGAAAGAGTACATAGAGTACGGTATGGTTTCAAAAATATCTAATAACCAATAATGTAATCAAAGCTTTCTACTAAGATTTTAAAAGATTCAGCTAAACTTACATATAAAATATTGCGAGTTCCCTAAAACATTTTATGAAATTCTAATAACGATATTGAAGTAATGCTATAAACTATAAACATAAGTTCGTTTACATTAATCTGATAACTATTCATGAGCCAAGTGACATCGTTAATAAATATTCATAATTCAACGAAATCTTAGCAATAATACATTAGTTTGAATACCTAGAGCCTTGTAAATGGCAGCCGAATGAATAATTCTTAGGATCCATGATCTATGGGACCCTACGCGTTCAGTTCTAAGGCACAGGATGGACTCATTCAATAATTTGCATTTATCTGGTATGGCAGGCCTAGAGAGTTTCATTGTCATTAGTTTAAATACCAGTAATATTAAATTTATTGGATAGTATCAATATTCTACATTCAGCTTCATGGTTTTGTATAATATATGGAATAATTACATACCTTGTTCTAAAACCACCATAATAATATGTGATTGACGAAGTATTGATTAATAAAAAAGTTTTATTTTTAATAGGTTAGGAACCAATTTATTTGAGGTTAATTTTTTAATAGTAATGTAATTGAGTACAATTAAGTCTCAACCCGTATTTAGATCAATAGTTAAGAGTGCTACTATTAAAAATCGTGGTGTATAGAAAAAAGTACCTAATGCGTTCTAACAACAGATTTACTGTTTGAAATGGTTTTATTAAATACAGATTTAAACAAATATAATAGTAGGTATTACATCATCATCAACAACAGCCTTTAATAGTCCACTGCTGGACATAGCCTTCTCCTTAGAAAGGAGACTTTTTGTATTACATAGACTTATACTCGTAATGATCGAAAGTGATCGTATCTAAATTTAATTTTCGAATGAATCGTAAAGTATCTGTATCTGTGACTTCAGAATTTGGTAAGTGAGTGCGGACAAATAAAGTAATAGAATAGTAGAATAAAAAATAACCAAAATAAGTGAAACATGAAAACGCCTTTTTATTCCTTTTAATTTCGCAACTTACAGAAAAAATGGGCTGAAGAATAACTGAAATTTCAAGATGGATAAGAATTTTGTAGGTATATTTTTTCTTTAGAAATAGTGTTCATTGATATCTCCCGAAAGAACTCAACAATCTACATAAAATTGTTTATGGGCTACTCTCACTCATCTTTATGTTCGTGTGTTACTTTTTATGACTCCTATCTGTACTTATTCTTCATACTGTACATTTCATTTCAGCATAGAAATTAAGGGAATAAACCTTCTTTATAAATTTAAAAGCTTTTGTAATTAAGATAGGATAAGTACTATCAGTTCAAGTTGTATAGAGAATACTGATTAATTAATAAATACCTATCGTAGTTAGTTACTAGCTTAGCTATTTTTTAGTATGCATAACGTTAAGTAATAAATCTAGAACAGATCCCAATCAATCAACTAATAGATTCATTGCCAGGGTATGGCATGGTATGGCTACTCATGGACCCCATCATAAAGAACTTTTGTCGGTTGAAGCTACTGAATCTGTAATAAACATGGATAACCTTTAGTAAATAACTGAAGTAATTATATAAACACTGACGAGACTTCTCGTTCTAATAGTGTTGTTTATATATATTGTTGAGCAAGCGATTTTATATTGCACTGTTTATAAAACCCACGTAATACAAACATTAAGAAGTATTTTTTTACATTACGAATATTGCTGCTGATGAGCATTATAATATTTATACTACATCAAGCAAGTTCCTAGGACCATAAACACACATGGAAGGAGTGCCATTAACCCCATTAGAAACTGTCTAATGTGCAGCCATTTTCCTTTGTTTGTGGACGAGATAATAAAGGTTGTAAATTTACATTGAATATATCTCTAATTGAAAACCTATACGAAATTTCAATGATATTGTATTAGAATGACGCTAAAAGAAAGAGGCCGAGAATAAATATAGTGTATATCTAGCGAATATAATAGCAATTTAAAAAACAGTGCGACTAAACTATGATGCAATAAATTTCTTACAAGTGTTCAATATTTTCTCCATAAACAGTTAACTGACTTAATGTGAAAATCGAACACTTGTATTAGCATTGCATTTTGTAATAATATCATTAAAGCAAATGAATAAAACACTTATTTTAATTACTCTGCCCTAGACATGGGACAAAATCACGGTAAACTGTGATTTATCATTCGATTTTTGCGTACGTAGGTTAGGGTTGCTAGGTAGGTATGTAGGTTAGGCGCTATTTCACAGTAAATCTAGTATTTTTAATTATTATGTCGGAAATGGTAGCTTTATATAATAAAATAATTACTAGATTTATTGTTAAATAGGTTAAATAGGGTCTTTATGCATGGTCATAAAACAGCTTATTGGCAACAACGCGTGAGTAAGTAGTAACCCTAATCTACGTAAGAAAAATCTAATGATAAATCACAGTCTTTCACAGTCAGAGATTTTGTCTCATGCCTATTCTGCCCAATAGGTGGCGGACGTTTAGCACACAGTCCGCTCAATTCGTAAATTCCCATAATTGTTATTATATTACTCACTACGTTCATCATATGTAGTTAGTACCCTGTAACTATAATTAACAGTTCAAACCTCTTGGAGTTCTTAGAACGTGTATCTACATCGACAAGCTGATTAAGAAACCCGAAGGTTACACTAGAACAGATAACAAAAGCCTTCAGGCCTCAATCACTATTTAAGATGAAATTATTTATTAAATATTCCATAGTTAATTGTTTTGAGTCTGGATGCTTTGTCTTTTTGTTAGTGACATTTAAAACACAGTTTGTTAAGTCCACCGACCAAAAACAGTTTACACAACAAAAACTCTTATACACAGTGACCACAACATAAGTTTCACTGAGCCTCAGAACTTCACTTAGCGATATGTTATGAGTCCAGTCAGCAAGAAATAACGGTTTAACACCTTCGTGTAAACCAACCCTAAAATGTACCCAAGATAAGGTGAGTAATAAAAGCAGGATCCTGAGTTCTTGACGTGAGTTATAGCGGTCGATAGTTCTTCTAGCGGATCTCATGTCTTGAAATGTGAAGTGAAGTTAAAAGGGTCTGTAAAAAGTAATGGTTGGAACACTCGTGGAGGTACGGCGTTGTTGGAAATATATGGTCAACGTTGTTGGGTCCATGATTTAGGAGGTGTGTTCGATATCATATTTGCTAAGGTTTCCAATGACATTATTTCATATGCCGATAAGTATTGAAGTTTGTTAGAATTTTAAACTACTAAGCCTGTGGGTTTAGTCGTCAAAACGTAAACCTGATACGGATAACAAAGTAGATTACAATATGATGACATATCATATGTTTAAATATTCTACTCATTACGATTTATGTAGAAAGGTTATTATATATATGCCTATATTAATCGTCGTCGCGATACCGGGTATTTCCTTACTAGGTTATACCTGGTTCCCCGTCTACTACAGCTCATGACTGCGTGCGGTTTTTAGTCGGTTCGAGTCCGACATAATCACCCCACCGGCCGTCCGGTGCGGGGTATCCGACGAGAGAGAAAAGATTTTATAATTGTTTCAATATTTCATAGACTATAAAATATGTATGTACTGTTGGTTTTTATTTGCAACGTCTAAATGGCTAAAATATTATCTCAAAATTTTTAATCTTTAAACGAAAATAATTTGAATAAATGAGAGAATAGTACCGTTTAGGTCTTAAACATTTTACAACACTGAAAGATATCGAACCGAATAGGGAGCAAAGCAATTAAATTTTGTCGATTTTGTTGAATAAATTGGAGGACGAGTTCGTGGCTTGAATATCAGATCAATTGTCAATAATATTGTGTTTTGAAAATCTTTGTCTCTCTGTATTGTATTGTATTTCTACAACATCAGCGTTTTAATTATGTTCTTTCTATTTAATCACTTGCTTTATGTTTTATATTTCACTTTCGTAGATAACGACATATATTAATAATGTGTGAGGTAGATTTATACATACTCGTACGTGTCATATACATAAATGTATAGAAAATTGATGAAATATAACAGCTTAAGTTCCATTTCAAGGTAATGTATCAAATGTTTTACATTGGTTATAGAGAATTGTAACTATTGATCATAGTGACGTATACATTTTAAAATATACTTAATCATCATGGTAAATTATTCAGCATATAGTAATTATGATGTTAACTGTTAAACCATCATCATAATAGTAAATTTAATATTTTTAGAGAATAATTGTTGATCAAAATTAATGATGTTTATTTTTTATTTAATGTTAAATATAGATTATTAAAAATAAGACTGGGAATATTTTATTAGTTGTAAGCGTTGTGTAACTTAGAAGGAGTTTTTATATTTAAAAAATCTCGACATTTCCTTGACACTCCCATTGTTGAATGCCCAAAGTTTTCTTCATTTTAGTCCACTTTTAGACAAGATATTAGCTTTCGAACTTAAAGAAATTAATTGGTAAGTACAAAATAATATTACTATTTTAAAAATTATAAAATTATTAGCGATTTACGTCATTTACGTTTCTACAACACTATGTAAATAATAACCTAATAACCTGTGATTATAACCTAGCATATGCCTATGGTACAGGAAAACATTTTTTTTTCTTGTGCCTTCTGTGCTTTCCAAAAGGATTGTTTTAAACAATCATTTAAGAAAGTTAAGCTTGCAATTTACTTTGACTAAGTTTTTCCGTACAACAAAATGCTATTTTTACTATTTCACAACTTGAAAAAATCTGTATTGAAAAGATTAACAAATGGGCGGCGTGAACCAGAGTGGTACCACGGCCTCACAGAAAAACGGTGTTAAGCTATTCTTTCCTTGCCTTTCTTTGGGTGAGTGAGGTTTTTTAGGCCAAAACCCCTGTCCTCCTAATTCCAAAAGGCGCTTAGAGGGCGACAAAGAACTGATGACTCTTGAGTTGTAGACATCTATGGATGGCGGTAATGACTTACCATCAGGTGACCCGTCGGCTCGTTCGTCTCCTATTCCATAAAAAATCGGTGAAAATGAGTACTTTACCTGACTTTCATTCCCATCATAAATACATAGATACTTATCTACATATAGGTATATACTCGTACATGAACATTGTTACACTTTAGTGAATTGAAAACTGAGTTTTAAAACCAACTCACAATGCTGTAAAGTTTTATCTTCTTTGAATTTCTTACTTAAAAGTAGGACATACTATGTAAAGCAGTCTCTAGAGAAATATGTAGTTTAAATCGCACGTATTTTATAAAATATAAAGTTGCCACGATGATTCATATTTGTGACACTATATATAGGTATATGTAATATAGAAAAGTGTAATACAGTGAAATTTATTTAGAAAATGAATATCTGTAGATACCTTATAGGTATAGAAATGAAAACCTCATGATACTTATGAACTTGACCTTGACCTGACAATTCAAGGAGTTTACGCTAGTCGTGATCATTGGCTACTACTAGTATTGTGCTGGGCAGGCAGCAATCATTTACTCTTTAATTTTAGAAGTAAGTGCTGCGGTTTTTTATTTTAGACGGCTAATTGATTGATTATTATTTATCAAACAACATTTAAATGTTTATTCCATCTTTTACGGATTTCCAGCATTATAATTATAATTTATTGTTATAATTATTTGTGTGCTTTGTTCTGTGCTAATAATTGTAATGAATGCTAGTTTTATGTCTAAAAATGAATAAATAACAAAAATACATAAATAATAATATTTTCACACATCTCACACACGGCTGTCTGATCCCAAACTATGCAGAGCCTGTACTGTGGTACCCAGACTGCTGATAATCATACTTATATATTTCTAAATACATACATATAATATATAAAGTACACCCAGACACAGAACAAATGACCGTGCTCATCACACAATTATTTGTCCTGGGTAGGATAGATTCCTACGGCCTTTGGCAGAGCAGTCAGGATCACTAACCACAAGACCATCAGGCCAGTCATTAATACATCCTCTATTAGTATCAAAAGTAAAGTTAAAGTAGGGCTGCGATTGACTAGATTACCAATTGCACCGATTGTACTGGCTATGTTTAACATAATATAAGAACTTTTGGGGATTGTTCAATAACAATCATTAACGTGTTTGTTGAACTTTTGATTAATACAATTAAAGACCATAAGTTGTTACTCATTTTTCATACAAGTAATAAATTTTATTTATAAGGCACAGATGCAGGTCGCTTACCATGGGCCTCATATTAAGGCTTAAAGTCAACCAAAGGGCAATGGAGAGGGCAGTGCTCGGAGTTTCTCTGCGTGATCAAATCAGGAATGGGGAGATCAGCAGATGAACCAAGGTCACTAACATTGCCTGGAGTATCACCAAACTGAAATAGCATTGAGCGGGGCCCATTGCTCGTGGAAATGATGGCCGATGGTGCTAAAAGGTTCTCGAGTGGTGACCGCATACCGTAAGACGGAGCGTGGGTAGGACCTCCACAAGGGGGCCGACGACCTGGTGAATGTCGCGGGAAACTGTTTGAGTCGGGCAGTATAGGACCGGTTATTCTCGCTAATGTTCGGGGAGGCCTTTGTCCAGCAATGGACGTTTTTCGGCTGAGAAGAAGAATATATTTTTTTTACTATCATTTAAAAATAAAAATTAGGACTAATTAATCAACAGAAATGAATAAGGTTAAATAATTAGCAAAACGTGTATAATAATTTACTTAAAATATTAAGAAATATTAATGCTTCATTATTTTACAATTTTTTTCTCTTGTTGCAGACAAATAGATAATTTAAGAAAAAACACACATTCATATAGAATACACAAAGTCATAACACGTTTAAACTCACCCAAATATATTCAAAGGAAAATTTCCTATCTCTTCACGTTTCAAAAGAACTTTCCTAGAACTCATACCCAAAACTTTACTTCATTTGCCATTCATGAAGCATAGGATCTAAATAGTTTCAATGAAATATATGCGCGTCGGCAAAACGACGCTTGTTAACAAATGTTTCTTTTAAACAGTTATTTATAGAACTTGAAGACAAAGAAAATATATTAAGGGATATTTGAATACACAGTGCTTTAAAAGAAATGAAACTCGTAGATTGAAAGTACTTAAAGGTATAGATAGCCTGTCTTAATCAGCAGATATTTACTATCATTTAAAAATAATATTTACAAAGCAAACGAGATGGTAGCAATTTTTATCGCAGTGTAAATGTTATAGAAGCTTTAACCTCCTTTAACAACCTTCATAAAACCGTAAGTAGTAACCATAGTAATTAGAATATTGGCGGTTTAGTTTCATATCTTCACGTGGTCCTGATTGAGAACGCTTAGAATTATTTTTTGTAAGATTAGTTTAAGAAGGAGTAAATATAAGAAAATACGATACGATAAAACGTATTTAAAGTTCACAAACTTTAAAAGGCCCTAGTCAGTAGTGAATTTGGTTATAGAGATTTTTACCGAAGCAATAAGTATTGTGCTTGCAAGTTTTCATTTTCCAGAGGCTGAATAGACTTGATTCTTTGACATCACCACATCACATCAACAGCCTTTAACACTGTCCACTGCTGGACATAAGCCTCTCCTTAGAAAGGAGGTTTTAGTCTACTATACCACGCTGGCTAAACGGGTTGGTATAAGGTTTGTGTCAAGTTTTCCTTCTCCCTGCAGTTTTGTTGTTCTGCGTAGTTTTTTCCCTTAGTCGGCTCTTACGACACCCACGGGATAAATAGGGGCGGTGACACTCTGTATTCTTAATCCGTCACCACGCGGATCGCGATTGATGTCAATATATCAAATCTATCGGTGTCATAAAAGTACTAATGGGCAATTTATAGTAAAAAAACATATTATTTAAAATAAGCTTAGCTCTTCGTATTTACCATTACCTTCGTATTTTGAATACAAATATTTTTCTTTGATATTTGTTCAAGACTTAAGTAATAAGAAGCAAATTTTCTATTAATTTTGCAATATAATTTGTTTGTTCATAGTAAGTAAATTCGATACTTACCTTATTAAATACTAGGAAGGCAAGCATAAAACTCTGGTATGAAAAGTCTGCAAGTACTAAAAAAAAAGAATACATTATGTTAATACCCGCTGTCAGTCTTTTTAATGATATAAATTCCAGCACGCAAATGTCACCTTGTACCAGTACTAGTATTCATAGTACAAGGTGGTACAATTGCTTGATGAACGGTAAGTTATAAACCACATATTATCTCATGTAATTTTTTCATTTAAAATATCAAAATTTGCATACAGAGAGCGTTAGTATAACTGCGTTTCAGATAAGTATGTAAAAACGAAAGAAAATAACCTAATTCCTCGACCCATCCCTATAAATTAAACACCTTAATCAATATTGCGCATTAAAACTGTATTATTTAACATTTTTTTCAAAAAAGGTAAAAGGACTAGAAATATAACGCTAGTTTTAAGTGCATGCATGCCTCTTCTGCAGACCGGACCTTTATTATAATTATAAATATTGCCACTGAAGCTTTGCATGGTCGAAAGAAAGTATATAAGCTAAATTTCACTCTTCGAGTTCTCGCCGACTGCCAATTGTCATACATTTGTATGACAATTGGCAGTCGGCCAATTGTCATACATTTCAGCATGCAAAGCTTCAGTGGCAATATTTATAATTATAATAAAGGTCCGGTCTGCAGAAGAGGCATGCATGCACTTAAAACTAGCCACGCTGCTAGTGTGCCATTGGTGGACTTGTGAACATGTATTACTTCTAATGTAATTTAACTCATGGTTTTGAACTGAGTGAGCTGGAGCTTAACGCATCATAAATGTTTTACTTATAGAATACACTATATCATTAAATCGAGTCCTTTTTTGTGAAGGCGGTGGGCCGAAGTAAAATACTGCCTTGATCTGTTCAACACACCGAGCTTCTTCGAAGCTATACCCTCTAAGTGATTGTTATTAATTCTATCCATTGTTTTGAACCACCATTGTAAGGAGAGGCCTATGTCCAGCAGTGCACTGTTAAGGACTGTTGATGATGATGATGATTGTTTTGAAGTTACAATTGGGCTTCATTTAAAAATTTCATAATATTTCTGCAATATGGTTTCGTACACAACAGTCATATAAAAATAATTTTACAGTGTACCCTTTTAGTCGTTTCTGTACTTGAAATTATTTTAAAACTAGTACCGCAATTGAGTTAGTGTTTACTGAAATACAATAAAAAGCCATTTGGGATTCTTCCTTTTTTAAGTGAAACACAAGAGTTCTCAAACTCTTTTTAAATTTAAACCCATCTGTAGAAATCTTAACTGACAACATATGTCTGAATATGAATTTGTGTTGTTTGCCCTCACGTCTTAATAAATCAATTAAATTTTGTATAAACATAGGGGTATAGAAAATTTTACATTGTTATTTAGAGCTTAAAAATGTATATAAATATAATATTCGGTTAAAAAATAGCGCTGAATATAATACACGACAGACACACACTAGTTAGGTTCCTCTCATACAATGAAAGTACACATTAAAAATTAAATTAAAATAAATTAATTCATACACACCATTAATATCTAACTTTATCAATTTTGTAGTTATGGGGACATAGATATTCTTTTTCTTGTGGGTTACGGGACAGAGTATTTCTAAAACTGACAAAAGTCGAGATGTTAAAAGTGTAGATGATACCAACATATGTTTAAAAATAGCAATTAAAACCACAATATTTGTGACTCCAGTTGCAGACGTTTATGGGCGGCGATAGTCACTTTCCATCAGATGGCCCATCTGCTCGTCTGCCCCCTCTAACATAAAAAATAATAATAATATTATGTTCTTTGAATATCTCTTCAGGTCTATTCTTTTAAGTCTTATGACTGTGACACTATAGTGTAAAAAAAAAACATAACATAATAGTTGACACAGTATATAGTACTATATAGTATAGTATATTTATAATAGGTAATACAATAAAAAATTTAACTGTGTCTAATAGTAATAATATAAATTTATATACTAGACTAAATTTAATAAATACTAGACTAAACTAAATTCTTCTCTATACCAAAGAATTTCTTGGGCTGAAGTGCTACTATCGTTTCCTTCTTTTGACAACGAAATGAAGATCATGAAAACAAGCTCAAAACATATGTAAGAAAGCTCCTTTTATGTAAACTCGCAGACTCACAATAGCGTAATAGTTTCAAACTACTGAACTGATGTTCAGTAAATCTAGAGTCAGTTTTTTTTATTTAAACCATCATCACCATTACCTGCTTTATGCTTGCATCATTATGCTTTTAGTAGTCCATTGCTAGAAATAGGCCTCTCCTTAGGAAGAAGGTTTTGGTCTACAATACCATGCTGGTGGTCAGACGTGAATTTATAATAAATAGGTTCATATTCGTACATGTATCTCTCTATATTATTATCATAGAAACTATATAATAATAATATAATTGAATAATTTTTGAAAAAGTCATAATATTATTAATTTTAGTTGCCGTTACTTCATGCAGTAGAAGGAGGATTCTGGTAGAGGATTTAGCAGGAATACACCTGCAAGATATTGGCGGCAATTTTTTTGGAAATACCAAAAACCAAAAACGATCGAAGAAGCGACAGTGGTCGATTGGGCGCGATAGCGAAAGCCCTTCTCAAGTAACTGCAGTAAATATCAGTATGCCAAATGCTTAATTTAAATAATAAAAAAAAAATACGAACAATGACCTAAAACGAATTAGTTGTATATTTTATTTCTGTAGGATAATACAGACGCAAGAAAATAAGAATTTAACTAAATGAGTAGTCACCTGAATAACACAAAAACACGCGAAATTTGTCAAGAGGTTGAACATGTCAATTATTTTTTTAAATATAATCGAAATTACCTTGTGAAACGGTATATTAACTCTTGCTTTCTAAAATACTTTTCAATCGTATTGCAAGTAAGTATTTTACCTCATTCATTTAGGTACCATTACTAAAGCTTGAGTAGCATTTAAGTTAATAATGAGCACAACTATAGAATTGACATTCAACTGTAATTTATCAGATTGCATTTCACCAACCTTTGATAAGTTTAAAATTAGAATGGCATAATCTTTCTCACATTACAGAATTTGATCAGATATTTATTACAGAAATTTATGAAAGTAGCAGTGTACTGAACTGGAGATTTTTAAAATACTATACAATATATTTATTTATTTACTAATTTCAGTATACTATACTATACTGTGCATATATTCTTAAAAAATGCTAGCTTGCCTGACTTTGTCTGTAGATAAACTGTATGTATTTCAAATTATACGTTTCTCCATTCTCAAAATATTTTCAAAAATGCCTACAGAGAATTCTTTTTCCATATTAATTTATCGACATTAATATTGATTTTTTAAAGAAGTATTTTCATCTAAAAATCTGGACTGTTTGGTTCACAACATATAAAGTCTGTTCACAACATATAAAGTCCAATACAGTTCTGACTGCATTAAATATTCGGTGTTATTGTAGCAGAGTGGGCAGATGTCGCAACAGCGGAAGTTCTACAGCAAGAACTTTATACACTTAGGGCTACTAAATATTGACTTAGGCTTTCTAGGCTACTGGTACCGATGTTTAGTAATGTAAATAATAAGCTACTCATATGGAACTAGAAATTTAAAATATTGTGCCAGTCAATGAACTTATTTTACATCACACATCACATCAACAGCCTTTAATAGTCCACTGCTGGACATAGGCCTCTCCTTAGAAAGGAGGTTTTGGCCTACTATACCACGCTGGGCAGACGGGTTGGTATAGGGTTTGTGTCAAGTTTGCCTTCTCTCTGCAGTGCTGTTGTTCTGCGTAGTTTGCTCCCTTAGTCGCCTCTTACGACACCTGCGGGATAAATAGGGGTGGTGACACTTTGTATTCTTAATCCGTCACCACACAGACTTATATATGTTTCATTAATTTATAACTTCTCGGAATTCATCAAAAGAAAGAGTTATTATGAAAACCTGCACTTGACAAGACAAAGTAGGATTCACTGTTTATTAGTATTTTATGTATGAGTAAAGTTGTTGGTGTTATAGAGTTTATATTATTTTAATGTAGTATATTGTAGCACTTGTCTATGTGTTTATCCTCGCTCAGCTTTAACAAAAATATTTTTGCATCAACAAGAAACTTAAAACAATATTTTGGTAGCTGAAATTCAACTTATATGACGGCAATTACAAAATATCACAATGAGTAGGTATAAAAGCCAATTTTAAAACTTGTATCTTGAGGTGATCTTCGTCTTCTTCTATCAATTCTTTTTAAATCAAAACAAAACTGAAAACTAATTAGCCACTAAAATATTATGGCTCTTGTCCTTAAGTCTGAACCCCCAGTGGACTGTAGTGAAAACAAATGAAACTAATATTGTCAGTTCGAAGCACATAACATTCAATAAGTGTTTATAAAATAAACAATTGTAATGTATTCATGTATATGTGTGTGTAATTATGTAATGTATAATTAGTCAATATACGTAAATTGTAAATGCGCACCACAAACCACATAGTACCTTATAGTATATTCCATCTAAAGGTTGCCTGGAAGAGATCGCAGCCTGTGATAAGGCCATCAGATCGAATCACCATTTTTTTTTTTGTATTCTACATCGTATGTTTCCTAATCATGGTATGCAATAAAGAGTACCTATCTAATTGTTGACTACATAAACTTTAAACCTAAACAGGATCGAAGACACACAAGGGTCGTATGTATGTACTTGTAGTAGTTGTAGGTGGACTAAACAAAAAATATCTATCTGATGTCCTTATTGTCTATACTCTAAAGGTTTATTTCTATGAAGATAATGATTCATGATATACACTTTGGTGTAGGTTTATTGGTATAACGGAAATAAATCATTTCGTGATTAATGATATTTGAGATGGGCCAATCTAATGTGCCTAAAATAAGTAGTGCCAATTGTTATTCGTTGATGAATGAAAGTTATAATATGGCAGTGACTAGCTCAAGAAGATCTAAGGATAAGATTTTAGTTATATTTTTGGATCTGATCTTTTGAAAAAAAAAAAAAAAACAATAATATGAGAAGCAAAGGTCCATCAAATCCAAAAGTCCATTCCAAATAGGATAAATTTAGCTCTACATTTCTTAACATGTTTTAGTGTAATAATACAAACTCAATGCTTCCACTTGAGACTTGGTGCTTTCATTGATCTTAGATATTCCTGGGAATTACCAGTCAATGTTGACGTTCGGGTTACAGATAACTTTAGAAGAGTTACCATAACTAGTGATGGACTATCATGCTTTACTTAATTTTTTTCTTAAATGTTTGTTTCTTTCGCCTAAAATATACATTTTAAAGTTTTTAATTTCAGTACAGCATGGTTAACGAAAGTTAACCATGCTGTACTGAAATTAAAAAAGTTAAATATATTATTTTACATACTATCTATAACTTAAAATCTCAGAGATATATATCTACAAGTTAAGTTTTACTGCAACGATAATTTGAATGTGCATTTAGATTTATATAAAATATTTACTCTGTAATTTAATGTGGTACAAAAAAAACATGCATATACTCGTATAACAATTTAAAGACAAATGACTATACGGCTATCAGAATAAACGGCTATAATATATCAAATAATAATTTCTCCCTTGTATCATCCTCACTTAACCAAGAATCAAGTTTGAAGAACACAAAAGTCCTCAACATATTTAATTCAAGAGGTAGTGAACTAAGAAAGTGAAACAATCACCGCGTTACAAAAAACATATCGAAGTAACAGACTGACTCTGTTCCCCTTTTAACATTTCATAAATAATCCATTAGACAAACTTCGGCAGTAAATTACCGAAACACTCCAAATAGAGCAATAGTTGTCTACA
The DNA here is from genome assembly GCA_902825455.1 of Arctia plantaginis. Lineage (NCBI taxonomy): Eukaryota > Metazoa > Arthropoda > Insecta > Lepidoptera > Erebidae > Arctia > Arctia plantaginis. The sequence goes on along the minus strand of CADEBD010000857.1, from coordinate 6,178,261 downwards.
AGGACATCGTGGCGAATGGAGAACAACTAAATAATAATTCATAAACTTCTATTATACAATTTGTGTTTTCTATTTGGCAAATTACGTTTTAATTGAACACGCGGTTCACAATTCCGAATTGAATATTGAAGTGAATCTGGATTAAATAAGTTTTAAGAGCCATTTAATACAAACAGCAGTCTACTACGGAAACTAAAAACTTTCTTAGTGTTTCAGTGCTTATTAAATTCATTATACGCTGAAGAAAAAACTGTAATTAGCTACAAGAAGCCGTCCCAGTTAACGTTGTGTCTTAACTTGTTCTGAACTCTTTTATCCAATATCTGGGGCTTTGTAGCCGTTTTGAACTACTTTAAGTCTGTTAATAACTAGTTTGGGATCTTGTAGGAGCTGGCTTGTTTTGAAAACAACATATTGAGTTTCGTGAAAATAGTTGTTGGAGAAAAAATGCCAAAAAAGGCATGTTTAGTGGAAATAGTTCATCTACTTTAAGGAAAGAAATCGTAGTGCACGGATGGCGTAGTGGTTTAAGCGGTCACCTCGCTTCCTACTACGCCGAGTGTCGTGGGTTCAAACCCCACATGGGACGACACTTTGTGTGATCTACAAATTGTTGTTCTGAGTCTGGGTGTTCTTTGTGTCTGTGGTATGTTTGTAAAGTCCCCCGCGACACAGGAATGTATTCCTAATGCGGGAGTTGTCTTTTTTAAGAAAAAAAAAGAAAGTATTAAATGATGTTGAAAAATCTGTTTTTAACCGGTTTAAAAAAAGGTATTCAAGTTTTGTTTATTCGTGTTATTCGATTAACTGAAGAATTTTATCTTTTTATGAAAAAAGGGGCAAAAGAGCAGACGGGTCACCTGATGGAAAGCGACTACCGCCGCCTGTGAACGCCTGCAACTCAGGAGTCACAAGCGCGTTACCGGCCTTTGAGGAGGTTCTTTTCTTTAAGGTCGTAAAGGTGAACAAGTTAAAATCTGTGGTATTTCTTGAAGGACGGAATGCACGGAAGGAAGGAATACCACAGACGTCAAAAACTATAGCAACTAAGGTATTTTTACATTATCTTGTTTATATGACGTCGAAAAACTTTATTTGCTGGCATATAACTTTTTCTATGGTGTACAATCACCAATGCACAACAAACATGAAACCCAAAATATTTTGGTTGACATCTACTGGTTTTTTTTTTATGTTAGAGGGGGCAGATGAGCAAATGGGTCACATGACGGAAAGCGACCATCGCCGCCCATGAACTTCTGCAACTCAGGAGTCACAAACGCGTTGCCGGCCTTGTAGGAAAGAGTACGCTCTTTTCTTAAAAGTTTGAAGGTCGTATCGGTCCGGAAATACCGCAGACGATAACTCGTTCCACAGATTGATAGTGAGGTGGTGAGGTGATGAGGATGAAAATTTTGCCGTGTGGAACGATGACGGAAAGTTGCGGCTGGTATTAGTCCGAACAATTCCTCGGAGCACTCTCCATGATATATGCGATAGAGAATGCAGAGTGAAGCCACATTTCTACGTAACGCCAATGGATTGAGCCGATCGGAGATGTTTGGGCTATCGATGATTCGAGTCGCCCTTCGTTGGATGCAGACCAAAGGGAGAAGCTGGCACTGAGGTGCCCCTGCATAGAGATGAGACTTGTGGCTTGTAGGAGGCGGTGGGCCCGAGTGAAATACTGCCTTGATCTGTTCAGCACACCGAGCTTCTTCGAGGCCAATTTGACCTTACCCTCTAAGTGACCCGGAAACTGGACTTCGCTTGATATGTCGATGTCTAGGATTCCGATACTGGCTGAGGCAGTTAGGGAGGTGCTCTCAAACCGAGGTGATACGGCAAATGGTATCTTCTCTGCGGTGAACGTACAGACCTGTGTGTGGATGTAAATCCTGCATGCTTACTAATAGTAAGACATACCTTAAATTATACTATTTTATCGTAATAATACATACCGCATAACTTAGAATTTACCACGTAAAACAGAGCAAGTACGTTACACTGCTAGTATTAAAAACAGGTTTAAAATTATTAGAATAATTATGATAAGGTTGAGTTACAAACTTAAAGAAATTATAAAAAAGTGTGTGTGTGCAATACACACACGGCAGAAGTAAAACTTCCAATATTTTTTTTTGATCTCAGTAAAATCTTATAAAATTTTGTCTGCCCCGGGAATCGAACCCACTAAGGCAGCGTTTTTCAAATATTAAATAAAGTATTAAATAAAAAGTTTAAATATAATACTGTCAAAATATTATATTAAAAATAATGGGTAATGGATTATATCTCATTCTCTCGCCTATTTAATCCTACACATTTATGTTTTTGTTTCTTTATCGTGACGCATTTTCGTTTCATCTAGTTTCAAATCACAACGATTGTAAAGAAGTTTAATTTCAAAACAATGAACTTATTAGTTAAAACAAATTTCTAAGACTATATCTTACTGAGGATATGGAACTAGCATATGATGATAAAGACTAGAAAAACGTATACACAACAAGCATGTTACCCTACCATGCTTGCTGTGGTATATTGTAATTGCAAGAAGTAAAAAAAACATTGATGTGGGTTGTATATCGTGTTCAAATTTGAACTCAATCAGTGTATAACTTTTTGACTCTTCGAAAGCATACATTTATATATACATAATATAAAAATTAGATGGATTTATATATGTATAGATTACGTGACGTAGTAGTAATGCGTTGAGCTGTAAGGCCTGCAGTAAATCGAATCGCGAAGTACGGGCACTTCGCTAAAAGTCCAGTTGTATAAATACAACTGTACGAGTGCATTCTGCACTCACCGATTTGATATGGGTGGTCCCACTTGATGTCTATCTCTATATGCCTAATCTAGATCTGTAGATTATTATGTAATATTTCCCAACATAGTATAAAAACTAAAGAAATGCTTAAGAATTTATGTTAAAATATAAATCTAGGGAATACTCATTTGTCTGTATTGAAAACACACACTAAACTTGAACCATTTCATTGTTTGCTACTTTGTGCAAAGTAAATATCTCCGTTAATTGGTACATCAGTAGGCTTGCCGTTTTCCTTTTGGTTTTTTTTTTACATTGTTTATTTTTCGTATATTCTACGTACATCTTTGATATTCGCCAATTGGTTACAATCTGGTTAGGTTGCAACAAGACCGAACAAGGGATTTAACTATTTAGGATAAACATATCACTGAACTATTTTATAAGTTTATTAGAACAAATAAACATTTGAGGAGAAGTTTATAAAACAGTTTATTGACATTTATATATTTACTGATATTTTAATTATTTCGTATCATAAAATCTGGCTAATCCTAACAGAGTCTGTTTCAAATAATCTGAAGAGAAACAAGACTCCATAAATACTTAGTTAACGACAAAGTAAAACATTGCCGTCTGTGAGTTATTAACTTTTTAAAAATAATAACTTCAACACAGTTTGTCTGAAAAGTTTCCGACCTCAACACGAAGATGGCAATACTGGTGAATAAAAGCTAGTGAATTTCGTTGTTCATATGTTGCCAGTTACTCGCCAAAGTTTCTGCCATTTTGGAGGCGCAGTTATAATGTGACAGTCGTTTGAGTGAGTTGATGTAAGTGTTTTTATGAAAATGGACAAAAAAGGCAAAAACTGTTTTTTTTCAGCTGGGCTAGTGATGGTGACGGATTTTTTGATAGTCATGGTGTTATATTAATCGATTATCTCCAAAAAGGAAAAACCATTACCGGAGCATACTACGCATCTTTACTTGACAGGCTGAAGGCAGAACTTGCGGAAAAATGGCCACATTTGCAGAAAAAGAAAATCCTGTTTCACCAAGACAACGCACCGTCTCACACCTCAGCGGTTGCCATGGCGATATAAACTGCTTAACCATCCGCCTTACTCACCAGATCTAGCCCCAAGCGAAAAATTGCGCTCGGAGCACAGAGATTTTCGTCAAATGAAGAGGCAATCACCTTCGTAAATAATTATTTTGCAGAGAAAAACGCCGAGTACTATTTGGACGGATTACAGAGATCAGTATCGCTGGGAGAAGTGTGTAGAGTTAGAAGGAGATTATCCTGAAAAAATAATAATTGAAAAAGGCCTACGATTACAAACGGTACGATTGTCGTGTATATTTGGCTATGATATTAACGATGTAAAAATTACGAACCAATACAAAAATGCAGTTTTCAGTTAATATTGTAGTTATAAACTGTTACGAAAGACAATACGCGTACAAAAATTCTCAGATGAGTACCTAGTCGGCTTTTACAAGGAAATTTGGTGTAAAATATGTTATGACTTAGTATAATGAAACCTCCCAAGAAACTTTGAATAAGATTATTTTCGCTACTTCGTACACAACATTATTTTATAATGTGACTAGAAAACGAGCATTACATGTTATAATAGTTTTTTTTTAATGAATAAATCTTTACGTAAAGTATTGATATTTTAACCATGGGAGAGTCATGCTTTCGCCCATACGAGCCGCTTTTACCGGAGTAACAAGGCCTCACGAGCGAAGCCATTCTTTTGTTGAATTTTATCGAGTCAAAAAGGTTTGGTTCTTCAAATTATATCTTATTTTTTAACTAAAGTGTTACTAAATTTTATATTATTTTTAGGTGTGCTAGTTTATTGTGAAAATCAACCTCGTTAGTGTAATAATTAAAGGATCCATTCATTAAAGCCTTCCCCTTTCCACACTTCCTTGCAAGATACGCCCGATTATCTTTGGTATGTTGGTTTAGGGGTTAGAGATCCTGACTGTTATATCAGAGGTTGTAGGTTCGATTCCCTCCCAAGACAAATATTGTGTGATGAGCATGATTATTTTTTCTGTGTCTGGATAAAATGTAAAATGTATGTTCATATGTAAACTGTATGTTTAAAAAAATTTAGTCATATACCAGTATGTATTTAAAAATATATGTGCCCGGTTGATAAAAATTCTGGAGTTAAAATAAGCCTGTATTATACAGGCTTATTTAAACTCCCACATTTTGTTGCCCGACCCCTTTGGGGATAAAATGATGTTTCGCATTATGATATTAAATGTTTAAGACGCCGCTGCCTCACTCTTCGCTTATACATGCGAGTATTTAAGTGTAGGTTTGTTTTATCGTAATAAATTTTAACATCAAAAAGAAAATTCCTTTTCAGACATTTTACATTTAAAACCTGTAAATTAACTTGACTCTACCCATGTCTATATTGTAGGTTGTATAATTTTCGTTATCTTTACAATTACATTGTAGAGAAATACACAGATATACATACGTCTTTAGGTTAACAATAATATCCACAAGTCGGTCGATACCGAATATCGAAAACGATACCTATAACCCACAATTGTTTGCTTTTATTTCAAATTGAATACGGCTGTTGTGTACCCACTTATCCGAAAGCAATTACGAACACGTATATTGATTCATACAATATATAGCGAACAATAAGGTACTTTCGAATAGAGACAACAACCCTGTGCCTGACGTGTTGGCCGTTTCAACCAGTTTCAACTATGCAAATTAATAGCCATGCCACATACACTTTGCCAAGTTAAATGCTAACCCCATTCTAGATTATAAAATAGGGCCTAATTTTGTAACACACCCTAACTTGTGTATGAATAATTTAGTAAGCCTATTGACATGCCTCGTTTATTTCTAAAGCCCGACTGACTTGAATAATTTTTTTTGAACGTTCTTTGTTTTGGAATTTAATAATAGTTTATAGGTAGTAAAATAAAATTGAAAAAAATATTACAGTTAAATGGGAATAGATGATTAAAACTGTCAATTTATTTAAAAAAACGCGAAATATACGTTTATTATTTTTCCTTAAAAACAGTTGGAAAACGCTGCGTAGCGCTATTGGTATGAACATCATGGAAATAGCGTGTCATTTATGTGGTGAAATTGCTAAGGCATATCTCCACGCCGCGCCGGCCATGACATCAACGATAGACTTAAAATTAAAATGTCATTTTCCTAATTTCCTTTTTAAAAATATGTTTTCCAAACAACAAACATTAAATGTTACACCCAGAACAGAAGTATCTTCTAACACAATACTAGATGTAAGTGTCGCTAGTAACTTTAGACTTTTGTTATTTATAAACTATGAGTATATGAGAAACGTTATAAATCAAACAATAACTTTAATAAAAACAGGTTGTAGAAATAAAGTCTAGATTAGATTATACAAAACATCTTAAAAATTTACATTAGTTCCAAAAATTATAATCGTTTATTGTTTAATGCCGTGTCCGTGTGATGACGGATTAAGAATACAGAGTGTCACCGACCCTATTCATCCAGTGGGTGTCGTAAAAGCCGACTAATGAAACAAACTACGCAGGGCAACAGCACTGCAAAGAGAAGGAACACTTGAAACAAACCCTATATCAAGACGTCTGGCCAGCGTGGTGTAGCAGGCACAAAACCTTCTTACTAAGGAGATGCCTATATCCAGCAGAGGACTATTAAAGACTGTTGATAATAATGATGATGTTTAATGCTCTCCTTAACTCCTTATACGACAACCTCTTAAAAGTGCATACATATGCGTAGTTAAATGCAGTAAATTTTTGAATTGGTATTCATTCACAAATCTACATTTGTGAGAGAAAATATTTAAAAAAAAAACGAGTTACAAAAGAAAGAGCATTTAAAAATATATGAATTAGAAAATATCTGACGAAAACAAGCAAGAAATTACTGTCTAATAAATTGAAACGAATACTTTTGTCTACGAGATCGTAAATTTGCAAGTCTGTGTTGGTTTCCAGTCTTCCGGCTTCAGTGCAAGCGCGGCCATGTTTATTAATTATTCTACGCGCATTTAATGCAAACATGCAAACTTTGCACCCGGGAAAGAGAATTCTAAAATGTTCGCCCGTGTTGCGGAGTCTGGACAGGAAATTTTGAACTGTTGCGAATAAGGTTTTTCTATGAACTATTTGATCAGAGTTTATGAAATCGGTTATAGTAGAGGTATGTCATTTTAGTCCAATATTAATATACGTAAACTCACCCATTCATCCTTTGAAGATAATGAACGACTTAAAGAATAAGTGCAAAAAATTTGATACTAATTCATGTATTTACTTAAATATAGCTTCTTAGTCCATTATACTTTCCATTTGTTAAAAGTGTACAGGTTGGTACGATTTCTTATTTCAATTTTTACAGGTACGGTACAGGACCAAACGAGCAGACGGGTCACCTGATGGTAAATGATACTTCTAACTCAAGAGACACAAGACTTATATTGTCCATATCTAAATCTTACGAGCAGATTCTCTGGGTCCCAGTCTAGACAAGATAACAATTCGGCTCTCGTCAGGCTCACATTACTGTGTACAGAGCCACCTCGAGACCCAGCCGCCGGATACGCTCAACGACTTGGGCAACCACGGCCGTCGCCCTCAGGGTTGCCTCGTGGTGCGTCTTAGCGCGCGCCGTCACGAGCGTGTCGTCCGCGTAGCACACGACGGCGGCACCATCCAAGAAGGCACCACGAAGCACCCAGTCGTAGCCGATGTTCCACAAGAGTGGCCCTAACACCGACCCCTGCGGAACATCGCACGACATTTCACGCCTACCGATACCGGTCCTACTGGGACCTCAGAAATACCCTAAAAAATTTAATTAAAGTTAAAACCGCAACACACACTGTCCTATTTTCTCTAACACTATTTTTGATTTACTCCCAACCTGTCTCACAAAGTTCTAATACAACTTTTAACATATATTCCCATTCTCATATTTTAATATATACCTTCTCAAATGAATCACGATAATGTTCGAATTGTCTAAGAAATTAGCAAGGACGACAAATGGACGTAAGGTTTGGCATATTTATAGAGGTCCTCAGCGGTTCGTCTTCAAAGTACTAAGAACAAACAACTATGTAAAATTTATGTAAATATGTTGTAGGATGATTCAAATAAACAAACAAATGTGTTTGTATAATTGGTTAAACATTCTAACACAATAACCAAATGCTAAGTTTGCAAAATGAATAAGTATTCGTGGTTACTCTTAGCATTCTTGATGACTTATCTTTACCTTTTACGAAATATTTTTTAATCGCACGTATGAAATTCTCGTCGAATTACAAGTAGTGAGTCGTGTCCGCCTTGCAGACGTATTCAGTGACGACGACCAGACTTTGTTCTTCATACAGCGTATGTGTAGCCTTGTTGCGACTCTCCTGTCAATTTTAAACCACAGTCGTATGAGTATGCATCTATGATCCCTATATGGAAAAAAAACCACCAGGGAACGGTGTAGTTTTTGGAACGACGCGTACTCTTAGTTTTGATTTAATACACGTCCAACTTCCAAGAATATCGTTGTTATGTATACTATACCTATTTTTCTCTTCTTTGACTAAGCATTTTATAATTTATATTCTGTGTTAAGATAGAGCTTACCTTAGCTGCTTTAGTGAGCTTAAATCGGTTTCCTCTAATATATTATCAAAGTATCGTTGCGGGTATCATGACTTCTGTCTCGTGTGTGCTAGTTCTTTGAACTACTTTATCAAAAAAAGTTCAAATAACAGGCTAAACTTTTAATTTTACAGACTGCCTTAAGTAGGTCTTTGTTTTGGTTAAGTAAATCTTGACGCTGGGTTACTATATCGGTGTAGTTTAAACTTGCAGGTAGGTGACTTTTAATACATAGCTTTATAATTTTGCATCTACTCACTTTCTAGGTTTTTTCGTTTCTTTGACATTACAGACTATTTTTAGATTCAGACTTCCTCTAAGTTTAGAATCAAGAACGAAAACTATTAAAACTGATTATTTCTAACAATAAGTTTCATAAGTTACCGGCTTATAAGGTCGGCTCGAATAAAACTATAAACTTTCTGAGCACCTGCAATTCAAAAAGCTGCACAAAACGGGACTTACGACGTAACAAAAATAGCGGAGTAACCTACATTCTCTAAAGTTCGCTGCCATTCCGGCTAATTAAAACCACGTAAAATCATACGCCGCACATTTCAAGGGATATTGTACGAAGTAATATTGTAGAGATATGAAACTACTATTAACATAAATGGAACATAAATGTAAATAGTTCCTGTATTATTACATGATTATATTAAAATTATATATTGATATTTTTTAATGTATGTCAAGCAAGTGTGATGATGTAGAAGTTCAACTGCATTAGATTTTTAATTATATCTAGCCCCATGATAGTGATGCCAGGTATGATCAAAGCGCACATGATGAAAGGAATATACTAATAACTATTAGTTGATGTTAACAAGCATCTACCTTTAACCACTCAGGAAAATAAGTGTAAAAAGTGTATTATTAGTGATAAATTGTCACAAACATTTATCCCCTATTAGAATAAGTTGCACAGTCGATACTCGTATCTATGAATCGGTAAAGATATATAAAGGTACGTAGAAATACGAACATACGTAAATAGGCGTAGGCATTGAATAGACATTTGATACCTACGCTTACTTTACGTACGGAATAATGAGGTTGTTAGGTAAGAAATAGCACAGAATTCATAAATCCTTAGCAAATTAGACAAAACTATATTTTAATGTTTTCTTACTCAACATGACTTTCTAGAGAGTATGAAGAAGTGCTGTTTTAGTAAATTATCCACCACTTCTGGTTTGAATTAGTATGTAAAGTGGAATCGTAGATACTGTAGTCATCAAACATAGCTTAAGTTTATCAGCCTTCAACCCTCTGTAATTATGTTATGTCATTTACAACTCGTGGCTCCAGTTAGACCTAACTCTCTTTACTTTATTAGAAACCATAACATAAATGAAGTGTTTGTGGAACAATAAAACAGCTTGTATTTATATATTGAGACAACTGGTATGATGTATCATAATTTATCTTTAATAAGGCCTTATCTCTACACAATTATCTTTTAACGTTATTTTATGTGATATTTGGTTACTTTTGTGCGATTTAAGCAATGTTATACTGCTATACTCGTATACTCTTGGCGCCTACTGAATATGCATACAAAAAACAAGAAACATGATAACATACAGCGTCTGCTATGTTATTCATGTAAATTGTCGTTTGCGGGTAAAATAGATGAAAGATCTAGCGAGAAAGCTACGTTAATGTAAATTGGGAACCATTCGAAAAAAAAGAATTCCTGCAAAAGAAAAAGAAGAAAATTTGAAATGAAAGTTTGCAGTTATAACACAAAAGTATGGGTTATCGAATTTCTACGCCAAATCCCGTCTACCAGTGCCAAGAAATACGAATTTAAAAGTCGGAACATATTAATGCAAAATAGTTTTCTAGCGCCAGCTGTGAATGTACTGGATAATTTACAAAGACTCTGAAGTAAAAGTTGTCAAAGTCGGTTTGATTGAGTTGATCTCACTCTTGCGAGTTGTTTTTCTCTCTCCTTGAGGTCACTTGAACAATTTGAACAATACGAAGCAGTGTAATCAAGAGTTAAGATTAAGTGCATACATATTACGTACAACTTACTATTATTAAAGGATATTTTTTGTCCTGTGAAATAAATTGTCTTAGTAGATAACAAATTGAGTGTGACAAATGCTGCTGTCCTCTTGGGAAATTAGCATCGTATGGGAAGGTTTCTTGGATTCCCAAGCTGCACAAGAACAAAAGATGTTGCAGTAGTTTAAATTACTGTAAAAGGCATTCTCTGCCGCTTTGTTTTTTTTTTTTTGAAAATTTAATTGCATACGCACAGATTTTGTTTTTGCTTTTACATAAATATTGACTCTCTGAAGAGATGGAGTAAAATTATTAATGTAGGCATACTTGCATTCATTTGTACAATACTAAAAATGATAGTAACTAACAGTTAATATATGACTATTGATACGATACGAATAATGAATTTCTGCAAAAAAATAATAAATTTAACCCTTTTTGTCTCATTTTAGAAGTCTCTGTTCTCTTGACCTTTACATTAGTAGGTGCAATTAATGAGATTTTTTTCTTTTCCAAAAGTATACATGAAAGTCAAAAGTCAGTTAATGTCAAACCACAGGACGAATATAAGGGTGACCCGGCCTCTTCGAGTTATTGCATTCTGAGTTCAGTTTCTTGAAATTAGCTCTCGAAATTTTCAGAATCACTTACACTAGCTTCCTCGCTCTTGTCGTTTCCCATGCCCAAATTATGTTCTTTCTTTGTCAAGGCTTGTCTTTTGATGCCATCAGGCAGCGGGCCATAAAAGAAACATGAACATTTTGCAATGTTATATTTTACGCCCATGTCAGATAATATTGGGAAAAAGACAACAATATGATTTCTTAGGTTTAATTTTTTCGGATGATTCTTATTTAATTATTTCGGATGCTCAAAACTTTCATAGAAGTTATGAAAGGCTTAACGCATTTGAATTTGGCTAGTAGTCTGCTAGCAACACAAGCTAATGACCATTACGGCTGGTATAGCTGTGGAACAAATAGGTACTTAGTAACTAAAGTGTATTTTATTTGAGTTCCCTTCATTTTGGTAATTGCTTGGTTAATAATAATAATATAATAATAATATACCTCACACATTACACACACGGCCGTCTGATCCCAAACTAGGCAGAGCCTGTGCTATGGTGACCAGACTGCTGATAAACATACTTATATATTTTTAAATACATACATATCATAGATAAATTACATCCAGACACAGAACAAATGATCATGCTCATCACACAATATTTGTCCTGGGTGGGAATCGAACCCACGACCTCCGGCTTAGCAGTCAGGGGCACTAACCACTCGACCAATCACTAATTCAAAATATTTTTAACCAAAGCAATATAAAATGAACAATATAGATTCCCTTTTCACAATAAACTTAAATCTTGTCAAACTTTCTTCTATCTATTAATCTATAAATAACTACATTTTTCTATGATTCGATTTAGAAGAAAACAAATAAAATCGTTTCACGATAATTAAGGTAAACCTATTATTACGAACAATAAAACAGCGAGAAATCTTTAATCAATGCCACAACATAAATCTCCTAAATGTAATCCCTTAAGATAAATAGCTTACGATTGGTAATGACAGTTAGCAAACGATACAAAAACAGACTTTTTAAACTGCTCCTCTACTTCGTCTTGTGTTCGCAATCCAGGGCACGTTTTCTGCTCTCGTGTCAGAAACGTGTTATTCCAAGTGATTAGCTCGAATGACGTTTTAATTTAAGTTTTAAAAACATACTTAATTTTTATGTATTTTGATTAAAAATAAGTTTTCAAAATAATTTAACTGCATAGCAATACCCACTAAAACATTCTTCCAATTTTAATTAAAAGTCGGATACTTAATGAAGAATCTTAGTAAGTTGAAAGCTGTGTCAGTTATTTCGCTGACACGAAAAGAAAAGAAAAAGAAAGATGAAGAAGATAAAAGAATTATGTTACTTAATGAATAACACAATGTGAAATCTCGATCACAATAATTTTCTTAGTTGTTAAAAATTGTTAATAAAAACAGACGTAAATAAAATTGTAAAGTTTAAGGAATCGTAAAAATGTCTGAGGGCCAGATCACAGTTCCAAATGTCCCGTGAAATATCTTTGAACTCAAAAAGATTGGAATTTATTAAACTTACCTGGCGTTTTCTTTTGTTTTCGCTGATTATTTTCTTCAGGCTGCTGTGTCCAAGATAACGAGGGCTCTTTTAAGGTGCCTCATTTCCCAGTAGGTTTGTTATTTTTTTAATTTATGTTTACTCGCTTTTTTCGAGAGCAAACTGTGGAGCAACCACCTATCATTAATTTTTATATTTATTTAATATCAAGAGAAGATCAAGTTCCCTAGTGGGTATTAAAATGTTACGTCACATTTAATAAATTTAACCAACTGATATTAATGTCTTAGCTTTCTTTCTTTACGCCAAGGGAGTGGTTTGACCGAGCCAAAACTTATCTGTAGTAATATAACAAATTGAAAAGATTTTCTGTTCATTTCATTGTTTGTTTCTAGATTTTAATTTCTGAAAGTAACATACAGATGCAATTTTCTTTTTATATATGTTTATATGAATAAAACACAATGAATGTTAAATCACGCATCAATCAACGCTGTCACTAATACGGCAACTGAGGAGGGGAAATCCACTAGGTATTTTAATTTATTTAGTTGCTTCGCTCATCCTCGAAGCGTCCTAGATACTCGTACATAGCAAGGTAACACTCGCACCGTCTCATCTTACCTCCTAGTTATTACTATATTTCTTGGAAAAAGCTTTACAATAAAACGGTATTTTTTTTATATTTGTCTTAAAATACCGTACTCTAAAAAAACAAGCGATTTGTACACATGTATAAACATAGCAAAATAAACCATTAAAGTTTGTACAATGCTACAATTTCAGTCAATAAAAGCATTAAAAAAATACTTTTTATGATTTAGATTTATATTTCTTTAAAAAAAAAAAACTAATTAATGTCCATGAAATAGAAACGTTTATATTTTGAAATTTATACCGGATAACCAACGTTTCTCAAGGCCGCTACACTATTTAAATTTCCATATCGCTCATTCTAAAGTTTAAAAGAATAGTAAATTCAATATTAACCATAAAATATATCCGGATATTCAAACTGGTGAGTATCCTTAGAACTTAGAACTCTCTATGCACATTAAATATTCTTAAGACTGTCTACTGCTCGAGGATTTACTCTTAGGTATATATTTGATACACATTCGGAGGTAGAACAAAATGAATATGTTTGAGGCTATGCTTAATGATAACGTTCCAAGGACACTGATAAGAACTGTATATCATAATGTTTTATGACAAGAACGAATGATATGTCAGAACGACAAAAAACTAACGACAGTCCTTACTTATCAAAGTCACACTTCAAGTGTCCTGAGATTGATATTCCACGCAAGCATGCGTGAGATTAAGCATACGTGACTTTTTCGTTTACTAGTTTGCCCTTTGGCACGAAAATCGCAAAGAATACCGTATGATAAAGTATTTTAGTGAAACCATTATTTTTTACTTCAGAAAATCGTGAACGTTTATTTCCAGTCTGATTTGTGTGAAATGTTTCTTTGTATGCAAATAAGAGGACGACTTAAGAGACAGCACAGCGTAAGACATGATTTCGTTACGGCAAGTGACTACTGCACTTATAAGTGGTTTATTTTAAACCTTACTAGGAATGTTCGTGGTAATATTACTTATCTTAAAATGGAAAGATTTTGAGCCGACCAATTGGTCAATGCGTTTAAGTCTGCCAGAAATTAAATTTATTCGTACCTCGTACCTCTTCAAAATGTGGTTATTTAAGAACAAATTAAATTAATTGATCAAAGTATCTTTAAATATGTAAGACCTAGTATAGTTTAACTTCGTAATTCGTATTTTTTTTGAGTTTTAGTTGATACTAAAGTCTTATCCGTTTTTTTTTACTTCCTTGCGAGACACTTAAAAATTAAGCAAGGATAGGTAGGTTAGAACAAGTTAGATACAGGTTAGTTCTGAACGTCGATTAAAAACAACTTTCTATCACTCTTTTTAATGTTTGTCACTACTTACAAATATTTAAATGTTCCATTTCGAGGCCCATCGTTCAGCAAAAGCCCAAACCGTATACTCGTACACTCTTAATGACATTATCCGTCGGGCTCTTATCACCATTGGAGTTCCATGTGTGGCTGTGTGAGTCGTTTAATGAAACCTAAATCGTGCGAATGTAATAATTTAGTTTGAAAGTATAGAGGCGTTTAAGGCATTTGGACGAAATGTACGATTTTATCGAAAAGGCATCCGATTGGCAACTAACGTTATCGATGCACACATAAGTTTTTACAGCTTTAAAGGTGCTACTTAAACACGCTTCAGCAGCCATTTTTGAATCGGGATTATTTAATATTGTTTGAATTATACTTACAGTGTTTTACTTGTCTAATAAAAATACTTAATTAAGTTTATAATTAATTGTTGAATGCACCATTTTCATTTTAATAAATATGATAATGAAGTCTTATTAAGTTCAAACAGGTGTTAGATTAATACACATATAATATTACATAGTACATTGACTTTGAATTGTTGCAGTATCATGATCTTCATATTGCGGTCGGATAGCGCCATAATGTTAAATGCACCGTCAAACGTTGAGTTGAATGTATTGTGGCATAATGTAGGTCCATAAAATTAGTTAAATACCGATGGTGCCGCTGTCATTGTGCTATACTAAAATATCTCGGTGTTCGAGTTCGAGGTATGACTATTCAATTTTTGTCTGAAACTCGTTGTTCGGGATAAAACTACAGCCGAAAACTGTGACTTGTAGTCTTTTCAATAAATAAGTGGTTTAAAACGCACAAAGACACAATGTATACATTCATACTTCAATACTTATTTTATAAAAGATAAGTGAGTTTGTTTGTTTGTTTGTAACGATTTTACGCCTGAACCACTAAACCGGTTTTCTTTCTTTCACCAATGAAAAGCTACAGTATCAGCGAGTAATGCTTCTTTTCATCGCGAGCCGCAGGCAAAAGTTGGTGAAGTATAAAAATTAATTACTTAAAACAGTCAAAACAAAGATTAAGCTATTTAATACATTTAAATATTTATTGGTGTGTGGTGTCAGATTATTAATACAGTATCACCACCCCTAGTCATCCCGTGGGTGTCGTAAGAGCTACGGGATGAATTAAGGAAGCAAACTCTGCAGGACGACAACACTGCAAAAGAAGGAAAACTTGAAACAAACCCTTTTTTTTTTTTAACGTGTGGAAATCCCCTCGGACCGTCACCCCACCGGGGTTTGCGGCGGGGTGGTGAGTCGGACTCGGACCGACTAAAACCACACGGTGTGCCACTCTGCGCCGGTAATAGGAGGGATCCGGGAACAGCTGTTATTAAGACATCCGGACCCCTCCTAGCGCCTGCCCGCTCCTGGTGCGGGCTCCGTCTCAAAATTTTAACCTCTCTTTAGGCGACGTCCGGCACAAGCGGACGCCGCCCCCTTGCTTCTGGCCAAACTAATGCGGGTGGAGGGGAAAACCACCCCGTCCACCCGCGGCCACACTCAGGGCGGCATGAGGCGCAGGAAAGCGCGCCTCCGCCGCCCCGTTCGCCGGCGGCGGATCGGGTCCGAGTGGATGTCGTCCTCCCGGGCCTTCTCCGCCGCCTCCTTCTGCGAGATTACTTCCTTGCAGAAGGTTGCGACCGCGGTAAAACAACTGTCTGACTCAGTTCCCTCCTAGCGACCGAGTGCAGGTACTTTCCGAAGCAACCGTGCCCGGAAAGCACCTGCGTCAGCCGGAAGGTAAGGGTCCCGTGCTGCCGCCCTGCCCACTCGGCGATGACCGGCTGGAGAGCCTCCACGGCGGCGAAGCCAGCGCGTGGAGTCTCCAGCCGGAACGACCAACGAGCCATCGTAGCTCGGCGAGCGGCTTCGCGCCACTCGCGCACGTCTTCGGGCGGAGGGCGAAATCCGCTCTCCGCCCGGGAGTCAGCCACTCGCCGATAAACTTCGGCGAGCACTTCCGCCTCCAAATCCCACGGGGGGTTCCGGCCAACGCGCACGCCACCTCCGTCGAAACTGTGCGGTAACCGCGTATGGCTCTGACCGCCATTACCCTCTGAGGGCGCCAGAGGCGTGCCCTATTCTGGGCGGTCAGAGCCGCCGCCCACACCGGTGCACCGTATAGTGCCATCGACCGGACAACCCCCGTGTACAGCCGTCTTGTCGCGACGCTGGGTCCACCCAAATTGGGCAAAAGTCGCCCTACGGCCGACGCAGCGCCGACCAGCTTTGGAGTAAGCTGTCAGAAGTGCTCGTCGAAGAGCCACCTCCCGTCGAGGATCAGGCCCAGATATTTCATCTGGGCCCGAACCGGTACGAGGACCGAGTTGACCACGATTGAGGCGCCAGGGGGTGGACCACGACGGGGCCCATGAAATAACAGAGCCTCCGTCTTATCTAGGGCCACCCGTAAGCCCAGCGCCTCAATGTGCCCGACCACCAGGGAGACTCCCCTTGTGGCCAGGCGCGCCGCCTCTTGGAAGTTCGCCCCCCGGGCTGTACCCAGAGTATCATCTGCGTAACAAATTGCACCCACCCCGGGGGGGAAATCGGCTCGAAGGGCCCAGTCGCACCCTATGTTCCACAAGAGGGGTCCAAGAACAAACCCCTGTGGAACACCGCACGACATGGGCCGACACCTCAAATTAACATCTCGTTCCTCGTACACGACGGTACGCTCCTCTAAATAGTCTGCCACTAGCCGCCTCAGGTACTTTGGCACCCCATGAGTGGAGTACTTCCCTGATGCAGCTGAATGGCAGACTATTGAATGCGTATGCGATGTCTAATGACACCGCCAACAGCACGCCGCCACAGCTCACGGCCTCTTCGGTCACGGCCCTCAGGCGCAAAACAGCGTCGACTGTCGAACGCCCCGCCCGAAAACCAAATTGGGCGTCCGACAGATTGGGGCCCACCTCGTAGAGGTGCCGGACGATGCGGGCAGAGAGAACCCTCTAAACCAATTTACCCGCCTCGTCCAGCAGCACGATGTTCCTGTAGGCCGCGACCGAATCGGCAGGCTGTCCCGGCTTCCTTAATAGGACCAGCTACCCGCTCTTCCAGCACTCAGGAAAACGTCCCGACGCCAAGCTAGCGTCGAACACCTCCCCGAGGCGGTCTGCCATGTGGTTGAGGGCTAGGGCCAGCACTCGGGCCGGTACCCCGTCTGGCCCAGGGGCGGTGTTCTTGGAACGGATCCGTAGAACAGCCGCCCCTACCTCCGAATCCCGGACGGGCGGAACATCCTCCCCCTCGTGCTCCCCGTCGTCTCCGGCCAAGGAGGCCATCGCCGGGGGAGTGTGCTCCGCCCGCTGCGGGAAAAGGCCCTCAACCACTTCCTGCAGGAAGCTGGGCTGGAGAGTCTTCGTCCCGACGCGCGGAGCTTTTGTCGCACCGCGCGATAAGGGCGACCCCAGGGGTCACGATCGAGACCCTCCAGCATCTCCTTTCTCTTTATCTCTTTGGCGCGGCTAATGGCCAGCTTCAGAGTTTTCCGCGCCTCTCGGTACTCCTCATAAAGCCGGTCCTCCTCACCGTCTCCACGGTGACGCCGCCGACTGCGCGTGTAGGACCTCCGGGCACGTGTACAGGCCGCACGGAGGTCCGCCAGCTCCTGGGACCTCCAGTAGACCTCCTTCCTTGGAGACTTGAAACAAACCCTATACCAACCCGTCTGGCCGGCGGGGTATAGTAGGCCAAAACCTCCATTTTAAGTAGAGGCCTATGTCCAGCAGTGGACTGTTAGCAGCTGTTGATGATTCATTGGCTGGCATCTTGTATTTATTGATCCTGACTGCTGAGCTAGATTCGATTCGGTCGTGGATTCAAATTTCACCCAGGATAAATAATTTTGTGATGAATAATTATGTACTTTGCTTTTGTACCAGAGTCAATGACTCAGCAGATGTAGTAAGCTTTTATAGTATAGTATACATACAGAGCAAAGACCGCTAACACATAAAAAAGGATACCATGTCGTATCACAAAGCAATCCGATATCGCAACAAGAAACGAAATTGTATCGCCAAACACTACAAAAACCACAGAGATTGTCGAAACGAATTCTTATCGTTTTAAGATGAACGGCATAAGATCATGTCGATGAAAAACATTAATAAAATAATACCCCAGAACGATGCCACAAAATAGAAGAATAACACTCGGTCGAAATTTCGATTCATGATTTCGTACTATACATTTTAAAACACGAATCCATATTGTCAACTTCGGCGATTGAATTTGCAGTTTCTAACGATGCGAATTCGTTTCGTCATGTCGTGAGTTCGTGATACGAATTCGCATCTTGGCAGGATATAAATTCCAATTGTTGTGATGTGTGAGCGGCCAAATCACATATATTTTTACTTGGTTCTACCAAAATAAACAAACAAAAATTTACACGTTTATGGATCAATTTGTTTAATTTTTAAAAATTACAAACAAATGTAAAAAAATTATCACGCGGTTAGTGCTGATACATATTGTTATTCAATTTAAAACTAATGAAAACAAAACAAACGAAAATGTGTCCCAGATGCAAATCTGTCCTCATCTTTACTACTTATCTTAATCTTAATCGTACAAGAAACATAATATTCCCCTAAGAAGGATGGTTATGGCAAAATGGCTCCGCTTTATAACATCACAAGAGATTCAAATAAGATATACAATGATTTACATTTACTGCCCAGCGCTAATGGCATTGTCCGGATATTAATTTATAAACAATGCCCCACGATCTATATGGCTCCTCAATAGCTTATGACCCGAAAATCAAATCTGGGGCGTCTCGTGAAGCCGGAATTCCGTTACAATGCGACAGGAATGTTAATGGGTCGACACATTTAGAGGAAACTGCCGACGTGCGACGGCCGCCGTCGAAAGAAACAATGATGTATTTGTTGTTGTAAAGACGTAATTTCTGCTCTTAGTACTTATTTTCGAAATAATATGACCTATTACCAACACCTATTTAGAGTAATTCTATTACTTAAAGTGCTCTGTACTTTAAGTAATTTAATATATAATTTTAATGTGTTATTTATAATGAAATATAGGATACGTTACTTGATGATTAAAAATCTTTCAAAGTATGAAAAAAATAAAATATAATTGTTTCAATAGTTTCTAAGTTCATCGACACGACCAGAATCAAATTAATATTAAGTTTAAGTAAGTCTTATCCGTTTGGTGAAGGATTAAGAATACGAAATGTTACCCCCATTTATCAAGTGGGTGTCGTAATAGTCGACTAAGGGGGCAGTTAATACGCAGGACAACAGCACTGCAAAAAGAAGGAAAAATTGACATAAACCCTAAACCAAACCGTCTGGCCAGCGAGGTATAGTAGGCCAAAACCTCCTTTCTAAGGAAAGGTCTATGTACAGCAGTTGACTATTAAAGGCTGTTGATGTTAAAATATGATGTGAAGTCTTAAGATTTAGAATTAATGATGATTTAATGATAATCAAAATTAACATATTTTCAAGTAAATATTTATTGTAAACCAAGATGTTTCACAAATAGTTTTGCTTGACCGCAGATCACTCACAGAAAACGAATATTAGTTTAAACAACATTGCATTTCATCACGAGATTAAGGTGACTGGAGTTCCAAGCACCCTACTCGCTCCTTTTTTTTTTCTGAGCGAAAATCCCTTCAGACAGCACCCACCGGTTGGTGGTTATGTCGGACTCGAAGTGACTAAAAACCGCACGGCCTGTCGGCTACCAGTAACCGGGGAACCATATGTACCTTAAAAAGGAAATCTCTGGGACCCCTTGACTCTGGAAAAGAGCGGTTTCGTACTTATGACTCTTGTGTTGCAAATGACTGACTGACATGTCTACACTATTTAAAAATGATTCACATTTATAACAAATTAGGTATAAAGTTTTGTAACAAATAATACTCTGACGTTTGCATCTTTACCGGTTTTAAATGGACATTTTTAAAAGAGGAAAAATGCCCTTTGACATCGCTCCAACGCGAAGATCAAATAACTGTTCGAGTCACTTTAATTGGCATATCAGTCTCAATTTGTAGCTATTTTTAACATGGCGTTGAGCTACCGTTAGTATACAGCTTTTCAAAAAAGAAAAACAACATCCCAATAAGGGCCTACTACGATGTTGTTTTCTGACGTTTTATTAGTCCTATCATGTCCTGTAATATGAGGGCTCATACAACTACGGGATACCATAATTAACTATATCATTTGCTACAGCAAATAATATAGTTATTTATTATATCCCGTAGTTTTATTAATATTGTTATGATATATTCTTCTATACGTGGGGCATACTGAAAGTCTCTGGATCTGGCCACTGACAATAAAAGAATGAAGAAACAATTATGGAATTCGAAAATGGAACTCTTTGGGAATATGTAACTTTTTCATTTGTCTGAGACTGTCATTTGTTTTTTCATTCTGACATCTAGTGAAAATTGTGTGTCACTATCAAAATGAATTTAACTCGTGAAATTTTTCGTCCAATATTTTTTTATGATTTTCGTTGTGGCTTAAGGCAACAAGAGAGTTGCCAGAGACTTTAATTGGTTGGTTTGGTAATGAAGCACCATGTCACAGCTCTGTGTATTTGCAGTTTAGATAATTTGGACGTAATCATCTTCATGACGAGGTAGGTGAAGGTTGGCCGGCGACTGCGGTTACTTACTCTAATATTGACACCGTACGACAACTTATTGCAACTGACAAAAAAATTACGTATGCATATCAATGAGCCAAGTGCAAAACATTTCACATGTGCATCTGAAGGTTAAAAAGCTTTGTTCTCGATGGATACTGCATGACTTAACGGAGGACTTAGAGGCACAAGTTTGCAAAAAGCGTTCTTGAAGCAATGTCCTCCTTCACCACGACAACGTATCCTCAAATTCTGCTAAGGTAACAGAAGCCTATTTGAAGGAAGCCTATTTAAATGTGGAACTGATGACGCATCCGGCTTACAGCCCAGGCCTCCTACCTTGCGACTTCCATTTGTTTCCGCATGTTGAAGACAAACTTAGAGGCACACGTTTAACGAGCAATAAATCGGCGGTGAATGAAAGAAAACTGGTTCAACTACTTTGTACAGTGGTTTCAGCGAATGCAAAAATGCATTTATTGCGAGGGAATATACTTTGAAAAACAATAAATGTATCGTAAGTTTTATGTCTAGTCTTATTTATCAGTATCCAAAAACTTTCAATCATAAGTTAAATACTTAAAAATAAAAGATAACATAACTTAATAACTTAAACATAAAAAGTTTTATTTCGATCACTTTAAAATTAAAAAGTTCTATGCCGATTGAGCTCAAATTTTGACACAACATTATACAAAAAAGCTTCAAAAAGTATTTGTTGTATTTCATCAAACTATAAGAAACAATTATTAATTATCGACACAGATCACAAACTTAATTTTAACATGTTATTATTAGCTTTACATATATGATAACTAACTTACCAGCTGACAATGTTAACAAATTTTGGAAGTCAGTTTTAACCTACTTCTAATGTTATTGTATCGAATTTTATTTTATTTATTGTATTGTATTTTTAAATTTTTTATTATACAAAGTATAACTTCGATACAAGTTATACTTTGTATAATAAAAATTTATAAAAATATTAAAGTTGGCATCTTGAATCTGACCTAATACTGGTGTCACATGTTGGTAAAATAGGATTCTTCAAACCGAGTTTTTGCTTTTAATTCCGGTAGGTTAGTTTTTATTTCGGGTATTCTCGATAACCAACAATATGGTTTTTGTTGGTGATCTTCTCATTTATCTAACACACCGGTGGGCACAGGCAATCAAGGACAAGGGAGAGGCTTGTGCCTTAAGCTTGGACATAGCGAAAGCATTCGATCGGGTGTGGAATAAGGCGCTTCTATTCAAAGCTTAATAAGCATTAAAAGCAAACTATGTAACTGTGTCATGTGTGTTCCATGCAGGCAGAAGCATTAAAGTCGTTATCGACGGTGCATGCTCCCACTTTAAGTCTGTAAATGCTGGTGTCCCGTAAGGTTGTGTGCTATCACCCACACTGTTTCTTCTGCATGTCAATGATATGTTTCGATCTAGTAGAATCCATTGCTATGCAGATGGCGAGAGATGACTTTTAAAACATCATCACGAGTCGGAACAAACTTGAAATTGAAACTTCCTTAAAGGAGGTTTCAGATTGGAGACTGAACCTAGTCTATTTTATCCCAAAAAAGACTAAGGTTTGCGCGTTCACCGCAAAAAATACCGCTGTCGTATCGCCTCAGTTTGGGAGCATCTCCCTAACTGCCTCAGCCAGTATCGGAATTCTAGGCATCGACATAGCGAGCGAAGTCCAGTTTTGCGGTCATTTAGAGGGTAAGGTCAAATTGGTCTCGAAGAAGCTCGGTGTGCTGAACAGATCGAGGCAATATTTCACTCCAGCGCATCGACTCCAACTCTATAAGGCGCAAGTCCGACGGCGCATGGAATACTGTTTTTATCGCTATGCAGGAGCACCCAGTACCAGCTTCCAAAGAAAAGCAATCGAATCGTCGTGGTCAAAAGATCTCCGACCAGCTCGATCCCTTGGATATGTAGCTTCGCTCTGCATTCTCTATCGTATATATCATGGAGAGTGTTCTAAGGAATTGTTCGGACTAATACCGGGGCCAACTTTCCGCCATCGTCCTTCACGGCAAAATTATCATCCCCACTACTGTGCGCTTTTCAAGACACTTTTTGCCTTTCACTACCAATCTTTAGAACAAGTTATCAGCTGCGGTAATAGATTTCCGCGCGATTATCTTGTTTACATTCAAAATGAATTTGTAATTCTCAGGTTCTCGTACTGATTGGGATTTGCTAGAATGATATTTTACGAGTATTATAAATACTACGGACACGTCTTCTTTAGAGTAAGTTTAGTTACGATACGAGTACGATAAACACCGAAGCGATTGAAGTGAATAGAAGTGTGACCCAGCGACCTCGGCAATCATTCCGGACTATTCTTGAGTATTGTGTGAACGTTTTTGGATGTAGTGATAATAAAGTCTTGTTAGTCGTCAGAAGGCTTATTATTTCTAATCAACGAACCCTAATACGTAACATAGTCAAAGTCATTGCTATGCAACCCATAATGCAAAGCATATCTCTGAATCTAGCCGCATATCACGATATAAGAGCCATTGTACGGCTGTTTGGTTGACAACCATAAATCAAATGTGAACTATCATTGAGATCTGCCGATTTAGTTGTTTATTAGATAGACATTCGGAATTCACAAAATAATACAGTTTTCGCTACATTTTATGATCAAATTATATAAATGTATGTATATCTTTAAAAATCTACGGTCGCTTCTTGATCTTCAGATACTCAAAATAGTTTTTTTCGCTCTTGTACAATCCATAACAGGTTATTGTATAACCGCTTGGGGTTGTGCTGGTAAAGTTAAATTTCTGAGTCTATAAAGAGCACATAGAGGTGTCTTAAAAGTGATGACTTTTAAGCCGATATGGTTTCCCACCTATCAGTTATACAGTGACTTACAAATTCTCACAGTCAGAAAATTATTCTTGCTTAATGTTATTTTGAGGCAACATACTAACGTCCCCTTTGATGACAATTCAAATAAACGTAGAATTGATAGGGTGTGTTCAACAGAAAAATGTAGATTAAAACTGGCGAAACGACATTTCTATTATTTCGCACCTTCTTTCTACAATAGGGTCAATAAAAACTTAAATATTTACCCTGACACGGCTATACGCTGTAAAAAACGTGTTACGAAATGGCTGTTTGGCCTAACATACAATGAGACCGAATCATTTCTCATGTCATCGTTTTAAATGATAATAATAATAATAAAATATCGACTACATTTATAAGCTTGTCACACACACGTACGCTCACACAAACACGCACAAACACACACATGCACACCCACACCTCCCCTCCACACACACAGCCCCCACCTCCCCTCTACACACACAGCCCCCTCCCCCCCCCCACACACACACACACTTACAGACAAAAACAAGAAATCTTGTATTTATATAATTGGCTTACATTCTACCGCTTCACTGCATGATGAAGCAGTATATAGTATTTTGTATGTATATTACTTAAATCACAACTAGATCATTTAGCTATTGCTGGGACTAATGTCGATGTCTCTAGGATGTGGGCGTTAGTGACTGCGCCACAGTTTTGAACTACTGCAGTCACTATCGAATTCATTTTTTTGTAAATTCGTTTGTTATCAGTTCCAAAATAAAGATTTTTATTATTATAATTAGCTACGTTATAAATTCATTAAACCTGTATAAATTCTGTTCTGTTTGAAATACATTATGTTCCATGATTTCAAATTATTGGCTGTGGTATTACCGGATTGATAGGACCTTAAGGAAGGAGTATACTCCCGCATCAAAGGGCGGCAATCCACCTACTCTTAAGCTGCAGATGTATAGCATAATCCGCCTGCTTCTACATGATAAAAAAACTTTAAGAACTTACAACAAATTCGATCAATAAAATAGTATACTCATACAAATACTAATACTATTTTTCAAGTCCCTGAAACTCATCTAATTTAAATACTAGTTTAAAGTTATAAGCAAAAAGTTGTTGGTTTGTGTAATTACTAATTGTCCCCTGCCACGCTTTGCTGTGGCATATTGTGGTAGCATTGATATAAAATGAGGAACAAAACGTGTGAAAATTTAAACTTAATCGATGCAGAACTCATATTACTAAAATTATATTACTAAGTTGGAAGCATAAGATGAAGAAAAACTAAATGCAGAATTAGGTACAACATTTCATAATATTATTAAATAGTTAATAGATATAAAGATTTCCTTGCTGATATGGCGGTGACCGCATGTGGAACGAAAACGTACCGCTATGCCATGCGTATAAACCGCTGTATTATGTCGGTGGGTGGTTAATGCCGTACATTTGCGGCGCCACAGAGTAATGGAAAGAGATACATCATGAAGTTTGACGGTATTCTGAGTTTAATGGTTTTGTTTATGTGACTTTGTGGTTAAAATGGTATTTGACTTGTACTACAAACGCATTAATAAGGTAGGTACGTAGTATAATTACCTTGTTAGTGGTTTCATAATCCATAGACTAATTACCTGAATACTTCTTTGTAACTCTTTTTAAAAACAAAAATGGTTAACGTTAGCATTTAATATTTAGAATACTTAACATTTACATGTAGAAGAAGTGCATAAAGTTAACATTTTTAAACAATATTTGCTATAAAGTTAAAAATCATGTAAACACGGATAAACAAAACTAAAGTTGATCTGTAACGGTGCAAAAGTCTATACGAAGACAGTTTAAGTTATACTGGTCGATGAAGTAAAACAATACATTTAAATTTGTCCGCCAGGCGGTCTCTAGTATTTATAATTCAGTATTGTCCAATTTTTTGTAAAAAATACTATTTAAATATGGTATAAAAATATAGCCTTTTATGTCCAATACGTATTACATGGCTATCCAGTAACATACATAGATCCACAAATAATAAATTCCCATAGGTCGTAAGATGCTGCTTTAAAATGTAGTTTACTATTGTGTATACAATAGTAAACTACATTTTAAAGCAGCATCTCAATTTCCTTGAAAAATAAAAATAGGTTATGAGTAACTAAGTTTAGAGTATAACATTTTTATCAAATATTATAATATAAATATCTATACCCAAAAGCATCCAGTATGTGCGAGGCGCAGAAAATATAATTAGAATAAATTGTTCTCATTACTAAGTTGAGAGAAACTGGCGCAGCGCTGTGAACCATGTGCAAAATCACACATCAAATTACACCGATGTCGGAAGCGGAGTACTCGGGTGAATGGAACCGAGTGAAGGTGAAATCATTTGAATACATTTTTGGGACAAAAAGGGGTTTTGGGACTGAGATTTTGTGTTAAATACCGTTCCTAAATTATAATCGTGTTTGAAAATATAATTCATAGATCTTTTGTAGGTAATAGATATGAATAAACCCAAACAGATTAAGTTTATACGAGCAAAACTACAATTATAAGGGAAATTTAAGCTACTAATTTCGTCATAAAACATTTTAAAGGAAAAAATGATACCTTAGGTTAGATAATATTTTAACAAATGATTTTTCAAACTTAAAATTTTAAGACTACCTCATCCAACGTTTAATGATTTGATCAAAATACTCTAAGCCAATTTCCATTAGCTGCTTTGGAATATTCGACACCCGGCAAAAAGTTGGCTGCGTAATGAAGGAACTTAGCCACTGAAAGGGTTAAAACTGAGAAAGCTCCGATTCTCTTATACGAAGAAAATTGGTAATTCATTGCTTAGGTTGACTTTGCTTCAGTAATGCGCGTATTGGAAAAAGTTTCGCGACGGTAATAAAAACGTATGACAGTTCTAACAGTGGTAATGAGAGCCCGTATTTCAGATGAGGGTGAAATATTGCCTTTACGTTTGAGAAACCTCTTTTTAAACATTTCTTTTCGTACATTTCTGCACATGTTAGTATCTGACTTCAAACTTATTTGGAAATAAAATGATAAGAACAATTTTTTTTCTGCTTATAGAATTGGAATTTTGCGGTGACCGTTTTTTCTAATATTGTTGAATGTATGTAGTATTGAATGATTTTACGTTTGTTATAATGCTTAAGATACGTTGATAAAAAATATAAGTTTTTATTTTTAATATTAATCAAATAAAATAAGCATAGATTCCAAATTATACTTGATGACTACACTTGGTGTACCTACAAATTATAAATTACCTCAAAAAATATTAAAAAATGTATTCAAAGTAAGTGATGCTTTAAAAAAAACTCTGTACAATGAAAACTGGTCATTATCCTTTTTTTAAGGCCAATGAAGTTGAACATATAAAGTAATTGTATATACTATATGTTAGTTAGTAAGTAACGTTATTTTATATGTATATCATCGTCAGCCTATCGCATTCCACTGCTTGACATAGGCCTCTCCCATTGCACGCCACTTAGATCGATTTTGGGCTTCTCGCATCCAGCTCCTGCCAGCCATCTTGAGCAAATCGTCACTCCACCTGGCCTGTGGGCTTCCTACACTACAGGCCGAGAACTCGAGAACTCGTTTTCCCCAACGGTTATCCCCAATTGTATATTTTATATGTATATAAAATTTACAGTTATTATATGCCATTATTTTTTTATTTATATAATTCTCGTTAAAGCCAAACCAATATTATAGTTAAGCAAAAGACAACGTCAAATATGTACACCGTATGGGATAGTGAAGTAATTTTTTTTATCATCTTAAAATAACAATTATTTTGTAAATACCTATGTAAGTAAAATAACTATAAATTATATATATACACATAAATTACCATAAGCCTTAAACAAAATACCTAAAACCACTTTTTATAAACCCCAATTACCGTACCGTTATAAGAAGGATGATCTTAATGTTAAAGAGTTCTCATTACAATAAAAACAGCTCTAAAAAGTTCATCTCATTTCATAATATCTCCAGCCATTTTGAGTTTAACTTCGGCTATTTGCGAAGTTCTCTTCACGCTAAAGGTTTGGTTCACCTCACCGCAGGTTTGATTTCTGCACAAAACGAAGTATTATAATTATCTAACTTGTTCAAAAGATTTAAATTAAGGAAGTTATTAGTTAGGACCAAATAATGGTAAAATGTGTAAGTTATTTACACAAACAAAAGAATACATATGTTCAAGTATAACAGAAACAGTTTTTAAAGAATTATAAAATTAATTTCATAGGTCTATCTAAATTAGCCTGTAAAAGTAAGAAAGCCTTTAAAAATATGATGTTTCTAAAATGATGAAATAATTATTAAATTTGAAGAGTTTTTCTTACGTACGTCTTCCAACTCGTACGTCTCTTCTCATTGCTCGTATCTGACCTTTTGTCAAGGACTAAAACGTCCTGGAACGGATACATGAAACGGACACAAATTGTGGCCAGACTCAAACCAACAATTTGTGGATCACACAGAGTGGTGTCCCATGTGGTAATCGAACCCACAACACTCAGAGCAGTAGGAAGCGCCGTGGGGACAGCTTAAACCACTACGCCATCCGTGCAGTTCTCTTTCCGTTTCTCTTTAATAAATATTAATACTACTTAGGCTATTAATACTACATAGAGAAAGCAAAATATTTAGAATTAGCAAATATCTATGGATTTTATCTTAATGTGCCATGAAGAATGGTTATTTTCCCAAAGTCAGGCAGGCGGCTACCCAATAAAATATATTTTAAGAGCAAAATCATTTCGGAATAAAATACAGGATATTCCTGATGAATTAACGGGCCTGTTGGTCTTTTGGTTAGTGACCCTAACAGCTAAGCCGAAGTCGTGGGTTCGATTCCTACCCTGGACAAATCAAATCAATTCTTCGGAGTCTCCGTGTAATTTAACTATTACTTACTTATCGTGTCGATGGCAACACTTAACACGGTTTTTGCCCAGTGCTCGGCGAAGCGAATGGCTTTGGCCTTGCTTGATACAGGTCGTCAAGCGTAAACGATTCTGGGCTCACGAGGGCATGTTAGCAAGTGGCCCATTGTCTGTGGAGATGCGCCACAGTCGCATTTATTTGCGCTTGGCTTGATAAATTAATTTACCTATAATTTTGTACGTATTTAGAAATTTATATAAGTATGTTTATCAACAATCTGGCTTTAGCGTGTTTCGAATCAGACTGCCGTGTGCGAGATGTGTCAAGTTATTATTATATGATATATATTATTCAGTAGACTCGGACATCGAGTGATTAAAAAGAATGAAAGAAAAAAACTCATTGCACCAAAATCAAATAAATTTGGGATAAGGGTAGAAAGATGATGTTAACATAGAAGAAGCCACATACCATCTATTTGGATTTAAATTACAGAACGTAAATACATAAATGTACCCATTAGTTAAATTTAAGCTCAAAATCTAATTTTAAATCTCAATAGTTGTTTCTGTCTTGTCAAAACCACGAAAACCACGCTGCGTTTCTAACATTATATACAGGTCAATGCTATCGCCTTTCTGACAATCCTATTCACTTGCAAAAGAGGATTCCCAATCTCATATCTACAGGCAGATACAACTAAAAATAAGGACTGTCACTTAACTTTTCGTGCACTTCTAAATTTAACGTACTGGAACTGACTGTCAATATTTAATGAGATTTATGAACTGCAATGCAACAACTTATAAGGATTTAATTATTACAACTATCTTGTCTATTTACTTTTATTATAATGATATGAAGTACTAACAATATTTAAAGTACATAATAAGATGTACTTATTCGATAATATTATAATTCACATCATCAACAGCCTGTTCCACTGCTGGACATATGTAGGCGTCTCCGTAGAAAGGAGGTGTTGGCCTACTATACAACACTGGTCAGACGGGTTGGCATAGGAATTTTCCTTCTTTTTGCAGTGCTGTTATCCTGCGTCGTTTGCTCCCTTAGTCGACTTTTACGACACCCACGGGATGAATAGGGGTGGTGACATTCTGTATTCTTAATCAATCACCACACGGACGAATATTATAATTAGTTGTCGTATAATTTATATTATACTTGTTTGAACTCTCATAAAGTTTAAAAAACTGGTTTACGAATATAATTAAAGTAAAACCAAGAAGGTAAATATTTGCACGCCATATACATAATGATAGAATGTAAATGGTCAATAATATTATAATCTAAGTTTATACCTTAATTTTTAACTTTCATTCTTGCAAATTAATAAATTTGAGTTTAAAACTGTTTATTATGTAAACGTTTGAGAATTGCCAGTAAATCGTACAGCACATGCAGGACTAACTATAAAACATTATGCCTCTAAATTTTGATGAAATGAAACAGCCTTAATTACCAGTATTTCAAATCACGCTGCATACATTTGTTTTGTACATAATATAATCGTATTATTCTGAATTTACCAAATTGCCTGTTATTGGGTGTTAGTTTGAGTACATTCTACTTTCAAAAACTACACAACATTAATGTGCGATTAGTGCGAAATAAATGTTTAGGAATTAATATCAAATTGTTTAAGTATTTGACTTGACTTCACTGGCCTGTTGGTCTAGAGGTGAATGTCCCTGCATGCTAAACCACAACCTCCGGTTCGATTCCCACCCAGGACAAATATTGTGTCATGAGCATGATCTCTGTTCTATGTCTGGGTGTAATATAAATATGTATCTATTTAGAAACACATTAGTATACCAATCGGCAGGCTGGTTATGACACTCTGCCTAGTTTGGAATCAGACTGCCATGTGAAAGCTGTGAAGTTATTATATTATAATATTTTTTTTGTAATTCAGGGAAATTCTGTGTTTGAGAAGGTTTTTTTCTGGTAATTAGCAGTGTTTTTGTCAACAAACTATACATATCGTCTTCTTAAGGAGTTCTGCCCAAAGTTGTTGAAATACACATCAGAAATTCCTGCTGATATTGTATCAAACATCAATATTGCAAAAACACACCCAAACCCTCTCAAAGGAAGTGAATATTTACACTTCAAACATTCGACTATTTTGTATGAGTGGTCTAATCGCATAGTCAGGTAAGTTTTCAAAGAAAACAGAAAATTTGATACACTTTGTTATATTCACCCTTCCGCAGCCTGACATCAAAAAGAACCTGCCTTTTATCCACATAACCCTTATAATAGACTAGCTATTCCTGTAATAGATGAAAAATGACTATTTTAAAGTATCTATCTCTCAAATCTACGAAAACGTATATGTTAGCCTAGTTAGTGTATATTAATAAAAAAAAATGTGTTTAGCATAATCTGTCTAAAATATCTTGTTATTACAATTTGTTTTTGAAAAACTATGTAAAAAATAAAAAATTCAAATAAGGTTCATTCAAATGATTCTTATGTGTTTCTTTGAAGACTCTAGAACGCAGAATGAATGCAGACTGACTTCTCACCTGTATTTTTTACAACTTGCATATGGTGCACTAGGGGTATACCCATAATTTTTACTTTTTAGATAACAATTTATGAATTTGCTTTAGATACACATTAGATTTACAACAAAGATAAACACATAGGTACTTTTGTAGAAAAAGGTTCTTCTATCTGTCTCGTACTCAGTCACAATGTGTCAAAACTTTAAAGGGACAGATAAAAACAAAACGTTGTGGTCAAATCCATTTAAATACGATAACACTGTGACCTTAGATTAACATAATGGATAACGTTAAAGGGACTGAGAAATAAGTTATCTGCAAATGCGTGGAATAAAGGATGCAAAGAGATTTCCTCTTTTCTTGGACACGGGTTAAACTATTGTTGTTGGACAAAAGATTTTGATTTACATAAAAGTACCGCTCTTTTTGCGTTTTCAATACACACATTTTTTCTTAAATTAATTTCGCCGAGGAAGCATGATTGATAAAAAAAGCACTATTTATTTTTATAGCGGAACCAATTGTGGAGGAACCAAAAAAAAAACATAGATAATAACATTATGCTACCACATTCACACAACGCCATCTAGTCTCAAACTTATTAAAGCTTGTACTGGAGAACTGATATAAATACATTTACAAGTTTGTACATGCTTTTTTAAAAATACATATATAATATACATAGAAATACCCACACCAAATCAAACATTAAATGTTCATACACAAAAATGTTTCACTTGAGCGAGATTCGAACCTGCGACATGTGGCATGGCTGTCCGTTACAGAAACCACTAAGCCGTCTAACGTTTCAACCACTTACGCAAAATAATATTGTTAATGCAAGATTGAAGATGCAAGATTCAAGAAGAATGCAAGATATAAGAAGAAGAAAATTTTAGATGACAAATTAATTCATCTTGGTGTATGTACTGAATTTAAATTAAAATTGTTTTTTTTATTGTATGCAATTAGGATATACGTAATACATAGGATGAGAGTAATTTAAGTGTCTATCTGGATGTATTTTAAGTGAAAGCTATTTAAACAGTTAGTTAAATCTTCAGTATTTTTTGTGTGATAAAATCCTATATAATATATAACTTCTCTAGTTATACATTACTATATTCACGTTGTAATATTAACCGTTATATATTTAGCATAACCGTTTAAGCCAATTTCACATACAGCGAAAATGATACTTCAATACTTTATAAAGAAACGAGTTAACTATAAGTTTCATAGAACCTGCATCGCGCAATGAAAGTTGTTGTTACCTAGATTAGACTTCTGTTCGAGAGCCATACTTCGGCACAGATGGGCTGGTTCGGCCTTACCGAAATCCAGTATTAAGCAATTCTTTCGCTGCTTTGAGTGAGTGAGCTTACCGGTGCCAAACCTGTCAACCCCCTGATTCTGGCGGGGGGACTCAAAAGAGTTTCAAACTTCCATGGGTAGTCATTTACCATCAGGCGAACCGACTGCTTGTTTGCACCCCTATACAACAAAAGATATAATCAGCCTTGTTGTCGGAGTATCCCTCTTTGTGTGGAGGGACCCAATACCCGTTCCTCAACGCCGTGTACGTTGGTTTATTTTAGTTATTTGCAGTGGGATGTAAAATCTATAGGATGACCAAAAAAGGAACTCGGTAGCCCAGTAGAAAATCCAAATTAAAACGATATTATTAAACACAAAAAGGTCGTTCTTCAAAGAATTTATATTAAGTGAACACATAAAATAACGGGTGTATTATTTAAGATTTTTTCCGTACTTTAGATACCAAAGTCACTCATCTTGAATGTAAAAAGTTTTAGCTTTTTAGGTCAACAAGCAGATTTCTTCGACTTCATAAAAGATAAGGATGAAAAGTATCATTTTTTATATATTTATCTTAACAAGAAATGCCTCAATCTACGTTTATCTTGAAAAGTAAAAACATGACTTTTTCTTTTTGTAAAAGTGTAAATTAAACTCAGTTCTATATCAGAACATGATTTTGGAGCAGTTCCAAATATTTAGAGTTGACCTCCTTATAATTAAAAAAGGAAAAAATAAGACCAACTGTGAAGAGTTTGTTGCCTCCCGTCCCGCTGATTTTTACAAGAAGGGCATCAATAAACTGCCAATGCGTTTGCAAAGATGCGTAGATTGCATGGGTGATTACTTCGAATAACAGAAATAAAAAAGTTTGAAAAAATAAGTACCTACTTTCACTTATTGCATACAAAACGGCAAATTCATAGGTAAAGACCTATTATTTTGGATGCACTTTGCATTCTTCATTCATTCTTCGCTTTTCGCTCCTTATTCATTATGAAGTTTGCTTAAAAAATAGTAGATGTCGGTGTTCATACATTCCACATATTTTTTATTCTCATGAACTGGCTATAATTATGACATACTGCATAATAGACTATTTTTTTTATCTATATATCTTATTACCTTGTTCTTCTTGCCTCAAGCAAATTAATTTTTATAACTGGCTAATATTTTTCTCACTAAAACGAGAGATTATGATCAGACATTTCATAATATTTATTAGAGGTTTCGTGTCATGATGGTTTAAGAATACGGATTGTCACCACCCCTATTCATCCCGTGGGTGTCGTAAGAGCCGACTAAGGGAACAATCTATGCGGGAGGCAAACTTGACACAAAACCTATGCCAACCAGGCTGGCTAGCGTGCTATAGTAGGCCAAAACCTCCTTTCTAAGGAGAGGCCTATGT
This sequence comes from Arctia plantaginis, assembly GCA_902825455.1. Lineage (NCBI taxonomy): Eukaryota > Metazoa > Arthropoda > Insecta > Lepidoptera > Erebidae > Arctia > Arctia plantaginis. Next base: position 6,143,991 of record CADEBD010000857.1, on the reverse strand, counting down.
CCAGCAGTGGACTGTTAAAGGCCGAGGATGTGAATATTTCTTGAAAACGGATTAGACAATTTTTATCTCTGCAGATAATTGAATAGTAATAAATATTTATTAATATCCAATTATCTAAGGGTATATATAAGGCAGGTATATATAATATAAGGGTAACGAGGTAACTAGAAATAAACGATCACATAGAATGCAGTAACCATTGTTAGTCCCAGTGATTTATTGTTAAAAAAATACGTTTGTGATCACAACCTGGATATAGGGAACATTTCACGATTTGTTTGACACGCATGAATATTGACATGAATTATTACTATCCATACATCTATGTCACAAAGATGGCACCCATTTTTATGACGAGTGGAATTTTATATTACGATGAGCAGAAAAACTAGGATCCCTTTCCGTGACGATTTATTGAAGCACATGTCTCTTTATTATAATACTTACACTAAATCGACACTTATTGTAATATGTAGGTTATTGGTTAGCTTAAAATAAATCTTTATTCGAAGCACCCACATCAATGTCAGCTAACATACTTGTCTTACACAGAATGTTTATCGTCCTAAAAGTGTGCTAGTACTCTTAAAATATTCTAATGAATAAAAATTATTTTATTTATTTTAAATCGTTTTATTCGCGTAAACTTTATAGAGTATATTACAAAAATACATTCAGTGCCACATTTAAAATAAAATGCGATACGAAATTACTATGACAAGTACGGTATTAATTTTAAAAAAGTTAAAAGAGTCCCACCACAATGTCTGGTTTCTCATTACCGTTACTATTAGACATTATATATTTTATATAATTATTTATCTAGGATCACTATTTATAATATGTGTTCCACTAATAGATTGATATTTACATATTTGGAGTATTAGATACAAATATTTTTAGTATTACTACGTCTTCTTTTTTAATGTGTATATCGTTTAAAAGGAAGTATCCGAAGAAAGAACAATGATACCATGAACCCTACAAATGTTGTCGTGGTGTGCAGTTACAAAATATTCAGAAGCATAAAACGATATATACCTATATAATATGCATATTGATTCAACGGGGAAATGGCCGGGAAATATAAATAATGACTACTAAAATCGAGATACATGTAATACCAAGTTTGGTTATTGAAAGCATAAGTTTTTATTTGACCTGTGAGGTTATTTTATAAGAATACTACTTTTGAACCAACAGTATAAATTACAAATTAACTTTTTACGCGTTTTACTATTTAATTATTTTGTTATAAAAATGTGAATCTAAATCAATATCTTGATTTGAAGAGACTTCATTTGCACGCTACGTTCAGCACAAGAGCTACTACTGAGCCTATTTTATGTATTTTCAATTTAAAATACTCTAAAAGAAATACTTTTGTTTTTATTTATTAAATAATCATTTATAAAGTTCATATAATAATAATGTTAGTGTGTTGTGTATGTTAGTGTGTTAGTGTTAATGTTAGTGTTCATATAATAATAATATAATATAATATGTAGTTAATAATAATAATAAGAATGATAATATGCATTTCAATTTTCTCTACAAATACTAATTTACTTTATTATACCACACAAAGTTTCCCTACAATGTTATTATGACCATTTTCTCAATTAAAAACTCATACAAAAGCAAAGCGTAAAATAATTTCGATCGTTAATAAACAACACACAGCCATTGATACAAATGTAACATTAAGACAATTGCTCACAAAATATCACGCCATACAAATAAAGCGGTCATAAACACAGATAATATTGTTTGAGTATACGACCATAAGGATCATAATATTGTTTTTATTTACTTTTGCTTCGCGTTACTCTGGGTCTTCGGTAAACAGTAAAAAGAAACCCAGCAAAACATTAAGCACATGCTATACTGACGACATTTTACTGTGTTTTCCTAACATATTGGTAATAATATCTCATATACAAAATATAAAATTGTATGTCTAGTGTGCGGCTTCCTGGACTGAAGTATATAAACCTACATACATATATTTGCAAACATATATCGGTGGAAATGTTTGGGTCTACTAGAGCAAGCACTTTATTGCTTGAAGCGGAATGTTTTTCGTTCAAGACCTTGGATCCTTTCTATAATAAGGTTGTATTTATTAGGAACTAGCATTTTCCCGAGACTTTACTTACGTTCAAGTTATTTTTCTGTCCCGCGTAAAAAGCACTTTTATCCTGGATAAAAGGAACCCTGTTTCCTTTTTGATACCCCACAGGATGTTTATAAAATTGCATACTGCTCGATTGAGTAGGCTTGAGAGCGAAACAAATAAACATATTTTCACATCTATATTATTAGTTGGGATGATGTATTCTTGAAATATATATTTATTATACATATATATATTAAAAATGGTACTAAAACTATTCTAAAATGGTTTTACTTTAATAAGTCATAGACAAATTACTTTTAATTGTTTATAGTGAGTGATCTAGTTTCCAGTTTTCTTATTACCTACTCACTTGTAAATTTAAGAGTTTGCGACCATGCCTGCAGCAAGCTCATGTGTCACTCCCCACTATAAGAAGAAAGACGCAAGCACGTCTAACCTCATTCATAATTCATTTACGGATTGCCGCTTACACAGTCGTGATGGATGGCGTCGTCAAATCAATAAAACCTCGTAAGTGTAACATCAAACACTATATCAGCTTTTATTTCTAGTTAGATGGGAGTCCATTTGTCTAAATGTGTTTTTTTATTGTGCTTCTGTCATTGTGATTGTTATTATAGTGAGCCTGTCATATGGCGGAGGTCATCTCTGACAGATTTTATTATATTCAATTCATCTTGGAAGCTTTTCACATGAGAGAACTCATTATATTCCATTGATAATGTGCTCTCCAGAAAACTGAAGAGTAGATCAAATTAAAAGAAAGGAGAAAGGAAAAAAGGTACACCACTTATAAGAGAGTTTATTAAAGTAGCGTTAGTTTGGATTATTTCTTTAGCGGTTTTATTTATAGCCTCGTTGGTACGAAAAATAGTGAAAGGAATTCTTGAAGAGAGAATTTATTATTAAAGAGCGAGTACTGGAAAGTTTTTATTTTATTTAGCGCTCAAGATATTATGTTTCGTTCTTCATTATCTCGCATAATATATTGCGATTATATTCAGAGCTGACGAACTTTGTTAAGTTTATAACACCCGATCTCCATACCATTATAACTCTAATTCACATCTTAGACAATTAACAAGTAAATTCGAGTAATGCCAAAAGAGATCACTCGGTGAAAACATTTTACTAAAGAGTACTTAAAACTTTGGTCCCTTCCGTTGTCGCTCGAAGCCATTCGCTCCCTGTTTCTAGAACTGCGGACGAGGCGTTAACCACCGCGGAGATTTATGAAAGTGGCTTGTCTTTTTAAGGCACTCGGGGGCAAAGGGGAGTTATTATCTATGTTCACCGTCGCCCTAATTTTGTTTCTCCTTTTTAGGGCGTTGCTTTTAATTTTGGGGGCTACCAAGTTTTTGTTGAACTTTCATAAAAGTAAATATAAGCTATTAAGGGCTCGAGATGAAACGACGACGTCTGCTTGCTTACTGAAATTGTAAAATGCAATTCTGAGTAATAATGTTTGGAAAGGACATACCTTTTCTACTTGAGATGAACTTTCAGTGGTTGTTCTTTTCTTAGCTTAGCAGGATGGTATCTTATTTATTAATGGTACTTACATTTGCTGGAAGAGCTTTTTTCAGTATGCGGCTGTAACTATTTTGGGCTAGTTAATGTTACGATCCAAGTCTTCTCCCAAATCACAGGATGGACATGCGCGTTCGCGGTCAGGGTCGCTTTTGGGTCTACACAGTCTTAATCTCATTTCCTAAACGAGACTTGAGGTATTCCTAACTGTACCAAAAAACAAATAAGATATAAATTGTAACCCCTAAATGTAAACCCTAAATGAAATTATGACAAGGATAGGAAGTTGCCGAGGCTGACTATTGTAAATATTATACCATATTTTGTTGTCACTGTCACACATGTAGGTCTTGTATTCACGTATATGCTACTGTTGTGAGTAATTAGGTTAGCATGGTGTCACAACAACGCTATGGCAACTTTTTTGATAAGTGTGCGCATTAAGTACATTTGAAATTCCTATGCCACAACGTTGTGATGCGACATAATGCCTTTATTGCAAAAACCACAATTTGCTTTTATAGCATTAATCATAATAATGTCAGTTTTGTATGTATTACTAAATTTGTTAAAATATAAACATAAATGAATTAAGTTACTAGATATATATTAAAGTTCTTTAGACAATCTGTACTCTTAAGTTTTTTTTTATATCAGTATCATTTAAAAGGCAGTAACAGATAAGCCCTTTTTCACGATCATAATATTCGCAGGCAAATATAAATACTAACTAAGTACTGTGTAATATGTAGCTAAGCAAGTTATTGGCAAACCAACACCCGTGCTCCATTAGTCACTATTTTAAAAACACACTAATAAATTTAAAAAAAACCTTTTATTTAAACAGATGATATTTTTGATCTAAAAATGTAAACCTTTAAATACCTGTTTTAAAAGTTTGCATCGTACTTTCGTTTCGGAAATTGCTGTAAGTCTGATCGTTATTGCTCTCTTAACTTAATGAAATAGGATTGTTTTAAATTACTTAATAAGACGTTACCTCAATCTTTTAAAACCCAAGTCAAATCACAAGGTTGATTAGTTGCTACGTAAAACCGCTTCTCGCAGAACATAAATAAACTAGTATGCAGTGAGTGCTAATACATCACTAAATCCTTCTCAAAGCTAACGTAATGTTTAATATAATTCTCGCAAAACTCTAGCACTGACGAGGTGAATACTTCGTTGAAACGGCCTTAATTGTACACTCTGTATGTACACTATGTATGTAAGATAGATTCCCCTTTCAAAATAAATATGAACTCAGCTTTTCGCACTTTCTTTTTGTGCACAGCGTTTGGTTTGAACAGACCATAATAATCAAAGCATAATTAAAGCAGTATTTACCTCCGAGGTACGTCCTTGTTTTTAATTTCAAATGATTATCTGCCGGAATTTAACATATCTCTGTTTTTATTCAATGTGACATGGCAATCATAATTAGGTGCAGTACAAGTATTAACGCATAGTGCACCGATGTAAATGGTTCAATCAACAGTTTTAATCAGACTTTAAAAATGTGCCGACTTGAACACCTGTACATAACTTGCTGATGTATGTACTCCTACTGTGTAACTACACTAAATATAGACTGTGTATAAACATTACATATGAAAGAATAACGACAAAATACATAAATCAAAGGCAAATTAAATACAAACCTTTATCTTCCTCTGTATATTCCATTTTGAAACTACATTTTATGTAAAGAAAGAAATATTTGACGTATGTTTTTGAGAAACAATTGGTGACTTAATATTCGGAATTCTATTCGAAAAATCATAAAATTGTCAAAGACATTACTGATTCAATTTCACCATATCATTTGTTTATCTGCTAACATGATGTATTACTACCGCTGTTGTGTTTCCTCTGTTAACTTTTGCGATAATACATGATTTAATGCTACATTATTTGTTGACTTTAGATACCAATAAATTCTGATATAGTATTTGAACCGTTTATCATTTTTACATATTTAGAAAATAATTTAATTTAATAAAACTGTAGCAAAGCCATTTTCATTACTCACATTTCTTGGTCACCAATTGTTGAGTCATTACTATTTGTCTTTTGCACTGTAGTTCACAAAAGTAAAACTTTTATTTGCAGTTCTTGGATGGCCCGATATTGCAATTACTTACAAATACTTCCACAAGACAGTGGCTCCGGTGTGTATGGCGGTAGTGTATAGCTAAGACTAGTCGGCTGTGGGGTATGTATTTTTTTGGAAATGCTGTTAAAAGCATTTGACTTATTGGGTACTTCTACTTACCTTAAGCAGAAATTTTACTTGACCTGAACACGTGGTTAATTCTTTAGACTGTCAGTCATAAGAGAAAGCCAAAATTAATTTTGCATTACGACGAAGAACTACGTTAACAAAAGTAATGAGTGATAGAGGAGAATGGAAGAAGAAAAACGATTGCACCGACCCCAAATCAATTTTGGAAAAGGATGAGAAGCTGATGATGACTTAGCTTGGTTGTGACATTATGTTTAAAATCTTTAAAGCTCGTTTTACTAATCGAGTACAATGCAGTCTCGAGATCTATTAAAATTAAATAATTGTCATGATTAATATAAAACTACGAGTATTCGTTAACAAATACAATAAAAAGTAGTTAATAACTGCGCTTAAAAAATTAAGATAAATAAGTTTTTTTTTAAAGTGTTAGTATTTTTTATCAATATGTTAGAGGTGAAAGACGAGCAGACGGGTCACCTGATGGAAAGTGACCATCGCCGCCCATGAACGCCATGAACTCAGGAGTCACAAACGAGTTGCCAGCTTTTTAGGAAGAAGAACGCTAACGCTCTACGTAACGCCAAGGGATCGAGCCGATCGGAGATGTTTGGGCAATCGACGATTCGAGTAGCTCTTCGTTGGATGCGGTCCAAAGGGAGAAGCTGGTACTGAGGTGCCCCCGCATAGAGATGAGAGCAGTATTCCATATGCGGCGGGACTTGCGCCTTATAGTGCTGAAGGCGGTGGGCCGGATTGAAACACTGCCTCGATCTGTTCAGCACACCGAGCTGCTTAGAGGCCAATTTGACCTTACCCTCTAAGTGACTCCGAAACTGGACTAGCTCAATGAGCGAGTCAGTGTCAAAATTAAGGAACTAAATCGTTACTACAAATAGTTTTTATTACTCATATGCAGGTTCAAATTAAAAGTCATTCAGGCATAAAGCTTATCATATTACATACTTAATAATCGCTTAAGTTTACGTTATTTTTATTACTTAAAATTAATTATTAATTGTGCAGATGGTTGATCTGCATCGATTAATAGCCATATACTATATATAGCTCAATATTAAATCACAAGAAATGAAATACCAAGTACAGCCAGCAAATAAAACACTAAAGCAAGAGAAATACCAAAACTTTTTATCGTTACTACCAGAAAAGTATGGACGCTAGAACTATTTGATTCTGTGCTTTATGGTTACTGTGGTATAAATATATAATAAAAAAAGGTTCTCAATGTGGCTGTGTTTATTGGGACTACGTTATTCCAGAACATCACCAGACTTGATGATAATAAATCGATTTTACGAGTATTGAGTATATTACATATATCGTTTTCTATATATATATATAAATACTGCAACGCTCAAAAACCTAAAACCGCTATTTGGTCTATTAGTGATTGACACGACAAGATCACAAGGCATCTTAAACGTTATTACAAGAACCATAACACGAATTTTGCGTTGCTGTCTTTCTGTGATCACCACAACACGTTGTAATAGATTTTTTCACTCAATGTTACTAAGTTTTGCAGAAAGATCAACCAAAAGGCGGACCCTCTATAGTTCGAGAACGTAAACCAATTCAGCTAATTTGATATTATGCTCGGTACATGGAGTACACGTCATATCGGCTAGAGTTTAGTACAGTCTGGTTTTTATTTTAGAATAGAATAGAATATTATTAATTTCAAAAATACCAGTACACAAAAATAAAACAAAAGTTAAGTAACATACACAAAGAAACTAAAAATCAAGTAAGGTTTGATAAAGGCAACATCTTTCAATATGTCAATCTTTCCTTTCATAGTTGACAAAATTGACATGACACGTCAGTAACTAGTGCTTATCAATTAATACTTACCAACCTATGTACCATAAAACCTTTACTGTTACTGAGGATTGTACGACGTGCTTCAGAAAATAGGTGGACCCTCAGTGTACACTGTGGTGGATAGATGCCACCTCAGTACTAATGTTCAGTGCCCACCTTAGTTAAGTGCAAGGTCTGGTGAGTATGGCGGATGAGGGAGAGCTTCCAACCCCAGCTCTTGCAGCTTGGAGACTGTCTGTTGCGCAGTATGGGGTCGCGCGTTGTCGTGAAGGAGCAGTGGGGACGACCGATTGACCAAAGCTGGTTGCAGATGTGACCACCAGACCTTGCACCTACCGACTATTACTTTTTCCAAAATTTAGACAACTTTTTAGTGGGTAAAAAATTCAATTCCCAAGAGGCAGTACAAAATACCTTTGAAGAATTTGTTGCCTCCTCCTCCTGAAAATCAATAAACTGCCAATGCGTTAGCAAAGATGCGTCGATTGCATGGGTGATTACTTCGAATAACAGAAATAAAAAAGTTTGAAAAAATAAGTACTTTCACTTATTGCATACAAAACGGCAATTCCATAGGTAAAGACCTATTATTTCTAATCTGATTAGGTACTGTCTGCACGAATGGCGTAGTGGTTTAAGTGGTCGCCACGCCGCTTACTACTACACTGAGTGTCGTGGGTCCGATCCCCACATGGAACGACACTTTGTGTGATCCACAAATTGTCGTTTTAGTCTGGTTGTTCTTTGTGGTTTCATGTATGTTTGTAAAGTCCCCGCGACACAAGATATATTCCGAATGCGGGACTTGTCATTAAAAAAAAAAGAAAAAAAAATACATGTACATATAATTTTCACCTAATAACCTTCTATTGCAGGTTCTTTACATATAGTAACAAATCGAAGAAAATACTCTTATGTCCACAGTATCATTGACACATCAATCAATAGCCTGCAAGATTTACGACACTAGACTTCCACCGCTAATGGGCCATAACATTTGAGGTAAGTAAATTGATTGTTTTTGTTGATCTAGAAGGTAATTTTTTAAGTGAATTTTAAAAGTATAAATGGTTTTCAGGTTCCTAATTGGTGGCGGTAGAGAATTCCAGCATTGCGTTGAATAATTAAAACACCCACGGTCTGGTGGAGTAAGAGAAGTGGTTATGTCTCCAGTCTATTTTTTCATTTGCTCACATTGTGCTCATTAACCACTCCATACATTAAGCCAGCCAAATGCAGCTTCCTTCTGGATTCCATTTTAATAATGTCGTTGTCATTAATAAAGGTGTTATATGATGGCGTCCAGGGATTTTAAAACAGTAACGAGCGCAGGTATTCATTTGCTACAAGGTACAAGACAGATACAATTAGTGTCATCTGCAATTTGCAATTGAGCAATAAGTCATGTCAATGTATAATATAAATAAAAGTGGCCCCAATATTGAATCAAGTGGAACTCCCGCTATCACAGAAAAGAGAGATGACGACATAGCTGCTCCATCCTCTTTATGTACTACTACTTGTTGTGCGCTCCGTGTTAAGTAACTGTGAAACCACTTTATTGATTGTGAGTCAAACCCATAATATGCTAACTTGGACAACAGCAGGGATGAATCAATTGCATTAAAACCTCTAGAGTAGTCCAGTAGTGCAAGTACTGTTCCTTCTCCACAGTCCCTAGCTTCCAATATGTTACCATGTTCCAATATGTCCAATATGTTGTTGTTCATTTTACGTTCAACTAGGATATTTAAAAAGTCTTTGTTAATAGTATCTGGATTGTTAAAGTGATCGGACTCGATTCTAGGTTTATGTGAATAAAGCACTTGATTTTTTAGATTCTTCCACATAGACTTTGGGTTATTTATATTATAATTAATCTTCCTTGAGAAATATACTATTTTTTCGTTATATAATACTGCATTTGCTTGATGCTTGAGATCTAGGTAATAATTTATTTTATTGTTATTTAGTTTGGTGATATGTAATTCGAGCTTTGTCCCGCACCCTTAAAATAAGTTTAATTGTGTCTGTTGTGGGGTGTACTCGAATAAAGTCTGTTTCAATGGAGCTTGTCTATCAAACAGTAACATGTATTTGGATAATAATTCCACTATGTTATCAACCCCATCCTGAGAGGATAGAGCTTGCCATGAAATACATTTCAGGTATGTATTAAAAGGGTCTGGCAAGATGTCGTTATATGGTCTGAATGTCACCCATCTGGGTTTGATCTTGGCCTTTCTAAGCACTGACTCACAAGTAACTATTGCATGCTGACCCAGGTCGGGAACATGACTTATTACAACACTTTCAACACTCATATCTGTGCATATGATATGTATTAATGTACCACTATCGGCTGTGAAGTGTGTTGGACTGTCTACTACCTGCAGTATATTTGTGTAGTGCAATAAATGCTGTAATTTTGTAGTGTTAACACTGCACCTATTAAGCAGTTTAATATTAAAATCCCCAAATAGTATAATATGATCTTATGGAGCCAGTGCACTAATGCTTTCAGTCAAACTGTCCAGAAAAGTCTATGGTAACAACCATGATGGTCTGTAAGCTGTGCCAATGAGAAGTTTTTTACCTGCTATGGTTAATGAAAGCTAATTTAAGCTTAATTCCCCTTTTGCATATAAATTAGTTGCTCTGAAGCTTAGATATGAACGGTAAAAGCTGTGGTGATTTAGTTCAATACTAAAATCCATATGCTGTAAACTTGGAAGATTAAGATTTTGCTGATTTTTTAAACTTTTACGTCTGATATTTAAAATCTAAACGAAATATAACATCGATGTATAATATATTGCCATGTCAGCTATAGCCACTCTGCTTTTCTTCTATACATTTTTCTTATAAAATCTAAAAATGACGGAGTCAACTCATAATATTATCAATGCCCAAGTTCTAAGAGATCTCAAAGTTTGCGGTAGGTATATAAGTACCCACATAATATAAATATTTAAGCTTTCATTTTGACTGTACTAGGCATCTAGATAAATAAAATATTCAAATATATATTAGGCTGAAATGACATGTACTAACAACTAGACCAACAGGCCCGTCGAGTTTCTTAGGCTATCTACAGTAACGAGCACACCCAACCAACTACTTTTGACGAGCAACCCTTTACGAGGTCGGTTTGCTGATGTAACGATATAGGAAAAAAAGCCTACACTTGTTCTACACATCATGAATTGTTATAGATAAAAACATTTGTCCTGGGTGGGAATCAAACCCATGACCTGCAACAGTTGGCGTCACTAACCCTTAAAACAGCAGGCCCGTCTGAGAGGTTAATAGATTGTTTGAGTAAATAATATTAATGAAAGTGTAATAAATAATGACGTATTTTTAAGGGGTACACTACACAAATACGAAAAACTTTATTCAGTCAGTCACAAATATGAATTTTGAAATACCGATTTTCAGAATGCCGAATAGTTCAAAATTCCTAATATAACAACTCTTATTAAACATTCATCCTATTTTTATAATACAAAAATTTCAATATTGCTAACGTTTATAATTACTATGCTCAAAACACCGAGTTTCAATAGATAGAATAACAAAAAGTCCGACTTAATAATAATTCGATACATAAAAAAATCTAATTCTTTCTATTTCGAATAAAAATATTTTCTTTCGCTGGTTCTAACTTAACCCAAATGATTCACCAACAATAGAGGGTATCTGGCGCTCAGAAGCCACTGCCGCGGCTCGATCGCTACGCTCGTCCGCCTTCGCGTATTAATGGTTACAGTTCTTACCTAACCTAATCCAAAGAAGATGAAAGATAGATGGTAGCCGTTGCAGATATATAAGGAGAAGAAGTAAACACATCAAAAAATATATCTATACACAAGTATTAATAACAAAGTAGACGTTTTTAAATTACATTAAACGTTACTTATAGCTTTTGAATATATATATATATATTTATATACGTAACTGAATATTATACTAACTGAATCAGAATCAGAATCTCAGTTTTAGCAGTTTCTTCGAACGTATCAAATCGGCAAAGGAACATATCGCATCTACGACTTTCGGTAAAATAAATTTCGTATCTTTCATTAATAGACATAATAATTCTAAGGTATTATGAAATTCGGACTTTTGAAAATCGGAACATCTAAATTCGGAATAAAATATTTCGGAGTATTTGGGTATTCCGATTTTTAAGGATTATTATTATCAATGTACATACTACTGCATTTATAGATTTATGTTGAAGATACCAGGGATATATAATGAACACAAGCTTATCGCTTACACTGCTTCACTGATTCCTAAACCTTATCAAGATAGAACAGGTGGTGACTTATGGATCAGTAAATTTCGATCGCGGTCAGCGATTTATCTGTGGTGGTGTTAATGCGTAATGGTACGTAAACTGATCATGTTTGAAATTTAAATTATATTTATAAACTCTACTGACACGAATATACTAGACATTATTTGTTGTGGATTTCGAGAGCAGTCGAACATGAGCCTTAAATTATGTTTATACTGAAAGTAATAAAAATTGATGATTAAAATGTTATGGAATAAGTTCAAACTTTCTAAGAATCTTTTTCAGATGCTACATCAAAAGAAAGAGCGCTTTACAGGTACGGAATAGACATTTACTAAGTGGGCCTTTCCCTGTAGTAATTGGAAGCAATTTTGTTTGATAATAGTTTTAATATAGACATCTGTATTTAGTACATCAGTACAGTAACCCTTTTTTTTCCGTGCGGAAATCCCCTCGGATACCACCTATCGGTGGCATGTCGGACTCGAACCGACTAAAACCGCACGCCGTCTCGGGTACTAATAGCCGGGGAACCAGGTATACCCTAGAAAGGATGTCCCTGGTGCCCCGGCATACCTCGGGCCATCTACAGACGAGTAGACGACCCCCCCGTGTAGTACAGTAACCCTAAATATATAACAAGGCAGTGGTAATAATATAAAATATAGTAAGCAGAAGAAGAAAAAGTTTATAATTAAGATTAATTAGAATAAATGTAATTAAAACTTCTGAATAAAAATATAAATCATTGTATTTAGGCATAGAAGACAAACCTTTCATAAAATAAAATATGCTTTTTTCACAAAGTAAGTGTTTTCTTAAACAAAAACTCATTACATAAATTGCTAATAATACAACACAATTATAATATAAAATAATACAGAGTTACTAGAGTAGTGTTACAAAAGAAAACCAATTTTATACATTTATATATAAGTATATAAGATAACTACAATGTAGCAATTTATTTATCAATAATTCTCATTTAGTATTTTTTCCTTTATATACCACCTCTAATACGAGTACGAACCGTTGAAGATTGTATTCAAACACTAAGATATGTATATTAACATCAATCTTGTAAAGCCGTCTTGTTCTAAAGGGATCCTTCTAGGACATTAAAGGTTCTATGGGTGGATAAGGAAAAGGGTCGTAGTTACGGAATGCCATTTGAAAAATCGGTTCACATCAATCTGTATCCGCATGCGGGCGCAAATCTCTTCAGAAGTTAAGCAATTTCTAGGTATTCACTCATTCGGTAAGTCTTTGGTCTTCTAACACCACTTTTCATTCAATACAAAGACCAAGATATACGTAACTTATTCTATATATAATAAGTATTATTCTATAGACGTATGTACTAAAAGTAAATAATAAACTTTTTTATGCAAACTGGTTCTGCATGTTATGAGAACGAAACATGATGTGTGTTTAAAAAAAAACATTTTAGAAGGTAACATGATGTTTTAGAAGTGTCCAGAAGCGTGTCGGTTTCTTACGAGATGTTTTCCCATTGCTAAGCTCGATCTTATTGTTTTTAAACTACATCATCTACTATTAGAATAAGTAAAATTAATGTATACGAGTTTCCCCAAAGTAATTAGTATGAAAGCTTGAAAAACTTCATAGTAACTTCGATGTTTAATTAAAAGAGCGTGTTGATATGGAGATTGGCATCCATCGACGCAGAACTTACAGTTCATTGACAAATGATATTTTCCTGTTTACTTGACGAAACCGAGCCCTAAGGGTGTTGATTCCAAATCGCTTGTAAACATATTTAGATAAAATAACAGTTTACCTTATCATTATTTTACATGTGCTGCAATGATAGAAGTAATAACAGTATATTATCTTGGAATTAGACGGTAAAATTAGGCTCTAAACAAAAAGGCTCTTGATATCTGATTGATTATTGAATCTATTAGTAATTCAATCGATACGCATTCAGCATCTGTCTAAAGACATTATACTCTTGTGACGTCATTGCCAGTACTCGGTATGTATCACACTTTTTTTTATATAAATTAGAGGATCCGTGCTGCGCCGCTGTATTAGTTTCAAGTTAAATGTTTGTACATACTTCAGCCAGTTTAAGTGACCTTTAAATAAATGAGCATTTTGGCAAATAATCTACGACAAGAAAGAACATGTTTCTCAAATGAAACTGAAAAAATAGAGAAAAAAAACTTAATAAATATAAAATACATAAATTAACAGAAGGAAATGATTTTAAATATAATTTGAGAAGAATGAAGCTAAGTGATTTTCAGTGCTTAGTTAGATATTGAGGTTTAGTTAGATATTTTCATTAAAAAAAAACTCAGTTTTTTTTTTGTATTTTTAGCTGGACGTATCTAAATCGAATCGTATACGAATAGATATATTTTTCCAAAATCGTAAAATTATAAAATAAGTTTAGAAAAATAAAACACGTTATTCAAAGTTTAGTGGTGCAAATAACTATTTAGTAAGACATAATTAAAATAACGAGTGTGAGGCTTTTAAGAGCACCGTTTAGTTCACTAAAAGCAAATATTGACTTCCATTAGTTGTTTTGGCGTCTTGCCAAATGTATGAGGGGTCTCGAAAGCCCTTTGTTTTTAGAACTCTTTGTCAATATTGTTGGAATTCAAAATGTCTGCTGCTCCAATGAAATAAGAATTCGTTGGCTCGCTCAGCTTTTTCAAGTACTCTGGCGCCTAAGAAGCGAGCTATTGTTTGATAACAAGTGAAACTATGTTAGCGTAGTTTTGCATAACGATGTTATAATGACACAGTTAAAAGTTACTGTAGTCATAAAGTCCTTTCTTGTTCAAAGATTGGACATTCTTGACTTTTTTTTTGTAATATCAAACACAAAGCTCCTTTAACTCTGTATAAAGTACTTCTGTATTATTGTTTTTATTTGTACGTAAAATAAAATAGTAGGTATGAAAAACCGGCAACGATTTTGTGACTCTTGCGTTCCAAATGCCTCTGGAAGGCGGTAGTCACAATTACTGGGCCCGTGTATTTATTTGTCCACAATTAAAATAAAAAAGAGTGATATGAAAGTTTTTCGGTAAACGTTTAAGCTTATATATTATTGATCTTATGACACAGTTTGTGTAGATCATACCAGTAAGGTATTATTTTTATTTTATTTAACACAATGATAGGTCAAAGTTCTCGTTTTATCAAAACAACATTTTTATATTTGTAACAATAATGTGTATCATCAATATCAACAGTCCACTTCTACAAGTATACACAGGCCTCTTCTTAGAAAGGAGGTTTGGTTTACTGGCCGGTTAGTATAGGTTGGTATAGGTTTTGTGTCAATTTTTCCTTCTCTTTGCAGTGCTGTTGTCTGTTGTACGATGTGTAGGGGCAGTGACACGCCGTATTTTAATCCGTCACCAAACGGACGTAAATTTGTATAAAGCATTAAAATTATAAAACTGCTGTTACGTAGCTAACTAATATAAAATCCTGATGAGGAATACTTGTTAAAAGTGTTCAGCCATTTTTGAGCTCAGTTATTGCTAATTTTAATAACATTTATTTTACTCTTCTTATCGTTTCAAGGCTACAATAAATAATGCTTTAGTTAGTCTGCGCACGTTTGCTTACGATACTGAAATGTCGATCGTATAGAGTCGTATTATTTATCTAACTTCTCAAGGAGTTCACGTCTCACGTTCCAGAAAATACTTGAATTTTAATGGCAGCAAAATCGAGAGACAGAGAATAAAGTAGTTGTACATGAAAGCTACATTTAAACAGCCTGCTCTTCTTGAGGGAATATATAATATAATATTCTAATATTGTACCACATTCGCAGAACGCCATCTAGTCCCAAACTAAGCAGAGCCTGTACTAAGGGTACTAGACAACTGATATATATACATATTTACTTTTTTTTAACCGACTTCAAAAAAAGGAGGAGGTTCTCAATTCGACAGTTTTTTTTTTTTTTTTTTTTTTGTATATTTGTTACGCGATTACTCCGGCAATTATAAACCGATTTGAATAATTCTTTTTTTATTTGGTAGGTCATACGTCAGAGGTGGTCCCATTGTCACCAGGTCAGGATCTGATGATGGGATCCTTGGGAAATCGAGGGAAACCCTCAAATTTTGTAGGCATATACACTGTTTATCAGAAATTATCTTAATCTATGTAGATTTTTGCATCTAATGGTCACCATCTGATGTTGCTGAGCTGATGATGAAGCTGATGATGAATGGTTTAGGAGTATGGGATCTCTGTAACAAAATTATGTAATACCATCGAATTTGAATGTGTTTGAGTCTAATTAATAAGGACTCCGATCCTATGTGATATTCAGGGTCTGATGATGGAGACGGTAAATAGCCAGGGGAACTCTGTAATAAAATAAAGCAATTCCGCCGTGTTTGTGCTCATTTGATTCGTCTCGACTAGAAGCTTCATGCTAGTCGATTTTTAACCAACATCAAAAAAGGAGGGTTTTTGATTCGACAGTATGTTTTCTTTTTGTATGTTTGATACGCGATCATTCCGCCAATTTTGACAATCGTACATTTTGTTTGTCCACGGCACCTAGGATACACGGATACGATAAACATTTTTAGAGTTGGGCTGTGAGTGTGAGCGTTTATTTATGACCTTAAAAATCACACTTACTGCCCACGAAAAATTAAAAAATAAAATTATTTTTAAAAAAAATTGAAAACTTCAAACAACTAAAAAGCAATTTTAATTACTTACTTCAAACATTCAACAAAATTATTGATACTTAGAAAACCTACCTATTTACAATTTTTTAAGTATATTTTTTTTTATGTATGTTTGTTCCGCGATTTCTCCGTCAATTGTGGACTGATTTTCAAAATTCTTTTTGTAATCGAAAGGGTATGCGCCCGAATTGGTCCCATTACCACCAATTCAGGATCTGATGATGAAATCCTAGAGAAATAGAGGGAAACCCTCACAATTATTGGGAATTTGACAGCCCCGACAACGTGTTTTAGCTACGAGTATTTCTTTAGCCAAACAAACCACTGCAACCGTCAGAGACTGCGCGATGTGATGCGCAGAGAACTTGCAGTATTTATGTCCCCACAGTAATTAAGAAGAAAAGGTTGAAATTTTGTATTCTATCTTGTTAAAATAATTCGGATAGACGTTTTGTTGCTATGGGTGGCATCGCATTTCGTTTGTAAGTAATTTTATACTTAATTTATTAAAATAGTTCTGGAAAAAGCTCTTAAATTTTGTGTGGGTCAACTTTCTAAGGAGAGGCCTATGTCCAGCAGTAATTTAATATAATATTTAATATAATCTAACAAACTACAGTTTACATTACGGTACGTAGTGTTTTAAATATCGTACTTATCTACTCATTACAAACATATCCTAAACTAAAAATGGTAAAATAAACCCTTTTAAAAAAAAAGTTGAACCGACTTCAAACAACACCGACAAAGAACACTAAAAATTAAAAAATAATTACAAATCCAAGTAAAAAACTATAATAAGTACCCTCAATGTAACAGGTAACATTATAATACCAATAGTCCCTTCTAGTCTGT
Source organism: Arctia plantaginis (assembly GCA_902825455.1). Lineage (NCBI taxonomy): Eukaryota > Metazoa > Arthropoda > Insecta > Lepidoptera > Erebidae > Arctia > Arctia plantaginis. The sequence goes on along the minus strand of CADEBD010000857.1, from coordinate 6,126,367 downwards.
TTGAAGTCGGTGCCAAGCTCGATGCACAATAAGTAATACTGGTCTATGTCAGCTTTATATTAGCACAATGAAAAATTAAGAATTCAAAATAATTCTAATGAAACATCGAAGAGTTTGTTAATTAATAAAGACCAACCAGATAAATTACGTTTATTAAAGCATTCAAAATAATAATATAATTGGAGATGTGCGTCCACTTTAGCTCGTTCAACATGTTTTGCGCAGCATGAAGACTGTTGCAGCTGCCGCGCTACATTCTACCATGCCTATCAAGCACCTATTTGGCTTGGCACCGACTTCAAACAGAAGGGACTATTGGTATTATAATGTTACCTGTTACATTGAGGGTACTTATTATAGTTTTTTACTTGGATTTGTAATTATTTTTTAATTTTTAGTGTTCTTTGTCGGTGTTGTTTGAAGTCGGTTCAACTTTTTTTTTAAAAGGGTTTTTGTAAATACATACATATAAACACCCAGACCAAATCAAACATTTAATGTTCATGCACACAAATGTTTGACTTGAGCGGAATATAATCGAACCCGCGACCTTTGGAATAGCAGTCCGTTACATAAACCACTACGCCATCCGGTCCGGTTAATACATGAAAGTAGTAGTGCTATGATTTAAAGTAATATACTCACTATAAAAATCATGTAGGAAATATAAACACACATTTCAAATATAAAACGAATCAAAATACATTTTTGAACACAAGTCTAAATTAAAATATTAACTGCTTTCAAGAAACAAATTCTTTATTGCATAAATACAGTATGTTCAGTTGAATACAAATTTTGAAAGTATTTATAGTTTTACATAATATTTATAATAGTTTACGAATATTTTTTGTTGTATGGTCGCTTTCACAAATCAATTAATCATCACTTAATGAATAAGTAACTACCACTTGCTAAATATTACACCTATTTATTTTTATCACCCAAAATATTACGCTCATGTTTCTATAAATCTATGGAAATAATCCGAAATGCAGCATACGTTTCTTATGACACATTATTATGTGATAATAGCAGTAGTTTAAGAAAATGGGCTTCGTTATGGTCACAACCTTAACTGGATGTGATTCATGACTCCATAACTATCATTACATTTAGGTGTTTTATAGATATGTGTTTTTTTATACACTTTTATTATTCTAATCAATTGTGAGAGTTTCATATTTCCATTTTATTTGTTCTCCAAAAGTTCAATATATATATATATATATATATATTTAAAAAATAAGTAAATAACAACATCAAGAATTATGATTAAATTTGAGTTTAGAATTAAAGATCAAGAGATTAAAATTTTAGGCTATAAAATTTAATCTATTAATAAAGTTCTTGGTATACATCGGTTGACTACTTATAATTTTTTTAATTATGAGTTTAAATATTATTTCAGTGCAAAAGAAAATACGACACAACATTAAAATGAATTTGCTGAGTTTCAGAGTAGTTTTTGGTGACACGAAATAATTTGAAGCTGAAAGTTCTTCAAACAGCGCAGTCGAGTCTGTAGATGAAAGCTGTGATGAAAGGAGAAAGTTTTATATTAATAAACAGGAAATTAAATGTTTACCTACTCTCTTTTTAGGTTGTTTTTTTTTTAAATTATTGCATAAGATTTAGTGAAAGCCAAAAATATTTTCAAACATAATTTTCTCTTCATCTTTTTAAACTAAAATGATCAAAAGAACTTTTCAGACCCCTTCAATCTATATTGTTTTGTAAATTATGTTTAGAAGTAGGCTTCCAAGGCAGGCTAGGCAAGAAAATTTCTACCTCAAGGAAATGAATTTGTAATAAAAGCATTCAAGCGGCAGGTATGATGAGTAAAATATTTCCCGTCTGTGGCGTAGAGTAGTTGTCCAATAGTGAAAAGGAGATTTTCTAATTAAAATTCTGCTCTTTAGTACTTGAAATTAATTGCGATGGTGCTTTGACATCATAGCTTAAAATATTAAGGTGATGTCTATATGTTTTAATTAATTACTATTTATTTATATCTTTATTGTATACACTTAGTAGTTAAGTATACAGTGTAATAAAGGTTACTTACAAATTTGTAGACTCAACAATCGGCGGTCTTATCGCTCACGGCGATCTCTTACAGACAAAAATAATACGGATATTAGATATTTAAACATTTGGGTAGTTTACATATAAGTTACGCATTATCACGTGAATATTTAAAAATATTAACAAAAGCATTCATACTCAAATATTTATTTATTTATTTAGTATCCACACTTACTACTATCATTACAGGTATATCCTAATGCGATAGCGTAACTATTACAAAAATTACAAAAATGCTTGTTTTACATTACCTCTAACTTTTTGTTTTGTAACATATAATATATAATACTGTCTTTGTGAACTCACTCAGTGTACAGCTAAATAAGTCGATATCTGTGGCTACTAGGTTTAGGGTGCGCAACGCACGCGTTAGAGGCGCTTCGCTTAGCAAATTAGTGCGTCCGCGCGGCACCGCCAACAATGGCGGACGGCGTCGCCGCCACACATACCCGTCCGGTACACACATGCCTACCAATCCTAATATATTGCTGTCGTGGATTTTTCCCCTTAGTAGATTAAATATATAGGAGGCAAGACTAAGATCCCTTCTGACTCTAAGCTCGTTATATCCGACCATGCCCAAGACGAACAGAGTCGGATACATGAGTGGGTAAAATGGGTAAACCCCGTACAGTCGCAAATATAAAAACCTCACAAATTTGTTTTGGACTCGCTCCAGCATGAGACTATATTTAATCTCATGCGGAGACCAGATGACTGCGTTGTATTCTAGCTGACTACGCACTAAAGCATTGTATAGAGTAACTATGGCTTTAATGTTGGTAAACGACTGAACAGTGCGCAGTACAAAACCTAGATTCCTGTATGCTTTTTTACAGCACTTGACTATGTGGTCACGAAACGTTAGCTCTGTGTTAAGACTTATACCTAGATCCCTAACTGTTTGCACCCTAACCATCGAGACCCCATCAACATTATAACAATAAATAATAATAAATAATAAATAATATTGTACCACATTCACACAACGCCATCTAGTCCCAAACTAAGCAGAGCTTGTACTATGGGTACTAGACAACTGATATAAATACATATATACTTTTTTTTTTGTAAATACATACTTATTATACATAGAAACACCCAGACCAAATCAAACATTAAATGTTCATGCACACAAATGTTTGACTTGAGTGGGAATCGAACCCACAACCTTTGGAATAGCAGTCCGTTACACAAACCACTACGCCATTCGGTCGTCGGTCGTCGGTCGTCGGTCGTCGGTCAATATAAGTTGGGATTACGTGCACGAGAAAAAGTAATGGTGACACATTTATTGGGGTTAAATTGCAAACGATTTTCCTTGCTCCAAGTCACAACATTGTCTATGTCCTGCTGCAGACGCCTACAATCATCGTCATCGTTCACAGCGAGAGACAGTTTAAGATCATCTGCAAACAGCAAACAATTTGCGTATTTTACTCGCTTTGGCAGATCGTTTATCATTAATATAAATTGCAGAGGTCCCAAATTACTGCCTTGACTCACACCAGACCAGGTAAAATATGGTTGCGAGGTGTATCCCGCATAGTCCACATACTGCTCCCGGTCCATCATGTAACTGCTGAAGAACTGTAGTAAATGGGGAGTAAAACCGACGCCTGCTAGCTTCTCAAGCAGCACGTCATTATCGACTAAATCGAACGCTTTCTTGAAATCAAAGTAAGCAGCGTCAGCCTGACCCCCACTGTCCACCGCAGGCAGTAGTTGACTCATATATACATCATCATATATACATCTATTCACATATAAATACACATACATACGTTTTAAAGTACATTTGACTGAGAAATTCTAAAATGACATAATAATAATAATTTTTATTTGACCAATATAAATATTACACTGTAGGACATTTCAGTTTAACATAGATCTTAGACAATAATTAGACTAAGTTACACTAACGTAAATCTATAGTAGTGTTATTTATGATTTTCTACACATAAAGATATTGCGATTTTATTAAAAACTTTAGTCGCTGCCTGCCTGAACTAGGGTAAACCTGTGTTTCAGGCGATCGCTTGACATGGAATTTTTAAGGTAGAAATGTAAGAGAAACATAACAGATCACTAGAAAATATAAAAAATACTACAAAGTGTACACGTACGAAAGGAAATAATAGAAAATAATATTATACAAAAACTATTTAAGACTCATTTAACAATTGCCAATACATTTTCTGTGTCTGCATAGTTAAATTTACCTAAATATTCTGATAACATGATCACACATTTTTTATTATTGAGGCTATATATATTTAGTATTCTATTAATTTTATTGTATAAAAAGGTCCTAAAAATAAATAAAAATCTATGAACAAATGTTTGACTAGCTTGAGGCCTGCTACACACTATGTCCTTCCTTCTCTTATTTGATGGTATAGATGATGGTTATAGGGAAGCTCAGTATGCTGTTTTAGAATGCTGTGCAATATATTACTAATCCATCGTTTTGGTTCAATATTATATCATTGTTATGCAGTAGGTAACCCTTAAGAGATGGTAAATGCGGGTGCTGATTAGACAACCAACACTCTGTCAAAATGATAATATCACAGTTTATATCAAGAGTATGTAACAATACCTCAAAACCAGTCATGTTTTTGTGTATACTGCGAATATTTTGTGTAATAATTGTGAGTAAATTATCCGTAGTCGGCACATATTGTTTACAGTCTTCGACTTCACAATATTTAACCTCAGACACAAAAAAATTATCTAGGTCACAGAGCAACTGTTTAGACATTATTAATTAAAATAAAATATAAAAAAGGTATAAGTGCTTACACTATAAATTAATTCCGGCGCTCTTAGGCGCCCTCATAGTTTATAGAATTGATGTATTTGTCCTCAGCGTATTTCCGTGCTGGGCAACTTCCATCACCAGTTTGGTGATCACTTGTCCTTTTGAAACGCTTACACGTCGCACAAGTAGGTGGCGCAGCTTTTTTGTTGCATTCCTTAAAGGTATGCCCGAGCTCTCCACAATGGTTACAGGTTGGGCTGGTTTCACGGCAATATTTAGCTGCATGTCCAAACTGCTGGCAGTTGAAGCACCTAGTCACCAGCGTGAAGTCTCTAACTGGACAAGAAGTCCAGTTTATGTAGATTCTCCCTTGATTGATAAGCACTTTTCTAATGTTAGCCGGCACCTTAAGTATATAGTTACAGGTAGGAAGGCTTTTCTTACCTGATTTGTGGCTCAGTTTTATGGTGTTGAGACAGGACTCGCGAGAAGCGCCAGGAAACTTGTCTGCCAAGTTCTGCTCGTAAATGCATTCAAGTACCTCTTTTTCAGTCAGGGCTACGGGTACACCCACAACAGTGACTCTCGGATTACGTTTAGTAGGTTCTTCAATTTTTAGGCCTGACGAAACTAATTTCTCTGACTGCTTTAGTTTTTCGATATCCCCTCTAGAGGCGGCACTAATGAGAACGCCTCCATTCCTCACTTTTCTAAGGCCCCTTACGTGCAGTTTGAGTTCCTCCGGTGAAATGATTTTTTACTATTTATTTATTTTTTAGATTAGGGTACTAACATTGTTTGGACGGACAAACTTATCTGCACCTTTTTTCACCATATCGGCAAAGGAGCTCGCTACATCCTGGTTTTCTTGTAGGTGCTGTATAGTGGTATGCGCAAGAATAGCTTTCTGCTTCAGAGATTGGTATAGTACGGCCATCTGTGACGTTCCAGATCCGATCTTACGGCAAATATTTGTGACACGCATCTTCTGATCCGTGTTCATTTTGCCCTCTGCCACTATAGAGCAGACCTCACCTAACAGGGCATCAATACTCGTCATCCATTTCTGGATCTCCGACGTCGGTATTACCTCGCTAGGTAAATCATTTTTCTCGGGCAAAGGCGGTTTTTCAGCAGTCGGCTGATATTGTTGTGTGGGCGTCGGTGGGGGACTCCTCCGTATTAACCGGCTACGGCCAAATGGGCTTGATCCTGGGTTAGACATTGAAATTGACACAGTTTCACGGTTTGAAAATTATTTTAGACCATGCTAAATACACACTTTAAGAACAGACACAGTAGGCATTTATCACTCTCGCTCGTGACACACTTAGTGCAAAGTACTTACGCTACAAAATAATTACTTATTAGAAATTATTTATTATTTATATCTCGTACATTATGTCCAATACAAAAAACACGTCTGCTTAGTCAAACGATCGATCGAGAATGCGAATGCGAATGCATACATTGTTAAAAATAACTGGGGATAAAAACTTGAAACTTTGGCAGCTGATGCTTTATATGTTATAAGCTCCCACTAAGAAAGGCTTTCTGAAAATTTACCGGTCAAGGGGTAATACAATTTAGAAACACTAAATAGAAAAAATATCACCCGAGGAACACGTATTACCAAGTCGATTAATAAATACATAACGGACTTCTGAGATAAGAAACAAAACAAAAACAATAGAGTATTATCTTTTGCAGTTGTTTAAATGGATTCATTTATTTCTACACTAAATTAAATTAAATTTAGAAATATCCTTCATAAATACAAAAGCATCTTAAGAAAATCAGAATATTTGTAAAAAAAAATAAGGTCATAATAAATTCAAAATTACAATCGTAATAAAAGGAGAACAAATGTAACCCTAGTAAATTTGTTTGGGCCATAAAATTTTGTTCAAGAGTTTTAGTAACTGAACTCATCCGACAAAGGGTATCAGGTCAAGGGCACTCAGCTGAGAATGCGCCCGAAATGCGACGCCTGCAGTTTATAGTAAGAACCAGTAGACAAAACTTGATTGATGATGTGTGGATAAATTAATCGTAATAGCTTAGTTTGTCTATTAATTTAGTTTATGACGATTTGCAAGTATATTAACAATATTTCTGCTCTTTAGTACTTGAAATGAAATTGCGATGGTGCTTTCACATCAGAGCATGAAATATTTAGGTGATGTGTATATGGTTTAAAGTACATTTGACTGAGAAATTATAAAATGAATGCATTTAGCTATTATGAAAATAGATTTTGCGGACTACTTATATCGAATATATTGAAAAAAACTATTCTATAATATTATTGAAAGTAATAAAACGCACACAGCTAATGAATACTCTAGCCTATAATTACACTTGAAAGAATGGATTTTTTTAAAGTATAACCCACTTCATTCTAACTAAAGTATGATAAATTATAATGAGCTGCTTTCTATATTAATTAATTCTCTTATTTATCCAGCCTTAAACCTAAAATAAACTTGCTTTAAATTTAAAATGAACAAACCACAGAACAAAGAATAAAGAATATTATTCCTTTTTCTGTGGGACAAAACTTGAGGAAATGAAAAAAAAGTGGCGACAATGTGTGCAAATATCAAAAGTTTGATTTCGTTTGTTTGAATCGGTTTAAAGTTTCAAATAAATATTTTTAATATTTATTTTATTTTTTTACTTTTTGAATGGGTGGTTTTGTAATTACATCTAAGACACAGTAGCCTAAAATTCTCATGACTTTTTAGAAAATTTAATTTTCTAAAAAATCAACACACATAAAACACAACACTTTAGCATATGCTTTGCGACAAACATATATTGCTTAGTAAATACAATATCTTGTCATACAATACATAATTTTTTTATTGTTGTTGGGTGGCCCAACTTTCCTTAGTAGGGTTCCGTACACAACCGATAAAACACAACCTTGTAGGTAGGTAGGCAGACACCTATTCCTATTATTACTATGACAACAAACAATAAAATAAAATAATTAAAAAGTAAAGACGACCAAATATAAGAATAACGTTTCTTATTTAGCGTTTTTTTGTTAAATCTTGTACGATGGTACGGAACTTAGTAAGTGAGTACGACTCGCGCCTGGTCAGTATTTCTTTTATCCATATTTTTAACTTAGTCCAATGAAGCTATAATTGTCAGTTTTAGAGGCTTTTCCAATATACAGTATCATTATGAAAAGCCAATAGCCCACTATAGTCCACTAATAGAAATGAGGTTTTTGGCCCACTACACCACGCTGGCCAGACGGGTTAATGCCTCTAAACCATGTTAATTGAAACGTTCACTGGGTGGGCCACCTTAGATTATACAAATTTTTGTCGAACTGTTCTGAAGGCATAAAATACAATGATAGAATTAGAAACCTCGTCCAAAGCCGGTTACACACATACAATATTTATGATATTTCAAAGTGATCTAGTGAGATCAATGGTCTGCTTAACTGTACCGAACTCACACAACTGTTTTAATGCTTCAGTTGCCCTAACGACCGTGTTTAGTGGTCTTAAACCGACATTATTAGTGACAAAATAGTGTCCGGGGTACAGTTAAACGGACTGTTTCTATTACCGTGTCTCCTGATAGCCTTTCCGATACGTACTTAACCAACGAAATGTGTTTCAATTGTTATACAAAGATTGAATGTGGTATTCAAGTGAATTTGAATGTTCTCACTTAGGCTTTGAAAATGCAGCCTTATGGTTGGATGTATGTGTGTATTCATTTTCAAATTTAGAAACACTAAGCAAATAATACTTAGCCGATTAATAAATAACGGAGCTCTGAGATAATAAACAAAACACAAACCACTAAAGAATCACCTTTTTTGCAGTTGTTTAAAAATGATTATTTATTTCTTCAAAAAATTGAATTAAATTAAGAAATATCTTTGTCAGAAAGTCAGAATATTTGTAAAAAAACAGGTGATAGTAAATACAAATTTACAAGCGTAATAAAAGGAGAACAAATGTAACCCTAGTAAATTTGTTTGGGCCATAAAATTTTGTTCAAGGGTTTAGTAACTGAACTCATCCGACATAGGGCCTCGGGTCAAGGGCTCTCAGCTGAGAGTGCGCCCTAAATGCGATGCCTGCAGGTTAAAATTAAGGACTAGTAGACGAAACTTAATTAATGATGTGTTTATATTTTGATCGTAACAGCCTAGTTAGTCTATTAATTTAGTTTACGGTAATTTGAAAGGATATTAACAATATTTTCTATCTTGTATTGCAATTTTTTTGTCTACTTAGCATAGTTTGCTAGAGTAACAATTATAAACGATAAGCACAAATTATTACATTTTTTTTCTACATTAAAGCGGTGAAAAGAAAAATACGTTCCCTCTAAGATCGAATCAAACATAGAAAAGTACACTTTGTGTATAATTTTTTTTACAACAACTATTTTATTTTAAAGTAGCTGGTGCCCGCGACTTCGTCCGCGTAGAATTCGAATAGCACTGACTTAGTGGATTCGTTTCCGGGGCCGTTTAAAATTTTTATAGGGGTTTTCTGAGGGAAAAACAGCCTAAGTTACTCCTTATAAGTCAGCTACCTGGTAGTAAAATATTATCAAAATCGGTAAAGTTGTTTTGAAGGTTATCCGGAACAAACAGTCAGACAGACAGACAAACGGTTTTTTAACCGTGTGAGCATGAAAAAAAAAAAACATTATTTTGACATTACAAACATACACTTCAATTTTATTTATTTGTATAGATGCTACACAAATACATACAAATACTCTTGGATTTACTGAATTATTCTAGTTATAACTTAACTGGAAAAAATATTGATACTAAAAAATTCAAACTCAAATAACCGATAACTATGTTCTGTATGAATGGTAATCTCCGTTATTAAGTTTCAATAGCATGTGATTGATCCAAGCGGTAATGTCTCTATTAATGACAGTAACTGCTTCGAGCAACTAAAACAATTGCTTTGATAGTTTGTTGCAACAATTAAAGCTTATTTGCCAACAAATTGTTCAACTTAGCTGTTATCAACATCTCGCCGCATTTTATTTTGGTGAAGAGTAACCGAGTCTAACGTAGTTTTCAAGCATTTTTTTTCTAACTTTTAATAGTGTTCAGAAAATTGCCATGTAAATACTGTTGATGTATTCATTCCTTATAAATACAGATTTATGATAATAAAAAACTCATTATCACTTTATCAAATTTTCAATGTGTGGCGATATAAAGAACCATTTTATTAGCGCTCGTAATAAATTTTGTTTACAACCTACATAAAACCAATAAGTAATCTTACATAAATTGAACAAAATATGAATGAATGTAAAAATACACATAGAAGTGTCCAAGTGGCCAAGCAGTATTTTGTAGCCTACCGTAAAAAGTTACGCATTGTTTATATTTTATCAGAAATTTACGGCATCCTCATCTTAATGCAAAACCATCCGAGGACGACCCTCGAATCGCAAAGCTAAGATTTCTATCTTATGTTAAACATTAATTTTCTCCACAAATACTTTCTTTGGAAGGACCTTTTGTTAGGTATGTTTACTGCCACAGTAACGCTCCAAAGTTGAAATTATCTCGAAATATAAATCTTTTTGTAGACGACCGAAATATTTTAGTAAAAATCTAAACGTACACATTTTACCTTTCGCAGTCAACCTTTTCCGAACAGCGCGAAGTCAAAACTACTAGGCAATATTACGCTAATATTTTAAGGTTAGTAGAGATTTCATATTATAACTATGTAATTAGAACGAATGCAATAAAAAGTTTAGCTATGTAGATCAAAACGATTTTTTTTTTAAAGTCAAAGTTTTCCAACATTGGCAGTAAAACACTTTTTTTGACCCAAAATAGATCCCTAGCCACCCTATTTTACAGTTTCGGAAATATTTTCACCGCTGGAAATCTGTTAAGAAGAATTTAGAGTCACAATGCTTGCTCATAAATTTGGCTCCACGGGGATTAAAAAGTTAAGCGGAGGCATTATTTTTCTTACGTAATTACTTTGTTAGCTAAAATAAGAAAAAATGCTTCTTAAGCTGGTTTTCTCATTTGGAACGATGAACATCTATTATTGACAGATAAATCTTAACCCCGAGTACCGATAATTTTAACAAATTGACATGCTCTAATATCAGAATTTAAGAAGATGAGTAATGGAAGTAATAAAAAAAGATATTTAAATGCACAACGGGTTAAGCCACAAACGGTGTAAATACAGTAATCTAATGAACAGTATTCTTTTTTAAACGTGTGGGGTCAACATGTTATGGGGTCCAAGTGCGCTTTTTCTTTACAATAAATTTGCTGAGCAACTAATCGAGTTTGTGAGGTGAATCGAGGTTGTGTGGCTTTATCTTACTGCTACTTTCTTGAATTGAATTCTACATTAATATTTAAAAAAAGATGGCGCTAGACATATATTTTCAGAGAGTTATATCTTCTTTAAAAATATTAAATTCGTGATTAGATTTGCTATATATCATAGATACTTCCGACGCACGAACAAAAAGCTTTATTTTCATATTCATTTCATTGACACTCCTATTTTTTTGTGAGTAGGTATCACAACATAACTCACCATTTGAGACAAACTACATAATAAATTTGTATGACACGGTATTTTAACACAAGAGTCTATACTTCAAGTAAAGTGTGATGCTGTTCCTAATAAACTACAATGTATTTTCTCATTAAAACAATATTATTATGTATGTAAATCGCTGAATAACGAGTCAATTTAAGTGTCTTAACCACGAGGTTTGCATATTCATAAGGAATATACTTTGCAGTTTAGTGTTATGGAGTAATACAGGGATAAAATAGTTAATTAAATTTGATACTTAATAACATGTGGCAGTAATTGTATATAACGATGCTTTAGTGATTGTTTGTTACGAATACGAGAACGGACTGGATTATAGTAGAATAATTACTCCGCCAACTTGTAATTTAAATTTCATCAGTATGATTATGTTGCATAATAACTTTAAACAACAACTTTGTAGGAACTGAAAAGTTATGCAGCATAACTAAGCTAACTAACAGTTTTGTATGTGGCCTTTATTGGGACAAGGATACTGTGCCAATCTTTTTATTACTGGGGTACTAAATAGATAAGAACACATCACATCAACAACTCTTAATAGTCCACTGCTGGACATAAGCTACTCTTTAGAAAGGAGGTTTTGGTCTACTATACCACGCTGGCCAGACGGGTTGGTATCAGGTTTTAATTCTCTCTGCAGTGATGTTATTCTGCGTAGTTTTCTCCCTTAGTCGGCATCCCGTGGGTGTAGGTACGGCACGGATGAATAGGGGTGGTGACAATCTGTATTCTTAATCCGTCACCACACGGTTTATATAATTTATCGAGATCATTATCGAAAACTTATCAGACATGCACTTTACATGATGCAAATTTTAAATTTTTGTGCCTATCTGTGATGTTTACTGTAGCATAGTTTATATTATACTTAGTTTTAAGGCTACTTTTTGCATGTTTTGACCTAGTGAAGTATCTGCGGGACGAAATATGGATACTAATGTCTGGAATTAAACAAACCCCGTTCATTTATTGAATTGTTTCAAACACTTGTCGTGGGATTCGCTGGTTGAAGACCCTTGGAGTGTAAATTGTTTCCTTAAGAAATTTCAAAGTAGCAAAGAATCTAGATACTCATAGTTTCGTAATATTTTGCATATAGCAACAAGGTTTTATGAAGTGAAAACTTCTTCTTTCTTTTGAGCAATTTTCGGTAGGGGAAAAACTTACGGGTTCGCGTTACCGATGACCTTGACATGTTCGTGACGTATTGTGCCAGACTAGCGACGTGTAGTTTCATTATTTTGAGCCTCTTTATTTTCTTTTTAATATAGGGGCAAACAAGTAGACGGTACACCTGATGGTAAGGGACTATCGTTGCCCATGGATACCTGCAACACAAAAGTCACAAATGCGTTGATGGCCTTTAGTGTACCATCCCCACAAGGGACTTGGACTTTAGGTAATAATAATAATAGGGCCTGATGTAGAAAGCAGTTCTCCTCGATTCGGCACGTATGGTGAGGAGGTTTTTGTCTCTGGAGTCCTAACCACCGATATCTTGGTCCCTATACCCGATACCGATTGGATACTCTTTTTTATATTTTTAAATGATTTTTTTTTGTACATAAATATATTTAAAAATGTAATTTAAATGTATATTTAATGGAATAAAGAGAATAATGATAATAAAATTTCGGACATCTGACACAAAGCCATCTAGTTTTAAGCTAAGCAGAGTTTGTACTATAAGAACTAGACTGAGTGACAGAATACCTATATACGTTTTTTTGTAAATACATACATATTATACATAGAAACACACATACCAAATCAAACAATTAATGTTCATGCAAACACATGTTTGACTTGAGCGGGAATCGAAACCGCGACCTTTGTAATAGCAGCCCGTTACACAAACCAATTCGCCATCCAGGCGTTAATATATAATGTAGTACTTGAGATACAAACTCTTATTTTGGGTTCAATTAATATATCAGATTTATAGTTAACTTTATAGATAAGGAGTTGTTAGTTTTAATAAACATTTTACATTAGCCTTATATATCAGAAGATGCCAGAACCATAATAATTAACTATAAGTTGTATACACATTCAGACAGTCTTACAATTACAGTACATCATCTGCCTACCCTTATCCAATTTTATTTGAGAGTACAATTTCATTACATCGATTTAATTGTTACATTAACAATAATTTCAAGATCATAACGATTTTGAGTAACAAACAGCCTTTTAACTATACAAACATTTGTCTATACTTCGTAATTTTCTTTTTCTATTCAACTAAATATTTTATTCAGAATTTTAAAATGTTATCCACGTCCAAGGGTTTCTAACAAAGTTTAAATTAATCTAATCGTGAGCAACGACATTGCCGACAAAGTTTAATAAATGTTACATCAAACATAAGTTATTTTGGTAACTTATAAGTTCTAATGAAGGGTAAAATAGTCTAATAAATATAGTCGTAAAATCGCAATGATGTATTAAAGTGGATGTATAAACTTTGCATTTCGTAATTATACTGTAGGTACAGCTCCGGTGTGGGCTGGGTGTCGAGATCACAAAATTTGTATTCCAGACTCACAATAAAGTTCATTTAAATATAAATGCGACAAGACCTTTACCCAGTAAATGCTGTTACTCGTAATAAACCCAGTCGTAATTTTTTATGACGATCTTCAAAATAACTTTAAACATTTAACAAGCTTTCTCACATAATAATAATTATAATGACACAAATTTTACATAATGTATTTACAATATAATATAAGATAAAAATAAAAGTCTATATTAGAAAACTAACCTACAGTAGATTTAGATTTAACAAGGTAAGGGCAAATTAATTTCAAGGTATTTACGTCTTCTGACGTAGAAAGTAATTTACTAGTTCTCTTAGGAATTATTACTAGAGGTATTTTTAAATTAATAGCATATTTTTTTAATGAGATAAGCGAAATTATCAAAACAAATTAACAAACAATTTTATCTCTGGTTGAATTAATTTCTAATTCGGGTAATCGGTCCTGAGGAAACTTTTTACCTATTAACGTATATTATTGTACTCAAATAGTACCTTTTATCGACATCAAAAGTGCTCAGTGAGTATTGAAATGCTTACAAGTCAACACTTCAAAATGAAAATTAGAAGCAATCATGTTGAAAACTGCCAGATAAAAAATAAATTAATAAATTGCTTATTAATGACATATAAGACAAATATTTTGTGTATCACAATACACTTTGACCGGAATCTTCGTATTCTTTCTCTTTTATTCAGTATTCTGTTTTATCCACGCACATTCTCTTATCTTAAAGAACGTTTTCAGTTCTTACACAACACGTTGCAGGGACCTGAGGTCATCGGATAATTTAAAACTAAAAATGCCACAACATTCCACCCAGTTTACAGACAAATCTTTTACTGTGCAAGCAGTAAGAATTTGGAACATCCTGCCTTTGACAATCCGACATGCTAAAACCTTGCCCGTTTAAATATATATATATATATATATATGTATATAAATATGTATGTGTATATATCTATGTGTAATGTGAACAATCACATAGTGTAGATCCTAAAGTTAATTTTGATGTCATAATAATAATCATATAATTACATAGTAATCATCAAACAATCTATACAAATACATAAAATTGGAGTGTCTGTTTGTAACATTAAAATAACCGCTTTTTACTAAATGCATATGTATGTTTACACGGTACATATGCCAAAATAACATTTTTTACAATTTTTGTCTGTCTGTCTGTCTGTCTGTTTATTCCGGGTAATCTCTGGAACGGCTGAACCGATTTCGACGGGACTTTCACTGGCAGATAGCTGATGACATAAGGAGTAACTTGGGCTACTTTTTTAGACTAGCTTCGCCCCGCGGCGTTGCCCGCGGTTATAACAACAAACGCGGGTAACATCGCGGGTCTCAGCTAGTTAAAAATATACGAAATACTTACAACATAATCGCTGGTGCTCCGAAGCGCCTACACAACGAACACAATGACAGGGTAGACTGAATTTCCGATGGGACTTCGGATATCATTTCCGAGGTCTTGTCCTCAAGTTGGTTGGGGCAGCGCTTGCGTTGGCGCGGCTGCTGCCCAACATGAAGGGACCCGATAACTCCTGCAGGAGACTCTACTCGGGGGTTGTGCGGTCCATGGCCCTTTACGGGTGCCCAGTATGGGCGGGGGCCCTGAAGGCCAGCAACGTCGCGGTACTGCGACGACCGCAGCGAATGCTGGCCATCAGGATCATAAGGGGGTACCGCACGATCTCCTTTGAGGCAGCGAGTCTCCTGGCCGGAACTCCACCATGGGACCTGGAGGCGAGAGCCCTTGCGGCTCTGTATCAGTAGCGCAAGGAGGCGCAGGAGTTGGGTCGATGCCCCGAGATTCGAGAAATCGATGACCGGAAATCCCAACTCCGCCAGGTCATCATAGGAGAGTGGAGGGAACGACTCGGGCAACCGAGCGCCGGGCACGCCGTCATCGCGGCGGTAAGACCCGTTATGGAGGATTGGCTCGAGAGGCGTCACGGGACCCTCTCATACCGATTGACGCAGGTGATCACTGGGAAGGGATGTTTCGGAGATCACCTGTGTCTGATCCGCAAGGAGCCAACGCCTGAGTGCCACCACTGCGATGGCCAGACCGTGGACACGGCTCTCCACACGCTGGCAGAGTGCCCGGCGTGGGTTGAGCAGAGGCGAGACCTCGTGGCGGCCATCGGAGTGGGAGTTCTCTCGCTCGATAGCCTGATTGCGGCTATCGTGCGGCGCGAGAGTGCGTGGAACTCTGCCGTCTACTTCTGCGAGCAAGTTATGCTCGCGAAGGAGACGGCGGAGCGGGACCGGGAGAGGTTTAGAACTCTCCCGGCCCGCCAGGCCCGGGAACGGGCCAGGTACCGCAGGCGACTCAGGCGCCGGAGGTCGCAGAACGACCTCCGTCCTCCATAAGCGCAGGCCTGGGGGTGACAGGTGAGGCCATCTGTCACCCTAGCAGAAGCAGGCCGGGGTGGCGGCGAGCGCGTTGCGAAGCGCGCTCGCTTCCAGGGAGCACAGGGAACATGGGGTTCCCACACGGGGGGGGGGGTCGTCTACTCGTCTGTAGATGACCCGAGGTATGTCGGGGCACCAGGGACTTCCTTTCTAGGGTATACCTGGTTCCCCAGCTATTAGTACCCGGCGACGGCGTGCGGTTTTAGTCGGTTCGAGTCCGACATGCCACCGACAGGTGGTATCCGAGGGGATTGCCGCACGGAAAAAAAAAAAAAAAAAAAAAGGGTAGACTGAATTTGACATATTTTTTTGCCGAACTTACATACCTTACACTCACACCTTTTAATTATTCTAGTGAAAAATTTCATAGACAATCAATTTCTCCAAGCACAACGTTCATTTAGTTCCGCATTATTAAACAAGATGACAATATTTACAACGTCGGATGTCGGTAGTTTGTTTCTGGAAACTATACTATCCACGGACGTGCAAATGGATAGCCAGTTACTACATATATGTAGATATGGTTGGAGCTAAAGAAGTTTTACTTCAGTCGTGTGGTCTGAAGCACACTCTTTTTTTTTGTTCTTTTCAGTGCATGCTCCGCAGTCTATTCATATCTACGTGTAAAGAAATCTAACAAACATATATATAAGCAAATACTAAAAAGAAAGTACTAAGTGTAGATGCGGGACGCATTAAAATTAAACGAAGGATTGAGTAAAAAGGTGAATGGACTTTGTGACAGATGACATGGGCAAAAAGGGAGCGATACACAGATAAAAGACACAAATATGCGAATGCATAAAAATATTGCCCTAGTATATATTCGTATATTTGGGATTTAAACCAGAATACGATGAGAGTTTTCTACTGATAGTTATTTAATTACTAATAAATTTTAATAGCCAGTTTCTAAATACTATATATTTAAACATCAACTTGAAACAAATCAACAAATAACAAATGCTTAAAAAAGTATAATTCTTAATACGCGTTAGTAACTTAAAAGTTTAGGACGCTTCCAATAAAATTGAACACAAAACGAATACAAAAGCTACTATAAACATGACTAAACGACCATAAATCTGTTCGTATTTTAAAACTTCATACTGCGTCTTCGCTTACCTCAATTTTCATGCAATATTCATTTGCTATTTTAGCAACAATATCGAGGTATTTTCTTATGCAATTTTAAATTTTTACCTTTCATGAATAAATTTTTATTTCCTGCAATTTTCCAACAGTTTTAATAAATATTTATTAAGCACTACAGTATCCAGCAATTGATCTACAATTTCAAAACACTGCTTCGTTATTAATTTCTTTCTATTCTTTTTTTCAAACCACTTTAAACTTTGATTTATAGTTCTTAATAACGAACGTGCCTTGATATTTTGAATGCTTAACTGATATTCGTGTTTAGCAAAAGGATCAAAAATGTAAACCTAATAAACAGATCAATTAACTTTACTATTACGACAAAATATAATACTTAGTAATTTTAATAAAGATTGTGTTCAACTTTTAACGTTTTTACCGTTTAAAATATTTGTTTAAAACTAAAGTCAATATTTTACATTAAAAGAGAATAAAGTCAATGGTACGGTATGTGGACAAAATCGATCCCAAGTTAATTAGGTCCATCTATATTTGCGGTCGTGCGCCGGGTTCTGCGTGAAACGACTATTCTGAGTAGTTTCACGTTTGTAATATATTTATTTTGCTCAAAGTTGTATTCAACTGTTATCTCTCAGATGTTTTAAGTATTTATAGAACAAACGGCACTTTAACAAACATAAAAGTACTATTCAGAGATATTGGACTGTGGGCAGCTTTGATTAAAAGATATTTACTTTGTTTTAAAAGTTAAGGACACGTGTAAAAAATAATAAAAGAAGTTTGAATAGACTTTTTCAGAATAGGAATACAGGTAAGCGATTCCGATATTTCCGTAGTAGATTAACCCTATTTCACGCTGAACTTACGAGGAAAAAGGATCAAATGCATATCAGTATTAGAGCCATGTACGAGTACTTATGCGTCTATACTTCCGATAGCAAATATTTCTCATAACAATGCCAAATGATAAAATAGAAGAATTCAAATTTGGAAAGAACAATTAACTAAGTGGGAATAAGATTTTTTTAAGTCACTTTGTGGTAGGTTATCGTTAGATAAGTTTTTCAAACATACTAAAAGGTTGTCAAGAGCATTTTGTGTTGTGTGAGTGATCCGTTTGCTTAATATGAAACTTTGAAGAACTAATTTTGTTTAAGAGTCCAGAGAGAGAGCTAAATTGAAAAAATGATGATATATGTATATATGTACATTGAATATGAAAAACAAAGGAAAAAAATATACATTAGTGGATTAGTGGGTTCCAATGTCAACATCGATATATTGAAAAACACTAATAGCTTTAGAATATTCCAATTTTGGTATTCCAAAACGTTTTTGGAGAATTGCAAAATGTAAAATATAATATAACTTTAGTAAAAGAAAATAAATATCTAAGCGCTAATTTGATTTTAATGAGAATTTTAGTATAACAAGCTTTAATAGTGTTTGATTATTATAGTTTCTCTGGACTAGTGTTTTATTTTTAGATTTAAAATTCTTTGAAATAATCATTTTAACAATAATATTTCGTTTTGTTTATTACCTGTTTTATAGATTTTGCTATATTATCTTAAAGTAATAGAGGGGGGCTCGCGTAAGATTGACTTATTTCATTCGCTATATTATTTAGGAAGATGCACTGTTTGTAAAATTTCCACCTTTTTAGAAAAAAAAGATGTGACCGTGAAAATTATTAAGGCCTTGAGGAAATGTGCCCGAAAAGGAATTTTCAAACTCATATTTTGAATAAAATCACTTAGTAGCGAGACTATAACAAAGCCTGTACTGGGCATATATTTCCTATTCTTGTTTGTGTAAAAAATTGTAATGCAATAAAAATTGATCCTATTTAAGACCTTACAAGATCAAGCAAATCTAGTTGTAATTTCGTTCCATAAACCATTAAGAGCCAAATTAACATTCTATTTAATTCCCACAAGCAAATATATTTAATATATCATACAATTTATATTGTTACTTAACTTTTAGAAAATGTATGTTAAATTGATATATGGTGATCATAGTTTAAAAACTTTAGTGAATTTTAGATAAAATTGAAACTTAATAATACTCATAAGCATCATTATTTCGTCCAAAACAAATAAACAAATACATTTTAGGAGCTTGACGGAAATTGCTTAACCTATAGTTGAAAAAAAAAACACTTTGCACGGACCCTAAAAATGCTTGATAAGTTTTCTTCTAGATCATAAATTCGACCAATTACCACGGTTAGAAAGCAGCCATTTGTCACAGAGCAAAAAAATTGTGCCGCGACGCGACCCGTCGGTCCATCTGTCTGATGTGGACCTACATCAAAACCTTGTTGACTGACAGTACATATATATAAATATCCACCACGAAGGTACATCAAATATAAAAATCGAATAAAAATATATTTTTATGTCCTATATGGGGTCCTATGGGGAATTTTATGACGAGGAAGCCAGTTTTTCATGAAATTCGTAAAACGAATCTAATGTATATTTCTTTAATAAATTACTGACCTACGAGTCATACTTTAACATACAGGATATAAAATAATCGTGCTTCGATTTTTGACAAGAGCTTACATAATCTATTACATAATGCAAATAATAAATCTTTTATGTTAAGACAGTTCGGGGTTTGGACTATATCAAGAACATTCACATAAATCGAGACCTAGAACAAGAATTTCATCATCAGCCTATCGCAGTCCCTTGCTTGCGTCAAGTATTTACTTTAGTTTTTAGTTAAAAGGGTTAAAAAGGGTGGTTACTAAAATAAAGTAGATTAGTGTTTTATTTAAATTTTAGAACCTTAATAGGCTTTAATATAAAAAGTCGTGTATTTTTTTTACAAACATTCTGACTTTTTATTTGTTTAATTAAATTACCAATAATTACAAAAATCCTTGAGTCATCATTCAGAAACTCATTGACATCGTCTGCGTCAAAAAGTGTATTCACACAACATTTTTGTTTTAGCAACGTCTTGCTTCACAGTAATATAACTAAATAAAGTTTTTTTAAATGTTGTTCTGTACAAAAATACTAACCGAGTTATTCCTGTGAGTTTCCTGACCAATATGTCTATCTAAGAATAAGAATGAAAATGCTTTACTACTCGAAATTCACTGCTAAAATATGGCATAAAGAAGGCTTATTTCTTTTTTAAAAGCGAAGTATATAAATACTGTCATTTTAATCACATACTTTTACAATTAAATTCAAATGACTTAATGTGATCTAAAGGGTCAAAAGTGTATTTTTACCACTAGAACTGAAATCCATATTGACATCCACAGATTAATCGAGCTATCAAACACCAAATCTGGATCCTATTTGCGATTCCTATTACGACCAGTGATGGCTGCAAATGGCAGATGCTCCATTAACCCGTTTTGAATTTCAGATGAAGATATACGAATATCGGTAATGTTTCTATCAACGACGCTGTAAACTTCTTGCAACTGTAATAGGATAGTTTATTTTTAGGGTTCCGTACCTCAAAAGATAAAAAGGAACCCTTATAAGATCACTTTCTTGTCCGTCTGTCCGTGTGTCACCACCGATTTTCTCAGGAACGAGTAGACATTTATAAGAGATACTGAGGTCTATGGTCTCTATTAGGTGTATAAAAATCAAGGTCCTGAGTCAACACGATAAAAAGATATGGGCAAATTTCGATTTTCGCGAAAACTTGTAAGTACCAAAATTTACCTTAAATTTCAACTTTTTTTATTTTTCAGAATTTTTTCTTTACTTGTGCTGTAAGACCTTGCTTGTAACCAAAATTGACAATTCAAGGTCAACCGGAAGTACCCTATAGTTCGACTCGTCCCTGACCGCTTTTTTATTAATTGATATGTATATTCTAAAAATGTATGGGAATAACAATTAATAATCTTGAAGTATGTGGCTACAAACCAAACGATTTGATGTATTTGCTACTAAAGAAACCTGATCCTATTGATACTACTGTAAAAACACATATATAAATTTGTGTTCCGTGTGTTGTATCCGTGTGATGACGGATCAAGAATACAGATCGTCACCATCCCTATTATCCCGTGGGTGTCGTAATGAAATAATAGGTTGGAATGATCACCCTCTTTTTCTTTTCTCTACTAAACAAACTATGTGTTACTATTACTACTATTTTACTTATAATTGAAGTAAAATATATAAAAAAACTAAGAAAGGTTTTTGGCATTTACGGTGTTCGTAAATGTTACGTATTAATTAACTACTCAGAGAATAAAGGAGAACCTAAAACTTATTGAAGTGTTTACTGAATTGAAATGTATTCGGCACTCGGCTATTTTTAGCAATTCCTGAAATAGATCTAACCAAATTTTATTTTCGGTAATATCTTTAGTCTATAATTGGTCATCTCACCAATTCTACTACAAATTTACTTTTTGGATGAATTAGAACAGATATTCCTGTTATTTGTTTAAAGAGGTTTTATTTTTTAATCTGCCTAATACATTTAATGGTGTTAGTGGCTATAAATGATTTAATTTGTTGATAATTAGGGCCAACTCACTACTAATTAAGTTTATCAAATGTTCTATGTTTAGCCTAATTGAAACGCGCTTCCAGATGTACTTGTAGCTAATCTTGTTGAAACATATCGGCATCACGTGCTTGGGTTTATTGAGTAGTATTAGATTAGCAATTTAATTTAATGGTGAGTACATAGGTCTAGAATTTTATTATTAGGTGTCTATTTTGAAAATAAAACGATTACAAATTTAGATTATTAAACAAACAATACTTGCTGAAATATTATTACTGTCAAAGAAAAATACAATAATATAAACAAAATATCGTATTTATTACAAAATGAGAGAGATCAGTTTTGCAAGATATTTGAAGAAGGATACTTCTTCAAATATCTTGCAAAATCTGAAGGTAATAAACTATATGTAAGAAAGCAACTCAGCGATGAAATATCGAAAATGATTCGAACAATTTAATAAGTTTAGTAACCAATGTTTAAATAGTAATATCTTGTGTAAGTTTGATGGTCCTGACTGTAAGTTTTGGCTTAATCGCCTGCCATTCGAGATAGGATATAATCCCGTGGAATCCGCGGAACTTACAGTTGGGTACTCTGTTAGCGTAGATCACGGCTCTTATAAAGCCTACACATACATATAATGTTCTACTTTTTTTTGACTTTTATTAAGATGACGTCAGATGAAGTGCTCTGTATCAAGCCTTGTGATAGTGTAGTTTACGACCCTCAGTTTCTTAGTATCGTAAGTAAACTTAAATCTTTGCAACACCGCCTTTTGAATTTTTACTTGATTCTTGAGCTTACTCCGAACTCATAAAAAAAACGATATCACATACATCATAGGTTTCATCGTTATGTTTTGTTGAAACAAACGTGTAAACTACAAATAATACAGACAATATGCCAGTATTTAAATAGTACTAGGGGAGCCCATGATGCACCAGGGACTTTCTTTCTAGGGTATACCTGGTTCCCCGGCTATTAGTACCCGAGACGGCGTGCGGTTTTATTCCGTTCGAATCCGACATGCCACCGATAGGTGGTATCCAAGGGGATTTCCGCACGGAAAAAATAAATAAAAGGGGGACCCCATGATGCTAAATGTGAATGTGGGGGAGCCCATGATGCTAAAATGTGGATTACCTCGAGCGGAATGGGGACCTATTGCATTTGAAAGATTAGGTAATAGAATGAATAAGTTATATGATGTATCCACTTTTAACGGTGTGAAAAAAGCTTCTACAGGTTTTCAAAAATGTAAGGGAAGGAATAAAAAGATTTTTTTAACTTTGTACCCCCCCCCCCCCCCCCACTGCTTTATATCACACGTCATCACGTCACACGTATGTCACGCTCAAATTGTCTTTTTTTTTTAAATACACACGTGTATGAAATTGATTTAAAAATGAATTAAATCTTCCACGTTGGAGTATTTCTGGCCATCGATTTTTTTGTTTACACCTGACATCATTTTTTATTGAAAACAGAACAAATTTAAAAGAGTTTTTATGTACCGCTTAGTGTTTCTCTAGGTAAATATTAGAGCAATAAATAATTTAATTCAAGAATATAAAAGGATTTTTTACCAAATTTAATCGCAAAGGAAAGATAATCTCCTCCGTACCCACCCCATGAAGGGAAATATAATTTCTCTAAATTTAGTAATAAAATCTAAAATATCCACTTAAAATAAAAAATAGTAACGGAATTTGGAAATGAAACTTTGTTACTTCTGTTACATAACATATTATTTATTTTCTAAAGGACGCCACTTTAAAAAATCATGTGCATAATTCAAATCCAGTACCCACATCAATCCTTTTCTTTTTTTTTCTACATATAGATTGTAGAAAAAAAAGAAAATTCAGTATTGTAGAGATTTCTATATTATTCATAGAATAATATTCAAGGACACATGTAACAATATTTAAGCTCTTGCATTATATTTTGCGAGAGAATGTGTACAAAATTTAAGATCATATTTGGTATCTGATACTCATATAATTTAGCAGAAGTATGATAATTTGAATTAAGAATTATATATTACAATTATATGAACTGTGTAGCAGTAATCTAACTCATCAAAACAAAAATGCAAAATAGTATTTTCTCAGCGCTTGAAACCATTACTGATGCAACAGAATATTTTATTGACTTTCGAAATAAACCTTAACTATCAATATTTTAAAATAATTAAGCAAGCAAGGAAGTAATCAGCCTATGACCATCATCAGGCATATATAAGCAAGAAACAGATTCATACGACATTATACGATCAAGAACTTTTACTTATTACCATTCACTGAATTCAGCACTTAGTGTAGGTACTATATATTATGAATTTAGTAAATGAGTTTATACAACCTATCGTTTTTGAGGTCGCATGTAACTCATTAACAGTTGCATTCACATAGTGGAATAAAAGCTGCAAAATGGAGCTCATAAATTAAACTACTGATTGGTGAACCTCGATAATTATCTGCTATTTAAACCGGAAGGCAATGAAGGAGATATATGGCAGTGTGAATGAGAAATCGTGGTTCATAATAGGCTTATTCGACATTCATCAGCAAGTGGATTTTTGTTTTTGTTAGCGGTCTCTTTGAAGTCAGAAACAAATTTAAGTTAGATGAATAAAAATTAAAGACTTACAATATAAATAAGATAAAACTACATTTAAATCATACGCGTTCAATGACGTATGTTATTACATATTATCTTACGTTATGTTATTACAACTCTTAGGTTAAGCGACTCCTCGATACGATGAAAAACTTACTTTAAAAATCTTATGAATGAAGAGAATGAATGGAGCGGAGTGCTAAAAGATGTAGATGTGAATATCGACTGGTGAACGAGATTAGTATAAATAAGGTGAGATTGGTAGTACGAACTATGAAAACTAGAATAGCAGTAGGCCCTAACGGTATACCAGAAGACGGATATGAGTGGCTGTCAAACCCAAAGGAATTGTGTCAAACCCAACTGGTACCCATTGTTTTAAATAAAGGGATTGACCAAGAATGCAACAATTATCGACTAATAAAGCTCATGTCCCATACTGTGCAAGTCTGGGAGAAAGTGATTCAGAGAAGAATAATAGATGATAGTGAGATAACCCATAATCAATATGGGTTTATGCCATATTTGCAATGCGTCAACTATGTGAGAAATACAGGAGTGCTCACAAAAACTTGCATTTAGTGTTTGTGAACCTCGAAAGGGTATATGATAGAGTGCCATAGGGGTTTTGTGATTTTCTTTGAAAGAAAAAAAGAGTGGCTGTTAAGTATGTAGAATTAATTCGTGCTATGTACAGTCAAGGGTCATAAGTGCAGTCCACGTAATGTCCACATTCGCTATTGTGTGCCTATTGATTTTTTGGTATTTTTGTTTTCATGACAGAATATATGTTTTGAATCCTGTTCCTTTAAAATGACTGAAGTTGACGAATGATAAAGTAGAATGGAAGAATCACATTTACTGCGCCAACCCCAAATAAAATTGGGATAAGGGTAGGCAGATGATAAGGTTAAGCAAATCCTCCTCGCACGCAAGTTCTTTTACTCAAGAATTATAATATAGGAATGGAAATTAAACACAATGAAACTGACAATAAAGATGAAAGATGGTTTTTATTTATCTACAAGTGTGGAATCCAGTCATACAAAGCGAAACCATTTCGCTGTTATACACTGTCAACATCAGAATAGGATCATGCTGCTTGATATACGAAATAGGAATACTTATAAGTAAAACACGTCACGGCAAAACAAAAATGCAAATTATCGAATATATCTAAAATGTTTGTGTATATGAAAAGATCTGACTTATAATAAGAGAAAGTAAGAGTGATTCGCTGAGGTTAGATGGGTGCCGCAAATCCACTATTAGTATAAAATTTGTGTTGCGTGCTGGTCAAAGATACCTATCAAAGTCATATTGCCTATAGACTTTCATAGTGCGTTCTCAAAACAAAAACACAAACGATAACGCTATTTACTACTAAAAATATTCAGACCTTATTCTAAGAGATATTCTAATATGAATCCATAATAAAAAAATTGGGAAGAATTATAAACGCCTTGAAATATTTCGAGGTTACAAGGAAGACCGAAAATACAAGGACCGCAGACTGGTGTGTTTCTTTGAACCCGGAGTTTTTGCAAGATCTCATAACTCCTGGGACACCCTCAATACATTTATCGTTTTGTCATTCTTAATTCAAATGGAAATAAAACTTTTTATGAGCTTATCTTATGATACTTTTATACAGAGTTACTGGGTAAATCGATCTTAATACTTTAAGGGATTATACGCTAGTTCTCAATACTCCCGGTCTTTCATCTAAGTTTTTTTCTATCAATTCCTGATACTTTAATAGACCTTGTTAGATAGCTGACAATACGTACATATTTTGTAAATATGCGTCAAAGAAAGAAAAAAACATTGTTTTGTCTATTTTGCCATTATTAACCATATATCCACTCAGTCGGTTAAGTTAACTACAATTTTAGTAATGAAAATCATAAAACAAAGAAATGAAATGAAAATTATAAGGAAAATTTCGGTATTTTTTGTAAAATTCCAATATCTTGAAATGGTTGGGTTTGGGATATGGTATTTCATAGTGAAATCTATCAGGAATGATGACTACTACAATTTAGGTCGACTTACCCAATAACCGTGTATATTCAGAACAGGCTTATTTATAATTACAATGCATGCACATGTATGTAGTACTGTCGAGCCACTATTTTACGCAATTTTTGTAGGATATTATCTATCTATAGCATGTTTAATATCGGGGATAAATAAAATATTAACGGTTATTTATTTAGAATATTGTCTGTGTGGTGACAGATTAAGAGTATATAGTATCACCACCCCCTTTCATCCTATAGGTGTTGTAAGAGCCGACTAACGGAGCAAATTACGCAGGACAACAGCACTGCAAAGAGAAGGAAAGCTTGAAACAAACTCCATACCAACCCGTCTGGCCAGCGTGGTATAGTAGGCAAAAACCTCTTTTCTAAGGAGAGACCTATTCTAGCAGTGGACTATTAAAGGCTGTTAATGATGATTTATTTAGATATTGTTTAATACTGATAACGGTTAAGGAATACTTACTGCATTCAATTACAATATCAGGTGTTTATCAATTATATTTTCCTTCTTTGCTAACATTTATATGAGTATGCTTATTTAATTTGGTCTTGGTATATCTGTGTATACATACATTATACATCGTCTACCCTAGACGGGTATATGTACTCGTATGTTATGTATACATGAAGTGTTCAATTGTAAGTGGCTTAACCCTATCAAAATCAATCAGTATTTCTATACCCACCCAGAAGCTCTTTTATCTGAAAATCTGTTTCAATCTAAACCCTTCAGTGTCTATTGATCCCGACTTGAATATTCAGCGTTGAGCTCAGACCAATATTTTTTACACTCCAATTCGCATCCACCTTTCTTTTTCGTGACTAAACTTACAACAGCCCTTTAATATAACGCCTACAGCGAAATCGTGTTCGCTAACCACAAAACGCCAAATTCTTGATCCTATTTGGCTAATAGCACTTTATTTTGGGTTACGCAACTAAGTTAAAGATATCATTTAAGTGGAAGATTAAAGTACTAATTATAATCAAAAACAGTTTGGAAACGCTAATAAAACTACTGTCGTGTTACTGTCGTCTAGCGAAGTAACGTTCATTCAACAAACCAATTACTACTTAGTTCGTAACGTACTGTCATTTTTAATACTTACAATTATGTCAGATTTAGCAGCTACTTGGGAAAGACAGGCTCTGCAACTCATGAAAATCAATAATAATCAATGAGCTACGTATATAAATCACAGTACAATGTTGACAGAATGCATAATCTTTAACATTTTACTAATTTGTTGGGGATAATGAGAATATAAGTAAATACGAGACAAGCTACAATACATATAAGCCCTCAGAATAAGATCTCGAATTACATAATACTGTTGTAAGCTTATCTGTTTGTTCTTACGCTTTACTATCCACAAAAATGTATTAGTATTTTCTTTTTCTGTATTTTGGATGCGAAGGATTACCGATACGGGTGCGATCTCGATTATCGAATCGATACTTTCTACTTAATACTAACTCTAATTATTTTGAATTTTATTGAAAGCTTAGATATATACTTTGTAACTGTTCATCAATTGCGGTAAAGAGTAGCCCATGTCTTTTCTTAAGAATCAAAGTATCCCCATACCAAATATTAACCTAATCGGCTCAGCTGTTATTGATACTCCATACAAACTTTTACCTTTTCACCCAGGATGATTTTTGGGATAAAAACTACTTAAAAATATTCCTTTCTCGGGACTCAGACTATCTCTATACCAAAATTCATCTAAATCGGTTCCGCGGTTTAAGCGTAAAGAGGTAACAGACATTTTCACATTTATAATATTAGTATGGGTATACATTGGCACGCTCTGTAGTCTAAACTGGTTGATGGATTTTGGCTTGCATAGGCGTCATTAAATTCTTCTTAGTTGTGACAGTGATGTATATGGAAATTAAAATTTTTTGTTTACAGATAGATATTTATTTATAGTTACATTTTCATGCAGTAGTTGTTTTTTAAATGAGCTTGTCAAAGTTATTACTAAGATAATAACAAAAATAAATAATACCAAAAAAAATGATATAAATATAAGATTGTATTAAAAGCCTGACTGAAAGTGGCTAAAATAAGGCCTATTATGTTACACTTTTTACCTTATTCATGAATATTTATCCTCCATTTAAAGTGTAAATAAGCTTCATCGCGGTTGTGAGGTGCAATAAATTGTATAGATTATTTCTGTTTTCTTTTATTTTAAGTTAGTGGTGTTAACTTTTTTATATTTCTACGAACTATTATCATAAAGTAACAGTTGTTAGAGATTGCCTCGAATGATAGTTTTCGTTTAATTTTATTTATAGTCTAATATTCTCTAATAATTATCTGAAATATGACGTGATATTCTTCTAATAAGACCGGGTTAAGCTGTTCATCAGTTCAATACATTACGTTCTAATTTATACAGAAGAATCACTAAACAGGATCAACGTGTTATAAAAGGCCAGTGATGTTTAAAGATATGATGTATTGAAGAATGTAAAAAGAATGGAATGTTATAGAATGCGAATGTTAATAGTAGAATGTTAATGTTAATAGAAGAATGTTAATAGTAGGATGCGTTTCTGACACCTTTTTTTAATTTGCGATAAATCGATGTATAAATGATTAAATACATAAGTTTTTCATATATGCAAAACACTTTACAGAAAACATATACAAATATTATAATTACATTGATAGCCAGATGTGGAAACCCAAAATAAAACGACACAAAAACTATGTAAGTTGCACCAAATATTGTAGTAGGAAATTCCACTATACAGTTACTAAGCGATTAAAAATAAATTTACCTATAAGAAAAGCACTAAAGCGTTGCCCAAGATATACGTCAAGAAAATTCTAATTATAATATCCTTTAAACAAAGTAATAATAATAACTCAGGTAGGATGTCTCAGAATCAAATTAGAATGAAAACTGTATTAACATTAACATTTAAAAGAATATATTTTTAAGCAACTAACATATATTATGTGAAATTGAATATCTATATTTGTATGCAGGTAAAGATTTCATATTATATCAGCGTTCAAATCAGTGTTTTTTTATTTATTAGAGAGTTCGAGACAAACAGCCAGTTTGAATTATTAGTTAAGTCGAGCAACTGCTAACATCCTGCAATAAATTCGTGTAAACAATATCTTTTATTTTCTTTGCCTTGCAGCCTTGCGGCCGACATATTCCCAATTTTTTCATTTTTGTACTATAGAGAGAGTAGAATACAACAATCCATCTACTTAGCTCCTATAATTTTAGCCAAAAATATCTTAACTCAACAAATCCTCAAGATACGTGGTGAATTTCATTTGAGAGGGTGATTCAATTTTAATAAGCTTCTTTAAGCGGCAACTTACATTATCAAGTCTCGTCATGACGTTTTATGCCAGTGCTCATTGTGCCAGCGATTTTCTTCAAAAGAATACTTATTATGAGCGAAAATGACGCGAAGGAAAATATTCCGGAGATTTTTTCTCCCATTGTCCTTTTGTCCACGAGTAGGCCTCTAAGATGCAGACTGGCTGTTTCGTATATTCTTATTGCTAAATTCATGGCATAACTTTTTAACTGTCGTGACCGTTGGTTTGATTTGATTAATGCTTGAGACAATTTCGACTTAGACTTTAATCAATTTTGCTTAATAGACAATAATGTTTAAAGCAAAATTAATAGTTTGTAATTATTTTTAATTGATTTCGTGAATCTTAATAGGAATTCAAGAATCATCTTTAATTTATTAAATATTTTTTTCTGTACTCTAGTGTTCGCTTTTACTATTAGTAATTTTAATATAAGCTAATTTGGGAACCGTAACAAAATCCTATGGTTAGTAATATTTTTCACTGTGTCCTGATAGCGTGTAATCTATGTATGTATCTACGCTTGCAGTTGTATGTTTGCGATGGACCCTTCACCCGCACGATAAATCTATGGCACGCTAAGAAATAGGTCTCGATAACACATTAGAGTTGAAGAACAACAAAAATAATTAGAAATAGAGTTGTTCACCACCGTGAGGAAATGATGGGCTTCTTAATTATGATATTTTATTTTATTTTATTTACATCCATAATAGTTAAAGCACTTTAATAATAATAATAATAAACCTTTATTAATTCTTGTTTTACAATAGTTGGTAAATATAATATTACAGTAAACACAAATTTGGTTTTAGTAGTAAGTTAGCTTAAATTAGGTTAGTAATAGAAGTATGTGTTTAAAATGTTTATAAATTAACAGGAATCCCGGTTTGGGTAAATCCTCCTCCAAAGATGTCCATTTTTGTCGATCTTGTGCTACGGAGCGCTAGTTTATGCCAGCTACTCTTTTCAGATCGTCTTCCCAGCGGGCTAAGGGTCTCCCCTTCCCCCTCTTGCCTGGTGGTCCTTTCCACTGTGTAACTCGTGTAGTCCACCTTCCGTCAGACATTCTTGCTACATGGCCAGCCCAGTGCCATTTCATTTTTAGAGCAAAGGTCAAAGCGTTTGTGACTTTAGTGATGTCTCTTATCTTTGTGTGTCTTATTTTGTCCATTCTCTTTATGTTTAGCATACTTCGCTCTAAACCTCTTTGACATGTATTAATTTTGTTGATAACTTGTGTAGAGAATTTCCAGGTCTGGCTTCCATAAGTTAAGCTTGGTAGTAGACATGAGTTCATAACTTTAGCTTTGAGAGTTATTGGTAGGTTATTTTTAAATATTTCTTTTAAGCTCCAGTATTTATTCCAGGTTTGTTGAACCCTTCTCTCTATTTCTATGGTGTTGCTGTTTTTCTCGAAACTTATTCTTTTCCAAAGGTAGATATAATTTTCCACATATTCTAAGGGGTTACCGTTAATAGTAATAGGTCTTATTCGTGTATTAGTCATTGTCTTAGTCTTCGTTAGATTCATTTCCAATCCAACTTTCGCACTCGCTTGATGTAGAGATTCTATCATGTTTTCCATCTCGTTGGCTGTCTCTGATAGAAGAATCAGG
Organism: Arctia plantaginis; assembly: GCA_902825455.1. Taxonomy (NCBI): domain Eukaryota; kingdom Metazoa; phylum Arthropoda; class Insecta; order Lepidoptera; family Erebidae; genus Arctia; species Arctia plantaginis. The sequence continues at coordinate 6,094,647 of CADEBD010000857.1, read as the reverse complement.
TCATCAGCAAACCTCAGATGACTTTTATGTAGAGTCCTGTTTTACTCCAATTCAACTTTTGAATGATGTTTTCGAGGATGGCTATGAAAATAGTGAAGGCGGGGCCTGAGGTTTCGAGCCTGATTCTTCCTTTGTTGTTATTGTATATACTTTTAATCACATTTATGTATTTATTTGGCACCTCTTGTTCTTTTAAACTTTCCCATATACTTGTATGTGTGACCGAATCGAAGGCTTTTTGGTAATCAATAAAAGTGATGTAAAGAGGTGTTCAAACTCATGATATTTCTCTATAATTAACTCGATGGTGTGGATGTGGTCGATAGTAGAGTACCCTTTCCTGAAGCCTGCTTGTTCTACAGGTTGTTTTGCTTCTATTATCGGGCTTATTCTACTATTTATAATCGATGAAAAAAGTTTGTATATATTTGGTAACAAACTAATTGGTCTATAGTTGCTAATATTTTTTGGATCGCCCTTTTTATATATAAGTATGATATCTGCTTCTGACCATTCTATGGGCGTTACAGAACTTAAAAGTATAGAATTAAACAGCTCAGTTAGTGGTACTGCTAAAATTTGGTGGGCATATTTAAGTGATTCGTTTGTGACATTGTCAGAACCCGGGCTTTTTTCGAATTTCAGTTTATTTATTGAGTTCATTACTTCGGTTTCTTGGATTGGTTGTATAGGGTGACAGTCTACTGTTTCTATTTCAAGTTTATTGGTGGTTAGTCGTCTTTTGTCTGTATAGAGTTTCTTGTAGAATTTAGTTGCTGTTCTGACAATATCCATTCGGTTATAGAGGTCTCTATTAAGGGTTTTCAGTTCTTCTATCCAAGAACGGTTTGTTCTGAGTTCTTTGTATGCTCTTTTTGAGCTACCGTAAAGCTGGAGGTTTTTCTCTATTGTTTCTTGTCTATATTTTGCGTAGTCTCTCTTGATGTATTTATTGACCAGTTTAAAAAGTGCGGAGAGTTCATTTTTCAATGAGCGTGTTTTATTTTTAGTTTTTTGTAGTTATTGTCTTCTTTTTAATAGTTTTAGTGTGCGTTCTTGTAGTATTTTATGGTTCTTATTGTTTTCTATATTTGTTTTTGCAAGGCTCAAGCTTTGTTGGATGGCCTTTTTTATTTTTTCGTAGGAGATTTGCACCGGATTGTTCTCTTGGTCGACTGGTTGATTTGATGGCTCCAAAAGAAGAAAGCTTGATAGGTTTTCTTTGTATTTTGTTATTTCATCTTTGTTTTTCAGTTGACTTATTTTATTATTTGTGAACTTGGACCTATTTTTCTTCTGCGTGGTAAGCTTAATTTTACACCTAACAGGACGGTGGTCTGATGTGTAGTTTAGATTCAAAACTTCTATATTTTCGAATAGTTTTGGGTGATTTGAGAGGATGTAATCAATCTCGTTTTTGTACTGGCCGTTTGGTGACCGCCAAGTCCATTGGTTGTGGGCCTCGGTTTCCGCATTTAGACTCAGAGTGGTCCTTTATGCGTCGGGGATTGGCTGACTAGGTGAGCCAGCCAAGCTCCTTCCAGAAGTGCAGAAGCCTCCTGGGGCGTTCACAGGCTTCTAGGAGCGACTTTATATCAGGAATGATATTTGCCCGTTGTGTGGCCACTCCCTCGCATTCCAGGACTACGTGGGCGGCCGTTTCTTTAGCTTCCAGACACCCCCTGCACAGGGGGCTGTCCGTCGCATTGACTATGAATAGTTGTCGGTTCAGGGCTAGATGTCCTGTAATAGTTCCGACAACCATTCTGATGTCCGGTCTGCTAAGACTGATCAGTCTGCAGGTGAGTCGTGGCGTGACTTGATTCAGCACCAGTTTGGACTGTCTGCAGCCGGGTGAGTTTTTCCACCTCCGGTTGTGTGCTTAACAGGTCCATTGCCTGACCCAGCATCGTATTTGGTTAAACGATATGGGCAGAAGTGGGGTTGGGCCAGAGGTTGGGGTTGCCGATCCCCTCCTTGCCAACTCATCTGCGGCATCGTTCCCGTGTGAGTTACTGTGCCCTTTAATCCATTGGAGGAGTACCCCATTGAATATAGCGAGCTGTTCCAGTGCTTGGTGGCATTCGAGGACAACACCAGAGGTCATTGTGTTGCCCTCCAATGCCTTTAAGACGGCCATGCTGTCGGATATTATTCGGATGTTGTAGTCCTTGATACCCCTTGACATGGCCGTTGTGGCGGCGTAAGTTATTGCCACACATTCACATTGAAATATGGAGCTGTGTTGGCCTAACGCTAGTGATATGTTTATATTTAGGTCTTGCGAGAAAACTCCGGCTCCAGTTCCTGACCTAGTCTTGGAACCGTCCGTGTAAATTCGGACTTCGTTAATGCCGGATTGATCACGGTCATTTCCATGTATCTGGATGTAGTATCTTCTTGTGAAGATATGGTGTTTTGGGATTCTATCGCATGGAGCTGCTATCAGTGGTTCGTATTCCACCAATTGATCCCATAATTTAGAGTGCGATCCCTCCCTTTTGTGCCATAGACCCAGGTGTTTGAGTCTAATGATCGCCATGGCGGCCTCCTGCTGTATGAATAGATCCAGGGGTGGCAGACCAAGAGCCACCTCCAGTGCGGCAGTAGGCGTTGTGCGCATACAGCCAGTGACCGCGGAGCATGGGAGTCGCTGGAATTGCTGCAGTTTGTTTATGACGGTGCTTAGCTCTGTTCTCTGCCACCAGACAACAGCACCGTAAGTGATTATTGGTCTTATGACTGTCCTGTATAGCCATAAAGTAATTTTGGGTGATAGTCCCCAGCTTTTGCCGAGTAGCCGCTTGCATTGGCAGAAAATAATGCAGGCTTTATTCAGTTTTTCATCGAGGTGCTTATTCCACAGGAGTTTACTGTCCAGTATTACTCCTAGGTATTTGACCTCTTTGGTAAGAGTAAGTTGTGTTCCAAATAGCTTGGGAAGTCTGAGATTTCCTAGGCTGCGTTTGTTTGTGAACATGATCATCTCTGTTTTGGATGGGTTCACTGTCAGGTTGTGTGCTGCGCACCATTGTTCCACGATCTTCAGTGCAAGTCTCATTTGATCGCATGTAATGCTCTCAAAAGGACCGCTGATGAGAATGGTAAGATCGTCTGCATAGCCTATTGTGAGGAATCTTTGGTCATTGAGTTGTGCGATGAGCTCATCCACAACAATGTTCCATAGAAGGGGGGAGAGTACACCGCCCTGGGGGCAACCTCTAGCCACCACTCCTCTAGTCACTTCGCTCACAGTGAATTGTATAGCTCTATATCTTAGCATGCTGTCGATCCACCCTGAGATTGTGGAATCAACACCATGCCTAGAAAGAGCTTGGCTAATGCTGGTGAAGTTGGTCTTGTCAAAGGCTCCCTCGATATCGATAAAGGTGGCCAGTGTTGACCTTTTGTGATTTAGATTGTCTTCTATATATGAAACAACTCGATGTAGGGCAGATTCTGTTGATTTACCCATCGAGTATGCGTGTTGATTGAGGTGTAGAGGGTGACTGACTAACGCAGTTTCCCTGATTTCCCTATCTATTAGCCTCTCAAGAACCTTTAGTAGGAAAGATGTGAGACTAATAGGTCGGTGTGATTTGGGTTGTGTGTAGTCACCTTTACCAGGTTTGGGGATGAAGACTACTTTAACTTCTCTCCATTTCAAGGGGATGTACTGATGCGCCAGGCAGCCCCTATAGATTTTTATAAGATGGTCCAGTAATGTCGTATCAGACCATCTCAGTAGGCCTGGGAAGACACCATCTAGTCCTGGCGCCTTGAATGGTAGGAAGCTGTTAATTGCCCATCTTAGTTTGTCATGGGTGACAACTTTGCGGGCCGTATCCCAGTCTGTATCATCTGGTGGTTTTTCCCATCTGTCTTCCCATTTTTCCATCATATCTGATATGCGACATCCAGGGAAGTGTGTTTTTAATAACAGCTCTGAGGCTTCCGAGTCTGTTTTGGTATACTCACCATCAGGCTTCTTCAGTGAGCCAAGTGCCAAGTCCATCTGCGGTTTTGTTTTTTCTTGAAACAGGTGTTTATAATTGTTAGCTCATGTTCTAGCGCGAAGTTAACAAGTCTCTGACCTCTATTGTTTCTTTCTCCATTTCCGTATTGTTTCATAACCAGATATTCGTTTTCTTTGGGGGGTCCAACTTTTGCGTTGAAGTCTCCCATTAGAATGGTGTGTGTATGTGCTGTTTCTAAGGTCTTTTCTATGGTTTTATAAAATTCGTCGATTTCGTGTTCGTTTGCTGCTTTTGTAGGTGCGTATACTTGTATTATTGTTATCTTGTTACCTGCAAAATTCATGTTGAGAGTTGCTACTCGTTCTGTTGTTCCTATAAAGCTCTCTATATTCTTTTTCCGTGACTTGTGTATTATGAATCCCACCCCATATTTTCCGGGTGTAGATCCCGTGTAACAAAGTATAAACGTATTGTGTTCTTCTATTTTGTTACCCGGTCGTCTAACTTCCGAGATTCCCATGATGTCGTAGTTTATTTTATTTAAACATTCTTCTAGTTCTAATAGTCGCTCGTATGACGACAGGGTTCTGACATTGTAAGTTATAATGTTTAAGGTTGAGTTTGAGTTTGGGTTTTATACCTTTGGAGGGTTTTGGTCGTAATCTTCCACGGTGACCAGCCGGGTTGGGAGATTTTTTGTGGTTTTTATTGAAGTTTGCTTTTGTGTGGTATCTGTGTGAAGAAGAGAGGGGGTTAGTTGCTATGCATTTTTAATCGTAGTATTTTTATTTGTCAGGAAGTTCAACATGCTTGGTTTTATAACTCCTTCGGTGACACTGTTTGACCTTGTCACCTCAATTTTTGAGCCAGACTATTGTTGTTTATTCTTTTTTGTTTTATTTCCTTGGATATTAATGTTTTCAGGTGATATTGAGAGATTTCTCTTGTGTTCTGTGTTCCTGTTTTTGTCTAGTATTATAAGTTTATCGTATTTTATTATGGCAGTGTTTCCCTTTTCTCTTTCAATCTTTATTTGCTCTTGTAATTCTTTTCTTTTAATTAAAATGTCCCGCGGATAGTCTTCTTTTATGTAGTATGTTGTGTCTTTCAGTGCAATTTTCTGTTTAAATATATCGATTTTTAATCCTAGGTTAGAAAAAGTGACAACGAGCACTTTAACTTACTTTAATAATTGAAATTGTGCCAAGAACAGAGCTCAAAAATGTATGTGAATTATAACATTTTGGTTGTATTTTGTTTCAAGCAGTAAGAATAATTCGTCGCATCTAAAATGTATGTTGAAAAATAAGGGATCTGAACTAATCCATTGTACTTTTGGGGATTGTACTAATAATAACTAATGGGTTTCTTTTTGTTTGCTTTTGACCTTGAAGTGCTTCAACTATAAAAATACGTTCATAAATGAATTATAGTATATAATGAAATTATAGTTGGCAAAATAATTTACTTTTAAAATCACCGACTTTAATCCACCCAAATAATTTTCATAAACTATATTTTTAATTTTTCTTCAAATTTGAGTGGAATCAAATGAGAACCTCCCAAATAAATCAAAAAAAACATTTGGTTCTTTAAATTATAGAGTTATATGAAAACAAATATAAAAGAAAATGCAGCCGGATTGAGAACCTCACTTTTTGAAGTCGTTTAAAAACAGTCCTTTATTATCCACTAGCTTTCGCTTCGCTTCGCTTCGCTTCGCTCGCGTTAATTTCGATTTTGTTAATCAATTTTTCCTTGATAAAAAATAGCTTATGACCAGTTCCAGATTACAATCCCTTTCTGTACCCAATTTTATCGAATTCCGTTTAGCCATTCTGGCTTAATTTAATCACAAACATCCATCCACACTTTCCGGTTGGGGTAGATAATAGCAGTATCTAAGACCATATTTGACCAGTAATGAATGACGACACTAAGTTTTGCGACTGCTTTAGTTCGGAAGGTATATTTGTGGTGACTATGCAGTGGTCTAATTACTAAGATGTTGTAATTACCAGTTCCAGTTTTAAACGTTAGCTTTTAATAGAATAAAATCAATCTACTGTTGCACCATAGGATTAAATGGTTCGATTGTTCCAGAATTGTATGGAATGTGGAGGACAACGCATTCTAGTATCGAGTAAAGTACAACTATTGAGATTGTGATTAATAATTCTAATACTTACAGCGCTAGATGGCGCAGCAAGTAAGGCTTAACCGATACTGGAATATTCTTATTTGTCTGGAACGGACTATCGAATACTAGGGATCATTCTAGTCCGGGCACGCCGTCATCGCGGCGGTAAGACCCGTTATGGAGGATTGGCTCGAGAGGCATCACGGGACCCTCTCACACCGACTGACGCAGGTGATCACTGGGAAAGGATGTTTCGGGGATCACCTGTGTCTGATCCGCAAGGAGCCAACGCCTGAGTGCCACCACTGCGATGGCCAGACCGTGGACACGGCTCTCCACATTCTGGCAGAGTGCCCGTCGTGGGTTGAGCAGAGGCGAGACCTCATGGCGGCCATCGGAGTGGGAGTTCTCTCGCTGGATAGCCTGATTTCGGCTATCGTGCGGAGCAAGAGTGCGTGGAACTCTGCCGTCTCCTTCTGCGAGCAAGTTATGCTCGCGAAGGAGACGGCGGAGCGGGACCGGGAGAGGTTTAGGACTCTCCCGGCCCGCCAGGCCCAGGAACGGGCCAGGTACCGCAGGCGACTCAGGCGCCGGAGGTCGCAGAACGACCTCCGTCCTCCATAAGCGTAGGCCTGGGGGTGACAGGTGAGGCCATCTGTCACCCTAGCAGAAGCAGGCCGGGGATGGCGACGAGCGCGTTGCGAAGCGTTCTCGCTTCCAGGGAGCACAGGGAACATGGGGTTCCCACACGGGGGGGGGGGGGGTCGTCTACTCGTCTGTAGATGACCCGAGGTATGTCGGGGCACCAGGGACTTCCTTTCTAGGGTATACCTGGAGACGGCGTGCGGTTTTAGTCGGTTCGAGTCCGACATGCCACCGACAGGTGGTATCCGAGGGGATTTCCGCACGGAAAAAAAAAAAAGGGATCATTCTAGTAAATTCGATAACGCTATAAAAGCGGTGCGTGTTGACCATACGACACAGTATCGTTTTATGACACGGCAAATTAACATCGAAGTGAATTTCTAGTGCGACTAACGAGTTATATACTGATTTCTTGTTTGTTATAGTGACTGTTAGTAAATACAGTGCAATAAAAGTAATTAACCGACAACTTTTATTTAATATATACCCCGTTCGTAACACTACTAATACAATATCTGAACGTTAAATAGATTAAATTATGAAGTTAGTTTCTTGACGTGTAGTTTAAAAAATAAAAAGCAAAAATCCCGATCATGACGTAACAGAAACATTTTCCATATTCACAAAATTTGCATATTGTGCATGTATAATACGGCCTAAAATATACAAAGTAACGCTTAAATCGGGTAGTAAATATATGCACACCTTTACACGTCTCATGGCTTTCCATCCTACATATGAATATATTTGAATAATTCACATAGGCCTGTCTCGAATGCTTTTGTAGAACGCTTCCTTAACAAGCCGTCGTATAATAAAAACTGGTTACATTATTTGCTGGTTTGAATTTTAACCTAAGTTCAATGAAATGAAATTCTATTTTTTTAAAACCTACCTCAGGTTAAATGTTCTCCGAGTATTACTATTTTCAGTCTATTAGAAAACTGTCAGGTTGTACTTCAGTCGAAACGCGTGTGACAATATTCAGCCGTAATAAATGTGACTTGTGTCTTGAGGCGAATAGTTTGTGAATTATTTGAAAGACAGCGGTCTATGTAAATTAAACCCTTTGTCAGTTTGTCCTTAAATGTACTAATGATAATGATAGATTTATTTGTCGGAATATTGTTTATTCTTTATTTATATTGGTGTAAGAAACAATATGACATCCATAATATTCTGCTGTTTCCAGCGTAAAAATGTTTCAAGGAATTAAAGTTTATTAGAACTACATTTTAAAGTTAGTTGTTAGTTAGTATTTTTGTTGTTAAAACCGTGCAATGCCAAGGATTATCAAAATCTATAATGTTAAAGATTATTAAATTAAGGATTAGTACCTAAATACAATGTCAAGAATTATTAAATTTACTAAAGGAGTATTAAATGTAATAGAAATAATTATTCAAAGCAATGTCATAGGTATCAAATTAAATTCAATTATTTAGAAGTACCTGGATAACAGAGTACCGACTTTGCTCGGTTTTTTTTTAATTCTAAAAATTTAAACTAGCTAGATCCCCCTAAATAAATTTCATACTATTCCTATACTAAATTTCATGAAAATCGTTGAAGCCGTTTCCGAGATTCAGATTATATATCAATATACAAGAATTGCTCGTTTAAAGGTCATCATTGAGTACTTGAAATAAAGCTATATTTTGATGTACTGCCTCGGTGGTGCAGTGGTAGCGTATGCGACTGTTGTGCTGAGGTCTCGAGTTCGATTCCCGGGTCGGTGTAACCAAATGTTTGTATGATCTGCAAATATTTGTTTCGGCGTTTGGGTGTTTTCGATGTATAATATGTATGCATTTACAAAAAAAAGTTTGATACAAGCTCTGCTTAATTTGAAACTAAATGGCGTTGTGTGTAGAAGTCCGAAAATATTATTAAAAAAAAAAGTTCAAAAATGTATAAAGATGGGAGTAGTAATACTTTTCAATGTTTAAAGAGTGGATGTGGTGCTTTAGTGGTGGTGTAGTGCTCTTATATATTAGGATATGCATCAATGCAAATGCTTTTAAAAGCAAATTGCTTCGCCGACAAAAATAAGAATAAATTTTGATTACATCTTTATAGCAACATGCGCAATAATATAGCTTTTGTATCCTTAGTCTGACCTATGTAATAATAATTTTTAAGCTTCAAGAACTTGACACAGAAAACTGAAATAAAATTTGGCAGCTTACATGACTTCAGCAATTCATTTGCATTTTATTTCTTATTTTGAATAACCTAAATAGAGCTCGCGAAACCATTTGGAAGGCGTAAATGAATCTTCCAACTGTCGCCATTCGCTGGTGTCCAGTATAATCTCATTTTGTGTAGAGTCGTTAAGTGCGATTGCACTACGCCAAATTGCATCCTGAAGCCGTAGGGTTTTTTTGAACAAAGGAATTGTTGTAACATTTTTTTAGATTTCTTTTATATTTGTGACACTCACCCGAGAAAGTTTCGTTGAGTTGAGGCAATTAGATTGGAATCATTGATAAGAGTTTAATTCTAAATCTCCACATTACGTATATGAGGTCTTTTAAAACATGCTAATAAGATTTTTATCTTACTTTTTCCTTAGAATAATATTCTTAAGATCTTACTAGTATTCCTTACCACGGTAAACGTTTGTACGATTTTTAATATATTTTTTTACATTTTGAATAATAGTTAGAATAAAAATTTTAGGTTAGGAAATATAGGTTTGCAAAAATTGGGGAACAATGTGAAGTGCTTCCAATACCGTTTCCATTTTTCCGATACAGAAATGTCACCTCTATTTTATTATTAAAGTTTTCTTAACTTATGTTTTTAAGGACCTACTGACTAATTGTGATCAGATGATAAAATAAAACTTCAATGACAAAAAGTCTAAAAATTGTTGGAATTTTGACTCAAAACAATCTATTAAGGGCTTAGGCGGCATCGTTTTTACTTTTAAGCTTTAATATTTAAATAGAACCAGACTTCACGATCACTCTCTAACCACCACCGTCATGGTATCTAAAGAATTTAAAATACTGATTTCATAGTCGTGCTACTTATCATATAAATTAGAATAAAGTTCAAGCAACACAGGGCACGTAATTTCATAATCAAACAATTCGACATAAAATTTTAAGATATAATAATTATCGTACATGATGATTTGTAATAAACCGTATTCCTTGTTTTTTTAATTTTCATAATTAAATGGGTAATAAATATACCTTTTCGAATAATTTTTTTCTTCTCACTTTATAATTATGATGATGATGTGGTATGATATGATTAAGTTCTGAGGCAACAAACATAAAAAAATACAGCCGAATAAAAGACCTTCCTGATGTTTTGAAGTCAACATTTTAAATTAGGAACACGACTTTTTGCATAAATTTTCTAAATATTTTTTATCTTGCGTCTCGTGTTCAGATATAATCTTGTAGACCCAGCACTTATGAGATAAGAGCTCTGAAAGTAACTAACGATCGGCTCCAGAATATAGATACTCGTTCACACAAGTTATATCCTCACTTTCTTTGTCTTTTATTGTCTCCTCTTTTATTTCATACTCCATATATAAGATGTCCAATAAAAGTAGCAGTTTTTTCCTCATTCCTGTAAACCACCTCATTTCCCTAAATTGGATAGGAATAAGCAAAGCTTATTTTCTCAAGTCTGTGATGGCTAGTAACAGATGGAAGAAAAGAATTGTTGTATGTGTGTAAACAATTCAAAACATACATTTTTGTTAAGCTTTTTAGAAGCTTTGAAACATATTTGTACCAGCTTTGATCGCGGCTCCGTCCGCGTGTGTGTCGGTTATAGCGGTAAAAAGTAACCTATGTTACTTGCTATTAATGTAGATTTTCATTTGAGAAAGAGCTTTTAAAATCGGTTTAGTAATACAGGCGTGAAAGCGTAACAAAATATCAAACTTACTTTCATATAACATAATTTTCCTACTTATGTTGTAAGTATGGATTATTTCATCTTATGTAAAATGACTGTTGTACTTTGTATAAATATATGCGTTTTCATCATTCGTTCAGTAGTTAATCCGCTGTATGTCTACTAATATTCATTTTAGCTTGGGCCTGAAATTTGTTTCAAATTTGATCGGATCTAGAGGACTAAAATATGCAACAAAAGTAAATAAATGAGTAAGTAAACTAAACATATATATTAAAAATAACTGTTTTGTTTGTAGTTAAACTCGAAACAAGATAAGAATAAAGTTCTTAGACCGAAACAAAAGGGTGTAAACCCGTGGTGTAAACGAAGGAACGCTTCCCCCTTTGACTTCTCTAAACATCAATCTTACCGACCCCCTGTCCATCCTGCTGGCAACAAACAAGGCATTGACGACTAACAAATGAAAGGATAAACATTCCCACAGGTAACCCTTGTAAATATTGCAAAACAATAATGGGTATCACTGTTACTTAAGCGAGGGTGTAATGCGGTTATCATTTCGGTCACCAACAGTGTTCTATGTTAAAAAAAACAGTGGCACTCCGGGAATACCGATAGAAGTTAAAACTTGTTTTTTTTTTGTTCTTTTTTCGATCTGAAAAGTTCCGACATGAATATAAATATAAATGTTCTACGTATATACACAATATATGTTTATATTATGTATAGTTATATTATCGATGTATTTCAACCCAAACTCAACTTTCAACTAAACAGGGCCAATATATGAAGAAACTTATATACAGAGGTGTCGTTAACGGTAACAGTGTCGCCAGTTCAAATGTTTTTTCACATCACAAAAAATTACATTATTTTGTTGGTTGTTGAAAAATGCCAAACTCGCCTAAAGAAGTTTTCACTTCAAAATATGGGCAGTGATGGCTACACTTCACACAACTACATACTTCGTAGTAGCGGTAATGGCAACGAGATTAAAGGTGTTGCGAGAATATCTTGCAGCGAGCCAGCTATTCTCTGATGCTGACGAATGAACACAGAACTATAAAAATGTACGTAAGAGAGCCAGGCTTCGGCACAAGTCGTCCGGCTCGACCAGAATGATCTTTCGTATTCGTATCACCGAGTGAGTGAAATTACCGTAACCCAACTCCTCCTACCCCCTGGGAGAAGACGCCAAGGCCAAAAAAAACTGTAACTAAAGAGTCAAAACTGCGTTGCACACACGCAGTTTTGACTTTGAGAGTTGCAGTTTTTTTTATTTAAATTTAAATATAAACTTTTACAATATAGTCCTAGACGTTCTGGCCTTTCTGCTTAGGCTACAGACTACTGAAATAGCCTGTATTAAGAACAATCTGTTACAGAGTTCCATAAAATTGAACAAAAGGTACATAGCACATACATTTTGAAATGACATTGAGTAACATTAATTGGTGCGTTTGCTTGTGTATGAGTGTGTGAGAGTGGATGTGTGTGCGTGCATGTGTAATGCCTGTACATCCGTGTGAATCTAAAAAGAATTTGGACCCTTTGAGTTGCGGAGCTAGGTGCTAAAGTAATATGAAAATTACTTTAGAATCTAGCCCCGCAACTTGAAGGTGAAATGATTTCACTATAAAGTTAAAAGTTGCTCTCAGCACATTTAGCAATTAAATAAATAAACCGTGAAAAATACATACTTATCCTTATTAGTAAAGTAAAGAAATAAATAACTAAACAATTAGAGATAAAGGGCCGTTATAGCCAACATGACTAAACACAATTGCTTGTTCACGAACACTCGAACATTTCAAACGAAAACCATTTACCTAAGCAGAAAGGTCTACGTTTACCTTCGTTTGTATAGCTAAAATGGCATGTCCTAAGTGTTTATCGATACAATACTTATCCTTTTCTAAGTGCTCATATTCTCAATAAAGGTTATAGTTTCAAAAACCAACATTAGTTCTGTTAAGTAGACTCCGAGTAAGGCAATACCTTCACTTCAGGAACACTTAATATCACTAGTTGCCAAAGCCATGAGTATAAAAGTAAGTGGAAGGCAATTGACCTTTACCGCCTTAAATGAAGTCATGAGAAATCAAATAAATCGTTGTTCACGGTGAAATGTATATCTTTTGTGTTTATTAGTTAAAGTAATCTCAGAATGAACAAAACAGTGTATTGTTTGCGTTAATAGCAACTTATCGACCGTCGTCGTTCTTTACATTTAATTAACGTTAAATTTTGTTTATTTTTGAGATGGAATTTTAAAAATACTACGTGAGATTGTAATCTAAATATTGTTAAACCAGAATTTTCAAGTTTTTAACAACAGAATTCACCAATTTATGTCCCATCAAATGTTTACAGGTTTTATTTACTTGATTTTTTATCTATCTACAACTCTTTGTACTAGATAATTGTGTATTAGTGACACAAGTTTTACCACTAGAAAATATTGTTTACCTGTAGTATTGTTTGATTACTTAATTGATGTCGTATATGTCTTCGTGATAATAATCTCATTTATATTTTTTTTTCACCTTCGGATCTCCTGCTCTTTGGGGACCCAGGAGCCAGGTGTATGTGGTAATTAAACTAAAAAAAAACCCTTATAGCCAGCATAGGGTACCCTACTCTGGGAGCGGCGTAGCGGCCAGGCCACCATTCCATCCTCTACCGCAGCAATTAACCTGCCACCAGAGGTTCCCACTCTTAGGCGAACCGCGTCCCTTTACCGTGGTCTTAATACTAACTAACCATCAGGTGACCCGTCTATTTATTTGACCAATTAACCATTAAAAAAAATTGAAATGTTTTTTGGCACCAGTTCATTTACAAAATGTAAGTAATATATTGTCTTTTTAGAAAAAGTGAAAATCTCTAATGTCTTTGTAGAAAAGATAATCATATTTTTGTTACCTTTAAAGGTCTATTTACTACTTTTTTAAATTATCTTCTTTATAAACTATTAACATAGACATGTTTGTAAATCTGCAAATAAAATGAGACAATGAATGTAAATTTTTATTAGGTATTTCAAGAATATTAGATATTATTAAAAAAAATGCAGTAGCATCAACAGTAATAACTTCTGCGTACTGAACATAAAAGAATTGTGTATACAGACTCTAAATATATACAACGAATTACGTGAATGAATAAATCTATAAAAAATATTTTATATTCCTACTTTTAGTAACTAGATTTAAGATATATCACAATTGAACAAAGTCAAATAACCTAAATGATTTTTTTGAAGTTTGTGAAGTACGTAAATACTTTAATTATATTGTAATACTTCTACTATCCGTCACGGTCACGGGTTAAGAATACGGAGTGTCACCACATATTCATCCCTTAGGCAGCAAACTACGCAGGAAACAGCGCTGCAAAGGTAAAACTTGAAACAAATCCTGTACCTACCCATCTGGCCACTGTGATGTAGTAGGTCAAAACCTTATTTCCAGCAGTGGACGTTTAAAGTTACTGTTGATGTGATGTGATATTCTACTAGCTATAATTGCTAAACCCATTTGTTTGGCTCAGAAACTAATTCACAGAAAAAATACAAACCATTTTCTAAGGCATACTCGGAAATGAAATTACTAACTTCACTTTCTACATGGCAATCTTGCCAAACAAAGGAAACATTTACCCTACCCTCTTAGTAGATAGTCTACAAACTGACAATCAAGACTTAAAGTATATCATTGGGTCGCATAACCTATACCACGAAGCTGAGATACTCTTACCTACAACTAGATGTTAACCCATAACTGCGGTTTTCTGAGTGTACACCATACCAGTCTCTTATTCGAATCAGAGCTATTTTTGTAGGCTAAATCTATGCCAAACTATTCTATGTCTATAAATGAATAATAATAAATGTAATTAAAGTAATAAAAATGTTTTTAAAATGTCGAAACTATATGTTAAAATACTTCAAATTCTTTACCCAAAACTATAGTAATCTTAGAATATCAAATTTCTTGGTTCTACTTCTTAGAAAATGGACTTTAAAATCCAAAGACCGTAGTACATTACTGTCCGCTTTCCATTGAAATATTATAATGAAATTTTTCTAACGCTTCCACTATTTCTCGTATTCCACACACTTTAGAATTCTTAGCGACTTCAGATGATAGCGTTAAGAAATTGCAAGTCACTTTCGACTTTTATTCTTAAATGCTATCTCATGGCTGACACTTAAATGGTTCGTTTTATCTATTATTAAGGATGAGATGAGAGTGGAGATGATTATTTATAATTTGTTAATTTGGTAGCTATGAATTGCTTAATTGTATTTTATGTTTTTGTCTCAAGAAATTCAAAATAATATGATAAATACAAAAATAAGTATGCGTATTAGGCATCTACGTCTTTAACACTCGTCTAATAAAATGTTGCTTACATGTTGGCTGGGTGCTCTTAATACGTGATATGTGATAATTATATAATGGTTTTGACACTTCTTTAAAAAAATGTTAAGTACGTTACTTGCAAGCTCACGTTCTACAGGATATTGTTTCAGTCATCAGTGAATTTTGGCATTTCGTATTTCTTAAGGGTACACATACACAGGGACACTTAATATAGTTGAAACGTTTAACAGTTGCATACCATGTTTTTCTCTGTTACCGCTCTTTTTCCTTGTTTTCGTTATCTGTAATAGTTAAAATAAAAGACTCTGTGTTAAATGAACAAAGCCGTGTCCTTTAAACATGTATGCTTTTTACGAAGCATTATGCTTAATTTTTACATTACTATTATAAAGATCAAATACGAGTAGAATGGTGAATCATGAATAGCTAATATAGCAGTAGTTGAGGTATTTAAGTTGGTTTCCCAAATAGCAGCATTTTATAATCGGAATAAGACCGAAGAAGAATGAAGAATATTGCGTGCCACTGCACTAGCTGTGGTTTTTATTATACAGGAACATAGAAATTGTAATAATAAGACACTAGAGATCGCATAGACACTTGACCTTGTCGCCGCAATGATGTGTAGACGAACACCACTTACAGAAATTCACACCATTCCTGATTTAGTAGCGTCGTATGTGAATTTTTATTGTTAAAATGGTGAACTGCGGCATAAAGGGTTGTGAAAACGAATTAGGGGCGTGTTATTCAACTAATAAAGGCATAAAATTTCATCGGTAAGCTTATTTTTTACTAATCAATCATTGTTTTTACTAATTTACGCCTCGGTGAATACTTTTAATAAGATATCTAGAAAAAGAAAAATATCATTTATTTCTAAATCACTATTACAGTCTTGTAGCTGTCTTCCCAGTAAGTAATCATAGCTACGTTTACCTTCGTATGTATAGCTAAAATGGCATGTCCGAAGTGTTTATCAATACAATACTTATCCTTTTCTAAGTGATCATATTCTCAATAAAGGTTATAGTTTCAAAAACCAACATTAGTTCTGTTAAGTAGACTCCGAGTAAGGCAATACCTTCACTTCAGGAACACTTAATATCACTAGTTGCCAAAGCCATGAGTATAAAAGTAAGTGGAAGGCAATTGACCTTTACTGCCTTAAATAAAGTCATGAGAAATCAAATAAATCGTCGTTCACGGTGAAATGTATATCTTTTGTGTTTATTAGTTAAAATAATCTCAGAATGAACAAAACAGTGTATTGTTTTCGTTAATAGCAACTTATCGACCGTCGTCGTTCTTTACATTTAATTAACGTTAAATTTTGTTTATTTTTGAGATGGAATTTTGAAAATACTACGTGAGATTGCAATCTAAATATTGTTAAAACAGAATTTTCAGGTTTTTAACAACAGAATTTACCGATTTATGTCCCACCAAATGTTTACAGGTTTTATTTACTTGATTTTATATCTATCTACAACTCTTTGTACTAGATAATTGTGTATTAGTGACACAAGTTTTACCACTAGAAAATATTGTTTACCTGTAGTATTGTTTGATTACTTAATTGGTGTCGTATATGTCTTCGTGATAATAATCTCATTTATATTTTTTTTTTCACCTTCGGATCT
Source organism: Arctia plantaginis (assembly GCA_902825455.1). Lineage (NCBI taxonomy): Eukaryota > Metazoa > Arthropoda > Insecta > Lepidoptera > Erebidae > Arctia > Arctia plantaginis. The sequence goes on along the minus strand of CADEBD010000857.1, from coordinate 6,077,966 downwards.
CCTGCTCTTTTGGGACCCAGGAACCAGGAGTATGTGGTAATTAAACTAAAAAAAAACCCTTATAGCCAGCATAGGGTACCCTACTCTGGGAGCGGCGTAGCGGCCAGGCCACCATTCCATCCTCTACCGCAGCAATTAACCTGCCACCAGAGGTTCCCACTCTTAGGCGAACCGCGTCCCTTTACCGTGGTCCTAATACTAACTAACCATCAGGTGACCCGTCTATTTATTTGACCAATTAACCATTAAAAAAAATTGAAATGTTTTTTGGCACCAGTTCATTTACAAAATGTAAGTAATATATATTGTCTTTTTAGAAAAAGTGAAAATCTCTAATGTCTTTGTAGAAAAGATAATCATATTTTTGTTACCTTTAAAGGTCTATTTACTACTTCTTTATAAACTATTAACATAGATATGGTTGTAAATCTGCAAATAAAATGAGACAATTAATGTAGATTGTTATTAGGTATTTCAAGAATATTAGATATTATTCAAAAAAATGCAGTAGCATCAACGGTAATAAATTCTGCGTACTGAACATAAAAGAATTGTGTATACATACTCTAAATATATAAAACGAATTACGTGAATGAATAAATCTATAAAAAATATTTTATACTCATACTTTTAGTAACTAGATTTAAGGTATACCTACCACAATTGAACAAATTCAAAGAACCTTTTTTTGAAGTTTGTGAAGTACGTAAATACTTTAATTATATAGTAATACTTCTACTATCCGTCACGGTCACGGGTTAAGAATACGGAGTGTCACCACCCCCCATTCATCCCTTAGGCAGCAAACTACGCAAGAAACAGCGCTGCAAAGGTAAAACTTGAAACAAATCCTGTACCTACCCATCTGGCCACTGTGATGTAGTAGGTCAAAACCTTCTTTCCAGCAGTGGACGTTTAAAGTTACCGTTGATGTGATGTGATATTCTACTAGCTTTTAAGTTACTAGCTATAAATGCTATACCCATTAGTTTGGCTCAGAAACCAATTCACAGAAAAAAATACAAACCATTTTCTAAGGCATACTCGGAAATTAAATTACTAACTTCAATTTCTACATGGCAATCTTGCCAAACAAAGGAAACATTTACCCTACCCTCTTAGTAGATAGTCTACAAACTGACAATCAAGACTTAAAGTATATCATTTGGTCGCATAACCTATACCACGAAGCTGAGATACTCTTACCTACAACTAGATGTCAACTTATAACTGCGGTTTTCTGAGTGTACACCACCAGTCTTTTATTAGAATCAGAGCTATTTATGTAGGCTAAACCTATGCCAAACTATTCTATGTCTATAAATGAATAATAATAAATGTAATTAAAGTAATAAAAATGTTTTTAAAATTTCGAAACTATATGTTAAAATACTTCAAATTCTTTACCCAAAACTATAGTAATCTTAGAATATCAAATTTCTTGGTTCCACTTCTTAGAAAATGGACTTTAAAATCCAAAGACCGTAGTACATTACTGTCCGCTTTCCATTGAAATATTATAATGAAATTTTTCTAACGCTTCCACTATTTCTCGTATTCCACACACTTTAGAATTCTTAGCGACTTCAGATGATAGCGTTAAGAAATTGCAAGTCACTTTCGACTTTTATTCTTAAATGCTATCTCATGGCTGACACTTAAATGGTTCGTTTTATCTATTATTAAGGATGAGATGAGAGTGGAGATGATTATTTATAATTTTCTAATTTGGTAGCTATGAATTGCTTAATTGTATTTTATGTTTTTGTCTCAAGAAATTCGAAATAATAATATGATAAATACAAAAATAAGTATGCGTATTAGGCTTCTACGTCTTTAGCACTCGTCTAATAAAATGTTGCTTACATGTTGGCTGGGTGCTCTTAATACGTGATATGTGATAATTATATAATGGTTTTGACACTTCTTTAAAAAAATGTTAAGTACGTTACTTGCAAGCTCACGTTCTACAGGATATTGTTTCAGTCATCAGTGAATATTCGCATTTCGTATTTCTTAAGGGTACACATACACAGGGACACTTAATTTAGTTGAAACGTTTAACAGCTGCATACCGTGTTTTTATCTGTTACCGCTCTTTTTCCTTGTTTTCGTTATCTGTAATAGTTAAAATAAAAGGCTTTGTGTTAAATAAACACAGCCGTGTGCTTTAAACATGTATGCTTTTTACGAAGCATTATGCTTAATTTTTACATAACTATTATAAAGATCAAATACGAGTAGAATGGTGAATCATGAATAGCTAATATAGCAGTAGTTGAGGTATTTAAGTTGGTTTCCCAAATAGCAGCATTTTATAATCGGAATAAGACCGAAGAAGAATGAAGAATATTGCGTGCCACTGCACTAGCTGTGGTTTTTATTGTACAGAAACATAGAAATTGTAATAATAAGACACTAGAGATCGCATAGACACTTGACCTTGTCGCCGCAATGATGTGTAGACGAACACCACTTACAGAAATTCACACCATTCCTGATTTAGTTGCGCAGAGCGTCGTATGTGAATTTTTATTGTTAAAATGGTGAACTGCAGCATAAAAGGTTGTGAAAACGCATTAGGGGCGTGTAATTCAACTAATAAAGGCATAAAATTTCATCGGTAAGCTTATTTTTTACTAATAAATCATTGTTTTTACTAATTTACGCCTCGATGAATACTTTTAATAAGATATCTAGAAAAAGAAAAATATCATTTATTTCTAAATCACTATTACAGTCTTGTAGCTGTCTTCCCAGTAAGTAATCATATCTGCATTTGCATTACATACATTTATTACTTTCCGTTTTGTACAATTACCTTTGCTTTGCTACCATTGCTGCTTTTGTTCTTAATGCACGAGATGTTGAAAAACAAGCCAAGAAATGTAATGTGAAATATTCGATATCGTTGTGCATTGCGTATGTTTATAATACGGCTGCAGGCATCGGTTACCAGTTAGTGATGTAACCGTACCATTCATTTGAATGAAAGTACAGTTTATATCGATGTTAGTACAAAGGGAACTTAACAGGTGAAATATTCTTAATAATAGGGGTTAAAGTATGATAATTGTATAGTAGTAGATACTTTGAATTGATATAAAACCTTCATGGTGTGATATTTGTGAAACTTTTTCACATGATACCTAAGAGGTTTTTTTTTTTAAATGTGCAACATTCGATTTTCGACTTTCAATTGTTTTTTTATTCAGCTTAGACGTGAAAGATAGATACTTCGAAAATTCGAGTCATTTTTGAACACGACTTCCAATGCGGAACTAACGCGGCAGAAACGGCTTTGGGCCGTGTGCATTTGGTTCAAGCGCTTTAGTAATGGAAACTTCGACTTGAAGAAGGAACCACGTGAAAGACTGCTCACGCAGGTGAATAACGCTAAATTGAAGGAGATGGTGGAAGCCGATCCGAGTCAAACTACCCAGGAATTAGCGGCATGGTTTAACGTTGCCCTACCTACAATTATGACTCATTTGCATCAAATCAATAAGATAAAAAATATGAAAAATGGGAGCCTAATGATTTGATTGATCTGCAGAAAGAAATGCATGTTGAAACTTGTGTTGCTTTGTTGAATCGGTGCAGAAATGAAGGAATATTGTATGAAATTGTGACTTGTGATGAAAAGTAGATTGTTTACGATAACCATAAGCAAAAATGCAATGACTGACCCCAGGTCAAAAGCCGCAATAGTGCCCTAAAGCAAAGCTTACCAATAAAAGGTAATGGTAACTGTATGGTGGTCTTTTCATGGTGTTATTCACTATAGCTTTGTGAAATAGCCCTGACTAGTGAATCGGTCTTCACCATTATTGCTCTTGACTACCATTTTTTTTTTGTGATTTTGACAATTCGATAAAAGATTTCTTCCCAGGAGGCAGTACAAAATGCTTTCACAGCTTGTGGAATCTACATAACCAGAGTTCTGACGTAAAGGCATAAATGAGCTTCCGTTTAGATGGCAGCAATGATGAGGGCAAATATTTTGATTAAAAAAATATGTTACATCTTAGAAAAAAAAGTTTCAATTTTTTTTTGTACAAATCGGCAATTTCATACTTTAACCCCTAATATCAATTATACAATAACTTCTTTAGAAATTTAATTATTTGTTTAAGTCACATATTTATAATTAATTTCTGGATTCCCGAAAGATCCCAAACTCTAATATTTAAAAAAAAAATGATTTCTGTGTACAGGAAACATCATTCAAAATTGTTGACACGTTGGAGTGTGTTAAGAAACCCCTTTTCAGAAACAGTTTATTAGTTAAGTTTTATTGTATTAAGGTGCTGAATCGATAGTTTTAATGTTGAGCTATATTTTGTACACAGACATAATTTATCGGTGTGGTTTTCAAAAAGTTGGACAAGATAGTACACACACATTTAACGATACCATAATTCTACCATTTCAAATTATCATCGACTTTAAAAAAAATATTATCGACAATTTAGGATGGCGACTTCAAAGAATTGCCTACGATTAAGCCATTCATCTGAGCTATTTTTATTTCACTTTAAAAATAGTACAATAGTCATATAATCAGACTAATCACGTCTAATAAACCAGTAAAACAAATTGTTATCATTCATCAAAGACCCTAAAATAATAGGGAAATATTATATTACTAGATTAATTACAAGGATATACCCGAATGTTCTCCAAAAGTATGAAGTATTTTATTAATTTTCTTGAGGTCTCCAAAGGCAATTTTATCTCGAGCCTGACTTAATCACTCAATGTCTCTATGCCGGGGATTGTCAGAATAACTAAGTTAAACATTTGAGGCATCATGATAAGGCATTTTTGGTTTATCATAATATTTATAATAACTTTGACATCTACAAGAATAAAACTATGATCGGTTATGCTTGTCGAGGAACAATTGTTTACTTATTTATGTGTATATCAGTCAACTCTCAACTCGAGGCTCCTACGATTGTAATTGTTTAGACTTATAGTGAATGCCACTACCCAATTTTCGATTAAATCTTAACAGTGACTATTATTACATAATATTCGACAGCCACCTTAATTCTCCTTGATTACTTCTGTAATATATGTAGTCATACTAGCCAATGAGAGTACGTCCAAAATATAAATATTTGGTGTTACGTTAGAGAGACATACAACCGGGTAATAGGTTAGAAAATTGGTATTGATGTTCTAAAATAGAGTAATTACATGTCAAAAATCATTCATTTTTTTTTAATTTTTATTATTGTATACTTTATTAAGTTATATTTTATTTAGTTACTATAATGTGTCGTCTGAAATTTGACTTGCTATCTTAAAATTCTAGTTATCAACTGAAATTACAACACACTAGGAAAACGTTTGAGTTTTGTTTTGGGATGTGTATGAAAAATAATAAGTCTATTAAAGTGTGTGAATTGTCTAAGAGTCTTGGTCTTAATTGAATATCGTACTTGTGGTCAAAGACTCACCCTAAGTCTTCACAAACTCTAACATAGATCTCACAAAGTACGGCTCCTATATCTATTCACACAAAATGAAGGCTCGGTTTCTTCTAACATTACTCTCACAGTCACTTATCTTCTTTATATGTTTACACAACATTATGCCATATAAGAAAATTGTACTTTTATGTATAAAATGAGCCAGTTCTGTTGATTACACGTTGTCGTATTCTAATGACCATCTTAGACTGAAGCTTTTATGTAATTGTAAGTTCTTGAAATATACGTTATGTTAATAACGTAACACTTAACAATAGCGAGGTTGTACTTGGTCTAATTAAGAATGAATATTACGCGAAATGTTTAATTAGTTGTTAAGCGGTTTGAATGTAAAAGCACTCAGAATATGTATTGGTATGTGCGGATTGTAAATTGTAATTGCAAACTCACTCGGCACATTAATTTTCTACTTGATATACTTATACGAGTATATAAAAAATAATGCGTATAAAATATGTTGTACGTGGAAAACCAGCATAATAACAAAAAAATGTTACAGATTAATGGTATTCTATATTAGATATTTTTAAAATGTCTTTTGTTATTTCAAGCTATCGTGTAATAGCGGTTAACCGGTTGAAATTGCTGCACCACAGGGCGCAAACTGGCCGTTTTATTTACGACTAGCTGTGCCTGAAACTTCATAAGCGTAAATTTTCACTCTGTGTTTTCAGGAACGTTATTCGCGAAAACAATACAATTTTCATCAATATCAATGTAAATATGAATAATTAATGTATTAAGCAAGAATGTAGGTTCGTTGTGATTGAAAAACTTAAATATTAAACAATTACCATAAATTTTTAAAGTGTGATAAGGACCTACGCATAATTGATCTGGAAAAAATACTGTTTTCGAAATATACAATTATATTTTTAAGCCAGCGAAACTGTCCGAAAATTCTAACACATGAAATAGCATGTATACGATTGATAAGATGCCCATCTCATTAATAATAATAATACTTTATTTACGCAAAGATATACATATTCGAATACACAGTTGATAAGAATTTACAATTTTGTATTTGAGATGTGAAACTCTGTCCCTTAAACTAGGTGAGTTACCTGTATCTTAAGAGACAGTGTTCAGCCTTACAGATTCATCTTATATTAATTCTGTTGGAGTTGTGTCTCTCGATAGATAATATGCAGTTGGATGTTTACGTTTGTATGTGCGTGTGTGTGTGTGTGTGTGTGTGAGTGTGTGAGTGTGTGTGTGTGAGTGTGTGTGTGTAGGCGCAGAAGATCCTACAAATGTGCTAGAGTACATAATATAATTTAATGTGAGGCTATTTCCTATTTGAGGTACATTAGTAACGACTCAGTGCGGGAATAGTCTTGTTTCAGGAGCCATTCAGTAACTCTTTGCTTAACTGTATACCTATTTAAACCTAGTATTTTTAATTATTTGTGTGTTTTTTTGTATATATGAGAGCCCAGTACATAAAAGTGGTGTTTTGCGAAAGCGGTTCTGTGGCGGACACTTAGTGGTAAATTCCTACGCTTCTCAGGATTAGGGTGGGGGACACCACTATGTTGCCTTAGAATTGATTGGAGCACAAACAGCTGGCGAATACTTAGCACTTTGCACTCGGTGTACAATTGAGATGTAGGATACCTCAACGGCTTTTTTGACATTATATTTAGAATAGCTCTTTGTGCTCTCTCCAATCTAAGGAGTAGTGGCTTATGGGTGCCACCCCAAACCATAATGCAATATCCCGTGACGGATTGACATAACGCAAGATATACCATTTTCAGGGTTTCCCAGTTAGCCGAGTCTCTAAGGGACCTGAAAGTTCCAATAAGACGCAAGGTTCTGTTTATGAGTGCGTTGATTTGTTTGTCCCATTTTAGGGAATCATCTATTAGAACACCCAGGTACCGCACAGAGTCGGTTTTTGTTAGCGGTGTGCAAGAGCATGGGCCTATTGTATCTGCACATGAGTGTGCTGTTAAGGTAAATGTGTCAGGTGAGTATGTCGTAGTGCGAAAGGTATGTAGACAGTCTTTGTTAAATTTAGAGTCAATAGATTGTGATTTAACCATGACATGACATGATTAAGGGCTGACTCCGCGTTGATTTTAATGTCCCTCTAGTTAGAACCATAAACGATAATTGCAGTGTCGTCGGCGTAAGCGTATATTTTGCATCTCATGAGAGTTAGCTTGCAAAGGTCGTTTATGTAAATCTGGAAAAGGGTTGGTCCTAGCACGCTGGCCTGTGGAACACCGTATAGCGTATATTGCTCTTCGCTGAGATATTTGTCTAGCTTAACACACTGAGTTCGGTCCGTGAGATAGTCCCTGAACAGATTCCGTGTGACGCCCCGCACTCCAACACGCTCCAGCTTGTTAATTAGCTTTGTTTAGAAGCAGAGATTCACATTTTTTCATATAGTTCACAATTCTTCAGCAGCTAATCCCTGACCGGAAAACAAAACTTAACGGAACGGAACTTGCTTAGAAGAGAAATAACTCTTTAAATATTTATGCAGATTCATCTATCTTGTTTGTGGCGGGAGAGCACTCCCGCATCCAATAACCGTTTCCAGGGCAACAGCAGATGAGTTGTTTTCGCAACCATGCCTCACGCGGCATGAGGTTCGTAAGCATCGAGATATAAGTACTACGTACTAGAGAAGACACCGCAAATCCTTACTTTGTCTCGTTCAACTGCGGCGATCGCGCCGCAACTCATTCAGTCGCTTGCTAGCTCTTTCGCGTGTAGTACTTTTGACTATTAATAAACAAAAACACGGTAAAAATCATAAAAAAATGCCTTTGTGTGTATTGAGGTATTGCAGTAATAACTCAAGGAACACTGCAAAGTGCAAAGGAATAACTTTTCATCGGTAAGTAATCTAATTTCATTGTTTTACAAAAAATACGAATAATTTAATTACCACGCGCCATTTTGCATTATTTGTCATAGACTAAATAACATCAGAGTGCAGTGTAGGTACATAAGACCGACATTACACCTTTAATATGGTTATCAGTTTTAAATGCTGATTTAAATATTTAGCTATGAAAAGATGAAACTAATTTGACAATATTGATAAAGCTAACCCTTTTTTTTCTGTGCGGAAATCCTCTCGGATACTACTTTAATTTACTACTAATTTTAATTCATTTTCGATAAAATGAAATACTTTTTAAAGAAAAAAAAATATATATTCTTTTTTACAGAAAAGCTGCCACATCATAAACTTATAACTATTAAAGATATGGGTGGATTGTCATATTCCTCAGAAGATGTATACAAAATATGTGCAATCACGGAAACTATTATACGAAAAGTTATAAAGCGAAGTGGTGGAATTAGCCTCTCCACGAAATACTATTTCAGTTATATTACTGTAAATACTTTAGAACATTTTATTCAGACGGAGGTATTTACGTCTTTAGTTCAACATTCTTTTTGTCAACCAAGCACATTAAATCACAGAATTCATTTGATTCGGGCAATTATTAATAAATACACTACTATTCGTTTAAAACATGAAGCGAAAACCGATCAAAGTATTGATTATTCATCAAAAAGGCAAAAGATGACTAAGCTAATATTGTTTAAAGGCAATTAAATAAAAAACATCACACAAAAACAAATGTTTTATTTTTTTGAACCATTTAGGTAAAATACCTGAGTCGCCCATTCTTTACTACTCCTGTCATAGTCTATAGGGAATACATGTTGTTGCACTTTGTTGAAGGAAACGCGTAAGCGCCGTGATATTCATGGCGCTTATTACCTTTTTCCGGGAAAAAATTATGCTTTTGTAGCAAATCTAGCGCTGCAGTATTGAGTTATGATTTAGACACCTTGTTATTGTTTTAGCGCTGCAGCGAACTAAAGCTTTAAATTTTGAAAAATAGAACAATGCAAATATTTGATGTAGCTCCTCTAGTACGTAGTACTTATATCTCGATGTTCGTAAGTTAGATTCTGAGGCGCATTGTTATATCTTCGCGAAAATGATACTCGGATGGAAATATTATATATTGATCATTTATAAGAAGAACAGAGAACGCTCATAGGATCAAGGTTATTTGGTTTGTCCCTTTACGTCGCAACTCAAATTCAAAATCTCTTTCATTCACATAAATTATTTAAATTGTTTGAAATCGTCTCTTATGTAGACTCTAAAGTAATAGATCAACACGCACAACAGCAACAATCTCTGTTTTGTCAAATATTAAGCTAAATAAATATATGCGTATCGAAAATTATGCCTTTTTTTTTTCCGTGCGGTAATCCCCTCGGATACCACCTATCGGTGGCATGTCGGACTCGAACCGACTAAAACCGCACGCCGTCTCGGGTACTAATAGCCGGGGAACCAGGTATACCCTAGAAAGGAAGTCCCTGGTGAGTGTGCCGATCTTTTCTAAGGGGTTGAGCCTTATCAGAAGAAAAGGCAAACAAACTCACGGCCTTTTTAGTTCTTACTATCATAACCAAAAGTGTAGATGTCAGTGTAGAGAAAATCTTTGTTTCGCTTTATTTACATACAGAAATAAGTTTGTAAATACTAATTTTATCTTCGTTATAGCTGTATTAGTGCTCACACATAATACTACGAATACTATATTAAATACTGGCAGATAATATCAAAGACAAACACAAAAAAATCTTTGCTCTGGTTCGAACGTTGGCATCAAAGTACTTGAGAATACAACAGGGGGCCATAACTAGCTTCACCAACTTACAAGTCTCACGACCTTTCGTAGATTACTGGGTTAAAGTAAACTAGTATTGGGCTTTATCCATGTGCCGAATTCTTTGTTATCGCTTGCTCTAGAATTGTATTTGGCTAATAATGAAAGTCTGGCTGTATGTAAGCTAAGAACCGTTATTACCATTGGCTGAATAACAATTTTGTGGTGTTGAAGGTTTATAAGGTTTGAAAAAAAAACAAGGAAAGGTTTTTCAAGAAGTTTTTCGAACTGAATAAAATTACTACAACATATATTTTGAGACTCCATTTTTTTGTCCTTTTAATGAAAAAAATTGAAAAATTCCTATATCTCACATTGAATGTTATTTCAATACCATTTTTATTTAAAACATTTTGATAAAATTTATATTAAGATCAGGTAAACTTAATATTTTAAGAAATTTGTATGTTAGTGACATAGTCTGAGTGCTATAATAGTGGCATCAGATATACACAAATGTATACAAACAGTATTATTATTATGTCTTATCATTCTAGCTTTATATATTCTGCTTATATTTTTTTATACATCGCCCGAAACAATGCTCAAACACTTGACTGATAACTATCAGATAACTGAAATATACCGTAGACCTTTCCGTGGTGTGTTCTAATTTCAGTCGATGGCTTCATTCACTAACTTAAACGTAATCTGGAATTGCAAGTGTCAAGGATCAAATCTATGTATAATAATCTTTTAAAAATATTAAGTTGTCATTGATATGAATTAACTAATACCGATAAATTAACTGTTGTCCAGTCAACTGGATAAGTGTCGATAAGTTGACTCTGAAGGTCGCACAGCGGTCATTGGAGCGAACTTTGCTTGGAGTCTTTTTGTAGGAAAATAATATCACCCGACAAAGAACCAAAGACACTAATACAGTTCGTAAAATAAACATGCTTAAGTTACAATGAGATGGATGTCTGTCGGAGGACCAATGGATTCTAGAGTAATCGTCTCTTAGAGTAGATAGAAGCCGAAAGACTAAGGGCCATGACACCCCTTGGGAGAGGCCAGCAGTGGACTGCAATTGGGCAGATTGATGTTGATTTATTGTCCATCCAATTGTCTTCCTAATGTGACAGCAAATATTTATTTTATTTATTTATTTATTTATTTTATTTATTTATTACAATATTTGTAATATATATTATGGACAGTAACACCGAATAATTTGATCTATATTTTTTTTTCATTAGATACTTAAGAACATAATATATGTATGTGTTATTATATTTAGGAAGGGTACTAAACTGTTAATCTACTAACATTACCGAAGGTGGTGGCTATCATACAAATTAATCAATCAGCTCGGATAAGGTCCGTCCTAGGCAGTCGGACTGATCAATAGATACGTCACCGATTGATAATCTATTTACCAGCAGAATTGTATTTATCTAAAGCACATAAGAACGATTAGATAAAGTTTCCAACCAATTTAGTTACTATTGTTTTTTTTTTCTCTACAAGTCAAAGGTGCCCATAATTGTAATTATAAAAATGATTATTTTTGTGTCTAACATGTATGTATCTAACACGTATCGAATAAATCGGGCATTTAAACTCGGTTGAACAATTACTAACTTTACTTCATCAGTATTCAAATTCAAATTCAACCGTCTGAACTGTTTCATACTGTACTGTTGTCTGAACAGATTGCGTTGACACTGATGTCGTCATATACAAAGTGTTACGAAAACTTAATGTCATATTATATAAAACCTGTGAGTAATGTAAAAGACAAACAGTTTTTTTTGTAAATTCATTTTTTTTTATATAAAAACAAGCTCTTTACTAAAAATAAAGTAATGGAACATGAAAAATGGCTAATAAAGTAAACATTTCATAGAACAAAACACTGATTTCAAAGATAGAATTGAATCTAGATTTTTAATGAGGAATATTATTCATTGAAATTGATACGAAAATTCATAATATTATGGAGTAAAAAATGTGCACCCACAATAGAAAAAGCATTCCCTAATCTTTGCTCCAACTAAATAAACTATTTATTGGCTACATAAAATGCGTCTAAAATGTGACTACAATTTTTCAGTAACAGTTCAGTAACCTGTATATAGGAAAGTACCTCACCCAAAACATTTCCATTATATAACAGAACTAACATATACTAACTATTCACTCACATGCCTTCGGGTTGTTGACGTTCACTAAACTAATTTCCACTAACGACCATCGTAATGTAGGGAAAGATAGTGTCTGTAATTATATTTGGGTGAGAATTGAGTGAACAGACAGCCTAAATGATATTTAACAAAGGTGCAAAGTTTTTATCTGTTTATCTCTATGTAGAAACTATTTCAAGCTGTGCTTATTTTGCGTGTAGACAACGCATATAAGTTTATAATTCTTGTTAGTCTATATATATATGTAAACATGTACCCCTACTTCTCCTGGTCATGCTATAACTTGAGAACGGCTTTACCGATTTCATTTATCTTTTTTTTATGTTTTCTAATACTTTGTAGAAGGTTCTTACATTACTAAAATTAGGAATGACAACGGCCAATCGCAAATTGCACGACGCATTTAGTCAAGAGTGAAGACGCTAAACCCAATACGATTGCGAAACATTAAGAGAAACCGTTCAAAGACACGTAATTCTTCTAAATCATATGCGATACACTCAAGCAGTGAACAATAGAACGGGCGGTTTTTTTTTTAGGTAGAACTGGAATAACATTCTTGATCGATTTGATCACAAAGCGGTCGCAAGTCGATTGCACTTGCACTTGCACCATCAGGTATTGCAGCAACGTTGTTGGAAGGCGATCGAACAGCTCATTCAGCACTCAAATTACCATTGAACATGCTAGTTAAAGAAACTCCAACTTGCAACCTATCGAGGAATTCTGCAATGGCCAAAGTGTTGCATCAAAGCAGATTAATCGTTTGGGATGAATGCACGATGTCTCACAAAAAATCTTTGGAAGCATTAGACCGCACAATGAAAGATTTATGGAATAACCAAAACCGGTTTGGTGGACCGATGATTCTATTGGCTGGTGATTTTCTACAAACATTGCCAGTAATGCCTCGGACAACGCTGAGGAACTTAATGCATGTTTGAAGTCGTCCATTTTATGGAAATACGTCAGGACACCCAAATTAAATATGAATACTATATGTGAGTCGTACTGCAAAATGACGAATCAGGTGAAGTATTTTCCAAACCATTGCTCGATATTCGTAATGGAAAAATTTCGTTGACACATCATCTGGATACATTACAATCTGCAAATTTTTGTTACTTTACTGAATTAAAGACCGAACATCGAGATGGTTTTCCCAAACATTGCTGAAAATGACAAAAATCATGTTCGGTTAAGTGAACGTGTTATATTGGCTGCAAAAAACATTGATGTCAACGAAATGAATTTTCAAATTCAAAGTAAGATAGCGAATTGATGACATACAAATTGGTTGATTCCATTACTAACCAAGATGATGTTGTCAACGATCCAACGGAATTTTTAAATTCCTCATAATCATAATCTGAATCCGGATTACTCATAATCTGAAACTAAAAATCTGATCTTTAATCATAATATTACGAAACATAAACCAGCTACGTCTTTGTAATGGCACCCGGCTTGTGGTGAAGAAATTAATGAACAACGTCATTGAAGCTACAATTTTAATAGGGAAGTATAAAGTTTGGTATAAAGTATAACGTTTTGATTCCACGTATCCCTATGATTCCGAACGACATGCCATTCAACTTTAAACGGTTACAATTTCCAGTGCGGTTTGCATTTGCAATATCGAAAAATAATCGGAAGGGCAGTCGTTAAGTGTTTGTGGCATTAATCTTAAAAATTAATTGTTGTTTTTCACATGGCCAACTGTTTGTCGCCTGTTCCCGTGTCGGAAAACCATCAGCATTATTTATTTACGTGCCAGGAAACAAAACTAAGAATGTTGTGTATCAACAAACATTAAAATAAACAATATGTTATAGAGATAATACAAAATTACAAACATATACACTATCAAAATATATAACAATAGAAATAATTATTATTAGTATAGTATTCCATTGAATTAAATGACAGGACAACGTCTGTTGGGTCACCTAGTAAGTTATATTATTTATGGAAATTAGAGAATTGTTGGACATAGAATATAGGTCTCCCCCAAGGTTCTCCACAACAACCAGTCCTGTGCTGCCTGCATCCAACGATTTCCCGCAACCTTGCAAGATCCAGCAGTGGACGTCTTTCAGGTGAGATGATGATGATGATGATAGGATTGTTTTGTTTTCAAATTTGCTGTAATTTACAAAATATTTTTATTGTGACACTTGAGTTACGGAGTTTTAAGATATTATTACGTGAGGAGAATTCTTTGTTCGAATTTTTAAAACTGTAATCCCCAAGCGTGAGAACTCAAGATTGAACACCCACATTAATATTTTACATGCACACAGACGCAACTCGCACTATTAGTATACTACCCTGAACACTAATCAATCTACTTTTTTTCGTATAAAATAGATATTCATCACCTCCTCGTCTTTGTGGATTGTTTATGAAGTCACCAAAAACACGCAATGTATCGTAACGCATCGCGAAGCTTGCGGGCCCGTAGTGCCTGGGGCGTATTGCGTAGGCCCGTACTAGCCGGCGACTAAAGATGGGGTCCAAGTGTACACTTTATGGGTATTAATGTTAAAGCTATTAGTTTTTCTGGAGAAATCTAAGAAATTGTCCAATCAATATTCTGTGTGATATGGGAAATGTGGGTTTTATAGATAATATTTTATTTCTTATTAATTAAAAAAAGGGTAAATACAGATTAAAATAAACACAGTTTTAGTCAGTGTCTTTATTTTTTTTTATTTTTTTTAAGTCATCTCTTATGTAGACTCTAAAGTCATAGATCAACACACACAATAACAGCAATCTGCTTTATCAAATACTTAACAAAATAAATACCTATAGTAAACTCGTTTCCAACAGGTAGAGTCTTATGATATAGCTTCTCTTTTTTTAATAGGCTTCATCAAGTAAATGGGCTCTTCTAACCTCCATTTTTCTGTCTATCCTGTATTGAAACTTCTTGTCTGCTGAAACAATCATTATTACGGTATTTATTTGGTAATATAATAATAATAACTTTACACATCTCACACGCAGCAGTCTGGTCCTAAACTAGGCAGAGTCCCCACCATGGTAACCAATCTGTTGATAAACGTACATATCTATTACTAAATACATGCATAATTATAGAAAAGTTACACCCAGACACAGAACAAATGATTGTGCTCATCACACAATATTTGTCCGGGGTGGTAATCGAACTCACGACTTTCGGCTTAACAGTCAGGTTCACTAGCCACTGTACCGACAGACCCGTCAAATGAATACTTATTGCTTTGTTTTACATCTTCCTTTTTTTGTGTTAATAATTATTTTCTTTGCGTTTTTCCATATCTACCTTAAATAAGTTAAGATTTTAATGAGTACTAACATTTTTGTTTGATTTTAATTTGTAAAAAAAATACAAAATATAACTCACATACCTAGTTCCTCTACGAAGAATATAAATTCGTAGTAATGAGAGTCCGGCACTCGCAACCCACCTTTATGATTGTCCGAACTTTTCGGTTGCGCGTTCGAATGAACTACTAACGAACGTGCTCTCGCTTTGAATTTTCGGGTGGTACTGGTGTTTTTGCAAGCGTATATTCCGTATACTTTAATTTATTGCACATTACGGAAGACAATTTCTACGTAATAAAATGTATGGACTTTGTTCGCTAAAAAATGAATGATGTTTAAGCTTAGATTATGGCTTTTTGGTCCGAATTACTAACGAAATTGAACGGTGAATATATTATCTATATTTTTTTGTCGCGATTTAAAAATAACTATTTTCAAATAGAACAACGAAATAGCAGAAATATTCAAAATAGTACAGGTCGATTTAGATAATTTTGATCAATGTTGAGGATTTTTTCTCGAAAATAAAGAGTTTCAAGTTCAAAATTTCACGCGGTAAAAATCATCATGTATTAAGCAACTGAGATTTTTTATAGTGTCATTTAATGAGATGAGTTTTTTTTAATAGTAAGTGCTTCTTTGCGTTTTTCTTAGGAACGTGCCTCTTAAGTAAACAAGCATAGACATTAATTCAAACATGGACTACTTAAAGTTTATATGTAGAAGAAGTGTAGAAAGCTTTTATAAAAATGTGCTTAAAGCATTTTTTTTTTAATTAAACAAGAAAATTATGTAAAACGACTAGGATTTCAGTTTATATTATGACCTGTCGTGATAAAAAATTATGTTTAATAAGCTGTATTAGTTAATGAAATATAACAATAAAAAGAAGAAGGATTGCAAATGTTTGTTTAAAATCATTTACATTTTTATTTCTACGTATGTTACAAAAAATGTATGTAGATAGGTGGGTTTATTCGCCCTTTTAGTATATAAACTATATTTTATTTGGGGTTATTTTCATTAAATACGTGTTATTTTGATTGTTCCCTTCATTACCATTATTAATATATTTTTACATGTTTATAGGTGCCTGGTAAAAATAACTACATTTACAAATTTTCATAATATAGAAATCGTAACCTGGGATTTGACAAGTAAAAACATGTATAATTTAGACTCTATATAAAAATAAACATTTATAGATTTTGTATGTAAAATATACACAACAATAACTGAAACAGTTTCCAGTAAAGATAAAATTAAATGGGAAAGAGGATACAAAGGAAATGACCGGAAATAGACGAATTTTATTTTCGAAAATAGAATTCTCCAAAACGTAAGTAGCTTATTTATATTTAAAAAATATTAAGCTTGGTGAAAAGTCACGCAAGATGGCAAATAAGAAAAGATAAGATAAACCTATTCATTATATCTTAAAATGTGCTAAGATTCGAATTGCCTGGCAAAATAGATATAGGCAGTTTAGTTTCTTTATCTTGGGTATTCCCTCGAAACTTTTCCAGGTGGAGTTAGATCCATTAGTAAGATTAAAAAGTCACAAATAAATACAATAACGGAAATTCTCTAGAGACCAGTTTCATTTATAGTATAAATATTTATTTAAAAATATTGAAATCTGAATTGTTGAAATTTGACGATAGTTCATTTATTGCAACGATTAACTTAAAGCGCGTTACATGCTCTGAACGGATGGGAGCTAGACCGAAAAATGGGTAACAAGTTTTTTTCCGACACTAGTAAACGTCTACCAAAAAGCGAAAGGAGCTTCTTTCTTACCGGGGCATACACCCCTTATGGTAATATTTATTTTTAAGTTTGAACTTTATTAGAGTTCCTTTCTCAAAGACAAAAAATAATAATAATCAAAGGTTTTATCATAATATATATTATATTTATCATCATTTTTGTTGTACATACCTACAGTTTGACCATAGATTTTAACCCTGAATAAAAGAGTAAGTATGGTATGTATGAGTGAATGTGGAGTATCATCCAAGCAGTATGTGTAATGTTTATTTTAAGTAATTTAATGTATTTCTATTGTATTTTATATAAAAAATAAGCTTTATGCACTTCTTCTCCATATTCAATTCAATTCAATTCAATTCTTTATTAATAAAATATAAGCATCACAGTGAACACCAAATCGCTTTTATCTATGCTAATTTTAACAAAAATAAACTACATACTATTACAATTGTAAAACTCAGACCATCAAAAAGAAACAACATAAAATTTGTAAACAAAAACAACCTTACATCAACTTAGGAACTATAAAATTACTCTTTAAAATTTAGATATGTATAAATGTGTTTTAAAATTATGCTTTGGGAGTCGAAAAATATATCTGCATCTGGACTATATTGAAGAAACAATCATTGATAAGCCCAATTGCTATAGCAGTGGGGCTATAGTCAGCCTGGGGAGAGCGCCACGTAGGCGGACAGCACAGGAGTCTATGTTGTCGTCTTCCAACGGCACGCATATATTGGTCGGGAACATAAAAATGTATTGTTTCCCGTACAACAGGGCTTTTTGGGACTAATCCCACCTACACACCCACCACTGTAACTCCTGTACACCAGGATCCACAGCAGTGACCCACGAACATACCGAGTTATGACACTCGGGAAGTCCCAGGAAGAAATTAAACTGTTTTGGAACCCGCAACGAAATTAATCAGAAGAAAATTGGAGGAGTTGGAAATACAGTAAATCCACTTCCCTCCTTAGCAAAGCGGGAGACAAAATGAAGTAAAATGGGCATACACCCTTTTAAACACGGCCACAAAATATTACGGGTCCTACGTGAGCTATATTTGATTTCTATAATATGTATGGCAGAATCGCCTAAACGCACGGAAATTCACCCTAGTTGACACAAGATCCCCATAGTATACCGCCCCAGATGTCACCTGCAAGGTATTCAGCATTATATTACGTTCATTATACCAGAGAATACATTCCCAGAGGATATGATGAGCAGACTGTTCATAGCGAGAGTTAGGTGTTGAGCATTGACATAATGGTGACTCGACTAATTTAAATGAATAAAGCTTGCGCTTAAAGTTACCATGACCCGTAAGAAATTGAGCGACACAGTGATCCACCTCAAGCCATGTCCTCGACAACCGTTCGCGAACAGATCGAAAGAATTGGTAAAGATGGCGCCCCTTGGATGATTCATCCCAGCGTTGTTGCCATTCGTCTATGAGGTCATTGTAGACATCGGACTGCTGTTGAAGCAATCTTGTAATTTTACCACGATCCCGCGCGCCCAAAAAATCGCATTCCATGTTTTGTTGTCTTGAATAGTACATGGCTGCACGTCTCTGCACTTCGAGATCGACCGGAAGCACACCCGCCAACACCGGCAAAGCACTCAGTGCTAACCGTCCTATATGCCTTGCACAAGAATATCAGTGCAAGTCGTTGGCCTTGTAACAGTTTGCGACGGACAGCGCCTACGGTCGCCCTATCGGCCCATACAGGTGCACCATAGCACATAGAACCTAAATAAGTAGCTCCGTATATGATATTTAATGTATTAAATGATAGACCCCATGTCGCAGTTGATATCCTTGTCAATGCACAGAAACTCTTTTTAGACTTTTCATTAACTATTTTATATGTTCGATAAATGAAAAGTTTCTTTCTAAAACTAATCCTAGGTAACATACTGAGGCTTTATTTTTTACAGTAACATTGTCAAATCTAATGCTTGGCGGTGTTTTGAGGTTACCTTTTAAAAGTAGCTGGAAGGTTTTGTTAGGTGCAAAAGTTAAGCGATTACGTTCACCCCATTGAGATATCAAGTTCAAACATCTATTGGCTAATCTCTCAAGCCCCGACCTAGTATCAGATTCCACCAGTAATAAGCCGTCATCAGCATACGCGTTCAGAGAACATCCGGTTGGTATTGGTATCGCAAGAAAATCGTCGAAGCCGATATTCCACAAGTATGGGCCTAGCACCAATCCCTGAGGACATCCCATTGTAAGCGCCTTCGACACAGAATGATGACCAAGTCTTAGTTTAGTAGCACCTTGTGAAAAGTACTAAAGTACAGGGCTATCTACCTTATTCGCCAGTATCAAACAATAATGCATTATATGTGTTGATTCCCGTCTGAGTTGAAGTGTATCTAAACCCACCATTCCTGACACAAACAGTGAAGGATAGAGAAAGGGGTAGTATCCATACTGATGCTTATATAGGTATAACTTTTAACTGTGTCAAATTCATCATCCGTTGGCTTAACGCTTTTCGCTTCACGTATTAATATTATTTTATTCGGTATCAACAGATGGGTCCTGATTGTAACTAGCTACCGCGTCCTATTTGCCTGCAATTTATGATGATCATAAAGTAGAAGAGAAATATCTATACAAATAAATCTGTCTGTCTGTTCCGGGTAATCTGCAAACCGACCACATGACCGATTTTGATAATATTTTACCACCAGGTAAGAAAGTAACTTAGTAAGTTAAGAAGTAACTAGGCTATAATATTTACAATTAGAAGTCTAGATTATAAGCTATGATATGGTTACTTTGTTATGATCCCTAAATAATAACAACTCATAATTAAAAATACTTTTGAAAAGGGCCTAAGTAAGAATACCACATGAATTATTTGTTACTTTTGTCCCTTATGCAAATGAAGACGGAAAATTAAATCTTTTACACTAACAATGCTGTAATAATTTCTTAAAATTCTTAGTGAGAGCAGCCTAAAAGAGGCTATTCAAAAGTATCCGACACTCATTTATTTTTCTATGTAAATTCAACGTTTTAAATGTCTTTCATATTTTGTTGTTCTCAATTTTTTTTTATTTTTGTCTTAAAACCGCGTTCGCGTATGTTTTTTCTACCACCGGTTTAATACATTTTTTTATGGGCTGGGTCGTGATAAATCTTAATGAATATAGCGTGGCTATATCCTGTCGTGGCGTGTCCCTTAAATTTCTAGACTATACATTTACCCTTAACGATGTTTTTTTATAGTGTATTGGCAAAATATGCTCTTTTTTGCATATGGTGGCTAATGCTAATGTAGTCTCGAGCGCGGTGTCAATATGGTAGAACACAGTACTTTATTCACAGAGAAATATCATAAACTTATTTTATTTTGCAATGAACTATATATTTACTATTATAATATATCTCACACATCGCACACACGGCTGTCTGATCTCAAACTAGGCAGAGCCTGTACTATGGTAACCAGACGGCTGATAAACATGCTTATATATTTTTAAATAGATACATATTATGGATAAATTACATCCAGACACAGAACAAATAACCGTGCACACGCGTAACCATGCGTCACACAATATTTGTTCTGGGTGGGAATCGAACCCACGACCTCCGGTTTAGCAGTCAGGGTTACTAACCACTAGACCATCAGGCCCGTCATTACTACTTATTAACAAAAGCATATTCATAGGCATATTATTCATAAGACATGTTCACTGACGAAATAAAAGTTTTCTGAGAAATCGTTTAAAGTTTTAGGACTAACATATTTTTTTAAGAAATAACCGATACATTTTACCAAAAATGAATTTATAAAGATGTATTGCTCAGTTTACCAATAAAATTATATCTTACGTATAAAATATATGCACAAATGTTACTGTTATGACAGACGCTTTTAAATAGACACTTCATAAATTTCGATGGCAACGGAAAATTACAAACATCTGCAACATTTTCTAAAAAGTGTCCAATTGTGTCATAGAAAGTGTTTGGGACTATTTTGGACACTACCTTCGTTGTAGACATTTTAAATAACTTAAATCAACTAAATTGAATTCGGTGATGTAGAAAAATATTACCTAAAAGACTTTGTATCGCCTGTTTTCTTGAAGTAGCGTAAAAAGAAAGTAAATACAATGCAATAAAGAGAGACTTAAACGTTTCTCACAGTGTGTCATCCCTAAGTATTAACTGTAATGGACTTTTGAGTCCAGAGAATTGTCTAGGAATAGCGTCTATATTATACAAACCGTAATTATTATAAGTACAGGATTTCCTTTATAGACCCTTAATCTTTTCTGACTACTTAATTAAGGACCTTAAGTTTATAAAGAGGCAGTCTATGAATACTTTTATTTATTTAAACATTACTATAATTGTAATTTATCAACCAATGATAATAATAAAGTGGAAATGTCAATAACATCAAAAGAAAATATTTGTTTTTTTTTTAAATTTTAATAATAATAATAAATCTCTTTATTGTACACCAGGTATAAATATATAAAGATTAACTTAAGCTAGACAGGTACAAATGGCGGCCTTATCGCTCAGAGGCAATCTCTTACCGGCAACCTTGGTATGGAGAGAAAAACATAAAGGCAAGGAGATGTAGGGTAGTGGCTGGTGTACTAAGAAAATACGAGTAGATAAGAAGAGGAAATCAATGTAGAATCTATATAAATATGAAAAAAAAAAGTAATTAGTATTTTAAATGAATTAATAAAATTAAAATATGGTATAAAATTGAAATTAGGCATTCGAAAGAGATTAGTGTGAATTCGTGTACAGTACGTATAAAAAGATATTTTGGAAGAATCTGTAGGATTCGAACTTTCAAAGCCTACAAAAATTGGTCTTCTACCGAAACCTACAAATATATTTACATGGACAAATCAAAGTACTTGAGAATACTAGATCCTAATATGAAACAAGCTATGCCGTAATGAGAAAGAGACTGCTGAATGGGCGAAGAAGACGTCTACGGTGGTATGAGCTGCCGACGGGACCGCGGGCCGCCAGAGCGTGGGGACCGCCACGGATTGATTACTGCTATCAGGGTTGGCGGCCTGATCCCACTGATTGGAGCAAAATGCGATGCGGCCCCGAGATTTAGTAATAGGCGGGTAGAAGCCTGACTTCCCTAGGGAAAGGGCCTAGGTAGGTGCAGCGTCGATCCGAGGGGGCCTGAAATCACTTCCGGTGTGGTTTTTAGTGGAAACACCACATCCACTCCTGGCTCTTGCGTCCTTTAGGAGCCGGAGTGTGAAAAATGGTGGAAAATCCCTTTCGGAAGGATTTTCTACCCCGTCACCAAAAAAAAACAAACGACAATTTTCATCGTACTGAAATGGCAGTGCATCGTAAATGTGTATCGTCACCGTATTTCGTTTCAAGTGCTAATGTTTTAATAAATACGATTAAGAACAATAGCATTCATTCCATAACAAAATTCTTAAAGCTAATATGAGTGAACATAATATTTTTAAAGCTTTAATAGCGTTGGCCTCATTTTTCTCGTTAATGAAAGATCTTTCTAAATACTTTTCTTCTGTAGAAACGGTTTAAGTAAAATTTTCTTACGGAATTAAAACTAATTTAAATATCTAAAGCTCCGTTTTCACTACCCCATGCATCCATCTTCCTCTATTATTAAATTTGAGTGATGACGTGCAATCGACTTATTAAATCTCGTGATTAATGAATTTTCCACTACCTTTTAATACAGGGACGTGAGCCAGCAAGCATATTTAGCAAACATACAAGGTGATGTAAAAGATTCATTATTGGAAGCGATCAGTCTTCGCAAGAAGCCGTCCTACGTCACGAAGGACTGATGCGAGCAACGTCACGTAATGAATAAACAACCAAAGCATTAATTAAGAAACTTGCACCACTTTTGCTTTGCGAACTAGGAATTATATTTGAACTGAATACCTATGGTAAGTAATGGATGAAAGTTGTTAAATGAAATTTTCACCTTTCATTCAGAAACAAACTACTGATACCAAAAGGTAGGAAGTTAATATAATATATTTCTTAACTGTTGATTTTACATTTCTCTCTCTGTCTTTCTCTCGATCAATCAATTTTTTTTAATCAACTCCTGCAAAACTCCATTGATCTATGAAATGTATACTATACTAGTTTCTGTACAAGTTTCAATTTATTTGTTTACAACACTTTTTTTTAATTGAAGAATTAGAGCTTAATATTAGAAAGGGCACTGAAACGGATTGTTCTGAATTTAAAAAGTATTATTAAGTAACACTATTCATAATAATATCAATTTCCTCACCTTGATACAGTTAAATCCTAAAATGTATTCTTTCACTAGATCATTCACCAAGTCCCAAGACTAACTTGGAGTGCATTAGCAATGTACTGCACATAAGGATGTGGTATATAAACCGTGTGCATTGGTTAACCACGTCAATTATTTGAATATTCAAAGCCATTTCATTCATAGCTGTGCGAGTTAGCGGAGGCAAAACTTTAATTTTCTTTCTAATACAATATACGGCTCCAAAGATTTCATGAAGCGTCGCCTTTAATTCGCGTCGGAGTACCTACAAATGCGAAGCCCAAAATTTGCATACTAAATTGTAAACCAAATAGAAATTGGGTTCAGAAGCATCTGCCTTAGATAAAAACATCCCGTTTTCTCGTGTTGAAGTCGTTTGTATAACTGTTCTGAGCTCTTAAGATAAAAATGCAACTATCTTCTCGCTTTCATTTCTTGTCGTTTTGCAACTCGTGTTCAACGGTTGTATAAATTGATGAAACTATTTCTGGAATATTCTGATGAGATTGTTCTCATAATTGGCGAAAGTGGTAAAATGTTTGTTGCATCTGGAAAAAGTTAATGTTTTTATTTAATTTTTTTGTATATTACCTTATAACGTGTTGTAATACAGTAAGAAAGTTACTTTTTTTGGAACAAAGTACAAGTTTTTTGGAGTAAGTATCTCGCTTTACATGCTTTGAGCTGGTGGGAGCGAGAACGAAAAATGTATCACTAGACTGGTACTCTGAGATCTTATAAACTAAGTAACGGAATTTAATGCGGTTTTCACCAATAGAGGGAGTGATTCAAGAGCAAAATATAAATTTATAATACAATTATTTTATAGTAGAGAAAATTAGAGAATTTCTAAACGTCTACCAAAAAGCGAAAGGAACTTCGTTCTGACCGGAGGTCCATTTTTTTTTTTAAATTCTATATTCTTAGTTTGTAAAAATGTTACAATATGAAAAACCGGTGGATGACAGACAGTATTGACAAGAAGGGTAAACTGTAATTCGCTTAGAGGATAAGGGGAAATAGCGCGTTTAGGCGTCCGACACATTTGTCAAGAAATCGGTCAAAAAAAAGTCTTGCGTCGTCTTAGATTTGGTGGACTATAAAGGAACCACTCGTTTAGAAATGACACTTATGTTTAAATCTTCCAAGGCTAACATAGGATGAAATGCGGATAGGCGCCGCTTCTTAACATATCAATTGTAATTTTAAATTACAGTTTTTTTTTCATTTATTTAGGTACAAGGTAATAAACAACGACACGATACAAAGTTTTGAATAACATTACGTATTAAGTATGTGTAACTGTGTCATCAGCGCCATTTACTACAGAGTAGTGGAGTAATATTCATAGGGTTTGAGAACATTGAGAGTTGATAATTTCATAGTAACATTATGGATATTAATAGTAGCTTAATATTTTATATTAATTAAAATTAAGACTTTCCAGCAATAGTTTTTTAAAAGAACTAGGATGCGTTGCCATAAGATCAATAGTATAAAAATGCTTGTTATAACTATCAACAAATTTGATCGAGGAGCATCACCTGCAGTGATATTATAGAAAAGAAGTTTAATTTGGTTTATATAACAAAATAATGATTAATGAGTTTTATACTAAAATAATTTTAAAATATTAGTAATATAAACTACATGTGTTGAAAATTAAATGCTTTAAAATGATTATTGTCAGTTCAGTTAGGATTAAGCTAACTGTATAATGTAAAGTTTGTTACAGAAAAGTATAGTCAAAGTGTACCTGAGTACCTCATAAATAGTTAGATTGAAGAAAAATAGATTTTGATTTTTATATTTTGATCTTTTCTTTTTCTACAATTTTTCTTCGTGAAAATGCACATTCTTATAGAACATATTGCGAATTTCAAATTAAAACTAAATTCATTAATTTGCATTATTCAAGGGGACTACTATACGAATCTGAACTACGATATCCCTTTTCTGCTACGATCTGTATGGTAAGTTCAGTAAGAGGAAAACATGATCTTTGTTGTCCAGGAAGCTTTTGATCCTATTTGATGGAAGAATCGGTATACGTCAAAACGCCCATTCAAGCGCAACTGTATAATCTGTTATTTCAAACAACATAATAATATGTTAATCAATAATTAATTATCAAGATAATAGATTTTATATTTAAATATATTTCAAAATAATCTTATTTAGGAGATAGCTCATACTTATTAAGTGAAAATTTTACACCGCGGGTACACTTTACAAAGTCGATCTTCTGTCTTCAGTTTTAAAAACTAAGATATGTAAATAAGAATAGGTCGTGAAGTATGGTTCAACCCCATCTCCCATTTTTAAAGCGTGATTTTATTTCTTTTATAATTAATATGGTAGAACAACGTGTGCAGGGTCAGCTAGTACTTTATAGCCTGTGTACACATTGCACGTGCAAAAACATTTGATTTTTCAAGAAGGCCCAAAAGGCTAACGATCACAGCTCTGTCGTCTATTTTGTGATACATAATATAAATATACAAATTTAGACATATGATAAAAGTAAACAAAACCACTTTCATAAAAAGTTTTATACCACAAGCAGTAAAATTTAATTTGAAATAGCGAGACTGAAACAAATAAAAACTGACATCTGTGGCTGTCAGTTCGTTGTCTACGAAGTGTTTTCTTTTTCTAACTTTTTAGGTTAACTGTATTAGTAACTGTGTTCTTGAGTGAAACTAAGTAATATTTACATTTGTTCGTGGCTTTGAATTTAATTAACTCTTTTGACAAAGTGCATACTAACTTTTCAACTATCACGTTCCATAATTTATAATTGTGTTTAAGGCAATTTAAAGGTACATACTTACCTATGTGTGTTGCCAGTGATGACTTATGGTACAGAGACGTGGTCACTTACAATGGGCCTCATAAGAAGGCTCAAAGTCACCCAAAGAGCGATGGAGAGTACAGTGCTTGGTTTGTCTCTGCGTTATGGAATCAGGGATAAGGAGATCCGCAGACGAAGTAAGGTCACTGACATTGCCCGGAGAATTGACAAATTTAAGTACCAGTGAACTGGGCACATTGCTCGCAGTAAAGATGACCGATGGGGCCAAAGAGTTTTCGAGTGGCGACAGGAAGCCCTTCGATACAGGCAGCACAGGACTGGTTGTAGTGGCATGGGGGCCCATGTCCAGCAATGGACGTTTTTCGGCTGAGATAATGATGATGATGACTTACCTATCGTGAGCGCGTTAATTCCCGGAAGCATAATTATATAAACTCTTCTTCTTTTTATGGTATATGAGGGAAAACGAGCAGACGGGTCACCTGATGCTAAGCAACTACCGCCACCCATGGACACTTACAACTCAAAAGTCACAAGCGCGTTGCCGCCCTTGAAATCCCTCACGAAAGAATTGCTTAACATCGGTTTTCTGTGAGGCCGTGGTATCACTCCGGTCGGCCCGTTCGTGCCGAAGCATGGCTTTCCCATGGTACAATTTTAATCGATAGATCACGGTTAAATGCATAAGGTGCGAGACCCAAATTCAATGTGTTGATTACAATACATTTATAGCAGTCACGTTGCAGTTGAAATTTGTAGCTAATTCTGCTTTAATAGGTTCGTCATAGAGACTACAATACAGTATAGATAATAATCTTAGGTAATTTCTTTCTGTAACTCTTTTTGACAATATAGGAAGCAAACAAGCAAACGAGCCGCTTCAGCTTTCGGTTCAGCCCTTCAGATGAAAATATACTTAATTTTCCTCTACGTCAGAAATACTGGGAATCTGCCTGTGCACTTTTTGTTTTATGATTACTAAGTACTACCACTTTATACATATTATACTTATAAATTGTAGCTAATTGTAATACCATGTGTCATTGTATCAGATAATTATGTATGACAGTTACGGTGTACACAAAATTTACTATGACGTTATAGCGTAAGAATGAAAAATTACTAATTAATAACGAACTATAATTATTACTACTATTTTTATATCTAATTTACATTTGTTTGGACACAGAACATTTTTGTTATTTTAGTTTTAAATACATTAAAAGACTGGCTAAAGGTGTCAATGATGCCAATTCTGTTGTTCGAAAACTCGAAATCGAAAACAACAAAAAGTGATTTTTAGTTTAGTTTAGAGAGTTTTCGAACAACAAAATTAGCACCTTTTATCTTTTTATTATTTGCTCTGTTATAGTCTCAGTATATCCTTAATAGTAAATTGTATAGAGTTATGGTGCTATGAAAATTAGAAAACTATTCTACGTCGTTATGTTTTTGTCTTAGTACTGATTTAACTAAAGTATTACTATATATAAAAGAGGTAATGTGAATACAAGAGTACACTCTTAACTCTTAGAGATTATAATAACATTATTAGAAAGTATAATATTTCTTGGATCAAATAACGATGGTCACGAACATCAGCATTAGTTTTCAACTTTTCCTAATTTTAAACCGATGCTTCGTTGCATCCCGTGAACATTATTCAAGCTCGCATAATACTTTATCACATTTCAACGGAATTATGCCGAGTTAGATTCGATAAACGGAACACGAAACGAAGACAGAAAGTAGTTTTATCAAAAAGTTTCTTGGCCAAGGATTGACTGTGAAATTACGGCGTTTCAATGTTTTCTTACTAGTTTCATGTCTTTTTTACTACTTTTTTTACCCACGATGGCACGGAGAAGGTATATGCGTTCAGGGTGAGAGATGTTTGTTTGTGTGTTAGTTTGTGCAAACCAATGATGCCATTTATCTCCAAAACGAATAGTCCGATTTTAAAGCGGTTTTCAGTAATGGGCTCGTGGTTGATTGGTGCTGTACTAAGATGGGTGTTACGGTTGTAACTTATTAGGGAGCACTGCAGTAAATATTTTTCCTTCGTAAAATCCGTCGGGGGATGTCACCTCTATTTCAAATTTAGATATCAAAACAGAAGATATCCTGTTTTACATTATGTCGTCGTACAACAACACACGCGAGAGATCAACTATATTATATAATTTATTATCTTTCGTTGCATACTCTGGTTAAGTCGAGGTTTTAAAATTATTTCATACTTTTTCGATAACGTTTTAAACGTCGTGGGTTTTTTCGAAAAAAAATCATATTTGCTTTTTATTTCTTAATATTTCAGTATATAGTCTGTATATAGTCTCATTGAGTTCAGTATATAGTCCAGTAGAAGCGCTTAAAACACGAAATTTTCGTTTGTTCACTAGATATTTTTTATTATTTCAAAATAGTGATATAAACCAAAGAACCAACGAAAATAAAAATGGAACACAAATACGATGCAAGTAGCATGCGCATGTTGAGACACTTGCGCAGGAAATTTGTTTTGTGAAAGGACTATGCGGGTGCAGTGACTCGCGCGGGTCACTTGTGCACACCGCGGTGCGCGCGGGCCGGGGTTAATAGCGCAGGTACAGTACTGAACTGTGTCAAACCTGAAATGAGCAAACCGAAGACATGTAACCCGCGCGAGCAGGATGCACATTACATCAACTAAACGTGCAAGTAACTCGCGCATGCCACTGACGCAAATAACCCGCGTCTTTCCCCGCTTCAGCTTCAGACAAGATCAAATCTTAGTCTATTATAGCGTTGCAAATCAACATCAAATAATTTAGCCAGTAATTATTGCTATAAAGATATTAACATGTGTTGTGATTGTAAAAATATAGTAGGTAAGATTTAGAAAAAAATCAAATTGTTATTCAGATACATACAATATCAATGAAGACTACGCTTACGGAAGGGACTTGTTTTTATTTAATTTGCTTTATTTGTGGCAAACGCCAATTTTTTACATCGTATTTTTTTTAAATATCTTCCCAAAACCGCTATTAAATGATAACCTCAAAATTTCTAAAAGAATATTAATTAAAAGTCGCTGTACTAGTTTCGTAACAATACGGATGATATTAAAATAATATTAAAAATAACTTGGGCTAAAGAAACGTCTATTCAAATCCTACATTAAGTCAGAATGGAAGTCGTGAAATATCTTCCGGTGCCATAACTTTCTATAAAGATATTAAAACCGAAAGTTTGGGAACTTTCCGACAAACAAGTTTCGTTCTATGCTTTGATCTTTAAGTTTAGTTTAATGAATATAAGGACAACTGTAGTTCTTATATTCATTATAGTATAACAAAATTATTCAACTTTTAGTAATTATATTTATGAATGCACTTATATATTACATTATATAAAAGTACTAAGTTAACTGTCATTTTTTTTTATAAATGAATACAATAAAATTATAGGAAACATCAATTAGAGCTTTATAGGAATTCTGTGGAAATATTATAAAAACGAATTAACTCAAAGATTAAACGTTTAAAGTATCTGAGTTAGGCTTACTGTGGCTATTCAAACCTTAAAGATGCTTCCCCAGTGACATCAACACCGACACAGTACATTATCTATGTCCACGCATAAAGGACATCTCTCCATCAACTTCAACAACTCTTTTCCATCTACTATTTCCTAATCCGTGCTTAACGAAATAACACAATTTAACACTAACCCATGATCCCAAAACTCGTTTGATTAAAAAAAAAGGTATCTCTCTAAGTATTGATATTGGTGGTGGGCTCCGTTTTCGTTCCGTTTAGATTCAGGAACGGTCGTTGTGGTAAGGTTGGTTAAGTGAGTAAATCCAGCTCCTGCCAGAAGCGCTGAAACCTTCTGGGTCGTTGACAGGCTTCCAGGAGCGATTTATTATTATTATATTATATTTATTATAAGGTATAATACTTGCCCGTTGTGTGGCCACTCCCTCACATTAGAGAATTACTAAGGCGACTCTTATGCTGTGAGACCTTATGTGAGTCTTATGTGTGCAAAGAGGACTATTTGTCGTATTGATGATGAATAGTTGTCGGTTGAGGGCTAGGGGGTGAAATAATGACTATCTCCACATCTGCAGTGCATAATAGATTAGGACTTTTAAAATATCCTTCTCCATACATTAAATTTCTCAGTTCTTATAGGTAGGAGAATCTCTTTTTTGTGAACACACATTATCATCTGGGTATTAGTATCAACTTAAAAAAAGTATTGTTAATCATTGGGAACTAAAGAAATACAGTTATAAATTATAAGTCAATCTAAAACAATTAGGCTCCTATTTGAAATATTAAACCCATTCTAAATGCCGCCCGGAACGGTAATAAAGCCTCAAAATTTTAAATGTAAATCGATCCCGCAAACAACATTAAAACATTTATTTACCAAGCCGTGGGTGAAGTGCGGGCTCAGGTTCAATCTCAATTTTACAGCTCACCACCAAATAAAAAGTTCAAGTGTTTGTTTTAAAGCTACAAAAAGCTGTGAAAAATGCTGCACTTTGTGCGCTTGAAGAGAAACTAATAGTAGCGTTGTCTTAACTAAGATTAAACACCATGGCTATACGAGTGCTGCAAAAACCGTTATAGGTATGCTTAAGAGTGTAATAAACAGTTTGAAGACGAATATATATGGTTATGTTTTGCAGACAGTGATATTTGTCGCAACATAATGTTAGATGAAAGATGTACCCCCATACACGCAGGCATTAATTATTTTAGCCAATCTGCCACTAAATCATAAAGGTCGTAATCGTCATGCTCGCTTAACGGTTATTTACTATGGGAAAGCGTTAGTCGGATCACTACCCTTCAATCTACAATACAAATGTTGTCACTGATCCTAAACTTATGTTACCTTCTAACAAATGATGGATCTTAATGTCATTAGCCGCTAAGCAGCCGACAGCTGCTGTTTAGCAATTAATGACGTTAGTATCAAAATATTAACAAAACAACATACCCACATCAATGTTATGTTGATTTATTGAGAACTGCCATTTTGACTGTTAATGATGCAGTTCATGCAACAGATGTGATGAATGTGCTTACTGATTTTAAATGGATACAAGAAGTTTTTCGAGGTGATATCAAACAAACATGTGTCTTATTACGATATTTTAACCTTTTCTTCTACGTAGGCAGTTCCATTTTAAATATTTATTTTCTATTTTTTTAATAGAAATAAAAGCTTACATAATTGTAGCCTGTGCCGAATTAAAAAGCATTGTTCAAAATATCAGAAAAAACTCTTAATTTGCCTACATTTTAAGGAGTTTACTAGCCTAGAGTTGTTGGTCATTTAAAATGGTAGAAGGATATAAAGAGCCTCCTTTTTGTAAAGGAAATGTTCATCACGTTTTAGTTTAAAAGTGATACCAAAGTTAAAGCTGTTGAAAAATAATGTACCTTTACCTAAGTGAAGAAGGCGTTAAAGTAACATTAATCTGTTTTTTTTTTTCTAATGAATGCAATGAAAATCATTGTTGGTTGAAAAACCCCGGAACGGTGGTTTGAGGTTGTACGGGTGCGGGCCGGCAACCGTGGTAAACCAATCAGCACTCGTCCGTAAAACACCGAAAGTCTATCTAAAGTAAAACCTAAGTACGAGTATCGATCGGGCACCGTAGTGCACCGAACAATACTCGTACCTAACCTACGCCTAAGTACCTAAATCCCTAAATTCCCTAGATTCCTAGCCCTATCAAAATGTAACCCTGCGATGAATATATATATACATATATTAGATAGTGCGGGATCGATCTACTGACGGCTAAAGGTCTCTTGGCCGCAATGAGAGGTGGGACAGGGTAATGAAACAAAATGACTAATTTATTTAAATAAAATTACATCTTATTTACTAATCTTACTCTAAGTACACATGGATGGCTATTTGCTTGTGTGCTACATCCAGTATGGGCCAATGAACGTTGTTTTTAACACATATTGCTCTAAAATTTTAACTTACCATATTTTTCCTAAAAAAATACCTTTAAGTATTTCAAATCATGCGTAAAATGCGTGCTCTCCAAATAGTAATAAAATACATAATACATATACATATAACTACTCCAAACAGTAATTGATATAATATGAGTCAAAAAAGCGACCTAAGAAGGTGCATTCTGCTTAGTTTTACTCGCAGTTACTTTATGTCTGATGACGTAACTAGTAACTTGTCTTGTGTCTTGAATACTTCAGTGCCTTATTAGTAGGTTTTACAAAGATTTCAAAACCGTTCAAAGGCTAAAGAAATCTTTATCGACTTTGACTAGAAATTGCCCTTCATGTTTTGAGTTGAAAAATATTTGTAGTGTATATCGACCATCAATATCCTGTAAGAATATTGAAATCCTTGTCATCCCTTAAATGATTAAAAACAAGTCCGGTATTTTATTTAGATAAGGTAGTAAGATGATACATTTGAACCCGAAAATATATTGTTTTCCATATTCCTTAATTTTCCAAAACTAGGAGTGGTATTTTGGTTATTTTTTGTAGGTAACAAATATGAAAATAATTGCGTAACAAACATTGGTTTTGTCTAAATGCTTTGTAATCTCTTTTGTGCATATATCTATGTCATCATCATCAACAGCCTTTAATAGTCCACTGCTGAACATAGGCCTCTCCTTAGAAAGGAGGTTTAAACCAACCCAAAAACCTAACAAATATCTTGAAAGAAAGACACAAGGTCAATACATGAAAGAGTTATCATCTAACTCCTAAAGGTCAAGGTCCCTTCCATCATCAGCTCAGCAACATGACATAACGACTACTAAACGTAAACTAAACCTACATAGCTAGACAAACAAGCTAAAACACATTGTCGCCCCTGTCAAATTTCAGGGTTGCCCTCCATTTCTCTAGGATCCTATCATCAAATCCTGATTTGGTGGTAATGGACCACCTTGGGAGTATTCGATTTCCTTTCGATTACAAATCAATTTTAAATTAAAAAAAGAATTTTCAGAATCGGTTTACAAATAAAAGAGTTTTGAAGTAACAAACATGAAAATAATTGCTTGGCAAACCTTTTTATCTAAATGTTTTGTAACCCCACACAAACACCTAACAAGTAACTTGAAAGAATAAAACAAGGTCAATACATGATTCGATTTTTGAAAGAGTTATTTTCTAACTCCTAAACGTCAAGGATCCTTTCATCATCAGCTCAGCAACATGACATAATGACTACTAAACGCAAATACCTATCGAGCTAGAGAAATAAGCCTAAAACACGTTGTCGGGTCTGTTAAATTTTAGGGTTTCCCTCGATTTCTCTAGGATCCCATCATCCGACCCTGATTTGGTGGTAATGGGATCACTGCCGAAGCTAACCCTTTCGATTACAAAAAAAAATTGCAAATCAGTGCACAATTGACGGAGATATCGCGTAACAAACATACAAAAATAAAAAAAATACAGACGAATTGATAACCTCCTCTTTTGTGATTTGGAAGTCGGTTAACAAGAATATTTAACGGCTTCAAAATAAGTCCTGTTTATAATACCCTAATTGCATTTACAAACTTAGTAGGCCTTTACTCTCAAAAAAGAGAAACCGATATAATGCCGAAAACAATTTGTGAACTCCCATTAGGGAGGAACTTTCTCTATAATTTTATATTTAATTCATTGCAAAGATTTATGTATCAATTTTGTTTTAGGAGCGAGTTTAATAAATATTACTTTACCATCTTGCTACGCTAAACTACTTGTATTAAATGAATTTACGATAATTGTGAATAATAAGAT
This sequence comes from Arctia plantaginis, assembly GCA_902825455.1. Taxonomy (NCBI): domain Eukaryota; kingdom Metazoa; phylum Arthropoda; class Insecta; order Lepidoptera; family Erebidae; genus Arctia; species Arctia plantaginis. The sequence continues at coordinate 6,043,575 of CADEBD010000857.1, read as the reverse complement.
ACATTAAAGTTAAAAACCTTTTAGGCAAATTCTTTTTACAATCAAAAAGAATGTTATGATTTATGTTATGTTCAATAGTCTATTACCACTCTATTTTTATTCTGAGCGGAAATTCTTTTAGATGTCCCAACCAGACGTTTCATGGGCTGGTTATGTCGATATCGAATCGACTAAAACCTCATGCTGTTTCAAGTACCACTATAACCAGGTGTAACCTAGAAAATAAATCTGTGGTACCCCGAAGGTCTCCGGGTAGTCCCATTACCGTCATAAAGAAAAACATAATTAGCTAGCAAGCACTATCCACTCTCTCGATGTCTGTGTGCTAAAATCTGCGTTGACATTGCAAAAGTGGTCATGATCTTGTTGGTTTTATGGATCACAAATGGCAAAAAGAGCCATTTAGTTCTTACTAATGAACTGTTTCTCGATTAACATATCACATGATTTCTCCATGTTGGAAAAATAATACTTGCGGCAGTTGACAACACCGACATCATTGAGTTAGTAATTGCATTGTGGCATCCCGTGTGTTTTTAGTCGGTTAGATACTGCCGCAACAAGCCATAGTAAACCTCTTTAGGGTAAGGGCGCGAAGGGGTTTCCACACAAAAAAAAAGTAGTTTTATTATGTGCCAGTGCATTAGACCGGAGTTCCTCGGTACATGTAGACCGGAGTGATATGGACCACGACGGATGGATTAATGCTAAATAACTCTTTCGTTGTTTTACGCCGAATGAGTGAGATTTAGCTAGGTAGTATAGGGGAGGTAGTATAGGTACTATTTTAAATGAAGTGATCATTCTTCTCATTTTACCATAAAATATTATTTAAAAGATTATATTATGTAAGTACATGTCGTTTGTGTAACGTTGGCGTCAACATAACGAGAAATTCTGTTTATAAATTATTCATCATTAGATAATAATATGTTACATACTATGACAGCACACAGTAATAATTACAAAAATAAAAAGAACGTGGCAACAATGCTTGTCTGTTTAAAATAATTCCTAATAATAATATTTTCACCAGTACATGGACCCCTATAATCAGTTAATCCCTTATATCACCCACGGGCATTACAGAACCACCAACACGAGAACGGGATGTTTGAATTAATTATAATCCCGCATTTAAAACATTACACAGCTATGATGAAGACATTAATATGTCTTAATTTGGCACATGCAATTAGCATGTGTTTGACTAGCGCTAGTGATTAAAAACGTTTCTAACGAACCATTGAACATGGTATAGCAACCGAGGAAATTGGCAACATGAGTTTGCTAATTGATGTATATAAAATTAATTGGCAATCTAAAATAAACCATTACTGTTTCGAACGGGTGCGGGGAAAAATAAATACGGATGGTATTAATACGATTACTGTAATTGATACTTATGTGGTATCGAATAGAATAATCATATTAGGAAGGAAATATTTTAAATCAATACAGGGGATTGGTCTTCAAAGACAAAGACATTTTTATTTTTTTCTTCTTACTTCTAGTGTAACTAGCAATTTAAAACATATATTAACCCGACAGAAATGTTACCCAATGAAATGCTGTTCTTTGTTCACATATAACTACAAATTGTGTTTAAAAATATAATTAATTATGTTAGTATCAGAAATTTGATTTGACAATAATCGGATAATATTGTCAAATTGTTTTATATTATAACGGAGGGCGGCGGCGGAGGGGGGGGGGGGGGGTTTATCGACTACCAACCAATGGGAAACGTGCACGTAGGTAAAAACCACAGGTGTCACACATAAGCACTAAACTTTTTATTACTATACGCCTAGCTACTTATAAATAAAGTGGAAGCTTCTGATAATTGTCAGAGCCACATATCAGTCCAATGAACGTCCCACACAGTGGAAGCAGAAATTGGAAGCTGCATACCAAGCGCAATATTCCTTACAAAAGGAGATTGTACACACAACTGATTTGTACAACGCCATCTGTCGGTGCCGATGACAACTATTTTACGGTTTGTTGCTTTCATCACATATTTTTATTTGTCGTGTTACAAGATCTCATTAAGTCTCTTAGAATGTCGCAGATATTTTTTGTACTCTATTTGTTACATTAACTTACACGTTCCAATTACTACTGACATTGTAATTAGGTGGTTGTACACTATGGTTCAGCTAACGAGTAGTCCTATAGTGTGAACGTGACGCTGATCGAGATCGTTTCGAAACACGACAACTGTAATCAGCGTCTTTGGTTACGTTACAGAGTAAATTATAGATAGAATTCCTCCAATTAACATTTATTCCTTAATATTAAATCCCGGGGGTTACTAAATAGTAAGAAGTGTATACGGTTCACCGCCCAAATGTCAAGCTAAAACCGAGCGAAAACTGTAATGATTAAGGATCTCAAGTTAGACCATGTGGATACTACGACATAATAACAGTGGCATGTCAATATATATATAAAAATGTAGTATGCACATGTTCATAAAAACAAAGATAGTTTCTTGAAAAGAAGTGAAGTACATGGTTTAGTACTTCCTTTCTAAGGAGAGGAGAGAATAAATTTGCTTATTTGCTCTAGTTCTCGTCATGATAATGTACATAATCTAATATTTGTGTTACTTTATAGTTTAGTAATTCGCTGTACATCTAAGACTTTGTGTGATTTAAAATGTTATTTTATTTGTTCAGTTTAGTCCATTCATTATTTACTCATCAAGACCGCGGCCTAAGCGTGCCGATCTCGATATAAATTAATGATAAAAACTATAAGCAGTAATATTGTTAAAAATCAAACAATTAGTTCAAACTGTTTATGGCTACATAACTCTTTCATTAGTTACGCTTAGCCAATCAAAGCTATTTCAACTATTCCAATGCCTCTTGATGTTAATTTAGAACGACATCCGTTTATTAGAATATTTGAAATGTCATTTGTGGTTGAAAACCATAATTACTAACAGTACAAGTGTCAATTAAACCACAAAGAAATTAATTTGACATAACAAAAATACAGTCCAAAGTCAAAAATACCAAATTTGCTGAAATTTTTATAAAATATCTAGGCTATCTATAAACTATACTACTACGTTCAGACAGTGTATGAACTTTATTATATATATTCAACATTTATACACACAATTAAAATGTAAGATAGCAAACGCCAATAATGCTTAAATGCTGCACAAAAGTCACTATTTTACTTTGCCACCTATAGGCCAGGTACCACAGTAAAAAATCCTTGTCAAAAGTTCATAGAGTGATGATGCTCGCAATATTTAGCTCGCAGTTGCTATTAAAAAATCCATAAATGCGAAAGTGTGTCTGTCTCTCTGTTACCTCTTCACGCTTAAACCGCTGAACTGATTTAGATGCAATTTAGTACAGAGATTGCTCGAGTCCCGGGAAAGAACATAGAGTAGTTATTATCCCAGAAAGGGATGGAAGTTTGTATGGGGAATCAATAACCGCTGAACCAATTTAGGTGAAATTTGGTATGAAGATACTTTGATTCCTGCTAGACATAAGCAACTTTTTACTTTGACACTGACTCCAAAAAAAACAATAATTGTACACTTACTAATTTGTCTGAATATGGGTAGACCTAAAAAACGTGCTGCTCATATGAGACAGCGCCGTTTGAATGAAACAAAGGGAGTCAGGAAGAAACGCCTATCTCAACAGAGGCAATCTACCCTGTGATGACGGATTAAGAATACAGAATGTCACCACCCCTTTTAATCACATGGGTGTCGTAAGAGTCTAGTGAGGGAGCAAACTACGCAGGACAACAGCACTGCAAAGAGAAGGAAAACTTGAAATAAACCCTATACCAACGCGTCTGGCCAGCGTGGTATAGTAGGCCAAAACCTCTTTTCTAAGGAGAGGCCTATGTCCAGCAGTAGCTTATTAAAGGCTGTTGATGACGACAATTACTTGACCATAACGACGTTACTGTAGGTGACTCAAATATCCAGATAGCCCATAAAAGATTCAGCCGAGTATCGTTAATTTGCTCCTAAGAATTGAAGAGTTCCGTTACTTTGTCATGGATCCCATCATCAGAATCTAACCAAACTCTCATCAAAGTACCCTTAAAGTACATCCATTCCAATAAAAAAAGAATTATCGAAATCGGCTTGCGTGAAATTGAGTTATTCGTCTATTTGTCGCGAACATACTAAATGCAAATTTAAGACTTATATGGTTTTCTCATGGATGCCATTATCAGAACTAAACTAAATTGAAATGGGACCACACGGAAAGCATCAGCTTTCAAATAAAAAAAGAATCATCAAAATCGGTTCACCTAGTCAAAAGTTCTAAGCTAACAAACATAAAAAAAAAAAAAAAAAAAATACAGTCGAATTGAGAACCTCCTTCTTTTTTTGAAGTCGGTTAAAAAGTATAGGGACTGCATATTCTATTACCGGTATCATTTGTAAAAGTATTAATAAATAGGTATACCTATAAATTAAAGATACGGTTTTGTTTTAGTTATACAGTAACATTACCCGCGTAAGTTAGTGCGGTTACTGTTTCGTTCTTATGGGTTGTAGCTTAATATAGTACATATTACAATCGACAACTTTCCTCATTACGCGGCTTATCTAACGCAATATACGTGAAATTTTCCATACAATTATACAAAGTTACAAAACTTTTATTCCTAGATGTTGATGAGACGTATAAGACTCCAAATGAGTTTCATCTTACGAAAGAAAATAAACATATTGTTTGTATAATTTATTATAAAAGTATTATTAATAATTTATATAATTGAAACTGTAATTGTGATTGGCCGAGCAAAGTCACGAGTACCGAATTTAGAGAAGAGTAAAAAAAATTAAGAGCTTTTACAGCGTATTTGTATCTCTATAAACTTTAGTAATGAATCTTGAAGTCATCTATAAAACGTTCATGTCGATCTGATTCTCTCTTTCTGATCTGATCTATTTCTTTTTATGTTAGAGGGGTCACACGAGCAGACGGGTCACATCTGCAACTCAGGAGTCACAAACGCGTTGCCGGTATTCATTTCTAAGTTTGAAGCCTTTTTTTTTAAATAAGTTTTCAACTGAAAATGTAAGCTACAAAGTTTAGAAATATAATCAATTAGTCAGTTTTTACTACTTTATTTTTTAGACAAGTTGCCTTAATTAAGTGTTATTTGCAGTTTCGTTCAAGTGGCCTTTCGTTTCATGAAAGTTGATTTTTATGAAGTTTACGAATAAAAGCTTCGGTTCCGACAAAGAAGTACGTTGCAACAAACCCTGTAGAATAAGTTCACACTAAGTGAATGCACACAAATGAATTAACTTTCATTTGGGTACACCTAAACAGTTTTTTGTTAGCGATAGTAACTATGTTATAAATCACTAGCTGTACCCTGTCACGCTTCGCTACCAATCAATTACAAAATGATGTCAATACGATTGTGTATTTTTATGCAAATAGATTTACAGTACGCATATGTTTAATATCATGCGCCCGAAAAAAAAACCATAGAAAACAAAATACTTATCGATATTTATAATAAAAGTTCTTGAAAGATTTATATACCCCATACAAGAATATTTATGAAGCGAAATACTTCATAGAAGATTGTCTGAATATTCACCGATAAAATATATGAAAGATATACCTTTTTCTAAGTGCAACGCATATGGATGATTTTGCACTTTGAAAGACTATACATTTATAGTTCGTAAAATACTGGTTAGAAATGATTAAAGTTATACCAACAGAGTAGAAAAACAATATTTTTTGAGTTAATTTGGCAGAAAAACGAAATAAGCAAGTATAAAACAGAATTATTTATTTTTATCATGTTTTACATACGTAGGTACGTACAATGTAGAATGCAAATGAAAAATGAAAATGGTCGGCGCTGCGTCGCCCTACGGCGACTTCCGCCCAATTTGAATGAACCTAGCGTCGCTATAAGAAGGCTGTACACGAGGGTTGTAATTTGTTGGGATTTGGAAGCGGAAGTGCTCGCCGAAGTATATCGGTAGTATAGTCGGCCTCCGCCTGAAGAGGTACGCGAGTGGCGCTCGCCGAGCCACGAGGTCGTTGGTCGTGCCGGCTGGAGGCTTCACATGCTGCTTTTGCCGCCTTGCAGGCGCTTCTGCCGGTCATCGCCGATAGGGCAGGGCGGCAAACACGGTGCCCTTCCCTTCTGACTGACGCGGTTCCTTTCCGGGCACGGCTACCTGCACTCGGTCGTTAGGAGGGAATTGAGTCCCGCCTGTCACCACTGCGATTTCAGTGAGGGCTCGTCTCTGCATACTCTGGCAATTTGCCCGGCTTGGGCGTCGCAGCCTCGCGTCTTCATTGCAGTCATCGGAGAGGATCTCTCGCTACTGGCCATCATACGCTCCATGGTCGGTAGCGATAGTTGTTTCACCTTCTGCGAAGATGCCATCACGCAGAAGGAGGTCGCGGAGAGGGCCGGAGAGGATGAACTCCACTCGTCCGTCCAAAAACCCGTCCCTTTCACCCGCAGTCATACTCAGAGCGGCGGCGGCGCGCATTTCAGCGCCACCGTCCGGCCGCGGGTGGACGGGACGGGTTTTTCCCTCCATCCGCTACAATGGCCAGCCGCGAGAAGGCGACGTCCGCGTGTATCGAACGTCGTCTAAATAGAGAGTTTTACCGAAGGTGGTGCCCACGCTTTTGTGGGCAGGCGCTAGGAGGGGTCCAGTTATCGTTATAATAGCTGTTGCCGGATCCCTTCTATTTCAGGTGCAAAATGTGGTTTTAGTCGGTTCGATTCCAACACACCGCCCCGCCGCAAACCCCGGTGGGGTGACGGCCCGAGGAGGTTTCCACACTTTAAAAAAAGGCTGCGATCTCATACTACCTACTTTTAAATAGACTGTGTATTTTGATATGCTGTAAGAATGTGGTGGGCATTCTTTATATTAATGAATATTATAATACATATATAATTGCATCATCTGCTTTTTTATAATTTATCCTTAATAAGTAACATATCTATTTGTAATAGTTAAATTATGGGTTTTTGGTAATATAAAACGTTGAAAATATAAGTAAATAAACATTAAAAAATTAAATAAATATTACCTAATTTCAAATTGCTCACGAGTTTTTTTTTACATATTGTAAACATGAAACACAATACCACACAATGAATACCCATACATACAACAACTAAACAACTAAAACAAGATTAGGATTCGATTTACCATAATTAATAATTATTTACTCTATGCTAACCATACATTATTTTCAACCTGTTTAGTTTTCTTCTGTTTTATATACAAGTATAGTACCAAGCACTTATCCTTACTTCCAATTACTGTTGGTATTCCACTAGACTACAAGTAACACAGATGTAGTTTCTTTGTAGTTGTGGTAATGTAACACAAGTATGTAGTCTATCTCGAATAATATTCTTGAACTTTAGTAAAAAATATATCCTTGTTAGTAGTGGTTGTTAAATCCATTAGTCCTTTGTACATCGAAATTTTATATATCAGCAAGGCAAACGAAAATAAGGGCATATAATACTCAATTCTGCTACAAATACACCAAGGTCAGCGTTCTTGAACTCTCATAAAATATATATCAATCATAATAAAACCTTTCTATCCATGGAATCAATTAGGATGCTCTATTAAATCTCCGGTAAATAAACTCATGTATATAATACTTATGTAGTAATTGATTAGTTAGTCGCAGGAAAATATTCTGATTCTTAATACAGTGTGTTAATGTATGATCATCCTCTCCTCCTTAGAAAGGAGGTTACTATACCACGATGGCGAGACGGGTTTGTTTCAAGTTTTCCTTCTCTTTGCAGTGCTGTTGTCCTGCGAAAATTGCTCCCTTAGTCGGTCTCGGCCCAACGGGATGAATAGGGGTGGTGACACTGCGTATTCTTAATCTGTCACCACACGGACTAATGTAAAACTATTCGAAAATCTGAATGATTTTGATACTCTGATATTAAAAAAATCTATTTTGTTGCTTTTGATAGGCTTACCGAGTGAAAGACGTAATCACATCATAGGTACTAGAGTCAGCTCAGACAACAACAAACAACTACAACAAACAACATGAAAACTACCTACTGCAACCTAACCTATATGCTGATTTACAAACTAAATTGTATAAAATGATGGTCTGGTTAATTTCATATGTTCAACGAAGGTAAAATTAAAGTTCATTTTTCATTTTTATTTACAACACCATGTTATCAAGTCGTCACTGAATACGAAATAGTTAATATTGGTCGGTCCAATTTTACAGCAGTAAAGGAAATGTTTACTCTGGCACAAAATGTCGGACAATACTGGCAATAAAAGCGTTCGTACACGTTGTTCATTGATGTCAAACTGAGTGAGTGGGGCAAAGTCCAAGGAAGATGACTTTTAATCGAGACTTTTTTTAAGCAAGTAATAATGACCGTTATATTACTAAAGCAACATGACTTATATTTGAGATTAGCCTGTTTGAATCATATTTAATTCAACGATATTGCTTTTGTTTCAACCGCTACCTACATTATTTAAAAATGTAAGCCTTATACACTTCTTCCTCATTTTACAATGGGTTTGAAGTTTTTTTACATATTGTTGTATAGATTAGTTACTGAACTGTTTTGCTAACGGTAACTTAAATTGCTACGTTATACTCCTGGGTGCTATGCAATTCAAAGAGAATTCGATACCTTTGAATATGTATGTTAGCTCTATTCTGGCTAATACAGGGCACTATCGAAATTATTTCTACACAAAAATATCGTTAAAGCAATTTACATCGGAAATTGTAATGGTGCTAGAAGTGTTACTCGTCCTGCTCATTTGACCTTTCTAATTTCTCCAAATGCTCGTATCCAGTTTGGTATTTAGTTTGTACGTTTAGTTATTTTTGGTACAATATAGTATTCTTTTCAAGATTATCTTACAAGGGAGGGGAGGGGGTTCGTTGTGTTTGGGCTCCAGTACCCTCAGTCACTCGCTGAAAAACAACGAAAGTATTGTGCTGGAGCATCGCTCTGAAAGGAAGAAAGAAATAAATATGTTCCTAAGAAATATGCATAACTGATTCAGTACATAATATGCTCATGTGACATAGTTTTGTTTAATGTCCTAGTCACTTGTGACAAGTGTTCTTTCCATTATAACTAAGGTGGCCACTGAAAATCAGTACAAAGCACCACACTGAGGGTCCACCTATTTTCTGAAGCACGGCGTACAATCCTCAGTAACAGTAAAGGTTTTTTGTATGGTACGTAGGTTGATAAGTATTTGTTGGTAAGTAATAGTTATTATAAGTAACATTTCATATGCGCATGCATGTCATTTCTGTCAGGTATGAAAGATTGACGTATTGGAAAAATGTTGCCTTGTTCATGTGTTTATCAAACCTTACTTGATTTTTAGTTTCTTTATGTATGTTGTTATTTAACTTTTGTTATTTTTGTATTCTGTGCTTTATGAAATAAATAAAAGTTTATTCTTTACATTTATCGTTTCTGTGTTTCTTCTTTCTGCTTTTGTGTAGTGGTATAATGTAGTGGTGTAATGTATGATCCCATAAACAATAATAGAGAATAGACTTATAGTAGTACGTATATATGTCTATGTTCAATGTTCTCTGCAACTGGCTCTGAGAATACGAAGTTTCATGATCAAACATTGAACGGAAATATGACTACGGACGGAAACACTAAAACTATTTTCTAATGGATTCCTGCGCATTTGAGTCACAGATCAATGAAGTGCACTAAGATGTGGTTCCCCTAACAAAGCTCATAATAATAAAATACAAGAAGATTTTGACTGTCTCGGTGGTGCAGTCGTAGCGTATGCGACTGCTGTGCTGAGGTCTCGGGTTCGATTCCAAGTTGGACCAAATGTTTGTAGCACATAACATCAACAGCCTGTAATAGTCCACTGCATGACATAGGCTTCTCCTTAGAAAGGAATATTTGTATGATCTGCAAGTATTTGTTTCGGGTATTTCTTAGTATTTATATGATGTATTTATTTACAAAAAAAGTATATTAGGTATTCTATCAGTCAAATTTCATAGTACAAACTCTGCTTAGTTTGAAACTAGATGGCATTGTGTCAAATGTCCAAAATATTTATTATTATTTTAGAAATAATAGTTGAATATTTTGATTCTAAATATGATGAAGATCAATAGTATTAACCAAATATTTACTATTTATTAAAATAAAAAAATAACCTTTAAAGCCAAAAGGTTTTACGTTTCCAATACAAAAACATTGTTGATTAAATTATACAACGTACGTTTTTCCTTTTCCTTCTGCCTAAGTAATTTGCCTCGAAGTAAATTGTATGGGCTAGCATTGTGGTGCCCCGAAGGCAAAAGAACATAGCCGGCATATTAGTGTCTACAATCAAGATTATATTACAGAACAGCAGTTTAAAAATGTCAAAACATTTCATATTTTTTTTCTTATTTACGTAATTTGATAGTGAGTGGTACTCAAATTAGAGTACATGAATAAATGTGCAACATGAACATAATAAATTCATGTCTACTTCAAAGACAGTTTCAATAATAATAGGATAGTCTCTTATTTTGTAAATGTTTATAATTGAAGCGTTTATTTTAATAAAGTTATTTATCCTACATAATAATAATACATTTTTTTTATTTATTTATTCAAAAAGACAACTTCCGCACTAGGAATAAATTCTGTGTCACAGGGCACTTTACAAACATACATGATCTCATATGATCATCTGGGTGTTCTTTGTGTCCGTTTCATGTATGTTTCATTGTTTATAAATGAAACGGACACAAAGGACACCCAGACTCAGAACAACAATTTGTGGACCACCAAAGTGTTGTCCCATTTGGGGATCGGACCCACAACACTCAGCGGAGTAGGCAGGCGGGCGAGGTGACCGCTTAAACCACTACACCATCCGTGCAGTCTTACTCTAGATGGCAAGCGCGTTTGGCATTGCGGTTTTTTGAAGAATTCAATGCGGGCAAATCGCAACCCCGAACGCGGTCACCATGACGATCGAGTTGATGTGGAATAATCTCACACTAGGCTCTCAGGCTAATGGTATCAAAGAGATATTGCTTTTAGAGATTTATTAAGTATTAAGTAGTGTTAGCAATATTTTGAGCAGGTCAGGGTCGAATAGTCCCAGTTCTCTAATGAAGACGAAATAAATTAAATTAGTTTAAAATATATATATGGAATAGGGGGCGAACGATTATACGAATCACCTGATAGTAAGTGACTATTGCCGCCCACGGACATATGCAGTTCAAAAACCACAAGTGTGAGCCCTCTCCTACTGGAATTAAAGTGAGAGGTGGGGTTCGTTGGGTTAAATAACCTAAAAATAGCTTAACAGCGGTTTCTGTGAGTGCCTGATATTACTCAGGACGAGCCACACAAATATACATATATATGTTAGTTATCAGTTAAACTTCAAAACGGTCAATATTGTCTTCTTACTTACTGTATTCTATATAGTAATGGACCCACATGTCCCAAGAATATTTAATGTGATGATCGTTGCTTCGTATTGTCGGCCACTGTTGAGGTTATTTTAAGGTAAAACGAAATAGCCCTTAATATATTAAATAACATCACATCACATCAACAGCCTTTACTAGTCCACTGCAGAACATAGGCCTCTCCTTAGAAAGGAGGTTTTGGCCTACTATACCACGCTGGCCAGACGGGTTGGTGTAGGGTTTGTTTCAAGTCCGACAGCTTGCTCCAAAGCTGGTCGGCGCTGCGTCTGCCCTAGGGCGACTTTTGCCCAATTTGGGTGGACCCAGCGTCGCGACAAGACGGCTGTACACGGGGGTTGTCCGGTCAATGGCACTATACGGTGCACCGCTGTGGGCAGCGGCTCTGACCGCCCAGAATAGGGCACGCCTCTGGCGCCCTCAGAGGGTAATGGTGGTCAGAGCCATACGCGGTTACCGCACCGTTTCGACGGAGGTGGCATGCGCGTTGGCCGGAACTCCTCCGTGGGATTTGGAGGCGGAAGTGCTCGCCGAAGTTTATCGGCGAGTGGCTGACTCCCGGGCGGAGAGCGGATTTCGCCCTCCGCCCGAGGATGTGCGCGAGTGGCGCGAAGCCGCTCGCCGAGCCACGATGGCTCGTTGGTCGCTCCGGCTTGAGACTCCACGCGCTTGCTTCGCCACCGTGGAGGCTCTCCAGCCGGTCATCGCCGAGTGGGCAGGGCGGCAGCACGGGACCCTTAACTTCCGGCTGAAGCAGGTGCTTTCCGGGCACGGTTGCTTCGGAAAGTACCTGCACTCGGTCGCTAGGAGGGAACTGAGTCCCGCCTGCCACCACTGCGACTGCAGTGAGGACTCGGCCCAGCACACGCTGGCGGTCTACCCAGGTCTTAAAAAAAAAAAAAAAAAAAAAGGGTTTGTTTCAAGTTTTCCTTCTCTCTATGCACACAACATCACATACTATTTAAATATATTGATTTAAATGATATACTATGGTAACACTGTTATGAGCATTATGTACAGTTCAAACAGGCAGTAGAAAGACGGAATTCTAAAAAATTGTTGATAAAAAAACAGAGGTACCTTACATTTTGTACTCCATATTCTAGAGTATACGGTAGACAATAGATTGTTCAAACAACACAACCAGTAGTAAATAGAAAATAAAGTAAATTACTACAGTCGCCTTTTACAAACGGAAGTGCAGTGGAAAAACGTACATAAGCCAATGGCATCGAAGACAAAGAACATTACAACTGGGAACCCAATTGTAGAAAACTACGGATCGCAAAATTACATCAGACCGGTATATAGTTGCAGCATAACGTAAAATAAGAATGAAGTAGCAAATATATATTGGAAACTAGAGATACAAAGAAATGTTTAGTAGAAAATATTCATATTTATCTATTATACAACAATGCTATAAGAAGATATAAGAAATGTAAATTATATTAAGGAAGAAGGTCGGGTTTTATCACACTAGTATAGTGTGATATAACCCGACGTTCTTTTCTTCAAGAAATAACAACCTTAAACAACATGAATTCTTAATAAGAGTTTATGCTTCTCTTACGTTTAAAAAAATATCTGTTATAACAGTGGTCTATTAGTTAAATTAAAAAAAAAATATCTGTTCATTCTACAATGTAGATACCTACAGATTTTCAACGACATTGTAAATCTGTAAAAAGTGTGTATAGAAAATATAAATATTACATGTCGGTACTTTTTTATTAAAAGAAAATCCTAAAAAGTACTGCTTTAAATGACAAGACTAGCATATTTTGATTGTTTTTGAATTTATCAATACTGAAGATTTATTATTTTAAGACTTAAGTTTATATTTTATTTTTATTTTCATTACATGTTTATCTTGAATTGGCTTACCTCCAACTTCTCTTAATAGCACTTCACAGCACAACATAAAAAACATACAACGTGCCGTCAATCAACAGCATCTCCTTGACAGAAAACAGTTATTGATCGACAATAATTTTAACATCCTAAAATAATTCATACAAGTAAACTGCATTAGCCATCACGCCGAAGTATATCCGAGCATAAATCCATTTTGACTGGCATAGTTTCACTTATATTCAGACACATTATACAGTTCTGGATGTATAATTTAAAAAAAAAAATGTCACTTTTTAAATATTATACACAATATTTGTTTACAGTGACGGATTAAAAATACGGAGTGTCACCACCTCTTTTCATGCCGCGGGTGTCTTAAGAGCTGACTAAAGGAACAAACTACGCAAGACAACAGTACTGCAAAGAGAAGTAAAATTTGAAACAAACTCTAAACCAATCCGTCTGGCCAGCGTGGTATAGTAGTTCAAAACCTCCTTTCTAAGGAGAGACCTGTGTTTAGTAGGGGGGTCAAAGGCTGTTGATGAATATTTGCTTTCATAATAGTTTTTAGATTTAAACGGTTGCACCTAAAATTGATCAATTTATAATTATAAACGAATGCTTCTAGCAACGTGATCTTTTGAATTTTTATACTATAGCAGAATAATCTATACTAATTTTACAAAGCTGAAGAGCTGGTTTGTTTGGTTGAAGGAAAGACTTTAAATTCGACCCCTTCTTGCTCCACAAGTGGTATTGTAAACAACGGTTATTGTGAGTTGTTTTTATGTATAATTACGTACTAGTTAATTAGTTACTATTATCTGTACCTAGGTACTTCAAAAACTTTAAAAGTACTGCATTGATTGAGCTCAAATTTTGAAACTATGTACACACTGCTTCAAAAAATATAATTATGTGTTAGGTGTCAATTTTGTTTCTTATTTCTCATCAACGTAACCACAATGTGTCACAGCAAAGCGTGGCAGGGAACAGCTAGTTGTCTGTAAATTCTGAGAGTGAGAAGGACATTTAGTGTAACCTGTGCAATACAACAAAGACTTGAAAAATAGGCATTAAAAAATATTTACAAATGCCTTTAGAAATTAAAAGTGTCTACGTTTTAAATATTAAAATAAATGGAATCTGAGGTGTGGTGTACCAGGAATGTGAACATTCAAACACAGAAAGGTCACTTATAAACTTTATAAAAATAATAGTTAGGTACCTTGGTACGCTATCCTTGGATAGCGAAGTAATTTTTGTTTTGCTAGAAATTGAAATATAAACAGCAGGATCAGGAATATAAACATAGCAGGAATATGAATTCCCGGCTGTATGATGTTTGGTTAATTTTCTGTTTAAAATTAATTCCAAAACTTTAATTAATTTAACAAAACAACGAGACGCATTAGTCTAAAATAAATACGGGCTAGAATGAAAATATTTTGGTTATCCTTGATAAACTTTACTTATAGATAAACTTTGTCCGAATTGTTATCGCGTTAAAAAGTTGCATATGTTATACGCTGATAATATAGCTTTCCACTGGTGAAAGACTTTTTTTAAATTGGTTTAGTGCTAAAGTTTGAGTTTGATTGCTTCTTACGCTTTTACACCTTTAGGTTAGCATTAAGCAATCGAACTCACTTTCACGTACGAGTATTGTTATAGTCCGATATTATTCTTGAAAACCTTTGCTATTAGTCGTAAAGCTTGCCCTTGCTGAAAAATAGAGTAACAGTATGCCAATTATAATTGGCATACTGTTACTATATTTTTCATAAATATATGTATTGTAGTATTAACTATTTGTCCTATTTTGTAGTAGTGCTAACTATTTTGTCCGTGTGGTGACGGATTAAGAATACGGAGTGTCGCCACCCCTATTCATCCCGTGGGTGTCGTAAGAGGCGACTAAGGGAGCAAACTACGCAGGACAACAGCACTGCAAAGAGAAGGAAAACTTGACATAAACCCTGTACCAACCCGTCTGGCCAGCGTGGCATAGTAGGGGAAAACCTCCTTTCTAAGGAGAGGCCTATGTCCAGCAGTGGACTATTAAAGGCTGTTGATGATGATGATGATTAACTATTTGCTGTTGGTTTTCCAAACTCTAAATAAATACTGGTACTCTGACACTTCGGTACGAGGCAAGTAGACAAAGCGCCACGTCTCAAAAGCCATAGTGCTAAGTTTCCTCAAAAGCGTTGTATCAGTTTCTTTATGTAACTGAATCCTATTAAGTGATCATACTCAAGAGATTGCGATATTTTATACAACCGTTTTTTGGCTATTTTATTAATATTATGATTTTGCAGGCCTCACTACAGAAGCAGAGTTTAAGGAAAATTTGTAGTCACAGGGCCTAATGACTTGCGATAACTTTCGATAAGTTGTTATACATACTTATTAGAAACCGTGACTCTAAATTTAGGTTACAGTTGATAGAATTTTATAATTAATTAGTTATTAATGTAACTATAATTTCTCAAGGTTACATAGACAATTTCACTAATTAAAGTCTTCAATACGTAATGAAATCTTGATATGTTCCTCTCTAAATAAAATCAAAGCATATTTTCAAAACAATACCAGATGCTTTCGTTTCTGTTCTATTTTGTTGTTTCTATCCAACGTGCAGTACAACTGTAATATAAACTTTATATTCTCAACACAGAATATTTCCTTCCGATTCTAATCTAAATTAAAATACAGACTTCATTTCTGTATTCATTTTGTACCGCAGTATTGTGATGTAGACGCAGGTTATTTTTAGTTACATATTATTCGAAGATGCTAAATTAAATAGGACCGTTGCCTTTTTTATATATTCCTTCATCTATACAAATAAATAAAATTAAAGTGTATGTTTTTAATGACAAAATAATAGGGTTTTTTCATGCTCACACGGTTATTTGCACTATGCTATTTCTATGCCAAAAACCAGTTGTTGTTTTTTGTCTGTCTGTTTTTTCTGGTAATCTTCAAAACGGTTAGACCGAATTTGATAATATTTTACTATCAGGTAGCTGTATATATAAGGAGTAACTTAGGCTGTTTTTTCTCTTAGAAAAACCGTAAAAAATCAAATCCACTAAGGCAGCGCTTTTCAAATTCCACGCGAACGAAGTCGCAGGCACAAGTTAGTTATATATATAACTTGAATATGTTAGAATACTATCAGGGATCAATGACTCAATGGCTGACCCTGAATATAAATTAATCGGCTGCGACCTCAGTTTATTTTCAATAGAGCATTTTATAGTAATAGTATTTTAGAAAAAAAACTTTTCTGAGTAATATTAATCACTGGTAAACAGTTTTTCTTTTTTGTATTATGGGGATGACTGCATTTAATGAATGGGTAAAATATCCTGCCGCATTAGTTAGGGCACTGCGATATCGCCAACTAAAGGAGGCCACTCATGATCGAGAGGTGTACCGTCTGCTGACCTCCAAACTTCATTTTGAGGATGGCACCTATATATATATATATATATATATATATATATATATATATATATATATATATATATATATATATATATATATATATATATATATATATATATATATATATATATATATATATATTTTAATTAATTCTCCAAACAAGAAAAAAGTGTGTAGGACAAGAATATAATAAAACAAAAATAAGGTATATGCATATAACTAAAGTAATTATAGATATATATGTATGTATAGCTGTGCTACAGATCATGTCAGCCTTAATGAAGCACCGGTAACAGTGCTTAGTACTAGTAATAAGCAATTCGACGCTATCTTATAGGTTGCAGGAATAACTCAAGTTTGAATTCAATCGAAACCAAGATTAATTTCAATTATAGTAATAAATAAACTGATTTTGAAATGTTTCAAGTTTCTTATAACGATTATGATAGCACTTTCTTGTCAGAAGTTCATTATGTAGAAGAATAATGAAGAAACATCTGAATAATAACCAACAGTACAAGCAGATGTCATTGATCACTGTCGTTGATTGTGATTAATATAAATAAATTTTATGTTAATACATTTCGTATTTTAATCCGATATTTCAATGTAATTGAGAAATCAAGTAAATAGCACATTAAGAAATGAGTATTCTGGTAAAGACAAAATAGGAGAGCAAACCACAAGTAAAAAACATAGTCAAGGAGAAAAAAGAGCAAGAAGGTTGATTACAAGAAATATTTTATATAATTTATCCTTGCTTGCTGATACATAATAACAAAAAATATTATCATGATTGTAGTGTTATGGAAGTTGAACCAAGCGAAATCATCGGTTAAATAAAGAGACAACTGTTCTTCATTAAAATTTTCAGTTGATATTTTACAAATAAATTTAATTCGGGAATCTATTAGACATCACAAACAATAAGAAAATCTGTACAACAAGCAAAGGGCTAGCTAATCTTCTCTAGTGTAATTAGTAGATATTATTGAAAATTATATTTTGCTACTCAAACTTGGCAGGTTTTAAACGAACGAACGTAATACAGTACTTAGAAATGTACATATACAATCAAAGGGAATACCCAACATGAACATTTATAAGGGATGGCCTCACCACTTAAGATCATTTTCTCATTCAGCTGAACTAAAACCGTGATAAAAATTTAACAAGAATAAATACAAGGTAATAACTTTAAGGCTGTTTTGAAGGATATAATTTTGTATTTGTTAGTGAATAATGGTGACAGAGGAGTTAAAATCAAAATGGATACATAAAAAACTCGTCTGTTATCAGTGAGATATGAAAAATTGCCATTTCACGGTACTTCTTTTAAAGAATAACTTTCAAAACTTTAAACTGTAGGAGATCCATGCTTAGGCATGAATAAGTACGCTCGACCAGAATATATAATATCAAACTATTTTTACTATGTATATTGATATAATATTAGGTTTTCTGTACCTACATGCACATTTTTAAAGCATCTTTAGTATTATTATCTCAGCCGAAAGACGTCCACTCCTCTACATAGGCCTCCCCAAGGTTCTCCACAACAACCGGTCCTGTTCTGTAATTAAACAAAAATTTACTTCTGGTAGATATATATACTTGTATAGATACTCGTATACCTATTCAATTCAAGTAACGTGTTGTCAGTTTCAGAATAATATAGCAAAAATATTATGCTATTCGACTATGCTATGTAGGTTTGACGTTGTCTTTCTCAACATACTATAATTTACTGACTTAGAACATTCTCAAAACCACTTGAGTTTAACCATGCCTTAAATATTAACCGAAATATGTTTTTTTTCATAAACCTGAAAGTCATAAATTAACCATGTTACGGATACTTCAAAGTAACTTGAAGTTTTCAGATTACTAAGCAGAATACTACAAACAATTACATGGTCCGATTAATCCTTTATAACAGTATCCTGGATAACTTAAAGATCCAAGATCACTAACGAAATTTGCGAATTAGTTTCGAAGAAGATAGGCCTCGCAACATTTAACTTCACAATTTAATACAAGCTATTGTTGCGGTCTGTTGAACGGATCATTCTGTTAAGTTATGCCTTTACTTTTGCTCTAAATGGAGATGGGATTTCAATTGGTATTAGTGTAACTTGAAGTTCTGTATTTCTCTGCTCCCTTGTAGCAGTGACTACTTTTTATCCCCTATTTAATTCAAACTATGTTTATTTTTCCATATGAATAGACAATATTGTTAACTATAGTTGTAAAAGATATGATTAGTGACTACCTTATGTTCTTTGTGGTTTGCCACACGCTTAGCTTTAGCTTTTGTTGGAAAGGATTGAAAAAAAAAAAACCTTGGATTATCCTGGTTTTATCATATTCCTAGTTTTATATAGTATGTTTATTAGTTTTATGTTTGTTCATAAAATATGAATTTAATAAACATTTCACAGTTCAAATAATTCTCTTACTCTCTGACGTTTCGAAGAGATTGCACTTAATTATTTATCAATCACCCGATTAATCACCCGCAAGTTGTGGGAAGTATTGAAGTCCTTGGCGAAAACGAGGTCACGATTCGGTTAATTATTATTAATTTTAAAAATTAATTTATAAACACGTCTGATTGCAATGAACAACTTGATAATATTTACATTAAAATGAACTAAGAGGTAAAAGCTATTGCGATACAAAAATGTGTGAGGTCACGTCATAGACCATACACCATACTATGCACTCACACTCACAAATGTGAGTTTCCTTGTTTGTTATGCTTTTAAATTTAAAAGACTTTATCTAAACACAGTACTGTTCCCCAGACAGAGAAAAATAACTTTAATAGAAGCGAAGTCACAGAAGCAATGCAAATGCTAGCAATAAATATTTCTAAGTAAATAAAACTGAATAATCTGGTATTTGAAAATAGAGTTTTAAATATTATTTGACATACTAGAAGCCATATTAAAATGTTCCTTCCTTTTAGCGGATTACAATTTGAGTTACATTTGTGGTTGGTGTTAGTTAAGGAAACATTGTAAGAAGTATTTAAAATAACCTCTTTTAACTTGAAGAAAATTCGAGAGACCATAATACCATCTTTCGTTAAAGGAATTAGCAAAACATAAATTTCCTTCCTTTTGTAACATATTATAATAATAATATAATAATATTTTCTAGAATTAAACTTTTATCAACGATTCCAATCTCAATTAGATTGGAATCGTTGATAAAAGTTTATTTCTAAATCTCCACATTACGTATGTATGTATGTAAGTATTTACAAAAAAAAAGTAAATAAATATTCGATCAGTCCATCTAGCTTTTATAGTATAAGCTCTGCTTAGTTTGAAACTGGATGGTGTTGTTGTGTCAGATGTCCGAAAATATTATTATATTATTATTATAATATGTTACAAAAGGAAGGAAATTTATGTTTTGCTAACAGCAACACAACGAACCTTCCTCGGGTGAGTGTCACAAATACAAAAGAACACAACATTTCCTTTGTTCGAAGAAACCCTACGGCTTCATTGTGCAATTGCACTTAACGAGTCTACACAAAATGAGATTATACTGGACACCAGCGAATAGCGACAATTGGAAGATTCATTTACGCCTTCCAAATAGTTTTGCCATCTCTATTTAGGTTATTCAAAACAAGAAATAAAATGCAAATGTAATTCCAAAGTCATGAAAGTTGCCAAATTTTGTTTATGTTTTCTATGTTAAATTCTTAGGCTTAAAAATTATTATTACAGAGGTCAGACTAAGGACCCCAAAGCTATATCATTTGGAATGTTGCTATAGAGATGTAATCAATATTAATTCGTATTTTTGTCGGTGAAGCATTTTCTTCATATGCTTTCACGGTTGATGCATATCCTAATATATTAAAGAACTATACCCACTCTTCAAACATTTAAAAATATTACCACTCTCATCTTTATATATGTACATACGAACTTTTTTTTAATATAATATTTTCGGACTTCTTACACAACGCCATCTATTTTCCAACCAAGCAGAGCTTTAACTATAAATGATAGATTGACTTATAGAATACTTATATACTTTTTTTTTGCAAAAACACCCAAATGCCGAAACAAATATTTGCAGATCCATACAACAAAGCATACCAGTCGCATACGCTACATCTGCACCACCGAGGCAGGCAAAATTTACAGTTTTTATTAAAATATGTATTAATTATTACCTACAAATAAGACATCAGAGATTATTCATCATTTAAGAATTTACTAGTAAAAAGTTTGAGTTGTATGTTTTAACAAACAAATATACATAATAAATATATAGCATATTATTGTATAAGCCCCTAAATAGCAAAAGTATAAAAACAAAATATTTTACAATGTAAATGTAACGATATCGGCGGTAGCTCTATTTATTTATTTAATACTATGTTATGCTATGCTATATTCAACATTTGAACTAATGTCGAATAGCATAATATTTTTGCTATATTATTCTGAAACTGACAACACGTTACTTGAATTGAATAGGTATACGAGTATCTATACAAGTATATATATCTACCAGAAGTAAATTTTTGTTTAATTACAGAACAGGACCGGTTGTTGTGGAGAACCTTGGGGAGGCCTATGTAGAGGAGTGGACGTCTTTCGGCTGAGATAATAATACTAAAGCTGCTTTAAAAATGTGCATGTAGGTACAGAAAACCTAATATTATATCAATATACATAATAAAAATAGGTTGATATTCCGGTCGAGCGTACTTATTCATGAAGAAGCATGGGGTAGAACCCATGCTTCATAAATATTTTTATAAATTAATTTTTAAAATTAATAATAATTAACCGAATCGTGACCTCGTTTTCGCCAAGGACTTCAATACTTCCCACAACTTGCGGGTGATTACGTGAGTGCAATCTCTTCGAAACGTCAGAGAGTAAGAGAATTATTTGAACTGTGAAATGTTTATTAAATTCATATTTTATGAACAAACATAAAACTAATAAACATACTATATAAAACTAGGAATATGATAAAACCAGGATAATCCAAGGTTTTTTTTTTTCAATCCTTTCCAACAAAAGCTAAAGCTAAGCGTGTGGCAAACCACAAAGAACATAAGGTAGTCACTAATCATATCTTTTACAACTATAGTTAACAATATTGTCTATTCATATGGAAAAATAAACATAGTTTGAATTAAATAGGGGATAAAAAGTAGTCACTGCTACAAGGAAGCAGAGAAATACAGAACTTCAAGTTACACTAATACCAATTGAAATCCCATCTCCATTTAGAGCAAAAGTAAAGGCATAACTTAACAGAATGATCCGTTCAACAGACCGCAACAATAGCTTGTATTAAATTGTGAAGTTAAATGTTGCGAGGCCTATCTTCTTCGAAACTAATTCGCAAATTTCGTTAGTGATCTTGGATCTTTAAGTTATCCAGGATACTGTTATAAAGGATTAATCGGACCATGTAATTGTTTGTAGTATTCTGCTTAGTAATCTGAAAACTTCAAGTTACTTTGAAGTATCCGTAACATGGTTAATTTATGACTTTCAGGTTTATGAAAAAAAAACATATTTCGGTTAATATTTAAGGCATGGTTAAACTCAAGTGGTTTTGAGAATGTTCTAAGTCAGTAAATTATAGTAAGTTGAGAAAGACAACGTCAAACCTACACGAAGTGAAAAGTCACAGGTCATTCAGTCCGAGTTTATGTATCTATAACTTTTTATTAAAAAAAAGTTGAACCTACTTCAAATAATACTAGCAAAGGCTACTAAAAATTAACAAATAACAACAATCAATCAAAACAATCTAATTGAAAAGACTAAAATATGTGCGACCCTCAATATAACAGGTAACAGTTATATAATATACAGCAATAGGGTATCTATTCTAGTCTGTTTGAACTCTCACCCCACGCATTTTATGATAAAATTATTTTTCTTTTGGAACTTATGGAAAATAATTTTCTACTTTGGCCATTTTTTACTTTTTACTTTGGCCAGTTAAAAAAAAGTGTATATTTTTAGATTTTTAAACTAAATTTTTTTTGTAAATGTTTTTATCGCGTCACCCCTTTTAATAGAAATCGCTTTGATCGTAATTTATCAGAAGTTTGAGTTAGCTCTACCTATTGTGAATTCCTTATAAATCTTGTATTTAGTTCTGACAGAGAACTAAAACATCGCGACAGCTTTCAAAACGATGCTTAAAATGATAAAGTTCTTAAGTTATAAATTGATTTCCACCTGTTCACCAAGTTATATAATACAATTAGTTTGTTACATTAACATTAACTTCCCTGTGAATTTAATTTGTTCTTGTTTGTGCCAAGAGCTTTAATGAGATAATTGCGAACTCTGGCCGTTATAAAACTCCTAGAATATATCAGAAATATTATCCATCACTTTAATTATTAAATATCGTACTTTCTTGATTTTCCTTAATCCAAAGAGTTTTTAAATATAATTGGATGTCCTATCACATAGAGAATATCAAATTTAGTGTGGTAATGGAGGAATGGTATAAATAAATAAGACAGCGTATTTGTTTAAGCGGTACGACAATTTGCGTGATCCACTTATTATTGTTCTGAGTTTGTGGCCCATATTTTAGTCGTGAATCTAATCTTGAAACTGATTTTAAGTAGAGATTTTATTAGTGAACGTCACTTGAAACTAGATGCACCAATCCATGCTCAAGTGAGTGATAGCTAACTTTAGAACGATGCTTATGTTGAAATCTTTACTCAAGTATAGAACTCGACAGATGGGATCTTTGTTTACGTGAGACAAGCTGAAACTAGTCTCAAGCAGTGATTTCTATCGCATTTTTAGGGGAAAATAAACGCGTGTTTTACGATGATTTGTTTCTGGATAATTACAAAAACGAAATAATTACTTGTTATACAAAATCAATGCACTTCAATATACCTTAATTAATATTCAATTCACTAAAATTAACATCTCAAATTAATAAACAAATTAAAACAACTATGGCGTGTACACACCTAATACTTGTCTAAATTAAAAACCTCTTTTTTTGGTTATGATAAAAGTATAATATTCATCAATCAAATGTATTTACATTGCTACACTAGTCAATAGTACACTATATACAGAGAAATTATTTATGTAAAATATTTTTTCAAAGTTGCGTAATTTATATAAATAAAAGTGAATCGCCACTGTGAGGCCTATGTCCAGCAGTGGACTATTAAAGGCTGTTGAAGTGAAGAAGTGAAGAATCGCCGAAAATTATTTACGCCCATAACTTCACTAAATTCGATAATTCTTTTTTGTTTGTGTTCGTCATTGTCAGGAAAAGGTTTGTATGGAAAAAAAAAGATTAATTAAAATATTTTGATTGACTCGCTTAACAAAAGTAATTGATTGATTTAAATTGATTATAATTCAAGTTTTAATAGTTAGTAATAGAAATAACCTGAACGGTTAACCTAACAACTTATAAACACGTGTAGGAGCGATGCGTCCTATAAA
This sequence comes from Arctia plantaginis, assembly GCA_902825455.1. Classification (NCBI taxonomy): domain Eukaryota; kingdom Metazoa; phylum Arthropoda; class Insecta; order Lepidoptera; family Erebidae; genus Arctia; species Arctia plantaginis. The sequence goes on along the minus strand of CADEBD010000857.1, from coordinate 6,019,274 downwards.
AACGAGTTGCGGTCATTCTAGCTCGAACCGTCGGGCTGTACGGATCTATGTACGACTGTGAGTAAGACCATGGAACATATCTATAAAATTATGTATATTGTAAGTCGGGAACAAGTCTTTCAGGAATACCAAAAATATTCACGATAATATAGCGGTACGAAGTTTGCCGGGTCAGCTAGTAAAGATTAAAAATGTCAATCATGAGGAAACATATTTAAGAACAGATTGTACAAAAAATCTGTGCTTGAGATTAGTTTTAACTAAGACTTGAAAAACGTTCTATAATAACATCGACGCTTAAGATGTTATCTGAACTTAAAATTAATTTTAGATAATCAGATATCAACCGATACTTGAGACGTCTTTTAATGTACGGGCCTGGGTATTCTTTACGTATGTACATATACGTGTGTAAAGTTTCCCGCGACACAGGCTATATTCCTAGTGCGGGAGTTATCTTTTAAAAAATACTAAAATATTATTTTGATTATGATGTTGCCATTCATAATACTCGTATTTCAATTTGTCAAGACTCAAAGACACTTTTCTTAAATAAAATATTGTAACATCTATTTTCTAGTTAAACAAATATGTGACCAATACGTACTGAAATAATAATTAACTGACTTTGCCATCATAGAAATCGTAAACTACAATATCCCTTTTTAGTTAGATCTGTCTAGCTAAACTGTTCTCTCTTTTTTATATTCGAAAACTAAAACTGCCATATTTCAAAATAGAACAAAGCTTGACTGTCAAATAAATAGATTCGTATTTGAGTGCCGTTATTGGAAGCTGTCCATGTGGCACCTATCGAATAGTTCAACTGTATCGAAATTTTAGATTTAAAATATAGAATGAAAATGTTCAATACATAGTTATTTTCAGTAGTGAAATACCGTATTTCCTTAAAACTTATTTTTTAAACAATTTTATTTTAAACTACCTATTTATACTATATAAAGTATATCTAGACTAGTCTATTAGGTAGTCTGTGGTTAGCGATCCTGACTGCTATACGTTGACAGAGGTCGTGGGTACGAATAATTGTGTGACTACTGTCATTTGTTTAGTGTTTGGCTGTTTTAAATTAATATTTTGTTTATGAGTGCCATAAATATGTAATCTGTATGTATTTACGAAATATAAAAATATATTTATCAATAGTCTGGTTACAAGAGTACGGGGCCTGCTTAGTCATTATTATTAATAAGTTACTAACATTTTTCAGTTTCTTATTTAGAATAATTGTAAATGATAAAGTAAAATACCACTTTTGATGATATATTTGTTGATTATGTAATACTGTAATATTATGGAACGTTTCAATGATACTAAAATAGTTTAAAAGACAGAGAAAAGCATAAGGTAACTTGAAATAACGATATTGAAAAACCTACGTTAGTGAATGAGGTATACTTTTCTACCAATTACCCACAGCTATGCTAGAAAGAGAAGAGATAACTACGTCAACAGCTTTCAGTTGGACCCCTCGTAAAAGACCATTAGTCAAACCAAGCTTTTAAACTGTGTAAATGACATGATTTATATAGCGCACTCTGATTTTTACTCTTTTTCGACGTCTACTTTGAAATGTTGCGCGTATTCCATTTGGCCGTAAACGCGAGTAAAATGAACGAGCCACTGAAGCAAAATGCCTTCACTCTGGACGAATATTCTATATGAAATAACTGGTCACTTTTCCACTTAAATTAGATTAAATTTACACTATAAGCACGACATTAAAAACAGAGTAACATTTTTATTTAACTTGAAAAGTGCAAGGTGTCCAGTGGCAGATTTCAAACTTTAAACATTTTTAGATTTCGAACGCGTCGATCTGTCAAGATAAAAATGACACCATTCGAAGTGGCAAAGTTGCGGATTTTTTCAAAGCTTTGGACCAGTGGACAGCATCGCGCTTTTGCCGTCGAGGCTTACTTATTATGTGGTTTTTCGCTAACTGAAGCTCGCCGTTGGTTGCCGTATCCGTCGATTATCTGATGGACCATCGTTGAATGTTATCCAGGCGTGGATAGCCAAGTTTAGAGCTATAAGATCAATGGTTGAGCTAATGACCCGATAAATGGTTGAGTTTTATATAATAGATACATTAAATATTACATTAGATATATTAAATATTTGTAGGTATGTGATACAAAGAAAATTATAAGATCTTTAAGCTTCGGACCAGCTAAAAAATCTTATAATTTTGCGGTTCCTCTCGGACTGAGCGGTATTATCATCGCAACGACAAGCCATCAGTAGGGTAAACTAAATAATAATAGTAAGCTAAGCTTTTAGCTTATAAAAAGTCGTACAATGTAAACCAATAGAAGTTTTTTTACAAACCAATACCATTTTTTTTTTATTTACTAGCTGACATGGCGAACTTCGTAGGTTTATCTTTTTGTTATCGTGTATATTATTATTATCGTATATATTTTTATTATTGTATTTTCGTGAAATATCTGAAAAGATTTGCTTACAGAAATAAATATCATTTATTATTTACTATTTATGGCCGCCACGGCATCACACGGATGGTGTACAGTCCAGGACTAAGAAAATGTGACAGTTCCAGTAAATTCAAATAAGTTGGATTATCAGTAATTCCATATACTGACATTAGATTATCGAAAGTAACGAACCCGTCAAATTAAAAAGTACTGGAAATGTCACACGTTACGTGTTGATGATATGTTGTTGATAAAAAATGAACCAAAATCTGTTTACAATACGACCATGTAATAAAATAAGATTTTAACAGAAAAAAAATCGAATTTATATTTTTCGTTTTTCCTTCTGGAGAGGAAACAAATAGCCCCGATGGTTACCGACTCTCGAACATGCAACTTTCAACTGCCTCCAACTGCAACTTCTAATGGTTGGCCTTGGGATTTATTAATAATCATTGCAAAAATGCAATGCGCACTGCTACTGATTATGCTCTTGTAAGAGTTGTTGCAGCTGTATAATGATCTCTTCTACCTGAAAGATTGATAGCACAGCGTTAGTTTATTTCATCTTCAGCACTACGCAGGATATAAATTTGAAGAAATTTGTAATCACCATCAACTGATGGGAACAATGCTCCTGCACGGTGGTGAATTTGTCCTTGAATCTGTAATATTGAACATAAAGAAATATTCAAAGAAATCTTTATTAATGAGCCTCAATAGAATTTTGATATATGCAGGTTTATGTTGCAATGGACGTGTATAATGTGTGTCACATTGTTAAAAAAACATACCTTAAAAGTTGAATTGAAACCACGTCTTTCAATTTATTAATATAAATATTTTCACCAAATGATGCATGTAATTTGGAACGCAATATTGTAATTTTGAATATTCTGCAAGAAATGCATTGATAGAGGGCGTTCAGGTGGCGTCGCCAGTCGTCGGTACTTTGACCTTTACATTCACAAAATATAATCCTGGCGGCTAGAGTCGAAACCTCAAAGCATTGAATATTGACAAATAGTTTTTTATAAAATCTAGCGATTTATCGCCGGCGTAATCGGCTGCTGTATTATATCTAAACGCCAAACGTTCATAGGTATTTATTAAGTACGCTCTATCGCCTGTTTTGTTGCCCTTCGCTTGAGAAATTCACATTATGTGGGCCTCCAAACGCTACCTACACTCTTCTTCAGTCCCATTGTCTCCAAGAATGTGAACTCGACTTGTTTTACGTGTAGCCCACCGATATTTTGACGCGTCACTGGTGTTATTTTTCCATCAATGACAAAAAATAACACGACGGTAAATCTAGAAACACACATCAAAACACCGTTTTGCTGTTGCTTATGGAGTGGTAATTGTATATGATATTGCATTTTCCTGCTGTTTTTAGATAATATGCTTCTTCAGGTTATTTCTTAATACCAACTATTAAAACTTCAATTACAATCAATTAGAATCGAACTAAAATTAATCAATATTTTTTGAAATGAGATAGTTTGTAGTTGCGCTGATACATATGAATTAATGTCACCAGACTAGTAATCATACTATGTGAGTTTTTATTAAATTTTCTTTAATACAAACACAAAAAAAGAGTTATCCAATTTGATTTAGTCGTTCAGAATTTATACGCGTAAATACATTTTGGCGAATCATTTTCATTTATATAGACATAGATAAATTAAGACAACAGTAAATACAATTAAAAATGTATTCCAAGGTCTTAAAGACAGTCGTACATAGATCCGTACAGAAGAACAGCTCGAGCGAGAATGACTAAGTACCCTAAATGCAGCTCGATTTTATAGGATTTATTTTCTTGGTGTTTTTAGATAATATGATTCTACAGATTATTTCTTATTATAATCTATTTATTAACTTATATATTATCTCTATAATTAATTGGCATCAAATTTAAATCAATCAAATTCTTTTTGTTAAGTGAGTTGATCGAATTATTTTAATTAATCTGTTCTTTTTTTAAATTTTATTTTATACAAATCTTGTCCTGACAATAACGACCGCAAAAAAAAAAGAGTTATCGAATTTAGTGCAGTCGTTCAGAAGTTATGGGCGTACATACATTTCGGCGTATCATTTGTATAGATTCGTTGACGAGGTGGAAAATCCCTTTGGATCTCCGGCTCTTAGGGAACGCGGGAGCCAGGAGTATGCGGTGCTCCCATTGACAACCACCCCAACGGCCTGCATGAATACCCAAATGTGATTTCAGGTCCTCTCCGAATCGACATCACGCCTAATCAGGACCTATCCCGGGGGAAAAGACTCCCTAAAAATTACACACGTGTTGTGTTTGTATTTATTTATGTCATTATCATACATTTATTTAAGAACATTTATAATATGTTTATATATATATGGAACTTCTCCAAATTGCCAAACACATAAAAACATTAGTTCATTTTTTGTTTGTATATTTGTACTATATTTTTCTTATTGAAATTATTTTTAGATATTATTTTAGTACAATGGATAGGATTAATAACAAACGACATATATTATAATGTCACAAGGGAGGGTAAAAAGGGAATGTTGTTTCACTTACCTAACAAAAGCTTTACCGATTTATCTGGAAAAATAATAAGAACTATAGGAATGTGTACAATAACCAATAATTGTATCGTGAAGATATGAGCGCAAAACAATAAAATAATTATTTTTTATCCTACGACACGTACCTCAGATAAAATCGGTTATTGTTAGAACGACATAAAGTGAATACGGGCAGGTCTGGCGATTTTCTTTTTACACAAACAACATGAAAGGATTGAACTCCAGTAGCATACACACCTCACACCGTATTCATATTAATTTCGTATACTAACTGATCATTAAAGCAGTAGTATGCTTTCATACAGAATTATATTTTATGGTCATCATCATGGTCGTTATAATTATTATCCCGGCCTTTTCCCAATTTAAATTAGGATGGGTCTCTAAATGGCTAACGCCAACTTTATCGGGCTTGCAATCGTTTTCAGTTAGCAGACATAGAATAAGAAGGTAAAATAATATAAATAAAAGGAATAAAGAAAGTGTTATAAATATCTATTAGTTATCTGTACTATAAATAAAGAATTCATTATTCTTAATAAGATGTCAAATAAACTTATCTAGATATATATATTTTGTATACTTGGAATAAACTTATACCAATTACTAGTAAAGGAGGATTTAAAGTATAAATATCTAGTACACATATTTATTGGATGGATCTAAGGAACACTTTTTGGCCACTACTCTAAAGAATTGAACACCCGTTGAGAATTTGCATCATCACATAAACACGACCCTAATACCAAAATGGATCTACATACATACCTTTTGCTTGTGCACCTTGTGTGTAGCACACTTTGTGTTTTATCTACTCTTCGAAAGTTTAAATAAAAGTTACATGATGCAGCATATTAGAAGTTATGAGGCGTTTATTTCTACGGCATTATATCAGCTGCTAGACTTTCCTCGAAATATACGAAGAGAATTTTATGACTGCTTGAATGAATATTAAGCTTAAAGAATTTTAGTTGCCATCATCAACGCTGTGTTTGTTTAGTTTCATAACTATTGTGTCAACAATATTATATACACATCATCAACAGCCTTTAACAGTCCAATGCTGGACATAAGCATCTCCTTAAAGAGGAGGTTTTGGCCTACTATACCACGCTGGCCAGACGGGTTGGTATAGGGTTTGTGTCAAGTTTTCCTTCTCTCTGCAGTGCTGTTGTTATGCGTAGTTTTTTCCCTTAGTCGGCTTTTACGACACCCACGGGATGAATAGGGGTGGTAACACTCTGTATTCTCAATCCGTCACCACACGGACTTAGTTGATATAAAAGAGTAATAACAATATTTTGTTTAAAACGATGTTAATTTCCTCCTCTTCAATTATATAGGAGTATTTAGGTATTCCCTGAAAGTTTAATTTTATAAGTTTTAGACGAAAATTTGTTGCGACTAAATTTTAAACTCAGTAATTAAGTCAAATTAAGTCTCACGTCTTATATCTTCGCGAGAGCAAATTAAATTTAACGCCTTTTAAGGTGGTTCCACGTATGTAATCTTTAATCAAAGAGGGCCGTTAAGTTAGTAGCTCTCAGCATTCATCGCTTAGCTAAGAGAACCATTCTTATAATGAAATTTCCCTTTTAATAGTCCACGGAATTGAGACAGGGTGAAATTGCAAAATCTTCGCTAATGGTGCGTAACCACGTAACTTAATGTTACGAGTGTGTGCGCTAGACCGTAACTGTCTCTCACACACCTATACATTAAATTTGTGTAAAGGACCTGCGAATTATTCTCTGAATATCCCTGCTATTTGCGATAAAACCTTCAAGTTCTAGCGAGAAATAAAATTGAACGGATTACGTTTAGTGCTAATGTTAAGGATTTAGAGAAATCATCGGGCGTTTTTCTTCCTTTTTCCAACGAATAAGCCGCGCTTAATAATGTTCGTTGGTGTTTTAGGCGGGGCAATACTTCACAGTCATTTATTCTAGAGGTAAATAAGACCTCTCGTCTGCCTCGTCGTTTAAATGTGCCAAGAATTTTAAAACGTTACTGGGTTTTATTTTATTTTCTTTATTTAATAAACTGAATTGGATGTATAAATATTGTTGATATATATTCACATAGACAACATTATATTTGTGAGGTATCTTTTGCATTTTCATTCTAATAACCCTGGAAGTTATGTCCTTATACAGTTATCATAAAAGTACTCATACAGTTATCATAATCACGTCGATAAACAGTCAGTATTTAACTTTGAAAACCCACATAATTCAACACGCAAATTGCAGGTTTTTATTTATATCAACTTCTAACATAATCATGCATTGATTTTATATTGATATTTATTGTACACAAATCTAATAAGCCCATTATTTGATTTCCAATTCTGCAAATATTTGACTTTGGACGTAACCTATCAATAAGGGTCTTGGTGAAGACTCTTACTCAAATATGAAACGCGAAGTCACAGAATGATTACATTTTGACATTCGACTTTTTATCCCTACTTCTTTGAGTTATCTCTCATCTGTGCAAATTAAATTAAGGGACTTTGGAAAGCCAACATGTTATGTCATTCTTCAGTTGCCTCTACAAACATATTACCAGCTTAATAAGCTTTATACTATTGATCACGTGCCTCCCGAACCGCAACTAGTTCACAAAAAGATATAGTGAAATCTTTGTGAAAGTTCAATTTGAAAGGAATCAGTTGACAGACTTGATGAGCGTACATGGTTAGTAATCGTGATTGGGACACCCAGGCCAAATAACTTTATGATAAGGACAGTCATTTGTTCTATCTGGTATGTGTATTGGTGTTTGTTATCTATCGTAGACCTATACGTATTTAGACATGTATAGGTATGTTTATCAGTATTTAGTTACCAGAGTACAGGCACTTCTTAGGTGGGGATCAGTCAAGCGTTCTAGCTATAGACTGCCTTTTGATTCTATCGAGTACGGATGTACTGCTGTAATAGCGCAGTGTTATGTTTTCATATTTAAGAAATAGTAAGCATTGAATTGATGACACGGAATCACATCCCACAGTATTCAATGATTAATGGATTCCTATCATTAGTAGTTTTAAACAAACTCTGCTAGCCAAGGAAAGGAAACTTGTCGGTCACGAAGTACTTTGGTAAATGAATAATAACATATATATTACCTTTTCTATGACTTTCTTGACTTGACTTTCTATGACTTGCGTTCAGATTTAATAAAACATGTAGATTCAAAGTATTAATTTAAAAATAATCTAAACAAATATTACCTCTCGTTACGTCCAAAACTAATAGCTAACAACGATATTACTTTTTTCGTGACTATAAAAACATAATCTTAGATAATATACTTAACACAGTAATATAAAACTAAAACTCGTTTGTGTACAAATAAATTATAGTACGTATGCTTAAACGTGAACATTTGTCGACAAACTGTTTTACTTTTGAATAAATAAAAATAAATAGGTTAAAAAATAAATAGGCTTTTTTGATAATTTACTTGTAAAATTTATTAACGGATAATATCGTATAAATAGAACGGGGATATCGTGGACGTCATCTAAAAATGTTATACCCTATGTCACTCTCACTATTTAAACAATTATCTAACCCAAACACATGTGGACATAAATTCTCTTGAAAAACACAGCCGTATAATGAAGTTGGGTAAAAATTGTGCTTTACTAATTTAAAGAATATTAACAAAGTAATAAATTTAAGTAGTTCTTCCGAGAAATTACCAACAAAATAATTCTAAGTCAAGATTAAAAAAATTGTAAATCGCCATCGCATTATCAGTAGCTAAAATGATTAGAATGATGCTATTACAATTATATAAAATTTTCTCATATGTGTAATTGATATTGACCTAAAATACATTCTAAATAGATACAGACGCACTACCTAAAAGCTTGCCAAACAATGAGAATAATTTCTGTCTATCCAATTGCCCCAAATGCAATATCAATTATCTACCAATAAGTGTACTGTAATTAACTGTCTAATTAGAGTATAATTGAAACTATTGGTCACTAAATATACCTATAAGGTTAATTAATTAATGTAATATCAACATACGCTATCAGTATCTACATATCAATTTGTATGCCTTTATGTTGTCTGACATTACACAAAAAGTACACATTAATAAGTCATATCTCTGTTTATGATCACAATGATGTTAGCTATGTAAATTGATTTCCAGTGAACATTACTTTGGAATTAAAACGTAATAACTGTCTTAGTTTAGCTAACATTGAAACTTGGTACAAATAAACCGACTAAGGATGGGTAAAAATAAAGGAGGGTACTTCATTTACTGTGAAATGCTCTCAAACTTGTCCGATGTCTATGTCATTAAGCTGAGACTAGCACTTTTATAGAAACTCCCTTATTCCCCGTTCGATTATTAAATTAAAGTGATCAATGGCAATTCTCACTTAGGTATTTTCTTATAAATGAAGTGTAACTATATTTACAAAAAAAAACAAAATATTTCATTCTATGGAAGATTTTGAGTAAAATACAATTTATAACGTTAAGGACTGTGGAGTATCATCTTACCTACAATATAATAAAAAGTACAGAATTACTTGATAATTAGAATATAACTAGTTACATATACACGTCTTTGCAATGTAAGAATTGGTTATTTTTAATAATTTTAATAGGTTCATTGATGCCTCTACTGCAAAAGGTCACGTACCACGTTTTCGTCGTCGACGAAGTCTTTAAAAACGATTATTTTTTCGCTTGCCCTGGTCGCAGGCTGACTGGTTCAGTGATGCACGTCTTCAATCTCGGAGTCTGCTAAGTTCACCTTATTCGCTTTACCATTCATCAACAGTACGGGTTGGTATAGGGTTTTGTGTCAAGTTTTCCTTCTCTTTGCAGTTTTGTTGTGTTGCATAGTTTGCTTCCTTAGTCGGCTCTAACAACACTCACGGGATGAGTGGGGATCGTGACAATTCGTGTTCTTAATCCGTCACCACACGGACAATGGACGGACACGGTTTTACCATTAGAAATATCAAATAGCTGTCGCCAATATTTGTGCCTATAACTTTTTTAAGAGTTACTTCAATTGCTCAAAGACTCCGAGCCATAGTTTTTACCTCAATATCTATGCATAATAACTAAAACATTTAAATTCTTAAATTAAAGCATTCGAAAAACCAAACAAAATTTACACATTGTTACATAAGATACAATTAAATTAAAATAACAGCTAAAATTAATAGGAACTCTAGCAGCTATCCCTATCAAACAATGAAGAATTTCAGATAGCTTTAAAATGAACGGGGAGTAATAAATTTGCAAGTTTTTTGTTCCGCTATGAAGAGTTATTTTACTGACATTTAATGTGCTATTAGTTTCGCCAAAATTTCTTTTCATACCTTCCTTCCGACCGGAAATTAACTTCAATAGCACTGATTACAAACGACCATTGGCTTTTGTGAGACTTTGTTCCAAGTTCGAACAAGAAGTTAATAAATAACATTTTTATGAGTTATTGAGTCAGGGATTGACGACACCACTTATATTATTTGTTAATCTTCGTAACCATATCTATTCAGGAAAAAAAATGAGTTCACAGCAAGGGTTAAAACTCTTAGTGGGTTATAAATATGTAATTTAATTGGACATTTTTTTCAACCCCAATAGAACCCAATCTATCAATGAACGCAATGTCTTTGCAATATCTATATCTCGTGCATGGATGCATTTTTATCTTAAAATTTTAACTTAAAAAACAATATACAGTAAGGAAAATGAGTGTCAGTTTGTGAATAACTTGAATAGTATTACGCATAGTTAGATAGGCATAGTTAGGTTAAATGGTTTGAAATTTGAATAAAAAGTATTTGTGACGAAAAGGTATAAAATATAAATTATTCTACAGAAAAGATAATGATAAAAATGATGCCAGAACGAATGATTAGTGTTAAGGATATTTCCAAGCTATATTTCCAGTTTTAAAGTGAAAACTCTTAACCAAAGATTTCACCTTGTGAATTTTCACACCTTCATTAGTGTCGGTCAAATCAACGTCACTTTTCTATATTTAAAGATTTTTGGAATGCAATTTCCAAAAATGTTTTACTAATTTTGTAACAACAAATTGTGCAATCCCCGTTTTAATAAAATTACACAAAACACGATAGAAGGTATATCGAGCTCGATGTAAACGACGTTATTCCGCAGGATTATCCAAAATTACGCGACAGTCACGTAAAATTAGTATACACCAAACAAAGGGCTGTCCAGACTGCTTCTGCTATATTTTCTTCCTACCACTTCAAAAAAATAACGAAAGCAACTTTTAATGAAGGAAGTAAGTTTCACCTTAGTATTCTCATTATAAAATAAGAAAACTAAGGTGCAACTAATAACATTTATGTTGATAGTTAATGTAGATGACTGCAATGGGAATACAATAGATAAAAATACACAAGGACATTTAATGTAACTAAAATTAATTACGAAATCGGAAACGATTTCAAAACCTTGATGTACAAAATCTTTTACTTTTCCGATTCAAAACAAAAAAAATATTATAGGGTGAATTTTCACTGTCAGTATAAAATTAGTTCCGCGTTTGTGTTTGTACTAATAAAATGTTAGTAAATCAATAGTAGGTACTACGAAACAGGCGAGTTTGTCGGCGCTCGCCTTTATTTTTATTAAATATTCGTGCAATGAATATTGGTTATATCGCTGAAATTCATGCTAGCTTGTAGAAATTGCTACAGATTGGCATATCGGAACGCCACAAAAGAGCTCCCTATGGCACAGTAAGTTTACACGAACTATCGATATCTGCTATTGATAATATTCAGCGTACTCTTGAGTATTTTTTAATTTTAATTCTGAATCTAATTTATATTTATATAAATTTGAAGTGTAGACATCTTTAGGCGCTTTGGACATTTTTGAACAACAAACAAAGAATATGTTTTTTGAGATGGGAATAAACCATTTGAACTCGCGACACTGTTACCGTTACCGACACCACTGAATATAAGTATCTACATATATATTGACCCGTTTACAAGAAATTTGAGTTTGGGTTGAAATACATTCATAATTTAACTATATATGATATAAAAATTTATTGTACGTACAACATAGATGTCGTTTATGTCTACCAATTTATGTCGGAACTTTTCGAATCGAAAAAAACAGAAAAGACCTGTTATGATAAAAAAAAAACAAGTTTTCACTTCTGTCGGCACTTCCGGAGTGCCACTGGTTCTTTATTCTAATTACATAGTTCAAGTTTAGAAAGCTGTGTTAAATTTCATCGGGCAGTTGACATACAAACTTGTTTTAACTTAGAGCGAACTCGGTCGGTCATTTATTCGCATATTATATGTTAGGTTTTGGTATGAAATACAATAGTACACTATTGTATTTCATACCTTGTGATGCTTTGATGTATAAACCATACTTATAATCTGTGAAAGTGAGTTAGTTTGTTTGTTGTGCTTTCACTCCTACACCACTAAACCGATTTTAAAAATTCTTTCAACAATGGAAAGCTATATCATCGGCGAACAACATAGGTTCATTCTAACCGCGATAACCGACGTATACGCGAATGAAGCCGCAGGCCAAATCTAGTGTTTGATAATATTATATCTTTAAGTTTTTGTTTTTTATCAATTGCAACAAGTGCAACTCAAGAGATACAAGTTCGTTACCGCTCTCTGAGGCGCTTCATAAACAACCTATAATAGTCCACTGCTGGACATAGGCCTTTCCTTAGAATGGATGTTTTGGCCTACTATACCACGCTGGCCAGACGGGTTGGTATAGTGTTTTTTTTCTCTTTGCAGTGCTGTAGTCCTGCGTATTTTGCTTCCTTAGTCGGCTCTTACGACACCCACGCGATGAATAGGGGTGGTGACACTCCGTATTCTCAATCCGTCACCACACGGACTGACTCACGGTCACGGTACTGACTTTTAAAGAAATCCACGATCTCTGGCTAAGCGTCAAGGTAACCAACCACTAGACTGAGAAGCCAACAAACAAGTCATAATTAAAAGCCTTTAATAGTCAACTGCTGGACATAGACCTCTCCTAAGGGAGGAGGTTTTGCCCTGCTATACCGCGCTAGCCAGACGGGTATAGGGTGTTTCAAGTTTGCCTTCTCTTTGCAGTGCCCTTGTCCTGCAGAACTTGCTCCCTTTTTCGGATCTTACGATATCCACGAGATGAATAGGTCAAAACCAACAGGTAAGTACAAATAGTAATGATTTTGCTGCAATAGTATTCGAAAGCGTTTTATAGCTCAGTAGTAATTGCAGACAAGTATTGTTAGTTAATCAGTACCCAACATCAAAATTTAAAGTATAATATGCAACCATTGACTAAATAGTCATTATTTACGCGCTAATCAGTGCTAAACAAATTAAAACTTAATTTCCGGCGCTACGAGCGAATTAATAAACCCAATTTCGTTGATTATCATATTGTGAACGTTGTGACGTTCATAAATTTGGAGTTAGAGCTATTTAGTACTGTCCGCTCAATATATTTCTATTAAGACAAAGTTTTACGAGCCGTTACAAAATAAGATTTAATTCGAAAATGACAATCAAGTTCAATTATATTATGTTGTTTGATATATTATCATGACTATTTAGTTTGATAAACATTTACGTTAACCTAATTTATTCAGGGATGCAGTTATAATAAAAAATACCATACAAATATATTTTTGTGTAAAATAAAGAAATATCAAAATCTCTATTGGAAGTATATTATTGTTTATTTCAGGCACTAAAACCTTTTAAATGTTTTTAGAATGTGCATACACAGAAAAGTATTAAGATTAATTTTCATAAAGGAATAAGTACTGCTTAATAGAAGTAGAATATATCCGCATTACTAAATTGAAAAATAAAATAAAAAGACATTCATCAAAACGATAAAAAAAAACACATTATTATTTTTCAATGAAATCAGAAACGTCTACTTACCTATGAGCCTGGGGAAGCCCGCCCGAACAAGTTTCAAGGCCCTTTACTAAGGTATATCGTTTCTTGACGCTTCAGTTCTAAGAAAACCAACCAAAAGTAGCCGGGGTTCCATGAAATAAACATATCAGAACAACAGTCAAACTTTGGTCATTATCGGAAAGATAATTTCCGTAGTATTTATTCTAATGCAATCGTGGTAAACTTTTTGCTCGCAACAAAGGAAGTTTACAATACATTCACGTTCATGAAATTTCCTTGTAAGTGATTAAGTTTGATGCTTAATGTTTCATTGAACTCAAGCAGAAGAAATTTTGGGAATGGAAGAACACAATATACAGTAGATAAAACAGATACATGACATGAAATGACATTCCTTTTAGGGTTCTAATATGTTATTTTAGTCACTGTTTTAACTAATAACACAAAACTTCACACAATTAGATAGTTTAAACATATAAAAATGATTACATGTTACTATATTCAATAAATGAAATCCTTATAAGTTAGTTATTGTTCGCCTCTCTCTATATTTAATTTTATGCCCCCTTAATCCATAAAAATTGGGGGCTAACGGGGGCTAACTTATTATCAGGTGACCCATCTGGGTCACCTGATAATAAGTGACTATCACCTCCCATGAACAATTGCAGCTCAAGAGGCATAACGTTGCCGCTGCTTACGTAACATTGCTTTTCGGTGAGGCTCTGCCTCGGCTCTGCTCTGTCACTCCAGTCGAGCCTGCACACATAGACCTCGATCGACACTCGAACGATGAAACCGTCTATATTTCTTATAATAAAATTAAGACATTAAAACACTTAAATAGGAACTTCAACGACGTCCCTTTTTAAATAATCTATATACAAACAGTAAAGATACTTTAATAATGAGGCAATCAATTTAAACTAAAAGCAGCGACCCAAAAACCTTTGTCTGTATCTAATCAATTCTCTTAGGGATTTAACATCGATGTGATCTCCCCTGATAGCGTAAACCATATAATTTAGAAACATTGATCCAGTATTCTAACTTACGGATTCCATTATTTAAGCTGTGGTAATAATTAAACCAATAAATAAATAACCAATTCAGTTCAAGATACTCCGTAAGTTAATTAGCTTACGCAGTATCTTGACCTGAATTGATTAAAGGAGTATACAGAGGTTTATTGTTAAAGCAGTATACAGGTGTTTATAGACGTGAGGCAAGCAGAGGCTTATTAGTACCTGAAATAAATTATGGTAGATTCCCAATAGAGTTCTTTTTTTACAGAAGAAAAAAAGTAAAATACCGAATGAGACCATCCGTGTGGTGACAGATAAAAAATACGGAGTGTCAGCACCCGTGAGTGTCGTAAGAGCCAACTAAGAGAGGAGACTACGCAGGATAACCGCACTGCAAAAAGAAGGAATACTTGACACAGACCCTAGACCAACCCGTAACCTACTTTCTAAAGAGAGACCTATTTCCAGCAGTGGACTAACGGTGTATAACGGTACGGAATAACGGTTGTTGATGATGATGGTTATGATGATGGAGTGATGGCTCCAACAAATCAAGGTTGCACGCCTATAACTCTATCTTTAGCCGGAAAGTCGCAGGAAGTGAATAACGTACTAATAATTTATAGATTCATTACTTTAGAGGTAGCTATTTTAAACCTAGCGTAATGAATAACAACGTGTTACTATTCCTAAATAATAAGTAAGGTAAGGTACAGGTATAGGTAATTAAGTTTCATCTAAGTGATATTAAAATCTCATTAGAAAATTGTTGTGTTTGTAATGTTTTATTGTAATTGGTAATGTTTTATTGTGTATGTTATTTTTTTATTATCGTTGATTTTATGTCTTTATGTATTTTATTTTGTATATTTGGTATAGATATAAGCGATTTGGTTGTATACACTGTCAGCTTATATTTTATGAGTAAATGAATATGAATACTTATGTTTGAATTTTTTACATACTGACGTGAGTATAACACTTTTAAATTACAAGGGGGTAAACAGAAGCGTATTATAGTGACAGTAAAATTTTATTGCCTACTATGATTTTACTGTCTCTCATACAACAGGGAGCAAGCCTTTTGCCGGCAACCAGGCACTTTATACAATAAATTAATAAAATCTAATGCCATAGATAATTTATTAAATCTCCTTGTCCTTATAATACTGTAATCTATATAAATATAAACATAAGTTGGTTTGTGTACGAAAAAACTCAAGAAGTTATGCACCGATTTAGCCAAATTTTACACGATTAACAAACCGTTTCAAAGATTGCTTTCATCTACTCTTCAGTTTTTTCCTCATTTCTCAATAATGCAACCACAAAGTGAAATAGGGAAACGTAGCAGGGTCCAGCTAGTAAACTATATAAATACTAGCTTTTACCTGCGGGTCTGCCCTCATTTATGTCGGTTATAGCGATAAAAAGTAGCCTATGTAACTCGCTGAAAATGTTGCTTTTCAAATCGGTTTAGTGGTTTAAGCGTAAAAAATAACAACAAACAAACTCACTTTAATAAGACAATCACATTATTAATATAAGTATGAATAATAATATTCATTAATCAGTAAGTGTCAATTGTGTTACATTTTTAAATTGACGTAACAGTGTCATTTGCGCCGCGCGTGGACAATATTGGCTGGCAGCAACGAGCGAAGTTCAGAAAATGACATGCAAAATGAAACGAAAATAGGTCGCACGATACAAGTTCTGCAATATCAAAATCTAAGTACGCTGTCAATTCTTAAAAAGCGGTTTTATAATACATTAATATAACTGAAATTTTGCCTTTTCATTTCATTTGATGGACTAAGCGTGTATTTGGGAATAATACATTATGTTAAGGTAGTTATTATACATATAGGTGTATTAGAGTGTATTTGAAAATAATGAATCTTATATTGTATGAATGTTAAATAATCGCTTATACTATATTTATGGCATCGTTGTTTCTAGCATTCCACGTGTTACGTAAATGGTTTAAAATTATAATTGTAGTGTTAAAAAATAATAGTAAATATTTATGTGTATATATTGTCCGTGTGGCGAAGGATTAAGAATACGGAGTGTCACCATCCCTGTTCATCCCGTGGGTGTCGTAAGAGACGACTAAGGGAGCAAACAGCGCAGGACAACAGCACTACAAAGAGAAGGAAAACTTGAAACAAACCCTATACCAATCCGTCTCGTCAGCGTGGTATAGTAGGCCAAAACCTTCTTTATCAGGAAAGGCCTATGTCCAGCAGTGGACTGTTAAAGGCTGTTGAGGATGTGTATAGAATATTGTTGACACAATAGTTATGAGACTAAAAATATGTCTAACAAACACAGCGTTGCTGCTGGTACTTACGCATGCACCAAAGTTTCAATGCAAGTAAATACTTATATATTTTTACACATTGAAATGCGATGCGGAACCAATAAATCCTTTTGGAAAGATATTCGGGTTAATTGTGTGTAAATTTTTTAAATGCTTCGTTTAAAAACAGTTTAAAGTTGTCTTAAGCTTTTTTTATTTTCGATTCTATCTGTGCAGTTATATATAAAAGGAATAAAAACTATTTGTCTTAGAGAATATCTCACTCACAATAAGAAATTTCGCTATTAATTACTTAAAGTATAACTAGACAATATTTTTGACCTGAAGAATATTATTAAATCATGATTAAACTTAATTGAAAACCCTGTCAGAACCAGTCGATTTAATAAAAAAGTAATTAATTAATCAGTTTCAATGTAACTAAGGTAATAATTTACAAACAAAGCGTTCAAATTCTATTGTTTATTTTACTAATCTATTTGTAAACACCTTCAAGTCTGACTTTGAAAGTCAACTTAAAGTTGTAGACAGGTGAACTTAGATATCAATTCAAAATTTAATTTTAGAAATATATACTTTAATTCGGAATCGAATAATTCTAAAAATAGGCATTCAAGCTTTAGATTTGCTAAGCGTAATTTGTGAAAGTTTAAAATATTTTCTGATCATTATTTGTTTTTGATCATTTACTATAATTCGTAAATCTTAGGTTTTGCTACAGAGACACTAACTATTTAACTGTAGACATGGAATATCGATGTTAACAATGTGACTTTCAAAGGATGGCTACAAAAAAAAACCAATACTTTATATTATAAAAAAACGTATCACCAAAAAAGAAATATTGTTTCACATATATATTATTCGCACTGGCTAGATTAATGAAATCTGTACTTTTTTATGAATGCGTGGCTTTCCCTTTGTGACATAACTTCAAATACAATTCAATAGGATTGTGATTGTTAACAAATTTACTTGTAACCGCGTAAAGAATTAAAATGGTATTTAGAATTTTAAAATGATAGTCTATTTTCGAAATCTAATGCATATTTGTAAAACCGAAAATTTGTCGTATTAAGAAAATTTGGAAATGAACAATGATCACCAACAATTTAGGACTTTCAATATTAGATTATGGTAAATCTTGAATTTTAGTGACTAATCATAAGATTACCATAAGTTTGGGGTTTATAGTAACCGATATACCTACTCTCCACGTGAGAACTGTCTGACGTGGTTTATTCGTAACTAAGTTTTACTCGAAATCAAAGTTTGTCTTGTTTATTAGAAAGTGAAAGATAATATAATCGGCTTTATATATGATACTAGTCGTATTTATTTCTAGCCAAACAGCTTTGAAAACCAAAACGCAACTTTGACTTATTTGAAAATAGAGTAAATAATACAGTTTTTTTTATTTAGAAGAAGTAATTCAAGATTGCAGTAAGTTCTGAGAGGCACACCTTATATATAGATAGACCATAAAAGTCGTATTCCGTCTATGAGCGCAATAGTCGATGACTTAAAAGAAAAGACATTGACAAGGTAGACCTACAGCCAATAAGTAACGTATAAAAAGCTTGGATTTATGTCAACTACTTAACATCACGTCTCCTTAAACCTATAACTGGGTCCCAAGTGCCAGGCACTGTCGAAGTCGCATGTATTGCCTACATCTATCATGCGATGGACCTAGCACCAGCACGGTGAATCCATGGAACCCCAAGAAATAGGTAATCTTTAGTTGAGCAAATAAGCTCCCTAAATGTAAAAATATGTAAATATAAAAATTAGTTAAGTGAGCTAAAATAAAGCCACCGTTTAAATACCTTTTAAATTGAAATCAGAAGTAATAATTAAAAATTAAATAAAATAAAAAACTAGTAGAAACAGTAGAAAAAACTCCTTAACTAAGTAGGTACCGCTAGTTGCAAGTTAAGAGAAGAGTAAGGGAACTAATCAAATTAAAACTTTCCTGTTAGGATAAAAGTTTTGCTATTATCATTAAGACCTACATATGTACATGGCACGTTTATAAACATAATATGTATAATATTGCCCAAGTAAAATAATTTTCCAAGGAACTAATAATAATATATACTTGTTTGTTTGTATTACGGCTCTTTTTAAGCAATTAAAAACATAGTGTATGCTAACTAATAAAATTAAAGAACATTAATATAGAAAAATCCTTTAAATGCTTTTATTTTTTTATTTACAAATGACAGTAATATATAATAACTCCCTTTGCAGGAAGACAAAGGCATTCAAGGAAAATTAACTAGCTAAAAATATGAAGTCACTATGAATATGTTTTTACTACACAATTATTGAGTTGAGTTATACATTTTTTCATCATTTATTTATAAACTGGTCTTATGAGTAATATTGAAGTAATAGCTAGTATATTAGGTGCATTGAGGTGATCTGGCAGAGAATCAAGGTCAAGCTGAAGTGGCAGTGGGCTGGCCATATTAGCTGCAGAACCGACAACCGTTGGGGAAAACGAGTTCTTGAGTGGAGTCCGCGTCTCAGCAAACGTTGTGTAGGACGCCCACAGGCCAGGTGGAGTGACGAGATGGCTGGCAGGAGCTGGATGCGAGAAGCCCAAAATCGATCTACGTGGCTTGCAATGGGAGAGGCCTATGTCCAGCAGTGGACTGTGATAGGCTGATGATGATGATGATATTAGGTATAACTCGTAATATAAAGTACTTCTCCACGACTCCTGGTTCTAGCAAATTTAGTGCATTACTTTTACAAAAAAAAAACAAATTGAAATTGCACCTATCACTTTTTTATTCTATATAAATACAATTAATGACCAAGTAACATTGAAATTGCTTCATCATTTCCAAGGAAAACAAAAATGTTGACCCGAAGTTAGTTGAGGTTTTCAGCCTACAGATAATCCATACTTATATTATTAATGTGCAAGTGAGTTTGTTTGTTTGTTTGTTACACTTTCACGACTAAAGCACTAAACTCAAGTTACATTATCAGCGAGTAACATAGGCTACTTTTTACAGCGCTAACCGACATACACGCAGGCGGAACCGCAGGCAAAAGCTAGTAATTTATACTATTACTTTAGTTTTACTTTTTTTTTAAAGACAACTTCCGCATTAGGAATGTATCCTGTGTCGCGGGGTATTTTACAAACATACATGAAATAGACAGAAAGAACACCCAGACTTAGAACAACAATTTGTGGAGCACAGGAAGTGTCGTGCCGTGTGGGGATCGGACTCATAATACTCAGCGTAGTAGTACTACGCCATCCGTGCCGTCTTCTATCGTCTTCGTCATCATAATTTTATCTAAGACTTGCGGTTAAAAGAAAGAACAAATTTCTTTCTTTTAACCGCAAGTCTTAGATAATTTAACTTAACTTTATAGAACAAAGCCCAAATTTCTTTCTTTTAAGCTCTCACTTTCAAACAATTTGAAAATGTTTGCATACCGAAGGAAGCGTCAAGTAAATGCAGTTGATGATCGTTGTAGTAATCATTCGACACCGAATGCCTTACGCTATATGTTGTTTGAATATATAAATCTTATAGCCAAATCCTCGTTCTATGTTTATGGGCCGATATGAGAACCAATTGACCTTTAATAGAGTTCGCAACAGTCGCCAAAATGAAAATTAGAATTAAAGGAAATGGGATTGTGACATGGGTCCGGATATTGTTACCTAAATAAAATAGTATTTCGTGAAAAAAATATTCTTTCCATAGGCTAACAAATATACAAATTATTTTATAAATATATAATTTGCATCCTGTCCTCCATCCTCCATCCTTCAGTAAGGAGAAGAATTACCATGAACTATATGAATTAATAAATTTAAACTTAAATTGAAAGCAGAAGTGTTAATGTACAATCATGTTTATAATAATTAAAGCATAACAATATAACAAGTCACCAACATTAACTTGTTTCATAACTTTAATTAAAACATCATTCTGTTTATATATAATAACATTAAACCCTTTCCAAATAAAACAAATAGTTGACTGGCGTGGTTTTTCGATACAACATAACATTTCAAAGTTTCTTCTCGCTTATCGATTAAATGCGGACCTGGTCGCCACCAAAAAGGTAAACTTCACCCCGCTAATTAAACTTGGAACTTGCTCCAACAAATTTCTCTGTTTGTTTGTTTCTTTACAATTATTTCTTTAAATAAAAGAAAACGGAGAATAATCTTACTGTTTCTAATTAGTTTTTAAACCCCTATTTGATTGTGTTCAAAACAATTGATTCTCTTCTTTTGTTATTTACTCTGAAGCAAAAACAGAGGGTACTATCTAAATGGTGCAACATAAAGAATAAAGGAGATGAGAGATGGCTTCTATCTTTTGTTATTTATTTTACTTTACTATTCCTTGTTACCATTTCTTTTGCAGGCAGACCAAAAATTTTACACAAATATATTTAGTAAAGTGGCAGTTGGGTTAATTGTTTCTAAAAATATTTGTCATTTGAATTAGCCTGCCCGAAATAGGCAGAAGGCTTGACAGTCGTCACTCAACAATTGATTAAGTAACAAGATGAATGAAGGCTAACCTCGAGGTTACAAGTAATTTTACTCAAAGACACGGGCCGGTACGTCCCCTGTCCGCTTGATAAATTGATGTCCATCCCCGGTGATGTATTAATATCAACCTAAACATGCTGTTAACTTTTCTTATTCTTATCGGGTGTAAGTTTCTGCCTAACCCGTTTTAACTAAGTTATTTTCATACGATATTAAGTAAGTGCACTTTTTTTAATTTTTAATACTGTACTGTAAAAAAAGGATTAGAATATTATTTTTTTGCTATAAATAAGTTAACAAGACAGATGCATTTGTACCATTAATTTATAATGCCGGATGGCTTAGTGGTTTATGTTTGATTTGGTCTGGGTGTTTCTATATATAATATGTAAGTATTTACAAAAAAAAAATGTACATTTGTACATATTTATATCAGTTGTCTAGTACCTATAGTACAAGCTCTACTTAGTTTGGGACTAGATGGCGTTGTGTGAATGTGGTAAAATATAAAAAAAATATAATAACTTAAAATTTATAGACAATTTAATCTATATGTATAATTAACAGAACATACTCGTATTTGAGTATCTTAAAAGTATATAGTTATATAAATTAGTTGAAGCGTTATTAGACACTAGTGGTTTCTGTAAACTTAATTCAAACGAAGCTGTGGTATTTGATCAATTTGGTTTGAAGCAATGAGTATTATCATATTTGATATTGTTTTTCGTAACCTCTGAATAGCTTTTAGAGTTTACGGAAAAAGCACTGTTACGAAACAAAATACTTCGTATTGTGAACAATTTCTCGTTTTTCTAGTGGTTTAAACAGTTATAATTAAAGTCATCTTGGTGATGCAAGAACTAAATGGAATCATAATTACTAAAACTAAATTTATTAAACAATCAAAATGTAATGATGGTAAATGTACTCGTACATAATATGTAAAACTATTGTTTTTTTCATTTGTTACATTTAAATGTGTTGCTTAAACATGGCATACTTACTTCAAAAATATTAATTTTCACGCATATAATTCGCATTTACCACAACAAATTTTTGTTGCGTTTTTCATGGGTACGGATGTATTTAATTCAAATAAGTACTAAAGAGACTTCAACATCCGAAATAAACAATACGATAGAATATCGCAATAATGGACATATAATGTAATCTTACAGGTGAATAGCAATTAGACAACTTGAGTTTGGTATGGACTTTGCTTACTACGAATCCAAGTCTCAGAATTAAAAAAAGGAAACAAAATGCAAATAAAACAATACCTCGTTCAAGTTTGTTATTTGCACAAAAGAAAAATCTTTCCCTTTACATTACCTAAAAAATAAGTTTAATTTATATTTAATTTGTAATTAACTCATCATCATCACAGCCTTTAATAAATAGTCCACTGCTCAACAGAGGCCTCCCCTTAAAAACTAGGTTTTAGCCTACTACACGACGCTTGCCAGACGGATTAGTATAGGGTTTGTTTCCTTCTCTGTATGTAATTACCTGTTTATAAAAGAATACACTTTCAAGTAATCATCGATCATCATATCAATCGATATAGAAATAGAAGACACTCAATTTAAAATTGTTTAATCAATGCATAAACATTTGAAGAATACGAGAGTTCTTAAAAGGGGAAAGTTTCTATCGGGCACAAGCCATATATTACTGACTTTGTATGCAAAGGAAGTATAACGCAAGAAACATAAAGTTATTCTTTAAACAATATTTACTGCCAAACTGGAAAAATAGCTTCGAATTAACTACATTAAAGTTGGAACTATACATATTTGAAAATATTCTTTTCTTCTATGAATATGTTAATAGATACAAGAAAATGATGTTTTGAGAAAGGAAAATACTTGGTATCGTAAGAATTAAGTCATATTGTCTTTCATTATAAATATGCAAATTCTGCATGATTATTATTTTCTATCACGCCAGCAGACGTCTAGTTCGAAGTAAAATGCCTGTTCAATGTGATAAATCCTAAAATCACTTTAGAACGTCTAATTTAAGTTTTAAGTACTTTATAATAATATTAAAGCCTTCAAGTGAAATTTTATTCGCATCACTGGCTAAGGTTTTGTTAGAATAAACTAGATTAAACCAGTCATGTGTTCGCAGTTACTAATTAAATAACTTGGTGAATGTCCAAAATAAATGAATAAGGAAATTTGTTAAAAATTAAAATTTAAAACTAACACTGACGAACTTCTTATTTAATTGTGTCATACATATCTTTATTTTATTTTTATTATTGAAGTCGCCTACAACTTCTTGACCTCCTTGATTTTGGCACAAAATCCCCGTAAAGAAAGGGAGGA
Source organism: Arctia plantaginis (assembly GCA_902825455.1). Classification (NCBI taxonomy): domain Eukaryota; kingdom Metazoa; phylum Arthropoda; class Insecta; order Lepidoptera; family Erebidae; genus Arctia; species Arctia plantaginis. The sequence continues at coordinate 5,995,067 of CADEBD010000857.1, read as the reverse complement.
TTTACATACGAGCAGAGGGCGATAAGTAATAATCGCCACCCGTGGATACCTGGAGTCCCTCCCCTAGAATCAGGGGAGAAGGGAGTTTCGGCTCAGGTAACTTCACGTACTCAGTAAAAAGTAGGGATGGAATAAAATCACATGTGATAAATCATATCATCACACCTGTAACTGATTTAAAACCACTGCTACTTAATTATTAGTAGCGCAAGACTCGCGAAAGGTCGAAATCTAAAAAAAAAATTGATTGATTTTAATGCCATTTATTTTTGTCTATGATGGAATTAATATGATTTTAAAGTAGCAATAGTTTCCATTTCTAGTAAAAAACAAAGAGTGAGGCCGTCACTCCCTTCGAACCGGCCCATTTTTGCCGTAGCCTGGCTCTAAACTGACTGAAAATAACCTCCTTCTCTTCTTTCTAGTAAAGGACTCTCAAATTTAAAATACACAAATTACTCAAAAATGTAGACCTTGTTACTCCTGTCCTCTCCCACCCAAACATCTTCCTTACAAATGTATTACAACCACTGAAATTAGCTCGTGCTCCTTTTACCCTAAATATTGTGATTAACACCAAACATTATTTTCACAGTCGATTTCCTTATAAAATAACAGTTTGGATATTCCAATTTTGCCGGCTTGTATTAAAACGTTATTAAAAAAAATTATAAGGAACAAATACTGATTAACAAATAAATATGTGTAAATTTATGACCTAGTGACAAGTTTCTCATTGCTCTCATCCGTATTCCTATTCCTCGCTTAGGTCTTATTCTCACGATGCGCCGTGAAATACATCAAATAAAAATATGTGGCATCACATTTCCTTTGATTGGCAACCCCATTTCTCAGCACGAATGAAACTCTACAGGCGTAATTCTCCCGGTTTCCGTTACACTAGTTTAAAATAGATTTATAAATAAATTCAAATTTAGAATAACAGTAAAAGTACACAGATACAAGTTTTCTGATAAACATAGGTTAAAGACCTTTAACAATACTATTTCTGACACTGTCAATGTATCTAGGTTGAAACGCCAACGCCTTTCCCGGGAGTAATTGATCTAACCTGACTAGGGTTAACGTAGTGCTAACAATAAGTGCTTGATGAAGGAGAGAAGATTATTTTATATTCCTATTCTATGAACTAGGCTGCCTCAGAGTTAAGATTCCTTTGTCTTGTATTTACTACATACGAGTAATATTTTGATAAATAAGTTATTCACCCGACTTTCGTAGTACTCACGTCCTGTAGGACCATTTAACCGGAGTTCAAGACGCATCGATGCATTAAATCATCATTACCACATAATCAAAAAATTATATTGTCACTATCAACAGCCTTTAATAGTCCACTGCTGGACATGGGCCTCCCCTTAGAAAGAAGGTTTGGTTATATTACGCTGGCCAGACGGGTTTAACTATGAATTCAATTTATAATATTCATATATGTATGTATGTATGTATGTATGTATGTATGTATGTATGTGTGTGTGTATGTATTTGTGTGTATTTTAGTAGTCGCCTATGTATAACTAGTTAGCTTTGTAAAGTATAATGAATAAAACCGAGTGTAACATCCTATCGCCTACCACAGCAGTTAATCTGCCACCAGAGTTCCCCACTCTCTGGCAGCCTGCGGCTCCGTTGACGGCTGGTTTCGTCGCCGACGTCCTTTACGCTTGGAATCGGCACTGTCCTGATCCCATTCAGCGGTCTATTTTTGGAGCATTACAGTTTCACAGAAAGAGACCTCTATGGCATAGCCCTCCTTACTCGATTGAACTTCAGCAATGATTCCGGGTGGGGACAGGTCTACTTCGAATTGTTCTACCTGGACTTCGCGTTCAGACACTAACGCGGAGTAGTCTTTCAGCGTGGTTGGGCTAGACAGTAGAGGCGACAAACTTCCTCCCGCGGACTCCCTAGATTAGGCAACAGCCTCTGTAGGGAGCCAGCCACCCTGCGAACTCGGGGGATCATCCGCTTGAAATGGTCCTGGAAGCTCCAGCGGCTTTTCAGGGTGAGGCCGAGGTGTTTAATGTGCCGGCTGACCTCGACCTCTGTTCCCCCACGCTAATAAACGAGCGGGTAGTAATTGCACCTCTGAGTTTCCTGTGGAACCACAAAGGTTCCGTCTTATGAATTGCAATTCTTAGACCCAGACCGCTGATCTTTCGGGCAACTCATACCACTTCTTACTCGGCGAGCTCCGCATAGCAAACGACACTCAATCCTGGGGAACCGACTGTAACCTACCATTCTTTTTCTTTGGTGATTAAGCAACCCTAAGTTTCACTAGTACTTATTACCATTTGGCATTCAATCCGGTCCGTACACTGTAAATGTAGAAGTATAAAGTGAATTATATAGTACCTTGAATAAAAATAAATTATGTAGGAAGGACTAGTTTTCAAAACCAGAATTTTTTGAGTCTAAACATTTACAGTATGTGAGTTAATGTGGTGTATCGAATTATAAACGTTAACTTGTTGCTTATACTTAAAATTAAACTTAAAAAAAAGAATACAATCTCAGAGGAATTCTAAATTTATTACTAGATTTGTAATTGTGTCCTTGCAACATAAAGACAGATGACATATTTTCTGTAAATATTTAACATCCATCCATAATAATGTATATATTAGGATACCATTATATACTCTCGACTTTAACTACTTTTTTTTAACTGTAACAAGACAAGACACCTCTATTACTACTCTTTATTACTAGTCCTACAAACATCTGTCAGAAAGACAGGCCACAGAAACCTCATCTACGAGTATTACTAAACAATAGCGAAGTATTCGCTATTCAAATACCCGATATTAGAATCCTTAGAAACCAAATCGCTTTACGTCACTGTCCGTTATAATGAAAATTTTCACTCAGACGACTAAGCAAGACAAATGACGTACCGACCTAGGTCGAATCTAATTTTATTTGAATGGTTGTCTGTAGCCTTCATAATATTGGTAACCCTTTTTCAACTATTGTATAGAGGTCAGTATTAGAACTACATTCATTTTGGTTGTATGGGCCGATTTACGTAAATATTCTTACGTAAAGAAATAATAATGTAAACTTTCTTTGATGACTACAAGCTTTATGTAACTGCTATGTAAGTACTTCTTTATGTGACAAAATAACTGTAAATTAATAATTTTTGTATGTCGTTTTAACCTATTTTAACTATTGTGTCCGTTTCATGTATGTTTGTGAAGGCCCACGTGACACAGGATATAAATTCCTAATGCAGGCGGTATGTTTAAAAATGTGTAAATAAACTTAATTGCGAAAACTTATTTATTTGTTACGTAATATCAAAGTACTTACTATATAACATAGATTACTGCTTGATATGTTTTCGGAGTCCTGCTTTACAGTAAAAGTACCTAATCAGGGCATTTTTATTTTTTTATTTTAATTTTCTAAATTTACAATAAAATCAAACAAATGACGTGAAAAGGAGCATTTCACTATACACTAGTGCATTGTTTATTGCTTATACTTCAATCAATAATCGTTTCTTTTTAAAATCTATAAACATCACCTTTTGTGTCATTTTTGATAAACTATTGAAAAATAAAAAAAGTCTTCAAAAACATTAAAGTAAACTGGACTCAATCCATGGATTAATAAAAACAAAGATAGTCAGTAATATTTGAAATCCGCTGTTTTTCATGTTTAGTTCAACCTCTTGTAAGTTAATTGTCGTGTCTGTCAACTGTCAGTGGCTTATTGGTTTTGGACAAAGTAACTATTATTTTATCTGTGGTATTAAAAGGATTTGGGTTGGGCACAGTCCCTAAATAATAAAAATATATCAAACACTATTTTGGATGTATCTAATGTTGATATGTTATAGATAATATAACTAAAATATATAGCAAACGATTTCGAAAATGAAGAAATATCCATGTTTGACGGTCAAATTGTGTGTGTGGTATTGAAATGAACTTGAAGATTTAATCCCACTAGTTGTAGAAGTCCTATAAAATCATCGTCGATCCCCAAATAAAAAATAAAAAAAAAAACAATTCTCCATTTTGTTCAAACTAATTTAAAAGTTAAACCATTTTATACATTTGTTTTGGAGATCGACGATGATTTTATAGGACTTCTAAAACTAGTGGGATTAAATCGTCAAGCAAGCAAGTTTTAGACAATTTAAATGCAAATGCCGAGTAAAATACAATTTTCAATCCAAATTCTATCCTTTACATTTGTGAGGGTTCACTTAAAACCTAAGCCTATCAAACAAAAAATAAACTTAATTGTATTCTCTAATTTAATTTTTAAATGAAATTTTATTGCCACAGTAACGTATTGCGTATTTATTTAGTTTATTCTTGAAATAAAAGTAATATCTATTTAGTCTAAAGGTGACAGGATGATGAATATTTGCCATTATTCTTTTTATCTTTACGCTATTTATTTAATCCTTTAACATACTTTATTATTAGATGCCTAAAAATTATAAGAAGATGACGTTATTGTAGGATACAATAACGTCATCTTCTTATTCTAATTTTTAGTAATAAAAAATCTCAGTTATTACCGTTGCAGACTTTTGACATTCCAAATCTCATACGTAAAGCTCACTGATCTCTTTTCTTACATACCTACATACATACATCATACTGTCAAATGTAAAACTACTGTAAACTTAAATAAATTAATGGTCGCAAAATTCTCTGGAAATCAAAAAATCAGGATTTAAATTTGAAAAAATTCTCTCTGTTTGGAAATGAGAATTATTATCATAATTATTAATCTTTGAATAAATATATTAATTAAATATAATATATATTATTAATATATAATATTATACTTTCTTTGTCATGTAGTATATTTAACTGCCAAAAGCAGATTTAAGATACGCTATTTAAACTGTTTAATACCGTAATTTGATGTTTTTTATTTCGTATAATAAAGCGAATGATTTGCTCCTTATGTCTTAAATGAGACTTTCAACTGCTGCGGACGATTCCACGAACTAATGAAAGTTTTTTATTTATAGCCATTTTGACAGGCTGTCTTAACAGGCCTTAGAAATTATATACTATACTCATATACGTGTGCAATACACTGCGATAAGTACATAACGAGCTTTAGTCACCACCTCCTGTTTACTATGATAGGTTTCTAATAAAACAAGAAATTTATACACTTATGAATATATACTCCCGTGTGACCTTTTTTTTTGGTGTGGTAAATCCCTTCGGATCTCCTGTCGGCACCCGGGGTACGTCACCGCAATCGTCTTAATCTTTGAGACCCTAAAGGAAAGAGGGGGAGAAGGGTTTGGTTTCCGATAACCTCACTCACACGGTAAAAAGCGGTGAAAAGAATAATAATAATATTTGGGACATCTGACACACAACGCCATCTAGGTTCAAACTAAGCAGAGATAAATAGATAAAAATAGGTTTCCCATCGTAATGTCATGTTGTAATTTAGTATTGTTTTTTTATAAAGACAACTCTAGCACTAGGAACAAATCCTGTGTTGCGGGGGACTTTACAAACATACATGAAACGGACAAAAAGAACACCCAGAGTCAAAACAACAATTTGTGCATCACACAAAGTGTTGCCCATGTGGGGATCAAACCCAAAACACTCAGCGCAGTAGAAAGCGGCGACGTGACCGCTATAACCACTACACCATCCTTGCAGTCAATTGTGGTTGAAGTGTTTCGTTTCGTTCGTTACTTGGCACTGTCAAAACAGAACATCAAAATAGTATTAAAATTTAGGAATACATAATTATAATTTATCTTAATAAGTATCAATAAAATAAAAGTAGTAATGTAATGACAGCCTCGGTGGTAGCGTATGATCTCGGGTTCGATGCCCTGGTCGGATTAAAAGTTTGTATGATCTGCAAATTTTTGTTTCGGAGTTCGGATGTTTCTAAAGTATTCTATCAGTCAATCTAGCTTTCATAGTACAAGCTGTGCTTAGTATATATACTATAGATTATTATTAATAATATTTCCGCATTAGAAAGGCCTCAAACAACTAAAAATAACAGACTAAGGGTCGCTACATAAGTCATTCAAAAGCTCTTTAACTCCGTCATCGTTTAGGGCAACAAGCCAAAAGCGTCCAGTGGAAGTGTGGTCGACCTTTTATTTAAAAATGAGAATAATACTCGTTTAAAAAGTTACATGCGTATGTCATGTCTTAGTCATGTTTATAACTTGTGTTGTGTATACCAGTCATTAAAAAAATATCGACTATCATTATGTGAGAATTCTGTAAAAGAAAACCTCTTGTAACAAAGTCGTTATGCTGTTAAATGTTGCAATCCTGCCGTAAAGTACTAACAGTGCTTGTTTTTAGTGGTGACATAGTTTTCGGACTATATAAGATCCTGTTATACTGTGTTTATTTTATTCATAACTCAATTTTAATTATTTTGTGAAAGGTTTCGAGTTTTTTCTTTAGAATACTTCTTAGTTTTTCGTATAACCGTACCGTACGTATTATACTGAACATATTTGCCATATGGGTAATAAGTCATTGCCATGTTCAATTTATTCATATTACTAATGACTAGTAGTTCTAACAGAATATAGATTAAACAAAGATCATTATTTGACTGTTGCCAAATTGTATCCTATCACTAAGTAATATGTCTTAGTTAGTGTGATATTATGTATGGTAAACGTCTTAACGTTGACTTATAGCTAGATAGTTATTAATTAGGAACTTAACAAAATAGTTTTGTTGTAATGGGGATTGCGTAAGTGCAAAATAAAAGAAACGATAAAACAATTTAGTTATATAATAGTTTCTTATGAAAAGCGCAAAAATTAAGGCAACATATTTAATGACACCTATGGACATCAACGACTCAAGAGTCACGAGTGTTTTATAGGCCTTTGAATCCCAGCCCCCCCCCCCCCCTTTACAATTTATGGATCACACAAAGTGATATCCTACGTGGGGATCGAACCCACAACACTTAGCGCAGTAGGAAGCGGCAAGGTGACCGCTTAAACCACTACACCATCCGTGCATTATTCTACATATAAATAAATGTTTGGCTTACTAGAAAGTATGTTAATGGCTGATTAAGAAACTTTTTAAGTTAACCAAAAGATGTATTTTATTAATTAATATAAGTGATCTACGTTTATTCTCTCCTGAGAATAAGTACGTAATAAATGTAAATCGTTTCTCTCTAAAAAAAGAACTTGGAAATAAGTCATTACTGAAGTGGATATCATCTAAATGAAAAGTTTTCGACCCCTAAAACCTTAATTTCTTTGTAAGTGGCAACGGAAGGATCTTTCAAAGTTTTTAGATGGAAAAAGTGTTTAGTGAAGCTATAAAACAGACTTTACGATGAAAGTATATACTTTGTTAATTACATAGAGTTACGTTTTTCGTATGGTGTATTATTTTTTGTATGAAGATATTAATAAACTTTATTGTACATCAATTTCAATAACTACACAAAAAACATTTGAGGTTTGTAGTGGTTCAGCTCTATTGCTACAGAGAATGTAAAGATGTCAAAATCATAAAAGGATGAAATTAGAGAGAGCTTATAAGCCAGTTGTATTAAGATGATAAAACAGAACGTCTAACAAAGTAGGATTAAACTTTAAACATACAAACAGATTTAATAATAAGTTTAAAGCTTAATTGAAAAGTTGCTTTGCCTAGAAATGGACAAGCTTTTCGAAAATGGATGTAAATAATCAAAATTATATCTAGTATTACTCTAGATAACTTTGTTTTTTTATGTTAGAGGGGGCAGACGAGCAGACGGGTCACCAGATGGAAAGTGACCATCGCCGCCCATGAACGGCTGCAACTCAGTACTGCAGCTGCGAGTCACAAACGCGTTTCCGGCCTTTTAGGAAGGAGTACGCTCTTTTCTTGAAGGTTTGAAGGTCGTATCGGTCCGGAAATACCGCAGACGAAAACCCGTTCCACAGATTGGTTGTGCGGGGCAAAAATTGTCTCGAAAAGCGCACAGTAGTGGAGCGCCAACTATCCAGGTAATAAGGATGAACATTTTGACGTGTGGAACGATGGCGGAAATTTGCGGCTGATATTAGTCCGAACAATTACATGTACATGCGATAGAGAATGCAGAGTGAAGCTACATCTCTACGTAACGCCAACGAATCGAGCCGATCGCAAATCTTTTGACTATCGATGATTCGAGTCGCTCTTCGTTGGATGCGGTCCAGAGGGAGAAGCTGGTACTGAGGTGCCCCTGCATAGAGATGAGAACAGTATTCCATATGCGGCCCTACTTGCGCCTTATACAGCTCAAGGCGGTGGGCCGGAGTGAAATACTGCCTTGATCTGTTCACCACACCGGGCTTCTTCGAGGCCAATTTGACCTTACCCTCTAAGTGACCCCGAAACTGGACTTCGCTCGATATGTCATGTCATGCCTAGGATTCTGATGCTGGCTGAGGCAGTTAGGGAGGTACTCTCAAACTGAGGTGATACGACAAATAGTATCTTTTTTTGCGGTGAACGCGCAAACCTGTGTCTTTTTTGGGTTAAAATGTTCTACTAAGTAACTCTTTTGTTTGTTTTTTCTGTAACTAATTAGAGAAAAAACAAACAAAAGAGGGCTAATAGAAAAATAAAAATGGCGTGAGGGGCCTATGGATCCCCGGTCGGAACGAAGTAGCACGAAATATCGGAAAAAAAGTATTGTTACACGTTTTTCGGTCTCGCTCAGAGCGTGTAACGCGCGATAAGGAACTTCGTTCCAAAAGGTTAGGTAATGATAAATTTTGTATGTTTTTCTTGCTTCATTTTAAATATATAATTTGCCTTTTTTATACCCAAAAAGTGTGTATATCTTACAGCAGTATATTTCACTGGTACATAAGCCTACAGTTAATCGACATTTATAATAAGATAAGCCTTAGGGCCAAGGGCAATTAAAGCGCATGCTTTACTTCACACAACTAACCTTCGAAGGCTCATATATTAAGTTATCATTTGCTAAAGGATTAAACACGCCAAGGCGACATTTGTTTTTAATATTATTATTAATGTACCTTATTTCCGACCGGAGTGATACCACCGGCTTCATGGAAAACCAGTGTTAATATGATGTAATGTTTCACCGAATAGTGTGCAATTAGAGATATCAATCTCCCCCTTAATTCTCCTAGGGACAGACTCAAAGGGTGCCAATGCACTTTAGTCTCTTGAGTTGGTGTCAATGGTAGACGATATTCACTTGCCATCAGGTGAGTCGTCTGCTCGTTTGACCCATGTAGCTTAACAAACCACCTAGTACACTATCGTCGTGAACTCAATTTCAAGAATACTAGTAGTTTGATCCGTGTGATGACGGAGTAAGAATACCGAGTGTCATCACCCCTATTAATCCCGTGGGTGTCGTAAGAGCCGGTTAAGGGAGCAAACTACGCAAGACAACAGTACTACAATGAGAAATTAAATTTTAAACAAACCCGTGGTATATTAGGCCCAAAACCTCCTGTCTAAGGAGAGGCTTATGTCCAGCAGTGTACTATAAAGGCTGTTGATTTGACTAGTAGATTAAAGAAAAGACAAATTACCTCTAGTTCTAACGTTCCTATAAACTTGTGTATTTATTACTTACCTAAGTATATACAAAAAATTATCTCCACTTAAGTAAGTGTGATTAATTGAGTCAATTATTCATTCTTGTAGTGACAAATCGGCTCATCGCGCTATCGCTCCCTCCGCCATCGCTGAAGTAGAATCGAAATTGAAAATAATACCAAAAATACGACTGTTCAAAAAACTGAAAATCTTTGTTGTTTTTTTTCAAAACGAGATCTCATTTTTGAGATGAGAATTCTCAAATGAGAAGAGAATAAGAATATTAAGAAACCCTTGTACTTTTTTTGTCCATAAACCAAATAGTTCAACTTTATGAAATGTTATCTAATATTCGTATGAGGAAAATCGAAAAGATCAGAAAATACTGTGTAACATATTGAACGTATCTAATGATTGATACTTGACATTCCTTGTAGACTTTTCCGCTATCGTCGACTTGGTAATGGGACAGGTAACTGTCGTAAGTCGTCTAACACTGTCGTTTTTTATGTGGTAAATATGGTTTGAACAATAATACTTACACGTATACAGATATATATTACGTTAGCGGTTACAGCTGACTTGTATAATAATGTGTCAGTATCAAAGTTATCTTTATACAATTATCTTAAAATTTGACTTATTCACGAAGTTGAAAAGAACAATAGTACAGTAAGTATAGTAATAGTAAAAAGTTCTCACAGTTCAAAGAAAGTCTATTTGTAAGGCTGGCTTTTAAATATTTATTTATTTATATTCCAACTAATCTAAGAGGTACCGTTTGACGTTTCATACTTTTTAAGACGAAACAACTTTGTACAGGCGTAACTAACGCAATTTCAATAACTTTTTCCGTAAAATCATGGAGGATTCTCAATGTATAATTCTTACATTTAAATTTAAATCTTTGAAACAAAGACAAATAACAAATTGATACACAATAGATGTTTTTTCTTAAACTTCATTTCAAAGTCACGTAGTTAGGTCCTTTACCGTAGTGTTGCGGCTCTTCAAATTCATTTGAATACGAATAATCGTTAAAATGTACGAAAAATCTAATTTATTAATAAAATATTAAAATGTATTAAAATTCATCTGACATTTAAATCGCAACGAAAACGCAAAATTAAAATTTAAAAGTATGTAAGTTAGAGTAATTTTAAATAAATCTTTGTAGGTAAATGTCGCTAATGTCCAAGTCGAGTGTATACTAAGATTGTTGTTGTTGTTACAAGAAAACCTATGATGTGCCATTATACGGGCCTTTATAGTAACATATATAAATCTGTTAAATTGTAATCGATTAGTAAATACTAAGACATTATATCGAAATCACTTAAGAATCATATATTTTAGTAATCGATTTCTTTGACTCCATCGCTATACTTTAATCTGTCAGAACTGTCAAACAGTACCTCTTAAATTAGATGGACTATAATACCTTGTACAATGTGTACACAGCAGACTTAATAATTAAAGCATACCATACCGATTAGTGTGATGATAAGCGCACCAATTTCACTCATTTCTATATCACCCTAAGGTAATCACACTAATATTATAAAGTCGTAAGTTTGTAAGTGTATGTTTGTTACTTGTCCACGCTCAAACGGCTGCACCAATTTTGATAAAATTTGGTATAAATGGATAAGGTATTTGGATTCCCTGGCTTATTACATATAGTGTTCTATATAGTCTATATAGTAGCTATAAATATAGTGTTCTCGTGGGATGAACAAGGTATTGAAATATATAAATAAACCGCAGGTAACCCCGCGGGTCACAGCTAGTTTTTTATACTTTGCAGTACACCGAAAATTATAGGAAATAAAATAAAGTAATCTCCAAATTAAAAAAAGAACATAAAATTACTGCTAAAATAATTTTATTTTGAATATAATATGACAGTTATTTTAGTTCTGAAATATCCATCCTAAAATTAAAAAAAAAGTTCAGAACAATTAACGACAGCTATCTAATATCGCAAGACATCTGTTTTTACAACAATCTGTTTTTCTAAATTTGAGACACGATATTCCTGAGAACATATCCTTTGAACAACAAGTACGAGAAAGTATTATTCGCGAAAAAATTCCCTTTAGACAAAACCTCTATGAGCAGACACATCAAATAAGTATAAAATATTAATAACTCCACAGTATGCATGATGTACTCGATGAAAATCACATTTATTTTTGATACAATAATTTACCTACCCATTTTTGTTACCAGCTGTCATTGCGAACAAATTAAACAATTTGTAGAAAGGTAGAAATTATGTTTCCCTAAATGATTATGTTTCAATTTGTTGAGATTAAAATTAGCTGTCGTATGCAAAAAAGTCGACTTTGTAGAGATTCCTGATATTCTATGGCTTTCTAATGTAAGGTTTACCAGTACATGTATTATGAATACATACAGTCTAATAATTTTACCTGTAATGTTATAGATGTTAGAACTTTTTGCTTTAATGATTTAACTTAATTTGCTTATATGACTTGTTTTGCCTTGACGGTCACGGTATTTCTTGTTACTGTAGTTGAAATGTTTATACGCTTACACTGCAATGGAAAGACTTAAAAATATAAAGTAATTTGTGTGAGTCTACAGATATATGTTTACTCTACGTTGAAATTCCCTACTGTTCCTGTGTCCGATTGCATCACGTCCCACCCCTCATATCTAGCTTCCCTTGAACGTAATACCGAATGGAAAGGTCTTCCAGCGAGCAGTCGTATAAAGGCGCAGAATTCTATATGTATTTATGTTGTACATATTTTATGTGAATGTGGGGACGGTTTTTCTCCAGGACGTTTATGTCATAAGAAGCACTATAAAAATTGAATGCATAGTGGAATACTGCATAATTTTTTTGGGTTAGCTGTTTATTAGTCCATCAATAGCATGGCATTGAATACCTTATTTCATGGATTATCTGACAAGTACCTACTGCTTATTTAATATAAATAATACTGAATATCACTTCTTATCAGTAACTAGCGAAGAAACATTACCTCGGTACCATCAATATATCACAATTTTCTATTTTTTCATTTTAGTTGAGTCAATTATCAAACAGTATCCTATAATTGTATGTTTATGAATAACATACCTATATGTACTTCCTATTGTGGCGATTTCCACTTTTTTTTTTGACAATATCCGTATAAAAGTTGTCTGTAAGAGATCGCCGTGAGCGATAAGACCGCCTATTGTTATACCGAAATGTATTTAATATCTGTATATATAATACTTCCATGGTGTACAATAAAGAGATAAATAAATAAATAAAATAAAGGAACAGAAACATACCGCAGGGTCATCTAATTAAGACTCACCGATCTCTGAAGTTGATGATGATGACTTCAATAAAACACACAACTTCCTAATCATCAACAGTCGGGCCACGGCCTGCCAGCCAAGATTGACTCGGCTGGTCGGAGGATCCTGCCTTTATGTTGGAAGAACATTGCACCAGCTCCTCCACACTAATTTTACGATATGTTGTATATATAAATATTTATTATTCTTCTGTATACATATTCTTACGTTTCTTTTAAATCGTTCGTTTTGAAATCTGATAAATCTTCCTCATTGTTACACGAAAAAGGTAAGAGTTAAAAATCATTAAAGCAACAGAATCCGAAATAGACACATTAAGCGCTTATAAATAAGAGAAGCGAGCTTTTATTTGTTACTCTGGAATGCTCCGGAAATTGTGGTATTTTCGTAGGTATGCGTAACTCACATGACGCAATAAATATTTTGACGTATAAAATGTTCCACACATTACGCAAAATATGCGATCTTTTGTTTTATAACCGTATTTGTTTAAAACGAATTGTTTGTAGGGACGTGGATATACGCACTGTGGAATTGCAGTATAATTAGAGAAAATTAAATCTTTTCTATTCTAAATTTATTTTATACTCAGATATTAAGACGAGTATAGCAGCCTAGGCGCGATGAGTGTTTTCACAAAGGATGGAATATAAATTGAAATTGCATTTATTTTTCTGTTAATATTATAGGCATCACTATAAAATTATAGCATTTGAACGAAAAAACCGATTAATGGTACATTATCCTACCGCATACTTTCTTTTATTCGATTTATCACGAGTAGACAATGCTTAAGAAAAGATTGACTGGGAGTGATGATTTGATTGATTGACAGTGATGATTGACTATATACGATTGATATATTCTTTCTTCATAATGCTGTCCAATTTGTATTTTTGTATGTTTTTCACTCAGAACTCCGTCATTTATATACTGATTTGGAAAATTTTAAACTATAAACTTTTTATTTGGGGCTCATTCGGTTTTGTCACATTCAATTTAAAAGAAACAACAGCAACCGTAATATTGGTGCTTTTTTAATTTAAAGAATGAAGAAAAATATAAACGGTACTTTATTAAAATTCATCATGATGTTAACGAATTAAAGCAATAGCAGGTTTGTATACATGTAACTCGAACTGGCCATTGCCGAAAAGTCCGAACAGTATAATTTTACTTGCGTTTATATATTTTTATTTAAGTATGACTTATTCAATTTAGCATCAAATCAAATCATTATATGGTGTCATAAATGTATTTTCAATGGTAGACCATATTTGTATTTATTTGTTCCTAAAATAGTAAATCTGTCACTGTAATTTAATCAATAAGTAATATTAAAATCATTAAGAATTATTTGGAAATTATATGTCATCAAATAATTTTTCGTTTCGAGTTTCGAAACAATAGAAGTGAAATAAATATTAAATAAAGTATCACCAAAATTAAATCACCAAACAATGTAAAGAAGTTTACTTATAAATGTACTTATATGTGTACTTATATTAGCAAAACAAACAATTATCAAAAAAAAACATTTTTTTTAATGATAGATCCTCTTTCTCTGAGACATAAAATCGCATGAAGAAAAATAGGTTATCAAAGAAAATAACTGAACTGTAACTTTTGAGTGCAGGTAGCCATCAGGTGACCCGAATGCTTGTTTGCCCTCTTATACCATAAACAAAGGTCTATTATATTTAGATAAATAGAATATGGTACTAATCTACTTATTAGGTGATAGACCTATCATTAAGGTGATAAACCTTATATTCAGGTTAAAGAAAAAGTGATCTAACTATAATTTGTGATACAAATTTACATTAATGTGATGATTCATATTTAGATACTATATTGATTAATTGAAATACTTATATATAAATCTGAACTAAGGTCACAGAAAATATAATCATCTTTATGTTTCTGCGCGGTATCCTAACTCCTTTTCCAAAATAAAGAGTAGCCTAAGTTACTCTTTACAACATTAGCTACTGGTCAGTAATAGGCTCATGGGAAATAGTAAACATACTCTGAAGATTAGACGGAACAAACAAACAGGTAGCTAAAAAAAGGATTTTTGTATCTATACAAATAAATAAAATTTGAGTGTCTGTTTTTAATATTAAAATAACCGCTTTTTACTAAATGTATATGTATGTTTACTCGGTACATATGCCAAAATATCATTTTTTACAATTTTTGTCTGTCTGTCTGTCTGTTTGTTCCGAGTAATCTCTGGAACGTCTGGACCGATTTTGACGGGACTTTCACTGGCAGATAGCTGATGACATAAGGAGTAACTTAGGCTACTTTTTTTAGACTAGTTTCGCCCCACGGCGTTGCCCGCGGTTTTAACAAAAACGCGGGTAACACCGCGGGCCTCAGCTAGTAAGTACTATTTTAGCAAGCAAAATGTAATCTGAGTACCATAATATATATACAAGCTCTGCCTAGTTTGAGAGTATTTATTCAACGTTCGCAACGCTATTCACAATCCTCAAATAGTATTTCGATAATCGTAAGTTCAATTTCAATCAAAAAATAGCAAATAAAGTAATTTAAAAAATGATGATTACCAAAGTTGATAGCGAAATTAATTTTAAAAGGCTTCAAAAACTTTTAAAAGCAAAAGTTTTTAACAAGTTTAGCGTAATTGAATTTTTTTAAGACGGCTAAATTATATGAGTTTCGAGTCTAGGCTCTTAGGCAGAGGGGTCAAACGGTCGCATTATAAATATTAATTTTAATATTGATCAGGCTGTACTCTCTGATAGCAAAATAAGCCATAGTAAAGTACCCTTGCCTTTACATCAGACAATGCCTTGTTTTAATGTGCTTTAAAAACTTTTAATATTATGTTATATTTCTGGTAGATATGGGCGGGCTCGATCGGAGTAATATAATCATTTTTATTAGAGTAACCATGACTCATTGCTTGTTAGTGATACACAAAAATTATCCTATATTGGTAGAGACAATTTGCAATATTTCATTTATGTACTCCGTGAAAGACGGTGCTGCAGTAACCAATTTACCTGCAATCTAACTTCTCTGAAATCATGGCTAGTATGCTGTTAGAGCTAGCCCGCACTTTGCGCATCAAAGATGCACACCGTTTTTGCATAGTAGTGTGAAAGCCGTCCACTAATGCCAATAGGTATAACAGATAATCTCCTGATGTACAGGCGTTCAGGCGGTAGTTACTTTCCTTCGAGTGACCCGTCTGTTTGATTGCCCCCTCTTCCATTTTTTTTTTTTTAATAAAGCAATTCCATTTTAACATGGTGAAAAGTGACACAAAAATTTCTAAAACCTGGTTTATCCCCATCCAACTCTGAGAGGGATACCCAAAGGGCGTCAACGCTCTTGTGTTTCTGAGGTGCAGGTGTCCGTAAGCAGCGGGTTTCACTTTATTGTCATTTTTTTTAATTTTGCCGGTTGGTTTTGAAAGGTGATCGTTTGCATGTAAATTAACTATAAATGTTACGCCAAAGTCTGAAAGTAACAATTACATATGTTTATTTTACAAAATATTAATTATAATAATTCATTTATTGAAGATAATTGTGTACAACAGTCTGAGACCCAATCTCTTGAACTAGGTGAAACACCTGTATCTCGAGAGATAGTTCACCTTCACCTTCTTAGCATTACATTTGAGAATAAACTTAAGTGGTAAAAAACTAGTAAAATAAATTAATTGCAAATGGTATAACATTTTTTTTTCGAACACGTGTGTGAGCATGTGCATGATTGTGTGTTTGTGTGTGTGGGGTGGGGGAGTGAGTGTGTGTGCGTGTAGGTGTGTGTCTGTGTGTGCGTGTGGGTGAATGTAGGTGTGTGTCTGTGTTTGAGGGTATGTATGGGTGTTCGTGAGTGTGGCATGATATGGCATGTCATAACATTAATCTGAGGGATTTTCTGTTATTGTTTTGGGATTAATTGGGGTTTCCACGTATGAAACCACTTCATTAGTGTTATTTTATATTCACCTAGGGTCAATGGATAGAAGCTCAGAGATTTATTTAGACGGTTATAAGGCGGACGCTGTGTACCTAAAAACTTCTACCCGCTAGCGCTGTTCGATGAGATTTGATTTCGCAAATTCTATCTTGCCTACGGTTAGCGGTTGGTCGGTATGAAGTATGTTTATGCTTACGTAGGGTTATTGTGTAAATCTGTTCTCTTGGCTTCTTAAAACTCTATTAAACTATTGTACCGTCAAAAAATGTAAGGTTTTCAAATCACTACTTCATTTCATCTGCCCCAAAAACATTAATAGGTTACATTATCAATATTTCAGGAGATACAAAATTGACCGAACACTGATATTTACGATGTTCGAGGATCTGGGGCAATTCGATCGAAACTAATGCTTTTGGAACGTATCCCTCAATCGCTTAGATAAAGATCGCTTGATAGAACATTCAGTTAATTTGACCATCTCTTAAAATATTTTAACCCTTCAATGAAGAAGAAAGCTCTTCGACCCGTTTTACGGCTAGTAGTAACTAACTTGAGGTACAGCTTTTTTTAAGTTAGTAAAATCTTTTAAACAACAGTTTATCGTAGATATAAAACTGTAGTCACCAATAAACTGGTTATTCTAGCGTTGCGAACAACTATAACTTTTGTACTTACGAAAATATATTACCTCCGGGGATCGAAAAACTACACAAAAAGGAAACGGTGTTCAAGTTTCTATTTTTAAACCAGGTTATGCGATGATTGTTCGTTTTTGTTTTCTGGCATACTAATAATTCAAAAAGTCAATCGGGCGGATGGCGTAGTGGTTTGTCTAATGGAATACTACAACAAAGATCGCGCGTCCGATTCCCGCTCAAGTCAAACATTTGTGTGTATACCATTTATTATTTTATTTGGTCAGGGTGTTTCTATGTAAAAATTGTATTTATATAATTTTCTAGTACCATTAGTACAAGCTAAGCTTCGTTTGGGACTAGATAGGGTTGTATGCATTCGGTATAATTAAAACTCAAACTCTCTTTATTTCATAAAAAATTAAAATTGTTAGAAATCGTCTTTTATGCAGACTCTAAAGTCATAGATCAACACCTATAATAGCAACATCTCTGTTTTGTGAAATAGTAAGCAAATAAATTTAATAAAAATTTAACTTATACAAAATCTATGATATGCCTGTGCCTATCTATAACCGCCCGTTTCCAAGGGGTTGAGCCTTATGAGAAGAAAGGGCAAACAAACTCATGGCCACTCTTCTGCAATTCACAGATAGATACAATTGCATTATTAAATATACCACAAGGTGAGGTGAGAAAGTATGTCCGTTATTAAGGACTAAAACGTAAAAAGACAACGAAGAGAAAACAAGATTAAAAAATTAAAACGAATAAAAGACAAAATGAAGTGAAACATAAAATATATAAAATAATAATAATAATAAACATACTAGCCCACATCACAGTTTTACTTAAGAAATAGCCTGTGCTAATTAATCCGTAGCATTTTTGTCTTCTATGTAATCCACAATTGAGTAATGGGCCCTCTGGCACAATCCACGTTTTATTGCGGATTTAAATTTGTTAACAAAGTCTTGAATATTATTTGGGAGTTTAGTATAAACTCGGACACATTGACCTCGACTTGATTTTTCTTTTGGAGCCTAGATGCGGGTACCACAAGTTTATTTCTATTTCTGTTTTTTGTAGAATGTACATCACTTCTTATCAAAAAGCTGTCTTTGTTTTTATGGACATTTATTACATTTTCATATATATAATGACTTGCCACTGTCATTATCTTTACTTATTTAAATTTCTACCTCAATGAACAACGGTTGCCTAAATTATAAAGTGCTCGAATTGCTCTCTTGAAGTACAAAAATAGTTTGAATGTCAGCAGCATTCCCCCACAGTAGAATATCGTACGACATTATGCTTTGAAAATAACTCAAGTAAACAAGTCGTGCTGTATCAACATCAGTCAACTCTCGAATTTTTTTTCTGCGTATACCGCTGAGCTGAGTTTACTCGATAATTTATCAATATGTGGGCCCCACTGTAGTTTAAAATCTAGTGGTATACACCTGAAAATAAAATATAAAATAATAAAAATATTATATAATTTTTATTATTAATAAAAATTGCAAATTGGGGAAGTTTTCTGTGTCACACATGTTAGTTTTACTTAATCCACTTTATATATGAGACTCTAATCTAAAAGGATAACATAAGAGACAAAAGATATATTTTTGCAGCTGTTATTTACATCATCTGGTTTATTTGGGTTCAACAGAAATACTGCATGCATACACTATGACAGCATCTATTCTCAAAAAAATGAGATATGTTGAAGCTGGCACCCCTTGATACCGGTAGTTCTGGTTTTCTAGGTGCTGGTTGGTCTCATTTAGTTTGTGAAGGGCCGCTTTAGTCTTTGCGTTGCCCAGACGTACTCTATGAATGTGAATCAGAACTTGCTATGATTTGACTTTGGTGGCATGAGGACAGCTCTTTTTTTCCTATTCAGCTTAGTCCTGTTTACTTTAGCTAAATATAATAAATAAATATTTATTAACATTTTACGAAAATCATTTTTCCTGGTAAAGAATTTTGTCACGTTAACTAAGCAGATAAGTTATTTTAATATATGATGAGAAACTTTTTTATTACTACCCTAAATCGAGTTACTCTAGCGTGAGCAGTTTATTGAATCCATTAAACACTTAAGATCAGATAGAATTTCTGATCTAAAGTAAGCAAAATGTAATATTTTATCTTACAAAAAGTTCTGCTGGCGAGCCAAAATTTTAGGTTAATCTTAAGTCTTGAGTTTAGAATACCTTTTATAAATTGCCTTTTAAGCCAGAAGTTACTGTAATTTAAAGAAAACCTTTTGACCTTTTCAGATTATTTTTGAAGAAAATATTTGGCATTTAACGTATAATTACTTCATTCAAATTAGATTTTTTTTTATTAAATTTATTTTATCTATTAATGAAAAATACAATACCATTATTAGAAATGTTGTGAACAAATCATTGTTGTGAACCACACTAAAGTTGTAACTAAGTAGTCACGTTCTGACAACTAGGCTTCAGATGTTTAAATAACTTTCTTTTTTTTAATACTATTGAACATCGAAAACCAATGCAATTTTCAACTTTTCGTTTTAATATATTTGATACTTAGAATATTACTTCCAATTAACAAAATATAGTTTCTCTATCAGTGTAATAAATAAAGATACCACTTTTAGGACGGTATGCTTGCGGTAGGCTCAAGGATAGGTTTTATATTTTATTAACACATACCATAAGAACT
Source organism: Arctia plantaginis (assembly GCA_902825455.1). NCBI lineage: Eukaryota > Metazoa > Arthropoda > Insecta > Lepidoptera > Erebidae > Arctia > Arctia plantaginis. The sequence continues at coordinate 5,974,837 of CADEBD010000857.1, read as the reverse complement.
AATTTGAAGGTACGCAAACCGATGTCGGCGACCAGCGATAATACATTAGAATGAGGAGAGCCTCATGCTAATGTATTATCGCCGAAATTCAAGAGGTTTTGGGTAACCAGAATATACTTAGTGATGTTAAAACTGTCACTTATATTATCATTTATATATTATACATTTACAAGTTAGATGTACCTCTTTTCCGTAACATTGACAATGACAAGACATTATTGTTTGCCGTCTTACTATCTGATCATAATATTACACAAAAATACACACAAAAATATTCCATAATAATTTCTCATTTCCGGTCTTAATAACGTGGTATCAATCGCTCCACCTACTGATAAGGTGTAATCGAAAAATTAGAAAGACAACTCGCTTCATATATAGCCCGAAAATATACGATTTAACCCAAACACAAATACTCTGTCAGGGCCTAACAAAGGGGAAGACAAATTGGGAAATCCTGGCATATCGACGTGTCCTCTATTCAACGTAATTTTTGCCTTGAGTAAAGAATACCTTGAACAATAGATCTATTGTGTTGCCTTAAAACGGATACTTGCAAAAAATTTACATCTGTTGTTATGAAAAATGCTTGCTAAAAAGTTTAACAAATTAAAACACATTGGAGACGATTATCATTAAAAAACATCAGAAGAGTTATTTTCTGTCATAAAGTAATTATTTGTTATGTAATTAAAAAATAACTGCCATAGACGTTTATATGGCTCAATGTTGTTTTATGATAAACTGTATTAAAAACTCGTAGCGATCTACCATATCGTAGCTATCTAAATTATCTACAATCAATTGGTTTGTACTCGTAATTTTTGAATAATATATACAAAAAAAATAGTATTACAGAGTCAACTTTAATTTTTATTTTATTTTTCTCAACATCAACGAATACTTTCAGGAATAACATAAAATTGTCGAAAGCAACAACTAAAAATAAGGCCACCTTTATTCATGTCATCGAGTGGTTAAAATTGAAATTTGATCACACAAATCCCCCGTCAATACAACTAATAGAGTAAGTGCGGTAGAACTAGAGGACTCCAAAGGTTGGGCGATTTCCTTTGTGAACTTTAACTAAGTTAATCGGTAAAGTTACGTCGTTAGCGGTAAGAGACAAATTCATCATGTTTCTCTGGTGACTTGCCGTGTCGTGTAAAATTGTACAATTTACAATATTTAGTTCAATTTTTTTTATGGATATGGTTGCAAACGAGCAAACGGGTCACCTGATGGTAAGCAACTACCGTCGCCCTATGGACACCTGCAACTCAAAAGTCACAAGTGCGTTGCTGCCCTTGGAATCCCTCTCGCTCTAGTCAAAGGGAGGGATTTGGGCTCCAATAACCTCAGTCACTCAGTGAAAAGCAACGAAAGAATTGCTTAACACCGGTTTTCTGTGAGGCCGTGGCATAACTCCGGTCGAGCCGGCCCATTCGTGCCTAAGCATGGCTCTCCCACGGTAAGTTCTTTTTACGATAAATTTTCTTTTTTTATGACACAACCACTAAAAATATTTTCAAGTATGGTATATATTTAATTAACGTTATATATTGAGATCTTAATGGATATTGATTGAGATCTTAATACATATGGTATGAATCATTATTACAATAAAGCAAATTTATCTCAATTAATCCTTACAGAAATTAAACATGACGATCAAATATAATTGTGTGGCCTAGACGACCTCAATCAGACAAAACCTTCGTGATAACAACGAAGGATTACTTAATTAAGGACTTTAATACTTCTGTTTCCATTGAAATGAATCGGTAGTAATTAATATCACAAGGAAATATTAATTAACACGTTTAAATTAATAAAACTGTGTAAGTAGTTTTCATACATTTTATCTGAATGTGAAACTGTGGTCTGTAAATCACTCCTTGCTTATCTGGACCGCTGACATTGATGGATGCGAGCCTAAACAAGCGATCTAAAGCCCGTTTGATCGCGAACGCGACTCTGTACACATTTGCTGTATTTGCTGTTTTCTAAGTACAAGAATTAATTTAATAAATGACATGTTTTTTTGTTTATGTAGGTAATTTAACAACTTGTTTTATCACCACTTTTTTAATGAAAAAAGGTAATTATTAACAATTCTAAATAATAATTATTATTGATGTATAACAAAATGAATACAATTTTAAACATTAATCCCAACACTATACTCGAATGGAAATCACGAGTTACAGAATGACTGCTTAGTTTAACCTACTAAGACACTGAAGACTTAATCGCATCTATTGTATATAATGCAACACACTTGCAAACGCAGGCACCCCTCTCACCCCCCATTCCACATAAGCACACACACACACATATATAAATATACTTTCCAATCCTTGTCGTGATACTCCAAATGCTTAATTTTTTGAATTGTAATGAGGTGTAAAGTAATCGAAAATATGCAGTACTTCCAAACGCTGGGCGTTAGTGACCACGGAATTTGACTAATGCAGTCATAATCGAACACCTTGAAAATAATCATTTCTATTGTCAGTTCAGAATAAAGATTTAATTTATTATTATAAGTAAAGAATTAAGGTAAAATATTAATAATAATTTAAATCTATTAGCTGCGTGTCCATTAGCTCTTAGTGTTTCTTTTTTCCATTTTGAATGAACATTTGTCTGACAAGAAACTATACTTACACACATATAAAAATTGAGACACCCTCTATGAAATTTTGTTTAAATCAAACGAAGTTTTCTTAAGTGGCAGTTCTTATCCTATATGAATGTTTGCTGGCATCCCAAAAAATATGTAATAATTTAATTAGCTATACCCAAATGTTACGTGTTGAATGTTATTCATACATTTTCATGTTCATTTTATTTCACGATGCAATTTCTTGAAGGATATTGGAACATATTACGCTTTGCATTTCAAACTGGAAATGCTCAATTTGTTACAATTTGTATGCTTGTATATCAGTTTGTAGTTTATACTAGTCCATTGAACAAAATACATAAAGTACTGAGACTACAAAAGAACATTTTTGAACATTTGTGAAAAAAAATATTACACTTTTATGCATCTCTTTTATCCCTTAAACTACCTCAACATTTCAAAATGTTTCATTCATTCTGCAGAACAAACGTAGCAGAATTTTCTTTGCATTATTAAATATGTGCGCAAACATTTCAGCCGTATACTAGCTAATTACATCACCAGTATTCAAAACATCCCACTATGTTTTAAAAAGCTATTTTTGTTCCCACACGGCTCGGGAATTTGTCCCTCGGATGTTGAAACAGCGACTAGTAATTTTTTTCTACAAAGTACCTCTTTTTCTCATGGTTGGCCTGGCCAGGCGGGTTGGTATAGGGTTTGTTTCAAGCTTCCCAGGAGCTGGCGGACCTCCGTGCGGCCTGTACACGTGCCCGGAGGTCCTACACACGCAGTCGGCGGCGTCACCGTGGAGACGGTGAGGAGGACCGGCTTCATGAGGAGTACCGACGGGCGCGGAAAACTCTGAAGCTGGCCATTAGCCGCGCCAAAGAAGAAAAAAGACAGGAGATGCTGGAGGGTCTCAATCGTGACCCCTGGGGTCGCCCTTACCGCGCGGTGCGACAAAAGCTCCGCGCGTCGGGCGAGTCTCCGTAAGGGGGGGCCTTACGGAGACTCTCCAGCCCAGCTTCCTGCGAGAAGTGGTTGAGGGCCTTTTCCCACAACGGGCGGAACACACTCCCCCGTCGATGGCCTCCCTGGCCGGAGACGACGGGGAGCACGGGGAGGACAATGTTCCGCCCGTCCGGGAATCGGAGGTAGGGGCGGCTGTTCTACGGATCCGTTCCAAGAACACCGCCCCTGGGCCAGACGGGGTACCGGCCCGAGTGCTGGCCCTGGCCCTCAACCACATGGCAGACCGCCTCGGGGAGGTGTTCGACGCTAGCTTGGCGTCGGGACGCTTCCCTGAGTGCTGGAAGAGCGGGAAGCTGGTCCTATTGAGGAAGCCGGGACGGCCTGCCGATTCGGTCGCGGCCTATAGGCCCATCGTGCTGCTGGACGAGGCGGGCAAATTGTTTGAGAGGGTTCTTTCTGCCCGCATCGTCCGGCACCTCTGCGAGGTGGGCCCCGATCTGTCGGACGCCCAATTTGGTTTTCGGGCGGGGCGTTCGACGGTCGACGCCGTGTTGCGCCTGAGGGCCGTGACCGAAGAGGCCGTGAGCTGTGGCGGCGTGCTGTTGGCGGTGTCATTGGACATCGCCAACGCATTCAATAGTCTGCCATTCAGCTGCATCAGGGAAGCACTCCACTATCATGGGGTGCCAAAGTACCTGAGGCGGCTGGTGGCAGACTATTTAGAGGAGCGTACCGTCGTGTACGAGGACCGAGAAGGTAATCTGAGGTGTCGGCCCATGTCGTGCGGTGTTCCACAGGGGTCTGTTCTTGGACCCCTCTTGTGGAACATAGGGTACGACTGGGCCCTTCGCGCCGATTTCCCCCCCGGGCTGGGTGTAATCTGTTACGCAGACGATACCCTGGTGACAGCCCGGGGGGCAAACTTCCAAGAGGCGGCGCGCCTGGCCACAGGGGGAGTCTCCCTGGTGGTCGGGCGCATTGAGGCGCTGGGCTTACGGGTGGCCCTAGATAAGACGGAGGCCCTGTTATTCCATGGGCCCCGTCGTGGTCCACCCCCTGGCGCCTCCATCGTGGTCAACTCGGTCCTCGTACCGGTTCGGGCCCAGATGAAATATCTGGGCCTGATCCTCGTCGGGAGGTGGCTCTTAGACGAGCACTTCCGACAGCTTGCTCCAAAGCTGGTCGGCGCTGCGTCTGCCCTAGGGCGACTCTTGCCCAATATGGGTGGACCCAGCGTCGCGACAAGACGGCTGTACACGGGGGTTGTCCGGTCAATGGCACTGTACGGTGCACCGGTGTGGGCGGCGGCTCTGACCGCCCAGAATAGGGTACGCCTCTGGCGCCCTCAGAGGGTAATGGCGGTCAGAGCCATACGCGGTTACCGCACCGTTTCGACGGAGGTGGCATGCGCATTGGCCGGAACTCCCCTGTGGGATTTGGAGGCGGAAGTGCTCGCCGAAGTTTATCGGCGAGTGGCTGACTTCCGGGCGGAGAGCGGATTTCGCCCTCCGCCCGAGGATGTGCGCGAGTGGCGCGAAGCCGCTCGCCGAGCCACGATGGCTCGTTGGTCGTTCCGGCTGGAGACTCCACGCGCTGGCTTCGCCGCCGTGGAGGCTCTCCAGCCGGTCATCGCCGAGTGGGCAGGGCGGCAGCACGGGACCCTTTCCTTCCGGCTGACGCAGGTGCTTTCCGGGCATGGTTGCTTCGGAAAGTACCTGCACACGGTCGCTAGGAGGGAACTGAGTCCCGCCTGCCACCACTGCGACTGCAGTGAGGACTCGGCCCAGCACACGCTGGCGGTCTGCCCCGCATGGGCGGCGCAGCGCCGGGCCCTCACTGCAGTCATCGCAGTGGATCTCTCGCTACCGGCCGTAGTACGCTCCATGGCCGGTAGCGACAGTTGTTTTACCGCGGTCGCAACCTTCTGCGAGGTAGTAATCTCGCGGAAGGAGGCGGCGGAGAGGGCCCGGGAGGACGACCTCCACTCGGACCCGATCCGCCGCCGGCGAACCGGGCGGCGGAGGCCCGCCTACCACAGCCTCATGCCGCCCTGAGTGTGGCCGCGGGTGGACGGGGTGGGTTTCCCCTCCACCCGCATTAGTTGGCCAGCCGCGAGGGGGCGGCGTCCGCGTGTGCCGGACGTCGCCTATAAAGAGAGGAAAACATTGAGACGGAGCCCGCACCAGGAGCGGGCTGGCGCTAGGAGGGGTCCGGATGTCTTAACAACAGCTGTTCCCGGATCCCTCCTGTTACAGGCGCAGAGTGGCACACCGTGTGGTTTTAGTCGGTCCGAGTCCGACACACCACCCCGCCGCAAACCCCGGAGGGGTGACGGTCCGAGGGGATTTCCACACGTTAAAAAAAAAAAAAAAAAAAAAGGGTTTGTTTCAAGCTGGGTGCTAGGCTAGAAAACCTCCCCGTGGTGCACCCTGGAAACGCTGGCGATGGTACTGTTTCCTCCTTGTCCACTTGGAGGAGAGGATTATCGCCAGCGGCTAATATTCTAGCAGAAGAGGAAGCCGCTCATCGGCTCTCGGGCAAGGCCTGGTCCAGCAGGGTGGGCGTGTCTGCCGATTGCCCTGCTGGCTCTTCGCTCTTCGGAGCATGGAGGAGGAAACCTCGGTAAAAAACCGGATGGCGGGGCCCTGTAGGGGCCACAGTTTTCTCCGCTGACAGCGGTGGAGAAAGGAGGACGGGCTCGGCATGTACTGACACTACCACCGAGCAGGCAGGGGGACGTAGTCTCCCTGTCAACCGTCGGCATATCGTAATCCCGAGAAAAGCGCTGTGGTTAAGTCTCGCGGCTCTGAGCGGGGGCGAGGGTCTTGGCTTAACCGCCCGGACCGCGAGGAAGATAACCTCTCTAAAAAATTCCCCGAATCCCGTGTTCTGGTGCGTGGCCAGGGGATGCATGGCTGATGGGAAGTTCAGTCTCGAGCGCACTCCAAGCCGAGGTACCTGCGGACCCCTCGGTTGGGTTAAAAACTTACGCTTGCCCGGGTAATGGGGGATCTCTGCCCGGGTGGACCTTTAGTTCTCCCCCACTCGTGGGATTTATTATGGATAAAATTCAAAACTCAAACCAAAAGAAAACGATCGGAAATAACCAACAACAGAAGGCAAGTCCAACGGAAACGAAAAAAACGAAGGGAAGGAAGGAGAAGCAGAACAGTGGAGTGGATGGGTCGTCCACTGTGGGTGAGGTGGCGTCGGGAACGCCTATCTCGGTGGGGCTCCCAGAAGTCAGTCTGACGCTGGTCTCTGGGAGCCGAAGAGCATCAGATCGGCTGCGTTCCGGATCCGCCGTTTCCTCTGATGGCGCGGAGGCCATGGAGGCGGAGCGAAGCGACAGCCGGAAACGCGGACGCTCCAGGGACGAGGAAACCGACACGTCCCAGGAGATGATGCCACCAAAGGTGGCAAGCAGCCGCCGAGGGAGGGCACGCAAACCGGCCTCGGTCTCAACCCCGTCAGGCTCCGCGTTCTCAAACGCGGAGTCCTACAGAAATGTACGAGTGGACGGCGAGGCCGTAGCGGAGGAGGAGATCGCGGATCTCCTGCTCAAGGTTCGGGAGCCGGTGGGGGGAAATGCCCCCCAGGCTCCCGTGTCCGTGCAGGAGAGGGCGAAAGCGGCGGTGGCCGTCATCCACAAGGTGGCCACCAAGTCCGTTAACCTTAAGGGCTCGTTTGTGAGGGCCCTTAAGGACTCCTCCTCCGCTTTGTCGGAGGTCGTGGAGGGCCTAGTGGGCGATGTGTCTCGCCTGCAGTTGGCCAACGAGAGGCTGACGGAGCGAGTGAACGAGCTGAGCGCTCAGTTCGCCCGCTTCCAGGCGAACCTCCCCGAGCGGGAAGCCCCGTCCGCGTCCCAGCCTGCCCCTACCACCAACTCAGGGGCATTTGACTCCCAACTGCGTGAAATCCTCATCGCAGTTGGGAATATGCTGGACGGACGCCTGGCTGGCCTGGAGGCGAGACTGCCCCCTGCGCCGGTTGTGCGCCCCCCGCTCGCGTCGGCACAGCGGCCTAAGGCCGCCGCTCCGACCGCGCTCCCCGTGGTGGGAGGCCGCGTCTCTTACGCGGCGGCGGCGTCTGCCCCGACCCCATCGGCTCCCCAAAACCCCAGGAGGGGGGCCAAGGCACCGGCCCAGGCGCCGGCCAAGGCACCGTCCCAGGCGCCGGCCAAGGCACCGTCCCAGGCGCCGGCCAAGGCGCAGGCCAAAGTGCCGGCCAAGACGGGGCCTAAAACGGCGCCGAGGAGCGGAGTGGCATTCCCTCCGCTCCCCACTCCAACACCCCTGCCGGGCCCCTCCGCACCTGCCCCCTCCAACGAAGGTTGGCAGGAGGCGAGGGGCTCCAAGAAGTCCCGAAGGCGGGCCAGAAGGGCTGCCCAAAAGGCAGCCAAAGCCCAGCCTTCGCCACCGGTGGCAACGGCCTCTGCAAAGAGGTCGCGGAAGCTGCAGCCGCCCAAAACCGCGGCTGTAGTGGTGACCGTTTCCCCGGAGGCGGCTGACGGCGGGCTGTCCTACGCGGCCGTTTTTAAAAAGGCCCGGGACAGCCTCGCCAACGATTTTGGGACGGTGGGGGTCAAGATGCGCCTTGCCCAAACGGGAGCTCGAGTTCTCGAGTTCCCAGGGGCTGAAGGCGCTAAGACGGCGGACACTTTTGCTGAGAGGCTGCGGGGTTTATTCGCGACCACAGATGGTGTCAAGATCGCCAGGCCTACCAAGTGCGCGGAGCTGCGCATCTCGGGCCTGGACGACTCTGTGACGGCCGAAGATGTCCGCGCTGTAATCCGGGAGAAGACGGGGTGCAGCGCGGACAACGTCAGGGTTGGCACCATCCGCCCCGGTCCAGGAGGGCTTGGCGCCGTGTGGGTCAGCTGTCCCGTAGCGTCGGAAAAAGTATTGGCCGACGCCGGCAGGCTGCTCATCGGTTTCGTGAGCGCCAGGATCACAGTCCTGGCGGCGAGACCGATGAGGTGTTTTAAATGCCTGGCCACGGGACACACGCGCGTCAAGTGCGATAGCTGTTTTGACTGCGGCGGACTGTGTTTCCGCTGCGGTCAACCGGGGCATAAGGCGGCAGAATGCTCTGCCGCCCCTCACTGCCCAGCGTGTTCCTCATTTCCTTCCGGCTGACGCAGGTGCTTTCCGGGCACGGTTGCTTCGGAAACTACCTGTACTCGGTCGCTAGGAGGGAATCGAGTCCCGCCTGCCACCACTGCGACTGCAGTGAGGATTCGGCCCAACACACGCAGGCGGTTTGCCCCGCATGGGCGACGCAGCGCCGAGCCCTCACTGCAGTCACCGGAGCAGATCTCTCGCTACCGGCCGTAATTCGCTCCATAGCCGGTAGCGACAGTTGTTTTACCGCGGTCGCAACCTTCTGCGAGGAGGTAATCTCGCAGGAGGAGGCGGCGGAGAAGGCCTGGGAGGACGACCTCCACTCGGACCTGATCCGCCGCCGGCGAACCGGACGGATCGAATCAGGTGGCGGATGTGGCCGCGGGTGAACGGGATGGGTTCTCCCCTGCCGGACGTCGCCTAAAGAGAGGGTCCACTGAGACAGAGCCCGCATCAGGAGCGGGCCGGCGCTGGGAGGGGTCCAGAAGGCGATAACTACCTGGACCCCTCCTAAACTGGAAGCGCAAGGAGGGCACACCTTGTGGTTTTAGTGGGTTCGAGTCCGACACACCGCCCCGCCGAACGAGAGCCCCGGCGGGCTGACGGTCCGAGGGGATTTCCACACGTAAGAAAAAAAAAAAAAAAAATGGTTTGTTTCAAGCTTTCCTTTGCAGTTCTGTTGGCCTGTTTGAATATACTTAATACTAAAACAATATGAAAGGGTTTTGTATTTTAGTAATTTTTAAAGTAGTGACTATACAGAATACAATTGATATGATATTATTGTTCATAATACAGTGTATCTAAATACCATGTAAATATATCCCGATCTAAAAAGCAAATGGCTGTGTAGAAGAGCAATTTAGCAACGTCGAATGAAATCGTTTACATCCTGACAGATCAATGACCTTAATCATGTCACATGTTGAATGTTGAAAATGGCAATGTTGTCGAGTATACGTAGAATTACTTTACTTTTGATAGAATTATCAATTATATGGATGACTTTATATGTTCATGTTTAATTTTTACAAGTGTACACGCGTGTAAAGTAGATGCACACGCACTGTGTAGGGTTCTATTGTTCATTACTTCATTTTATATAAGTACCAACTTCATCCAAGTACGGATTCTGCATCTTGTACTAAGCTTTCTAAGAAGGCACGCTTCTGTAGTTGGGTGACTATAACTTTAAAGGCAACAGAGCTAATTAAGTAGCCAGGGTTAGTTTAGTTAGTTAACTTTTGATTCTGAATTCGTTGTGTGTACTCTCATCATGCAAATTTCTAGATTATATAAGCAACAGTTTAGGTTGTTAAGAGAGAGGTGATGGCAGTAACTGGTGACTCTACAGATACCTACTTCTGATACAAACAGTCTCTAAACCTCTTTAATAAACTTCCGGCTAATGGTCGAACAGATGGATGGAGATTTAGAAGCTATAAGGGATTCTTGTTTGAACTACGGCACACTAAAAGATAATCTTAAACAATTGGTAAATTATTTACTGATATAAATAGTATTTAACATTGATTGAACTAAATTATTTATATTCTTTTGTGAATTTAAATATTATTTCTTTTTTCTTTAATTTCGTGCTTTGTACCATCTAAAAACGATATGAGGTAATAGTGAAACCGTGTATAACCTATTAAAAAAGATGAATTGACATTAAAAACGAATGTCGAAGTAACTACCATATAAAATTACAATAATATGGAAGTTAAAGCAAGTACGTAAGTATTGTTATCTGTTGACTAGCGACTAGGCTATCACACGCTTGTTATCGGAAGCTGAAACGTTAATCTAAAGTTACTGCACTGATAATAGAAAAACAGATTATTTGATTGTCTCGTAAGAACTATAATCTGTTGTGTTTATCTGTAATCAGAAAATAGGAAATAACAGATTTAGATTTGGTTTAGAAAAGGCAGTTTCGCTGTTCTACAAAGGACTGCGTGTTATGTTAGACATAATTAGAAGAAAAGGGGGATGAGAATTTCAACAAGATATTTATATTTCAGACGTCTCTTTTGTAGCCACACAGACAGTTACTATAATCCTTTTCATCATTTAGCAAGATAAGCATCCCTATTAAAGAACGGAATATCATTATGTACAGAGTTCATTCATACGAGACCAATTTGTATTGGCATGACAGTGACAGTCGATTGACGATAACTTACTACCTCAAATGCAAGTACGACATAGAGCAAACATTGCGTACTTAAGCTTTGAAGGTCACCCGGTATATTTTATTAGAAAAAGCGAGCAAGCATTTCACCGATATCGGTTATTTAAATTGTGAGGTTTTCGAAAACAAATTAAGTATTGGAAAGTCGTCTGGGGTCCAGACGTAACAAGGTCGTAACCTAAAATAATCGAAAGCGAACTCAATCAGGTTTTTAGTGTAGTAGTTTGCCCTTTTACCCTCAACATACATATTAATATTACGTAGTAAACATATAGCATCACTGTTATATGTGAAATTGATCATATCATGTAGTACTAAATCTTAAATAGTTTATTGATCATATAGGCAGAGAGGACAACAAGAAAATCCTATTATATCCTATTTGAATATAGGATATTCGTTCGGTACATTATCATGTACCTAAGCTAACTGTTATGCCTGTTATGATATGTTTAATAGACACACTTACAGTGTAGGTACAAGTATGTTTATGATTTACATAAATGTGTAGAGTGAGTTACAACCTCCATGTTATTCACTTTTTATGCAAAACAACCGATGAGAGACGTGTTCTGTGCGTCTTAGTGCGAAACTCTTTTATAATTTAAAGTATGATATTTTGTTCTTTTCGGAATTATTGAAAGGTATCAGATACTGGATATTGCAGAATAGATTTTTATAAAAGGCTTTTAACAACATAGTTTATTTCAATTAAATTGGTTAAATGTAGGTATATATGACATGGTAAACTAAGTTAATTAAACAATAAATGCTTTTAAGATATTTTAGTATTCTCTCATTTGAATTTAAAATTTAAATTATTCTCAGAAAGTTCTTTTTTTTTTACGTGGGGAAACCCCCTCGGGCCGTCACCCCACCGGGGTTTGCCGCGGGGCGGTGTGTCGGACCGACCGATCGGACCGACTATAACCACACGGTTTCACAAACAAAAACATTATTAGGTACTAAACGCTTTTATTAAGGCATCCGGACCCCTCGAGGCTGGCTGTTATGGCGGGTGGAGGGGAAAAAGCGTGCCGTCCCGTCCCCCCGCGGCCATACTCAGCGCGGCATGAGGCGGTGGTAAGCGCGCCTCCGCCGCCCGGTTCACCGGCAACGAATTGGGTCCGAGTGGAGGTTGTCCTCCCGCCGCCTCCAACTGCGTGGCCGGTATGACGGACGGTGGCGAGAGATCCCCCTCGATGACTGTAATGAGAACCCAGCGCTGTTACGCCCAAGCCGTGCCAATTGCCAGCGTGTGCTGAGCCGAGTCCTCACTGCAATCGCAGTGGTGACAAGCGGGACTCAATGCCCGCCTAGCCACCGAGGTACTTCCCGAAACAGCCGTGCCCGGAAAGGACCTGCGTCAGCTGGAAGGAAAGGGTCCCGTGCTACTGCCCTGCCCACTCGACGATTATTCCAAACCGTCCGGCCAGCGTGGTATCGTAGACCAAAAATTCTTTTCTAAGGAGAGGCCTATGTACAACAGTGGACTATTAAAGGCTGTTGATGTGATGTGAATTATATACTTTATGTTATAAATGGCATACATATCAACCGACATATCAACAGACACAAGTGCGTTGACGCCTTTAGGTGCCTTCTCCCCAGGTTTAGAAGGGGGGAAGGCATGGGCCACTGATAATCTCACTCACTAGTTGAAAAGTAACAAAAAATGCGCTTTAGGTACACAGATTAAGGCTCATAAGAAACTATCCTTCTTTTTTAATTTTTTCATAATATAGCATACGACTTTGCTTGCTTAGTAATGTGTTATTTAATATAGATAACGTAATTATGATTAATTAAGGTGATATTATAAAATGTTCCAAATTATTTTAAGACTCAAACTTATAATTATAATAATATGGCATAAAATAAATACAGAATTTAAATTACAGCCCAAACAGTACATATAATATTAACGATACCCCTGTGTACTATATATTATTTACAGAAAATAAAATATTTTGTTATACGTTTAAGCGTTAGATGTCCGACCTCACCACAACAGCAATAAAACAAGGCACGAAAAGAAGAACCTTAATTAAGCCGTCCTTTTGTTGAGCGTACTAAAATTAATATAAGGCTTTCTAAAAATGAGCGGTCGGATGAAATATTTACTAAATAATATTTATAATCTAAATATGTCGTTGTTCTTCATATTACTTGTGAAACTGCAAAGTTATCACGACATAAATTCTGCATTTTCTATATCCTGTCAATTTTGCAGAGGGGGAGCTTTCAAATGCGAAGCTTGAATGTATACTTTAAAAAAGACTTTAAAAATCCAAAGTTGAAAACAACTAGTATAAAAATCAGCCAGCAATAAAATTATGATATGAATAACATTAATTCTTATTGTAAGACTTCAATTTGATATTTCTTTGTTCTTCTCGTTTCTTCTACGTTTTCTGTATTGCAACAGATAGTGTAAAAAAGTTGATACAATAAAACCAAGATCAAGATTCAGATAAACTTGTATTTCGTAACTTGGTTTCTCTGAATTTTTGGATCCAAAACAAAGAACTATAGCGAAGAGGGTAATCCATTAGGAAGATGCAATATATCAATATGTCCGGTCACAATAATCCCGGAATGGAATGTTTCTGTTCCAAAGAACGAGGGTGTAAGCTGCGAGAATCATCGTCGATGGGTATTAAAATGAGTTACATGGAGAGTGGAGAATTTGATTCCTCCATCAGTGGTATGGCTAAGATGTCTCTAAACAGCCCTGGATTGGCCTGTAAGCTATTTAAGCAATTGCTTTGGGCATCCTGTCTAAGGTGACCAGAGACGACACAGAATAGAAACGATCACACGAAAGTTAAAGCAATTTCAGGACAGGATTGGCCCTAAGCAATCCTCCCCTGTGGGCATGGCATCAAGTTACCTTAAGCCGGCACTGTCTCTAAATAATCTGGATGGTATTAGATCTTTTATCTGAGATAATGATAATTAAGAAAAAGAACGACATTAAATTCCAAGTCATAAGTGGCTGCGGAAAGCTGACTTGTACCTTTATCGTGATAACTAATTTTTTTTATAAATAAACAAAAAAATTTAACAAAAAAAAACCGACTTCAAAAAACACTATTCCAAAACAAATTAATATGCACTAAAAAGGAAAAAAATAAATGCATATTCTTCTACAACTTAATAATCAACTTACTTTTTCTACTCATCTATATGTAGGTACGATCTATGTGTTAACCGCGCAAGAAGGTAGGTAGGTACCTACCCATTTCAAATCTAATTTAACATATACCTGTGAATAACAAACAACGATCAAAATATTTATTTGAGTTCTCCTAAGTAAAATAAAATGAATATAACGTAGTTACAATTATTGTTATTTTTGCAGTCGGTGTCAGCCAAGTCGGTGTCACCTACACCTTATAAGTGAGAAGTGCTTGTGTCGCACGCGCGAGTTGACGAGTCTTAAAGTATTCTCGTATTATTATTGCTATTTATATCGTAGGAAACACTTCCTTGGCTGACACCGACTCCAAAAATAACAATAATTGTAACTACTTTATATTCATTTTATTTTACTTAGGAGAACTCAAATAAATATTTTGATCGTTGTTTGTTATTCACAGGTATATGTTAAATTAGATTTGAAATGGGTAGGTACCTACCTACCTTCTTGCGCGGTTAACACATAGATCGTACCTACATATAGATGAGTAGAAAAAGTAAGTTGATTATTAAGTTGTAGAAGAATATGCATTTATTTTTTTCCTTTTTAGTGCATATTAATTTGTTTTGGAATAGTGTTTTTTGAAGTCGGTTTTTTTTTGTTAAAAATTTTTGTTTATTTTTTGCTTTTTAGTGAATCTGAAGTACACTTACTAATTTGTCTGAATATGGGTAGACCTAATAAACGTGCTGCTCAAATGAGACAGCGCCGTTTGAATGAAACAAAGGGAGTCAGCAAGAAACGCCTATCTCAACAGAGGCAATCTACCCTGTGATGACGGATTAAGAAAACAGAATGTCACCACCCCTTTTAATCACATGGGTGTCGTAAGAGTCTAAGTGAGGGAGCAAACTACGCAGGACAACAGCACTGCAAAGAGAAGGAAAACTTGAAATAAACCCTAAACCAACGCGTCTGGCCAGCGTGGTATAGTAGGCCAAAACCTCTTTTCTAAGGAGAGGCCTATGTCCAGCAGTAGCTTATTAAAGGCTGTTGATGACGACAATTACTTGACTATAACGACGTTACTGTAGGTGACTCAAATATCCAGATAGCCCATAAAAGATTCAGCCGAGTATCGTTAATTTGCTCCTAAGAATTGAAGAGTTCCGTTACTTTGTCGTGGATCCCATCATCAGAATCTAACCAAACTCTCATCAAAGTACCCTTAAAGTACATCCATTCCAATAAAAAAAGAATTATCGAAATCGGTTTGCGTGAAATTGAGTTATTCGTCTATTTGTCGCGAACATACTAAATGCAAATTTAAGACTTTTTCTCATGGACGCCATTATCAGAACTAAACCAAATTGAAATGGGACCACACGGGAAGCACCAGCTTTCAAATAAAAAAAGAATCATCAAAATCGGTTCACCTAGTCAAAAGTTCTGAGCTAACAAACATAAAAAAAAAAATAAAAAAAAAATACAGTCGAATTGAGAACCTCCTCCTTTTTTTGAAGTCGGTTAAAAAGTAACCCAATGTGTTTAAATAGTCGTTTTTTTTGTTTTGTCTTAACACGTTGATTACTGATTCTATTGAAACATCAAAAGCCAGTGGCCAGGTACAAATCGAAAATAAAGGAAAGCATGATATATCGCGTTCTTTTTAATTGGTTTGTGATGAAAGGATACAATTTACAGTCGGGAGAATGAAAAATAAGAGCAAGATACGTAGCGATTGCACATGTCACACAGTTATTCGGAAATGTACTCGTGAAATTCTTTGTACAGTATATCGCAATATACGTGTACTAATACAATACGAAAATATTAAATTGTCGACACTAGTTTACGTAAAAACATAATTAACACAACTTCGATTATTTTATGTACAGTAAAGTGTTTTACGACTTTTAAATGTAATCGATTCCTGAGATTACTTCTCCAATTATTGTCACGACTGTACCTACATAAAATGTTCATGGCTTTACAAATAGTTGTGGCCCCAATTCTCAACGGTTCAATTTGCGATGGCCATGTTGTGATTGGTTAGTAATTATAAGTTGTTATCTCACTCTCCCTCAAAGGCTGAAATGGGTTTTTACTTAAATTCAATAAATTTAAAACTAGTATTTTTATTTTCAAATGATGAGTTAATAAGTAACGAACGTTTATTAAATTCCTACAGAGTAGTATGAACACCACTTAGGCTCAAAAAATCCGACCAAGACAGTTCCAAGTAAAAAAGAAATATGTATGATTTGTCTCCCTTAGTGCTGGAATCTCTAAAAAAATATGGAGGGTTATTATTAATAAAATTAAGTGTCTTTATACGACCGTATATTTCATTTTTAAGTGTACATTAAAATGTAAACAAGCCTCGGGCAACGATATTTTTTATTTTATTTTAATATAGGAGTCTCTTAACGGTGTTATTATGGAAATTTGTACACTCTACAAGATTATTTACAAAGTGTATTATTCAAACTAACGTTTTTCAATAATTGACATGAATAATTTCAAGTATTGGTTATTGCTGTATGAAAAACAAACACTTTTATTAACACAAATGATTTCAGTACTTCCCAAGAAATCATGATTTACAATAAAGATTACAGTACATCATTAATACGGGCACGCCGTTATTGCGACGGTAAGTCCCGTTATGGAGGATTGGCTCGAGAGGCGTCACGGAACCCTCTCATACCGTCTGCCGCAGGTGATCACTGGGAAAGGATGTTTCGGAGATCACCTGTGTCTGATCCGCAAGGAGCCAACGCCTGAGTACCACCACTGCGATGGCCGGACCGTGTACACGGACCTCACGGGACACATAATGCCCGGGGTGGTTGGAGCAGAGGCGTGACCTCGTGGTGACCATCATATTCGGCGTCCTCTCGTTCGGTAGTATGATTGCCGCCATGGTACGGAGGTCGTGGAACTCCGCCGTCTCCTTCTGCGAGCAAGTTACGCTTGCGAAGGAGCTATCGGACCAGGCCCAGGCCTAGCAGAAGCAGGCTGGGGTGGCGGCTAGACGCGCTGCGAAGCGCGCATGATCTTTTGGGAGCACCAAGGGAACATGGCGGTTTCCACACAGGAGGGGGTCATCTACCCGCCGTAGATGCCCCGAGGTACGTCGGGGTACCAGGGATTTCCTTTATAGGTTTTCCCGGCTACTGGTACCCAAACGGCGTGCGGTTTTTAGTCGGTTAGAGTCCGACATAGCCACCGGCAATTGGTATCCGAAGGGATACCGAAAAAAGTACATCATTAATAATTACATGATATTATGGTTTTTTGTACACTTTAGATAAACGTGGATGAAAAGTTTTGGGCAGTCAATCTGATGTATGGGAGAAAAGTGTATCTGAGAATAGTGAGATAATATTTCAATTTGCAACGTGCTTAGGAAGTTATTACATGTGCTACTTTAGAGATTTAGTTAAATAGATACCTTTAACTATACATTTATTTTACAAAACATCTTCTTGTATCCAATTAATTATTTGTGTAAAATATATTGTGCACAACTTGTACACAGGTGGACTAATGCCCAGGGTATTTTCTATCAGTAAAAATTGGGGTTGTAGATACCAGGTATTAACCTTTAGTCAGCATATTTACGGGTAATGAGCACTTTTAATAAAACTCACAATTAATTGTTTGTACAATGTTGTGTAACAGCATCAAGCACTTTATTTAAAAGATAAAAGCATTTTTGTGACATTCATTTGTTTAAAAAAAAATGAAAAAATAAATAAACCACGTCAATGAAAATTTCGAAGGGAAATTCGTTTATGGGCTTCAAAGAAACAAACATGACATGCCATCATCATAAGGCTTTGAACACGCCAAGCTACAAATTTTTCGACTTGGGTGGGTATACACTCTCTAGGCACAGCTGAAAAAAATATTTTTAACTCAAATTAATATTTGTTTTATTTATACAGTCATTCTTTGCTATTTCGTATCATTTGTATTTGTGATCTGAATTTAGACATATTTTGTTCGTCACATCCAATAGTTTTATGAGTATTTATTTCTCTCTGAATAATATTATGAAACATACCACTAAAAGTCTTCTTTTCGAAGATATAAGATACTATTTGAAGAATATATGTACAAATTATAATCCAAAACATACACTACTTTGGACTATAAATGAATGAAGTTAGAAGAATCTTCGTAATACACTGGACAGCAAATAAACCGAGCCACCCGCTACCTAGGCACTCTAATTCGATTTTCTCAAAAACTAAAAAACCTACAATTAACAAAGTTGTACCTACAAAAAGTGATGATACGTTTCATGGTGATTAAAATGAAAGGAAACTCATTGGGTTTAATCAATATTTCAGTGTTTATTAAGGATTTTACAAAGAAGAGTCGTTTTCCAGTCGTGACAATCGTTAGTAATGATAAAGTGAAAAAAAAAATTAAAGCCAAAAACAAAGATAAAATCAAAAAAAAGTTTTTGATCAATATTCCGTATTCCCTCCCCTTGCTCGGATAACTGCCAGCATCCTTGTATTCATCGACCTTACGAGCCTGACGATAAAATCTTGAGGAATTGTATTCCACTCCTCTTCAATTGCGATTCGCAGCTCTGGAAGCCTTGTTGGAGCAGGTACCCGGGCTCGAACCCGACGTTTCAGCTCATCCCATAAGTGTTCTATTGGATTCAAGTCCGGGCTTCGACCTGGCCAGTCCATCGTACGAATGAGGCCGTGCATTATCATGCATCAATTGCATATCCTGTCCGATATATCCTGCGTAAGGTACCACATGGTCTGCGAGGATTTCAGTAATGTAGCGATGAGAAGTCAGTCCACGTGTACGGCCCGTCGGTTCGATGAAAACTAACGCTGTATGTGCTGTTAACGAGATGCCGCCCCAGACCATTACAGATCCTCCTCCATAAGCAACAGTTTCCTCGATGCAACACTGAGAATATCGTTCTCCAGGGCGACGATATACTCTCTGACGTCGATCACTTCCATGTAGACTCACCCTGGTCTCATCAGTGAAGAGTACATTACTCCACTGCTCTAATGTCCAATCCCTATGCTCTCGAGCAAATTCAAGTCGTGCTCGACGGTGTGCTACCGTTAATGCTGGGCCTGTTGCAGCTCTTTTTGGGGTCAGGTTCCGTTCAGCAAGTCTCCTTCTGACGGTATCTGAACTTATGACCACTTGGCGTTCGTCACGCAGACTTTGTTGGACTTGAACTGCGTTGAGGTGGCGATTTCGCAGAACAGTAAGGTGGATATAACGATCATCTGCTGCTGATGTAGCCCTAGGTCTGCCCGTACCTGGACGGCGATCGAATGCTCCAGTCTCTAAGTATCGTCTGTAAACTCGTTGCACCGAAGATCTGCTGATTCGAAGCCTTCGAGCGACTTCACGTTGCGCAATGCCTGCTTGAAGTAATGCTACAGCTTGAGCTGCTTCCTGAGGTGTTGTATCCATTATTAATCGAAAAAAGTAGCAAACACACACGCGTCTGAGCAAACGATGGACAAAAACTAAAGAAATGATAAGAAATATCCGACTACCCTCATTGTAGAGAAAAAGAACGCTAATTTCAAACTCTGGTGAAAACAGAGCAAATCGTTAGCATTGTGTTTGTTGCTTGATTACAATGTGAGTTGACGGTACTTTCGAATTAATTTTTAGTCATTTTAATCATCATGAAACGCACTTTTTGTAGGTATAACTTTGATAGTTGTAAATTTTATACTTTTTGAGAAAATCGAATCAGAGTTCCTAGGTAGCGTGTGGCTCGGTTTATTTGCTGACCAGTGTATTTAAGTTTCAATCAACAATTCATAGTTCGCGAAGTGTAGTTTCGTCCTAAGTTTATTTCTGTTCAGTTACAAAAAGGCTTTCAAAATAATCATTGGGAGCCTATTTTAACTTTTTTACAGCAAAATTAAATAGTAAATTGTTAACTGAATGAGTGAGACGCTTCTTTTGTCCGCTTTTTCTGATGTGGACCAATCACATTTAATAATCAACATTCCAGTATATGTGATTAAGATGTTTCTAGTCATATAAACCATTACATACATAGTTAAAGTCATGAAAACAAATAATTAATATTCCTGACGTTTTATACTACGCGATTGACGAGACAAGTAATCAACAAGATATCTATAACACAATGGTCTCCTGTGTCCCATCCAAATTATTTTGTTATGTAGTAGTGTACAGATGTATATTGCGGGATAGAATTGAATAAATTTATTAATATTATATTACTATTATTAGAAAAATCCTAACAGTAACTATCCCTACAGAAAGTAAATAAAATGCGATTCTTAAACCCTCAATTTTGGGTGTACTCGTATTTCAAAGATCAAGTTAATACACTAGATCCAGCCGTCACTGAAGTACGTAACGTATTTTAAAATTATTTTTACATTTCATAATGGCTATTTCGCTTCTATCGTCTTTACTGTTCATTAGTTTGGGATAAAATTGAGTTACCTGATCAATAAACATGTTATCCTTCCAAGGCTGCAAAACTTCATCAAGTTTATAGCAGAACATTATTTTTGTAAGTTCTAGTTCTAATCTCTCTATTCCAATACATAGATTTTTATACACCTACATGCATAGGTAGGTAGGTAACGTATCTATGTAAGGAGGTCAACAAAAAGAGGCTCCTGCGCCCCCAAGGGCATTAACTTCGTAATCTTTATTAACGAAGGGTACAACCGCTGAGCCATGGGCATTTAATACTTGATCGTCTACTATCAAAATTCTTTATCTATTTAATACGAAACTGTCCCTTCCTGGAATGTAATTTATTGCTTTTAGACACTTCATTTTTCTCGCACAATGAACACATTACTACTGTGTCGTCTCAGCAACTAACTTCATTGCTTACTATAGTCCATTTATTATTATTGATATTTAAAATTATTTTACGTTTTACCATCTGTGGACACAATAAAGATATAATTTTTGACTGCACCATAAAGTTTGGGTTATATTTTTCGAGTATATCTACTCGTATATCTATAAAACCAGAAAATTACAGACTGATTAACTGACTGATCGACCAACGCACAACTAAAACCATTGGGTCTAGAAGCATGAAATTTTGCACAAATGTTCTATAGGTGACGTAGGCCCTACGTTTTCAAACTTACAGTAAATATTCTTTAATAAAAGTCTTGATCCATTGCATCCTCTAGGTCTGATGTCGACTACCATGAGGGCAAAGTCGCGGGCAAAAGCTAGTGTGTTTATGTACATTTTCTTGGCATACACTTTAGCCCGAATGGCCTAATGGGTTTGAGCATGAAAGGTGTCGTTAAATTCGTCTTAACTGTGAGAGTGACACTGGGTGTATCAAAAATTATAAGAATTATATATTTATTTAACTTTATGCACTTTTATACATCGGCGGACTTAGTGCCCAGGGCATTTTCTTCCAGCCAACCTTTGGGTGGAGTAGAAATCTTGTAATGTATAACTTACTAGTGCTACCCATGGACACTTGGAAATCAAAAGTCACAAATTCGTTGCCACCCTTTCACCCCTCTTACCAAAATCAGGATAACAGAAGAGGTTTAGGCTTCAGTAATCTGACACACTCAGTGAAAAGCAATGAGAAAACTGCTTAACACTGGTTTGCTGTGTGGCCGTGGTTTCACTCCGGTCGCGCTTACCCATTTGTGCCGAAGCATGGCTCTCCCGCGCATTCTTGCTGTTGGATTTCTTTAACATAACAAACTTAGTCGAAAACATTTTTTTGATAAATGATAAGTATTACTCCTACTCCTCCTTAAAACATAATATTTTTTACACTAAAATGTTAATTGGTTTAATTAAAAATTAAAGCAATTAACTGTGAATAATATTTCAATCATGATTTATCGAAATATTAATAAAAATATTTATTAATATTTCGATAAATCATGTTATGTTATTCAACATGGAAATTATTCACATTCGTTAAGGTTATTCGCGTTCAAAAATATTCTGTAAAATTTTAAATGCGGTATTCAGTCACAAAGTGAAGCTTTATTTATTGAAAAAAAAAGACAAGAAAAAAGTACAAACTACAAAACAAATATAATTCTTCGGCGTAATATTAATGTTATGTTGAATAAGCAAACGTGTGGTGACTGTTATGCAAATAAATTGAAACAATCACTTCGTATTTCAATTCTTTTTATGTGTTTAAATTTGGTTTTGTATTTTTTTTTAATTTATATTGTAAAGCTTTAGAGTGATTACCTCCTATCGACCAAGTGTAGTGTGAGCGTTAAAATAATAAACATAGACAGTAATTAAAAGACAGTTAGGACATGGTTATAAAAAGTTTGTAACTTTGATCTTGTATTCTGATTGTAAATATAAGATTTGTACAAATTGAATCTTCTATTTGAAAACAGAATGTCTAAGAGAAAAATAAAATTAAATCCTTCTTTTTTTTGGGAACTAAGTTGGCAACATGGTTGTCAGGGCTCCTGAAAGGGAACACGCCGAATTTCGATGTTCCGATTTTCTAAAGTCCGAATTTCATATCACCTGAGAATAATAACGTCTATTATTAAAATTCACAAAATTATATTTTATCGAAAGTCATAAATGCGTGTTGTTTTTTTGCCGATTTTATACCTTCGAAGAATCAAATGTTCGATGGGTTCTCGGTTCGAAAAACGACATTCCGATTTTCAATACTTCGAATAAACTGCTAAAATAAGAATCCTGATTGTGATTCGCATAGTATAATATTCAGTTACGCGTGTACATTCAAAATCTATAAGTAACTGTAAATAATATAAAAACGTCTACTTTGTTATTAATATTTGTGTATTAATATTTTGTTTTCTGTTTTCTTCTTCTCCATATACCTGAGTCGGGTAACATCGACTGTTATTGAATTCTTTGGGTTAGGTTAGGTTAGAACTGTAACCAGCTAAAGAACATATTTTTGTTCGAAAGATATTTGAATTTTTGATGATTCGAATTATCATCAAGTCGGACTTTTTATTCTTCGATCGGTTAACTCGGTTTTTTGAGCATTGTAATTATAAACTTAAGGAATATTTCAATTTTTGAACTATGAAAATAGGATGACTGTTAAATCAGAGTTGTTATATAAGGAATTTTGAACCTTTCGGAATTATGAAAATCGGTATTTTGAAATTCGCATTTGTGACTGACGAAATTAAGTATTTCGTATTTATGTAGTAGTCCCCTCCAGAAAGCTTGTATGTACTCCTCAACAACAATACAGGGATTTAAGTAAATAGAGAAATGGAAAAAAATCTCTCTTTCTTACAAAATATGTTTTGTAAGACAGAAACATACACGGAAATCATCTCATCTTATCTGTTTCAACTCCACAAACATCAATTACTAAAAGTAGTTATCAAAATGGGAGTTTATAAAGGTTGTAACAAAAGGTATGTCTTGAAATAAGAAACATTGAGCGTGAGAGCAAAAAAAAACGGTCTCTTGACATTAAAAGTTGTTATGGAATATTTTCATTTATTTTTCGACTTATACCACAGTTACTAAGAATACATTTTAGTATTAAGCTTACAATCTTCAAAAAGGATATAATATAGTAACAGCAACAATTTGAAACTTTTAATACTTGACTTTACAAAGTGCAATATAAAATACCTTTATTCTAGTAGGAAAACAGTATCTTAACGTTGGCAGCAGGTGGCGCGTGATCCCCAGACCTGGTCTCCTATCACCCGTAAAGCGCATTATCCATTCTAAAACTACAAAGTACGTGACTAGGACAATGTAGTACATCTAGTTTTTATGACAATGTAGTACATGTGTATTGCGAAAAGTAGATTTTATTAAATTGCAAGTTTAAAATGTTCTCCCTCTCTTTTTTATCCATTATTATACTTATTTAGGTATGTAATACCTATATTTGGAAACATTAACTATGATCACAAATAAAAGATATAATGTCATATCTATGGCCTTTGTTTAATAAAATTACTAGAGACACCTCTCACACGGTCTTCTGATCATGACAACAAATAGGTACATAGAATACTTATATTATAAATGTGAAAGTCAGTTTATTTGTTACGTTTTCACTCCTAAACCACTGAACCGATTTTAAAATTTTTTTTACCAATGGAAAGCTACATTATCAGCAAGTAACATAGGCTTCTTTTTAGTATGATAACCAACATACACGCAGGCGGAGCCGCGGGAAAAAGCTAGTATTAGAAATAAATTAGACCCAGGCATAGAACAAATCATCGTGATCATTAATCATACGATTATTCATCTCGAGTAGGAAAACACCAAAACCTCTTGGGTCATCATTCAGGAACACTTTCCATTGGACCAACTTGCTATACGATTTTTTTTTAGTATGTATCGACACTTGAGTTTTAAGAAAAAAAAAGTCGGTTTTTTGTTCTGATTTAATTTTATGAAGAAAGTACGAACTTCGAACTCTGGGCATCTACAAGTTAATATTACACAACAAGTTAATATAGATGGTTATGTTCCATATCAAAGCAATGATGTTTATTTTATTTTGTTTCATAGAACGTAATATGTATTACACAAGAGTTTATCAGGATGTATTAAAAGTGATTGGATAATAAAAAGCGAAGTCAGAAATATAATTTATTAACGAAATGCTTCTATCTATTCGACTATCCATATAATTTTGGCTTCGATTCCAGACATTGTTTTGGATATCATCCAACAAATGTTTGTTTCACTGTTTCCACTCCGATACTTCAGGTTATTACATATAAAATCATTATAAAACTGTTGTACTTAATAAAACTCCTTCTCTGTTTCAGCTGTGTCAAGTACTGCAAATAAAATTAAATATTATTATGAATTAATAATAATAATTATTATTATTTTTTAAAATTTGTAACGTTTTGTCTGGAAAGCTGTTATAAAAGTAAAGGCAGACCCCCAAAGTGTTTTTCGGCTATCGACTATTAAAATATTAGAAAAAACCAGGAATATTGATATAAATACCACTTAAGGAAGTTTTTATAGAGATACAAAGAAGATATGTTTTACAGCTTGTCTTAAAAGTCAGTTATTAAAACCTACCAGGTCCCTTTTATTTAAATGTCTTAATGCCAACAGTGCAAACTTCTTGTGTTATTTTTTTTTGTCTTTGATCTGTAATTTTTATACTTACTTAGAATCACCTATGTGAGCCAAGTTCACCTAAAGATTGGTACACTTTAAGTAAACTTTTACTTTTAAACCTATGCAGTTCCGCTTAATCTTCTTTGCAAAAATTCAACCTCGCACTAAAAATAATTCCTGCGTTACATGTGACTAAACAACGGGTACAAAGTACACCCACACTCAGGGTACCTTTTTTCAAATCTGTCTCGTATATGATTCTAAATCCTAACCTCGGCGTTGTGGAAAAGTGATCACCTATACCGTTAAACCATTCGTACCGTCAACTTTAGGTCGATAATATTAAGCTTGCATAATAGTTTAGAGCTGAACCCCGCTCAGATTACCGCTTATAGTTGTATACCTGCTCTAAATTAGAGGAAACCTCAATAAATCGAAGTCGTGGTAAACATGAGAAGCAACAGAATTTGAAAGAAAATGCGGAACTGAAAATAAACCGATTTTAACAATAATCGAGAAACAGTATTCGGGACTGTCATAAATTTTAACTACATGTTGTAGATGTGCGGGAAATGCACAATCATCGCCAAGGCGTACACTGAATACAAAACATATTTATATTTTTATCCAATTTTCCAGAGCTGCTCAAGCATTTTAAAATTTCTTAACCATTATGCTACTGTTATAGTACCAACTAATTTTGTATATCGAGCTGAATAAGGTAAAATACAATATAATTTATTTCAGGATACGTGACTTTTTTCAATATTTTTATTCTACTACAACAATTTGTTTGTATTTCGAAGTCAACTGTAAACGTTTTTCGTTGGTTAAAATGAATTTGAAATATTAATACTCGTATACTCGCACTGAAATTGGTGAATTCTTATGTTGTATAACATTTTTATATTATATTTAATAATATATTTTACCAAGAAATGTTTTAGCCTCCAGAATTTACTGTATAAAATTCTATTTATATATTTTAAAATAATGATCCAATGTTTATAAAGTTTACTTTATATATTTTTAACAACCAGAGATTTTAATTCTTTGGTTTGGTATTTGTTTAAGTTTGGTTTTTATTCTAATGTTGGTACGAGTATTTAAAAGAAAAGCATATTTTAATCGACTAAAAAATACTACGATTAGTATCTGCTATCGAAAGTTTTCTAATATAAAAAGTAGTTATTTATATTATAAAGATGTAATAAATCTATGACATTGTTACGCTGATCAAATACTTTCAATATAGTACTAGTACCAGTACAAAGCACTCAGTATGAACACGTTTAGAATATAGGAAATTGTCGACCTCTCAAGTCAATGTCCGTAAGTGGGAGACATAAAATCTTCGCCATGAAGCCGTAAAGAGGCAATTTCTTGTCTACAAGAGCATCAGAGCTCTATGGCTCTATAGTGATACGTGATCGGAATCTGTGCAGTTTGTCGTGATATTGGTAAAAAGGTTTAACGAACGAGAATTGGGTACCTGGCAGATTTTAGGGTAGTATAGTACGCAAAACGCTTCGAATGCTCACGTCTTTGTGTGAAGTAAACGGGATTTTATTAGACACCAAACTTTATTGATATGTTGTGACACACAACTCATGTATAGCGCGGTTATAAAAAAATGATAGTGTGTGTTTATTTTGCATGGAAAATGTAACCTAGTTCTATGAAGTTATAGGATTTTGAAAAAAAAAGTGACTTCGATCGATCTCGAGACATAACGATTCGAGACTACTTTACGATTTTGTGATACTTTAATATGTTCGAAATCTATATCAGAAATACAAAAAAGGTACCATACTGATAACATAGTAAACCTCCTTTCTAAGAAGAGGCCTATGCTATGCAGTGGACTGTTAAATGCTGTTGATGATGATTATGATGATGATAACACAGTATTTTGTGTTGTAGATAGAATTTAATTTTGGTTAAGGCGGCGGTGGATTCAGGTTAGGTGGTAGTAAAAATATGTGAATATCTGCGTTCCTATGTTAGTCAGTATAGTAACACTGACTAGTAAATTTAACTTCTTGGATGTCTATTGAGATGATGATGATTAATAGGCTTTAGAAAAACAAGAGGTTGTCTGTTCAGTTGATTTTTAAATTTATGTACGGGAATTCAACTCTATATTTACATTTATTTGGTTGTAGTTGAGGTTGGTCTCATTTAAACTTTAAAAATATTTCTATATTGGTCTTATTTATTTTTTTATTTGTTTGGTCTTAAGGGATATTATGACTTATTCTCGTAGTAATTGTCATGGCTTAAATATTTATAGTAATGCATAAATACTTATTTTAGTAATTAGTTTTACACACATTTTTTAACATTTTTCAATTTTTTTTCAATATTGCCCATGTCTAAACTGTTTTTGAACCTAAACTTTTGATACTCTGAAAATTATAATCATATTATCTAAATGAAAACGTGGCCCTTAATTAATCTAGATATGTAAGGTCGCCCTTCAGGGTTAATATATCACAAACAAAATATTAGACAAATGCATGGCATTTATTTTGTTCATCTTTTCATAATTTATTACAAACCATCATAATACGTGAGGAGAAAGATAATTTCCCATCGTACTGGCAATCATTGGTCGACGTCCGTACGACAAGGCTACACCAGAATTTTTTTTCTACATAAATGCCAAGGATCACTTGAACTTATTGGATTTCCAACGTCAAGAAATAAAATATTATTTCATAATAGTCTAGGAACTTTATGTGATGAAGGATATTCTTTGAGTATAAAAGGTTTTTGTTAAGAATGTAATAATGTATTGGTAAACTTAATTTTTCATAATAAACGATTTTCACACACCAGGAAATTCGCAGTTTGTGTATGTATTATAAATTACCAATGGATTTAGTATATTATATTGTCAAAAAGCGTATTTGATAACTGAATATTGTTAGTAACAGGTACTTTAAAATTTTATTCCAAACAAGTGTTTTTATAAGTATATGAATGACTAAATCTTGATAATAACTCTCAGAAAGGTAAAACAAAATATATAGTAAGTAAGTAAGTAATCGGCTCAACGGTACCGGGAGAGGTTTAGAACTCTCCCAGCCCGCCAGGCTCGGGAACGGACCAGGTACCGCAGACGACTCAGGCGCCGGAGGTCGCAGAACGACCTCCGTCCTCCATAAGCGCAATCCTGGAGGTGACAGGTGAGGCCATCTGTCACCCTAGCAGAAGCAGGCCGGGGTGGCGGCGAGCGCGTTGCGAAGCGCGCTCGCTTCCAGGGAGCAGAGGGAACATGGGGTTCCCACACGGGGGGGGGGCCTTCTACCTGTTGTTGTAGATGGCCCGAGGTATGTCGGGGCACCAGGGACTTCCTTTCTAGGGTATACCTGGTTTCCCGACTACTGGTACCTGAGACGGCGTGCGATTTTAGTCGGTTTGAATCCGACATTGCCACCGGTAAGTAGTATCCGAGGGGATTTCCGCACAGAAAAAAAAAGGGTAAGTGAGTAAGGAAGTCATCGCATTAAAATACAGTAATAAACTTATATTAATTTGCTTCACCATCAAATAAAAATAGCAATTTAAACTGAGTAACTGTTCTACTGTGAAAATTGGCCTCTCCTAAAGCCTTACACAAATTGTGGCCGCTTTGAACGCTTTCACTTGCTGTCTAAATTAGACGGTCTAAATTTTGTGCCTAAAACTGAATAAACTATTCAGGTCTAGATAACTTAACTTTACTTACTAATTTATTTTTCTAAAATAGTAATAAATAAGCTACTAAAGTAATTTCCGAAGAAAATCCGCCTAGAACGCAGATCATGCCAAAAGACGAATATGAGTACGAAAGTTCCCTAATTCCGCAAACAGATGACACAACTTTATTCCCTCTATATATTAGTGAAACAACCACATCGGATATCAAGTCGTAAATCATAAAAATCCTCTCCACGTGAATTTTTTTATAAGAATAATAAAACGCATGCGTCACTGCGAAGCTAAAGCTCCAAAGCTGGAAACCAGAAAGAACCGATCCGAGTTACGTGCCCGATACGACATCACGTAGTTCACATTACTGCTTTGAATGACTCCCGAGTTACGAGTCTTTTCAGCCGACGTTAAAAACGGTGGCACCCTCATGGCCCCGAGCTATTCTTTTGCCATTATTCACAGAGGAACAATCCGTTGAGTGTTAAGCACCCTTTTAATGTGACCGTTAAGTGCGTAACTACTTGTGTCATTGTGCTGTGGATTATCGTTGCTTTGATTGCGCCTTGGACTGCAGTGTTATAGTGAAGTTTTTTTTTTTTTTTATAATAATAATTTATTGACAATAACAATAAGCTTACATTAATTTCAGAATTCTCTGGCTCCTACACTAGTAGATACTGTGTTGCAGGAGCCAGTGTCCTCCCCAATTTACATAGACAGTCAAAATTTTGGTATAATAAATACAAAAAAAGAAAGAAAGGAAAAACAAAATTGAAATTTAAAACAATAATCAATTCATGAGCTGTGTGTGTGCGTGTGTGTGTGTGTGTGTGTGTGTGTTGGAATATATATATGTGTGTTAGGGCATAAGTTGGTTGACTAAGGTAATAAGTTAGTTCATCACTTATCTTAGTTTACCGTCTGAATTTACTTATCGTACTCGTACAGCCCAATAATTTAATAACTTGGTATCTTGCGACTATTTTTAAAAGTTGGTATTTCGTTTCCAAAACCCTAAATTATAGTAAGACGACAATTAAGTTTAATAGCGAGTCAGTAACTACACCTCACATTATAAACAAAAAATTTAATTGTTATTCTCAAATACTAGTAATATCGAAAATTGCTATCATATTATCCATATAGTTATCACAATGCCTACTTGTCTGCATTGCAAAACTATTTTTTGTGCATTCTATTTGATGAAAAAAAAAACCATTTAATGCAGTGTTTTTCTTACACACCCGATGGCACCAATAATTATTTTACTAAATAATTTGTTTGCACTCTGTCCTACAAAATTATGATACATTTTCCAAATCTTGTGCGTTTACCTAAAGAAAGTTGATCTTATTACATTTGCATGTTCTCTTTGTGAACACTCTCAAATGATATGCCCAAAATAATAATTATTGTTATTAACATTAAGCCTTAATAGTCGGTCTGGAAAATATTTGTCGAAATTATTCGGTTTTCAGTGAGTGAGTCATTAGCAAACATTTGTCATTTCCAAACTCGGCTTGACGTTTATCTCGCTACAATTGATGAACGGATGTTAGGGTGCGTAATCAATTCTCACCGAGAATGATTGTGACAAAATTTTGTAGGAAATTTATATTAGCTAGTATCAGCTAGAGAATTAATTTGATGTGTATAAATAACTTTACATTTGCAGGCATAATGACAGACAATCCTCTGATAAATTTGTTGTTGGGAATTGTTAAGGCTGGACCATTAACTGTAGAGCACAACAAAGTCTTAATGGCTAAGTCATCAAGACATAGTCGTAGATTGATGCTACTTTGTTATCGCATACATATTATTTAAAGAAAACAGAAAAAAAAGATTATACATAAATAACATGGTCTATTGTCTAAGGCTTTATTTTCTAGGTTCTTTTGGAATTTAAAAGGTTAACTAACTAATTTTATGAAGAATGGACTAATAAAATTGACTTTATGTGTTTTCAAATAAATTCTAAAATCAAAACTATTAAATAGAAAAGGACGTAAAATGTCACATTTTAAAAATTTAAGAATCAACTTTAATAATAAAATAATTTATATAAACACTAATTTCCAAACTTAGAAGGGATCACCAGTATTCTGTTTACTCTTCTGATGTTCAAAAGCCAATTACGTTTTTGTATGTTAAGATATCAATCATAAGTATATAAATAAAATTCAATGAAATGTCTGTATGTAGAAAATGGCATGTAAGGTAATTATTAACTCACAAACGTATCACTTTAGGATATTCAGATATCATTTTTTAACTTCATGTTAACATTAAACAATGCGGGATAAAATTGCGTCTCTTTTCGGCGGTAGTCTGTTGTTTCCGTTCAAGAATACTAAATTTAAACCGCCATAAGCTTGGCCCTCCTGATGGTTTGCAGGACGCGGGGCGGGTGATGCGCTCGGCTATACATGACACGATGTACTAACTCGATATCTTCAGATTTATTAGTTTGAGATTTAATCTACACACGATGTAATAAAGATCGAATTTATTTCCATGTATTATAATGTCAGTGTATTGTAAGTTTATATGATTAATTGTAAAATTTAATACTGTAAAGTAATTTTCATAAAATCACCTTATCTTCATCATGTTAATTATATTCAGATACAATTTTAAAAATTAAGTAAAATAATAAATATTCTTTATTAGAACTTTAACAGTAGAACCTCTGTAAGCCGAACTTCAAGTTTTTAAATCTTTTTGTGACGCAGTGTCGGCAGATTATCCATGTTGCAAAATAATACCGTGTGTAGCAGTCTCAAGAAAAATAACACGTACAGCCATGCTTTCACGTCAGTCACTGCCGGCGGACAGCGACGCACTAGCTAATTGGTTGAATGCATCCCCGCCCCGCGTCCCCCAAACCATCAGGAGGGCCAAGCTTACGGCGGTTTAACTATAGAACTTCTGAAAACACAATACACTTAAGAATAACTAATAACAAAATAAGTCTTCGTTTGAGTATAGCATAATTAACAGTTATATAATAAGACTAGCTGGTACCCGCGACTGCTTTCGCGTGGAATTTGAAAAGCGCTGCCTTAGTGGGTTCGATGCCCGGACCGGCCAAAATTTTAAAGGGGCTTTCTGAGAGGAAAAATAGCCTCAGTTATTACTTATGTAGAAAGCTACCTGATATAAAAAATTATCAAAATCGGTCCAGTCGTATAGAAGATTACCCAAAACAAACAATTTTTTTTAATGATTTTTAGGCATAGGTATCATGCAAATAACTGTGTGAGCATGAAAAAAACCTATAATTTCGACATTACGAACATATACTTCAATTTTATTTATTTGTATAGATATAGTTATATCTCTACAGATACAATAACATACCATATAATTGTTGTACGATAGCAATTCTTAGCATCTTAGTGGAATAAAAATTACCCATAGTATAAGGTCATGCAAAAGGGGCTTATAGCGTTTTTAGACAGCCAATTAATGTCTATATGGCAAGGCAAAAAAAAAAAAAAAAGGTTTACATAACCAGGTACGGGTTTTTAGAAGTGAGGGAAGTTGTAAGTAAGATCTTTTTAACTTTAGAAGGTGCACAAACTTTTTAATATATCTCCCATCAATTTTTATTTCATTTCACTCGCCAACAAGGAATATTGCTAAGGCAGTGGTTTTACCATCATAAAATCGGCAGTAAAACCAGTTTGATACCGACTGATCTATCAGCGGATTAGGCCATGATGGGAATCCGTTACTGGTGTCTAGAATACTAATCAATATTAGTACCAGCGTTGTGATTCTCCTTAAAAAGATTATAACATTTTAAAACTCCTCATTTTTGAAAGAACTGCGTTTGTTAATATTAAGTTTTATAAATTTCAGAATCGTATACTTGTAACTCGAATCGTTTATTACCCCAATGTATTAGTCCTTTATCTTACTGTTGTTGAAGCTGCTTACGTAATTTTATATCGTGGAATGGAAAACTTTGGAAGTAAGGTTGGTGAATGCAAAATCATCATAGAGCAGTCCTCATACATGATATACCGACCAGAGAGAGAGAGAGAGAGAGAGAGAGAGATATTAACTCCGAATACTTTCGTTTTTATGCTAGACTGGAGTGACGCCTAGTTGTTTGTTTCATAAGACTTTTAAATCGCTTTCAATAAGACCAATACCTAAAGTAGGCTGCGTTCAGTATGGTAAGGTATTGCCGGCGAACGTATCTGATAGCTACAAATGGAACATCGTAAATGAAGATAAAATTGTTTGTGGGAATTATCGAGCAATATTTTTCCTTTGATAATAGAAATTAATAACAAGTCAAGCAGTTTACTTGCCCCATTTATTATTAACTTTGTTTTTCCTTCACATAAATTCTTTAAACATCACGTTGCAACATAAACAAAATATATTTGCTTTTGTTTAGATCTATATTTTTCTACTTGAACAAACCTTATCCAAATATATGATTATCAGATAATGAAGGGAACAGAAAAGCTGTAATTATTATGATACCTTCTCTCTGTCATATTTTTTAAGTGAAAACTTCTTTAGGTGCGTTGTGTACTTTTGAACAACAAACAATGGAAGGTTTTTTTTTTAATGGAAAAATACCATTGAACTGATGAACTGACACCTCTGTATCTACATATATTGGCCCCGTTTACACGAAAGTTAAGTTTGGGTTAAAATAAATATTTATAATATAAACACATATTGTGTATATATGTACAACATAGATATATATTCGTCGGAACTTTTCGAAACGAAGAAAAACAAAAAACTGTTATTATCAAAAAAATAATATTTTTCAAGTTTTTACTTCTGTCGGCACCCGCGGATTGCCACTGTTTTTTTATTTTATACATCTTTATTATACACCGCAACATATGCTGTGGCGGTGTATAATAATATTTTGTACAGACATGGATGGACATCTACATGTGGACAATAGGCGGTCTCAATCTCTTACAGATAACCTTTACACGGATATTGTCTGTGGTGTACTTTTATAATACTCTTAGTAATTAATTACAACAACTTACTACATATGTAAAACTTACTACACATGTTTACAGTACATATACTACTAACACATACTAATACACACATACACAAATTACTTCGCAATCATGAAATGTTACCTTATTTTTTCTAAAGCAATATGTCTTAATAGTATACTGAGTTTCCCCTATAAATGTATCTCCAATACTTGGCACTAATAAAATAATAGTTCATAACGATAGGACTGATACAATACTACTAAGTGCCTGTATTGACAATCGAGGCGTCACTATCAAATACGCATTAGACCGAACAAGATTGCTTACTGAGATACTCTAGTAGCCTTAAACAAATTACTTAGACTCATAGGTATTTGGTGAAGATCGATACAATCAAATATACATTAAAACCTGAAAGTTTATTTTATTAATTTCACTTAAATTTAGACAGTCGGTTAACAGTCAGGTCAATCTGGTTGCGGTTCAATAACTATCCTATTCAAGTTATGTTGGTATAAACACAAATGGACGTTTAATTATATTTTCTTAGTTTGACACACAACGCTATCTAGTTTCAAACTAAGCAGAGCTTGTACTAGGAAAGCTAGATTGAAAAATAGATTACTTGTATTATTTTTACAAAAAGCTTTTTTTTATTATACATAGAAAACACGCAAACTCCTAAACAAATATTTACAGATCACACAAACATTTGGTCCGACCCGGGAATTGAAACCGGGATCTCAGCACAGCAGTCGCATACGCTACCACTGTACCACGGAGCACCGAGGCATTAGTGACATACCACCGAGGTATATACGAATACATTTTTTTTTTACTTTAGTTTTTTGTTGTAAATTACACAAAATTGGGTAAAAAGTCTATTGTAGTAAAATACTATGGAAAATCTCTCACAGTACAATTTAAACATGTTATCAGAATGTGTAATAGGACGTGCCTTACAGCAATAGTGTTAAGTTTGTTTTTGTAAGGTAATTTGTACTTCAAAAAACATTATACATATTTTGATCTTACGGAATTCTTTCTACGCAATTTCAACTCCCCAAACTTGGCCGTTTTCTTATTCATAAGAACCATCGATTATGATTAATGTGTAACACATATTTAATAATAATTGTAAGGTCAGCGGTGAACGCCCTTTAATATATTTGTAGTAGGAGGTGTAGACCGAGCGAATATGCATGCCACAATATTTAATGAGTATGCGGCAGGTGGTTGTACACAGAAAACGCTATGGGTAACTTAAAATTTTGCAGATGAATGAAAAAATGCAATTTTAAAAATTTTCAAATCAAATTTCATTAAAATTATTCAGGAGCAAAAACTTAACAGAATACAAAATTATACAATTTACCTAATTTTGAAGATTTTGACATTGCCGCGACGGTCATTCAGGCTCAATTTCAAAGATGTCAGACTCAGAACAACAATTTATGGATCACACAAATTGTTGTCCCATGTGGGGATCGAACCCACAACACGTAGCGCAGTAGGAAGCTGCTAGGTGACCGCTTAAACCACTACGCCATCCGTGCGATCAATAAATTCATTACACACTTTATATATTAAATTATTATACAACATTATAATGAAACACAACTAAACAAAAATACTAAATCGATTTTGTTTTGGGCATGATCAATCGAATGAATAAATTAGTCGCTTTGTTTGCTGACCGCTGACGGTCGATTGGTTCACAACGAGATTAAAATATCGTATTTGTAATCAACCGATATTTGTATTGATTGTGGCTTATGTATGAAAAGATACTGCCTACTAGGTACATACCAGATTTCGCAAGGCAGTCTATCTTCTAAATTAGAGATTTTAATTTTAGCACCACTTTATTATAAATCTATAAAGGGGAATTGTTTGCGCTAGAGTGTAGCAATTTGCAAGTTACCGATATTAGGTACTATAAATGTAAAATATTCCTACTAGTGCCTACCTAATGTAGTTAGTACATGAATTAATTGTACACTAGGTAACCTTAGTAGTTAACCTTTAATTACTATCACGAGTCAGGGGATCATTACTGAAGAAGATAGTTCCTTACGAAAGTACTTTATAGCTTTTTGCTTCACGCTGAATTGTCTACGCCCTTCTTCTTATATTTAGCGGTAGTTGTTGACAAAATAGTGCCATGCGCTGTTCCTCTTAAAACACTATCTCAGTACCGTAAAAGCCTGTTCTTGTTAAGTGTATTAGAACTATGTACTAAACATATCCTCTTATAATCTCGAAATGATTAAGTAAAAAAATAAAGATTGGTTCGTTACAAAAGCGGTTTCATAAGCCAATTCCATTAAATTTTCAATATTGGCAAAAATGTGTTTTCTATGGTTGTAAGATTAAAATTGAAATTGATTTCTGTATAGCGTAGATACATATTTTTGTAAAGCTTTTGGTAATATTGGGAAGATTAATACCGTCTGGCGTCGAAGCTAAAAAGCTTTTAGTAAATACGCCTTAGATTGAGGTCACAACTAATATTAGCCAAATGTTGAACATTTCATCGTTTCGCAGAAATATAAGTAATTCTAAACTAGTATGATTCCAGATTATAGCCAGATTTGACTCTAATCTCGATACCCTTGCAGAATAAGGGTCGTGACGTTGCTGTGACGAGTTCCGGGCGCACTTCTCTGATCTAGGTGCTCAAGGTATGGTCATAAGGGTCAAAAAAGGTCTGAAAAGTTTCAAGAAAGCTTACTTTTTAAGCTTTACGTGGTTCCCGGTGTGGGTTTAGACGGTTCGATTCTAACGTAACCCTTCATGGTTAGTCTCAATAAGATGATCACGTGTAGAGTTTTCTACACTATATAAAAGATTTTACTCCATTTAACGCGTTAATTAAGTAATTTTTTTCCTGCAATCCTCAAAGTTAGTAAAATCTCACTAACACTACGAATCTTACTCCTATAATATATCGCACATATTATTTATTATCAAATGTACTATAAATGACGTCGTCATGATCATAAACAGCCGGCCTATGCTTATTATAATTGCATGTAATATTTCATATTATAAATCCCAGTAAACTACATTGTTGTACATAATGTCAATATTAATTAGATTAATTTTGATAGATAGATAACTCTTTATTTGCACACATTTTACAAGTATTACGGTACATTAAAAATGTCAGACATGTAATGTACAAAGGGCGGCCTTATTGCTAAGAGCAATCTCTTCCAGACAACCATAGGATGGATTAAAATGTTTTT
The DNA here is from genome assembly GCA_902825455.1 of Arctia plantaginis. NCBI lineage: Eukaryota > Metazoa > Arthropoda > Insecta > Lepidoptera > Erebidae > Arctia > Arctia plantaginis. The sequence goes on along the minus strand of CADEBD010000857.1, from coordinate 5,937,712 downwards.
TAGTGTAATAAGTTTTTTAGTCTAAAGTTTTGATAGTTTTTTGGTCATCACTATTGTAAGGGACTTGTAAGACACAAGTCCCTTACTTAATCATACAGAGTAATAATGTGTAGATCTTAGAGTTGTTTTGCTCGTAAAACAATGTATTTGTTATATCAGTAATACAAAATTTTTCATCAACGTTTGCTTTAAATAAAAATAGTTCAATTTTGATATATTTTTTAATAGAAATAAATTTAGAATTATTTTTGTTTGAAGCAAATTGATTTTCTAATAAATAAATATTATTATTGTTTTAAAGTAGTAGTATTGTTTTGTTTTATGTAAGAGGGGGCAAACGTGTAGACGAGTTACCTGATGGAAAGCGGCGATGGAATGCAGGAGTCACAAGCGCGTTACTTTTGAGGAAGGAGTACGTTCTTTTCTTGAAGGTTTGAAGGTCGTGTCGGTCCGGAAATACCGCAGACGATAACTTGTTTCAGAGATTGGATGTGGGAGGCAAAGTGACTTGACCAGCGCGCAGATGTGGAGTTCCAATTATCCAAGTAGTGAGAATGAAAATTTTTCCGTGTGGAACGATTGCGCAAAGTTGTGACCGGTATTAGTCCGAACAATTCCTCAGTGCACTCCCCATGATATATACGATAGAGAATGCAGAGTGAAGCTACATGTCTACGTAATGCCAAGGGATTGAGCCGGTCGGAGATCTTTTGGCTATCGGCAATTGGAGTCGCTCTTCGTTGGATACAGTCCAGAGGGAGAAGCTGATTTTATAGTTGTGGTATAGTGGACCAAAACCTAATTTCTAAGGAGAAGCCTATGACCAGCAGTGGGCTATTAAAAGCTGTTGATGATAATTATTGTTTTTAATGTTATTTAAAAATGGGGAAATTAAAATAAAAGTTTTTTAAGTGAATGTAACTTAGAAGTCAAGTCAAATGTAAATTAGTAGACAAATCTTAGTTGTAGATCGATGCTATTTTTTTTTAGTTTATAAAAGATATTTCTGTACTATTCCCAGTGGTCTAGGTATCCAACAGAAAATGCAAAAATGTAATGAGTAGTACTGTAGTACAAATGTATGAAAGTCAAAAGAAATTCCTGTGTAAATAATGAATCAATTTTATTCATTTTTACTGATTTACTTTCCATCATTATCACATTATCACATCATCACATCAACAACCTTTAATAGTCCACTGCTGGACACAGGATTCTCTTCAGAAAGGACGATTTGGCCTACTATACCACGCTGACCAGACGGGTTGGTAGAGGGTTTGCGTCAAGTTTTCTTTTTTTGCAGCCAGGCAGGTCAGGCATTGATATAATGCCACAACAAACAAAAAAATATTCAACAGATTATATAGATATACATATAATATTTCAGTATTTCAAGAGTTGAACTTTTTACGGCCGTTGTCGATTAATACAACAATATACAAAGCCCCACTGAATCCTTGTAACCATATCTTATATGTGAAATGGTTATCGAATCCAGCTAGGAAATGAAATCGCACTAGGAAAGTACATAATACGCGATAAACCGCCTGGACAAATAACCAAAGCAAAGAGCTTACAACCAACTCGCAGCGCGTGTAACTTGAGTTTAAGAGTATTGCACAATAATGTATTTATCTGACTTTTAGATTGCTGGTGACTGCATGGATGGCGTAGTGGTTTAAGCGGCACTGATACTGCGCTGAGTGTTGTGGGTTCGATCGCCACATGGGACACCACTTTGTGTAATCCACAAATTATCGTTCTGAGTCTGGGTGTTCTTTGTGTCGATTTCCATGTATGTTTGTAAAGTCCCCAGCAAGACAGGATATATTCCTAGGGCGGGAGTTGCCTTTAAAAAAGAACTAAAAATATAAACACGAAAGTGAGTTAGTTTATTGTGCTTTAAGGCTGTATGCCACGATAACTTACATGTTAGATCCACAGGAAAAAAAAGCCATGCGGTGTTGTGGGACACCCTATAGGAACGAAGTTTGACAAATATTTATTTATAAATTTTGGTCAAAGTATTTTACAAAAGAAAATAATTTTCTTATATTTTTCTTTATATATGAACAAAAAAAAATCCGAATTAACTGTAGCTAGTTGTTTAAAGAAAAGACTGATTGTAAAGAAACAAGACTAGTCTCATTTTATTCCTCATCAAATTCTCTAAAAATTAGTTCTCCGTGTTTTAATAGAAATGCGCAATGCAAGTAGACGGATTATATTCTCTCTCGCTCTGCAGAGGAATAGCGTCTAACGCTTTTTCTTAACGTACGCTTTTTCTCTTGAATTCCCTCTTACTACATCATTCCATAAGGAACTTCGTCCTACATAAAAATTAATGGTGAGGTATAGAAAAATCACGTTTACGCGAGGATAGGTATACTCATATAATAAAGATTTGTCGTCACATCTGCCTACAGGACAAGAGTTGGGGATGATTTGGATTAAATTATTCATGTTACGCCCGTTGTAACATGGATCGGCCTGTACCCGTGTCGTGGTCGAGCCAAGAATAAATAAGTGTCGAATCGAGCCCTTAAAATCCCTTAGTGTATTATGTTTTCATCGACAGTTTACAGATTTAAGATGTAGGTATTTTCAGTTTTACTTATTTTACCTTTGTTTTAGCTATCTATCTTCTCTTGTATCTATTTATATAAATAAAAATGAATCGCCGAAATATATGTAGGCGCATAACTTCCGAACGACTGCACCAAATTGTATTTTTTTTTTTGTGTTCGTTATTGTCAGGTTTATATAAGAGACAATTAAAAAAAAATGAACAGATTTTCTAAAAATCTCATAATATGAAAAGTGAGTTAGTGTATAAGACAGAAGATTGCCGCTCGAGTCAGCGGGAGGGGTGATTTGGGCTCCGGTAACTTCACTCACTCAGTGAAAGGCAACGAAAGAATTACTTCACACAGGTTTTCTGTGAAGCCGTTATCAATGTACTAGATGATGAACTTAAAGCACGTTAATTCTGTCAATCACTCTTTTACTTTCAACTAAATAGAGTGACACTTTGTAGTCATCCTTCGAGCGTAAGCGCATGCCAGCAAAGGACAAACTGAATAAAGAACGAAGAGCCGACAAATCCAGTGTAAGAAGGACAGAGTGGAAGATGATTGTTAGACAAACGAAGGAAATAATATGTGTCTTGGTTATATACAAGTAGGTTTGGCTGCTCTTTGGTTAACATTTTTTTTTTTACGTGCGGAAACCTCCCCCGTCCTCCACCCGTCGAGGATCAGGTTTCAACCAGATTTCCTTTCCCAAAGCTTTAGATATGCCGTAAATATTTTTAAATATATTTCCCATGGAAATAAAAGTTAAGATTAATCAGAAGTGAATTTAGAATTTAGAGTTAAAAACGTAAAAGTTCTTGATTCGAAAATAAATAGATGACAGAAACGTCGTTGGACTACGCGTGTAAATCTAACTTTGAATTAACTTCGAAATATGTGCGAATATAGAATGTCAATATTAAAATCGACGCGAGAGGCGATACTTTCAGATCCGACCCTATCGTGTTTGTTCTCAATTCCAATGCAAATGTTTATTCTGAAACTCTGAATTATCAGCTCGTGTCTCGCCTCACCGTTTTCTACTTATTTACATACCTATCTGCCTTCAATGTTGAAATAAAGAATTTTATAACATCATCATGGTGATTTGACGTACTTTATTTTCAACACCTAAAACTTAAAATATCACTGAATAAAATGATACAATTTTTTTGCATAGTCTGATTGAATTAAATACGGCAAGTATTGAGAAACTCATTTTTATATTATATTTAGATCACTGAACTGGAACTACTAAGAAGCTCTGCTTTTTTAATGTGAATGAATGGAATATTTTATCTCAAATATTTTACTTTTACAGGCAATAAAACATCAAACAGTTTTTTATTTTTATTTACAAAGTAATAGAATTCTCATATATAAATAGATTATTTGACAGTCTTGTTGCGTTACTCAGAGCTGAATTCACTGTTTCAAATTTCAAAATATAATTGCAAATTAAACAGTGTGTGATCAACATCAAGAACAGCAAAAACTTGACTTGTGACTAAATACAGTATATTAGTATTAGTATATTTAAACCTACCATCAAAAAGTGACAATAAAAAAATAATTTAAATTGAATAATCTATTTATATTATCGTCATGTGACGTGACGTAACGTCAACGTGGTGTTGTTCCCAGAAGGTTGGCAGCATTGCCAAATTGAATGGGAATGCTAGTTCTTTGCTTACTTTTATTTGCTAGCAAAAGCCCCGCCTTCTGGTCACGAGAAGTATCGATCAGTTTCTGAGCTAGGTATTTCAAAATAGAACAAGCACTTGGGCCTCATGACAAATCAGATCATTTGTTTAATTTTCTGTCCAAACTGGCACACAGCCACAATTAATACGCTCTACGACTGTTTAAGGTTTCTTGTCTAAAAGAACTCATCTTGAAAGATAAAGATTTATACCAAAATGGTTGTGAATAAAAGTTTGAGAGAAAGTGCGACGACTAAGTACTCTTTAATTAAACTGCCTTTTTCCGGTGCCTTCTACATTTTAACGAAAAATAACAAAAAAGAAATACTGTATTACAAAAAATTCAAAACTTCATTTATCTTGTTTTAGAAATAAACTAAATACAAACTGTTTATAGCATTAATTAATAAACAATTATTAAGTACGAATAAATCAGTAGAAATTCCTAAATTAATACAAAAACGTAGTATCATTATTTAAAGAATTTATAAATATAAATCTGAAATATTTTTTATGCGGTGGAAAAGTTCATAACTCATTTTTAACCCACGACGCAAAAAGATAGGTGTTATAAGTTAAACGTGTCTCTATGTCCGTCTGTGATATTGTAGATCCTAAAGGAATAGACCGTTGATGATGCGGTTGTTTTTTTGTTTGAAAGGATGCCATCGAGAGCTGATCAGCTGATGATAATTTGTGATAAATCAGCTGATAATTTGTGAAGATCATAAGCTAATTTTTTAGTTGATGATGGGATCTCACTTACTTACACAACTCCGATTGATTTGAAATTTAGTGTACTGTTATTTTAGTGGTATTTACATAATCCGATAACCTTGACCTGATGCTGCAGCCGAACATTGGGTTGATGCTGGTGTCGGGCGTGTTTCAAATTTTTACTTTGTGTTATTATGTTATAACATTTTTACAATGAGGTATAAACTTTAATTGTAAACAAACTATTGCGTTATTATACACAACCACGAAATCTACTAAAAGTGGTTTTCAATGGCATTGTGGTAAGTGTATTAGAGTGATATTAAAATGTATTCGAATTTTATATTCCAAGTATTTGTACGAAAATTGATAAAAAGGCCATGTTGCTTATTCGTTATGAAATTAGGAGTAAAATGAAGTACTATTTTGTGATTATAGGAATAGTATATACATCCTACATTCCTGTATAAACAGTCGGTAATTAGACACAATCAGAACCGAGAGTTAAGGCAAATTAATTTTCGATCATGATAATTTTGTATTTTCTACCTTTACCTTTACAATATCAACGGATTACCGTTAGCTAATAGCTGTCCGTGTGGTGACGGATTAAGAATACAGAGTGTCACACTATTCATCCAAACTACGGAGCATACTACGCAGGATAACAGAACTGCGAAGAGAAGGAAAACTTGACACAACCCTATACCAAGCCGTCTGGCCAGCGTGGTATAGTAGGCCAAAACCTTATTTCTAAGGAGAGGCCTATGCCCAGCAGTAGACTATTAAAAGCTGTTGATGACCGTTAGCTAATGTTATTTATTTATTTATATAAACTAAGAGGTATAATGTAATCTAACACTTATAATAAAATTTATAATTTGTTTTTAACGACGAACGATATGACGTAACTTCACGGCGACTTGGAACTAATATTATCACTATAGTTTTTAATCATTATAGCCATTGAGTTAATACTCTATTGATTGCTCATTATTTCATTTCATTAAGGGGCAGAACGATTAACTGTACGGTTGACTGGGTTTTTATCTGAGTGTTAATATAACAACGTGTACTTTGTTAGCTCGAAATATATATTAATATAATGTATATGTATGTACATCAAAGATATATAATAATAATAACTTCACACATCTAACACATCTCATGGATATTGTAGATAAATTACAGACAGACCCACTTATCAAAGTATGTGGCTTAGACGTTTTGCTACCTTCACATGGGCGTAAGGTGAAAAAATTATTCACTGTTCATTACTGATTAAGGTCTAAAGCTTGTAAAGTTAACGCTTGTAGTTAGGGCGTGTAGATTAAGAATCTGATTACTTTTGGACAGTGAAATATTTTCCATTAAAATGTTTTTGGTAGGATTTCACTTCATTTTGTAAGTTGTTAATGAAAATATTTTTTTATATTTTTCATTTTTTTTGGGGTGTATTACTCGCACATCAGAGGTACTTTTATTTATAGCCCAATTTCTACCTTCACCGTTATCAATTTTCAGACCTCTAGCATCAAAATTTGCATCATACAAACTGCCACCCCCTAGTTTAAGGGGTTGAGGACATAAAAGTGCCAAGTAGTAGCTTACATACCAAATTGTAGATTTCTAAGACTATAGGAAGTACCCCAATAATTTTGATGCTCAACAGTAAATTATAAAATCCAAAGTGTAATACATAGTTATTGTTGCTTTATATGTTTTTAAATGTTTAATAAGTCCACTATTGATATCATATCTCGAGAATTTTATTTATCTGGTGTATTCAAAAGCAATAATAATAATAACTTCACACATCTCACACACGACCGTCTGATCCCAAACTAGGCAGAGCCTGTGCTATGGTAACCAGACTGCTGATAAACATACTTATATGTTTTTAAATACATACATTTTATAGATAAATTACACCCAGACACAGAACAAATAACCGTGCTCCTCACACAATATTTGTCCTGGGTGGAAATCGAACCCACGAGCTCCGGCTTAGCAGTCAGGGCCACTAACCACTAGAACAACAGGCCCGGCAATGTTATAAGGGTTCAAAAAACGACGAAACACTTAGAGAAATGGAAGGAAATGCCCTTGCGCTTCGCTTGTCTCGTCTTGGCGGGGGCACTCCCGTGCCCATAGATACAAAGGGAACCGTGAATATATTCTATTCAGTAGTATTTTCGTAATGTAGCTTGGAGGGTTAATTCTTTCTGTACATCTTATATAGGAGTTTTGCCCATATGAATAGTATGTTACATAAATAAAGTTTACACAGATCATGTAACTTACTACGTACCTTTGTATAACATTCTCATTCTATGAACATAACATGTTCAGTTTAACCTATATTGTTTTAAGATACAAAGGGTACACTGAATATTCTATTCAGTATTCCCTTTATAATGTAGCTTGGAAATTTCTATAAATCATAACTCTTAAATTGGAGTTTTCCCGAAATGAGTAGTGTTTTATATAAATACAGTTTACTTAGATCATGTAACTTATTATTATTACTTATTATATAATATTCCGGACCGATACGATCTTCAAACCTTCAAGAAAAGAGCGTACTTCTTCCTAAAAGGCCGGCAACGCGTTTGTGACTCCTGAGTTGCAGACGTTCATGGGCGGCGATGGTCACTTTCTATCAAGTGACCTGTCTGCTCGTCTATTTCGTCTATCGTCTTATTCTACGAACGTAACATGTTCACTGTTATACTCGTACTATTTTAAGTCGACATTGAAATCTAAGCGATATTCCAAAATATGTTTAAAAGATGGTTACTTCCTATTAGACATCTTTTAGACTCTGCTCCGTACACACACCAACACTTTATCTAGGTTTATAAAACTTATGAAGATAAATTTTCGTCGCCTTACTATTACCTTACCTTTATAATTATAATTGTGGATGCCTATCAAAAAGTTTGACATTATTATTTAGAAGAGTTCTGTATCTTTCATGCATTCATGGTAGGAAAGAGCCGTCGATAACTTACAGTTTTACGACCTACCTCGATATTAACGACGTCCCTCGAGACCTAGTCGACTTTTCGAGTACTTCTTTTATCAACAACCTAATAATGTAAATGCATCACTTTTATACGTTGCAACATTCTTAATATTCCAAAATCTTAGTTATACATACCACAGTACATTGAATATCTTGGCCTAAGTCGGCAGTACCGCAGTTAGATTTATTATCGTCACGCATGACTGAGTTCCGTTGCCATTTCTCTCAGGGGTCTATTTTGCAACATGACCGAACATAATATTCACTGTACCTAAGTACAAATTATGCTTTTAGAAACACGCTGTTTATGAATATTTTTCAAAATGTTTTCTGATGTCTCTTATTTATGACGAAAAACATTTTTTTTTTTTGTAATTTTCCACGCTTGTTTCATTTACCTATCTTATAAATTTTAACTGAGTTAAAAAATGCGATCTCAGCTAGTACAGTTTTGATTTGAAAACATCTGAAAATATATTTTCAATGTCCTAGGGCCATAGTTACCTGCACGCCTAAAATATGCAAAAATTGAAAGCCTATCACCTCGCCTAGCCATCTAAAGCTACACCTCTATTTTGATAACTGGCTACGAGTATATCTAACAGTGCATGCAAATTATCGACATGCCGCTACAAAATAAATTGGTTCATTAGTGGTTGATTTTGTAACTAGATTATTTAAGAAAATTGAATTCTTCGCCTGAGTACTACGTTCCATTCTATGGTAACACATTAGAGCAATTGAAATATAGATCGCAAATCAAGAGAGAATATTGTAACAAAAAAAAATGGAGTTAATTTGGGTTATATACATCGGCTAATCCAGATAATCTCCCCAGAGTAATTCTCTTGTCGACTTATTTGAATTTATTTCCAGACACATGTATGGAAATAAAAACATCTAAGCCTTTCAAATCAAAACATTCAGTAAATTGATTTATTTAGTCATAGTCTTAAATAATACTGAGCATTTTATTTATTTGTCTAGGCCATCCAATTGGGTTTTTCAAAAAAAGCGCGTGTGTAACCGCTTATCATCAAGCGAAACTTGCTTATTTGGCACTTTTATATTAGTTTGTAGTTTTCTTTGGTAGTTTTATAAAATGGATAAATTGTATTTTTTTTTTTTTAAAAAGACAACTCCCGCATTAGGAATATATCCTGTGTCGCGGGGGACTTTACAAACATACATGAAACGGACACAAAGAACACCCAAACTCAGAACAACAATTTGTGGATCACACAAAGTGTCGTCCCATGTGGGGTTTGAACCCACAACACTCGGCGTAGTAGGAAGCGGCGTGGCGACCGCTTAAACCACTATGCCATTTGTGCAGTCAATTGATTTATTTTATGTTCTTAACTATTCTTTACAGTTATTTTTATAAGAGTTTATGTCAATCTTCGTTATACAGTCGTATGATTGACGTCTTGACTTTCAATGTAAACTTTATAATCTATAATACGAACAAACTTTGTTGCCGACTTTCACCCTCGTTGGGTGGAATTTTCAGAAAGCTCTTCCTATCGGAGGCCTACGTCATGTAAGAATTACGATCTTTACATTTAACTTAAATTTTGCGGTAGTCCATCAGCCAGCCAGTCAAAACAAAGTATGTATGTATATGATAGACGCAAGTTTATACTATGTAACCGCCTTAATTGAGGATATTTATTAGGTAACAATATTAAAAAGTGTTAAATAATAAATCTTAAATTTAAAGATGATTTTCTATTGTTGTTATTGAAGCTAGTTTGTATTAACTGAAGTCGTTTCAAGCGGATAATAATCAAAGAGGATTATTCATTATCTGGTAAAATATTTGTGATATTCGTAGGTTAGATTACTATTCAGGACAAAGAATTTGCTCAGTGTTTGTGTGTGATTTATCTATAAAATGTACGTATTTAGAAATATTTGTATGTAACTGCCTCGGTGTCGAAGTGATAGTGTATGCGTATTAAGTAATTTTGCAAAACATAAAGGTAGTTCGTTAGAAAAGATTTAAAAAACGAATATTATTCCCCAATTAAATGTGGTAAAACACAACGCCAGATATCAAGCGGTACAACTGTATAATAGGTTTCCTGAGGATATAAAGTGAGCGTTATATAGGTTCCTTTAAAATAAAATTAAAAGCTTTCCTTTTGGACCTTCTTGCCTTTATACTTTTGATGAATTGTAACAAGAGAGTGAATTTATCGGAATTAAATTATCCAAAATACGTATATATGAGATTTAATTATTATTGTTTTATTAAAATGATTCATTCAAAATGCTAAAGATATTGCATGAATGGTAACTAATGATGACAAAATAACGTTGTTTTTTTTGTTTTAATGCTATTACTATTATATCAATTATTAAATTTCAAATACAATGAAATTTATTGATGAATAAATGACTATGACTATTACTGCTGGGCTGTGATCTCAGGTTCAATTCAAACTAAGCACAGCTTGTACTAAGCAGTACTTGGCAAGGAGCGGCTCGGCAACCTTGGCTACCGGCCCAACCATACTCCTGCCACTACCTTTCAACATACTTCGATTCTGGGCCAGACTCGTGAAGCACACAAGCGGAGGTGGAAAAATTCACCCGGCTGCAGACAGTCCAAACTGCTGCTGTAATCACACCATGACTCACCTGCAGATTGATCAGTCTTAGCAGACTAGAAATCCGAATAGTTGTAGGAACTATAACAGGACATCTAGCCCTGTACCGACAACTGTTCACTATTAAAGCGAATGTCTGAAAGCAGAAGAAACGGTCGACCATGTAATGCGAGGGAGTGGCTACACATCGGACAAGTATCATTCCTAATACAAAATCGCTCCTAGAAGATTGTGAACGCCCCAGGAGGCTTCTGGAATAAAGGACCATTCTTGAGTCTAAATGCCACAACCACAATAATCTATTACAGTGACTAAGCTACAAGTCTCTGGTCTTGATCTTTGAAACTGAAGACCTTATTCAATTGGAGACCAGTGAGCTAGAGATCATGAAGCAGGCGAGAGGGGGAAGATGTCATAGGAGAATGTTCAAGGGGCATAAAATGAGACTAAATATTTTGGCCTGCGTAAACAACCTAGATAAGAACATGTAGTTATTATATCGGTAATATTTATGGGTACATATTAAAAAAATCAGTATTTTAATTTATTTACTGTTCTCTATTTATGCAAGAAAATTATCTAAAACCTAAACTATAAGCACTAGGTAGCTAAGTACGTTAAACTTAATTGACAAAGATAGCACATCTATTGCAGCAATTTGTCCTAATTATGCTCTCGAACTAAAAATTTATGAAAGCACTATATATGAATTACATTTTTACATATTACATACCGAAAAGGTTAAAAGAGAATGCTAACATCGACCCAAGCTATATAAATGTTGGACTTTGTGAAAGATATTTATTCTGTGTATACTTTTAGTATCTCAATCATCTCATTACTTCTAATGGAAATACTTACAAACATTTTCCAATATATCTGAAGCAGGGATAAGGTTCAGCTTTTATTACGTCCATGTTCCTATCGGTCGGTATCTTTTTCTATTATCTGTTACAGAAGCGAGTAAGGGTAGATTCATTGCTTGTGCTGATTCTGCGCTAAAGAGATTGTAAAATTGCAATGTAATCGTATTGTGCTAAATTTATGTATATTCATTTTGCTTCTTATATTTTTTAACGCTGGATAAAGCTATTTTTTTCTTTATAAATTACTAGTATCCCCTTAACCCCTCCAGCTAATCTAAAAAGCTGGTGTTAGGAGTGGGTTCACGTCGGTAGTGTACAGGTCAGGATTCGAACCCAAGATCCACGACTTAACCACTAGGCCACCGCCGCTTTTCTGGAATTATGGAATTGGATTTTTTTTGCACATGATGTCATATATATTTTTATTATTAGTGTCATTTTTTTTTTTAGACAACTTTGGCACTGGGAATATATCCTGTGTCGCGGGGGACTTTACAAATATTCATGAAATGAATGTGTTGATATAAAGAAAACCCCCACACTCGGAACAACCATTTGTGGATCACACAAAGTGTTATCTCATCCGACGTCGAACATGGGATCTAACCCACAACACTCAGCGCTATAAAAAAAAACGCAATAGAATATTAAGTTAACGCAATCTTAAGTTTTTTATGTCTTTCCTGTAATCTGTGGATGTAATCGCTTGATAAGGTATAGTTCGAAAATGTGTAACAGACAGTCGAGGAAGCGTGCGGTGCTAGAATTCGCCGTGGTGTTAGATGTTACACGTCATAATGCGACAATTGTAGAGCTAACTTGTTTTTATACATCTTTGATCATATTATCGTCTTTGGTCAGACATTTCTTAAGAGTAATGTGTAGAAAGAGCAAGAAGATGATCTCTAATTAAAAATCACATTGAACTAAGTTCCAAATAAAAATTATTTATTATTTCTAGTCTCGTACTTAAATAGTTTATACTTACTATTTTTTAAGTAGTTTAGTCTCTAGAAATGCAGTCTGTCATATCAAATTTCCTATATCAAGTTATTTAACAATTTTTATTATTCCGTACCTCAAAAGGAATAAACAGAACCCATATAACATCGCCTTGTTGTACGCTTGTCCGTCTGTCAAAACTCTTTATCTCGAGAATGCGTAGAGGTATCGATTTAACATTATTCTCGGGTCTTCCAGCACATTCAAGCTGTGAAAAAATCTAACTTCTAAGTTAATGTGAAAAAGAGATACGACCGATATGCTAAAAAACTCATATTTCGACACTCTCAAGGGAATTAAAATTCACAAGGTACTGCCCGCTGACCTAGAACAATGAAATATGTTAAGTAACATCGTCTTATAATACAAGTACAGGGAAAAATCTGAAAACTTTATAGATAAATATAGTCTTTATTTATAGTACGTAAACAATGATCGAGGTACAATTTCAAATACAAAACACAATAACGAAGGTTTTGGAAGCTGAATTTCGGAAATAGCTCGCAAAACACTACGAGACTAAATTCCTGAACTTACTTAATATTATGTACCTACAAATTAGATTTTTTTAATTTTTTACGTGTGGAAATTCTAGCTCAGGGTAAAATGGTTTCAGTGTGAAACTAAACATATAGCCTGGATTCAAATCGTTTTGACAGCTATAATAATTTAGATAAAATATTTTTCTAATGACTTTCTTAACTTTCTAATATTTTGAAACTATAAAGAGTAAAGTAAATATCAACGCCTGTTGCTCTATTCACGTAAGTCAATTCCACTTCATTAAAGTCGAAGCGCTTGCTAAGTAAGCGATTCCTGTGTTCGTTAGGAGTCCACACTATTATTTTAATCGACATGCTAAAGGCATGTTTAATTTGTGTTATTTCAACAACATAAAATTAATATATATATATATATTCTAGCACATACTGCTACATTCATGGTGCCCGCTTCGAATTAAAAAGTATAATACGCTGTGAAACTCGTAGTATTTTCATTTACTTAATTTAAAAGCTACGAAGATTCAGACTACGTGGCTAACGAACTTGGTGGCTTATTTAAGTGTAACTTATTTATAAGTTAAAGAGCGATAAGCCAAATGTTTCCCTTCGTTCGTACTTTAGTTAGTTATTGAATATAAAACCCATTATATAATAAGTTAATTGTTTAAAGTAACAAAAAACCTGACCCAGTGAAAATTTTATACTTGGGGTAAAATTGAATCGGCGCTCCACACGCTGGCAGAATGCTCGGCGTGAACTCATGGCGGCCATCGGAGTGGGAATTCTCTGGTTTGGTAAGATTATTGCCGCCATGGTTCGTACCATGGCGGCAATAATCTTACCAAACCATCAACCAATCGAGAGTGTCTCTGATGTCTCCTTCTTACCGGAAGAGGTTCAGAACTCTCCGGGGCCGCCAGGCCTGGGAACGGGCCAGGTACTGCAGACTTGACCCCCGTCCTCCATAAGCGCAGGCCTGGGGGTGGCAGGTACCGCCATCTGTCACCCTAGCAGAAGCAGGCCGAGGTGGCGGCGAGACACAATGGGAACTGGTACTCGAAACGGCGTGCCGGTTTTCGTCAGTTCGAGTTGGTGGTATAAAGAGCATTTATTTTGAGAGTGAGATTGAAAGAAATAACCTATGGATATTGAGAATCGTATTACTTTAAATCGATATAGATCCTAAACGATCATTTCAAATGAAAAATGGTGAACAAAACCTTATATTGATTTTCAAAAACCTATTCAACAATAAACCACTTGACATAGCTCGTCGACTTTTTTTTTTGTTGCCACCGTATTGAATTGTAATTACTGTTTATAATGACTTACTTAACATTATTACTTTACATGTAAAACAAAATTACTTGGTCCACTAGTAAGCTATTTATTTGCTTCTTGTACATGAAAAGTAGAAGTGTCATTTCTTTTTAAAAGGAATAATATTTATCAGTTCAGTACCTAAGAAATTTGTTTTCAGAACAAACGTTCATGGTGTCTACTTATTTCTCGTCGGGAATAAGTAAATTGACTATTCCATGAGAGCACGTATGCTATTCGAAATGCTGTTTGAAAATAGAAAAAAGAAAAATTGTTAAAATCTAAGAAAAAGTTTTAACAGCATTCGCACTAACGGGATTTATATTCCACTAGCTGATCCCCACAGCTTTGTCTGTGTCTGTTAAACAGACAGTTTTTAAAGTGAATCATCCTAACTATTTTTATGTAATTATCATATTTTTAGAACTTGGTTTTAATAAATTCTTCTCAAAATATTGTTAAAACTGCAATAACTAATCGTTCTAGAGTTGTTAACATAACGCATGCCTACGTTTTCTAAAATTGCCAGGCATAAAATATAAATTACATAAAAAACGATATGTTTAAGTCGATTTAGACGAAGTAATAAAGGAATGATTATTTTAAATCGATTATTTACGGAGGGTATGGTGCGAAAAGCATTCCCCGCGTAAAAAAAAAAAAAAAAAAAAAAAGGAAAGGTACTAATAACTTTCATTTAAATCAATTAGATTAATCGTGAACATTATGTAAAAAAGGTAATAAAACTAAAAAAACGTATGATTTTGAAAGATATCTATGTTAACTAATAATTTTTTATTTATAATTTTTAACAGCCAACTGTCATTGGTATCGTCTTCAGTACAGCTCATATGCCAACTACAAACAAATATAACTTTTGAACGCTAACTTTTAAAAATCTGCTAATTAAAACTATAATTGTTGATGATATTACCAGACTTAACTATAAATACAACAATTTTTGTTGAGATACGCAACCATGAGATACGCACGGCGGTACAAAAGTCCCATACATACCTGTCATTGTCATTTGCCCGGTTTTTGCAATATTTTTCATTGATGCTTAGCTCCTACTGGTTATAGCGTGATGTTATATAGCCTATAGCTTTCCTCGATAAATGGGCTATCCAACAACATAATATTTTTCATAAAATAATTACATTTGTAACTTAACTCAAATTTGGCAAAAAATAATGGACATTTTTAGTAAATAGTTTTATGAATAATTAAAACTTAAAACAAACTTAATACTAAAAAATCATCATCACATCAAAAACCTTAAATAGCCCACTGCTTGAGTTAGGCCTCCCCTGAGAAAGGAGATTTTGGCCTACTATATCACGCTGGCCAGAGAGGTTGGTTTAGGGTTTGTTTCAAGTTCCTGAGGGCCGTGACCGAAAAGACCGTGAGCTGTGGCGGCGTGCTGTTGGCGGTGTCATTGGACATCGCCAACGCATTCAATAGTCTGCCATTTAGCTGCATCAGGGAAGCACTCCACTATCATGGGGTGCCAAAGTACCTGAGGCGGCTAGTGGCAGACTATTTAGAGGAGCGTACCGTCGTGTACGAGGACCGAGCTTTTAATCTGAGGTGTCGGCCCATGTCGTGCGGTGTTCCACAGGGGTCTGTTCTTGGACCACTCCTGTGGAACATAGGGTACAACTGGGCCCTTCGAGTAGATTTTCCCCCTGGGCTGGGTGTAATTTGTTACGCCGACGACACATTGGTCACGGCCCGGGGGGCGAACTTTCAAGAGGCGGCACGCCTGGCCACCAGTGGCCTTGGATAAAACGGAGGCCCTCTTATTCCATGGGCCCCGTTGCGGTCCACCCCCTGGCGCCTCAATCGTGGTCAACTCGGTCCTCGTACCGATTCGGGCTCAGATGAAGTATCTGGGTCTGATCCTCGACGGGAGGTGGCTCTTCGACGAGCACTTCCGACAGCTTGCTTCAAAGCTGGTCGGCGCTGCGTCTGCCCTACGACGACTTTTACTCAATCTTGGTGGACCGCGCGTCGCGACAAGACGATTGTAGACGGGGGTTGTACGGTCAATGGCACTGTACGGTGCACCGGTATTTGCGGCGGCTCTGACCGCCCAGAATAGGGTACCCCTCTGGCGCCCTCAGAGAGTTTTGGCGGTTAGAGCCATACGCGGTTACTGCACCGTTTCGACGGAGGTGGCTTGTGTGTTGGCCGAAACTCCCCCGTGGGATTTGGAGGCGGAAGTGCTCGCCGAAGTATATCGGCGGACGGCTGATTTCCGGGCGGGTAGTGGCAGTCGGCCCCCGCCCGAAGAGATACGCGAGTGGCGTGAGGCCACGATGGCTCGTTGGTCGTCCCGGCTGGAGGTTCCACGTGCTGGCTTTGCCGCTGTGGAGGCGCTCCAGCCGGTTATCGTCGAATGGGCAGGGCGGCAGCATGGGACCCTTTCCTTCCGACTGACGCAGGTCCTTTCCGGGCACGGCTGCTTCGGGAAGTACCTGCACTCGGTCGCTAGGAGGGAATTGAGTCCCGCCTGCCACCACTGCGATTGCAGTGAGGACTCGGCCCAGCACACGCTAGCAATGTGCCCGGCTTGGGGCTTGGTCCTTATTGCAGTCATCGGAGGGGACTTCTCGCTACCGGCCGTCATACGCTCTATGGCCGGTAGTGACAGATGTTTTACCACGGTCGCATGTTTTACCAGCGCCTCATGCCGCCCTGAGTGTGGCTGCGTGTGGACGGGACGGGTTTTCCCCTCCACCCGCTATAATGGCCAGCCGCGAGGAGGTGACGCCCGTGTGTGCCGGACGTTACCTAAATAGAGAATGTAGGTCTAGGCTAGGAGGGGTCCGGATGTCTTAATAAGGGCAGTTCCCGGATCCCTCCTATTACAGGCGCAGAGTGGCACACCGTGTGGTTTTAGTCGGTCCGATTCCGACACACCACCCCGGTGGGGTGACGGCACGAGGGGGTTTCCACACGTAAAAAAAAAAGAAAGGGTTTGTTTCAAGTTGTTCTTCTCTTTGTAGTGCTTTTGTCCTACGTAGTTTGCTCTCTTAGTCGGCTCCGTATACTTAATCCGTCACCACGCGGGTGGTCGGACTTACTAAAAAATACACTTACATTATTTTTCAAAACACAAGTTAAATATATAAAGCGAGTATTTTTCATTTAACTATTGTGTATTTAAATTTATCTAAGACACGTAATGTTATCATCACGTAATACGACCTTTTAAAATCTGAAAGTAATCCCTTGCGTAAAGAATTCTTCGAACGACGCACGTCACCACTCTTAATTCTTTTATCATTGAAAACATCTCCATAAATAAAGATCAGTAAGGACTGAAATGGAAGAAATATTTGGCAAACAAAAGGTCACAGTTCATAAATTTTAACATTTCATGATAAAGGCAATAAGCTTTTATGTTCTTATTCCTCCTATATACCATTGTAAATTGGTTAATAAAGTATAGATGCGGTCACCCAAGCGATGTAAATGTACTTATTATACATCTCCTTTGTCTTGTACAAGTAGTCATAATCTGTGTTTACTACCCGTATCGCTCGCGTTTATACAAGCAATAATTATTTTTATTGGACGAATTTCACTGCAACAGAGTCCTAATTTTCAGCGAATACGATCCCCTGAATCGTTTTATTGTATTTATATTGGTTTTCCGATGCGGTATTAAAATTATATCTGTCATAGTTACAAAAGTAATGGATAGAACAGTGTTTGGAATGTATTCGACAGTTTTTTTTTAATGGTGTTTAATCATTACTATTTCGTTTTTTCTCAATATTTAAAATCCCAGGCAAATCATAAATAAAATATTCAAAAAACAATTTATTGTTTTTTTTTACAAAATAGTGTTAGTCCCAGAGGGGAACTATAGATACTAACCGGTCAATTCTGTTAACTGTGTACACAATTTCCTGTACACAATACAAACATTTTATGTGCTTGGCGGTGTTTGGCTCAAGGCTGCTCAACAAAAGACTTCGTTAACCATAGCGCCTAATAAACTACAAGTATATATGCTGCTTAGGACTAAAAAAATTAACAAAAGAAACTTCTGTGAGAAGAAAGGAAGAAAGAAAATCCACGTGCATAAAACTATACAAACGGATTTTGTGGCTAGAAATCTGCCAATTTAAGTTCATTGGTCACTCTCGAACATGAATAGTAAAGTTTATCACATTAATTAAGCGATATCATTTCGAGAAAAGAATGATTCATCCGATCATCCAATACGCAAAACTAACTGCTTTGATACATAACTCTACTGTGAACCAAATTACAGAGGTGTATCGAAAATAAAAGAGTCGTAACAAAGGTTTTGCCACCAAAATTGCTATTGTAGCCTTGGCCTATCGTGTTTCGCATATTACGTGCATGTGTTGACAGGCAAACGAAATTGTAGATTCTAGAGGACTTTTGTCACACAATTCGATACGTATGCGTGCATGTTGTTTGGTAGTGCGATTCACATATCGGAACAAATAAAGTTGATACTATCTGTATATTTTAGAATAATACCAACCGATATACAAAGTACAAATTCAGTTAAAAACTTTGGAAGCAAAACTTTGGAGGCGTGAAACTTGCGAAAAATTATAATTTGTGGAAAAATCCTGCTTATGTAAATATTTTGTGCATAATTTTTAATTTTCTTCATACCCAATATAATGGACCATCAGTTTCTTATCACTTCATCGCAATATTTTATACGTTCCATGAAAATTGCTCCCTAGATATACAGCTTTGGCTGTGATGTTTTCCTTTGGCGAAAAGCGAGCGATAAATGTTTGTGCATAAATTTCAGAAGCTCGTCGAGGCTCAGCATCCTGTTTACGAGCCTCCCCACGTGAGCCCTTTGCGTTTTACATACCGTACACTGTAATTTAATTCGTCATAGTCCATTTGCTTTAAATGATCACGCTCATTTTTTTTATTATAAAGCTACTGAAATAGGCGAAAGGTCTAATTGGTTATTTAATTAATTAACAGAGTCACTGCTGTCATTAAATATTCACAGTAGCTTTAATTGTCTTGTGTTAGTAGATGTAATATAGTTCTGTAGAAGTTGAGTGTGTTCACATAAAATTGTTGATACAACTAAACATATCATTATTGATTTTAATATACTAAGAACTCAGAAAATTAAATAATAATCACCTCACACATCTCACACACGGCTGTCTGATCCCAAACTAGGCAGAGCCTGTACTAGGGTGACTAGACTGCTGATAAACAGCGGCTTAAGGCTGCTCAACAAAAGACTTCGTTAACCATAGCGCCTAATAAACTACAAGTATATATGCATATACATAAGTACAAAACTAACTGCTTTGATACATAACTCTACTGTGAACCAAATTACAGAGGTGTATCGAAAATAAAAGAGTCGTAACAAAGGTTTTGCTGTCTGATCCCAAACTAGGCAGAGCCTGTACTAGGGTGACTAGACTGCTGATAAACATACTTATATATTTCTAAATACATACATATTATAGATAAATTACACCCAGACACAGAACAAATAACCGTGCTCATCACACAATATTTGTCCAACGACCGGCTTAGCGGTCAGAGTCACTAACCACTAGACCAACAGGCCCGTCGAATATAGTATCGTTCTTCATTTAACATTCCAATTATTAATTATGAACTGTATAATCTCATAGAATCTCCAGTTATAAAAGTAAATGATACAGCACTAATCTCTAATTTACATTATCCAAAAAGCAACGGAGTTAAATTTCGAACCATATACTTATACATTGTTCGTTTCAGTATGAAATATTCGTCTAACGTTTGGAAAATAGATTTTTGGAACAAAGAACTCCTTTGTCGAAGTTTGTTGCCCGGCCTTTATAAAAAGACATTCATCCGTAAATATTAGTTTTTTTTTGAAGCGCCACACTCTCGGAAGAAATCTTTGGCGATACGAAATAAAGTGGTTGTGAACCTGAGAAGTCGAGAAATCGTCTCTTGATTGCCAACGGCTACTTACACACTAGATTGTTATTGGATGAACAGTACTCATAGTCCTTTAGTAAATTAGTAAGATAAATAATGATAATCCAGGTCATGATAACAAAAAAAAATCTTAATTAACTTCAAGCAAAAAAAAATTAATCGCAAAGCAATCACCATTGAACATATGTCTTGTGCCACTATTCACTGTTCAATGAAAAAAAAAAAAGATATTTTTTGGACTTGCGCCTTATAGAGTTGGAGGCGATAGGCAAATGTGTGTGAGTAAAATCTCAATCTGTTCAGCACACCGAGCTTCTTAGAGGCCAATTTGACCTTACCCTCTAAACGACCGCGAAACTGGACTGGTTCCAAATTGATTTATTTTTTTGTTGTTGTTAGATTGGCACAACTGTTTTCCATTTTGGCGCAGAGTTTGAGTTGCATCTGTTATTTATAATAAATACAGTGCTGGTTTTAGTTATATCATATCTAGTGTGTATGTGTGTGCGAATTTCATAATGGACAAAAACATCGAACAAAGAGTTTGTCTTAAATTTCGTCAATGGAATTTCGTGTTCGGAGTCACTGAAAATGTTACAGAAGGCTTACGGTGAATCGACTTTATCAAAAACGCGTGCTTATAAGTGGTACAAAGCGTTCAAAAGCGGTCGAGATATGATGAAAGATTTCCCTCGCTCTGGTAGGCCATCAACGTCTGCAACTGAAGTTAACATGGCAAAAGTGAAGGAAATAGTGACTGAAAATCCTCATTCAACTTTGAGAGAGATAGCCGTCGAACTTTCTGTATTTCACGAGTCGATCATTTTAATTAATCATTTGGGTATGAAACATGTTACCGCTCGGCTAGTCCCAAAAGACCTGAATTCTCTTCAAAAACTCAATCGCATGAGAGTCTGCGATTGAGCCGAACCCGAAAATACCACGCCAAAGTCGATCAAAAGTCAAAGTCATATTGACTGTTTTCTTTGATTATCGCGATGTTGTGCTCTCGGAATTCTTGCCGGAAGGTCAAACGCTTAATAAAGAATATTATTTGAGCGTTATGCGGCATTTAAGAGAGCAAATTCAACGAAAAAGGCCAGATTTGTGGAAAGAAAATTCTTGGATTTTGCGCCACGATAATGTGCCTTCGCACAAGGTCATCATTGTAAACGAATTTTTGACCAAACACTCAACAAATACTATCGAGCAAATCCCATATTCACCAGATATGGCTCCAGCCAACTTCTTTCTTTTTCCTAAACTCATATAACCACTTTGTGGCACCCGTTTTCAATCGGTAGAAGACATAAAGAAGAATTCGCGGCGAGAACTGAACTCAATTCCGGAAACAGCGTTTAAAAATGTTTTGATGATTAGATTATTCGTTGGCATAAGTGTGTCGTTTCTGAAGGAGCATACTTTGAAGGTGATAAAATAAATTTGTATGAATAACAAACATTTTGTGTATTATTGATCTTTTCCCGGTACTTTCTTGACAGATTTTAGGTATTACAGAAGATTATTAATAATTACAAACTAAATATTATGCTCTTTATATAATAAAGAATAACTTGAACAGAATAAATTATTGTTGATCATCATTGTAAAGTGTTAGTAATACTACTTTGTTTTTTTTTTCAAAGTTACTTAGTACTAAGTTACTTTGTGACTTACATAACAAATTATTGAGATTGTTAACTACTTGAGAATTTTTATCAAATTCTTTTACTCGAAAAAATGTAAGTCGAGATACAAGAAGCCATAGTAGAAATATTTTTTTACATGTATGTGTCTATTTATGTCGTATTTAAAAAAATGAAAAATGTTTTGTTTAGATTTAAGGAAATATGTTTATTGTTACATTTATTAACATAATGTGTACTAATATCGTTAAGCTGTTTTTTTTTAATTGTTATTTGCTTTTTTGTTTGTATAAATGCCAACATCTGAAAGTACCAGCCGGAAAAATAGTTTTTCTTCTCACGATTTCTACACTACCTAAAGGTTATCTAGAAGAGAATGCCTTGGGCATTAAGTCCGCCGATGTACAAAAGTGCATAAAGTTATAAATAAATAAATAAAAAAAATGTATGAAAAATATTAGAGACTATGTAACATAACGCAACAGTACTTAGGAGTGGAATAGTGATCATAAAGACATTTTGCATATCTAAATGCCAAAACCAAGTAAGATTAACGTTGTATATTTTAAAGTGTTTCTTTATCCGACAATGCCTGGGTTATAACATACTATCATATAAACTTAAACACGCAATAGCTTATAAATAGTAAAAAAAATATCGTAGGATAAAATCTCCAGGTATCCACAAACTCGCAGTATCTCAACTCAAGCAGGCACTTTCTCTAAAACACTGCTCTTGAGTAAAAGTTAATCAAACGTGAATTTCACTTACTGGCCAGAGGTCGTTCGTTTTGAAGGACCATTACATTGGCGATGGAGTGACCCATCAATTTAGCCTCACGCCCACCGCACGCGGTCACTGGGAGTGTACCCGACATGTGAAACGTTTTATTACGGTCCAGGAAAAACTGTTACAATAACGCAACTTCAGAATACTTTAGTGTGAGTAAGAAACAGCTGGAGCATTGTAATACGCGTCACTGTTTTGATGGATACTCAAATTATTCAGTAAGGACGGATATTAAACTTGTAAGCCAACAAGATTAGGGGTTATATTGGTAAAGTTATTACTTTGGATGTGGTGTGTTAGAAATTTAGTTTATTTAGCGTACTAATAAATGACATTTTAGATTTCTATACTTCTAATATAATCTCGTTTGCTAAATTTGAGCCTAATAAAAATTATAAATTCACAATGAGCTGGAAATCCAAAGACCGATGGCCGTTAAAGTATTTGTATGTTGTAAACGGCCTTCAATCGTCCACTGCTGCACATAGGCCTCTCCTTAGAAAGGAGGTTTTGGCCTACTATACCATGCTGGCCAGACGGGTTGGTATATGGTTTGTGTCAAGTTTTCCTTCACTCTGCAGTGCTTTTATTCTGCGTAGTTTTCTCCCTTGGTCGGCTCTTACGACACCCACGGGATGAATAGGGGTGGTGACACTGTATTCTTAATTTTCTTTTCGATTCTTTCGGTCGTTAGCAAAACAATATTAGATTAGGAGTATATATCATCTCATCTTTGAGGTTTTTCAGGTTCAAGAGTGAAGACTAGCGATCAGTATCTGATTCTTATTTTTCTGATTGATAGACAGATAAACAAAATAGTCTCTATGTTAATCAGACATCATTGGTCTTGAAAATACTCTAATCTCTTGATACACAAGTTTATGGGCAACAATTTATAAAGGTGCCTCAAACGGCACAGTTTTATTTCCGTCGAACCAATTTACAGTTTCAGGGCTAAGTGGGTGCCAAATCAGAAAAGTGAGTATGAACTGACGTAAGTCTTTCAATTCGAAGCAAAATCAATAGAACAATGGCGTGCTATTTAATAAATGCCCTTGATTCAAATTTCGAACGGCAACAGATGGTGTGCGATCGCCAACGTTTAGAGCTTGAATAATTTCCGTCACAATCCTCCCCCCACCATTAATCCCCTCTAATAATTCCATTCTTTACGTTCCACAAAAGTGCTGTCACAAATAAATTGAAAAGTCGACGAGGGAGTTTCTATTCAGCCCGACGATTTAAATGTTTGAACACGTAAATACACTTTATGCTATCAAAAGAAACATTAATACTGTCTTATTTAATTTCATTTATTAAAAGTCATTTGATGCCAAAACACTTTAAAATTATAATTATAAGTGTTTTTAAATACTTAATTATTTTTTTTAAGTAAAAAGATGGTATAAATATTAAGTGAAACTTTGTACAGAATTACTATAATATAGTTTCATTTATTACAATTATAATCCAAATATATTTTTATCTGGACATTGTCCAGGCGTCCTCCGACACGTTGCCATATAAAGTATAATAATATTTTCACACATTTCACACACGGCTGTCTGATCCCAAACTAGGCAGAGCCTGCACTATGGTAACCATACTGCTAATAAACATACCTATATATTTCTAAATACATACATATTATAGATAAAGTACACCCAGGCACGGAACAAATGACCGTGCTCATCACACAATTATTTGTCCTGGGTGGGTATCGAACCCATGACCTCTAGCATAGCAGTCAGGATCACTAACCACTAGACCATTAAACTCTAAAAAAAAACTCTTTATTGGTAAACTTTATTTGTATAAAGGTAGTATCAGTTCAATTCATCGCTGTATAGACAGCCACAAATTAATAATTGTTATCATTAGCATAGCATTAGTTAGAATTAGCATTTCATAATCGTAAAACATAACGTACGTGTAAGTAAGTAAGAAATGGCTAAAATGAAATGGCATTTTACCCTTGGGGACAGCTTCGGCACAAATTTCACAGTGTAAGGTTACCGGAGTCCAAAAGCCCCACTACTCTGACGCTCGGCAGAGGGAGGGTAGGGGTTGTTCACAGATCGACAACGCACTTGTGACTCTTGAGTTTCAGACGGGTTAGTGTGAGTTTGAACACGCTCACCGTGACGATCGAATAGATTTGAAATAAACTCGCACTAGGGCCTCAGTTGTCCATAGGCGACGATAGTTTTTTTTTTAAAGGCATCTCCCATAGGAATATATCCTGTGTTGCGGGGTCTTTACAAGCTTACATGAAACGGACACAAAGAACACCCATACTCAGAACATCATTTCACACAAGGTGTCGTCCCATGTGGGGATCGGACCCGCTACACTCAGCGTAGTAGTAAGCGGCGTGGCGACCGCTTAAACCACTACACCATCCGTGTAGTCATTTACCATCAATCATCCATTTTGCTCGTTTGCCCGTTATACCATCAAAAATATATTTCAGACACCAAGGATCTCCAACCAATGCAATGCAATTAATTTCATTAGTCATTGGATTTAAGCATCGATTTTCCTTTTAAATATAATTGATGATTCTATCTGATTTACAGCCTTTTGTTGTTGAATCGCTTTCATAATAGCTTTCATACCACTGTATAATTACAGTCCAAAAACTCCATTAAGCGGATTGCACAGCCTAAATATTTATTTTCTCGGTGTCACTGGTACATGTTTTTACCATTATGAACTTAATGATCATCTTCATATAAATCCTTTGAAATTAATTTATAGTTTTAGACTCAATCTTATTATTTTTTAAAGTGCAGTAAATAAATATATAGCTGAAGGCTATCGAGGCTCATTCGTGTTCCTACTGCGTACTTTTTTCCAATACTTGGAATCGAGTAACTTTAACGTGTGATTTACATTAATAAAGGCGTCTTTTTATAATCAACAATAGACAACGCAATTTATTTTGCCCGAAGAAAATGTATAAAGTATCAGTAACATAAAAAAATATACAACATAGAAAATAAAATCATTACCTAAGCTTTTTATATACTTTTTTTTAAAATTAGGTATTTGAAAGTTACTTGTTAATCACTACATACTAAACAACTTCTACAACCAACAAAATGAGTTGATACCTACGGTGAAGTGCCCACTCAATGTGAATTATATCAGTTTTTTTTATTTAAATTACGATATCCCAAGTATTACAATAAATATGTATAATTTTCAATCCAATGGCTACTAACAATGGTATTACAAGTCTATTCACATTAAAAGTTTACAGTGCTTGTGTGGCAGATAGTCACAATAAATAAAAATAATATAGACTAATGGAATCAATGATGATGATAAAAATAATGTTCTTGCACAATGGTGGTCTCTGCAATCAGAGGACATATATACCTGTACCTGACCCCTCGGCCTCTATGTACAACCTGCACCCTTATTCCGAAACTAACGGTGCTCTTCACCCTACCGATTTTCCTGACCCTAATTTCCTTTGCCTCGCATGAGGATAATGGAATGGAATGTTTCCAGAGGAGAGCTGGCTTCACCAGGCTGCCGGCCATAAAATAAATCAACAAAACCCTTTCCAATCTTACACTTTACGTCGACAATAGAAGAATGATGATGGTGATGACACTAACCTAATAGATTCCTCTACTGTTTAATTTAAATACTTATTACCTTATTGCGTTGGGTAGTTACGATATATTCGACATATCAGGGTTAGCACCGCATTGATTTACTTTCTACACATACCAAACAATCGGTGGTTAAGATTTATGAATTCAATTAGACGGTCAATTTAATATTCTCGAGGGTCTGGAGCGTGGACCGTGTACGTACCATATACTGGACTTGAAAAATACAAGTAACTGTGTCTACCGGAGGACGCGACTAACTACACGTCAAAGCTCATCGGTTTTAAAAGAATTGCAAACGACGTATTTTTTATTCTGCTCTATAAACTAAACAATTTTTTCTTTGTATCTTTGTTCACAATTTACGTAAAGAAACATGCTTTAAAATTAGTTGTTTTGTAAATTGATTTCTATATATAGAACCTACTATCCCATGCCTGGCGTAACTTTACCGTTAATTGAGACCGACAAATCTACACAGTTGCTAACTGACTAGCGAATGGACACTTCATTGGCTTTGATCATTGAATTTGTTGTAATTAATAATAATGTATATAATAATAATAATTAAGCTAAAGACGTAAAGATACAATTTATGTATTGCTATACTTTACCTCTTTCTTCAATAACAACAAAATATGCGTACCTAAAAGTAGGATGATACAATACACCACTGGTCGAACCCATGTTAGGAGAGCGGCAAATGCCCCATGACAAGGGTCGGAGGCACCAAAGGAGCCTAATAAACAGTTGTACGGAACAGCTATTATTAATCATACAGGCCAGTTAATACGTTATATCTAAACCTTAGCTGGAAATTAATATTTTTCTGTTTAGTTACTACGGGGATGATAGAATAAAACATGCGTTAATGTTTCTATATACATTTATTTGTATTAAAAATGTTGTGATTTAATAGAAGAAAAAAACTTATTTGTTAATTGTTTGTTTTAACTCGAGTTCATTCAATTCGAGAGAGTCTAAACTTTTTCTTTTTTTTTTTATAAGACAACTTCCGCACTAGGAATATATCCTGTGTGACTTTACAAACGTACATGAAACGGACACAAAGAACACCCAGACTCAGAGCAACAATTTTTGGATCACACAAAGTCCCTTGTGAGGATCGAACCCACAACACTCAGCGTAGTAGTAAGCGGCGTGGCGACCGCTCAAAACACTACGCCATCCGTGCAGTCAAACTAGTATGATCATGATTGTTTTAGTTTTTTTTGTTTTTTTTTTTTTTGTTTTTAAAGAAAATAAATAAATAAATAAATAAATGATAACTAAACGACTTACAGAAAGAAAGTAGGCATACTAAAGAAAGTAGGTCTATATATCAATGTAAAAATACACGCGGCACCACAATAATTAAAAATAAAAAAAAACTATGTTAATTTTAGAATTAGTCTGCTGATGAAAACTGATGGAAATCAGTCCAGCCGTTTCGGAGATTAGCTAATACAATCAGACAGACAGTTTATTTAGTTTTTTGTTTAAGTAAACAATGAAATACTTATAGGAAAAAGGTAATATTGTGATATTGAACAGTCATTGATTTCGATTTGAGTGATTTCGAACAGACTCCTGTCAATTTAGTTTACAGATTGAAGATATATTACGATTGCAACAGACTTTTACACACATCTATGTACAAACCAAACTAACACGTGCGCACTCTGCAAATGTGAGATTAATGTCCAATCTTTTTGTATCACTGTCCGAAGAATAAGTTTCTTTCCGTAAAATACGTTTATGTTTTTATTACCTTCTAAGTATTTCTGAATCTTAAACCTCGTTTTTGAATCTATTAAGTTTGTAAACATAAACCAATAAGCTGGCAGAAGTTGTCTGGTTAACGTTTTCTAGTAATTTTGCCATTTATTTATAATAAGTACCGTTTACACTAGTCATACATATATTTTAATAGAAACACTAGTCGTCTAAATATAATTACCTACCTGCCTACTACTACCTACAGAAGCCCCGAGAGTAAGCGCTTTTCACAAAGTATCAGTTTCATACAATGAATGCATACCCATGATAGGTAGGTATATATATAAATTATTCTCATATTTCTGTTAATGGAAAGAAGGTTTATTAAACCTAAGTTTTTAAAAAGGGGAGAGAATTATGAATTTATAACAAAAATAGTATAAATACAAAGCAAAGTTGTTATTTAGTTGTTTGCAAAATTGGTTTAAAAAAAAGGTTTGTTTTGTAACCTAATCAGTAAAAACAATAATAAATAAAGGAGGAGCAGGAGCCCAAACTAGGATACCCTGTGCTCCTGTATGGACTCGCCCCTCTCAGATTAGAAAATTATTTTACAGTGTTTACAGTTGGAGAATAAATTAATATAAAGGAAATACAAACTCAAAAAATAATAATATGAAGGAAATACAAACATAAAAAAATAATCCCATTGAAACAATAAACAAATTCTGAAATTGTATGAGTATTATGTCTGTGTGTTAGCTCTGTTATGCTGTGTGTGCGTGCGTACGTGTCCGAGTATGTGTGAGTGCGTGTGTGTGTGTTTATGTGTGTATGTATGTGTGTGTGTATCTGATATAACTGTTAAAGCCATTATATTGCTATACATATAATGGAATTATAGATACAAACACAGGATTATGCTAGTCAATCGATACACAGTGTGGCAGTAACTTTTTATTAGCTTCACTTTTAAGCAAAACTAACTCACTTTTCGAAACGTTTTAGTTAAAATAAATACATCGGAACTGAAACGGCAGAAATATACCTCGATTGCTGCTTATAATAGTCTTATATACGATTAGTTGATACATCTTGACGGGCCTGTTGGTCTAGTGGTTAGTGACCCTGACTGCTAAACCGGAGGTCGTGGGTTCGATTCCCACCCAGGACAAATATTGTGTGATGAGCACGGTCATTTGTTCTGTGTCTGGGTGTAATTTATCTATAATATGTATGTATTTAGAAATATATAAGTATGTTTATCAGCGGTCTGGTTACCATAGTACAGGCTCTGCCTAGTTTGGGATCAGACAGCCGTGTGTGAGTGTGTGGGATATATTATTATTATTATTATTATTATTATTATTATGTTAATTTTTTGTAACAGAATAATATAAAGCAAGGCCAAACGCCGAGCACTGGACCAATACCGTCTAATGTGTTACCATCGACACGAGAAGAAGAAGAAGCAGAATAATGTACCTATTTAAAATTCTGAATTTTCAAAATTTATTGATGTGATTTTTGTCTTAATATCGTTAAAATTTACTAACCTTGTCTTTTCAGGTACCCTACACCATGTTGGCAAAACTACATTATGTTCAGTAGCTAATAAGCAAACTGACTACCATACCCAATTATAATATTAGGTAGGATTAAAATTCTCGTGTAACATAGAGGTAAGCAATAAATTAAATATGAACGATAGCAGCATGCAAACTGATGTACTCCTTATTTTAACTTGTCTGTACTTACGATGCATTGACGTTTAATTTTTTTTGGTAAAGCTTTAACCGTAAGAGTCATTCTTCGGTATAAACGGGTCAATTCGAGCAATTTTATTTGCTGCTTTTCACCGAATGAGTGTTATTATCGCAGACCCAAATATTCCCTACCCTTAATTTCTGGGGGCAAAGGGCTCAAAAGGCGGCAACGCGTTTGCAGGGGTTCATGGATAGCGGTGGTCACTTACCATCAGTTGACCCGTCTGCTCATTGCCCCCTACAAAAAAATAGCTACCCATATCCTTGGTCGGATATTGTCGTACTATAATTATTACAAATGAAATCAATAGTTACGTGTTTTGAACCTTACTGTGTTATATTGTTACTCTATGTTTTCACAGAGACTCACCAAATTTAAAACTGAAATACTATTCAGTTCTTACGTCAATCCTGCCAGCCTCGTTTCACAGTAGATTCACTCCATACATCACTTTGTTAGTTATCTGTTTAGCCAGTTGACATTGATGAATGTTTCAACGAACAAACGGTGTTCCGTTAAACTCGCGGTACCCTGGCTTAGGGTCCCGTCGGTGCACTAATACAAGGTAACCTCGCTTATATGGAAACAATGAGCGAACAATGTCCCTCAAATTGGATTAGTGTGTGAAATGGGAAAGCCTGTCAAGGTTTTGTTTTAAGAATTGCTTCATTTATACTTTTTAGTAGAATAGTTTAAAAAAAATTGTTCTTAATAAATGCTTTGACATTTGAAATGCCTTATATTTACGCGGGGAATACTATTCGTACCATACCTTCCATCGGGGAAACGGAGGGCTTATGTGGCACTCCTGGATACCGATCTACTCACTAAACCCGGCGGCCTACCTCGGCAGTCGGGATCTCCAGGGGTCGTCGAGCTCCAGGAAGGCATCGACTTCTTCTGGAGTCCTCCCTGCCTTAACCTATGACTGAGGCACATATCGGGTTTATCGTAGTCATCACCGGGACGGGACGCTGCCGCATCTCTAATACTGGTAAGTATATTTATTTCATTCATACATTCACACCTATTTTACGGAAGAGGTAAGCCCACGCTAATTATATTTACTTAAGTGGCCACTTTAGTAATTAGATGGGAAAAGTGGGAGTTTAATGTTAGGGAAAAGTTGGTAAGATGCAGTTGGTAAGTTGGTAACATGCGCTTGTTGACGTATTAAGAACACGAAGAATATAATTCCGTGTCGTAAGAGCCGACTAAGAGAGCAAATCTATGCAGGACAATTAAAGACTGTTAATGATGATGATGATGAAGGCTATTCTTTCATCAATCGTCCTCGAGTAGGTCAGGTCGCATACCTGTCACTCGCACTGATTGTGGCCGGAAAGTCCAAGTTCTCAAAACTACCTACTATGTAAATCTTTCCTAAATTCTTCTCACATGGCAGAGACAGGTAAAGTCGTAGACTTTGCAAAAGTAAAGGTTAAATTCCCTTTGTAAATGGTCACTTCAGTCGACCTCACATACTCCGCTAGACAAGTAACATTTGCGCACACACGAACTTTGTAGAACCCAAACTAGTAAGGCACCGTCAGTACGGCTTTCGCTATAATCGCTCAATTGGCCACATTCTCATAAATCACACACCGCTCAGAATAGTCAAGGTGTAATGAAGAGATGTCAATTGTAGAAAAGGAATAATGCTATGCGCTAATTATCTGTTCTCCTTGCTCAACTTTTTTTTCTTTTA
The DNA here is from genome assembly GCA_902825455.1 of Arctia plantaginis. Classification (NCBI taxonomy): domain Eukaryota; kingdom Metazoa; phylum Arthropoda; class Insecta; order Lepidoptera; family Erebidae; genus Arctia; species Arctia plantaginis. The sequence continues at coordinate 5,906,163 of CADEBD010000857.1, read as the reverse complement.
TTATTTCAACATTATATGTATTTACAAGTTTTGATATCAATATCATTTATAAAAACCACAAAGATTTATAATTAATGTAATTTTAGTGGCATATAGTTTGTAGGTTTCAGGCCTACACGTTTATTTAATTTTGCGACAAGCGAGTAATAAATATTTTCTTCTATACGAAAAAGAACTATCTTTAGGTATAGGTTTTCTACATATACTTGAACAGACAAAAATTAAGCAAATTCTATTCATAATCCTGTCACATGAAATATTTGTAGCACTCGTTATCCTTTCAGAATATTCATCTTGTTTACACTTTCGCTCGCTTGTGTAAAGACGAACGTGAATGCTTAATATATTCTAGTAAGAGACATAAATGAACAAATTTCATTACAATCAACATGAAAGATTAACTCAAACAAAAGTATGAATCGAATTTACAAAAGCTGTTTCTTTTGGCGACATGTGTTTCTTTGAGGTTTATGAATATTTCTCATGGCGTTTATCTGTTGTATAACTGTTTATGATGAAGTATAATAAATCCTTTTAAAAAATAAGTTGAGCCTACTTCAAACAATACTGACAAAGAGCACTAAAAATTAAAAAATAATTCCAAATCTAAGTAAAAATCTATAATAAGTACCCACAATATAACAGGTAACATTATAATACAAAAGTCCCTTCTAGTCTTTTTGAAGTCGGTGCCTCAATGAATTTTCGTAATAGGTTACATGAAAATATTTGCTTAACAAACAATTTTTTAGCTAATCGCTTTGTAATCTCATATATTTCATACTCTTACTCTTTTGTGGACATAACTCTGTAACCCCCAACACAAACACCTAACAAATATCTTGAAAGAATAAAACAAGGTCAATACATTATTAGATTTTTGAAAGAGTATTTTCTAACTCCTAAAGGTTAAGGATCCTTTCATCATCAGCTCAGCAACATGACGTAACGACTACCAAACGCAAATACCTATAAAGCTAGAGAAATAAGCATCAAACACGTTGTTGGGGCTGTAAAATTTGAGGGTTTCCCAATCCCAAAATCCCATCATCAGATCCTAATTTGGTTGTCCCATTACCACCTCGCGAGGATCAAAAACCCTTTCGATTACAAAAAAAAATTGAAAATCGGTCCACAATTGACGGAGACATTGCGTAACAAACACAAAAAAAAATACAGACGAATTGATAATGTTTTGTTTTTTAAGTCGGTTAAAAAGGATCTTGAGGTTTATTTTTGTTGCTTATAAACACCACTTTTTTTTAGTAGACATAGTTACAATAATAATAACATCACACATCTTTCAATGTTGTACATAATAATACACTTTTTTTCTGTGCGGAAATCCCCTCGAATACCACCCACCGGTGGTTATGTCGGACTTGAACCGACTAAAAACCGCACGCAGCACCCTAGCGTGTTCGACCTATTTAGACGCCAAAAAGTCAAGTCATTAAGTGGGTAAATGAATAACTAATCATGATTCCTAAATATATAAGGATTCTAAAATGAATTCAATAATCATGAACTACAATTTATCATTAAATAATGGGCATTCAAAGTTGGTATGCAATGCGATTTGTATCAAAAACTTCACTCGGTTGCATTTCAAGCTCTTGCTGCGTTCAATTGTTTTTTATACCTTTGAGTGTATGTGTTTTAAAAAATTGGAGAACATGTTGAAGGAGAGTACCTACCGACATAATTATTTAAGTCTTTGAAGCTGTCGAAAATCTGTTTAATTAAATTCTAAAGAAGACATGTCTGATTTTATCGAAAAAAATTACTTGTGAATATGTTTTAGACAATCTAATTATGAGTATACCAAAGTACCCCTTTAAATTATAATTCGAATCGTAGCTTATATTTTTTTTTATCTTTCTTTTTATTATATATATATATTTTATGTTTTTATTTTTTCATTTTTTTAGGGAGTAGGTGTTATTTATCTCGAAGAAGAGCCACAATGAGATGTTATCGGTCATTTTAGCAAAGTTTGGTCTCGACATTGATAATAGTACACTATTACAATCAATCAAGATGATAATAAGGCTGCTCTGTGTGAAAATGGAAATGTAATGGAAATCTGCGGGAACTCGCAGAGATTCTTCTGTACAGAAGTCAGAATCAGATAATGATAAATAATCTATAAAGACGAAACTAATCTACTGATTCACTAACTAATTGATCATCGGCCATCTGAAACCGCTGGGTCTAGAAACATGGAATTCATCACAAATTTAATAATAATATAGGAGACCACTTTTTCAGCACATATATATAATAAAAAAAATTAAACATATATAAAAATACCAACAGCCTAATAAAGAACTTCACCATTATTGAAGTTAGTTTAAAAATATCTATGAGTATTCAAAGCAATCGAACGTCTTAGCAAAAACATTATGTAATTCACATTTAGTGAAGAGAGCACGCTTTATTTGCTTTACGAATGCCCTCCTTCTTTTGTGACAAGAGCCCTAGAAAGGCCATTTGGATAAAGAATATTTTGATAATAATAGAATCGCCCACTCGATCTTAACGAACAGCGTACAATGCCGCTGTTGAAGTCGGATTGTAAAGAATACTCTAGATATGTAAAGCCGATATTGAGCAAATTGGACTCTCATCTACAAGTAATTCAATTTGATTAGATGCGATAAAAGCGGAAATGTTCATTATTATATTTTATCCAACGCGAAATTGAAAAATTGCATTATTCTAAAATGTGCCTCAAAGTAATTTCGTAAAAGAAATCGAATATATCGAAAATATGTAAATAATACAGTATAAAGTAAGAAATCTTTCACAAGAAATGACAAAACAAGAGGTTTATGGATTGTTGTTCAATAAAAAGGTATCGACTACATTATGTTATAAAATATTACTATTGATAAGTGTTTGTTAACCCCCGATGGAAAATAGGGGTGTTATAAGTTTGACCTGTGTATCTGTGTATCTGCGTATCTGTGTATCTGTCTGTCAGTCTGTAGCAGCATAGCTCCCGAACGGATGGACCGAATTCGATGCGGATTATTTTATTCGCAAGAAAATGTGATCGAGATGTTTCTTAGCTACATATTTTAAAGATCATCAGCTCACTTCCTAGGTGATGAAGGAAATTCACTAAAATCCACAGGTCCTATTGATCTGAAATTCGGTATACTGTTACTTTGATAGTGTTTCTATGACATGGTCACCTGGCACTTACTAATGCATCAAGTAGTTTGCCATAAAATAGTCGGGATAGCCAACTCCTCAGAAAATTACAGCAAATATACCATGTTTGGGTTTATTAGTACAGTCTCAATGAGCAATTGTTGTTTTTTAAAGATTTTTTTTTGTGTCGAAGGTTTTTTAATGAAATTATTATTTTAATATATTTATTTAACCATTATTAAACTAAGTCTAATATAGTGATTCAATTTAATAACTGAAATCTGGACTGAACTTTAGCAAATATCTCCCTCTAAGCCTTTTCACAAACTAGTTTGGGATCGTCTGTGCGGCGACTCCACAACTTAAGTACTAAGCGATATCGAAGTCCTGTAGTAAGACTATTGTCGGACTTTTTAGGGCTCCAACAAACATAGAGTCTTCCTCTTCGTCCAGTATCTGGAAATAGCTTGGTACTCTAGGAATTAGTAAACAACAACATCCCGTGTTTAACAATAAAATTGGTTTGAAAAATATCAACCGTCATTTCCTTACCTAAATATTCTCCTACTAGAGTTTGACACTTTGTATACGATACTGCATATATTTTCAATATATATATATATACTACTCTATACTACTACAAGTATCTCCCTCTAAGTCTTTTCACAAACTAGTTTGGGATCGGCTTTTAGTCTACTGCGATACAGTTGAACTTCGACTTTTCGCGTGGAGCGACTGCCATCAGACCTCTACAACTTAAGTGCATAACGATTGCCACAGATGTTTGAGTGGCAACCAGGACCGACGGCTTAACGTGCTCTCCGAGGCACGGAGGGGTCTCAATATGTTAGGAAAAGATCACCTATCCAAGGACTGACCTGGATAGGATTACTTAACTTTTCAATGTGTTATCCTACTCGATTACCACTTAGCCACGAGCCTCGCTGACCTGAAATTTAATAAGTAAATGCATATCTTATTTCTCTGGTAGATTCTCGAAAGAAACAAATCATCGTCGAATCTTACACTTGGAAGAAACTAAAAGGTATTTACCCTTATAGCACTAATATATAAATGGACTAACACATTTTAGGGAAAATAATAGTCCAGTATTATTGCCGATTTCTATGTAATTGTACTAAAACTTACCAGGAAAGTGTGATATGCATGCTTTTGCATGGTCACACTACGTTTAAGATGTAATCGTGTATTTCATAAGGCACTTATGATTGCTGCTAGCAGTAAAAGTCATGTTTAGTATAAATAAATTGAAAAAAAAAAAAAAAAACAGAATTTGCAGAATCAGAATAAGGTCTTCGTTACATTTTGTAAATGACTTACATCTTTTTGTCATTACATTCTTATATAAAGTTTATTACTAAAGCTAGTATATGACTATTGTAAAACGTGCAAGAGTGAATATAAAAAAGGTAAAGTCAAAATATTTCAAATTATTGCAAACGGCTTGAGCTAGGTGTATAACCTGTGTACCAGGGACTTCCTTTCTAGGGTATACCTCCTGGTTCCCCGGCTATTAGTACCCGAGACGGCGTGCGGTTTTAGTCGGTTCGAGTCCGATAGGTGGTATCCAAGGGGATTTCCGCACGGAAAAAAAAAAAAAAAAAAAAAAATGGTGTATAACCTGTGTTTCAGGCAGTCGCTTGATAATGATGTTAGTTCCATGACGTTAATATTTTAAAGTTCTCTTAGATGAACAATATTAATTACTTAAAACTGGTTTATATTAACTAATATATATTACTTATTGTTTAACAGTAATAAATAAACGTCTTATTGTTTTATATGAATAAATTTTTAGTGACGATTTTAGTATATATTTATTATATACCTTATATAGTAGTTTTAGTAGGTTTTTTTATATATCTGCTATATTATACATATATGACCGATGATGAAGCTGATATATATTTTTCTGCCGATGACTCTTTTGAAGATGCTTATTACAGTTCCTTGACAGAAACACTGGGTGATCAATTACGGCAAACATTACCCGTTCAATCTTGTCTTTGTTTAAATGTTTACCATATAAATGCGCAAAGTGTTCCAAGGTATTTTAGCGATTTAACGCAGACTTTCTCTGACAACAACATTAATGCCATCCTGATTTCGGAGACTTGCCTCGAACCCCACCTTCCCTCCACCTCATACCGTGTCTCTAGCTTTATACTTATCCGCAATGATATTTTAGATAAAAGTGGGGGTGGCATCGCTCTCTACCTTCGTAGTTTCTTACCTTTTAAAATTCTCGCCTCTTCCTCTTCCAAACTATCAACCTATTCCTCGAGGTTTGTGTCAAGAGAGTCAACGTAATTCTAGGGGTAGTCTACTGCCCTCCAACTGATAATTACTTCTCTAGTCTGGAAACAGTCTGGAAACCCACGGATAACTCCTTGCCCCCGGTTTTACCCGTCAAGACTTGATCTTCCTTTCCTATATCCTGAAACCTCCCAAACCACCTCCTAAAATTTTACATATTCGCAGTTTCCGTCGCATGGACATTGACAAATAACACGCGGATGCTGCTAAGATCAATTGGGATGATGTGGCAGCTGCTACTGACGTGGACAACAAAATTCGAATTTTCAGTGACACCAAAGTCAAATTGTATAACGTCCACGCTCCTATTAAGGGAATAAAATTAAAACGTGCCCCGGCGCCTTGGTTAACTGAGGAGGTCCGAACTGCTATGGGACAAAGGGACCAGTCCTTTATTCGTTTGATGAAAGACCTTTAAAGATAAATGGAACCTTTATAAGGCTGCAAGGAATCGATGCAACCAGGTGATACGCAACGCTAAACGTTTATTCAAAACGTAGAGTCTTCTTCTTCCCATGTCCAGTATCTGGAAATTTCTTGGTACTCTAGGAATTAGTAAACAATAATATCCCGTGTTTAACAATAAAATTGGTTTGAATGATATCAACCGTAATTTCCTTACCTACTCGTAAATATTCACCTACTAGAGTTTGACACTTTATATACGATACTACATATATTTTCAATATATATATATACAGTATGTTATAACTAACATATTTATGATGGAGACTTTTTATTAAAATCAAAAGTGACTATAGCCTAAAATCTCGTAATATGTAGTTAATTAAAACGAATTTGTTCTAAACAATACGTTTGGCTGCTGACTAATGAATTAAATTTATAATCCTATCAATCACTGTATTCATTAATTTTCCAATATGTTAGACTCCTATGATTTATTGTTCCCAACTTGATTCGATTATACAAGTTAAGCCTTGTACTAGTATAAACAAATCTGTTTGTGTGTAACTTTAAGCTTAAATTCTTAACGAAGTTATTATAAACTTGAAAATTAGTTACGTACTCGTTAAAAGTAAAAGTAAATAGAAACAGTAAATAATATTTAAATTAGTCTTAGCTGTAACTGTTTTTAATACAAATAACATAAATTTAATTAAATATAAGCCTCTTATACAGATCTTCATAGTGTTGTCAAAGAACATGAAAATGAGCTTAGGAGGCAGTTGATCTTCCATACAATTTTTGGAAAAGATTTTTTTATTTGTCACCCTTGTGTTCGATTAAAATTTGAAAAGCGCTGCCTTAGTAGAATCGATTCTAGGACCGGGCAAAATTTTATAGAGCCAAAATAGCCTAAGTTACTTCTTATATAGACGGCTGCGTGGTAGTAAAATATTATCAAAGTCAACCAGACTAACAGACAGATCGACAATCAGATAGACAGACAGTCATACAAAATATATTTTACCTGATTTTTAGGCATAGATATACTGCAAATAATCGTGCGAGGATGAAAAAAACTATTATTTTGACATTACAAACAGACACTTCAATTTTATTTATTTTAATACATAAAAAAGGAATACCAGAGAAATACTCGCTATTGTAAAATACCACAACCAACATCAATTAAATAAAACATGTTATTTATGACTCATATATCATCAATCATCATCACCAGCCTTTAATAGTCTATGCATGTATTTTCAAAAAAAAAAGTATATAAGTATTTATATCAGTTGCCTACCAGTACCCATAGTACAAGCTCTGCTTAGTTTGGGACTAGATGGCGTTGTGTGAATGTAGTAAAATATATTATTATTATATATATATTATTATTGCAGGACATAGGTCTTTCTTTAGAAAGGAGGATTTGGCATACTATACCACGCTGGTCAGACGGGGTGGTATAGGGTTCAATTCAAGTATTCCTTCCCTTTGCAGTGCTGTTGTCCTGCGTTTGGCGAATATACTCATGGCGTATATTTATGTAGAAAAATATGAACGTAACTAAATTTCACATTTATCATATTATTTCTAAAGGAAATCTGTCTTTGAAATCCCATTGTAAAATTACAATTAATAATACAAGCATAGTGTAGGTGATAATGATTAATTGGCAATGATAAAATTGTTTTTCCACGTGATCTATAGATCGAACAGATAGCTGTTATTTCGATACAATTCATGGTCCAATTCAGTTCTATCACAGAGTTGGGATTAATTAATTACGTCTCCTTAAGTGTTTTAATACTGAATGGTTGAATAACCATAACGTTTCAGGTAACTTCGACTCAGGGCCTCTTAATGCGACTGATTGATCTTTATTGCAAAGTTTTAATGAACGGAAAACTTTTATACTTTTAATTGATTAGAATCTTTTGTTGATTACAGAAGAAATTAACTTAATTTACTTTAATAGGGTCAAGAAAACTCAGGTCAAGTAGTCTCAGGAAGTAGGTACCTACAGTTTCAGGTATTACAAAATATGATTGACTTTCTCAATACATAAAGATGTGATCACATTTTTTATTAGTAAATGTTCTTGAAAAAAGTACACAGATTTTCAGTAGACAGTATTTACTTAAGTAACTTTAGTTCCTTAGTACGATAGTACATTCAATACAGTCATGACCTCAGCTACAGATTAATACTTCTTATTTTCATACTATATCATTTGTTTGACAAATGGTTCTTAATACATACATACATTGACATCAAACATACTACGAGGACAGTCATTGACTGTTTATCAGAAATTCTTCACAGTGAGTTTATTCAACATCATCTTATTACAATTTCTCAAATTTATTTGAGGTGGACGGAATGAGTTTCTTTTTCCATTCACCTCTATCACTCGTCTGTTCAATGCTTACTCCATTCCTAGCCATACCTTCTTTCACGCAGTCCATCCATCCATCATTTCTTTGGACGTCCTCTACTTTTATCCCTCAACTTCCATACTTAAAACTTTCTTCACCACATTTTGCTCATCTCTAAGAATCACTTTTCTGTGAGTTTATTATAGAAGGGAAATGACAAGTACCCTCTAAGTACGCCGTTGTACGTAAGGCCAAACTAATAACCGACAAAATCATTAAGTGCCGTTCAGTGTATATTATAATACAAATAGAGATATTATCGCAGCATATTAGTATGCAAATTGAATATTAAAACTATCTGTGTCGAATATACGTATATATATATTAAATTTATGCAAATGATTATTATACCGTAAAACGTCCCATTGATTCTGGCAAGCGGACTTTAGCATACAAATCTGTTTCTTTTGTTTCCAGACTAATAGTCTTCGTAATATTAGTTAAAATCAATAAATATTTATCCACTTTAAGTGATTCACTTTATTTCCTGACATCTCATTCGTGTCAATAAGATTTCTATTACCCCCGAATTTCATTATCGTACTTCGTGAGCGAAAGGAAATGATCAAATAAAGATAAGAATTTCTCTAAAAACGAATTCATAAAAATTACAGGGATAAAATATAGACGGCTCGTGAGTAAATTACAGAACACTTTTATAATTTATGAATATGGACTACTTAATTTTTATTTTTATATTTCTTATTGCTGGATATTATTTATCGTGAAATCTATTTATTTACATCTTAGACGACCTTCTTGTTTCTAACTAAATTTGAAAATAAAAATATAAAGGAACTAAAAGTTGAGGAATTAAATTTTCTACTCATACGATTTCTAGAAACCAAAATCTTTTAGTAACAGTTGACTTGTTAGATGTACAGTTATACTTACGACTTAATATTTTAGATCTTTTGAAAATACAAAAGAGTTTGGCAACTATTAATTATATTGCGGACTGCAACTACGACTCTGTTTATCAATTAATTAACTTTCCTTGAGTATTCCCTTCCAGGCATTTCTAGTTTTTACTGAAAAAAATTAAGATAAAGTATGAAAAAAAATTGTGAGAATATTTTTTTTGTCGGAAACACTCACGTTTATAACAAAACGAACTTGTTTACATATCGTTTGTACGCATTACCCTCTCAGCCCGCGTAGGTGTAGAACGTGCACTGGATACTAACTAATTCCCTGGGCTCATATTTTATGACAATATTCGTATAGTTTAAATATTCTTTTTCCTTTGTTCTTGGAAAGCAAGTCTAAAACGAGCGTATATGAGTGCCAGTATCAAAAAATATTGCAACACCTTTTCGAAATTTTCGGTTGCGAAAATGTAGTAGCAGCCGCAACTCGTAACAATTCAGAAGTACTGATTCACTGCCTAATAATAACGCAAGAAAAGAGAAATGTGTTGCAGAACTGGCTATAAGCTGGCTAATACAAAAATACAGTAGAGTAGAGACGTTCGGTGAAGGCTAGGGTACCCTTTATTCTGTTAAATAAAAATATTACTTATTTTTTAAATAGTCTATAGAATTTTATGTTAATAGAAATAAGAAGTCATATCTGACTTTTTGTAAAGGTTTACTAGCAACCGAAATTACTAGTTTTCCCCTTAACTCCTCCAGCTAAGCTAACTTGCTTGTGTTAAGACTGGGTTCATGTCGGTAGTGTACTGGATTCGAACCCATGACGTCTTGATCGCAAGTCCAATGCGAATTAAAACGACAATGTTAAATTTTTATACACGTAACTTCATTATATTAATAAAAGTATTTATTACTAGCTGACCCGGCGAACGTCCGTGTGGTGACGGATTACGAATACGGAATGTCACCACCCCTATTCATCCCGTGGGTGTCGTAAGAGCCGACTAAGGGAGCAAACTACGCAGGACAACAGCACTGCAAAGAGAAGGAAAACTTGAAACAAACCCTATACCAACCCGTCTGGCCAGCGTGGTATAGTAGGCCAAACCTTCTTTCTAAGGAGAGGCCTATGTCCAGCAGTGGACTATTATAGGCTGTTGATGTGATGTGATGTGATGTGACCCGGCGAACCGCTATATTATCGTGAGTATTTTCGAAATTCCTGAAAGACCCGACTTGTTCCCGACTTGTAAAAATATCTAAAAAGATTTGCTTATAGCAATAAATGTCATTTTTCATTTACTATTTATTCCCGCCTCGGCATCACACGGATGGTGTACAGTCCAGGACTAAGGAAATGTGACAGTTCCAGTAAATTCAAATGTAACGTTCATACCCAAGAATTCGAATATACAAAATTTCAACATCCATATCCCAAGAATTCGAATATACAAAATTTCAACATCGATATCATAACTTCATACCGAGAAATGTCTACTTAATTAAATAACTTTGTAACACGAACTCTGTGTATAAACAGTTGAATTTGACAAATGTGTGTAGGCCAACTAAATATTCAACTTCTCACTCTAATTCTACTAAGAAGTAGGTGAAATAGGTAGCTAGATTCTTTTCGACGCTTTTTTCTAGATATTTTATCGTCGTACATTACAGATAATGTGACATGACTAACATTGAAACAGGTATACTATTTTTTTCTTTAAAGCAGTAATTGTAGATAAAGAAAAACATGATATAACAGAAGGCTAAAGAGCATCTAAGTTGAAAATGCTTTTTACTTTGTATTACTTTCAGTTTTCTACAGAAAGAAGGAAAATACGAACATAACACCTCGTACTATATGACCATACGCAAGTTCAAGAGTGTTTTTTCTTTTACTACACCTAAATCATAAAATATTGCTAGTATTATGACATACCTACCTAAAAATTTCACATACAAAGTAAGTGAGTAAAATAAAGTATTAAAAAAACTGCATAAAATGCACCAAACAGTCATTGTAGCGGAACAACATTACTGGCTGGACGTACTTGCTTTACAGCCGCATGTTTATGGCCATACTCTACGTCAGGTACATCCGCCATAACTTTGTCGTGGCGTCATAAACTCCACGCATCCTCAGTGTGGCAGTGCATGTTTATTCTGCATAGCTATTACGAGTTTCAGAAGCTTAATGTATCGATTGAATCAAGAAAAATTCCATTATTTTAATGAAAAATTCAGAGTTAGCTTTTTTAACCACTCCGACTCTTTTAATAGAAAACACATGACAATACACTCAACAATTATATAAAAGACGTGGCAGTCTTTTCTAATATATAAAAACCGCTTAAATAAAAAAAGACTCAGTATTGCTCTTAGATGTTCAGTTACAGTTTATGTACAGTTTACACTTGTAAATGTATCTTACCATAATTTTCTACCATACCTACCATATTTCCTACCACAATCCTACAATTACTTTTATTTCGCCCAGAGAATTATAAAGTTACTATTATAGTTCAAACTGTCTTTTGTTTGACTATGAAAGCATAGACTATCCATGACATTTTCATTCATTGTTTTTCTGTGGTTTTTATTGCAGAAGACATTTTTATACATTTTAGTACACCCAAAAATATCTAACAACGTGATACGGTCTTCAGAAAAATATAAATGTTGTCTAAATTTTGTTGTATAAGTGCTTCATATAAATCCAAAAGAAAAAGTGATTTCACTATTCTATCATATATTTATGCTACGGAACTTTTACAAAAATCATAGTAGGCACTTGAATATTATTACTACTCGTACTTACGAGTAACTATCATGTTTCAAAAAGCACTATCAAAAAAGATAACTTTCAATACAATTCCTCAGCGCATTCTAGATCTTCCAAAAGTTTCATAGTGAAATTATGTTTTATACATAAGGTTTATTTTCAGTTTCTCTTTACTCTAAGTGCAACTGGAACCGCATTCAAATACTTTTAGTTTATGCTGTCACGCCTTGCATTTTCGAGAAGTTTTCGCTTCTACAAGACTGGATCGAAGTAGGAAGTAGAATCAAAACTTTAATATTTTTAATGGAATAATTCACTATACGATTAGACCAAGAACGCAGGACTTTTTGGTCTAAAAGAACATAATCCTGGATGTAATTAATGAAAAACAAGATAAAAACGTTATTATAGTGAATTTATTAAAAGGTGACAAATATATTTTACTTTATAAATGGCAGAATTCAAAGCCGTAGAGAACGAAAGAAGACCTTTTCCCTTAGCAAGATTTCCTTAAAAATTAACAGAAATATGGTTCACCAACACACATACACAATGGGACCGGAAACAAGCGGAGCCAGTATACCGGTACAGAAAGGCCGCGGGCCGGATTTCGAAACCCATTTACATTACATTCAAATTAAGACTAACTTTTACGTTTCAGTTGCGTATGTGTTACAAATTGTAGCCTGCGCTATTTCCGGACCGATACGACGTGCAAACCTTCTAGAAAAAACTAAACCGGAAATACGTCAAAAGCCGACGACACACCTGTGACTCTTAGGTTGCAGGGGTCCATAAGCTCGTTCATGCCAATATCCTAAAAATGAAGTAGTGTCAGTTTACCTTGTACAACATTTTGTTAGATTCTAATTCTGTCGTTCGTCTTTATCCAATAAACCATTAGTCAATTGTAAGTCATATCTAAATTTAAATTACATCCGAAATATACCGAAGTTTTGTTTTTTTTTAAAGTACCTTTTTTAGGCTTCCGTACCCAAAGGGTAAAACGGGACCCTATTACTGAGACTCCGCTGTCCGTTCGTCTGTCTGTCTGTCCGTCTGTCACCAGGCTGTATCTCATGAACCGTGATAGTTAGACAGTTGAAATTTTCACAGATGATGTATTTCTGTTGCCGCTATAACTATAATGAAACTAAATACTAAAATAAATATTTAAAGGGGGCCATACAACAAACGTGTTTTTTTTTTTTGCCCGTTTTTATAGATAATGGCACGGAACCCTTCGTGCGCAAGTCCGTCTCGCATTCGGCCGGTTTATTTTTATATTTTTATTTGAGACCAGTATTATTAATTTTAGCTATAGCTGAAATCAAAAATACTAATATCGTGAAGTCGAACTATCTATTAGGTGGTGTTACTAAATTTTAGTTCTAAAACTTAAAAAACTAGATATAAATAATATTGAATTGCATTGTTTTCCTGTAAAACCATATATTAGCCAAGTCAACGACATAGTAGATTTCTCCAGCAAATTAGATTCTTCATAAATAAGTTAAAGTATGTACATAATTTATAGACTAGCAAAGGTATAATTAAATTTTCGCCTCGAGTATCCCCTCGATAGAGATAATGCTGCCGTCATATCCAATTTCAAAGATAAACAATACCAGCACGTTGAATCAACCTCATGTCTTCGTAACCCCTGTGTTAACAGTAAAGGCCAAATAGACAAGGCTAAATATAGGTTTTAATAAAAATATGGATAAGACATTTAGTATTATGATAAAGTTTACTTGGAAAAGGAAATGATTTGGCAAAAGATTGTATTATAACTTGTAAGAAAACAAATTTCAGGTTGACATTTTCGTTTTACTGCGAAACATAAAAACAGCAAATTCTTAGAATTAAATACATGCTTTCGTAACGTATCTTACGAGCGTTTGAAAACTATCAAGGTCTGTTGCTACCAGAAATTCTCGTGGGCGATATTTTTTGTGGATAATCTGTATGAGCCCTGAAACACCTTAGAGTGTCATCTCGAGTTAGTCAACGAACGAGAACAAGTCGAGATCTACACGTCTTTTCGCTGACCTGTGCAGCGGGAAAAGAAAATCTTTCTGTAACATTTTCTGTTGATTTTCTAGGAAATCGTTTGCTAATATCCTATATTAGTTTGCATTGATCGAAAATCTACTTTAAATCGAGACCCCAATATTTCATTGGCAGTCGCTATACAACACCTATTTCTTAGCGTTCCACATATACATCGTGCGGGTGCCGGGTCCATCGCGTGTTAGATGGGGGCATCACATGCGACTTCGACAGCGCCTGGAAATTGCAACCCAGGTCCTAAACATGCGTCGCAATACCGCAATCAATTTCAATTTAGGGCAAAAACAAGTGAAATTTTGTAGGAAATTTTAAAAATGATGTTCGAATTGATTAATTCAATGTAAATAGTTGCTATTACCGTTATTAACATAGGTTTCTATAATTATTTCATTACCAAAAAAAATTATTTACAATTCTTATAAAAGTCGTGACACGCAAACTTTCGTTTACTGCATTCATTATTTATTTCTATTTCTTCCAAGTGCGAGAGTTATCTTTAAAAAGATAACTCTCGCACTTGGAATATACCCTGTTTCGCGGGAGTCTTTACAAACATTTGTTAAACGGGCATAAATAATATGTAACATTAAATGTGTGTGTGTGTGTGTGTAAACCAGGCTCTGCTTAGTTGAATCTAGAATGGTCATGTGTAATATGTTATAATATTATAGTATTGTTATGCTCTACGCCTACAATAATATTTTTATTCCAGAGTCATTTTTCTTGACGTTAATTTACCTAGTTTATTCAGATACATTTTTTTTAAAGGAATTTACTAATTACTTTAGCAGTTAAAAGTAATTACTAATTACTTTAAAAGGAATCATTCATTTACCAAAGTTTTGTATTACGTTTATCCGAGATTTAAATAATATAAACCGGGCGCCTTTAAGGGCTTTCAATTTTAATCTGAATGGGAATAGCTGCGCTGTATGGCAACGCGTTTTTGTAAATGACCATGACTCTTCTGTATTTATTCTAGTTCTAAGCGATGTTCTAGTTAATACCTAATGTATCTTTATTATCACAAATATATAACAGTTATGTAGCAACATTTATAATGATAGACAATGTGATAAATACCGAAGTTTATGTAACCTGTTTTTATCATCTGCCCTATTTAGAAAGAGTAATTATGTACCTCTAAATTTCTAAAACTCAAAGAACGATAATATATATGTAGGTATAACAGGAGCGTTCTATCACCATTTATTATGAACTAATTTAATTTTCTGGTGCAGCTTGGAAAAGTTTTCTTATACACTTAGTTGCTTTTAGCAGAAGTCCATTTATAACAACTTAATGTTCTAGAAAGCGTTATTTATTCTAAGTGACACAAATTTGCTTCTCTGACTTCAGTTTATAACCTAGTTATAATATTAGATATTTGTTGTTGTACGTGTAATGTACTTTATCAGCGTTATCATAATGATTCTGCCCTTTGCCGAATTTAGTTTGGCATCAGTAAATTGCAAAGCTTTTTGGCTGTTTGTCGGCCACCTACCTAACGCCGACTCTCCTTAGGCATAATATAATCATTATCAGGCGAAACAAAGCAAGAAGATAAATTGAGATAAAGAAAACGGATAGGGAGCTATAATAAAGGCTAACACCACAAATGGGAAAAGAGATTCAAAGTGCTGTAGCTCGAAGAGTCAGTCCTGTGATTGCAGATGCTACTAAAAGACAGGGACATCAGATGGCTACTAACAATGCATTGTGATTGTGAATTGTATTTTTAATTGGCCTACGCTAGCGTTACGGATTGGCATAGAGTTGGTTTCAAGATTTCCTTTTCTTTGCAGTGCGACACCCATGAGATGAATGGGGGTGCTGACACTCCGTAATCTTAATCCGTCGCCATACAAATACATTTAGACATAGATTTATTCATTTTCATTTATTCATTTCATTTATTTGACAAACAATTACATACAAATTATACAAATTACAAATTTAATCAAACAAACACATTCAATGATTTAAGAGTTCGTCGTTGACGACCGTACTAATGTAAATTGTGTTACAGTCGTCACAATTTACATTAGTACGGTCGTCAACGACGAACTCTTAAATCATTGAATGTATTTGTATTTGAATGTATTTGTACATTGTGCTTAGGATAGGTTTAAATTATAAATAGGAATAAAAGCATATTCTTTGTATTAATTTTATTTAAGTTTTCTGAGAAATTGTTCTTTAATAAATAATATTTATGCCCTAAAAGAGCAAGCTAAGATGTAGCAAGATTGGTACTTATTGTCACGGACGGGTTGTGACATGAATTTTATCAGATGCGCTTCGCTCTCCTAAGAAACGACGACATCGAGCAATATTTCTCAGCTCTGATAAACTTTAAATATTACAAAGATTGTGTGTTCTGTAAAAAATAGTCTTGAATATTTTACAATAAAAACAAAAGAGTGGTTAAGTGTTTTTGTAAGTACAGGTACATCAATTTAATATTTGCAATCAAAGAATCCGTCGCAGCAAATTAATCTGCATTCGGAAGGATTTTGACTAATAATAAAATAAATCAAATTGAATTGAATAAACTATATTCAAAATAAACGTTTAGATGCAAATAAATATATACAAACCGAGGATCAAACAATTTTTTCAGAAACATGACCAATTTTTTTTTTTGATAATAAACAAGTTTAGAAATTTAAATGTCGTATATTATTAAAATGTATTCAATCATACAAATTGAACTAAGAACAAAAAGTAAGTTCTATGCATTAGGCGAACTCACAGATATTACAAAACCAATGGTATCGAAAAGGTAGGGGAGAGAATAAGCAAACCGTTTCTAGCAATAGATCATACGTTTAATAATACATATTACATGCTACAATGACTAAACAATGAGTAAGTAATAAAAAACAAGAACTACCTTCTTTAAAATATTTAAAGTCTTGCTTTCAATATTTGAAACATGAAAATATCATGTATCAGTATCATGGCAACAGCCTTTACTAGTCCACTGCTGGGCATAGGCCTGTCCTTAGAAAGGAGATTTTGGCCTACTACACCACCCTGGCGAGACGAGTTGGTATAGGATTTGTGTCTAGTTTTCTTTCTCTTAACAGTGCTGTTGTCCTGCAAAGTTAGTTCTCTTAGTCAGCACGGGATAAATAGGGGTAGTGACACTCCGTATTCTTAATCCATTACCACATGGATGCAAAGTATAATGGAATAAAAATAATTGTGAAAAGTAATAAGAAACCGTTCCTAATGGATGTCCATTAACGTTAATTAGATACGTCAATGTCCGTATCCAACGATTTTACTTCATCTGCACGGATTTAATTTTTCAAGTGATTTTTTTCTTAATGTAATAATTTCTTTAACTTTTTTTATTTCAGATTGTACTTTTATTTATATCGTCATTGCAAAAAGTATTGATTTTGGATGAAAAGTTGAATTGTCACGAGGTTATGACAGTCATGTAAATTAAAGACAATGTTTTACTCGTATACCTTTGCGCATATATATACCCTTTTTTTTTTTTGTTGGCATTTTTTTGGTGGCATGTCGGACTCGAACCGACTAAAACCGCACGCCTTCGCCGGGTACTAATAGCCGAGGAACCAGGTATACCCTAGAAAGGAAGTCCCTGGTGCCCCGACATACCTCGGGTCATCTACAGACGAGTAGACGACCCCCGCCCCCGTGTGGGAACCCCATGTTCCCTGTGCTCCCTGGAAGCGAGCGCGCTTCGCAACGCGCTCGCCGCCACCCCGGCCTGCTTCTGCTAGGGTGACAGATGGCCTCACCTGTCACCCCCAGGCCTGCGCTTATGGAGGACGGAGGTCGTTCTGCGACCTCCGGCGCCTGAGTCGCCTGCGCTGCCTGGCCCGTGCCCGGGCCTGGCGGGCCGGGAGAGTTCTATACCTCTCCCGGTCCCGCTCCGCATATATATACCCTAAGTATTGGGTATTGAGTGTACAACGGGCAATATGCAAGCGTACGATAAATTCATTTCACTTATTGTTAGTTTAAATTATGTCTTTCACTTTAAAATGCAATGCCTTATTGCCTTGATTAAATTCGCTTGGAGACAACATTTTTAAAATATATTTTTTTTAACCCGTCACATATTCATATTAATAAAACTATTTTTTTTTATTTAGAACAAACCTCAGGTCCGTCTTACAAAATAGACTGATGATAAACAATATAAAAGAAATAAATAAGAAACAGTTGCTTGTCATTTAAAACAACATTTTCTTTAAAGCCATACTCATACTAAAAGTAAACATATAGTAAAACTAAAGTGGGAACGATTTCCCTTAAGTATTTGCCTTTACTGCTTATGCACAATCCACGTTTACGGGCGTGTACAGGTTGCGAGGTACACTCCCAAGTGAATGGGTAACTTTGTACTCATGGCAGTTTTTCACATTTACACGAACTATTAAACGTCTGTAGCAGTCTGTTTTTTTTTTTCTAAAATGGTGATCGAACTTCCAAACTACAATAGAAAAAAGTGAAAAGAAAGATTTCAATCTCAGTATATTTTTAAAATATAAAACTGGTTTGAATCACGTATATTTATGTCCTTAACAAGCAAGCTACAATTTAGGAAGATTTTTGTCAGAGTCACTTTTCAACAAGAGACCCGTCTGCTCGTCCGCCTGCTCTAACATAAAAAAAGTCACGGATGCAAGTCTGGAACGGGTAGTAAACCAACAATTTACCATTTTTTTTTTAATTTATCATAAACAAGATTTATTTCAAACTAAGCACATACCTATTAGATTTTTGTAAGGCCCGTTATAATTTTAGATGCATCTATGAGTGCAAAAACGTTACGACAAAAATAAATTTGCTTTTGCAGAGCTAAATTCCAAGTAAAAAAAAAAATTGATGAAATTAAATATGAATGAAAGGTAAAAATACACCCTCATTATATAATTCATAAAGTGTTAAGTACCTTACTCAGCACCTTTTAAATAAAATATTAGAAGTAGAGAAACGTTCTACAAATAAATACCCAATAAACTATCTTCATCGATCTTCGGGAACAGCGCCTCTCAACATGATTGATACACTGCATTTTTCTTCAAGCAAGGTTCAGAACGGTAGAAATACTGTAAAGTTAAGTTCGTTCGAAACTTAAAAATAAACTATTCAACAGGAAAACTGTTGAAAATATTAAGAAACGTTCTTTCAAAGACACTTTGACGTTGCAAATGAGTTTAACGAATACCCAATATAGTGACAACAAATGCAACTGCAATTATCTGCTAATGTTAGGCCCATAAATTTGCATCTCACTGTTCACAGACAAACTAATGGCTAAATTTGAAACCATTCAACTAACGACAATAAAGACAAACTTTGAATAGCCCCACTAGTCTTATGACAATGGGAAATGCAATTTGGCTTCGACTTAAAACCAAGCCAGATTATAGGATTAGAAACTTATTAGTTGCAGTAACATTTATCAGTATAACAAAAACCTTTGTGATTTGTATTGCTTATTTGTTTTTGAATATTAGTAATAAATGCATGGCATGACATGTTTGCATAACCCTAATTATTATTGATATAAAATAAAAATTTGGATAGTAATGACCAGGTAAGCATATTTAGAAAACTTCATCGTTAACAAAAAGTATGAATTGCTATTAAATATAAATCACGCAAACAATTTTATGAAAACCTCAAGGGTCAAAAGCTTTTGCTGCGTCGAGTCAATGATTCATATAGAAACCGATTACGATCGTTTGATATATTAAAAATTTCAATATTTAGTTGCAAATTCTGTGGCGCATGTATGCATGAACGACTCAAAAACCAAGTCACGACGTTTCCAGGCATCTGTGCCACAAAGCTCACGTTCTCCAGACGTGAATTTTATTTTACGCATCCGATACTGCATGAGAATTGAAAAAGGCATTTCACCGCTTTGACATTGGCAACATTCAATATAGGTTTATTTTTGTTTTGTTGTTTTACCTGTCCATTCATTTTAATATCCCATTTAAGGTGTGTTCTTCCGTATGAATAAATACTTACATGCTCTTTTTTTATTTGTGTTGATTTAAAATATGAAAGCTTGTTATTAATGTTGCCGTCTAAACTGTTGAATGAATGAATTGCATGAGTGAATTCCGATATTAAAAACTCGCGCACCCTTTTGTTTTCCCTTCATTTTTCTGAATTTACTTGGCAAAGAGTTTTTTAGATAAATGGTGTATGTTCACCCTTTTCTTTACCCCTGATAATATGTGTGCGAAATTTCATATGGATCGCTTGTACAGTTATAGCAAAAAAGCATAATAAATAAACAAATTTCAGAACAAAGACTTCAGCATTTACAATATTATACTTAAAAAAATTATAGTTAGGCAATGTCAAACATGAGAATAAAATTTAATAGATAAATATAACCAAAAAATACGGCCACATTGTGTATTACAATACAGGCGTGTGTGTGACACACGCCTGTATTGTCAAAGCGGCGTTGGCAAAGTAGTATCAAGTCATTTTACCAACTGTTTCGGTTGTCCCGTCGTCAATTTTATAAATTAAAAATGGAAAATTTGGTTGTATGTATATATTAAAAGAGAAAGGTTAAGAAAGAAAGGCCTAGATCTTTATGGACTAGAAGAAGAAGCAATATCTCGAGCAGATAGGCATCTGCTACTCAAACTCTACAACACACCAAAACACTACATTTAAAAGAAAAGGAACTTTATAGTATAAATATGCCAGTATATTTTCAACTTTGAATCCTACGTATCTCTTTCAACTCAAATTGCTATAAAATACTCCAATACTGTTACTGAACAAACATTAACTTACAAATATGTGGCTGAGCGCACGTCTCAGCATGTTATCAAGTATCCCCTAGGTCATCGTAACCAGACACTTAAGACAACTTGGGAGTATGTGATATTGGAGTGTCGTTCAAAACTGTCGAACTAGACCAGTGTATAGCATTCAGGATTTTTTATTGTTTGTTGATGTTTTTGTGTAAATGTGCTTAGAACAGACAATTTAAGTACAAAAATAAAAAGTATAAATATTAGAATTTAAGCGTTATGGGACTTATTATTGTTTTTTTTTCAGTATTGTAATAATGTTAATAATAGCAATAAGTTTACATATTTACATACATATTTTTTGCTGAAACACAACAACTTATTTCTTACCTACGTAAAATGTTACCTCTCTGGCAAATTTATTATATTCTTTACTAGTCTCTCACCACTCACTACTTACATAACCAATAACCATTTTGATAAGTAAGTAAAAAAAAAACCAAGCGTTACTTCATTTCTTATCGGATGTAACTTTTTACAAATGATTACTTGAAACTTCACTTAGGATCCAATGCTGTTAGAGTTGTTGATTCTTAGTTCCTAATGGGGCTTAAGTCTCTTTTAGCTATTTAGCGTCGACTACCTCTTTATTAAGGAGGACTACATTATTAAATAGGTGGTCCTACAATTAACTTCTAAATTCGGTTGACGTTCCAAGAAAGTTTAGCTTTCGTGCGTTGTATATACATAAATCGCAATGCTTTGTACTAAACTGTTTAAGAAGTAGTATAGGTAGGATTATTCCCATTTTTATAGGAAAGTTTTATTGATATTAAATAAACAAGAACAATAAATGACACACATGATTTGAAAGACGAGATCGAATACACTCACATGCATTTATAAAACACATTGCAAAGGTCAACTTCTTCGAAACACAATAAAAGTAGACATAATAAGAGTTTTGCATAGTCATTAATAAATAATAGTAAAGATTTTAAAAGGTAATATTAATATAAGCTAAATTATCTTTTTGTGGTGCCACATTGATTTTCATTGCTATATATGATAAAGTAAATTTAATATTATAATGTAATTTTTGTGATCTACAATTGATTAAAACACCGATCACTTTGTCTAGAACATTTGTTTTGCAGACGAAATTTAATAAATAAATAGGAAGAACAACAATAAAAAGTATACGACATATACTTTTTTATTGTTGTTCTTCTTCTTAACAAATAAAGTATCTTTAAAACATCATTATCATCGACACTTAAACAACTACCGCCTTATCTATAAAAACATAAAGACGTTTTATCTCCTACCTTAAAATTTAAAACAATGCATTTTTGTATAAAAACAGCTAGAATAACCTAATGCCTGTGAGCTTTGCAACAAGCATCTCTTTCGGCTACAGCGTGGGCCCTTTTTTTTTTTTTTTTTTTTTTTTTTTCCGTGCGGAAATCCCCTCGGATACCACCTGTCGACAGCGTGGGCCCTGCAAATTTGATCACATGCTTCGACACGAACTGTGGTAGCTATATCAATAGTGACAACACAAATTTATTGAAGACAGCCATTATTTATGGAGCTAAACAACTTTAGATGACTCCACTAACTAGAGCCATATTAATGGTCTCCACAGTTGCTCCTTTTGCGATTTTTGAAATATTAACTAACGTAAACAGGTTCGGTGAATGATATAAATTATGCAAACATTTTATTCATCATAATTTTTATGAAGATAAAACTACCTACCTAAGATAAAACTACTAGTGTATGCCTATAGGCGTACTCTAGTAGTTTTATCCTCCATAGTGCACTGCAGTCTTCCAAAAATTATTATGAATTTCAAAGATATTTCATTAAATATTCCCCACAAGTTCACCTGCATTTTAGATAATTTCTCCACTCTTAAGGGTCATAGCAAAATCTTCTATAACCTTTACTATTTCTCAACAAATACTCTATCGAATACAAAAAAAAAACTGGCTGGCAGTTCCAGAAATTTTTACATTTAAACAAAGTAGATAAAAAAACTCTAGCTTTATTCTAAAATATATATTGATCATATAAATAAAATAAAAAAGAGTCAGTTACTGGCAAATAAAGATAGCTTTCTTATGGTACAAGGTGCAAACAAACAAGGTTAAGTGACTACCGAAACTCAAGAAATTCAACCCTTTGAGCTCCGGTATTACCGAACTTTTACCCTGTGAACACCATTCTTCTGTGAAGCTGTCGACGGTTGAACCGGCCCATATGTTCCAAAACATGGCGGTCGCACAGCTGAACAGGCAAACTTGAGTTTGTAACTGGGTAAAAAGCGGGTGAGAAATCTTTGAGAATCAAATTGTGACATGGATAAACTTTCTATACAGGTTTGTATAAAACCTTCGGTATGCGAATCAGACCTGCATTTCCTTTTTTTTTGCCTTTTCTGGAACGGAACGCTAAAAATAATTTAAATTATAAATTATAAAAGTACGAAAAGTGTTAATTGTTTCAATTAGATTACAAAGCTCAAAGCTTTTACTAATTAATCTCTTGGTAATTAATGAAAATAATGAAGAAATGGCGTATTACTTACCGATTCTCTTAATCATTTCAGCAGTATTCATTAAAGATGAATAATAAGGAGTAGGTGTCGAGTAAAACCTGTATTATACTTTGAGGATAACTTTTATCCTCATATTACTTTCGTGTGGGTTTTCTATTGAATTCTTGTACGCGTTTTCCTTATTATTTGTTATTCTTAATCAAAATAAGGAAAGCAATTCATAATTGTAAAACCATGCAGTTAACCAAATGATTGTATTTGTTTTTATGAGTTACGTTTTGTGACAAGGCAGAAAACTAATGATATAATTATTTTATCATAAGCTGCCATAAGGCAAGCCTTAGTTACCATAGCGTCTACCCAGATAAGAATATTAACAAAAACAAAACGAACTGGTTAATTTCCATTCTTTGGTAGTCAGCCCACCCTAATTGGTATTTTAAATTCTAATATGAATTTATTTGTTTATTGAAATGTTGTTTCATGACTATCATTCTTATATTCCAGCGATTTTTGTTGTATAAAATATAGTATTTTGAATTTCACATTGTTAATTCTATAATCGGATCTTTTAATTTATTTTACCTCGTATAATTGAAACCCATCATCAACCTACTGTACTATTTCTTTGTTATTGTGGCGTTGACATTTTATTGTAACTTTTCAAATTACCCGCAACTTCGTTCGATTTTTACTTCGAACGATTCGATTTTGTATAAATGGATAAATAATAATTTGTTCTTTTTGTATTTTAACTTAAGAACAAACGATAGTCTACAGAAATAAAGCAAATTATTTAATACTAGCTGGTACCCGCATCTTCGTTGGTGTGGAATTTAAAAAGCGCTGCTTTAGTGGTGTAGTACGGTACGCGACTGCAGACCTCGGGTTCGATTCCCGGACCGGGCAAAATTTTATAGGGTTTTTCTGAGAAGAAAAATAGCCTAAGTTACTTCTTATATAGACAGCTACCTGATAGTAAAATATTATCATAATGGGTCCAACCGTTTAGAAGATTGTCCGAAACAAAAAGACAAACAAACGCAATTTGACAAAGACAATTTTAAAAGGGGGGGGGGGGCGGGATCAAACAGAGCCCAGCAAAGCACTTGTTAATAATTACGAAGTAACCAAATATACTAAGAGTGAATTAAACATTTCGTGTATTCATTATTCATTATTTCGCTTATTCCGTGGAAAAGCACTAGATTGGCTTAAAAGCTACCTAGATAATAGATATCAATGTGTAGAGATATCAAGCATTTCTGGTAAATATAATACATTCTCTAGATCCGAATTAGAACGACCAAATAGTTCTGGGGTAAGTCAGGGGAGTATTCTAGGGCCTTTATTGTTTATTTTATATATATACGAGTTACCGAATGTGACTGAGCATAAATGCGTACTATACGCCGATGGCATTACCTTAATTATAGAAGATAGTGATAAAAATAACTTAGAGAATAAGATAAACAATGAACTGGGTAATATTATCAATTGGTTAGAATATAATTACCTTAAAATAAATTTTAACTAAACGAAAATGATACAATTTTAGACATACAATAGTGAGCCCATTAAATTAGATATTAAATATAATAATAATGTCGTTGAAGAAGTGGATGCGACGTCATTTTTGGGCATTACATTAGACAAACACTGTAATTGGAAGCAGCATATTCAGAACCTTTGCATGAATTTTGATAAATTTGTTTACGCTATATATCGCCTTAAACAAATATCCACTCTGGGCACTGCTTTAAGTGCATACCACGGCTATGTATCGTCAAAACTACGATATGCGATTATAATATGGGGCAATTCAGTTGAGGCAAATAGGGCATTTCTTGTGCAAAAAAAAATGTATGCGAGCACTATCCAACTTACAGCAAACCGATAGTTGCAAAGAGCATTTTAAGAAAAACAACATACTACCTCTACCTAGTCTGTATATTTACGAGATCTGTGTTTTTGTGCACAAACATCAACGGCTATTTTGTAAGCATAACGACGTTGTCGCCAGGTCAAGCAGAAATACACATAAACTCCTAGTTCCCAGACCAAGAATAAGTATGTATAGTAAGAATGTATACTGCTATACACATTTATAACAAGTTACCAAATAGATTTAAGGAAGATACTATTAATGTTTTTAAAAGAAAATTATTTACGTTGCTCTTAGATAAATGTTCCTACAGTATCAAATAATTTTTTGACGATAAGAAATTGTGACATAATTATTACTATATCACTAAATAATGTATGATTAAATTGTAAAAAAAAAAAACAGTAAATTCACTAAACTAACATTTTGTTCACCAGATAATGGTAGAATGTGGCATCTAAAACGTACCTACTAATAACTCTGTACACCCATATTCTGACTAATAAATATATTATTATTATTATATTATTAATTTAGTTAATTATAATCTTGGTTTCTTATAAAGTCAGTGAATATAATTCTCCTAGTGAGTGCTAAACGCAAACTTTTTTTTCTGTGCGTATATCCCCTCGGATACCACTGTTATGATATGTTATAGTATCATCATCATTATTAAGTAGGTTTTGCCCTACTACACCACGATAGCCACACGGGTTGGTATGTAGTTAGTGTCAAGTTTCCTTCTCTTTGCAGTTGTCTTGCGTAGTTTGCTCCCTTAGTCGGCTCTTACGACACCTACATGATAAATAGGGGTGATGACCTCTCCTCTCAAATAAGAGGCCTACGTCTAGCAGAGGACTAACAAAGGATGTTGATGATGAAGCTATTCTTTGGTACAGATTCGCGTATAGAGTACGACTTTAAGTTTAATTACGGATATCAACAAGTTTAATACTTGTATCATACTCCAAAGGAGAGAACCGAATAAACATATTCTGGTTAAAAAAGTTTTAGCACAAAGATACTTATCAAATAGTAATTAAACATCGATCGCACATGATGTTTACTCTATTGTTTTATATTTAATGGGAATGTTGGTAATTACGGATTGCATTGGGTTCATAAATATCAGTTAAGAATACAAATAACCTGTTATTCGTTGGCCTTTTATTGCAGCCATCCGCTTTCTAATACAAGTTAGAGGTAGTAATTGTATTTGCGTTATATATTTTTCAACTGCATTGAAAAATGGAAACTTAAAATTTTACTTTTATGTGCGTAAAATAGATTATTTCTGCACTTAATATCCAAATTTACGTGTTTCATACTATACATTGTCATCAAAATTAAGACCATGCCCCAACTCTATGACCAAACTCGCTAAACTAAACTAAAAAACACTAAGAAATTAGTTTAGTCATGTTAAACAACGTTTCCTATTCTGAAAACGAAGTACTTGACAGGACTAAACCATTTTTAGTGATTTTCACTTTAGTTTGGACAGTTTTCGAACAACAGAATTAGCACCAATATCAATTAAATAGTCTTATTAATTTCTAAAACTGTGCATTTGTAATTTCTAAATCATCTGGTTAAGTAATTATAAACGACCTAACTTTTGAAATATATCAGCCTCTCAGCATTATAACTAGATAGTATTCATATAAAATCGCTATCAATATTTATTAAATCCTAATCAAACGTAGAAATAGACTAAAACGTTAACAATTTCATAATATTTAATTACTGGAGTTTTTAAGCCTTTTTCATTTATAAAACCCAAATACCAACTGTGTTGGACTCGAATCAAACGCAAAATGTTTTAATCAAATGAGTTATGAATTTTGATGAAATATAAGCCCATTACTCAGACAATGACAGACGTGATGTAATTTAAACATCCATTATAAAATTTTAGTAAATAGACCGAGAGAAACAGAAACATTTGTTTAAATTCCCTTTAAATTATTATCAAGTCTACCCAATTAAGGTGGTATTAGAAAGTTATTTCAAACATCTCAGCTACGTAAAAAATAGAGTTTGAATTCATCTTTTTACCTTTCGGTGAAAATTGAACTTAAATACTACTGATTTTTTAACGATTTTTTGAACACTGCTTATAATTATGACAAGGTAAATTTGCAGTTAGCACTATCCCTTTGATGATCCGTGTCTAAATGGTCAAAACCTCCTTTGTAAGGAGAGGCCTATATCCAGCATTAGACTGTTAGAGGTTGTTAACGATGATGATTATAAAATTCGCAGCTCTACTAGCAAAGCCAAGCTCTGAAACTCATATTTGATTGAAAATGCTATAAGAAATCAAAAATAGTCACTTAAGAGAAATCAAATTAAGTCAATGTGGAAACTAAAAGTAATACGTAGTACGTATATCTAACTAAAGCGTAGAAAAGGAGGGAAGCAATAAAACTAGGCAACTTATTTGAATAATTGAATCATAGCCATTGGACACAGCCATAATTATTTAGCTAAGGTTTAAAATGTTTTATCTTTAATATGTATTTTAATATTAATAGCACTTTTTAAAGGCCTATCCTATGCAA
This sequence comes from Arctia plantaginis, assembly GCA_902825455.1. NCBI lineage: Eukaryota > Metazoa > Arthropoda > Insecta > Lepidoptera > Erebidae > Arctia > Arctia plantaginis. The sequence continues at coordinate 5,878,303 of CADEBD010000857.1, read as the reverse complement.
CATGAAAACGACGAAGAGGAACCCTATAGACCAAGAGGAAGCGACGTGGTCAGCGACTGTCCAAAGGGATATAAAAAGTATGTCCCTTACAGTGGATGATACTGACAACTACACAAAGTGGAGCTGCATGATTATGAAAGCCGATAGCGCATAACAGGAAAATGGCGAGGACAAAGAAGGAGAAGACGTTTTTTGGGGATTGCTGAAAGTTTTCGGATTTGACGGCGAACTTTGAAACTTCATCAAAGGCTGAAGTATACATTCTAATAGATCCCTTACACTTTACTCACTTTATTAATACTATGTACTTACTTCATTTTATAATATCCAAATTTATAAAACAACACATTTTTTTAAAAGAAAATTAGCTATGCTTATCTTAATGATTCTTCTAACAAAAGAAAAATCTGCAGGTTTTCTTAGAACTGTCTATAACTTAAAATATCCTGATTAGATGTCCTTATTATCCAATGACATGGAATATTAGGAAGACCTCATAACCAAAGTATACATGTAATTACACTAAAAATAGAGGCCCTGCTTAGTTGCATCAGTTTCCATGCGATTTGCTATGCATTTAACGCATAAATGCACCCTTTGTACGGCAACCATCGTAAGTACATGAAAGTCCTATATCTCGTGATTACTCTATGGTACTTAATTTTCTTACAAAAATAAATAAAACAAGACATATTTAAAGATAACTTTCAATGTGACAAAACTTAGCAGCAGTAAGTGTTCGTTAAAATAAAAACTAAAGTAAAAAATTGTAATATTTGTATAAATTCAAATGTTAGTACTAAGTATGTATATTTATTTTCGAACGAGTAATTACATATATTTAATAGATAAAATATCGTTTTATTCTTAAATCATTAGAATAATAATGTACCAATAAAACACATTGTTTATGCCGCGAAAAACGCCTATTTCGACACTCTCAAGGGAATTAAAATTTACAGGTTACTTTCGGTTGACCTGTAGCTCTGAAATTTGGCAAGTAACATCGTCTTATACTACAAGTACAGGGAAAAATCAAAAAATTATGCATTTGTAAATAAATCATAAAAAATAAACTCTTAATTTACAGTACGTAATCAATCATCTAGGTACAATTTCTCTTATCAGATTCAAGAATATAAGTAATCCGTTTTTGAAACTTAGACTTACTCATACTAGCTTACTTAGACTAACTTATAGATTTTGAAAACTGAATTTCGGGCAAAGCTCAGAAAAAAACTGCGAGATTCGATTCCTGAACTATTTATACTAATATATGTTTAATTTTAGAACATTTTACACTATAATTTTTTTCTACTTAAAAGGATTTGGTCTGCCTCGTTAAATTATCCTCTTATTAAAATGATCTAAGATAACTCAGTTGTATCTTAATTTAATTGAAAATATATTTGATAAAATAGATTTAGTCGATCTCCATGCAGAGGCTAATTCCAATCCTTAAGTGAATTAGTAGTATCCAACCCAACTAACTTTGACATAATAATATATTTTACTTTTCGGTATCATTATTATAAATTAGTATCAAATTATAGAGATGGTTAACTTAAAGCAGACTTAAAAGAACAACTAGACAATAAAGAGAAGGAACTATCCGTCGCTGTTCGGAAGGAAGTAGAAGAGGAGCCGCTTTGTATAGGTCAGTATTTAGTAAACAATCACACAAATCAACAAACCTGAAAGTGATGGAAAAGTTTTTAATGAAAATAATTTGTAACATGTGAATTTTTTATCTTCCCGCAGTGTCATTTGTCATAAGTAAGAGCAGCAAATTAAAGGCATATTCTAAAAAGACAGGGAGAACAATTTTTAAAATAAGTACCTTCCATCAATCAATTCACACATTTTTTAGAATCTATCAATAATAATAATAATATTTCGGACATGAGACTCAACGCCATCTAGTTTCAAACTAAGCAGAGCGAGAAACTAGTGTGACTGATAGAATACTTACATACTTTTTTTGGAAAAACATACATATTACACAGAGAGAGCACCCAAACTCCGAATCAAATATTTGCAGATTATACAAATATTTCTTGCGACCGGGAATCGAACCCGAGACCTCAGTACAGCAGTCGCATACGCTACTAGTGCACCAACGACGGAAATAATATTTGCATATATGTACAATGTACACGTTTTTATATGTTTGACTAAACGCATTTGGATTAATTAATAATATTTGTTAACGTTAAGTGAGGTACAAATTTGTAATATAACAGGATTTTCTTAGATTAATCAAATAGTATAGTCAGGCTCACCACGGTAAAATTAAACTGTGAATACCAGTCCCTCTCTCATCCAAAACTAACATTCATCAAGTATTTTCTATATTACAAAATATTTTCCAATATTCTTTCGTGTGAGCGTGCATGCATGTGTGAATGAGTTATAAGCGTGTGGTATGCATTGGGGTGTGTGTGTGTGTGGGTTGTTTGTTCATAGTCTTGTTCGAGTAGCCAGGTAGTTACCTTAAGATTGATACGATTGGATCCGGTAGGTGGAGCAAGGTATAAGCGGGTATTAGAAAAAAGCACCTTTTAGTCCGAAAAAATGTATTTACAAATTTAATATTAACACGAGCGGACTAAAAGCGTCTCGCAGGCAGCCAGCATTTCACAGTATCCGTTCTAAAGAATGTTCAAACACAAATTTTGTTGCTAATAAGTATTAATTGTGACGATTCTCAATTTTAGGGTTAAGGTTAAGGCCCGAGAAATTAATAAAAATTAGATAAAAGTAACTAAGGTAAATTACAAAATAACATTCAAAGGAGAATTTTTTCAAACAGTCTTAATTGAATTTAGTCAGCGAAGAATTTCTATTTCTTCCTTGTGTTCGATGAGACGTGGTTAATTTTAAAATTTCAGATTCTAAGAACCTTTTAAGTAGCAATATGTCTTGAAACGAATCAAACGACTATTTTAATTTACTAGAAAATACTTTAGTTCTTTTGTAAAAAATATTGGATCCAGTGTTTTTGTGAAAATATTTTAAAGAACAATAAGTTTTATAAAAAGTCTAGAGAGGCTTAATAAGTATAATTGAAAAATCAGTAAACTCAAAAATATTACGAAATGTCTTTTTTCCAAACTTAAAAGTAACCATTATTATTATTTTGATAACGAGCGCGTAAGCTACTACAATCAAACTTTTTGATCGGAATTCTATATTGAGCTTATTTTATTTTGTCTATTTTGTTACTATACATCTACATAAAAAATGGGCAATGACAATAAAAATAAAATAGATTTAGAAAGGTAGTTCATAAAATTCATGAATCATCATCCACAGCTTATAACAGTCAACTGCTGGACATAGGCCTCTCCTTAGAAAAGAGGTTTTGGCCATACGCTGACCAAACGGGTTGATATAGGGTTTGTTTCAAGTTTTCCTTCTATTTGCAGTGCTGTTGTCCTGCGTAGTTTGCTCTCTTAGTCAGCTCTTACACTGATGAATGACATGACAATGACACCCACTGGATGAATAGAGGTGGTGACATCCCGTATCCTTAATCCGTCATCACACGTGCAATTCTTTAGTGTTATGGTACTACTGTATTGAGATCACTAGCGTTCACTACCTTGATTGCTGAAGAAATGTACCTAAATTCTTAGTAATTCTTTAAGTTAGTTAGCTTTACCTAAAGCGAATTTGATTGTAAATTCAAAACAAGCATGAGAAATCACCCACCTATCCTGTAAACATACATGTATGTCAGGCAATAAAAATGACGTATTGATATATTTTTAACAAAATTTCGATGTCTTGCGAATGTAAAATATACATATATACAGAAACACTCACAATCTTATAACTATACTACTCTACACTCAATATCTAATATGTATTATTCTTAAACATTTTACAAGCCAGAACTAGTAGAACTACAATCTCGAAGAATAATTAAGTTTTAAAATTATAATTATAATATTAATAATATTACATTGCTATTATTTTTAATTAGATTATTTTATGTTTCTGTTTCTTTTTCTTTACATCGAGAAACGGCGAAACTGCATTTCGCCGTTTCTCGTTGAGAATAATTTATTAAAGGATTATATCACTGTAATTTTTTGTCTGGAACATTCCAATTAGAATACTGGTAAGATTGAAATTAAAAACAAAATAACTACCATAGTTCCTTTTTTCGCCTATAATGAATGCAACATTTTTTTTTAACATTTCTTTATTATTAATAACAAAATAATTCTGTAGCTTTTTCTCTTTCTTTTACTAACCTTGTCTTGTTTTTTTAGTAACAATTGAAAAATTTTAGCGAAATCAATAAAAACATTCAGAAAGTAAGTTTGAACTTCGGTTCCAAATAAAACCGTTAACTGCTCAATGTCGACGGGTCAAGTTAGAGCCTAAGTTTCAAACTTCTGGGATGCCAGAAGGCGTGAAAATTGTAATAATCTTAGGTAGTAAGGAAATAAGGGTACGGTGCGTCTAATAGGAAAAGTGTACAATTATTCGTTCGCAGAAATTGTGCAGTAAATATAACAATATAAACACATCATTGCCAATGAAAATAATTTCATCTTTATAGCTTCAATGAAAGCAATTTCGTAGATTGCACGGATGGCGTAATGGTTTAAGCCGTCGCTACGCCGCTTCCTACTACGCTGAGTGTTGTGGATTCAAACGCGACATGGGACGACACGTTGTGTGATCCACAAATTGTCGTTCTGGGTGTCTGGGTGTTCGTTGTGTCCGTTTCATGTATGATTGATAAGTCCCCCGCGACACAGGATGTATTCCTAATGCGGGAGTTGTCTTTAAAAAAAAAAGATAAATGTGATGGGTAGCATCACATTTACCTATTTTTTTAAAAACAACTCCAGGATGTATACCTAATGCGGGAGTTGTCTTTAAAAAAAAAAGGTAAATGTGATTCTACCATCGAAGTGAATTTACATTTTTTTTCAGATATCTGTCTCAATTAAAAAGTTTAGCATCACATGAAATCTTGCTCTCAAATAATAACGGGTAGAAATAGTAAATGTACGCATGAATAATATAGTATCTTATCTTTATTTATTAAGCTTACGAAGCACGCACTATTTTACAAGGATAACTACAATAAATGCTACTGAATAATTTCACTCAAAAAACCCATGTACCATTCATCCTACCAGTTAGGGCTGAGTCAATATTTAGTATAAATAGGGAATACCCTTTGTGCAACATCAGTACAGTCCCTGTAGTCTAAAGACATTCATCTCAGGAACTAACCAAAACTTAAATCAACAATCATGGCTGTAGTCAACAAAATCGCCATCCTGCTTTTGATCGCTGCGTGTGTTATGGTCATCACCGTGGACATCGCCAATGCAGCCTATGTCGGACCCTGTGACCAAGTGTGCAGCCGCACTCCTCCTGAAAGGAACGAATGTTGCAGAGCTCATGGATACAGAGGCTACACGAGTTGCGGCGGTGGACGAATGCAATGTTATTGATTTGCTAAACTTAAAAGGTAAAATAAAATTAACTTTTTCTTTTTTAATTTAATTTTAATTTACTTAATTTTCTGTGATTAAATTAATGATTTACATTTAAGTACAGTGTAGCACTCTGTTTTCAGTATTTCTCTATGAAACTAAATTATTTTTAGACTATTAACATTTACACTCGGTGTATATTGTGTTTTGTTCCGTCGAGTTTTTTATAAAAGTACTCATAAATTTCTTTTTTTTGTTTCAGGACAGGAGAGTAACTATTGCTTATAAATTTAAATCTCACATAATGTAAAGCAAATTTTTGTCTATTCACAGCATTTTAAATTTTACCCTGTATTTTTCAATAAATAAACACCGTAATAAATATTATCACTTTTGTTTTTTTTTGCGATGACATACCTAATGGAGATAAAAAGATACCATGCAGTTAGAATGACAGGGGTGGCGTCTCTCTCTGGATCGCATTTAAAAGAGATCGACTTGAACGATTCAAGTCGATCGTCGTCGGTTGTCAGGATATTTCATATCGACCAGACCTGTCAATGTTGTGTAGAAATTATTCAGCATTCTCTATAGCTTTTTCCCCACAACTATTATCCCCTTTTTAAGAAAATTCTTGCCTCGCAAAACGAATGTTTAAAAATTTTGGACCAAAATCACATTCAAATCTTCAAGAAGAGAGCGTACTCTTAAAACTTTCTCTTATCGTGTCGATGGCAAACGGTGTTGGCACAGTGCGCGGCGATATGAATGGCGTTTGGTATTGCTTGATACATATGTCGTCAAGCTAACGATTCTGGGCTAGCGGGGCATATTACTCGCATATAACAAAAGCCGGCAGTACACTTGTGACTCTTTATGGTATACCATGGGTGGCATTTCATAGTCACTTCCCATTAGATGATCTCTTTGCGGATTTGCTGAGGTTATTGAGAGGTGTCGTAGTTATAAACAACCTTCTTAAGCTGTAAACCAATATTGTGATGAATAGATTGGAAAAGTGTTACCGCAACTCTATACTTTATTAATTGTTGTGAGAGCGTGGTTGCTAGTCTTTGTTTAGTGCACGCTTCTTGTAAAAAAGAAGTTAGTTGATAGATAATATCTTCTGTTTACCCTCCATACGTTGAATATTTTGTACTTATAAGTATTTATTAAATATCTACCTAGTTCATAACACTATCGATACAAAGAAAGTTGGCGAGACTGCTTGAACTGTGTGAAATTTGTTGCTTATTGTCTTTTTTTAATCGTGGTATGGTCGGCGTCTAACGCGTCCTATAAAATTAAAGGCACAATATTTGAGTTAGTGTTTACTTACGTAATTATAATTAGTCGGACACTCTTGCCAGAGTGGTCATGGCTGTTGATGGGCAGGGTTACGGCTCACCGTCGCCGCTCACTTCTGTCGGCTTTGTGCATTGCGAACACATTGTACTGCAGCCGATTCAGTGGTTGCTTTGATTAGGTCGATCCAGCGGGATTTTATGTTAGAGGGGCAGACGCCCACGAGCAGACGTGTCACCTGATGGAAAGTGATTATTGCCGCCCATGAACGTCTGCAACTCAGGAGCCACAAACGCGTTGCCGGCCTTTTAGGAAGGAGTACGCTCTTTTCTTGAAGGTTTAAAGGTCGTATCGGTCCGGAAATACCGCAGACGATAACTCGTTCCACAGATTGGTTGGGCGGGGCAAAAAGTGTCTCGAAAAGCGCACTGTAGTAGAGCGCCAACTATCCAGGTAATGAGGATGAAAATTTTGACGTGTGGAACGACGGCGGAAATTTGCGGCTGATATTAGTCCGAAAAATACCTCAGAGCACTCTCCATGATATATGCGATAGAGAATGCAGAGTGAAGCTCTCTCTACGTAACGCCAAGGGATCGAGCCGATCGGACATGTTTGGGCTATTGACGATTCGAGTCGCTCTTCGTTGGATGCGGTCCAGAGGGAGAAGCTGGTACTGAGGTGCCCCTGCGTAGAGATGAGAACAGTTTTCCATATGCGGCCGGACTTGCGCCTTATAGAGCTGAAGGCGACAGAGCTGAAATACTCCCTCGCTCTGTTCAGTAAACCGAGCTTCTTCGCACGTAAAGCTCTTTGAGGATGGAGTTATTAGTGCGGAACGCTGTCCAGGGTATATTTAGCAGTCGTCTCCAGCAACACATCTCTAAGGCATCAATTTTTTGCCGATATTGTTTTCTAAGAGACCAGGTTTCACCACCGTAAAGAAAGATTGGAAACACGAGGCACTTCATCAAGCGGACTTTTGTGTTCTTGGTAATTTTCCTATCTTTCCAAATCTTTCCCAACCGTTCCCAACAACCATGGTACTTACATGTTGAGCACTATTATTTCTAGATATCGGGAGTGCACATTTTATGGTGAAAGTTATTATTTTATTATTTAAGCTCGAAAAATAAACCAACAGATCAGTGTCACTTCTTTGCGAAGCACAGCGTAATGAACGAAGGGTATTTTTTTCATTCTTAGAATGATATGAGCCAAACCGTGAACTGAAATATTAAAATAAAAATGGCACATGTTTTACGGATATTACGAACATTGCGTTTATTGATTTTTGGGTATCATGAACAAAAAAAAAGCGAACGATTTTTTTTACTTCATTCTTATTTTACATACAAGATGGTTTAGGGTATCTTATATTAAAAGGACTTGTGACCTTTCCAGGAATACTGTAACTGACACAAGTTAGATTTTAATATAACTAAAAGATTTATGTTTCGTTTAATCTAATCCTTTTAACTACAATTATAAGCTGCATTATAAGCAGCTATGATATCGGCATCTTGTCTTGGTTACGTTTTCGTTTAAACTACTTCTTCAAAATACAATCTGAAATGTAATCATTTTTTAATCGTTAATTAGAATTCATCAATTAATAGGTTAAAAATATAAAGGTACTAAAACCCTTTTGTTCTCTGGTTTTTAATCATGGTTATTATTTTCTAAATACAAAGCTTATTTACCAAGGGGACCATACACAGCAAGTCCAAGTACTTGCAATACAAAGATTTGTATTGCAAGTACTAGGAAAAATTCTTGGGACGACGATTCCCAACTACCTAACTTTTGCAGTCGTCGCAAGAATTTTTGTAATCTTGCTCTTTATATTTTGTTCTTTATTACCATTATTATTAAAATCAAAAAAGGGTCGGTCGGTATCGTCTGACGCAGTAAACAGAATTATCCTGTGTCCTGATAAACTTCTTTCTTTCTCTTATTTTATGTTCTGCGTAACTAAGTCAAGCATCTTGTTATTGTCTGTCTTCACTCGACTTTATATTTTATTTCTTTCTTTCTAATTAGAGTGATATTTATTTAAAACTAATATAGTCAAAAACAATTCACTTTATCTTCGACATCACCGTTTTCGTAACCAATATTTTTAAATACAAATTTCATCGCACCGCGGCACGCACATCAAAAGACGCACCGCAATGGAAAAGATCCTTTTCCGTTTTGAAATTTTTAATATCAACAACGTGATCCATGAACCGGCAACGAAATTCGATAACAATGAATTGAAAGCCGTCGAAAGTACCAGCAGAGCATTATGTACGTTAAAAGGACCCTGATTTATTGCTGTATAATTAAAAAGATGGAAAAGCTCGAACATGGAGTACGAACTTATCAACTCAATTACATGATAATTGCAAGGCGTATGAAATAACGATTAATGTAATAAAAAGTTTCATAATAAATCAACATTATAGAATATCTTTCTTTTAGAGAATGGCCATTAAATTAAGGAAAGTGAGAATAAATACTTCTGTAAATCTGATTTCAGACTTTTATTTCTTGCTCAGTTTCCTTATTCTTGAACATGCTTTAAATAATAAAACGACATATATTTTCGAAGCTCGCATTACTAACAATATATTTTTGACACAATGTGTTACAATTTGAATCAATTACATCTGTTAAACATATACACAGGCAATAAAACAATTTTATGTTACTTTAATTTATAATAAAATATTATCCCATTAAAACATAACATTTATAGAAACATAATTCTACCTCAATACCTCTTGCGACCAACCCGTCTGGCCAGCGTGGTATAGTAGGCCAAAACCTTATTTCTAAGGAGAGGCCTATGTCCAGCTGTTGATGAGATGTGATGTGATCTTGCGATATATTATTTCTATTTATTTATTGACTAACAACATCATAAGTAATTGTGTTAATGGTAGACATATTGATTTATTCAAGAAACATTAAATGGTTCACTACACAAAATCAAATAGATTTGAATTGTAAAGGTTCTTAAAAATAAAAATACAGGTTTGAATCTAAAGTAATTTAGGTATATAACTAGCACTGTTAATCACTAAAATTCACTCTGAATCTGTCCGGCAAGCGTCCGAATATGTGTCCAAAAGTGTCCTGATTGGCTTCAAGAAATACTGTCTTTGTTACGAATACACAGAGCTGCAACATCGTGCTTCATCACCAAATGCCAATTGAAGTCTCTGGAAACTCTCTTGTTGACTTAAGATACAACGTAAACTGACAAATCATAAAAAAAAAACACTTAAAAATTTATAACCAAGGATCTAGACCAAGAGTTTATGTATAGCTATAAATATATTAAATAATTATCTGAATGACAGATGTTGGTGTTCATTTAATATAAATCATGATCAGAGTAATTCATTTTACGTTTTAATAACACATATTTTAAAAAAGTCTCAATATATCAGTATTACTTTCGTTTGCATATTGCTTGTTTGTTATTGGGCTATGATCCACCAGTCTCTGATTTTATATTCTACGTATGATTTAAAAAATACCTATGATTTAAAAAGAAAATAAGAAACAAATTTTACATAGTTATGCTGTCTTGCCAGCTTTTTCTGAATGGCGTGTGTTATGTTAGTGTTATGAGGTAAGTAGACATATAAGAGACAGTTTTTGATGTACATATATAACAGAATATTTAACGTACCGAAGAATAGAAAACATTTCCTGTTAACTAACTTATTTTTTGATAATAAGAAGCGTGCACTAAGCAAAGACTAGCAACGCTACTACGAAAATTAATGCAAAATAGAGTGGTGGTAACACTTTTCATTCAAATACCAAACCATTCATCACAATATTTGTTTCCTCTGACTTTTAACTATAGGCTAACTACGCGACTATACACAGCCTATACATACCAGTGGTAGAGTTTCTGGGGATTATTGTACTGCAAACGCTTAAAAAGTGTGTTTAAACCGACGCCACCTCTCAACAACCTCAGCAAATGCGCAAACAGGTCATATTGTAAGTGAATATGAAATGCCGTCCATGGTATACCCTGAAGAGTCACAAGTGCATTACGTATGTAACATGCTCCGCAAGCCCAGAATCTTGTACGCTTGACGTCGCTATTTATCAAGCAAGGCCAAAGGTCATTCGAGCCGAGCACAGAGGCAAAACAATCTGCCATCGACACGATAAGAGAAAGTTGTAGCAGTACGCTCTCTTCTTGAACTTTTGAAGGTGATTTTGGTCCGAAAATTTGAAAACTTAGTTTTGCGAGGCGAGACTTTTCTTGAAAAGGGGACAACAGTGGTGGGGACAAAGCCATAGAGAATATAGAATTATATCTGAGCAATGCTGACTGGTCAAGTTGATATGAAATATCCCGATTTAAGTGGATCTCCTTTAATTGCGATTCAAAGAGAGACACCGGTACAAGGGTGCCCCTGCCGTTCTAACTTAATGGTATCTTTTTATCTCCATTAGGGGGTAGGTTTATCCTGTCCCCGCCAGCAATCATTGATGCCATGCTGGCGGGTGAGGAGGGATGGGGCGCAGTGGTCTCTTTCTGTGAAGCTGTAATGCTCCAGAAAGAGACCGCTAAACGGGATCGGGAGAGGGCCGATCCGATGGCGGCCTGATTGCATTAAGACAAAATTGGGCCGCCACGTCGCGACTGAGGGGGAATTGTTTTTACCCTGGGATAGGGCCTGACTAAGCATGGTGTCAATTCGGGGAGGACCTGAAATAACATGGTCCAGGTCCTCCCAGAGTAGGGCACCTGAGGCCGGCCGTCGGGGTGGTTTTTAGTGGAATCACCACATACTCCTTGCTCCTATCCCCGAGGAGCGGGCGATCCGAAGGGATTTTCCTCCCCGTCAAAAAAAAAAAAAAAAGGGGGTTTTACTAACAATACTTTATGATCCTCATAATCAAAAGCCCGTGACATTTCCATATACATTGCAGCTACCGGTTTATGTCATCGCAAAAAAAAGGGTAGGTTTATGTCATCGCAAAAAAAAGATAAAATTTATTAAGGTGTTTATTTATTGAAAAATACAGGGTAATAATTTAAAATGACAAAAACTGGGTTTACAATATACGAGTTTTAAATTTATAAGCAGTAGTTACCCCTGTCCTGAAACAAAACCAAAAGGAGTTTGTGAGTACTATCATGAAAAACTCGACGAAATAAAACTTAAATGTATTTCATTCATTTAATCAAAAATACAGTAATGTACCGAAAAGAAAATTATTAAAAAAAAAAGTTAATTTTATTATACCTTTTAAGTTTAGCAAATCAATAACATTGCATTCTTCCACCGCCGCAACTCGTGTAGCCTCTGTATCCATGAGCTCTGCAACATTCATTCCTTTCAGGAGGAGTGCGGCTGCACACCTGGTCACAAGGTCCGACATGGACTGCATTGGCGATGTCCACGGTGATGACCATGACACACGCAGCGATCAACAGCAGGATAGCGATTTTGTTGACTACAGCCATGATTGTTGATTTAAGTTTTGGTTAGTTCCTCAGATGAATGTCTTTAGACTACAGGGACTGTACTGATGTTGCACAAAAGGTTTTCTCTATTTATACTAGATATTGACTCAGCCTAACTGGTGGGATAAATGGTACATGGGTTTTTATTGCAATTATTCAGTGGTAACTAATGCACTTTTCCTTGTAAAATAGTACCTACTTACTACTAGTTTTTCGAGAACGTGTTTATATACTCGTATGTATATATTATATCCAACGAGTAGTTTGGGGTCAAAAATGTTTTTTTCGGGACTGTCCTCAAACTATACAATATATACTATATATATATATATAAACATATATACTCGTATTAAGCATGTCGTTTTCGACCCTGTTCATATCCCAAACAAAGAAACATATTTACTTTATTTAAATTAGAAATTTAGAACACCAAACTAAATTCATCAAAATACATTATGTTAATATTCATCTCTAAGGAGAAGGAAGCCTAATAAATTTTAAACTTATAAAGTGTCCCTTATAAATGGGTTTCGACTAAAAAAAATAAGAGTTGATAACTTTTCTGCCATTGATGCATAGTATTTGCAGGTTGCACAGACCCAGCTACCAGGCCGGTTTTCTTTAACTCTTTACTCTTTAAATACCATCATCAAATCTTATTACAGCCCATGTCGGACCTTGTGACCGGTTGTGCAGCATCATTCCATCTGACAGGAACGAATGTTGCAGAGCTCATGGATACAAAGGCTACAAGATTTGCAGCGGTGGACAAATGCAATGTTATTAATTTGCTGAACTTAAACGGTAAAATAAAATAAACTTTTGTATTTTTAGTACTTTTCCTTTAATCAATTTTCTGTATTTTTGATTAAGTGAATGATTGACATTTAAGGACAGTTTAAAATAAAATAAACTTTTGTATTTTTAGTACTTTACCTTTAATCAATTTTCTGTATTTTTGATTAAGTAAATGATTGACATTTAAGTACAGTTTAGTAGGCTTCCACTAGGCTATTCAGTAAATTAACTTCTTTATGAAACTAAATGATATATATACCATAAACATTTTTGCTTGGTTTAAACTTCTTTTTTTCTTTGTTTCAGGACAGGGGTGACTACTGCTTATAAATTTAAAACTCCTATAATGGAAACCCAGTTTTTGTCATTTTAAATTTTTATCCTGTATTTGTCAATAAATAGAAACTTTAATAAATGTTACATTTTGTTTTCTTTTTTTTGATTATACCCAATGAAGACAGAAAGATACCATATACTCAGAACGGCAGGGGCCCCCCAGTACCTGCGTTTCTCTCTGGATCGCATTGACTTGAATTTTCGATTGTCAGGATATTTCATATCGACTTGACCCGTCAGCGTTACATAGAAATTATTAAACATTATCTATGGCTTTGTCTCTACCACCAATAGGTATCCCCCGCTAGTGCTGTATTGTATATTTGCTAAGTTAGTCTATAGTTAAAAAGTCAAAGAAAACAAATATTGTGATGAATAGATTGGTATTCGTATGTGTTACCGCAACTCTTTTCTTTATTCATTGTTGCTAGCTTCGTTGCTGGTCTTTGCTTAGTGCACGCTTCTTGTAAAAAAGAAGTTAGTTGACAGAAAACATCTTTATTTACACTCCATACGTTAAATGTTTTGTTATAATTATGTATCAATAACTGCCTTTTATATGACTTAATAGCTTATAGCACTATTAATGTAGAGAAACACAGCGAGACTGCTTAAACTATGTGAAGTTTGTTTCTTTTTTTTATCACGGGATGCTCATCGTCGCTAGCTAGCGCGTCGTACAAACTTTAAGTCTGAATTTTTGTAATAGTGTTTACTTACGTGTTGATATTTCAATAAAGCTGAAGTGCACTTTTTATGGTGAAGGTTATGATTTTATTATTTTCGAAATAGTAAACCAATAGATCAGTGTCACTTCATAAGTGCGAAGCGTAACGTTAAAGAAGGGTATTTTTTATTCTTAGAATAATACGAGACAAATCATGAACGAAAATAAGAAAATAGCACGTTTTAGGAATCATAAAAAGTTTGGTGGCTATTATCTGAAGCAGTAAACAGAATCATCTTACAAGTTCTATCACCGTTTTTAAGTACATCAAATAAATAAGAATAACAAAATACAACAATGCCAAAGGTAAGCATTTGATATTACGATTCAACTTTCTTTTTAAACGTCTAATTTCTAATCGATAAACTTCTTTAGAACTGCGTACATAATGATTGTTCATTATTGGACTATGATCCACTTGTCTCCAATTTTATATTTGACGTAACTATGTCAAGGATCTCGTTATTGTACTCGTATATGTCTTCATCTTGTCAATACTCGACTCAACATTATATTTATTTCTTTTTAATTAGAGTTACACTCCTGAAAAACGAATACTTCCAAAAACATTTAATATTAAATTCGACATGACCGTTTCGTAACCGATATTTTCGTATAATAATAAGCACCGCAATATAAAATTTCATTCCGTTTGACAATTTTTAATATCAACAACGTGCCCTATGAACCGGCCACGAAAGTCGATAACAATGAATTGAAAGCCACCAAAATTACCGGCAACGCAAGATGGAAAAGTCGTAAATGGAGTACGAACTCAATTATATGTTAATTGCAAGGCGTATGATATAACGATTGATGTAATAAAAAGTTTCATAATAAATCAACATTATAGAAAATCTTACTTTTAAGAGGTTGACATGATGACAGTGAGAATAAATCTGATTTCAGACTTTTATGTCTTGCTCAATAGCCTTATCCTTAAACATGCTTTAAATAATTAAACGACATAGCATATTCAAAGCTCGCATGAATAATAATATTTTTTTTGAGAAAATGTGTTAGAATATGAATTAATTACATCTTTTTAACATGCAGGAAAAAAAAATATTTTATTTTAATTTTACAAACATTAACTTCCGTATCAAATACCTTGAATTTTGAAAGTTCTTACAAATATAGGTTTAAATCTAAAGTAATTTAGGTATTTAGCTAGCATTCTTAGTCATTAAAATTCAATCAAAATCTGTCCTGAATGGCTTTAAGAAATACACAAGGTGTCTTTGTTTTTTTTTTTTGGTTGGTCGACTTTGCGGTAGCGACTTAGCAATGTAATCCTTATAGACTTAAATATTTAGTGGATCAATATCTACAATCAAGTTTTATTTTGGTGATACCTCATTGGACCTATCGATGTTGCACAAAACTCACACAGTGTGTCATACTACGCCTGAAATGAACGAATACGTTATGGAATCTAGACTGTTTTCGGATCCAATCCTTTAGTTCGCCGCTTATAATTTACTACCAAGAATATAGACTAAGAGTTTGTGTATAGCTTATAAATATATTAAACAATATGCTGTCTACTGTCTGTGACTTCTGACACACGTTGTTTTTTTTATGTTAGAAGGGGCAGAGGGGCAGACGGGTCACCTGATGGAAAGTGACCATCGCCGCCCATGAAAGTCTGCAACTCAGGAGTCAGAAACGCGTGTTAAATTAATATAAAACATGATAAGAGTTATAATATATTTTACGTGGTATTTTCACATACTTTAAAGCCGTCTCAATATATAGGTATTACTTTGGTAAGAAATCTAGCTAGATCTAGTTGTACTTGGTAACAGGGCCATCCTAGCGTAGCAGTTATCGAGAACGCTTTATTATTTTTGTATTTATTATGCATGACGTGCTCGACCCTATTCATAATCCAATTTAAAGAAATATGTTCACTAGATTTGTATAATGCAAATCTAGTGAACATATTTCTTTAACACGTATCGTATCGTGAACATATATCTATATTATGTAGTCCTCCAAGCGAAATTTAATAAATATTTAAGTTAATATTCAACTAAAAGTTCTTTTTACTGCAAGGAGTAGACAGGTTTATAAATTTTACACTTATAAATTGTGACTTATAATTTGGTTTTGTCTAAAAAAATAAGGGTTGATATCTTTTCTGCCATTAATGCGTTTTTAGGTTTGCAGGTTACACAGACCCAGCTACCAGGCCGGTCAGTGTTAACCTTAACTCTTTACTCTTTAAATACCTTCACCAAATCCGATAACACACTCTCGCTATTAAATGCCATCCAAATTCGAAGAGCTCTACTCAAGCTGTAGTTGCTGGAAAAAGCTCGGATCAGCCGTGCAAATGAATGACACTGCCACCTTGGTCGTAAAACTAATCGCCAAAAATATCGGTGGTAAAGATATTGCTATATCTCTCAAAAGCTACTTAGAATATGCGTGATTCAAAAAAAATTAACGTAGTTTTACTTTAAGGGTGAGTGGCCCACTTGTCTTATTGGCATCATACCTTATGGGGCACGTTATTTACCCTACATGAAATAATTATTACACTTTTTAAATTGTAACAATTTGGTTAACATTTTTTAATAAAAGAAATATTTTATTGTTTCATTAATCTTCTTTTTTTAATTTTTGTACTGACCAAGTTTTTTTATTAATGGTCCCAATATACCATACTCTAATATAATAATTATATCTATAGGTGAATTCGGAAGCGCAGTCTAGGTCCCGAAAGCCCGTGACCCTATAGAGGCATGAACTACTTTGAATCCTAACTGAAACTGTTATGTCAGCCATGTTTATTTCAGAAGCCCACAATTACATCATTAAAAGTCTATAAAAGTTCTAACCAAACCTAATAGCAGTTCAGTAACGGTCTATGGGCTGCAAAACCAATATACGTATCATATAAGAAGAGATAAGGTTAAAAAAAGTACTCGTAATAACTTGATAAATTTATTATTATCAGTAACTACTTTTCAATCAAAATATAATAATAGCAGTAATATTAATGTACTGGATAATTGCTCTAGATAAATAACAAGCCTTTATTCACTTTGTTGAGACTGTAATTACCTATATTATGTAGTTAACCAAAATAATTTCACATAAACAAAGATAACATACCATGCATAACTTGAAATTTGATTCTTTTTATAGAGCCTGCCTGTGTACTTGATGAGGAAAAGTGTTGTAGGAATACAATATATGCTACTTTAACAATAAGTGTATAACTCAATAAACCAGTTAAGCTGACTCAATATCTTGGCAAGGCATTATATATAACGAAAACTTTGTACATCATCAGTACACTTCTTGTAGTCTACACACATTCGTCTCCAGTGCTAATTTACAAAACTTAAATCAACAATCATGGCTATCGTCAACAAAATCGCCATCCTGCTTTTGATCGCTGCGTGTGTCATGGTCATCACTGTTGACATTGCCAATGCAGTCCATGTCGGACCTTGTGACCAGGTGTGCAGCCGTACTCCTCCTGAAAGGAACGAATGTTGCAGAGCTCACGGATACGGTGGCTACCGAAGTTGTGGCGGCGGGAAAATGCAATGTTATTGATTAACTGGATTTAAGCGGTAAAATGATCATTCTTAAAATGTAGTATAGTTTTCTAAATTACGTTAGTATACTAAGGAAAGAGAGTGACTATCTTTAATCAATTATTGTTGAAGCATTATCGAAACGGAATTGTCATACACATTGTAAAATTTATTGCCAGTGTAAATAAAAACGTACTTAGAACTACTTTTATTATTTTCTTTGAATTTACAACATGTCACAATATAATTTACGAGTATATCCGAGATGGAAATTGTCCCCATAGATTTAATAATAATAAGCAATCCTGCACAATTGAGGCGGCTCGACCGTCGTGATGCCATGGAGTCACAGAAAACCGGTGTTCAGCAATTCTTTCATTGCACAGAGTGTAGTGTGAGTAAAGTTACTAGACCCCAAACCCCTCCCCCTGATTCTAAAGGGGAAAACTCAAAGAGCGGCAATGGCCGTTGTTACTTAGTATCAGGTGATCTGTCAACTCGTTTACCCTCCTATCCCATAAAAAGTTGTAATCTCTTGGAGTGCAAGTAATCAAGTTTATTGTATACAGTTAACACATAAGTTACTTACAAAGATTTAGACGTAACAATCGGAACAAATACATATATTAGACTTTTAAACATTTGGTTCGTTTACAAGCCCGTAACGCATTTTCACGTGAATATTTAAAAATATCAACATAAGCATTCATACAAAAATATACATCTGTTCACATTACACATAGATAAATACACATACATACGTACATAAACAAAATATATAAATATATATACACATACATGCAACATACACATATATACATAGAGTCCAAAATATATACTATGTATAATGAAACCAACAGTATTTATAATGTCAAATAAAAATCCTTTACTAGGTTTCTGAAAACGGGCAAGGTTTTAGCTTGTCGGATTGTCAAAGGCAAGTTGTTCCAAAGTCTTACTGCTTGCACAGTAAAAGATTTGTCTGCAAATTGGGTGGAATGTATTATTAATATAGAGTACCAGGGTAACTTGTATACTGCTGTCCTGTATGGTTTTGAAAGTAGTCCCATTAAAAGAATGAATGAGAGATGCCTGAACGGATGGACAACGTCAGGAATGAGTATATACAAGGGAGTCTGAAAGTAACGCCACTGCATGAAAAGTTAAGAAGTAATAGGTTATCTTGGTGTGGACATGTCATGCGGAGGGATTAGGAAAATGTGGCAAGGAAAGTGTTAGATATGGGAGTTAAAGGTACTAGAAAAGAGTAAGACCCAAGAAAAGATGGATGGACTGTGTGAAAGAGGATGAAATTAGCGCCACTGCATGAAAGTTAAGAAGTAATAGGTTATCTTGGTGACCTTGACCTGACATGCCGAGGGATGAAGAGAATTTGCCGCGAACAGTGATAGATATGGGAGTTGAAAGGTACAAGAGAGAGTAAGATCAAAGAAAGGTGGATGGACTGTGTGAGAGAAGATATGACTAGGAAGGGAGTGAACAGTGAAATCGAATGATAAACTAGAATAGAAGAATAAACATACTACGCCGCTCCTAAATAATATATAAGGGTAGCCAGATGATTAATTTATTTAATTTGCCCACCAACAACTGTATACACAGTTAATCAGTTAATAGACATTATGCAGTTAGTATGAAGCTGCAAAATGAGGAATGCCTTCAATTCTGTAAATAGGTCATTCATTTTGTTGACCCAAGCAAAATTGGAAACCCTTAAAATTTATAAATTTCTTTAGCAATCTCAAAACTCAAACTCATCTAATACAATCTGAAATCATCATCATCATCATCAGCCTATCGCAGTCCACGGCTGGACATAGGCCCTTCCCATTGCACTCCACTTCGCTATATTTTCGGCTTCTCGCATCCATCTCTTGCTAGTCACATTGTGTAAATCGTCACTCCACCTGGCCTGTGGGCATCCTACACTACGTTTGCCCAGACGCGATCTCCACTCAAGAACTTGTTTACCCCAACGGTTGTCGGTTCTGCGGCTAATATGGCCAGCCCACTGTCACTTCAGCTTGCTGATCCGGTGGGCTATATCGATGACCTTGCTTCTCTAGGATAACCAGAAATGGTAGTCTTATACTAAAAAAATGTTTTGAGCTAGTTATATTTACATATAATAAATTAGTCCTTATTGTTACCAAGAAAAAAACAATGTTTTATTCTAATGTTTAGGTATTAACTATATCTGAGCTTTGTATTAATATGAACAACAAATAAATAATTTAAATGGTACGAAAATTTACATTTAAGAACTATCTGTCTTCTGAATTTAAGCCCGAAGTCGAAAGTTCGATTAATACACTGGATAAATAATAGTTTGATGAGCACGATCATTTGTTCATGTTGCCGTGAAATTAATCAGTGAGCCAAATTTATATCCAAACTTACATTGTAAATGTGAAAGTGAATTTGTTTGTTTACTACTAAACCGATATAAAAATTCAGCCCATCTAAAACTAGTTATATTCTAAAAGTATTTCTATCAGCAATCATAGAATATCTTATAGATATAGTCTGTTATTTTTAAGACACATCAAGGTGTTCTTATTATTCACACTAAAATTATTTTAAAACTATTTACGAGTACATATGAAAGTATTTTGTTAGCGAAGAAATTACTGTGCGATACCAAAAAGTAAAATAGTAAAAAATAAACAGGACTTATACTTTTGCAGTAGTCATTGAGTTCCATAAGCTTATCAGCAAATAATTGGTATATTGCTTGTTACAAAAACTAATTAGGTTTTTTAGTTCTGAGATTTTTTTATAAAATTTTTATTTTTATTTTCACTAAACATATTTGCAACACACTCTAAAGTCATTAGTCACACAATGTCAGTCTGATTTCTAATTAAGTAAATAAGTACATAACAAAACACAAGGAAAAGTAATGCATATGCCATCAACTGAATTTCGTTTTTTTCAGACAGTTTGTTTGTCGGGTTGGCCAATCTGTGGAAAGTATAGGTCTATTTACACGGGATTTTCACTGACAGATATCTAATATTATAAGGTATAATTTTAAAGGTCAAAGTAATGTGGGCTGCTTTGATTTTGGGCTCCACACACAAAAGTAGCGGAACTCGTTACAACACGAAATTTTGCGCGAACGATAACATTAATTGTTCACACCTGGCTATAATGACATAAACTCTTGTATAATAAAATCAGTAGGCTCCATCATAGCTTCTGTATTATGTGATATTATATACAGCTTGATAATAAATGACATATTTCCAACAAAATTAAAAGTCTCCATTGTTAGCCAGTACATAAGAAGGAAGACCAATATTTGGAAATATAAGCCTGTAGCATTAATACCAGTATTCTCAAATATCTTTGAAAGGGTTATTTATAATTATCTAAATAATTACCTTTAAAAAAATAACATCTTCTACGGAGAACAGATGGGTTTTAGAAAGGGCAAAACCATTGATTTGCACACATCAATTCCTTGAAAACATATAACTTAGATAAAAGAAAACCGGTAGCTGCAATGTATATGGAAATGTCACGGGCTTTTGATTATGAGGATCATAAAGTATTGTTAGTAAAACCCCCTTTTTTTTTTTTTGTTGACGGGGTGGTAAATCCCTTCGGATCTCCTGCTCCTCGGGGACTATGAGCCAGGAGTATGTGGTGATTCCACTAAAAACCACCCCGAGGGCCGGCCTCAGGTGTCCTACTCTGGGGAGGACCCGGACCATGTTATTTCAGGTCCTCCCCGAATTGACACCATGCCTAATCAGGCCCTATCCCAGGGGAGAACACTTCCCCCCTCAATCGCGGCATGGCGGTCCGATCCCATCTTCATGCAATCAGGCCGGCCATTCCATGCCCTACCGCAGCAATCAATTTGCCACCAGCGGTCCCCTCTCTGGCGGTCTGCGGCCCCGTCGACGGCTGTTATATATGCAATGGCACCGAAAGTATATAATAGACTTTTTTAATAATAAAGCATATTATTCTAAAAAAAAAAATTTTCAATGACCATTTTTAATACTATTGACATTAATTGATTATTTTTACTATAAATTTAAATTATCTTTTGTTATTATTACTTACTTTAAATTGTTGACTTTAAATTATATATACTGAATTGGATTAATGACTTTGTTTAATAAAACTATAATTAATTATTCACCTAAACCTCAGGAATAACAGTATCTATTGTTGAAACCATATTATTTGACACATTATTATTTTGTAATCAGATGTTTTAAAATAAGTAAAATTTGATTATTAGATACTCGTACATTTAGCATTAAGTAACCAGTGCCCTAAACTTCGCACTCACTTTTTTTGGGCCATGATAATTAGATGTAGTCATTAAACACAGTTTCAAAGGTATAACTTAAAATAATGCATAACTTAAAATTTTATCCTTATTTATCAAAACATATGTGTCTACTTGAAGAGGAAAAGTAGTATAGAAATACAAATGAAACTTCTAAGCAAATGCTTTAAGGAAAACCCACGTAGAACTCACTTAACCAGTTAAGCTGACTCAACATCTTGGCAAGGCACTATATAAAGCGAAAAACTGTTATTAAGCATCAGTACAGTTCTTGTAGTCCATACACATTCATCTCAAGAACGAATTTACAAAACTGAAATCAACAATAATGGCTGTCGTCAACAAAATCGCCATCCTGCTTTTGATCGCCGCGTGTGTCATGGTCATCACCGTGGACATCGCTAATGCAGCCCATGTCAGACCTTGTGACCAGGTGTGCAGCCGCACTTCTCCTGAAAGGAAGGAATGTTGCAGAGCTCATGGATACACAGGCTACGAGAGGTGTAGCGGTGGACGAATGATTTGTTATTGATAACCTGGTGATAACTTTTAAAAGGTGCAGTGTTTTTTTACTTTGTTAGAAGTACAGTTATTTTGTTTATATCGTTGAACATTTAATAGTATCTACAGCAATATAACGACGTTTTAGATTTTTTGTGATAATCATTTAATTTTTAATAACTACATTTGTTTTTTCTTTTCCGGCAAAA
Organism: Arctia plantaginis; assembly: GCA_902825455.1. Taxonomy (NCBI): domain Eukaryota; kingdom Metazoa; phylum Arthropoda; class Insecta; order Lepidoptera; family Erebidae; genus Arctia; species Arctia plantaginis. Next base: position 5,855,590 of record CADEBD010000857.1, on the reverse strand, counting down.
CAAGATGCTACTTTCAATAAATCATCGTCTATGCATAATGTAAACAGAATTGTAAAACATTGTAAAACATAGTAAAATATACTATTATGTAATTACTTTAAATATAAAATGTACTTGTAGCTACTTGTTATTATTTACTATATTATATTGCACTGAATTTGACAAGACGTTTATATCTGAGTTTGACTGCACGGATGGCTTAGTGGTCACCTCGCCGCTTTCTAGTGCGCTGAGTGTTGTGGCTTCGATCCACGATCACTTTGTGTGATCAACAAATTGTTGGTCTGAGTCTGGGTATTTTTTGTGTTCGTTGCCATCTTTGTTTGTAAAGTTCCAGCTCCACAAGATATATTCCTACTACGGGAGTTGTCTTTTTTTAAAAAGAAAATAGAAAAAAAGAGTTTGTACATATGAACATGAAAGTCCATTGCATATTCTTGAAACGCAAATAATCCAGGGAAGCATTCTACAAGTGTTAGTTACGTAAAACACAGAGGCAACTCATTTATGGATCTCGATACTCGATTACAAATGGAATTCTGGTTGATATTGTTGTTAGGGCGTCCTGATCAGTTTGTTGTTTTAACCAGTAAAAACATATTTTTGCAGGTTAAAATATTTTGATTTTATATAATTTAGTAGTAATTGTGTATAGAGCTTGATAAAAATCTGAATCCAGTACTGTTGATATTCAAGAATATACAATACTTTTAATGTGGCTCCTCAATCTATATTTAAGAGCGTGAATTAAAATGAAAGTAATAGGTCAAAATTTATATTCCACTCCAAAGACATTTACCAGCAAGCGTGTTTGAATTTGTGGCATCAGAAAGTATTTAAACGGAGTGGATTTAGTAAACAAACTCGTTTTATTTGGCTACTCAATCCTGACGTTCTGCATATTAAATAATAGAATATACCTACCTGAGATCACAACAGAAATAAAAACCAGAGACGCTAACATTTAATGTAAATGTCTATTAAATAAATATGTACAGATCAACGTTGTATATATTCGGTATCTGAAAAATAAATTATCCCATCAGCGCAACGATTCTCGGATCAAGTACGAGCGCTGTCACCTGCTAGATGATGCAGTACTTGAGAGGAAACGCTCTAAAATAGCTTAATTATCCCTTGTTCGTCACATACTGTGGATTTGGTAGCCAACAGCACACCTCAGTTGGTATCACGTAGTTGATGTTGTTGATGATAGTGGGGAGTAAAGTTATATCCGCAAGTACCCAATACAATGATAAATAAAGAGCGCTTTGGAGGATGCGATTCTAGAATACCGGTATGTAAATTTGAACAATTGACTCCGATTGTACCCTCTGTCCATTCATAAACGAAATTTAACGCTGATGCATTGGATTCGTTATTGTCTGATTATTTAGACAATAGCGACGATCTTAGTGATACTTATTCTATTATACGACTATGGCCGCTTGTCGAGTAGCTGGGGTTAATGTAGCTGAAAATGTCGCTACTACTCGACCTAAATCTATTGTACCAGCTTGACAGTATAGAATTGAACGTCGTATTGCTGAGACCAGGACACTCATAGGTAAGCTAATTAGCTTTCGATCAGGGAATACACGGCCGAGAGTGATGATAGATTTACTAAAGCAGAAAATTTATGCATAGGCAAATAGGACAGAACGGTATAAAAACGAAAAGAGCGGTATAATCAGAATCGAATGTTCAAAAGAAATAAGAAGTGGGTGTATCGGAAAAGGGAGGAACTGGATCCATGTGTGAAAATATGACAAATACATTTTGGCGTAACATCTGGTCGGTGTTTGTCACTCATATAGAAGGTGATTGGTTGCGCGATTTTAGACTCTCATGTGAGTCTATAACACTTATGAAACCTTTCACTCCGTCCGTTTATTACTGAAATGGAAATCACCTGGTAAAGACGAACTGCACAACTTTTGGCTTAAGTAGTTCCAAAGCTCACATGCGTGTTTGGCATCTTAATTCCACGCAACATTGGTACTGGTAGTATCATGGATCCTAAATAAGATCCACAGGTGCATCATAATTGTAAGAGTCTTGCGACATATTGCATAGACTATAAGAAAGCTTATGACTCGGTTCCACACACATGACTTTTTCATTTATTACAAACATACTGCATAAGGCGGACTTAATGCCTCAGGCATTTTCTTCCAGTCAAACCTTTGGGTGTTGCAAAGCTGTGTGTGGAAGATGTATTTTTGGGACAGATACAGGACAAGATGAGACTGAATCCCCTAACTGCCTCAGCCAGTATTGCAATTCGATCCGATCCGAGATATCGAGCGAAGTCCAGTTTTGCGGTCATTTAGAGGGTAAGGTCAAATTGGCCTCGAAGAAGCTCGGTGTGCTGAACAGATCGAGGCAGTATTTCACTCCAGCCCATCGCTATCCAACTCTATAATGGAATACTGGTCTCATCTCTATGCAGGGGTACCGCAGTACCAGCTTCTCCCCCTGGATCGAATCCAAAGAAGAGCGACTCGAATCGTCGATAGCCAAAAGATTTGTGACCAGCTCGATTCCTTGGCGTTACATAAAGATGTAGCTTCGATCTGCATTCTCTATCGTATATATCATGGAGAGTGCTCCGAGGTATTGTTCGGACTAATACCCGCCGCAACCTTCCGCCATAGTTCCACCGCATCTGCCGCAAAATTTTCATACTTCCATTTGGATAATTGGCGCTCCACTACTGTGCGCTTTTTAAGACACTTTTCGCCTCGCATTACCAATCTCTGGCGGCGGCAGTCGCTTTCCATCAGGGGACCCGTCTGCTCGTTTGCCCCCTATTCCATAAACACAAAACAAAAATACGATCATAATAGAAATACTCTTAAGATGTTATTCTGATGACTCCGTCAACAAGCTTCTATAGAGCTTCGGTACTTAGTAGGCTACTACTTTAGTAGGCTAGTACGACTACAGCAGGCTTTTGAGGGTGCTAAAGTTGTATAAAATTGATCATTTGTTGTTGATTGTCATGTACCGGGCAATGGAGAACAGCATTTCGCTATTCAGGATGTCGGCAGACTGTGGTAAACGATGTACTAATAAACATCGAGCGGGATATATTTCAAGGTGATAGTCTTTGCGGTTTTGTCTGGCTTTGAACCCTCTTAGCACACTATTAGAGGGTTAAGGGTTAGGCTATAAATTGCAGAAAGATGATCAAGTTATATCTCATCTTCTTTATATGGATGATTTTAAACTACTAGCGCCTACTAAATTTCTTATCATAATTAAGTTAAATAAATTAATATTATTTTTTATTAAAACAACACCATGACTACACTAAGACCGGTAGAGATTTTCCTTTAAGTTACTTTTAAATTCTCGTTAAGCCTTCTCAATCAAAAAGGTATTAAGAAGCAATTTCAAAGATCTTAAACAGAGTAAAGTTAAAAAAAAAGAATACATTTTTGTCTTACCAATTTATGTCGTTTATTGTAACAGCAGTTATGGGTCAGATATTACTAGTTTTTTACTAACTTTTCAGGTAATCTAAATTCTTGACATAGGACTGAGTTTAGGTCAATTTGTCTACTGGTGTTGGGGTTCAAACCTACAACCTCTTAGTTATGAGTCTGATGTCTTAGCCTTTACGTTAGCAGCACTCCATGGAATGGTTTAGTAATTAAATATTATACATTCTAAGGATTTATTAAGTGGGTTAGTTAGTTTCGAGGAAGTCTAATAAATATATTCGTTATGATAAAACCTGTACTCCATTGCTAAGTAGATTGATAGATGTTAGGAAACTATTAGAGAACTAACTTTCGTAATTAATTAAACTATTTTGACACTCGGTAAGCGTCGTTTAAATCCGAATTAACTGTCGTCTGTAAGTTATTGCTACGTAATGTTTTTTGTTGTTTTTTTAATTTTTTTACATATTTTTATAATATTTCGGACACTAACACACAACGCCATCTAGTTTCAAACTAAGCAGGGCTTGTACTATAAAAGCTAGATTGACTGATAGAATACTTATACACTTTTTTGTAAATTTGTACATACACATTATACATAGAAAACACTCAAACTCGGCAACAAATATTTGTAGAGCTACCACTGCGCCACTGAGGCCGTCGATAATTACGATTGTACATATTGCCTCAGAGATTTATATACGGAGTTATCGAGTTACTTAAGGATGGTGGACAAAATGAAAAGGCAGATGCATTTATTTCATTTTCATTTAAATAATATAAGTACACTACATATACAATATACTAACTTTTAAACTTTCGCGTTCCATGATAATTAATATTATTTAACGGGAATTAACGCGATCTCTTATTTAGGGTATTACATACCTCTGGTTTGCCTGACGTTTCGACCAGGTTGCACCGGCCGAGGTCACAGGCTGACTCACACAGTCAGCCTGTGACCACGGCCGGTGCAAAAAGCAAGAGGTATGTAATACCCTAAATAAGAGATCGCGTTAATTCCCGTTAAATAATATTAATATACAATATAGTATACAATAATTTATAAAAATAACCATAATCTGCTCTTTTCCCGATTTTAATTATTCAGCTCAACTACACAAAAGCTAACTTTGGATGATGAAGCTAAGAAGAAAAAGAGTTATCGTCAGTCCCGGATGAAAAAATAGAACTGAGACTGCTGTAAACTGAAGAGGTCAAAGTTACAAGCCTTTAGTCTGTACTGTGATTTGAGAGCCCACTAATTATTTTAAGCAAATCTATAAATATATTATGACACTGAAACCTTTCAAAATAAAAGTACCAAAATAATACTTGAATTACAATCCAATGTCTATACAAACAGGAACAGTGTCCAGACATTCGTTAATATACAGATACATAATCGAAATATAAACGATCTAAAAATTATACTTCAATGTATGTAAATAAGTAAATAAATATGTAAATATGTAAATGTAAATGTTCATATTTTAGTATAAACACATCTTGTTAGATTTTTAGTTACAATGCTCGGCTGTTTGCCTTATGAAATAGTATGCAGATTAAAATGTATGTATTTGTATTTGCTTAATGTTAAAGTTTTTTATATGAAGTTTCTGTTTAACTCTTTCACAAATGCTTTTTAGCTAATGAAACGCTATTATTTATGTTTTTGCTTTGTCCACATGGACAGATATGTTATGGAGAAACATGAAAGCATGCAAAGTTTCAGAAGACGATGTCAGGAACAGTCTTTTCTCACCATACCCTCCATTGGGAAAACGCAGGACATGTATGGGACTCCTGGAGAACAGGTCTACCCACTAAATCCCGCGGTGACCTACCTCGGCAGTCGGTAGGAAATCCAGGAACGCATCGGCGGCTTCTGGAGACGACACCCCCAGCCGCACCGGAGTGTCAACTATCTTGGGTCGTTTACAGCGGATACCTGGCCCCAAGATGTGGCCGCAGCGGCCCTTGGGATTGGACTATCGGCGATTAGGGAGCTAGCGACCTCTGCCGCGTCCCTTCGCCGCCTCCTTCTGGAGCGTAACGTCCTTACAGAAAGAGACCGCGGCTGCCCTTCCCTCGTTAAAGAGACAGTACCTAGTATATCGTATATAAAACTTTTTGATAGGAATGATCCAATGTATCACACAGTATATTATCAAAAGCTAGATTAGTCTCTTATGCGGTACTTAAAAGCGGCAAACCCTATTCTAGTATTTATTGTCTCTTATACGTCAGAGCAACGTTCATCAACGTCAACCAACAGTAAACTGTGCAGTTAGTGAGTCAGACTGCCTCGGTGGCCCAGTGGTAACGTATGCGACTGCTGTGTTGAGGTTTCGGGTTCGATGCCCGGGTCGGAACAAATTTTTGTATAATTTGCAAATATTTCTTTCGGTGTTTGGGTGTTTTCTATGTATAATAAGTGTGTATTTACAAAAAGTATTTTATCAGTCTATTTAGCTTTTATAGTACAAGCTCTGCTTAGTTTGAACCTAGATGGTGTGGTGTGACAGATATCCGAAATATTATTATTATTATTCCCTAATAAGTTAGCAGTAGTTAGTAGTACTATACCAACGTGCCTGGCCAGCATGGTATACTAGGCAAAACCCCTTTTAAGGAGAGGCCTATGTCCAGCAGTGGACTATTAAAGGCTGTGGACGATGATGTTAATAAGTTAGTATTTACTTCATATATAACTCGATGTATAGAGTTTTAGGATATCTTTTGGATATATCTCATCTCGAATTAATGGATGAAACCTAAAATCTGCCCAAGCAGGGCTATTTGTTGTTTTAACTTTAAAGCTGTTTTTCAAACACGAAATAAGGAAACACAAATAACATTAGCTATAAAGGTACACGTATTTAATTCCTTTACAAAAATGTCTTCCACGTGTTCATTCCAAAATATTGAACGGTTACCAATTCTCAGACGCATAAATCCACAGACGCCTTCAGCATTCGTGTACCAGTGTTCGACAACACTCGCTTATCGACTCCTTTAAATCTCTCTCGGTAAGTTGAACAGCGAACACGCCGCAATTTATTGTTCTCATTGGTTTGCGCTGCGGCCTCACGGCGGAGAGTATTCTAGCCCCGTGAAATTGTCGCTTCACGTACGAACCGCGTGCTAACATTTTGCAACAAGGAAAACATATCTGTTTTTATTAACTCTATTTTGCCAAACAAATTCGATATTTCCTACGTTTCTTTTATTCAAGCAAAAAATCTTACCTACTTTACACAGGATATACCAAAAGCAACGATCTCCTGGGACCGCGTTACTCGCGTCTCTTTTAACCAAGCGTTGGTTATTTTATGTTACGCTATATTTAGAATCTACATAAATGTTACAATAAGCATAGTTTATAATATTTCGAGAAGAATATTCACTTAACGTTGTATTAAAATAAGAAAGTTTCTAAGTTTCTCGTTAAAGCATTACCTATCTGTCAGTAAAAGTCTATGGAAAATTGGTCCACGCGTTTCGGAGATTATCAAAAAATAAAGACACAGACAAAAACATTTAATATTGTTTTATGATCTGATGAATTTTGTAAAAAGCTTTTATTTCGATACAACCACATAGTCTTATTTTATTTTGGGGCCATTTCTATGGTTAACAATGACCTGGAGGCTATTAGCAGTTGGGCTGATGGGTTTGGTTTGGCAGTGAATCCAGCGAAATGCCAAGCCATCATCATAGGCAGTCCGCGCATGACTGGAAGGATGGATCAAAACAAACTGCCACCCATTACTTATAACGGCACAGTCATTCCCTTCAGTCCCTCTGTTAAGAACCTAGGCCTATTTATCGACTCCAAGCTCAGCTGGCAAACCCAGGTCACCAGCGTTAGCCAGAGAGTCACAGGTACGCTACGAGCCTTCTATCGGCTTAAAAACTTCCTTCCTTCCGAGACAAAAGCGATGCTAGTACAGACTCTTATTGTCTCTATCTTGGATTATGGTGATGTATGCTATTATGACCTGAATGCAGATCTCCTCAATAAATACGACCGCCTTCTGAATAACTGCATTCGATTCGTCTTTAACCTTCGCAAATATGACCATGTTTCTTCCTCTCGTCGTGAATTGAACTGGCTCACGATTCGTCAGCGCCGTCAGCTGCACGCCCTCACCACCCTCTATTCCATACTCAACTCACCTATTTCCCCTTCTTACCTAACATCCTCATTTCATTTTCTATGTGCCAATCACAACAGAACTCTCCGTTCATTAAACAATCCACTTCTGTTATGCCCCACTCATACTTCCGCATGTGTCCACTCTTCGTTCTTAGTTCAATCTGTCCTCCTCTGGAACGCTCTGCCTTTGGAAATCAGGATAGCACCCAGTCGCCTCTCATTTAAGACGAAAGTCCGAGCTCGAATTCTCGACACTTTAGCAGACTCATCACATCCCTAAAGTCTTATATGTTATTATGTTAGCCTTGTATGTATTACTCAGCAAGTATATATATGTATGTGTATCTCAGTATGTATGTAACCTAATTTTAATTTCATGCACCTACTCAGACATTTCCCCACCACCCAAAGGTAGACTGGGAGAAAATGCCTTTGGCATTAAGTCCGCCATTGTACTTTATTTGTGCAAAAAGAATTAAATAAATAAATAAATAAAAATAAAAGTTTACTGTCATTCTCGTGTTTGGCTCAGCTTTTCAGCTTTGGCTGTTTGTAGCTGAGTTGGTTCTAATTTTTCTTTAAATTCTTCTTCTAATATCATTTTTATTCATTAATTAATTCAAGCAAGCAAATAATTTTATTAATTTAACACAACCTTGAGCTGTATAACCGAAATAATTTCATCAACTACTTAATTAAACATATTTTCATAAGTCCACTATAAACATAGTTTACCCATGTAAAGTTTCTGAGTGCCTTGATGAAGTTAGCTTAAAGTCCTAACCTCAAAGGAAATTCTGGTCGCATTTACTTTCTGCCTACTGTTAGATAATTTGAGTAGAATAAGATGTTATTGTAAGCTGTGTTGATGTTGTTTTAAGTTTCTGAAGAGTTTCACACTTAAACACTATGGCATATAGACTTCTTCCAGCAGTAGAATTAAGATTAATTTTTATTTGAGAATTTCAGCATGATCAACAAACTTTTATAGCGCACTGCTGAACTTAGGCCTTTCTTTAGAATGGAGGTTTTAGAAACTACAAATCATAACGCCGTTTAACGAAGGTAACGTTACTCAGTAAATCTAATGTCTTAATAGAATGCAGACCAGTTTACTTTACAGTAACTTTACTCTCATCTCAGTTGGTAACTTATATATCGGCTATGCTCTCAGATTTTCGGATACAGCGATACAAGGCTTCATATAAAGTTTATACTTGGCTGCATTCTCCGAATTTAAGAATATGTTCAATATATTTAATAAGAGTATTTAAAAAATCGTAAGCAATGGATTCTATTTTTCATCACACTTACTTGTAGTGTTGTCTATTAGTGGAGGCTTGTCATTGGCTGACATATTGTAATATGTTTTACTGTACCTAATGTTATTTTAGCTGTAAGTGTACCAAGCTTGTTAAATAAATAAATAAATATTTTATTACGCTTTCCAGCATAGTATGTACAAAACATTCGCTGGTAAAATGTGATAAACTCCTGAGTGTAAATAAAGTTTAATCCTTAATCTAAAAACAATTAAAAACAAAAACCAGCATTTATTTTATTTCATAGTAGACACCTAGCCTATTCTTTTTATGTAAATTTCATTTCTACTAAAGTAAATTTATAATATCAACCGTACGTCGAGCCTAGTATAGAAGTTGCTCTCGTGTTATAAATAAGTTAAGCTTCCACAATACTTCCCTGGATTACTTCCGTTTGGGTCTTTACATCCTTAAGGACAATCTCCAATTCGGATATAAACATATTGACAGATATCGTTCATAAAATGAAAGTATTAACAAGTAGTTTTAAATACGTTTTTATTTACCACAGTAATAAATTTATACATATATTGTTGTAAATTCCTTTTTCATAATGCATAGACGATAACTCATTGAAGACATGGCGTCTGTTTTCCTGTTTTTTTATCCATAATGGAATTATATAAAATCCAGGCTCCGCTCAACTTAACTAAGCAATACTGGCTTCTTAAACATTTAACAGTTTTTAAATTTTTACAAAGAGTGAAACTTTGATTTTCAGAGGTACGATTTTATTCATTAAAAGTGAAAGCTAAACTATTAGTGTCTTGAACTCAAGTTTTTTTTTTAAAGACAACTCTCGGACTAGGAATAAATCCTGGACTTTACAAACATACATGAAACGGACACAAAGAACACCCAGACTCAGAACAACAATTTGTGAATCATCCTCTCAGCAATCAGCGTAGTAGTGAGGGTGTGGCGACCGCTTAAACCACTACGCCATCAGTCGCAGTACGCAGTCAATTGTACGCTTACAATATGTAAAACAAAAAAGCGTCATCTACGTTTTATATATTGTTACACCTATTGAGTTAATATTCAGTTTGCATTTTAATACTCTTCTTAAACAAACAATACAAACTTATACATCTTATTTGTATTGATATTCAGTTACTTTTACTATTTTAATTTTTTTATTTACTGATAACGTTTTTTAATTTTATCAAAATAAAATATTTAAATGGTTGCTATCAGTATACTACTTTCTCAGTTTAGCTCAGTACGCTATGAACAAATCAACCATGCCCTTAGATAACCGTGTCGAGTGGTAGGTTCTGGGTCCCATAACATTGTAATACTTCTGCAGTTTATGATTGTGTCTAATATATTTAACTAGATTTTCAAGCTATTTTTTTGTCACTTACTCAAAAACTATAAAAAGTGGGCTAAATACCAAAGTCTTCCTAACCCTCAGATTACGTCGTATGAAAATATAAAATACATCAACAATATCAACCAGAATTCCATTTGTAATCGAGTATCGAATTCCATAAATGAGTTGCCTCTGGGTTTTATGTAAATAACACTTGTAGAATGCTTCCCTGGATTATTTGCGTTTCAAGAATATCCAATGGACTTTCATGTTCATATGTACAAACTCTTTTTTTCTATTTTCTTTTTAAAAAAAGAGAACTCCCGTACTATGAATATATCCTGTGGAGCGGGAACTTTACAAACATACATGGCAACGAACACAAAAAACACCCAGACTCAGAACAACAATTTGTTGATCTCACAAAGTGGAGTCCCATGTGGGGATCGAAGCCATAACACTCAGCGCACTAGAAAGCGGCGAGGTGACCACTAAGCCATCCGTGCAGTCAAACTCAGATATAAACGTCTTGTCAAATTCAGTGCAATATAATATAGTAAATAATAACAAGTAGCTACAAGTACATTTTATATTTAAAGTAATTACATAATAGTATATTTTACTATGTTTTACAATGTTTTACAATTCTGTTTACATTATGCATAGACGATGATTTATTGAAAGTAGCATCTTGTTTTGCCTGAAAAGAAAAAACAAATGTAGTTATTAAAAATGAAATGATTATCACAAAAAATCTAAAACGTCGTTATATTGCTGTAGATACTATTAAATGTTCAACGATATAAACAAAATAACTGTACTTCTAACAAAGTAAAAAAACACTGCACCTTTTAAAAGTTATCACCAGGTTATCAATAACATTGCATTCGTCCACCGCTACAACTCTCGTAGCCTCTGTATCCATGAGCTCTGCAACATTCCTTCCTTTCAGGAGAAGTGCGGCTGCACACCTGGTCACAAGGTCCGACATGGGCTGCATTAGCGATGTCCACGGTGATGACCATGACACACGCGGCGATCAAAAGCAGGATGGCGATTTTGTTGACGACAGCCATTATTGTTGATTTCAGTTTTGTAAATTCGTTCTTGAGATGATCCATCGCGTGGCTGTGGCTAAGCTAAAAATCTATAAAAGAAAAAGTTTTTGTGACCGACTACTCTGCCGCATACCTAGTGTCATAATCCTGTGCACGCCGCTGTGATTCTCCCTTATATTTGATTAAAACTTGATTTGTATTTCTAAGTCTAAAGTTCCTAATTTTAGTTTAATTAAATTTAATTTTGAGATTATTTTTATTTAACACGGTAACTATTAAATTAAGGCTTCTATTAATATCACATTCGATTTCTGTATAACTGTCATTACTAAATAAAACTGTACTGTCGTCTGTAAGTAACTATATCTGATTTGTTGTTGCACTAGGCAATTCATTAATGTAGCATAAAAAGAGCAGTGGTCCCAAAACAGATCTGCACTAGTACCAGATGAGTATATTTTTTCAGTTTTAGATGTAATATTGACTTAGCTAATTTGAGTGAATTGTTCTCTATCCGCGAAATAGGACTGTATAAGGTCGAGCACATTACCTTTTATGCCATAACTGTAAGGCTTTACTAACAATACTTTATGATCCTCATAATCAAAAGCCCGTGACATTTCCATATGCATTGCAGCTAACGGTTTTCTTTTAGCTAAGTTATAGTGTATGTTTTCAAGGAATTGATATATTGATATCAATGGTTTTGCCCTTTCTAAAACCCATCTGTTCCCCGCAGAAGATGTTATTTTTTTTAAAAAGGTATTTTTTTAGAGAATTATAAATAACCCTTTCAAAGATATTTGAGAATACTGGCATCAATGCTACAGGCCTATATTTCCAAATATTGGTCTTATCCTCCTTCTTATGTACTGGCTAACAATGGAGACTCTTAATTTTGTTGTAAATTTGCCATTTATTATCGAGCTGTTTATAATATCACATACTACAGGAGCTATGATGGAGCCTACTGATTTTATTACACGAGTGTTTATGTCATAATAGCCAGGTGTGAACAATTAATGTTATCGTGTGCGCAAAATTTCGTGTTGTAACGAGTTCCGCTACTTTTGTGTTTGGAGCCCAAAATCAAAGCAGCCCACGTTACTTTGACCTATAATATTAGCTATCTGTCAGTAAAAAACTCGTGTAAATAGACCTATACTTTCCACAGATTGGCCAACCAGACAAACAGACTGACTGAAAAAAACAAATTAAGTTGATGGCATATGCATTACTTTTCCTTGTGTTTTGTTATGTACTTATTTACATAATTAGAAATCAGACTGACATTGTGTGACTAATAGCTTTAGAGTACTATTAAGTGGCGTACCGAACTAAAAACTTAATTAGTTTTTGTAACAAGCAATATACTAATTATTTGCTGATAAGCTTATGGAACTTATGCAAAAGTAAAAGTTCTCTATATTTTTTACTGTTTTATTTTTTAGTATCGCACAGAAAATTCTTAGCTAACTAGCATGTGCACTCGTAAATAGTTTAAAATAATTTTAGTGTGAATAATAAGAACACCTTAATATGTCTTAAAAATAACAGACTATATCTATAAGATATTCTATGATTGCTGATAGAAATACTTTTAGAATATAACTAGTTTTAGATGGGCTGAATTTTTGAAATCCATTTAGTAGCAAATAAACATTTCACTTTCACATTTACAATGTAAGTTTGGATGAACATTTGGCCCATTGATCAATTTCACTCCAACATAGAACAAATGATCGTGCTCATCAAACTATTATTTATCCAGTGTATTAATCGAACTTTCGACTTTTCGGGTTTAAATTCAGAATTAGAAACTATGCAACAGTAGAATATCGGCTTACCTGTTTAGAAAGTAGTGGCCATATTCGGTAGTCTCCCGCATGTTCAGTGTTAAAAAATACTGTAGCCGCATCTGACTATTAATAATTTATGTTAATAGTGGATTTAAACAACTTTTGTATTAGAACGAATTGCCTTATCGCGCTCTGAGCGGATGCTTAAATGTGTAACAAGACTTTTTTCGACACTTCTTGTTATAGTTACATTCGTGTATGAATTATATACATCGCCGCACACTCTCTTCTCTACGGCTTTTTGATACTAACTTAATTATCCCAGATCATTCAGTTTTTAATTTATCATTATTTATTTTACTTTAATCGAACCCGCGACCTTTGGAATAGCAGTCCGTTACACAAACCACTACGCCATTCTGTCGTAGTGGTTTGTTTAACTCCATTTACTTGATATATTGTAATATAAAATATAAAGACTGTATCTCAAACGTCTGTCAAGAAGCAAAAGGAACATAGACCCCTCACGACGTTTTTTTTCTCTTAAGATCTGACATGAAAAAAACTTATGAGCATTCTATAGATCCCGCATTGTTTGATATTCAAATAATTTAAATTAAGTTTCCTCCGACATTGATTTAACTTGTACTGACACCATAGATAAACTACACTCAAAGTTCGGCATATGTGCATAGCAAATATTTGCTCTCTGAATTGAGAAAGCTGTTTAGGATTTCCGACCACGTTCCACAGTGTAAGCTCCACCTATATCAGTCAAATGAGTTTTTTCTAGTTTCCAAGACCCACAATTCTTAGTATTGGGTAAATACCCCCCTTTAAGCATAGATTCAATTTTGTATATTGTAGCATTTCTAAGTTATATAACAGATTAAATATTTAAAAATATATTTTTGCATATAAGTATGTATATGTTTTGGGGACTATAAAAGATGTTTGATAAAAGTGACGGTAACTTGAGGGTTATATAACAAATAATCGTAGGTTTAAAGAGTTCAAAAACCATCAGCACTTATCCAGTAAATCCTTAGGAAATCCCATCTAATACAATCTGAAATCATCATCATCATCATCATCAGCCTATCGCAGTCCACGGCTGGACATAGGCCCTTCCCATTGCACTCCACTTCGCTATATTTTCAGCTTCTCGCATCCATCTCTTGCTAGTCACATTGTGTAAATCGTCACTCCACCTGGCCTGTGGGCATCCTACACTACGTTTGCCCAGACGCGATCTCCACTCAAGAACTTGTTTACCCCAACGGTTGTCGGTTCTGCGGCTAATATGGCCAGCCCACTGTCACTTCAGCTTGCTGATCCGGTGGGCTATATCGATGACCTTGCTTCTCTAGGATAACCAGAAATGGTAGTCTTATACTAAAAAAATGTTTTGAGCTAGTTATATTTACATACAATAAATTAGTCCTTATTGTTACCAAGAAAAAAACAATGTTTTATTCTAATGTTTAGGTATTAACTATATCTGAGCTTTGTATTAATATGAACAACAAATAAATAATTTAAATGGTACGAAAATTTACATTTAAGAACTATCTGTCTTCTGAATTTAAGCCCGAAGTCGAAAGTTCGATTAATACACTGGATAAATAATAGTTTGATGAGCACGATCATTTGTTCATGTTGCCGTGAAATTAATCAGTGAGCCAAATTTATATCCAAACTTACATTGTAAATGTGAAAGTGAATTTGTTTGTTTACTACTAAACCGATATAAAAATTCAGCCCATCTAAAACTAGTTATATTCTAAAAGTATTTCTATCAGCAATCATAGAATATCTTATAGATATAGTCTGTTATTTTTAAGACACATCAAGGTGTTCTTATTATTCACACTAAAATTATTTTAAAACTATTTACGAGTACATATGAAAGTATTTTGTTAGCGAAGAAATTACTGTGCGATACCAAAAAGTAAAATAGTAAAAAATAAACAGGACTTATACTTTTGCAGTAGTCATTGAGTTCCATAAGCTTATCAGCAAATAATTGGTATATTGCTTGTTACAAAAACTAATTAGGTTTTTTAGTTCTGAGATTTTTTTATAAAATTTTTATTTTTATTTTCACTAAACATATTTGCAACACACTCTAAAGTCATTAGTCACACAATGTCAGTCTGATTTCTAATTAAGTAAATAAGTACATAACAAAACACAAGGAAAAGTAATGCATATGCCATCAACTGAATTTCGTTTTTTTCAGACAGTTTGTTTGTCGGGTTGGCCAATCTGTGGAAAGTATAGGTCTATTTACACGGGATTTTCACTGACAGATATCTAATATTATAAGGTATAATTTTAAAGGTCAAAGTAATGTGGGCTGCTTTGATTTTGGGCTCCACACACAAAAGTAGCGGAACTCGTTACAACACGAAATTTTGCGCGAACGATAACATTAATTGTTCACACCTGGCTATAATGACATAAACTCTTGTATAATAAAATCAGTAGGCTCCATCATAGCTTCTGTATTATGTGATATTATATACAGCTTGATAATAAATGACATATTTCCAACAAAATTAAAAGTCTCCATTGTTAGCCAGTACATAAGAAGGAAGACCAATATTTGGAAATATAAGCCTGTAGCATTAATACCAGTATTCTCAAATATCTTTGAAAGGGTTATTTATAATTATCTAAATAATTACCTTTAAAAAAATAACATCTTCTACGGAGAACAGATGGGTTTTAGAAAGGGCAAAACCATTGATTTGCACACATCAATTCCTTGAAAACATATAACTTAGATAAAAGAAAACCGGTAGCTGCAATGTATATGGAAATGTCACGGGCTTTTGATTATGAGGATCATAAAGTATTGTTAGTAAAACCCCCTTTTTTTTTTTGTTTGTTGACGGGGTGGTAAATCCCTTCGGATCTCCTGCTCCTCGGGGACTATGAGCCAGGAGTATGTGGTGATTCCACTAAAAACCACCCCGAGGGCCGGCCTCAGGTGTCCTATTCTGGGGAGGACCCGGACCATGTTATTTCAGGTCCTCCCCGAATTGACACCATGCCTAATCAGGCCCTATCCCAGGGGAGAACACTTCCCCCCTCAATCGCGGCATGGCGGTCCGATCCCATCTTCATGCAATCAGGCCGGCCATTCCATGCCCTACCGCAGCAATCAATTTGCCACCAGCGGTCCCCTCTCTGGCGGTCTGCGGCCCCGTCGACGGCTGTTATATATGCAATGGCACCGAAAGTATATAATAGACTTTTTTAATAATAAAGCATATTATTCTAAAAAAAAAAAAATTTTCAATGACCATTTTTAATACTATTGACATTAATTGATTATTTTTACTATAAATTTAAATTATCTTTTGTTATTATTACTTACTTTAAATTGTTGACTTTAAATTATATATACTGAATTGGATTAATGACTTTGTTTAATAAAACTATAATTAATTATTCACCTAAACCTCAGGAATAACAGTATCTATTGTTGAAACCATATTATTTGACACATTATTATGTTGTAATCAGATGTTTTAAAATAAGTAAAATTTGATTATTAGATACTCGTACATTTAGCATTAAGTAACCAGTGCCCTAAACTTCGCACTCACTTTTTTTGGGCCATGATAATTAGATGTAGTCATTAAACACAGTTTCAAAGGTATAACTTAAAATAATGCATAACTTAAAATTTTATCCTTATTTATCAAAACATATGTGTCTACTTGAAGAGGAAAAGTAGTATAGAAATACAAATGAAACTACTAAGCAAATGCTTTAAGGAAAACCCACGTAGAACTCACTTAACCAGTTAAGCTGACTCAACATCTTGGCAAGGCACTATATAAAGCGAAAAAACTGTTATTAAGCATCAGTACAGTTCTTGTAGTCCATACACATTCATCTCAAAAACGAATTTACAAAACTGAAATCAACAATAATGGCTGTCGTCAACAAAATCGCCATCCTGCTTTTGATCGCCGCGTGTGTCATGGTCATCACCGTGGACATCGCTTATGCAGCCCATGTCAGACCTTGTGACCAGGTGTGCAGCCGCACTTCTCCTGAAAGGAAGGAATGTTGCAGAGCTCATGGATACACAGGCTACGAGAGGTGTAGCGGTGGACGAATGATTTGTTATTGATAACCTGGTGATAACTTTTAAAAGGTGCAGTGTTTTTTTACTTTGTTAGAAGTACAGTTATTTTGTTTATATCGTTGAACATTTAATAGTATCTACAGCAATATAACGACGTTTTAGATTTTTTGTGATAATCATTTAATTTTTAATAACTACATTTGTTTTTTCTTTTCCGGCAAAACAAGATGCTACTTTCAATAAATCATCGTCTATGCATAATGTAAACAGAATTGTAAAACATTGTAAAACATAGTAAAATATACTATTATGTAATTACTTTAAATATAAAATGTACTTGTAGCTACTTGTTATTATTTACTATATTATATTGCACTGAATTTGACAAGACGTTTATATCTGAGTTTGACTGCACGGATGGCTTAGTGGTCACCTCGCCGCTTTCTAGTGCGCTGAGTGTTGTGGCTTCGATCCACGATCACTTTGTGTGATCAACAAATTGTTGGTCTGAGTCTGGGTATTTTTTGTGTTCGTTGCCATCTTTGTTTGTAAAGTTCCAGCTCCACAAGATATATTCCTACTACGGGAGTTGTCTTTTTTTAAAAGAAAATAGAAAAAAAGAGTTTGTACATATGAACATGAAAGTCCATTGCATATTCTTGAAACGCAAATAATCCAGGGAAGCATTCTACAAGTGTTAGTTACGTAAAACACAGAGGCAACTCATTTATGGATCTCGATACTCGATTACAAATGGAATTCTGGTTGATATTGTTGTTAGGGCGTCCTGATCAGTTTGTTGTTTTAACCAGTAAAAACATATTTTTGCGGGTTAAAATATTTTGATTTTATATAATTTAGTAGTAATTGTGTATAGAGCTTGATAAAAATCTGAATCCAGTACTGCTGATATTCAAGAATATACAATACTTTTAATGTGGCTCCTCAATCTATATTTAAGAGCGTGAATTAAACTGAAAGTAATGGGTCAAAATTTATATTCCACTCCAAAGACATTTACCAGCAAGCGTGTTTGAATTTGTGGCATCAGAAAGTATTTAAACGGAGTGGATTTAGTAAACAAACTCGTTTTATTTGGCTACTCAATCCTGACGTTCTGCATATTAAATAATAGAATATACCTACCTGAGATCACAACAGAAATAAAAACCAGAGACGCTAACATTTAATGTAAATGTCTATTCAATAAATATGTACAGATCAACGTTGTATATATTCGGTATCTGAAAAATAAATTATCCCATCAGCGCAACGATTCTCGGATCAAGTACGAGCGCTGTCACCTGCTAGATGATGCAGTACTTGAGAGGAAACGCTCTAAAATAGCTTAATTATCCCTTGTTCGTCACATACTGTGGATTTGGTAGCCAACAGCACACCTCAGTTGGTATCACGTAGTTGATGTTGTTGATGATAGTGGGGAGTAAAGTTATATCCGCAAGTACCCAATACAATGATAGGATAAAGAGCGCTTTGGAGGATGCGATTCTAGAATACCGGTATGTAAATTTGAACAATTGACTCCGATTGTACCCTTTGTCCATTCATAAACGAAATTTAACAATAGCGACGATCTTAGTGATACTTATTCTATTATACGACTATGGCCGCTTGTCGAGTAGTTGGGGTTAATGTAGCTGAAAATGTCGCTACTACTCGACCTAAATCTATTGTACCAGCTTGACAGTATAGAATTGAACGTCGTATTGCTGAGACCAGGACACTCATAGGTAAGCTAATTAGCTTTCGATCAGGGAATACACGGCCGAGAGTGATGATAGATTTACTAAAGCAGAAAATTTATGCATAGGCAAATAGGACAGAACGGTATAAAAACGAAAAGAGCGGTATAATCAGAATCGAATGTTCAAAAGAAATAAGAAGTGGGTGTATCGGAAAAGGGAGGAACTGGATCCATGTGTGAAAATATGACAAATACATTTTGGCGTAACATCTGGTCGGTGTTTGTCACTTATATAGAAGGTGATTGGTTGCGCGATTTTAGACTCTCATGTGAGTCTATAACACTTATGAAACCTATCACTCCGTCCGTTTATTACTGAAATGGAAATCACCTGGTAAAGACGAACTGCACAACTTTTGGCTTAAGTAGTTCCAAAGCTCACATGCGTGTTTGGCATCTTAATTCCACGCAACATTGGTACTGGTAGTATCATGGATCCTAAATAAGATCCACAGGTGCATCATAATTGTAAGAGTCTTGCGACATATTGCATAGACTATAAGAAAGCTTATGACTCGGTTCCACACACATGACTTTTTCATTTATTACAAACATACTGCATAAGGCGGACTTAATGCCTCAGGCATTTTCTTCCAGTCAAACCTTTGGGTGTTGCAAAGCTGTGTGTGGAAGATGTATTTTTGGGACAGATACAGGACAAGATGAGACTGAATCCCCTAACTGCCTCAGCCAGTATTGCAATTCGATCCGATCCGAGATATCGAGCGAAGTCCAGTTTTGCGGTCATTTAGAGGGTAAGGTCAAATTGGCCTCGAAGAAGCTCGGTGTGCTGAACAGATCGAGGCAGTATTTCACTCCAGCCCATCGCTATCCAACTCTATAATGGAATACTGGTCTCATCTCTATGCAGGGGTACCGCAGTACCAGCTTCTCCCCCTGGATCGAATCCAAAGAAGAGCGACTCGAATCGTCGATAGCCAAAAGATTTGTGACCAGCTCGATTCCTTGGCGTTACATAAAGATGTAGCTTCGATCTGCATTCTCTATCGTATATATCATGGAGAGTGCTCCGAGGTATTGTTCGGACTAATACCCGCCGCAACCTTCAGCCATAGTTCCACCGCATCTGCCGCAAAATTTTCATACTTCCATTTGGATAATTGGCGCTCCACTACTGTGCGCTTTTTAAGACACTATTCGCCTCGCATTACCAATCTCTGGCGGCGGCAGTCGCTTTCCATCAGGGGACCCGTCTGCTCGTTTGCCCCCTATTCCATAAACACAAAACAAAAATACGATCATAATAGAAATACTCTTAAGATGTTATTCTGATGACTCCGTCAACAAGCTTCTATAGAGCTTCGGTACTTAGTAGGCTACTACTTTAGTAGGCTAGTACGACTACAGCAGGCTTTTGAGGGTGCTAAAGTTGTATAAAATTGATCATTTGTTGTTGATTGTCATGTACCGGGCAATGGAGAACAGCATTTCGCTATTCAGGATGTCTGATGGTGAGTATACCAAAACAGACTCGGAAGCCTCAGAGCTGTTATTAAAAACACACTTCCCTGGATGTCGCATATCAGATGCGATGGAAAAATGGGAAGACAGATGGGAAAAATCAATCCAAAAACCAGATGATACAGACTGGGATACGGCCCGCAAAGTTGTCAACCATGTCAAACTAAGATGGGCAATTGACAGCTTCCTACCATTCAAGGCGCCAGGACTAGATGGTGTCTTCCCAGGCCTACTGAGATGGTGTGATATGACACTACTGGACCATCTTGTAAAAATCTATAGGGGCTGCCTGGCGCATCAGTACATCCCCTTGAAATGGAGAGAAGTTAAAGTAGTCTTCATCCCCAAACCTGGTAAAGGTGACTACACACAACCCAAATCACACCGACCTATCAGTCTCACATCCTTCCTACTAAAGGTTCTCGAGAGGCTAATAGATAGGGAAATCAGGGAATCTGCGTTAGTCAGTCACCCTCTACACCTCAATCAACACGCATACTCGATGGGTAAATCAACAGAATCTGCCCTACATCGAGTTGTTTCATATATAGAAGACAATCTAAATCACAAAAGGTCAACACTGGCCACCTTTATCGATATCGAGGGAGCCTTTGACAAGACCAACTTCACCAGCATTAGCCAAGCTCTGTCTAGGCATGGTGTTGATTCCACAATCTCAGGGTGGATCGACAGCATGCTAAGATATAGAGCTATACAATTAACTGTGAGCGAAGTGACCAGAGGAGTGGTGGCTAGAGGCTGCCCCCAGGGCGGTGTACTCTCCCCCCTTCTATGGAACATTGTTGTGGATGAGCTCATCACACAACTTAATGACCAAGGATTCCTCACAATAGGCTATGCAGACGATCTTACTATTCTCATCAGCGGTCCTTTTGAGAGCATCACATGCGATCAAATGAGACTTGCACTGAAGATCGTGGAACAATGGTGCGTAGCACACAACCTGACAGTGAACCCATCCAAAACAGAGATGATCATGTTCACAAACAAACGCAGCCTAGGAAATCTCAGACTTCCCAAGCTATTTGGAACACAACTTACTCTTACCAAAGAGGTCAAATACCTAGGAGTAATACTGGACAGTAAACTCCTGTGGAACAAGCACCTCGATGAAAAACTGAATAAAGCCTGCATTATTTTCTGCCAATGCAAGCGGCTACTCGGCAAAAGCTGGGGACTATCACCCAAAATCACTTTATGGCTATACAGGACAGTCATAAGACCAATAATCACTTACGGTGCTGTTGTCTGGTGGCAGAGAACAGAGCTAAGCACCGTGATAAACAAACTGCAGCAATTCCAGCGACTCCCATGCTCCGCGGTCACTGGCTGTATGCGCACAACGCCTACTGCCGCACTGGAGGTGGCTCTTGGTCTGCCACCCCTGGATCTATTGATACAGCAGGAGGCCGCCATGGCGATCATTAGACTCAAACACCTGGGCTATGGCACAAACGTGAGGGATCGCACTCTAAGTTATGGGATCAATTGGTGGAATACGAACCACTGATAGCAGCTCCATGCGATAGAATCCCAAAACACCATATCTTCACCAGAAGATACTACATCCAGATACATGGAAATGACCAAGATCAATCCGGCATTAACGAAGTCCGAATTTACACGGACGGTTCCAAGACTAGGTCAGGAACTGGAACCGGAGTTTTCTCGCAAGACCTAAATATAAACATATCACTAGCGTTAGGCCAACACAGTTCCATATTTCAATGTGAATGTGTGGCAATAACTTACGCTGCCACAACGGCCATGTCAAGGGGTATCAAGGACTACAACATCCGAATAATATCCGACAGCATGGCCGTCTTAAAGGCATTGGAGGGCAATACAATGACCTCTGGTATTGTCTTCGAATGCCACCAAGCACTGGAACAGCTCGCTATATTCAATGGGGTAATCCTCCAATGGATTAAAGGGCACAGTAACTCACACGGGAACGATGCCGCAGATGAGTTGACAAGGAGGGGCTCGGCAACCCCAACCTCTGGCCCAACTCCACTCCTGCCCATATCGTTTAACCAAATACGATGCTGGGTCAGGCAACGGACCTGTGAAGCACACAACCGGAGGTGGAAAAACTCACCCGGCTGCAGACAGTCCAAACTGGTGCTGAATCAAGTCACACCACGACTCACCTGCAGACTGATCAGTCTTAGCAGACCGGAAATCAGAATGGTCGTCGGAACTATTACAGGACATCTAGCCCTGAACCGACAACTATTCATAATCAAGGCGACAGACAGTCCCCTGTGCAGGGGATGTCTGGAAGCTGAAGAAACGGCCGTCCACGTAGTCCTGGAATGCGAGGGAGTGGCCACACAACGGGCAAGTATCATTCCTGATATAAAGTCGCTCCTAGAAGCCTGTGAACGCCCCAGGAGGCTTCTGCGCTTCTGGAAGGAGCTTGGCTGGCTCACCTAGTCAACCAATCCTCGACGCATAAATGACCACTCTGAGTCTAAATGCGGAAACCGAAGCCCACAACCAATACCAATACCAATACCCCGTGAAATTGTCGCTTCACGTACGAACCGCGTGCTAATATTTTGCAACAAGGAAAACATATCTGTTTTTATTAACTCTATTTTGCCAAACAAATTCGATATTTCCTACGTTTCTTTTATTCAAGCAAAAAATCTTACCTACTTTACACAGGATATACCAAAAGCAACGATCTCCTGGGACCGCGTTACTCGCGTCTCTTTTAACCAAGCGTTGGTTATTTTATGTTACGCTATATTTAGAATCTACATAAATGTTACAATAAGCATAGTTTATAATATTTCGAGAAGAATATTCACTTAACGTTGTATTAAAATAAGAAAGTTTCTAAGTTTCTCGTTAAAGCATTACCTATCTGTCAGTAAAAGTCTATGGAAAATTGGTCCACGCGTTTCGGAGATTATCAACAAATAAAGACACAGACAAAAACATTTAATATTGTTTTATGATCTGATGCATTTTGTAAAAAGCTTTTATTTCGATACAACCACATAGTCTTATTTTATTTTGGGGCCATTTCTATGGTTAACAATGACCTGGAGGCTATTAGCAGTTGGGCTGATGGGTTTGGTTTGGCAGTGAATCCAGCGAAATGCCAAGCCATCATCATAGGCAGTCCGCGCATGACTGGAAGGATGGATCAAAACAAACTGCCACCCATTACTTATAACGGCACAGTCATTCCCTTCAGTCCCTCTGTTAAGAACCTAGGCCTATTTATCGACTCCAAGCTCAGCTGGCAAACCCAGGTCACCAGCGTTAGCCAGAGAGTCACAGGTACGCTACGAGCCTTCTATCGGCTTAAAAACTTCCTTCCTTCCGAGACAAAAGCGATGCTAGTACAGACTCTTATTGTCCCTATCTTGGATTATGGTGATGTATGCTATTATGACCTGAATGCAGATCTCCTCAATAAATACGACCGCCTTCTGAATAACTGCATTCGATTCGTCTTTAACCTTCGCAAATATGACCATGTTTCTTCCTCTCGTCGTGAATTGAACTGGCTCACGATTCGTCAGCGCCGTCAGCTGCACGCCCTCACCACCCTCTATTCCATACTCAACTCACCTATTTCCCCTTCTTACCTAACATCCTCATTTCATTTTCTATGTGCCAATCACAACAGAACTCTCCGTTCATTAAACAATCCACTTCTGTTATGCCCCACTCATACTTCCGCATGTGTCCACTCTTCGTTCTTAGTTCAATCTGTCCTCCTCTGGAACGCTCTGCCTTTGGAAATCAGGATAGCACCCAGTCGCCTCTCATTTAAGACGAAAGTCCGAGCTCGAATTCTCGACACTTTAGCAGACTCATCACATCCCTAAAGTCTTATATGTTATTATGTTAGCCTTGTATGTATTACTCAGCAAGTATATATATGTATGTGTATCTCAGTATATATGTAACCTAATTTTAATTTCATGCACCTACTCAGACATTTCCCCACCACCCAAAGGTAGACTGGGAGAAAATGCCTTTGGCATTAAGTCCGCCATTGTACTTTATTTGTGCAAAAAGAATTAAATAAATAAATAAATAAAAATAAAAGTTTACTGTCATTCTCGTGTTTGGCTTCAGCTTTGGCTGTTTGTAGCTGAGTTGGTTCTAGATTTTCTTTAAATTCTTCTTCTAATATCATTTTTATTCATTAATTAATTCAAGCAAGCAAATAATTTTATTAATTTAACACAACCTTGAGCTGTATAACCGAAATAATTTCATCAACTACTTAATTAAACATATTTTCATAAGTCCACTATAAACATAGTTTACCCATGTAAAGTGTCTGAGTGCCTTGATGAAGTTAGCTTAAAGTCCTAACCTCAAAGGAAATTCTGGTCGCATTTACTTTCTGCCTACTGTTAGATAATTTGAGTAGAATAAGATGTTATTGTAAGCTGTGTTGATGTTGTTTTAAGTTTCTGAAGAGTTTCACACTTAAACACTATGGCATGTAGACTTCTTCCAGCAGTAGAATTAAGATTAATTTTTATTTGAGAATTTCAGCATGATCAACAAACTTTTATAGCGCACTGCTGAACTTAGGCCTTTCTTTAGAATGGAGGTTTTGGCCTACGATACCACGCTGGCCAGACGGGTTGGTACAGGATTTATATCAAGTTTCCCTTCTCTTTGCTGTTGTCCTGCGTAGTTTACATCCTTAGTTCGTTCTTTCGACGTCCACGGGATGATTCGGGGTAGTGACACTCCGTATTCTTAATCCGTCACCACACGAATTATCAATCACTTATTTGAGAATTTAATAAAATGAAATACTAAATATTATGCACGTTTTAATTTATTGACTTCATTTTACGGCAATATCGTATGTGAAGTGGAGTGCCATTAAGATAAACTGTAAAGTGAGCGTTGGATATTCTTTGTTCTGCTAAATTACATGTGTAACTGCCGTCCGAACATCCTGTAAGTCTGACTCTCAATTTAAACACCATGTACATATATACTTACACAAGGAAAACGTCCAGACATAACCGAAATCCTTATCTAAACTACATACAAACCATTTAACTGAAGACCCATTTGTCTCTATTATGTTATGTACAATGCATTTCGCTTACAGTGGTATTCGATAACTTAATCTTCATCGTCATCTTTACTTTTTATATCAAAAGCAATCAATTCTTACTTTCCCTTTCGCTCTTATAACTATGTATATTTAATCAAAAAAATTTATTAGATTTGTACTGGCTGATCTGTATCTGTAGATGTATGTAGATCTGTATTAGTTAGAATGTTACGGCATTTTAATATATGAATCGCCATGGATGCATGAAAACAGGTAAAAGTTGAAGAAACTAAACTAACTAACTAACTAAACTAAACTTGATACTCTAATAGACCAAATAGAGGATCGAAAATAATTGAAGACTGAATTTATGAGGGCTTATTAAGGGCCGTGATATGTGAATCTGATATGATTTAAAAAAATGATTTACGTTTAAAAGAACATTACTCACTTGTCACCGTGTATATAGAGTAGACTTTTCTTAGAAAATTTGTATACTCTATAAAACATACATGGTGTTTAAGTTATCATTCTGTATAATATACTACAAATTAGGCGAGAATGTTTTTTTTTCCTTAAATCATCATCATCATCAGCCTATCACAGTCCACTGCTAGACATAGGCCTCTCCATTTCACGCCACTTAGATTGATTTTGGGCTTCTCGCATCCAGCTGCTGCCAGCCATTTTGCGCATATCGTGACTCTACATAGGGTGTGGGCGTCCTACACAACGTTTGCCGAGACGCGACTTTACTCAAGAACTCGTATCCCCAACGGTTGTCGGTTTTGCGGCTAATATGGCCAACCCACTGCCACTTCAGCTTGCTGATCCAGTAGGCTATGTCGGTGACCTCGGTTCTCTGCCGGATCACCTTATTCCTGATGCGAACCCTTAGGGAAACGCCGAGCATAGCCCTTTCCATAGCACGTTGAGCGACTTTGAACTTGTGGACCAACCCTACCGTAAGTGTCCACGTTTAGGCTCCGTATGTCATGACGGGTAGGACGCACTCATTGAAGACTTTCGTCTTAAGGCACTGTGGGAGCGACGATGAGAAGACTCGACGTAGCTTCCCAAACGCTACCCTACCCAACTGAATTCTTCTGTTCACCTCGTCCTTGAAGTTGTTTCTACCTAACTGCAATGACTGCCCGAGGTACACATAATTTTGAACAACTTCGAGAACGGCACCGTGTACCGCAATCGGTTCCGGTAGTACATGTTCGTTGAACATGACCTTGGTTTTATAAGTTCATCCGTAGACCGATGCGTACAGAAGAGTCAGCTAGGTCATTCAGCATCTGCTGTAGGTCCTGCAACGTAAATATTCCTTGAATACTCAACCGATTTTCCTAAAATTTTGCACACAGGATATCTGGTATACAAAAACTAATATGTATCTATTAAGTCAAAAAAAAACGACCTCCAATTTGAGAAAAATTCAAACGAACCCTTGCGCAAAAATAATTCACATTACAAATGTGAATGTAGCTGTCAGTTTTTTATATCTTCAAGACCATACAACGCACCATCGTTAATTTTTTTTATACAAACGACAGGGTATACGAAAGACAAAAGTACAAAAAAAAAATATAGCCCACTTTCAAAAAAAGTTATCCTGAGAAAAAATAACGTTACCGCAAGCTAAGCTGTGGGCGTAAGCTAATCCTTTATAGAGAAGATAAGTTAAAATATATAAGAACTGACCTTATTCTCACAATACGCTGTGAATGTTTAGTCAACGAATCTCGTAATAAGTTACAGCGCTGGTAGATATAGCTGACGAGAGAACACTGAACATTTTATTTTTTGTACTCGCCAGGAATGTTTGTTTCTCAAAAGCAGTCTAAATTACATTACAGAAAGGTTTTACGTTTATTAGCAAAAAGCCTTTTATGTAAATATTTTAAAAATATGCAAGTCAGTTACTGTGTTTATGAAAAGGAAAACATTTCGACTTAAATAAGCTTGACCGTCTTCTCAATAACTACATTCGATACATCTTCAATCTTCGGAAGTATGACCATGTGTCTGCTTTGCGTTCCCAATTAAACTGGTTGCCTATTCGCCTCCGCCGCAAACAGCGTGCACTTACCTCTATTTGCATTTCTCAATTCGCCGTCCTCACCTACTTACGTTACCTGTCTAGCAATCATGACAGAAATCTTCGCTCAAATAACAATCTGCTTCTCTTATGTCCCTCTCACAACTCCGACTTCGTGAACTCTTCGTTCTTTGTTCAAGCAGTACTACTCTGGAATGCGCTCCCGCTCGAAAACAGGATGTCCACAAACCGCTTTATATTCAAAAAGAAGGTACATGCTCTCCTTCTTAAAGAAATGGCAGAACGGTCTAATCCACAGTTAAGTATACCTCATATTCAGGTTTTCATAGTGTACGAATAAGATATGTCTATGTAACTATATAAATATACTTGTATATGTATGTACGTGTATCTATGCGTATTTATGATGTGTAAGTGTAGTATGTGTGTATATGTTTATATATGTAGTGAACCGTATATATTTTCATTGTACATTTGATATTATGATGTAACCTCTGTGCACCTACCTTACAAGATTTCTACATCACCCAAAGGTTGACTAGAAGAGAATGCCCTGGCCATTAAGTCCGCCGATGTACAAAAGTGCATAAAGATAAATAAATAAATAAATGAGGAATGTATTTTTTTTATGTGTGTCAGAAAATTCTGACAAAGTTTTTAAATTAGGGCAGTTTTTGTTTTTGTGTCGAATCTACATAAATTTAAAATGTAAAAGTGTCAATAAAAAATTCAGTTTCTAGCGTCAAGTGACAACAATATTCGAATAAATAAATTACTATTTTGAGTGTTACTTTCTTTCACCAATGTAATGATAATAAAAGAATACGGAATACTGTATTATGAATAAATATTCAAAAATTAAAGATGACAATACCAGTGTTTAATATGGCTAAAGGTTACGACAGCAACAAGGTTATGCAAACTATCGGTGTTGCAGAGCTCTTCCTTTCCAGCTCATCTGTGCCGTTGTCGCCAAGAAAGAAATCATGAGACCAGTCCTTAATTCAAATACTACTTTGTGTCTTTCAAAAATAATAAATCTGCCCCGTTTTGCAACATTTATATTGATGCTGAGCTTTTATTAGTTGTAGCGTGATATAATGCAGGCTTCCTCGATAAATGAGCTATCTAATACTAAAAGAATTATTCAATACGAAATAGTTGTTGAGATTAACTCGTTTAATCAAAACAAACTCATCACTTTTAAAATATCAGTATAGATTACCAAAACAGGAAGTCAAATTTGATTGAATGATTGAATAAAGAAAAGATTGGAGCACATAATTAAAATGTAAATAGGTACTAAATGATGGTTCTACCAGCATGAACTCTCTATTTACATCTTATCAATATTCATTTTGATTGTGATATTGATTCAGTGATGAGTTTCGTTGAGGTTCTCGTTATTTAAGTACAAACATAAATAAGGAAAATTTTGCATTAATTCACCAAGTCGTGTAATTGGCTTCTGATAAATAGTTTTGGACAAGTTAAACCGGCTTCAAACACTCATAAATTTAAGTATTAAGTGAAAAATTATTGATTAAGTACACACTTAATGTTACACAACAAAACAAGTAATATTTAAAATAAAAGGTAACATTATAAGGCACTAACTACCTATGGGTTTAAATTAGGGTTTTTGAGTAGACTCTGGTGTACTCAAAGACCTAATTTTCCTTTAGATATCATCATTATATCCAGACTTTGTGACAATGTGATCTTTAAAGCAAAAAATTTCATAAAAATATACATTTTTAAATCTGTCAATAGATGACGCTAATACTATTGAACGTACATTCTTCCTTCTTTTCAAATGTAATTAATAAAATCAATACAACATCTAAACAAAAGTCCATCCGTCTTGAATACAGTTTGAAACACGATGGGAAATGTAAATACAGTAATATATTATTTTAAAAATAGTTTTAATAAAAACATATTATTTTATTTAAAAAAATATTATTATCCATAAAAAGAGTATTATTTAAAAAAATATAGTCGGTTAAATGTGAACGTTTAATATATCCCCCTGTAATATAAATTATATACCTCTGTAAACCATTTTGTGTAAATCTTGATCAAAAAATATCTTGATTGGTGATAGATCTTTTAATATATTTATTAACACCTACTAACTCCTAAAATTATACTATCATGTAATTGATGAAATATAATGAAATGTTGCCAAATGATAAGCCTATCCAATTTAATGGCTAAGCTTCTATTGTAATTTACAAGCCGAGGCAAGGAGTTTAGCCTCGAAGCGTTGCTCACCGCAACTAGTTCCAAGTTACACCGTTACGCAGATAATATCGTACTCAAGGGGCCTAACGTACAACATTTATGAGTTTCAACTATGTATAAGTGATCCCTTAACAAATTATAACGGCCACTTGCTGAACTCGTACACATTCGAATCTAAATATATACCCAAATTCAACTTGATTATGAATAAATTAAAGGACCCTTGAAAGAGATATAAACGTATGAATTCATATGGAAATGTAAATTAGTTTACAAACTCAAACTCTCATTTTAGTTCATTATGAAGACACACTTAGAGTATATTTGGTATATATATACAAGTCTCTGTCCCAGAAATCCATAGTTTAATTTCACATCACACCAACAGTCTTTAATAGTCCACAGCTGGGCAAAGGCCGCTCCTTAGAAAAGAGGTTCTGGCCTACTATATCACGCTGGCCAGACGGTTTGGTATTGGGTTTGTGTCAAGTTTCCTTCTCTTTGCAGTGCTGTTGTCCTGCGTAGTTTGCTCCCTTAGTCGGTTCTTACGATACCCACGAGATGAAAAGGGGTGGTGACACGTCGTATTCTTAATCTGTCACCACACGGAAATATGTTATAATTTTAATTATATAGTTTAATTACTAATTAATAATAGTTTAATTACCTAAAATTTTTAATTTATAAATGAATCAATATTGAACTTTGTTCTTAAATGTAATATATATTATCACGTAATATTGAAGAACAAACAGGACTATACAATAAACACAATTCCTACACATATATTAAATTAGTGATGCTCTACTCGTAACTGTGACTGTGAATTGGTATAAATATACATGTACTCATGTATATTCGAATGGGACACGCAGAGCAATAAAATATGTACATTGGTTTCCTTATCACCTGAAATCCTGATCCTGGCAACAGAATCGAACAGAGCAAAAGTTTGCGTTTTACCCATGTTTTGACAATAAAATCACGAATCCTTTTTATTGACCGTACGTGGCTCTAAATTTAGAATTTACCGACTTATAGAGTTACAAAATGACGTAAAATGCTATTTACGTAACACTTTAAACAAATAGACTTTTTCTTCAATTATTTATTACTTTCTAACCGTCGTCGATTAAAACAGAAGACGTAAAGGTAGAATAACTTTTAGAAGTAATTCTTCCTTTGTTTGTTCTTTTTTTATTTTCTTTTCTCTAAGTCCTGTATAAATAACTACAAAGGGTATATCTAAAAGGTTCTATCTAAAATGTGGAATATATGAACAATTAACTCGTACGGCTGTGGATCTGACTCAATATGCACTGTACTAAAGAAGAATGACGTGATTATGGTCTATTTCTATGACATCGTCAGCTTGGTTAAGACATCCAAAACCGAGTTGGAAAAGATAAGCTTAGGCTATATATAAATAAAACTTAAACATTTATAAGAACAAAAGAATTGATGATGAAACAATATTTAACCCATTATAGACTTAAAACCAAATATCTTTAACAGTCAGTTGGAATTTCGTCACACGGCTTGGACTTCCTAACAATAGCTACTTGAAGTTGGTACTGGTATGCGACGATCTTTTTGCTTTTCTTGACAATCCTCAATCCATCTGTGTAAGCACGATTATTTCTCTTCGATTGTCTTTCCTTCTTCCCTTGCCATATACAAATCCCCAAATATTACGCGAGTTACGTGAGTAGGACCAAAATAATTTGTAACATGTTAATTTAGAGGATATATGCGGTAATGTATGTATTATAAATATGTAAACAGATTATTTCTTTTTTTCGTTTTTGCCATATTGGTGATTATTAATACGTAAGTCTTTCAAATGAATTCATATAAATTATCCGATTTTAAATTTTCTACTTCTTTTTTGACTATTTTATCTAATCTTATAGTTGAATATATGGTTTCAGTTGTTGTTCTCATTTTTTTGTACAGAAAAACTTGTAAAATAGTTATTATAGATTGAGAAGGCTGGTGTTTCTGTAAGTATATTATGTTAAGCATTCAACTGCACTAAGAACTGTGTTTGCATATTTCACTCACGAGATCACTCTTCTTACTAGAGTAAGTATTATGAGTAAAATGCACCCAAACCACAGAATTTTGAATTACACTTACAACACTTACAACTCTCTCTTCCTTCAGCCTGTTTTGACTATTTGCCTGTAGTTCAACGGTTGGTCTGGAACCACATCTTTCCTTGGTATAACATTTTCTCATAATTATCTCATGAAAAAGCACTAATGACCTCAATGCATCTAAATAGTTCCAAAGTTCCCATAAGTATATTTTTTGGAATCTTTCCTAATTATACAGTGAAGTATACGAGTATATAATAATAAATTAATAAAGAATAATTAAAACAGTAATGTGCGGACAATTTTTTCACCTTTTTTTTTCTTACTTTCTATTTCTTGGGGGTTTCCATGGTACCGGTGCCTCAACCACTTGAGGAAAAGTAACGAAAATATTACTTCACAGCTGTTTTCTGCGAGGCCGTGGTATCACTCAGATCGAGAAAGTCGTAATATGCCAAAGTATGGCTCTCCCATGTCTGTCGTGTAATATGCACGAGTATAATCTGTTATGAACATAAATATAATACATATACTGTAATACAAGTCTTGACAACTTGATGTCTACGGCTCATTAGTGTGTCAATGTCATGTGACATGCGCTGCTCAGTTTACGAGTATTAAATGAAAATCACTCTAAGGTTTCATGACATGACTTGATGATGTAACACTTGTAAATAAAAAAATAGCAACTCAGTAATGCTATGTTAACATCATCAACTAAATAGTAGAAAAACAGATTCTAGGTTTTTGTTCGTAAAACCGGAGGTTGGTGTGCTGAAATTTAATAAGGTAGTAATTGAATAAGAAATTTCTTAGTCGGTGTGCGTGCAGAAAGGTACCGAAGTTTTTATAACCTTTATATTGATAGAAAACGTAACATAAACACTATCGAACACGCACGCACCTCAAACCTAAACCTTGGAAAAAAAAACTAATGTGTTAAGTATAATAGCGTATCAGCGAGCTCAGATAATATTCATAATTGCACGTTACTGTGCGTAGACTGTAAACATTGGATATAGATCAATTTCCTATTTTCCCTTCTTTATTTACACTTATTTTACTTCTGAACTATTGAAACTATTCATGAGTTTTTGTTGTTAAGTTTACTGTTCCATACAACTCTAACAGTAATTAGTTAGGTAATAGTAATTACAATACATAGTAATTATTTCCATCGTAAATCGGTAATTTTGACTTTTAAATGGTCTCACCTATCGATCCAGTGTATGCAAATAATATCGCCAATATCTATTTTAAATAATAACCATATGCAATATAGCAATCCAGTTATTTTTGTATAGACCTTTGTACCTACCTACTTTTTGAAAGTTTTACTACATCACAAGTTTACTACTCCATCACAACTATTTATACCTACAAATTTAGGTATTATCATTTAGTTAGTTTATTATATATAGTTAAGGTATTATCAGGGAATATGGATTAGGTAAGTCGGTGTTTCATTAGCGAGACCTCAGAGCTACCCTGGATAATATGATAACAATACATTACGTCGGACCAGCGCTTAATGTCTCTCGGGTCTTAGTTTAACCCTGACTTTACCAAGCACCTAGTCTCATCATTCATTTTGTTTCAACGCACTATAAATTTATCCTGATTTAAAAGCGATCGCTCGTCTCATTAAGCAAATAGTTCCGAACGAAAAATTAGCATAACCGAGCGCAAAGTTTTAAGATTCTAATCAAGTTTAAAGAGGAAAATCTGAAACTTTGGAAAGATTTCGCTAAGCTCCCAAGCCTAAGATGGTATTGAAATTAAATATTACGCAAATTTTCTTCCACCTAAGCATGGAAAGGCGGCGGCTGAACACAGAAATTAAATTAACCAAATCCCTTTGAAGAAGTTTATGTTTGCCAACAACATGGTTATGCTGTAAAATTATTAGCGGTCGCGAGATTGTGCCATTTTTTAGCCTATATACTTTAGTTTATCTTATACAACTTTTTGGATTTGTCATCTGAAATAGTTTATTCAGTTTTCGTGTCCAAACTTAAATTAGAGACGAATGAGTCCGGTTGTTCATTTATTTGTTACGCTCTCATAACTAAACTACTCTGAACAAAACTACAATTCTTTTTGTTAAATTAAACAAAAATTGTACCGTTCGAATACACTGAAATCCTATATTAAACAAAAGTTTTTGTTCAAATAGCTTCTGATATATACATTTCTGGTGCGAGTTTATTTTACATCAAGCCGCTCTGGACGGCGACCGCTTGGTTGCGATTGGTGAAGAATTTAGTGCGAGCCAATCTCAACGCAAAACTTGGTCACTGCGCCAACGCCTTGACGATCGAGTTGATGTGAAAGATACTCACACTAGGCCCCGTGATTTCTTAATGTTGAAGTTAAATTTCAAAATTACTCTTTTTACAATTCGTCTTTTTGGTAGCGTATATTATATCGATTGCATTCTTAACTGTTAATTATTTCTTAACAAATGTTTATTTTTGATTTCCTTGTTTTATTTTACCATGCTTCAGCACGTGTGGGCCAGATTCAACGGGAGTGATGCCGCTACCTCACAGAAAATCGGTCTTAAGCAATTCCTTCGTTGCTTTTCACTGAGTGAGTGAGATTACTGGAGCCCAAACCCCCCTGATCCTGATTCTGGTATGGGGATCACAAAAAGCTAAAGCTGCAGGTTTCCATGGGCGTGGTTGTCAATTACCATTAGGAGACCCGTCTGCTCGTTTGATCCTCTACACCATAAAAAAAGAAAAAATATTTTTTAGGATATATGACACACAAGCCCATCTAGTTTCAAAGTAAACAGAGCTTGTACTAAGAAAGCTAGATTGACTGATAGAATACTTATATACTTACATATTATTTTTACATACATATTATTTATAGAAAAGACCCAAATTCAGAAAACAGAATGAAAACTACAACAACACAACAAAATACCAACAGTCTCATCAGGAAATCTTGAGATATCTTACTGTAGAGTGCAATCACGACAGTGAGAATGATTTTGCAGACAATTAAGTAAACCCCTCATGTCTCAGTTAAGTTTCAGGCGGTGATTCGTCTCCTCGTTAGCCTCTAGCTCTATAAAATACTCTTTTTTTTTTAATACGTGGACTGTATATATAAAAGCGAAATATTGCGTCCAACTTACGTCGGAAACACGAGGTCGTTTGATTTACATAATACCATTCATTGTAAATACGGTGACACAATATTTTGTCAGTCCTGAATATATTGCCGTAGTAATTCATTCACATACATTTCATCACAAATCGAAGTTTCGAGGAGATAAGTTCCGGACGAGACAAGGTTATCGACTAAATAAATCAGGGCCAAGGTGCCTTCGAAGATTTATATATTGGACAATGAGAAACACGTCTTGTGTTTGGACTGTTACAATGTTCCTGTGAAATACGAGGTTATTTCAAGTGCAGGTAAAATAATGAAGATCTATCGTCTTAATTTTTCTCTAAAAACTGAGTGTAAACATCTTCTCTCAAATAACATTTTAATAATTTCAAAACAACTATTTCTATAGGATTGTAGAATTTATAATAGTAGAGAGAGCCTTATTCTAGTGCTTTTAGAATATAATGAAATTAAAGTTTATAATAGCAAAAAATATGTAGATGAAACCATCTTTGAAGCTTGTTGTATATCGTGTCAAAGTTTGAGCTCAATCGGTGCAGAACTTTTTGAGTTTTTGAAGCGTACACAAAACAACTTAACATTTTTATATACTTCTATAAATTTGTTTACGGATAGATGATGACGACTCTATTGCCATAAAATCAAAAGGTTGTTGACACAGTTGCTAGGGCAACTAACCCCGTTCAACATCCCCGTTGCTTTTAGTGGTGTAATTGTATTTTTTTAGCAAATAATTATTTATTTATTTAAGGTGTACAAAGAATCGTTAAAATTTTAACGTGTTCCAAGTTGTTTGCGAATATACAAAACTTAATGTAACAATATTTTTTTTTGTAGAATAAGGTCTTAGTTACATTTTGTATATGATTTACATCTTATTGTCATTGGATTCTTATATTAAGCTTATTACTAAAGCTAACATAAAATTAGTATATGACTATTCTAAAATGTGCAAGAGTGAATAGAAAAAAAAACAAAATATTGGATTTCGTAAAATAATGTAAATACTGTTGAAGTATTGATTTAATTTAAGATCGATTTTGTCACTATACAAATTAATTGATTTACACGATCGTGAGCATGGGCGTTACACCACGTTACGTATCGTGAGCGTTACACAATCGTAACACCTTTGATGCAAGGTGGTAGTTATTATACTCGTATAGTTCGGCGTAGTAAATTTTTCGTTATGGAAATTAATTAAAAAATTATACATTCATCATAGTATCCTCATATTTAATAGTCTACTGCTGAACATAGGCCTGGCCTTAGAAAGGAGGTTTTGGCCTACTATACCACGCTGGGCAGACTGGTTGGTATAGGGTTTGTCTCAAATTTGCTTTCTCTTTGCAGTGCTGTTGTCCTGCGTACTTTCCTCCTTTAGTCGGCTCTTACGACAACCACGGGATGAATAGGGGTGGTGATACTCCGTATTCTTATCCGTCACCACACGGATAAGAATCATAGTATACACTATTATTAGTAACATTTTCACATATTCATATTTTAAACATCATTTTAAATTAATTCATCATTAATCAAAGACTCCGAGTAATAGGTAATGTACATAAATATAGTAATAGTAGTAGGTAATTCGGAAGACTTTGTTCAAATCTCTTAAAATTAATAACTAAAATAGGTCTATATTTGGCTAAAGCCCAATCAGAGAATTAATTGCCGTACCAGTCTCAAGATACTACAAGATTCAAACATTCAAATACAACAGACTATAACCACTATAAATTAAAACATAATTGTGTGTTTCATATTTGAACTTCAAAGGGAACCATACAAGTTTGTTTTCACTGTAATATTATATTGGCCAAACGGGAATTGGCCAGTGCTCCGGTATATTTTCATTTAATTAAAAGAAGCTATACTGCGGTCCCTGGAGTATTTCTGAGATATTAATACTAAAACGAATGCAATAAAAGTTCAGTTCACGTACTAAATTAATTAATGGAGGAAAAAAAATAGTATATAATATATTTTACTACATTCACACAACGCCATCTAGCCCCAAACTAAGCAGAGCTTGTACTATGGGTACTAGACAACTGATATAAATATATATATATATGTAAATGTAAAAAAATATATATATGTATATATATTTTTTTGTAAAAACATACAAATTATACATAGAAATACCCAGACCAAATCAAACATTAAATGTTCATGCACACAAATGTTTGACTTGAGCGGGAATCGAACCCGCGACCTTTGGAATAGCAGTCCGTTACACAAACCACTATGCCATCCGGTCGTATGATGTCACTGAATTCATTTACTTTAAGTATCGTTTACAGATTGGAACGAAGGCTTTAGATAAACAGCAGTGACATTAAAGGATTAATTTAAGAGGGCGTATAAAGCAAAATTGCCAATCTTATTTTTGATTTTACATGAAAAATTATGGACCAAATCTTAAAATAAAAATGTGTGAATAACTACATGATATTTCCGAGGGTTCACATTGATCAAAAACATGAAATAATAACATTTCCTCGATAGAAAAAAATCACGAAGTAACCTCTAATTCTAATATTTTTCCGTTTTGTACTCGATATGGTAATGCCTATTGCGACAAAAATTTGATAATTAATTATACTTTTACAAGAGTAAAGGCTTTGTTTAGGCATTTTATGTAATTCCTTTTAGTTTTGGATATATTTGGATATAACAGTTTTGGCGCATACTACGTTTTTATTCCGCGCAAGAATTCATCGTCCGTCGCACGTTGCGGGAGCTTCAAGCATATTTCTATTTCAGACATCAGTCGCTACCGCTCCGTTGAGACGAGAGGACTGCGCTCAAGTGTTTAGGCGCGCCGAGTTATTATCAATTCAATTATTAGATTATTAGGATAGGAGGTAATAAATTAGATATATAATAGGTAGCTATTTACTTTTGCTTTTTGTTACATTATTCTTCACAATAAAAAATTCTGATCATTTTCCCCTAGTGTAATTATGATATCTTCCAAAAGTCTAGATAGACGTATAGACTACATAATGATCTTGCGAGTATTCTATAAAAATATTAAAATAATAATAATTACATCCTCCATAATTCTATGATCACTCATAAGTAACGCGGGCAGTATAGTTTGGTATAGTATATGCAAAATAAACACAAGCTTTTAGTTGGTGTCTGTGTTTGTTCGATGAAATATATTTATGTCGATTTCGAAGCTATTTAAGTATGTCCATTAGGTATTTAAAACCTATTTTTAACCGACTTCCAAAAGAAGGAGGTTATCAATTCGACTATTATGTTTTTTTTGTGTGTTTGTTACGCGATTACTCCATTTATTTTGATTGTTCTTTTTTTATTTGAAAAATTATACTCCTGAGGTGGTCCCATTTAAATTTGGTGGAGATCTGATGCTGTTCTTCGGAGATATACATTGGAACTCTTCAAAAATAGACGTTAAATCGGTCGTGATGGCTGCAATCGCTTGGATATTTATATGCTTGTCAAATATTTTTATAGGATATTACAAATAAAAATGCAAAAAAAAAAAAAATGCGAAAAAAAAACCGACATCAAAATAAACACAAATCGAACACAAAAAGAAAAACACTAAAAAGTGAAAAATAACTTTAGCTTCAGAAGCCGGTGACAAAAATACCAAATCAATCAAACAAAGGTCAAGCTTCAGACGCCGGTGACAAAAACACCACATCAATCAAACAAAGGTCAAGCTTCGAAGTCGGTGGTTGTAGGCTTCGGTTTCCGCATTTAGACTCAGAGTGGTCCTTTATGCGTCGAGGATTGGTTGACTAGGTGAGCCAGCCAAGCTCCTTCCAGAAGCGCAGAAGCCTCCTGGGGCGTTCACAGGCTTCTAGGAGCGACTTTATATCACGAATGATACTTGCCCGTTGTGTGGCCACTCCCTCGCATTCCAGGACTACGTGGACGGCCGTTTCTTCAGCTTCCAGACATCCCCTGCACAGGATGTCCGTCTGTCCGTCGCATTGATTATGAATAGTTGTCGGTTCAGGGCTAGATGTCCTGTAATAGTTCCGACAACCATTCTGATTTCCGGTCTGCTAAGACTGATCAGTCTGCAGGTGAGTCGTGGTGTGACTTGATTCAGCACCAGTTTGGACTGTCTGCAGCCGGGTGAGTTTTTCCACCTCCGGTTGTGTGCTTCACAGGTCCATTGCCCGACCCAGCATCGTATTTGGTTAAACGATATGGGCAGGACTGGGGTTGGGCCAGAGGTTGGGGTTGCCGAGCCCCTCCTTGCCAACTCATCTGCGGCATCGTTCCCGTGTGAGTTACTGTGCCCTTTAATCCATTGGAGGAGTACCCCATTGAATATAGCGAGCTGTTCCAGTGCTTGGTGGCATTCGAAGACAATACCAGAGGTCATTGTGTTGCCCTCCAATGCCTTTAAGACGGCCATGCTGTTGGATATTATTCGGATGTTGTAGTCCTTGATACCCCTTGACATGGCCGTTGTGGCAGCGTAAGTTATTGCCACACATTCACATTGAAATATGGAACTGTATTGGCCTAACGCTAGTGATATGTTTATATTTAGGTCTTGCGAGAAAACTCCGGCTCCAGTTCCTGACCTAGTCTTGGAACCGTCCGTGTAAATTTGGATTTCGTTAATGCCGGATTGATCTCGGTCATTTCCATGTATCTGGATGTAGTATCTTCTTGTGAAGATATGGTGTTTTGGGATTCTGCTATCAATTGATCCCATAATTTGGAGTGCGATCCCTCACTTTTGTGCCATAGACCCAGGTGTTTGAGTCTAATGATCGCCATGGCGGCCTCCTGCTGTATGAATAGATCCAGGGGTGGCAGACCAAGAGCCACCTCCAGTGCGGCAGTAGGCGTTGTGCGCATACAGCCAGTGACCGCGGAGCATGGGAGTCGCTGGAATTGCTGCAGTTTGTTTATGACAGTGCTTAGCTCTGTTCTCTGCCACCAGACTACAGCACCGTAAGTGATTATTGGTCTTATGACTGTCCTGTATAGCCATAAATTAATTTTTGTGATAGTCCCCAGCTTTTGCCGAGTAGCCGCTTGCATTGGCAGAAAATAATGCAGGCTTTATTCAGTTTTTCATCCAGGTGCTTATTCCACAGGAGTTTACTGTCCAGTCTTACTCCTAGGTATTTGACCTCTTTGGTAAGAGTAAGTTGTGTTCCAAATAGCTTTGGAAGTCTGAGATTTCCTAGGCTGCGTTTGTTTGTGAACATGATCATCTCTGTTTTGGATGGGTTCACTGTCAAGTTGTGTGCTACGCACCATTGTTCCACGATCTTCAGTGCAAGTCTCATTTGATCGCATGTAATGCTCTCAAAAGGACCGCTGATGAGAATAGTAAGATCGTCTGCATAGCCTATTGTGAGGAATCTTTGGTCATTAAGATGTGCGATGAGCTCATCCACAACAATGTTCCATAGAAGGGGGGAGAGTACACCGCCCTGGGGGCATTGTGGAATCAACACCATGCCTAGACAGAGCTTGGCTAATGCTGGTGAAGTTGGTCTTGTCAAAGGCTCCCTCGATATCGATAAAGGTGGCCAGTGTTGACCTTTTATGATTTAGATTGTCTTCTATATATGAAACAACTCGATGTAGGGCAGATTCTGTTGATTTACCCATCGAGATTGCGTGTTGATTGAGGTGTAGAGGGTGACTGACTAACGCAGTTTCCCTGATTTCCCTATCTATTAACCTCTCGAGAACCTTTAGTAGGAAAGATGTGAGACTAATAGGTCGGTGTGATTTGGGTTGTGTGTAGTCACCTTTACCAGGTTTGGGGATGAAGACTATTTTAACTTCTCTCCATTTTAAGGGGATGTACTGATGCGCCAGGCAGCCCCTATAAATTTTTACAAGATGGTCCAGTAGTGTCATATCACACCATCTCAGTAGGCCTGGGAAGACACCATCTAGTCCTGGCGCCTTGAATGGTAGGAAGCTGTTAATTGCCCATCTTAGTTTGTCATGGCTGACAACTTTGCGGGCCGTATCCCAGTCTGTATCATCTGGTGGTTTTTCCCATCTGTCTTCCCATTTTTCCATCACATCTGATATGCGACATCCAGGGAAGTGTGTTTTTAATAACAGCTCTGAGGCTTCCGAGTCTGTTTTGGTATACTCACCATCAGGCTTCTTCAGTGAGCCAAGATTGTTTTTGCCTCTACTACACAGTATGTTTTTGACTCTATTAGCCTGGTTGTTGTTCTCTATGTTAGTACAGAAGTTTCTCCAGCACTCAGTTTTCCTGGTTCTGATTCTCTTCTTATATTGTTGTCGGGCCTGCGTGTAGGCATCCCAATGTTGGTCTAATCGCGAGTTTTTTGCTTTATTGAACAACTTTCTCACTTTACGACGTAGTCTTTCCAGTTCCGGACCCCACCATTGGTGTTTGTTCTGTGGTCCAGTTCTGGGTGTGGAAAGTGGGCATGTTTGTTCAAAGCAATCGATCAGTGTCTGTGTAAGGTTGACAACATGACTGTCAATGTCCTTAACAGTCATGTTGTCAACCTTACACAGACACTGATGGGTTGATGCTTCGCAGTTTCTCCGTAGTAAGATGTTCATACCGTTTCCGGTCCATCGTGCGGGGATTCCGTCGGGGATCGGGTAGTTTAAGTTTCATTTCAAAGTTAAATCCAGCGATGGTCTGAGCACGATGCTTCGTTCGAAACATGCCAGTTCGATATGTGTTGCGATGCGTGCTCACTTGCTAATGTAAGATTACATTACACATTACATTACATTATCAACGTCGGCTCCGAGCCCACGTTGATAATGTTAAGGTTAGTTGATAATAGGAACGATTCGAAGTCGGTGACAAAAGCACTAAATCTATCAAACAAAGGTTCCTTGTATGACGCGGCAAATCTTTAAAAAACCTGAAGAGAAAATATGTAGTGGGCCCTTAAACATATCACGTGACCAACCCGGTCTGAGCAGTACTGCTTCTGAAAGATTTATGATTGAAGGAGACCGAGACCAACCCGGTCCGAGCAGTACTGCTTCTGAAAGATTTATAATTGAAGGAGACCGAGATCTCGTTAGTTCAAATAATTTTGCAGCTGGACCCCATAGCCCTTTATTACAAGAAAATATTATACCAATTACGGAATATTGATAAGAAAGACACGATTGAATATGATTTTTATTATGATTTTTTATTGATTGAAATTTTATATGATTGATTGATTGAATATTTGAAATAAATATAATATTATTGTTTGGTATTGATTTTTTATTGATTCGTGTTCAGTATCAGTGGTATAGTCACCTTCTACTAACTTACTATTTACGTATTATTCGTGTACACGTTGTTTGAATACAGTTGTTTCATCTGATTATTATACGTATACTACAGAGGATACGCGTCGAGCGAGCGCGTAGGTACACGCGCGATCGTTTTCGATGTGAGGGGAGCGGGCAGGGGAGCGCGGGTGAATTCTTAAATTTTGCTGGCTTTATACGCGCTCTTAAGCTGAATTAAAATCTGCAATGAGATATCGCCACGCTTCAAGTTGTCGAAGTGCGGTAAACGAGGCATTCATTTTACTATAATTATAATTTGACCTGACCTGTTGGTATAGACATATACCACCGCGTATAGTTTTTTTACCGTAGAGTTACACCGGTTTTTCATGGAGTGTGAGGTCTTGCGTTATCGTGAAGCAATAATGGTGAAGATCGATTCACGAGTCGGGACTGCTCCACCACCAGTTTCGCTATCATTGTTCGAACTTCGGCACAGTAAACATCTGCTGACCAGACCTGAGAATGCTATAGTGAATAACACCATGAAGAGACCACCAAACAGTTACCTTTTTATGGGTAAGCTTTGCTCTAGGGAACTGTTGGTGCGTTTGACCTGGGGTCAGCCATTGCATTTTTCGCTTACGGTTAACGTAGACAGCCCACTTTTCGTCACCTGTCACAATTCAATCCAATATTCCTTCATTTCTGTACCGATTCATCAAGGCAACACAAGTTTCAACACGAAATTATTTCTGCAGATCAATCAAACCATGAGGCACCCATAATTTCATATTTTTTATCTTATTGATTTGATGCAAATAAGTCAATATTATGGGAAGGGTAACGTTAAACCATGCCGCTAATTCCTGGGTAGTTGGACTCGGATCGGCTTCCACCATCTCCTACAATTTAGCGTAATTCACCGGTCTTCCACATAGTTCTTTAAGTCGAAGTAACCATTAGGAAAGCGATTTAATTAAAAACGCACGCATTCATTAGCCGCCTCCTCTCTAAACGCAGCGTTGATATTGCAAGCCGTTTCTGCCGCGTTAGTTTCGCGTCCGATCTTTATTCAACAATAAGATTTTCGAAGTACGTCTTTCACGTCTAAGCTGAATAAAAAAAACAATAGAAAGTCGAAAATCGAATGTTGTACATTTTTTTTAAAGAAGAACCATCATTACACACAAAAATCTCACACCATGAAGGTTTTATGTTAATTCAAAGTATATATTGCTTTACAACGGCAATTTCATACTTTAACCTTTATTAATATAGTATATGTAAAAGATACTATCACAAAGCGAAAGGAACTTCGTTGCGACCAAGTGTCCATAGACCCCTCACGCCATTTTTTTTGATAATACTTCGTTCGATAACTTATCTGTAATTTCGGCGTGATATTATAAATGGCGTTTATACGTCATGGTTGTTGAAGACAGAATTAAAATGCGAGACCAAGTTTAACTTCGTTAGCATAAATGCAAATTAACTTATTACTGCTCTATATTCGTACAGAAATATCACCTAACTATATTTTCGTCAAGCTTGTAAAATAATGAAGCTGTTTGAACATTTAACATTAACATTTAAGCTATCTTTACAGTACCACGCCTTTCGTATCTAATGAGGCGTTCAAAGACATATACTGTCAAGACGCTTTTATAGATAGGTGATTTAATCACCTATCTATAAAAGCGGTGATTTAGGTGAAGTCACCTGTGCGATTCCTGCTCGGTGCAAATGTTGTTTTACATGATCTAGAATATTTGCATTAGTTAGTGTTTTTAT
Organism: Arctia plantaginis; assembly: GCA_902825455.1. NCBI lineage: Eukaryota > Metazoa > Arthropoda > Insecta > Lepidoptera > Erebidae > Arctia > Arctia plantaginis. The sequence goes on along the minus strand of CADEBD010000857.1, from coordinate 5,811,444 downwards.
ATTAATATGAATAAATGTATACCAAACATAATGGTATCTTTTGTGACCAAGATACTTTCTCTTTGATATCAACCTCCGAGGTGCAACGGTAATACAGTTCAAAGTTTAAGGGTTCGATCTATGCAGGGGCCTAGGTTATATGGATTAAAGGTAAAAAAGGTTTTTTAGTATAATGTACTAAAAATACTAAATAAAATACTAAAATAAGTAACTAGTGTTCTAGAACCCGATTTACATCTAGACAGATTTATATGTAGAACTTGCCCTGAAATATTCCTTTAAATTTGTTACCCATATCATATATCAATCATTAAATTACCCGAAATTAGATAAGAAAATGATTTATTCTTACATATAAACGCAACACACACCAATGATGAAGCACCGCGCGTCCCATATACTTAAGGTCTCATCAATTTTGCTCACTTAACAGTGCCTCTCACGACATAGGAGGGAAGATAACTTAATACACTGTTTTGTTTATTGTCGGATTATCTCGACGCAAACATGTAAGGAAATTCTAACGTTTCCTATTTTCTCGTGTCGTTATTATCTAGAAGTAACATGATTGAAGGGTTGGCATTTATCAAATAATGTAAAAAATAACTACCTTTTCATTTATTTTTTGATATTTTATTTAATCAATGGCATAATTCTTATCTGTGGGCACGATAGTTTTCCCGCCAATATGAACGAAGCGAAGGACAAGGGCACTACCTACCTTTTCTTTCAGCGCTTCATTTTTTTTTTACCCCCATAACTCGGGTTTGAATTATACCAGATAAACGCAATTTTCGAGATATGATATGGCCAAGTCCATATATTTTGACTAAGATGTAGAGTTTGTGAGTTGTCTACATGAGATCTGATAACTTTTTTGACAGTGCGAGCCATATAGTCTCGTTTTGTCAAGATTTTACTTGAAAATGTTTTTGGTGGGATAATATTATTGTAGATTAAGTTGCATATACTGGGAAACAAAATATAATTTAAAATGTTACTTTTAAATGCAACTTTTATATAAGAATGGAATCTTAGCGTAATATAACCTCTATTTCGTAATATAAACATACTCGTAATACTTTACCAAATTTAAAATACTCAGTTTAAAAATAGATAGCATTTAGTTTTATTTCAGGCATTAAATCTTTCGCTAAATGCAACTTCAATTTTCAGAAATTCAAAGATAAAGTATAAGAGAATTTGTAAATTTAACGGCAGAATGAATAGCAGCACGCTAAAATGAGTTGATTAGTGTAAGAATACGGAAAAGAAACGTGTTATTTCAGCTCCACACTAAAGCGACCTGCGAAAACCTTTATATCGCCTCACGTACCACTTACTACGTACCGGTGTTTTCACGGGATATTTTGATAACATATTAACTATTGAACTACCTTTTTCGGTTTCAATGTTTTTATTTCAAATAAGACTTATCTTCCTAAAAAAAAATTAAGAGTATTATCCAAAGTTCTGTCATTTTTTATTGTTCTGAAATGATGTTAATTAAATCAGTACATAATAGGTTCATTATCCTTAAAGTATTATGTTGATGTGCGTTAATCTATGTGCCTATATCTATTCTTTTTCTCGAATTTTAAATTTCAACAATGCGTAATGGTACATAAATTTTAAATTCAAGCAATCGGTACTTCATCACACTATACTTTTGATATCTGTTGTATGCTGTCGAGTGTGTATTCACTGATGACGGAAATCCAAGATGTTGATAAGTGGTACTCATCTTCTGGGTTTAAATTCTTTTTTTTTTTTATTCACATCCATTTCACATTCAATTTCTGAGTAACAGGTCGACGAAGAGAACTTATTGTTTATGTCGTATAATTATTTAATATCAAGTGGTTTGGTTCTCGCTCAAGTAAATACTTTGCGATCGCTGACTGCTTCATTTAGTGGTTTTTATAGCATACTGCAGATATGTAGGACTTTTTTTCCTTTATTTGGTTTCGGGTTCTTCTTTAGACATCTTAAGTTACATACGTAGTCATAGCGTCTTAGTACCTCTTAAATATGTGTGACTTCAATCCTAAGTACTCAGGGTCGTACAAGTCCTGGGATCAGTTTGTTGAAAAAGCCACAATGGGTCACACGGGTACTCATCCGTCCGCTCATGTGTGTCTTATTACGATGAACCAAGATGTTCGAGGGTACCAATTGTTACACTTAAATTTTTCAAATTTTGTGTCTATCTTTATTTCATATATTAATTTACTGTTTTGGTAGACAGAGTTTATATTTTGCACTTTCAAAACTGAGAGAGGCACACATATTTATTCTGTCAATTAGCACAGTTTAGGTATCATCATCAACAGCCTCTTATAGTCCTCTGCTGGACACAGGCCTTTATTATTAATTTTTTCGAATGCCATACCTGAACTTAGAAAAATTTGATACAAAACCTATACTAACCCGTCTGACCAGTGTGGTATAGTAGGCCAAAAACTCCTTTCTAGGGAGAGGTCAATGTTCAACAGTGGGCTATTAAAGGCTGTTAATGAAACAAAATTATTAATATTATTCTCAATATTATTCTATTTTATTTATTTTATTATTTCTATTCATATTATATTCTCTATAATTAGAAATAATATATATATTATATTATTTCTAATAATTTTAAATCTTTTTGTGACGCAGAGTCGGCAGATTATCCATATTGCAAAATAATACCGTGTGTAGCAGTCTTAAGAAAAATAACACGTACAGCTATGCTTTCACCGTGTGGTTCTCGGCGGAGTAGAATAAGGCCAACCCATCTCTTCCCGTGGGTGTCGTAAAAGGCGACTGAGGGAATCTTTGGACTGTTTATCATCAGACAGTATATATACAGTTCGTGCGGTACTTGTCCTGGTGGCCTCTCCAACCGCTGGATATTGGTACATACCGCAGTCTAAGTCCTGTCTCCCATCCTAGTACTGCGGTATTCCCCCACCCTAATTTTCCTCTCTCATCCAATCCCCTCACCCCTGATGTTTCCTTTTTTCCCTTCCCTATCGTATAAACGACTACATTCCCAAGGAGGGTTGGCGACAGGCAGGCGGCCGGCCATAAAAATTAATTAGCCAAAACCACTATAATGCAGTATAAGTATGATGGAAATTGAGTGCGACAGTGCTAGGGCGTACCCCGTAGGCGACGCGCGGCAGCAGCACCCGGCTACGCGAATAAGTGGACAAGGGTTGTTGCACCACCCGAGGCGGGTGCAACGTAAGAAGCAAAATGGAAGGGTACGAAAGCAAGAGAGATAGGAGAGGGGTACAAGTTTTATTACTGCGGAAGTGATGGGAAGAGAAATGGAGTGGGCGTAGTATTGGATAGTGCCCTGAAAGAGTGTGTGACGGATGTAAAGAGAGTGAACGATAGAATAATAGTATTAAAATTAGTATGGGAGAGCGTAATTATGAATATTGTTAGCGTGTATGCACCTCAAGCTGGATGCAAGGATGAAGTGAAAGAAAAATTTTGGGCCGATTTTGACATGGTTTTGATAGGTATCCCTGAAAGTGAAGAACTTTTGATAGGTGGAGATTTTAATGGTCATGTGGGAACAACGAATGAGGATTATGAAAGAGTACATGGAGGAAGGGGGTTCGGAAGTAGAAACATTGATGGTGAGTCTCTGCTCCAGTTTTCCTCTTCGTTTGACCTGGCAATAGTTAACACATGGTTCCAAAAACGTCACGAACATCTGATCACGTATAAAAGTGGTAGCCACGCGACACAGATCGACTACTTTCTCATAAAAAGAAGTAAGTTGGTTTGTGTCCGAGACTGCAAAGTGGTGCCCGGGGAACCCGTAGTATCGCAACATAGATTGCTGGTAATGGTGGTCAAATGGAAGAGTTTGAGTAAGAGTAGGAAGAACCGACCTTCTCCAAGAATCAGGTGGCGAATGTTAGAGAAAGAAGAGTATGCAAGTAACTTTAAGGTAAAGGTGGTAGAAAAAATGATTGAAATGAATGCAAGGCTAGATAAGTCTGTGGATGGATGGTGGAGTGAAATGGCAAATTATATACGAAAGATAGCGAGAGAAGTACTTGGGGAAACAAAAGGAAAAGGCATTATTGAAAGAGAGACATGGTGGTGGAGTGATGAGGTACAGAAAGCTCTAAAAGAAAAGAAGGATGCCTTTAAAGCGTGGAAAAATGAAAAGGTCTGTGAGAGAATGAAGGAAGTCAAAATGAATGAATATAAAGAGTGGAAGAAAAAGGCAAAAAAAGCGGTAGCGGTAGCCAGAGCTAAAGCTCAATATAACATATTTAAACACCTACATGAACCTAGCGGTCAAAAAGAACTCTACCGCATTACAAAGAACAGGGAAGAAAGAGCAAAAGACCTGAAGCATGTGAGATGTATAAAAGATGAAGAGGGGAGAGTGTTGGTTAAAGATGAAGATATAAAAAAGCGATGGAAATCTTACTTTGAAAAACTTATGAATGAAGAGAATAAATGGAGCGGAGTGCTAAAGCATGTGGATGTGAATGTCGGACTGGTGAACGAGATTAGTATAGATGAAGTTAGATTGGCAGTACGAAGTATGAAAAATGGAAAAGCAGTTGGCCCCGACGGTATACCAGTGGAAGTTTGGAAGCTACTGAAAGAAGACGGATATAAGTGGCTAACTCTATTCTTCAATATGTTGTTGCTTGAAGAGGTAATCCCAAAGGAATGGTGTCAAACCCAACTCGTACCCATTTTCAAAAACAAAGGAGATGTTCAGGAATGCAACAACTATCGAGGAATAAAGCTCATGTCACATACTATGAAAGTCTGGGAGAAAGTGATTGAGAGAAGAATAAGAGATGAGAGTCAGATAACCCAAAGTCAATTTGGGTTTATGCCAGGACGCAGGACAACAGATGCTATATTTGCAATGCGCCAACTATGTGAGAAATACAGGAGTGCGCACAAAAACTTGCATATAGTGTTTGTGGATCTCGAAAAGGCATATGATAGGGTACCCCGAGAGGTTTTGTGGTGGGCTTTGAAAGAAGAAAGAGTGCCTGTTAAGTATGTAGAATTGATTCGTGCTATGTACAGAGAGTCTAGCACTCATGTAAGGTCGGTCACGGGAGACACTGATCAATTCAGTGTCTCTGTAGGCTTGCACCAGGGATCAGCTCTGAGCCCATACCTCTTCCTGTTGATAATGGATGCTCTGACATCGGACATAGAGGAGGAGGCACCTTGGTGCATGCTATTTGCAGATGACATTGTGTTTGTCGGTGAGGATGGGGTTGAGGTCCAGAGCAGACTGGCAAAATGGCAACAAAGGCTGGAGAATGTTGGCTTGAAAATCAGCAGAACCAAAACTGAGTACATGTTCTGCGATTTCGGCGGTCTCTCCAGTCCTGAAATCATTTCGCTGGATGGGATAGCGATAACAGTCTGCTCCAATTTCAAGTACCTCGGCTCCCTCTTACAATGTGATGGTGAGATTGATCGAACTGTACAGCATCGAATCAATACGGGATGGATGAAGTGGCGGCAGGTAACGGGAACAACTTGTGACCCCAGTTTCCCCTTAAAACTGAAGGGACAAATTTATAAAACTATTATCAGACCTGCCGTACTGTATGGTTCTGAAAGTTGGCCCATTAAGAGAACGGATGAGAGACGCCTGAACGTAGCCGAAATGCGAATGCTGAGATGGATGTGTGGTGTGACTCAGATGGATAAGGTTAGGAATGAGTATATACGAGGGAGTCTGAAAGTAGCGCCACTGGATGAAAAGTTAAGAAGTAATAGGTTATCTTGGTATGGACATGTCATGCGGAGGGATGAGGAAAATGTGGCGAAGAAAGTTTTAGGTATGAGAGTTGAAGGGTATAAGAGAAGAGGCAGACCGAAGAAAAGGTGGATGGACTGCGTGAGGGAGGATATGGCTAGCAAGGGAGTAAACAGTGAGATGACGCATGACAGAGTAGAATGGAAAAATCATACATACTGCGCCGACCCCAAATAAAATTGGGAAAAGGGTAGGCAGATGATGATGATTATTTCTAATTATATTATTCTATTCTATTTTAATTAATAATATTATTCTACAGAAAGTGCTTTTTGTAGTGTCTCGAGACTTTTATAACATAAATATGTTGCCATATTTGATATAAGGCAATAATTTTTTATTCCTCAGCCTTGTGAAATGTTCTGCAACAGCGATATAATATTCAATACACCATAATCGAGTTTAGTCCTCGAAGTTCTTAGGTCTTGTCAAATTGATCTACGCGTGAAAACAATACCTTGTTACAACTGTGAAGACGTCGTGAAATCGTTTCGTTGAATGAATTATTCCACAGTACGAGTATGCCTACGTCATCAGTGTCACCTTATAAGTAAATTCAAAATTAATTTCACTTAATTTATAAAATGAACATGTAAATATTTAACTTTTTTCTGTGTGATTTAATCAATCTTCAAACGTTTAATATTTATTATTAACCTTACACATCTTCTATGCACTCATTAAATAGATTATCTTTTCACAATCGTAGACGGCATTGCGTTACTTTTTTAAACAAACCTTTCATAAGTAGATCTACTAGAACTAGTCGATTAAACGCTTCGAACTTTTAAGTAATAGCTAGTTCAAGCTGGTCAGGGTAGTTCACTGAGCTACTTGAACTATTTCTTACATTGGACAAACCATCCCAATAAGCAATATTTACCCTTTTATCTACTTTTCCTTTTAATATAATCCCATCTAATCTCTAAAGTTGACATTACTATTACTGTTTTTTTTTTTAAGAACACAACGCCCTCATTAGGAATAAGTATATCCTGTATCGCGGGAGACTTTACAAACGCACATGAAACGGACACAAAGAACACCCAGACTCAGAACAACAATTTCAATGATCACACAAAGTGTAGTCCCATGTGGGGATCAGACCCACAGCACTTAGCGTAGTAGAAAGCCGCATGGCGACCGCTTAAACCACTACGCCATCCGTGCAGTCCGTATATCTGTATTATAAATATAATATGGTACCACATACACACAACGCCATCTAGTCCCAAACTGATATAAATACATATATACTTTTTTTTGTAAATACATACATATTTTACATAGAAACACCCACTACGCCATCCGGTCGTCATCAAGCTGAAGACTTTGGATATTTATTTTTTTGAACACATTAATCTCAGGAACCACTCTTGGGAATTTAAAAATCATTTAAGTATTACATAGCCCGTTTACCAAGGAAGCCTTTAAGCTATAGAACAACACGCAATGATCAACAGTAGTCGAGCATCAATGGAAAATTAGAGAATCAGTTAGTTACTAAATACAAGCTTAGATGAGCTGTGTGTAAGTAAACCGACGACGCTGATACGAACCCTCTGAAGCCTTAAGCAGTGCTACTTATAGTAGTAATAATAGATTCAAAAACAAATCGTTAATACCCTAATACTCATCTAGCCTCTTATTTACTGTAACTGTCAGAATAACAAACTTTATTTACTTGTATTTAATTAAAATTCAAAGTAGTCCTAATTTAAAATATTCCATTTAAATTGTGAATGAGTCAAACACCATTTATACTTGCCAACTTGTAACAAGGAGACAACAATGACTATGAATTAACAATCAAGCCGGGTCGGAAATTGGGACCATTTTGGACAAATTGCGTATGCGTAAGCTGGGAGCGATTCTCTTTGAGAAGCAGAGTACTTTGCTGTAGGTATTCCGGCTTTAGTTCGCCACTGTTCTAAATAGTTTACGTCATTAATGCAATTGAATTTATAGCAAATGTACATTTCTCTAAACCGGGAAAGTAAATAATCGGTTTCTATTCATAGCCAGACCTACCTTAGTCCAAAACAATGTAAACTGCAGCTCCATTGTTTTACTTTTTAATACTTTTATATTACTTATATTACATTTAAAAACTAGTTTTTAAAGTCAAACAAACACTTAAAAAGCCTAAAGAAAGAGCTTGAGGTAACAATAGTAATAACTATCATTTACCTTTAAAACTCCTATCTTAGTTCAGTATCTACAGTCGATAACCATGTACTAAAGAAATGAATCTTTTTACATTTCCAATTAATTTTTCGTCTGGCAATGTACTAAACTGTCGTCTGGCAATTTGAAGTAAGATATTCTATATCTTACCAGACGACAGTTTAAAATAAAACAGTTGAAAGGTAGACTGTCAATAAATATGTACTTTTGAATAAAGGGTCACCTAATTAATATTCGGGAGTAAAATTTATCAAACCCTCCCTTGCCCAAAGGGTACAATTTTTTATGAAGAATTCTCGAACTTTTTTCATTAAATTCCTTGAAGTATTTGCAAGTTCCATTTGCCTTTAACACTGAGAAAAATTGCCACGGTTTTTCACTCTCTTAATATTGACCGAAATTCTCGCGATAATCTGTGGAAAGTAGGTGGTACTTTTATAACAAGGTTTCAGGTTGTTTGTTGACGTCTTGCATAGTAGGCTCAAAATATTGTTTCTGAGGTTTAATATTGTATTAAAATAAATATTTTTTGTATATCCTAACGTGTGTGAATATGAAAGATTGAGTCTATATACATATGTTTATTTAAAACACAAGTAAAAGGCCTCTCGGTGAGCTTTTACTCATGAAAATGGTTTAACTTGTTTGAAGTTGTTCTAAATGAAAATTAGCAAAAACAAATTTGTGCTCTGCTAAAGCCGGTCATTGTTTCGGACTAATTAAGATTTCAGACGCTTTTTTAACGTTAACACAATATGAAAACTCCCAAGAAAGCTCGAATTCACCAAATATTTGTTTATTCTTTTTTGTACATCTGGTAAAAAATGCAGACCCTGTACTAACAATCTTTATAATGCTATTATGCAAATAGTGTTGTGTAAATATATATAGTACAGAGACGTAGGCATTCATCATCATCAACAGCCTATCGCAGTCCACTGCTGGACAAAGGCCTCTCCCATTGCACGCCACTTAGATCGATTTTGGGCTTTTCGCATCCAGCTCCTGCCAGCCATCTTGCGCAAATCGTCACTCCACCTGGACTGTGAGCGTCCTATACTACATAGCCTACCAGACCAGCAAGCTCAAGTGGCAATGGGCTGGCCATATAGCCGCAGAACCGACAACCGTTGGGGAAAATGAGTTCTTGAGTGGAGACCGCGTCTTGGCAAACGTAGTGTAGGACGTAGAAAGACGTTAAAATTATAAAATTAATGAGCGGTACTAAATTATTATTACATAAAGAGATCACTCCTCTCAGAAATCGGCATGAAAATATAATATATTTAAAAATATACCTCACACATCTCACACACGGCTGTCTGATCCCAAACTAAGCAGAGCATGTACTATAACTAGACTGCTGATAAACATACTTATATATTTTTAAATACATATTATAGGTAAATTACACACCCAGGCACAGAACAAATGACCGTGTTCATCGAACTCACGACTTCCGGCTTAGCAATCAGGGTCACTAATCACTAGACCAACAAGTCTATCGAAAAATGGATAGAAAGTATGTAATTCCATTACTAGTTACACATGACCAAGAATATGAATCATTCACGTAGAAATAATAAATTATTACACACAGGTAGTACTTGTTATACGAGTTGAACTATAATGCGACAAGGATCTTGCAAGGTCAGAAAGAATCTAACTCCAAGAGAGGACTTGCTTAGGAGCTCTCAGGTGCTGGCAAAGCACACCAATCTTCCTGTATTTGCTTCCTGAGTTCCCATGCAGTAGCAAAACAGACTTCATGAGAAGTACTGAAACTCCGAATTGAGACGAAGTTCCAAAGTAAACAAATACGAAAAGTACAAGTGTTCAGTATATATTAGTATGTAAACTTGTCATGGTATGGTAAGCCTGTACTTTCCATACTTTGACAAAAAGTCTGTACATTTCGTACCATGACCGAAAGTCACACTGAACACTGGTACTTTTTGTATCCGTCATCATAGCATATATATTGAACAAATATTTTAGCTATCGGAACTTTTTGTAAACTATAATTTTGTCTCTGTGCACGCCTATTTAAAAATGTATGCAATGAATTCTCTTCACATTAATAAAAAAGCAACTCTTGTCTTCGCCATACAGCAGATTTACAAACATTAAATATCCACTTAACTGTTTTAGAATGTAGGTATGTATACCAAACATCACATAAATCATTCACACCCAAGATCATATCTCATATGATGACAATGATATCAAGCCTAATTAGTTGTAAACTGATTAGGATTTGGCGACTAATTGCGTAATTAATATTTAAATCATGATTAAAACAGAAAATCTTACAAAATATATTAATAAGTTTAGAGAGTTCCATAGTGTTTTGCGTGATACAATTGTCTCAACAAGGTTTTGTCCAATTTTTTCTAATGAAAATATAAGAAATATAAAAGCGTTTCGTTAAATTTATATTTGATGATAATTAAATTTATATTTGATATATGATAGATATTTGCTGATAAAAGATAAAAGTGGTTGCAAGTTACTAAGAAAAGAACCCGATATATATTATTCAGAAAACTATTCACTGTCAGCCTTAAGTAATCAGTATACTAATATTTCACGCGATTCTTACTTTTAAGCTTGATTATTTCATAATTTGTATAACTTATGCATATCGCTGCTTATTGCATAGTTTATAAATCAAACTTGATGATCTTTACATTAAAAATAAGGAATGAGATTAAGAAAGGGTTAATGTTCTATTAATTTTACAAAAAGGTTTTAAAGTGGATGACCGACGACTGGATGGTGTAGTGGTTTGTGTAACGGACTGCTATTCTAAAGGTCGCGGGTTCGATTCCCGCTCAGGTCAAACATTTGTGTGCATGAACATTTGATGGTTGATTTGGTCTGGGTGTTTCTATGTATAATATGTATGTATTTACAAAAAAAAAGTATATATGTATTTATTTCAGTTGTCTAGTACCCATAGTACAAGCTCTGCTTAGTTTGGGACTAGATGGCGTTGTGTGTATGTGGTAGAATATATTATTATTATATTATTATTATTAAAGTAAATTCTTTCCCGATTTTATCTTTTATGAATTAAAATGATTGCTTCGTATTTTTCTGGAATTTCTTACGAGTACACATGCCTCCGCTTCAATTGGATCTAACCCTAACTTTTTATAGCCAATAAAAAAATCAACTCCAAACCAAGACATGCTTAAAAATCCTTTCTCAAAAATTACATTTCGCAACATCTGAGTATCAGCGGAGTGTAATTTTCTCATGTAGATACTACAATATGAATCTCCACTCAATCCAAATTGGTTGGTGAAAATAACGTGGCGTGTACCCATCCCATTAAGATAAGCCAACCAAAACGAGATGCGTGGCTTACGATTAATGACAGGAACCGGAATGTTTTTGGTCCATTCAAACAGACAGCATGTTTGGATGAACAAAACATAATGGACAAAGTAAAGGTGCGCACGGATGATAATAAAATGAATGTGGAGGAAGTCACACAAATCACAAAAAGATGCTGATTGCACGTTTTATATTTACGGTTTATTTAAACTTTAACTTTAAACTTTTAAAAAAGAATTTTTACACTTAATTTGCTGCTATCCGTGTGGTGATGGATTAAGAATAGAGTGTCACCATCCCTATTCATACCGTGGGTGTCGTAAGAGACGACTATAAACTACGCAGAACAACACCTCTGCAAAGAGAAGAAAAACTTGAAACAAACCCTACACCAACCCGTCTGGCAAGCGTGGTATAGTAGGCCAAAACCACCTTTCTAAGGAGAGGCCTACGTCCAGCAGTAGACTAGAACAGGCTGTGGCAGATGATGATGATGATGAATATGCTTATGTTGTCTTAAACAAGTATACTTACTATTTAAATACAGATAGTGGCCTCGGAGTTTCCACCAGCGGCCAATTAGAGTTACACTCGTCAACTCATTCGTATAATAAATATCCTTTTTCTATAATTGCCTTCCCTTCTTACCTTAATGATAGTTTGACGGCATATTGCCGTCCACTTACTTCCTATTTACGTACCTAACGTGATACCTGAACGTGATAACGTGAAATTTAAATCGGCGTATTAAACTTTACTGTTAGCGTTTATTATACATTTGTCTACCCGATTGCATCGATTAACATTATCGGGGCACAACAACCTCAACAATACTCGTACTGTAATTTGGACTGGATTCTCAAATCACTGTCACTGTGCAGGTACACTCAGAAGGTTATACCTGAACTACCGGGCTCCCGTCTATTCTAGTTCTAGACTATTCTAATAATGTTTGGGAGATCTAATAAGCATTAAAATTATGTACAGGGTCAAACCAATATTTCATTCAAAACTTGAACTTTTTTTTTAACGGCAAAATATGAAGATTCATAATTTTGACTAAAATTAATATTGATTAATGTGACTGTCAGAGACGAATTATTATAGATGGTGGGCCATAATGCGTTCGTTCGTATTTATTGGTCGTATTCGTAAGAAATATGGTAGTTACGTATATTAATTGGAGTTGGAAAGTGCAAAAGTCGTGGTGCGAATATTTTGAAAATATGAGTAAGTAATATAACCAAAATAAGTATAACTTAAGGCAAATATATCTTCCTTTTAACCTTAAAAAATTTCATGCACTAATGTCTGTTTACAAATGTACATAAAAACAAAAATGGGGTATAAGTGATATTCCGTTGAACTTTTACATCTTTTAAACTTACTTAGCTCTCCATGAGATTCAAACCTCTTTATTTATTTTATTAAGGACAACCAACAAGGTTTACACTAAAGTACATGTTAAGGTTACCATTTTTTTACATTTTATAGTGTAGCCTTAGTTAAAGGCTGCCACGACATGCATTAAATATAAAAGTAGGAAATGCAGTTACAAAACTGATTAAACTTATCCAGTTACATTATTACATAAATGCGGTACATGTTATTTAAAGAATCATAAATAAATAACATTCAACATACAAATACTTATTGATTCGCGTTGTGGTTTTACTCGGAAGAGTAATAGCATAAATATTTTAACATATCCATAACTAATAACAAGAGAAAACAAAAATTAGAAAAAAAATCTAAATCTATATGAAAGTGAAAAAGACAACAGAAACTACAATATTCCTTTTTCACTCTTTCGATAGTGCCCTATGCAAGACAGACCTGACTTTATGTAAAGAGTAAGATTTTCAAGTATTTAGCCTTTATTATAAAGCCATTTGTGAATTGTTGTTATCGAATGGTGAATTATGGATATAACTAGAAGTCGGAATTTTGATGGGACTATCTGGGTCACTGAAACTTCCGAAAAATTCGAATTTGGTTAAAAAAGCTATAACAAGCCAGGTTTCCTTAATTTTACCTTTACAATCATTCCTAATAGCTGGAAATGTTAAAAACTGAAAAAAGAAGGCAAATTTTTATCTCTAAAGCGTGGGTACAATGAAGAATATTATATATCCCACCAAAAACATTGTCATGTAAAAACTCATGTAGAGCCCAACTCCTAGCTCTTCACGCTTTAACTCTACAAGCTCTAACTTTACAAACTCTACATCGTAGTTTAAATATGTTGCCATTTCGTTACTACAAGAACTTTTCAATAACTAACTTTCTAGGACCTCAGGAAGCGCCCTAAGAATTCAGTGAGTCAGTCAGTCAAATCGGGGTTTACTAATATTAATAAAATCTAAAGTATAAGAACTATGCAATTAAAATTTTAAACGTTCAATAAATCCATATATCTATTGACATCATATCCCGAAAATTTTGTTTATCTGGTATAATTCAAACCCAAGTTGTAGGTAAAAAAAGTCTTGGCGGGAACACTACCCTGCTCTCAGATTTAGGCAGGTTTTCATAAATGTTTAGATATTTATTTAAATCTTAATGCACATGTTGTACAAAGGTGGGCTTAACGCTATGGGGTATGCTATACCAGTCAACCTTCAGGTGGTGTAGAAATATAATGCAGCAGGTGCTGTAAGATAAAGTGTTGAATTTGTGTTAGCTCATAGTAGTTTGGTAAATGAGAGATATACCTACAATATATATCTTATATAAAATTCTCGTGTCACAATGTTAGTTACCATACTCCTACGAAACTGGGTCTAACTAGGTCTGAGAATCGGCCAACATCTATTTTTCATACCCCTAAATGACAATATGTCCTAGAAATAATGTACATGGCAAAACAACGTTTGCCGGGTCAGCTAGTATACATATAAATATGTAAATATAATTTTATCGTTGCTTCTCATTGAGTGAGTGAGATTACCGGAGCCCAAGCCTCCCCCCCCCCCCCCTCCTCCCTGATTGCGATTGTGACACTTGAGTTGCATGTGTTCATGGACGGTGGTAATCATTTCTTTCCTCGTATTGCCTTCACTAGGCTTCATAACTCCCTGGTATTAACGGTTTAAAAAAAAATACATTAGGTCAAAAGATAATTTGCTATAATTTTAACCCTTAAAATACCGTTAAATAATATGTAAACCAGCAAAAATGACCATGCTATGCAAAACAAACAGAATTTATCACTTTTAAATCCCACCATTACAATTATTTTTATATTCTGTTCTACAAACCCGTTAAGACGTTTTAAATTGAGCTTAAACAATTTGATTATGACAGTAATATCACTATCATAATTTTAGTTCTTAAACCTAAACAAACTAATAGACGTTATAATCTGGCACCTTTTGAACGCAAGTAAAATTAAATTTGTGTGTACGGCCATTATCACAGAGGTTTCACAATTGTTATCGAGTGAAGTTTTTGCATCAATAAATAACTTTTATGAGCAAATCTCAAAGCAAACTCAGAATACTTATTTATTTTAACTTTAACAATTGTATTCGTAATTTACGTCATATTGAGTTTTACTCAAATAAAAAAACACTAAAAGCCTTTGATGTAGACATTAAATTAAGTAGGTAGGTTAACATACTAAACAGATTATGTTGATTTGAAATAATATGGATTATTTTCATTTTTTTTTTAAACTTTTACATATTAGATGTGTAAATCGGGTCTAACTCGCATCATAGTTTTAAGAAAAGGTAAGACTTATGGATTATCGGAAGTTTCTAACAAATTATACTAATCGTGTTCATGAGTGGACTCCTAATTAGTCGCAAGTAACCTATCACACTTTATCTTATAAAACTTTATCTTTGATCATATCTTTAGAGTGCAGTGCAGTGGTTATCAACCACAAAATCACCTAGCTTAGTGGCTTCGATGCACATGATTGTTACTTGTATTATCTCTGTTACCTGTTATCAGCTTATGTTAATGAAATATTTGTATGTAAACCACAAATAGCTTGAAACCCAATTTCAAGACAACAAATCATCTGTTTTGGCTGTTAAGAAAGTAGTACGTTGAACGAAGCAATATCATTTCTTTTCTTGATTAAATAATTCTTTTCTTGTGCTAATTCGAAACAAAGTGATAGAAATATATTGTTTTGAATAACATTTATTGGTATTATTAAGTGAATGATCTTATTAATAACACAATAGCGCTCAATAAGAAGTAATGTATCACAATTTACTAATTATTTTTAGAACTACCCGGAGAGTTAAAGTGGCCGTATGCTGCTACGCTCTGTTTCTACTTTCAAAGATCAACTATTGAGAAACGAACGCTTATAGGTAGACAGAGATAGGTACAGCATTCTGTCGTTTTTCTTTACGATATAGGACCCAGGCGGATCGCCAGATATGTATAGTAAGTCAAAAGACAATCCTTGGCTGCACTTACAAAATCATGGAAGAAAAAAAAACGAAAGTCTCATCTTCTCGTTCGATTCATGTTTTGAAGTTCCTTATACTAACAAGCTCTAGACATGCATAGGGATAACGTTGTACCAATGGCGCCAGACAAACAAAGTTCTAGTCTTATTGTCTGAACGTGATCACTTTGAGTTGGTAGCCGGAAAAATGAATTCACCAATGAAGTGTACTTTCGGCATGGATCAATAACATTATAAGAAAATAAGAGCTTCTACAAGGTAGCCGAAGAATATAGTGTGTTAATAGAAAATCAACACACTATATTTTTCGGCTACCTTGTACTTTCATTGAACAAATTGAGAGAGTGGACTTTAAAATAAAAATAAATATTTGCTTTACAAGAAACCCATTATTTCCGTATCTCGCGCTTTAAACGCTCATTCCGAAGCCCTACAGAGAATCCGTATACAAACAAAATTTTAATCATTATTAAAACGGACGGCTGAATGTTTCCCCCGAGTCGCGATAAAACGTTTTGATGGCACCAAGAATGCCTGCGACGATTACCTATTCCCCAGACAATTCTGTTACTTCAATAGGAAATATAAGCTCCATGATTTCTTCTCCTTATTTTTCTATTTGCTTATCTTTATCATTGACATTTGGAGATTTTACTTCTAAACGGAAGGTTTAAATGGCATAGCTGATTTCCCAAGATGGATTTTATTGTTATTATCGATTGTAAAATTACATTATTGTATATGAAGGTCGGGGACATTGATGGCCATATCTTGTTGAATGGAAATGCTAATAAATCAAAATATACGATAATTCTTTTTAGAACTATATAATACATCCAATGTTGGATTGCAAGAAGTGTGCTGGTATCGCATTATTCTTTACTATAATTTAAATATGTAGACTGAATGTCATAGAAGACAGTCTTTTAACTAATTAACAAGATTTGCTTTTAAAATCTAACAGACGTGTTATATTTGCTGTCAAAATTTACGCACTAGACAATGTATACAATGGAAACGATTGCATTACAAAAACTGGCAACGCTTTCTTTCCAATTAAAATGCAAATTCAGACAAATAATTCAGAAAAGGGAACTTTTTATGCCCTCATTAAGAGAAGCTCCCTTTTTACAAGCGACCATGGTGCAAATGCTGAATGTGCGTAATTGGCTTTATATAATGGGTTGTTGAATTAATAACTAGGATAAAGATAATTTATAACAAAGAAAAGGTTCATATTAATACAGAAGATTTATGTAGCTCGACTTTCGTTAGACAAGACTTTATGGTGCGTGTTTTCCAACCATCTAAAAAAATATTTTTTTCTTTGAAAGGGTTTTATTTATATATTTAGCTTGTATTTGCTACTTTTAATTTAAATTTGTCTTTAATTTTGAACGACAATACACAGAGACCATCTGATTTCTTCACCGTATATATTTCACAAACCTTTGCACTCCATTCGTTCGATTAATGTATCAATAGGGAAGCTAATCATAGGGAATTACGTAACAAAATATCTTTCTGTGTCCTTCAGCAGCTGCTGCTTAATACTGTTGATAATTAAGAAGTGACGATGTACATGTTATGTTTGATTGATGAATTCATACATTTTGTTTAAATATTTTTAATGTATGACTTCAAACATTTTACACAACAATTTGAGTCACGATATATCTACAGTTAATATACAGCTGTTACAGTGTCAGTGTTTTTTGGTACTCAATAATAAATAGGTAATATAATCAATAATAAAGTTGACCTTGTACGTTTGTCGTTCCTTTTTTTCGTGTTTTCGTGTTCAATATTATCTTGTCTTGTCTTGTGGTAAAGATAAAATTTCTCTTGAAGTACGATTAAGAACGACCTTTACTTCTTCAAAAGCGAACAAGCTGCATTTATAAAAAAATACCAACCAAATCTGATCACGAGCATACAACAATCACAAGGATATTAAGACGTGAAGGTGTAAGAAACAAATGCACTTTCGCATTTATAATGTTAATTAGAATTCATCGAGCTTCAACAAGCTTAATCAATTGGGTCTACCTTACTTACTTTTTTGTTTAAGAGATGGTTCAATCGTATAAAGCATTGGATTAATAAACTAAATCAGTTACCTTAACTATTTGTATATAGTCTTTTTTTGTACTGGCACACACACTACTACACCAATACATATAGACATATACAGGAAAACCGACTTTAATTACACGAATTTTTTTATTAGTTACCATTTCCTACCTCAAGTTTTTCTTAAATTTCCAAATTGGATTTATTTGAACAGAAACACAAAAAACTTAGGTACATAATACTCATACTAATAATTCACAAAACAAAATGTACGTTTATAAAATACTAATTTAAATTTAAATTTAAACGCAAAATAACTGATTACCATAATAAAGCAATTATTGCCTAAGAAAAGTATCTACTTATAATAAATTAAATGATAGGTATCTAGCCATCATTTAATTTATTATTGCGCGCTGAAACTTGACAGATCCATTAGATTTAATTTCCTGAGATCTTAGACAAAAACGCAAATATAAATTCAATTTGTTACCGTCTAACTTACTGAATATTCTAATAGCAAGTCTCATTTCGTTCAAGGCAGGGACAAGATCGGAAACGTCAAAGAAAAATAAATTATGGAGGTTCATTTTCGTGTCCAATAAAACTAGATTCACTTCACCATAACGCGCTTTCTGTATTAATAATGGTTTTTTTAAAGTTCTGAGAGTATTGTTTTAAAAACAATGTTTGACAATAATAATAATCTCTATACGGGACGGGCGACAGATGTTCTAGTATGCTTTATCTATGTGTAAGGTTGGGTGTCACTAATGTTAGTGTTTCAATGTTTCTTTGTATTATTAAAATTATCACAATTTATTATTTCATAAGCATTGAAAAATAAATCAAAGAGCATCTAAACTGTTTTGATTTCATTAAAGTATTCTTATTTATGATGTTCATTCCATGATCTACCACTTGGGCATACAAACTATTAAATAATATAATGTAAATATGATTATTATTATTTAAAATTATATTATTATATATTTCAAAAAAACTGATGATTTGATAAAAAAGTTATTAAAGATTATATATAAATTCTGTTATTACTATTACTCATGACAGACACAAAAGAGTCAACGAAATTCAATTCTCGCCAACATTAAATATGGACATGAAAGATTTAAGAAAATCTAGTCGAAAAAAATTCATCAACAAAGAAATAGCAATTTTCTGTAAGAAATTGGAACTATTCATTTTTAAAGACATATCACATTATTTTATATCACTAGGAATCTTATTGTAGATCTTTGTGGACATAGCAAACACACTCTTCCCAAAAGAGGGTAGTATTTTACTGTCCACTCCTGGACATAGGCCTGTCTTCAAAACGGAGGCTTTGCCACTTTTATTGTCAAAGGAAATTGACAACATACGGATGAAATAGTATGTCTTACGAAGCATACCTGATTACTTATAGCTGAGGTGATCTTTATTCATTTTCTTAAAGCATTAAAAAGTACCAAAATAACTAGAAATTTTATGCAAGTAACAAAATCAAAGTAAATTTAATCTTTATGGGTAATGCAGGAGCTAACGTCGAAACAATGTTTTAAAATATAACCCATAAATCTAAAAAAAAATTAAAGCTAATAACGATTTCTAATTACTTAGACCTCAGATTAAAAGATTTAAACGGTCAAACTTCAGACTGTTATAGAACATCAAATAGTCCAAAATTCAA
Source organism: Arctia plantaginis (assembly GCA_902825455.1). Lineage (NCBI taxonomy): Eukaryota > Metazoa > Arthropoda > Insecta > Lepidoptera > Erebidae > Arctia > Arctia plantaginis. Next base: position 5,791,911 of record CADEBD010000857.1, on the reverse strand, counting down.
AAAGTAAAACCAACTCTACCTAAACCAGTATACAGTTTAAAATTAATCTGAATACTTTAAGTAAGTTCTGCGCAATATTGCGGCACGTAGCCACAGTGGCGTTAAATTTTGATTGCGTAAAACATAAAAAAAATAAAACAAAGTTTGTTATTTTTGAAAGGAACAACTTCTGTTTTACAGCTTTACAGCGCCATATAAAAACAGGTGCGCGGGAAACAATTGAAAAGTAAAAGTCCAAACATAAAATCCAATTAGCGACTTCATAGACTGTGATCTAAATTAATTGTTTTTTCTATTAATATAATAATTTAAAGCAGACAAAAGTCACTCATCCCATAAACACGTTTCTTTCAAATTGAAATTACTCAAAAATAACTTCTTAATACTATTTTATATCGTTTCAAAGTTTAACAAAATAGCATAATCTCACCTCAATCTCGAAGTTCTTATTTTTAATTTATATATAATAATAAGTTGGAGTAAGGATAACTTATTTACTATGAACGTGTTAAACCTCAAACAATTAAAATAAGAACATACACGTTGCCAAAAGAAAATCATACAAATATGACCTGTCGTATGCGAACATATATCATATATCCAGCCATTAATACGTCAATACACGGTCGTATACCAAAATACTTGATTGATCAATTCACGAAACGTATCTCTCAAAGACAAATTGTTACCGCTCGCTTCAGAAAAGCTGTGTTATTGTAAAACTGAACATGAATTATTATAGACCCAACTCCCACATTCACGACTTTTGAATCCATATATTTTATCTGACTCTTGAGGTTTTCCTGACAAATGAGATATCTTACGACCCTGAAGCAGCTTGGGTTTGTACCGCATCTATGACATGCCTACATTGGGATTTATATGAATGTTATTTCGTAAAACACCGACGAAATTTGTGTTATTTTTCTCTTTTATATGTTTTTTTTTTCTTGAGAACACTGAACACAGTTATATTTTTGTCAGTCAAAGGTGTTCCGACAGATAAAGTTTTATTTTTTCTATATTATATATCATATTTCTTTTAGTTAATCGCTTCGTTAAGAAACGGGTGTTTTGTCCCTCCGACGTGAGAGAGCCATGTTTCGGTGGATATGAGTCAGTTTGACCGAAGTTTTCCGACCAACTCGGAGAAAACCGGTCTTCTGCAATGACATTTTAAGGCGAAATGTTATATTCATATTGCACGCACAAAATATTTATTCCGTAACACTATACATACAGTTACAATGCATTTTAGAACAAAACATAAACTACAAGTGCGATAGGCAACAGGGACTTTTTATTTTCCTAATTAGGACCCTCACGTTTTGTGCGTATCTACCTCTTGTACATATATAATATCATTGGTCTTCAGTAATTCTTACGTTGCTTGAGATTCGTGCTCATCGAGTAAGTGAAATCACCGGAGGATTAATTTCTCCCTCTTACTTCAGACGGGCACTCAAAGGGTCTCAATGCATTTGTGTTACTTGAGTTGCAGGTTGCACGGGTGGTGGTAATCACTTTCCATCAGGTAAACTTGTTTGTCTCTTGTCAAAACGAAAACCGATAAATTAAAAAACATTCGGAAGTGTTCTCTCCAGTTAAACGTATTTCAGACAATAACCCTTCACTACACGGTCAATTACGTTCGATTGTATTTATTCCATTGTCAAAACGGATAGCACGGTTGCCAGTCAATGTATAACTTCCAATGAGTTGTATACATAAAAGGATTGAAGCAATTTACATTGTAAATTGGCGACGAGATAGCTTTTTACGTGCCCAGTTGTTTGTTTAAATTAAACCCGATAGCTTTTGTTTTGTCAAACTTTATAAATATAAGATCATTTCAAGATAATTTAAGTTTTGGGCCAATGATCACTATTTAAAATTAAAGTATTTACAGTAATAAGTAAGGTTTATGGATATTATTGTTTTAAAAGTAATTGTTATTCGTGTTTTACGCCCTTTGTATTTGCTCTGTGTTTACGCCAGACACCGTTAAGTCAGGACTCTTTACTCCAAGAAAATATCTTTATCCTGACGATTAAGAAACTAGTCAGAAATCCCCAAAATATATTACATGTGCGTTTTTTTATGTTAGAGGGGGCAGACAAGCAGACGGGTTCCCTGATGGAAAGTGACCATCGCCGCCCATGAACGTCTTCAACTCAGGGGTCACAAACGCGTTGCCGGCCTTTTAGGAAGGAGTATACTCTTTTCTTGGAGGTTTGAAGGTCGTATCGGTCCGAAAATACCGCAGACGATAACCCGTTCCACAGATTGGTTGTGCAAGGCAAAAAGTTTCTCAAAAGCGTACAGAAGTAGAGCGTCAAATATGCAGACGATAGGGATGACAATTTTGCCGTGTGGAACGATGGCGGAAAGTTGTGGCCGGTATTAGTCCGAACAATTCCTTGGTCCACTCTCCAATATATATGCGATACATAAGATATATACATCTCTACATAACGCCAAGCGAGCGAGCCGATCGGAGATGTTTGGGCTATCGCTGATTCAAGTCGCTCTTGGTTGGATGCGGTCCAGAGGGAGAAGCTGGTACTGAGGTGCCCCTGCATAGAGATGAGAACAGTATTCCACATGCGGCTGGACCTACGCCTTATAGAGCTGAAGACGGTGGGCCGGAGTGAAATACTGCCTCAGCACACCGAGCATAATTTGATAATTTGACCTGGCCTTCTAAGTGACAACGAAACTGGACTTCGCTCGATATGTAGATGCCTAGGATTCCGGTACTAGCTGAGGCAGTTCGGGAGGTGCTCTCAAACCGAGGTGAAACGACAAATGGTATCTTCTTTGAGGTGAAGGCACAGACCTGTATCTTTTTTAGGTTAAAGAACTAGCTTTAGTCGGCACCAATCTGAATCCGCTAAGGAAGTAAGCGGCTGGTGTAAAAGGCATCTCCCGTACTACCATCAACATTGCAATAGATGCTACTAGTTCTCAATATGTCATTGATATGCAGAAGGAACATTTTGGGTGATAGCACACAGCCTTGCGGGACACCAGCATTTACAGATTTCAAGTCGGAGCATGCACCGTCGATAACGACATTAATGCTGCTGTCCGCAAGAAAGCTAGTGACCCAGTTACAAAATTTCACGAGAAGTCTATAGGAAAGGAGCTTCGAGAGAACCGTCTCAAGCCAGACCAGATCAAATGCCTTCGGTACGTTCTCGATCGCCTACCTACCTACCACCAAAGTGTTAGAGAGACTAGAAGATCACCAGCACCCCGGCGAAAACCTTATTGTCAGTCATTGAGTAGCTGGTGCTCATCTAAGTACCGGAGGAGTTAGCAGTTGAATATGGATTCAGTAATCTTAAAGAACAAAGGAGATATGGCTATAGGCCTCTGGTTGGACAGGTCAGAGCGGTTACCTTATTTAGGAATCGGGTGTACAGACGCTACCTTCCAGGAGTTTGGGACGACGCCTTAGGACTAGGAGAGTCGAAAAAGGCGCGTTAAAACCGGTGCCAACTCCGGAGCACACGTCTTCAATACGATAGGCGAGATCCCATCGGGCCCACTCGACTTATGAATGTCGAGGGAAAAGAGTACTTTACGCACTGATTTCTGTGTGTACCGTGTGTTATAAAAATTCTTATATCATTCATTATTTTACGACTGTAGTACTGTAGTTGTTTTAGATCTATTTACATAACTCAACTGATATTATTTGCATCTCTTTAAAAGCACTAAATAAGCTACTTACTACTAAAGAATAGTAACTTCACTCGCATTAACTACTAACTAGTTACTTGCTTTATAATACTATAACAAATTTCTGAGAAGATAGGAAATGGAAATAACTATGTCCCTCAAATCGCGATTACAACTCGGTATTGACTAATCAGTTTCTCTATTTATTTATTTTTAATCTACCAGAAAAACGAACTCTATTCCTATTAAAATTGGTTATATTCAAAATTAGTTTTATTTTCATTTCAATAAAATATTTCGATTTAATGTTCGAAAAATTAAGGGACAAATATTGTTATTAGAATTGCCCATCTTGAAGAATTATTTATATGTGCAACAAAAATATTTGCAAAGGAATTGAAATATATCACACTTGAAAAAAATCAGCTTAAAGTAAAATAAATAAGGATTAAATATTTATTTGAATGATAACAATATACCTATGTATAAGTTTAAAAGTATGGGTATACTCGTATTAATCACTTTTACTTCTAGTGTTAGTTACAACAAAGTTTAGTGTCTGTGTAACTTTTGTCTCGTAGATAACTTATTGCTTTTAGTGAACACTGCTTACAAACTTGCTGTTTGTAAATAGTGAATTGCACTTACTATCAAATTTTCTCTTTAAGTTTCGGATAATAAGTATGTATAATATCTTTGTTATATGTAATATTTATAACTATTTTACGCGAACTTGTTGCATACTATTATGGTCAAAGCAACCTGGCAACTTGTCACGTAATTCAAAGTTATGTAATATCTATCACGTGATCGTATTAATTCTCATACGTCCAAATAAATTTATAATAGTGAATTGTTGCTCAGTGGTAACCGAGTAGGTTAACACATTGCAAAGTTAATCAATTATAGCCAGGTCACTCTATGGATGGGTGAACATTCTTAATACACTTAGACTCCTCCGTGCCTTGAAGACAACGTTAAGCCATACAAACGTTATGGCCTTACGGTATACCAGGCAATCGTCAAGGGTAGTTGGAGCCCTAACAAGGCCGACAACAGTCTTTCTACAGAACTTTGATATCGCGTAGTACTTGGGTTGCGGAGGTCTGATGGTACTCGCTCCGCGTAAAAATTGATGTTCCGCCGTATCGTAGTTTAGTTAAAGCTGACCCCAACCTAGTTTAGGAAAAAGGCTCGGATCAAGTAGAGAAGTAAATTGTAGTACAATTTACATCACTTGATGAAAAAATTATATCGAAGGTTGAAGGGCAAATTGATCTAAGCGCCATTTTCTAAAATGTTCAGGAGGAACGTTTAAAGTTTTTTTTTTTTTGGAAACGAAAACTACGGAATAGATTTTTATACATTTATTACAGTATATTTATAAGTACATAAGAAAGCTTTTTAAGCTATTTTAGTCAATCAAACCGCAAAATGCATACAACTTGATTATCTTTATTGAAAAACAAAACGGTTCAAATGCCCGGGGTAAATTGAAACAGTTGTACAGTTGAAAATAAATTGATTACAGCGACGATTTAAGTTTTTAAAAACCATTAGAGCCATGTTGTCTGATGACAGAATATGTGCATTATATATATGAAAATTTATATTAATCACTTTATACATATTTTCATAAGCGAAGCTAATTATTTTCTAAGAGTCTCTCGAATAATATTCAGGTTATTTTTACTGCTACACTATGGCGTGAATTTTTAATAAACAATCTTACTAACGAAACAATGAAGTCATTTAGAACTTTAACTTATCAATAGTTCGCGTGTTAGTTAACGATAACATAAATGAAAACAAAAACTAGAACACGACTATCTGTAAAAAAAATAGTATCTAGAAACTGAGTTTGCCATCTGCTATTTAAATTGCATTTAAGTGTCTTTCAATGACTACTGTCTCAGTAAAAGACTTAACTGCTCTCCAATGATAGAAGTCTTTGCTAGGAATGTCAATCTTCATAACGCATACTTATTACGACCAGCATTTACAACTGGTAGTACATAAATATGTTCACTTTAACTAAATATTAAGAGAAATCTTATGCTGTTTGAAGCCAAATACTTTTTAATAATTGTACAATAGGCTAGAAACATATACCTTTATCGATTGTCCCAGTAATCTAATATACTTATGATTTGTGATGATTTTGAAATAATAAATAAATTGACTTCAGACTAGGGGCTTTTGACTATTAGATTCAAGAAGAGACTTTAATGCTTGTGTAACGAACGACGTATGATTGAAAATCCCAGTAGAGAATTTGATTATCGCTTCAATTATTTGGTGTAATAATGAAATTCAATACATATAAAATCATGATCGGAAGGAGTCCTACCATTGATATTTCACTGTATGTATTTTATAGAATGAGACGACTATACGACTATTATAGACGTACCAACGTTTGCTACTAATAGTTAAATATCTTGTGTGCTCTGTAATATTTCGGTTAAAACATAAATTGTACTTAGTCTCTTCTCAAATCCTTACTGGTACTTTGAAAGAAGATTTTATGATAAACTGAAAAGTAACAAATAATATTTATTATTAAAACAAATTTTAAGCGTCAAATTATAACGGCCATCAAAAAGACTTTGATTAGATTGACGAAAGTTGGCAATTTCACCCGACAAAGTTGTTCGTCCGTTATACTAAACAAGCGGTGATTACCTAAAGTTTAATTGAAAATCCTGAAATCTGTGATGATAAGGATTTTTATTATGCTCAGGTAAAGCATAAACTTCGTAGATAGTAATTGGAAAAGGCAGTAATAATAAAATTTTATACTTTGCTCAAAATTTGAAGATGTTAAAACGTTTTACAGTGTACAGTAACATTCATAAGTCCAGTGTGAAGCTCACAAAGGAATCCATTGTCGCTTTATTTCAAACAAAGCACCGATGGATTACGACCTTCTTTTATAATAACTCTTATGCTAGAAATACTCACACATATACAATGTCTCTGCAACTGATTGTAATCAATATTTTTTTTACTTATTTCAAAGGCAAGTTATCACATAGGTGTATAATATACTCTCTATTTCTAAATATACAAAATGAAACCGTCACGGTTTTAAGTCACAGTCGTTATAATTTTGTTAGTTTAAACACTCTCTACTATGATTAAATTAATTAATACAAAGCTACTATACCAGCTCTGTATTCATTAATTTGTTAGTGCAATTCATTAGGATTATTCATGTAAGGAAGTGTCATTGCTAGTGGCATGATATTAAAAGTAGCGTTGTTTTGTTTAGTTATAGTTGTTCTGAAATGCAGTAGAATATAAATATCGAAATATTTTTATATATATATAATATAATGATATATCTTATATATATAATTATATTTGATGTAATCGGATTGAGTGGAATTATTACTATTTTATATACCTTGTTGGATAAGTATCGTCATCATTAATCTATACTTCCTTGGTATGGTAACTATTTTGAATAATGAAATAAGTAGAACAAAAAGATACCTTCTCTGTTTTATGGTAAATCGGTAGAAAAAAAATTATATACAGAAGAGCTACATTGATCTACGCGCAGTCACAGTGGGATTTAATAAGAAATCGCACGAACGTAAACAAATGATATATATTGGAACGAAGGTCCTTATCGCGCGTTACACGCTCTGAGCGGATGGGAGCGAGACCAAAAAATGTGTAACAAGACTAAAAGCGAAGGAACTTCGTACCGACCGGGGGTCCATAGACCTCTCACCCCGTTTTTTTATATTGAAATAACTTTAGATATTTCTGATTAAAATAACCTACTAAAGAATTTTTTTAAACTACTACTAACTGTTATTTTTTTTAACCGCTAAACCCAAAAACGTTAAGTTTCTAAGAGTAAATACATTAGCCAAATTTGTAAACATAATAAAAGGGTTTTTACAAAATAATACTTTTGATAGTATTGCAACACTGTATGTATATGTACTTAATTATATCAGTAGTAAATAATCCTTAGGGTAAGATTGCATGACCGAGGCTCTTCTCTGAACTACTGTAATCTGCGTATTAAATTAAACTAATATAATCTGAGTCGACTACTTTTCGCGACCTGCTAGTACCCAACATCGGTTAGTATCAATCGGTTAGTAAATAATACACTGGTATGGAAACCTCAACATAAGAGTCTCGAGTGCGTCCTTTGACCCCCCCCCCCCCCACCACCCCCCCCACCCCAACCATAATCGGGATTAGGAGGGGGAGTTGGGTCTCGGTAACCTCAATGACTCGATGCCAAGCAACGAAAGAATTAATTAACATCGGTGTTTTGTGAGACCGTTGTCATTTACCTACATTTTCTGTGAGCCTTCGTTTCTACAAATCTTCTTCGACCGCGATATTGACATTTATAAAGATAAACTACTAGGTTTTTCTTGTTGTAACTGTAACTGACAGGTGTTCAATTTCGTTACTATAATATTGATAATATTTCGGACATCTATCACACAACGCCATCTAGTTTCAAACTAAGCAAAGCTTGTATTATGAAAGCTGGATTGACTGATAGAATACTTATATAATTTCATTTGTAAATACATATTATACACAGAAAACACCCAAACTCCAAAACTTAAACTAATTTATAGATCTTACAAACATTTGATTCGGAAATCGAACCCGAGACCTCGGCACAGCAGTCGCATACGCTATCACTGCACCACCGAGGCAGGCAATACTGTGACTTCTGCCATTGTCATGTAACAAGTGAAACGTTGTCGTTAGATTTAAGTGTGCAAATGGTTTAGTAATAAGCTTGGAAGTCGTACCAACAGAAAATTTTTTTTTTTTTTTTTGGGCAGTAAATTTTATAATCCAATCGAGTTAAGCCAACCAATTGTGTTTTATTATGTTGTTTAGAGATAGATTTTTTTTAAGGAAAGTTTACTCCCGCACTAGGAATAAATCCTGTCTCGCGGGGGACTTTATAAACATACATGAAACGGAGACAAAGAACACCCAGACTCAGAACAACATTTTGTGGATCAAAACAAGCAAGAACAAAAAAAGCTAGAAATAGGTTTGTCTGCAGCAGACGTGTGCATAGTACTCTCATGACTTTTCTGTTATCTACAATAAACAGTGTTCAGTTAATAATAAACTTAAGTGCAGTGAGCATAGTGTCTAGTGTCTTTAAGCATAATATATCTAAACCGGCTAGCTAATCGTCAGATTCGCACGGCGATTAACAATGAGCGTCACAAGGTCACCTACAAAAGCGGCCGGCGCACCAAGTCTTACTAGTTCTCAACCAGACTTATCAAAGTGTGAGCTACCCGTAATCGATAACTTTGTATTTACTCGAAAACGTAAACAACCTGATGCCGACGTTGAGGTCAAGGAAGCAATAGCCGAACTACGTAAGGACATGATGAGTTTCCTGTATGAATTCAAAAGTTCACAAAAAGCTGAATTTCAGCAGGTGAGGTCGGATGTAACGGATGTCAAAAACCAATTGGAATCGATAAAGGTTGCAAATAATGATATTATTAGAGATCATAATCAGTTTCGAAAAGACCTGTCATCTCTGACCGATTCCCTGGACTTCCACAGTAAAGAACAAGATGATTTGAAGTTCCGTATGAATATCCGTTCCGAAAACCGACAAAATAACTAGTTTGGAGTCTGAGCTCACTATCGTTGAGCGACAATTAACTACCCTCCAAATGGAACAGAATATTCGGGAACAGCGCGAGCGCGTAAATAATTTGGAAATTACAGGAATCCCAGAAAAAAATAACGAAAACTTGACTCAATATTTACAAACTATTGCTACATCACTCAAGACACAGATACCAGACGATGAAATTGTTCATATTCACCGAGTTCCAACGCGTGTTACAGGCAGAGTCAAAAGTATTATTGTGAAATTCAAATCTCTTATCACAAAAGATAGCCTAATCTCGGCGATGCGCAAAAAGAAATCATTAACAACTAGTGAAATTTGTTTCGACGGCGAAGAATCGGCTATTTATATAAATGAACATTTAACATCATTTTATAAGGACCTGCTTAGAAAAACAAAAGAAGCCAAGCGTGCCGCTAATTACGAATATGTATGGATACGAAATTGCAAAATACATGTACGAAAAAATAACACGTCACCGTCATTCACTATCAACAACCATGACGACCTAGCGAAAATTAAGTGACTACTATTATCAATTTGTGTCCTGGTTTCTCACTATTATAAGTTGAACTGCATATCAACATCATGTGATTTCTGCTCAATTTTTCATTATACAGTCAACACATTCACATACCACACATTACACCTCCACAATAAAGATATTTACATTACTTACTATTACATTATGCTACATAAAGTTATATATCAATCCGTAATCATGCATTTCTTCGAATACAGTATAACCGCATATCGTCACCAAGTGTTTTCTAATGATTCATACACCATACCCACTCGATATCTATATGTGCGCTTGACTACTTTTTACCTAATATTAATTCTCATGACCGCAAACACATTCGCAGCCCGCTCGGCCGTAAACACTTACCTGCAATATTATGTTGTTGTAACTACCTCAGTCCGTAGCCCACATTATCACTTAATAATACTTAAGACTTTAAATTTAACCACTGCAATAATGTTTTTTTTTTTTCTATTAACTTTTATTGTACCTATTTACGCTCTCATATACTTAGTTGTATAGACATGGCATTCATATTTAATGTTATTATGAATAGTGATAAAAGTCCGTATTTGGTATTGTGTTTATGTACCTATGTAATATATGTATGTGTGTATAATATGTATGTATTTAAGTGTATCTATGTATATATATTTAATATTTTAACCGAATGTAATAGGATATTTAATAACTAACTAAAAAAAAAATGGCAACAAATAATAAAATATATTATCAGAACGTACGCGGCTTACGGACCAAGTGCCTAGACCTTTATAATAACATTTTGAGTAATGACTATGATATAATAATGTTAACGGAAACTTGGCTACAAGATGATATTTTGGACAGCGAGTTTTGTGATGGTAGGTATGAGGTCTACCGATCGGATCGGGATTTGACTGCAACTAATAAAAAATCCGGCGGCGGCCTGCTAATTCTTATCAAGCGTGAAGTAGATGCTTATTTATGTAATGAATGGCCGGCATCTAACGTCGAATCTATTTGTATAACTATACCAGCGCGCTCGCTGGGTTCGTTGGTTGACTTGCACATAATTTTAACTTATATTCCGCCAGACTTGGACTTACCTAATCGCGTGTTATGTTTTCAAAGTAATGTATCACAATTAATGGCTAAGTATCCATGTGACAATTATTTGGTAATTGGTGATTATAACCTACCTTTTGTTAGGTGGTGTAATAACAATTATTATTATGATCGGAGTAGTTCTTCTCAAACACTTGATGCAGCCACCTCATTAATGAATGAGTTTAACTTTTATGGATTAGTACAATACAATTGTTTAACTAATAAATGGGGGAACACGTTAGATTTAAGTTTTTGCAACTTGCCTTTATCAATTAGCGAATGCTTGCAGCCTATTGTCAGGGTTGATGACGCCCACCCACCTTTTTACGTTAAATTGTTGGATCTTCAACTTGTACCTCTCAAAGAACGGCATGACCCGCGTTTTAATTTTTATAAATGTGACTACATAAAAATAAATGAATATCTTACAAATATCGACTGGCTAAAAAAACTTGATGTCGGTACAATTGATGAAGCTGTCGATATTTTTTATTCAACATTAAGTGATTGCTTTACGTTGTATGTCCCAATTTATAACCCAAAATCCAAATGCTATTATCCTATATGGTACAGCACAGCATTAATAAGAATAATTAAGGAAAAACACAAAATGCATCAAAAATGGATAAAAAGGGGCAACCCGCGCGATTATGATGAATTCCGTCTCTTGCGTTCTAGGGTACAACTTGTGCAAAAAACTTGCTTTAACCAATTTATAATAAATAGCCAAAACATAATCCGGCGTAACCCAAAATACTTTTGGACCTATGTAAAATCTAAAAAGGGTTGCTCTAGCTATCCTAAGAAGTTCAAACTAAACAATATAGAATACACTGAGGGGCACTTAATTAGTTCTGCGTTCAATAAATTTTTTGAGAGTGTCTTTATAAGTCCAATGAACGTTACTAATAATACCCCAGATTTATCTACTATTAAATACCAAAACCAAGATATATTATCACATATAGAAGTAAATGAAGATTTAGTATATAAATTGTTATCCTCATTAGATAAAAACAAAGGCGCAGGCTCCGATGGTGTTCCACCGATTTTCTTATCTTCATGTGCAAAATCCTTAGCTTTGCCACTATCTTACCTTTTTCGTAGATCCCTGAAAGAGTGTATTTTTCCATCAAAATGGAAAAACGCTCAAATTATCCCCATACATAAAAATGGGTCACGCTCATCTATTGAAAATTACCGACCAATCTCTATATTAAATACGATTAGTAAGATTTTGTGAAAAACTTATTTATAAACAAATTTATCCAATACTATCACAAGGCATACCCCACTACCAGCACGGATTTCTTAAAGGACGCTCCACTGTTATCAACTTAGCATTGTTTTCCGACTACGTATTAACTCACATGGATGGGGGTGGTCAGGTGGACGTCATGTACACTGATTTTGAAAAGGCTTTTGATCGCGTAGATCATGACATATTGCTTCGAAAATTACAGGAACTAGGTATACATGGGGACTTATTACGGTGGGTCCGATCATATCTACTGAATCGCTCGCAGGCTGTCGTGATGAGTGGTTATAGGTCAGATTATATCTCAATCCCTTCTGGTGTGCCTCAGGGCTCGCATCTTGGCCCCCTCTTTTATAATGCATATATTTATGACATCTCTGACTGTTTTAAATTCGCCAAACACATAATGTACGCGGACGATAAAAAAATCTATGCACCCATACACAAGGTTGATGACTGCGTAAGACTCCAGCAGGATTTAAATGCACTTCAAGAATATTATTCACGTAACAGAATCTCTATTAGTATTAGAAAATGTCAAACTGTCAGTTTTACTCGCAAAAGGCAACCAATTAACTTTCCATACAATTTTTACAACATTGTAATAGAGAGGGTCAACCTGGTGCGCGATCTTGGGGTATTCTTCGATTCCCAGATGCTTTTATCTTACCATGTGGAAAAGGTAGTAGTAGTAGACAAAGGGCTTACCGTAACTTAGGGTTTGTATTAAGAACATGCAAACCATTTCAGTGCTCACTAAGTCTTAAAGTTGTTTACTTTGCATATGTACGTAGCATAATAGAATATGCGTGTCCCATATGGAATCCTTGTTATGGTATTTATACTAATCGTATAGAATCAATACAAAAAAAAATCATTATGCATCTTAACTTCAAAACTCAGCAACGCTACTCCTCTTACGTGGACAGTTGTCGCGGACATAAGATTTTGACGTTGGAAGAGCGCCGGCGAATGCTAGATGTATGTTTTCTGTACGATATTGTACGAAATCGACTTGATTGTCCTGCATTGCTAGCAAATATCTACTTTAGTGTACCTCGAACACGAACAAGACATACCAGGCTCTTGGTTGCGCCCTTACGTTCTACAAATTATGCCAAGAACTCTGTTCTCTCCAGAATTATAATAACCTATATAATACCGAATTTAAAGACATAGATTTATTCTCGAACAGTAAAAGTAGGTTTAAGACGCTTATAACGAACACGCTAGCGGGCACTCAAGCTAAAGTGTGATTGGGTTAAATGTGGATCTCGTTGGGTGGGATGTTGTTTCGCTTTTTTGGTTATTCTGAGGGCTATGTAATGCTATGTAGTATATTGTAGCGCACATACACACACACACATATGTACACGCACAACACACACACACACACATACACGCACAACACACACACATACACGCACCACACACACACATACACGCACCACACACACACACTCTGTTCAGCATACTGCTTGCCTAGAATATTATCTCACTGTTCTTTTAGTTGTAATTTAATTTATTAGTTTTAATATTTTATGTTTTGGCTTCAACTTTTATTTTTTTACATTTTTGCTGTGACAAAGTCTGGGCAATTTTTATTAAAATCAAAATTGCATACGTGGTTAACATTAATTGGTTTCACCTGATTGTAGAAATTTAAATTGTAATATTTATTTTTAAGGACTGTTGTTAACCCTAATAAATAAATAAATAAATCACACAAAGTTTTGTGCGATGTGGGGATCGAACCCACAACACTCAGCGCAGTAGCAAGCGGCGAGGTGACCGCTCAAACTATTACGCCATCCGTTAAGCCACACCCACAAGACTATCCGGCCTGGCGGGTCACAGCCATACAATTGAAGTTAAGAAGCTCTATATACATAATATATTGTAGCTTGATATAGGAGATATACGGTTGATGACGTTGATTTACATTCGAGTCACATCAATTTCTCAACTCACAAAATTCCGAATAATCCAAAATCAAAGCATTTACAAGACAAATAGCCAGTTACATTTTTTTTCTTGTATGTTATTGTGGTATCCAGTCGATAAGCTACCAGTGTGACCGAAAGTTAATACTCTTTCCTTATCTTAATAGAATGCCAATTCAAGTTAATAATGCCGTACTGGCAATTTTATAATAAAATTTCATCAATAATTTTTGTGCTTTTTAATTATTTTAATGAATTTTGAAGCTATACTTACATTAAGAAGAAAGAGACGCCAAATGAAAACAAAATTGAACAATCTCTAGTTGTTGATGGTTATGGCTTTTATAATGGAAAAGCGACATTGTCGTCACTTAATGGAACAAATGAAAGCGCGACACAGGAAACAAGAAGCTAAGTTTCAGTGGCACAAGTTTCATTGAGCCGCTTAGTTATGCAGAGCGCGCTCGCCTCAAACGAGTAACTTGTGTGGAGCCATCAAGTCAGCCAACTTATGCACGTGTTTCGCGCGCCTTGCAACAACGACGTCGACGCCTATTTTAATTCGTTTACACTCAACTGCGGTTACGGTACAGTAAATTTAAATTATCTTAGCGGCGAACAGCTGAATCGTTCGCTTGACTTGAATAATGCATTTCGCATAGAAACTTGGTATAAATGTGTACTTGTTTGCACTTTAATTACAGCGCTTTAGAACTTAAATCGCAAACTCATGAAATTGTTGCTCTCTTTTCGCGACGATGGCAATAGCTATCTGTCTTGTCCGACAATTGTGACGTAATCATGCAACTATGACTAAAAGAAAAAAATAGCTTAAAAAAGAAAGACAGATAATTATAAAAGAAAATATGTGACAATGAAAAATTTGCAGACCTGTACGGATTTTTAATAAAAAAGTTTAGACTAGTTTAACTGAGTACACACATGTTTACATATTATTGGCGAAAGAATGCAATTGCGATTCTCGCTCCCCGGCCATTGGCAAGGAGAGGATCACCGAGGTGGTTTTTAGTCAGTAAGAGTCCGACAGATCCCTTCGCCATTCCCCACTTGGCGAAGGACATCCATGAGGATCTTCCACCCCGTTAAAAAAAAAAAATGTTTACATATTATAAGTAAGGGAAATTAAGGAATAAAATTTGTTCATTCTTTCTAAACACGATAGAGAGCACACTCCCGCTCAGGTTATTGGAGCTTATTATTTTTATAGAGCATTTGGCCAAGAAGTACCGTCGGAGTCAGAGTGTCCAATATCGATAGGAAACGGCAAAATGGTTAGGTATTTGAACTAGTTTCTCTATATCCACATCGTGGTATTTTTTAAACGTTGAATTTCATTTCAGAATGCCGAATAGCATAAGCATCATAAGGTTTTAAAGCTGTATGCTTGTTCGCAACCATTGTGGCACACAGAAAAACAAATTTTGTCTATCGAATACATCCCTACCAGTTATTATATTTCAAACGAAAATGATAATAGTAATTGATATCAATTAGGTAATTCTTTTCATAAGAGTTTTTACACAATAACATTTAAAAGAAAAGAATCGTGCTTACGGTGCCTCCCTTCGGTTTACACATAATGGATGTTGTCTAAAAAGTTTCTATTCTCTCTTCTAATAAAAATCATCATTATGACAGGTGTAACCCAAGACTTATGGCACTTACTTATTAATTCGATGCTCACGCGGCATAATTTATCTTTTGATGAAGTCATGAACTGCTAATTACATTTGAATACTTTAAAAAAGCATTTGATTTTTGAATTCTTGTAAAGGTTCATCTACAGCCTTAATTAGTCCACTGTTGGACAAAGGCCTCTCATTAGTGCTTAAAGGTTAGGACTGTATAACTTTAAGTTACGATCCCATGGAATAGATAACTAACGATAAATGCGAGTGAAACAGAAGAAACAATTAAGTCAATACTGTTTGAAACAGCTACATATATCTGGTTTAAATTATATGTAAATGTTAAAGCCCCTTAAAATATGTACTGAATAGCAAAAATCATATAAAAGTTAATTATATAAATATATCTAATAGGCTTTATGTTTCAATTATTGGCCACTACAGTCGTTTGTACAAAATTATTGTTGAAAATATTTTAAGAATCTGTGATGAATCATATAATGTAAGGTATAAATTTAGAGAAGAATAGTCCAATGGAATAATTACATAACTTCAAAGTCTTAAAAATAATAAATTAATGCAGACTGCGAGTTCGCACGCATAATTTTTAAATTTACAATGGCTACACTTATTTCTTAATTTTATTAAAAAGTTTAATATTATAAAATTATGAGCTCAGATAACAACGTAAGAATTTAAATGCCAAACTCTAAAAATATATTCTTAACGTACCTCACTTATATAGTGCATTAAAATATATTTATCTTTTAAAATGACAGGCGATGACATCTTGAATACTGAATCAGTACAAAAGCAAATTAATTAAATAAAAAACAAAATATGTTTGAGCCAGACACTATCGACCGTTTATTTTTGATTATTTAAACTTGTGCCACAGGGGTTCGTGAAAATCCCGGACACCGTAAATGGCATAAGGTACGAGAAATTTGTCACCGTTAAGTAACAATAACAGTTAATTTGTAACAAGTATTTAAATATATCTTTTTACATCAAGTGACAAGGACAAATTTATAAAACTATCATCAGACCTGCCGTCCTGTATGGTTCTGAAAGATGGCCCATAAAAAGAAAAGAGGAGAAACGCCTGAATGTATATGAAATGCTAATACTGAGATGGACCTGTGGTGTGACTCGGATGGACAAGGTCAGGAATGACTATATACGATGGAGTCTGAAAGTAGCGGCACTAGATAAAAAGTTAAGAAGTAATAGGTTATCTTGGTTTCATGCGGAGGGATGAGGAAAATGTGACAAGAGAAGAGGAAGACCAAAGAAAAGGTGGATGGACTTTGTGAGTTAGGTTATGGCTAGGAAGGGAGTAAACAGTGTAATGATGAATGATAGAGTGGAAAAATCACACATACTGCACCGACCCCAAATTGGGATAAGGGTAGGCAGATGATAATAATGATCAAGTGACAAACTCACATACAAATATATGGCTGTCTGTCATAGCTTTTTTAAATTTTATTGCTGTGGGTGTGGTATTTCATTTTGTTCTATGGATGACGTCATGTCAAAATACTGTGAAACGGTGAAAGTGAATTAACTTTTATTTTGGTACGAAAATTCGTTTCCTGCTTTGTACAAATATTTCAAAGCGATTCTATATCCCACCAACCTATTGTACCAATAGTGTGAAGTTCTTACTACTTTCCAAATATTCGTGTTAAGTTAAGTTTTTTTTGTTGCAGTTTGTCGAACAAATGCTGGTAAACGTTCACCATATTACAGACTTTCTGATAGCTATAATAATCATTTTGTCTCTATTGATATTTTTAGTAACAGGATTGCAACATTTAAAAAAGAAATAATGCAATTACTGCCCACTTAAAAAGTTAACTTGGGGCACGTTAGTTAGTATAAGTTAATGTTACTGCTAATTGGTAAACTTAGTTTGTGATACCTATCTCTACTGAAGTATCAAATATAGTACTTTAAAAGTAATCTGTAGTTAACGGTGATGGTACTACAGATAATACCGTGTATAAATTGTGTATTTATTTATAAGGTTTCTTTAGTTACTGTTTGTTAATTCAAGAAATAAAAAAATAAGTTAGACAACACCGGGAAACGAATATAATGAAGACAATAAATACTAAACTTAGATTTTATGAGGCAGCAATACGTGTTCACTCTTTAAGAACATCGTTTATCAAAAAAATTATGGTAGTCTTAGGTTCAGTCTTACATAATAAAATAAGAAACACAGAAAAACCTATTTACAGATATAAACAGATATCCTCTTAGCAATGCGGAGTGCAAAAGGAAAGTCTATGCCTATTTGCGGAATCTGTCTTACGACGAAACTGAGAACCTAATGGTTATTAAAAGTAAGGTGAGTTTATGATTGGGACACACATTTTTACACATATGTACATATACATACACACATAAATGGTTTGGTCTTCACTAAAATAATTAATATAAACCAGGCAACCAATATTCCAGGCAAGAAGCCCAGATAAACTTCAACAAACATTTTTGTCAGTACGAGTAAGTTTTTGTCAGTTCATAACCCTTTAAAAGTGGAAATGGAGAATATGTTTCAAGTTAAGTTTCGTATACCCTTATTACCAAATATACTATCCATAAAGTACTGCTGGCTTAATGCAATAAGTTGCAAACTGTTCTGGAACAGTAAATGTAGTAATAACATGCGTTATAAAATACGTAGCCGGCGAATAACTACTTATTTCTGGGAAGCTCATTTTACGGTGCTAATAATTGCCACTGTTACTATTCTGGCAGCCAGTACAAGCTGAATATATTAACAATATCTGCTTAGAGAGAAAATAAATTCTGATTAACACATGACATTTTAGTGAGAGTAAAGAAAGGTGGTGCCTCCGACCTGTTATAGGGTTAATGGGATAAAATGCTGAATCTATCATTAAATAAAAGTTGAATAAAAGATAAAGTTTAAGCTTTCCTGTGAGCTCTAACATCCTAAAAGAAAATGGTATAAAGAAAATCGACTTGTCATTTTCAGGGGGTAGCCCTGTTCCATAATAAGTACATTGCTTGAACCTGTAAAATAAATATGAAATCCATAAATATATTTTTATATCGCCTATGCATTACTTATGACATAAGTCACCAGAAAATATTCTTGTCATCATGTTTGTCAGAATCTCCATAAAGGCAACGCGTGCTGTGCAATATAAGGCCACCTATTGCGCTCTAAGTTATTTTGCCTCCGTCTTAGTATTGAACAAATAGAGAAAATGAATCTTATTCAGATGTCTTTAGAGTTTAGTATCGAGCAGTATGAGTTTTCTCGTAGATTTGTTTAACAGGCACAAGTGTACGGTGTGACACACCCAATTCTAGTGGAAAGTGCTATAATCCTAAATCGTACCCAAATTGGCTTTATTAAACGAACGGAATATCCCTAACACATACATACATTTTGTACATAGTCTTACGTGCACACAGATCTTTCAGGTTATTCTAAATTTAATTTGTTTATTTTCTTTTTGATTTAATTTATATTTACATGTAACCATTTTAGGAATTCATAAGGAAATGTAGTGATTTAAGTAAGAATACATTTTGATAAAAATAGTTATAATTTATTCAAATTATAATTTAGTTAGTATTTTGTTTAAATAACTTTTTAAAATAGACCTACAATAAGAAAAAATAGAAATTCAAGAAAGTAGAATTAAAAATCTTTAAAAAACTAACCAAATCAGTAAGATATTGATTAGATTAAAAACAGTCCGAAAACAGTAATTTTCAAATTCTTTTCAAAACTTCTACAAATTAAAAATTAGACTTTCTAAAACTCTTTTCCAAATCAAATATGTATCTAAGAGTCCGCTTATCCAATACTTCTCAGAAATTCTGAAATATTTCATCTGATTAAAGCACAGACACAAATGTGTTCTGTGAACTGTTCAGCGTAACAGTTCTCCGTTTTAACATATACATAAATTCTTTCTCATAAAATGTTTATGGTTGCATTTAAAACCCCATATGACAATTTATTCCATCTAAAACGGGTGATTTGCCCATTTATTAACAAATCTCCAAGTTAGTAAAAATAACCTAGGATAGATGTACATTACTGACTGACAGACTGTATTATTGGGATATTTTTTTTAATAATACATACTGCGTACAATGTATTTGCTCCGTGGTGCAAATACATTTCGTAAGACGTACCTGACCGAAGATATTTTCTTCCAGTCGTCTACTGGAAGACGGAAGATACATGAGAAAATACCTATGGCATTAAGCCATAGGTATTTTCTTCCAGTAGACATTTTGATAAAGCAGACCTGTGTGCGGCAGGTGAACTGTAGCACGGGAACTATCAAGATTTACTAATCCTAATTCAACTACTGTTTGTCCCTTTGTGCAAATACTGTTCCTTAAAGTATTTACCACAACCATAGAATCAATATTGGTTCGGCGTACAAATATTTGTCGTTTGTGAGTTCACCCTAATTCGTTTTGGCAATAACGTCCTAAATACCGAAAGGAAATTCAATGATATACCTAAATGACAGTCAAAGAGTAGGTAAGTTATCAAATCACTTTAAAAAAAAAGATATTTTCTACATAATCTCAGATTAGTTTTTTTTTTTAAGACAACTCCCACATTAGGAATATATCCTGTGTCACGGGGGACTTTACAAACATACATGAAACGGACACAAAGAACATCCAGACTCAGAAAGACATTTCATGGATCACACAAAGTGTCGTCCAAACACAAAGGGGGGATCGGACCCACAACACTCAGCGTAGTAGTAAGCGGCCTGGCGACCGCTTAAACCACTACGCCATCCGTGCATTCAATTATTACACTCGTTATTACAAATACGTCCTTAATAATATGTGTTATTACTAGCCCTAACGTAAACATCTGTTGGTTTGACGCCTATATTTCTGTAAATGGTTAGTTTCTTAACACCTAAAAATAATTTAATATACTTTTGATATAAAGTTTTAAATGAAAGTGTTGCTCGTTCTTCTCGAAATTATATACGTTTTGGAACAGGCAACTAGCATCCATGGCTGACTACTTCTTTCTAGTCGAACACTCTTTCCAGAGTGATCGTTGCTGTTGACCATCTTTATCTCACCATCAGCTTATTGCCACTGCTAAACGAAGGCCTCCCCCAAAGAGAGCCAACCATCCCGGCCTTGGGCAGTCTGCATCCATCCGGTGCCAGCCATTTTTCTCAGATCATCGGACCGTCGTGCCGCAGGGCGCCCTACACTACATTTGCCTAATCTGCTAGAGTGGAATGGCACATGGCTCACTTCCACTTCAAAACACTGATCCTCCAAAAATATCTACTCGTATAATTGACGTAAACGATAATAATTTGATTTGGTCCACATGGGACGACACTTTGTGTGGTCTACAAATTGTTGTTCTAAGTCTGGTTATTCTTTGTGTCCGTTTCATGTATGTTTGTAAAGTCCCCCGAGACACGGAATATATTCCTAATGCAGGAGTTGTCTTATTAAGAAAAGAGAAAGAGGATCTCATTTTATTTGTGAATACAGATATACACGATTTTATCTGCTGTAATTTAGTATAAGACTATACGAATGTATGGAATTTCTTAAGTTTGATTAAAAAATCTGTTTACTATTTAAAAGTCAGTAATTGCCAGCTTGATCCGGAATACTTTAAAAACAAAATAGTTATAAAGGCGTTGTTATTATTTTCATTATCTAACAAATCTTTCATCTATTTCCACTCAATTTATAACAATAGCAAAAGTCTGTTTACACACATTTACACACGTTTAACATAAATAAAAAGTCATGAGTATGAAGATGTGAGCTTCTAAATGAATAAAGATGACTTATCTACACATAAAAACTAAGCTCGTATGTTACTTCAAAAGGTCGTGGGCAGTATAAGTGTAGATTTCCCCGGAGTTCATAACACTGATAAAAGTACCTTCGCAAGTAAAAACTTGTTTCCCTAAGGAACTAACTTCGCCCCAAATAGATTACTATAGGCTTGCTCCAGGACAATAATACGGTGGCTATTGTTTAAGAAATATCATATACTTTGCTGAAATTATTAATAGTAGGGTTATTTTTCCAAAATAACAGGTACATCCAGCAGAAGAGCTCACTTGTCGGTAGATCAATCGCCACACCTCTCTATTTTCTGCGATCTATTTCACCTCTTGATAGGCTTGACGCCGGCTCCAGTCTTGACGACTCCCAGTGTCTCCTTCAGTTGCTGTATCTATGTTGATATAAGCCGTTCTCGTTTTCTCATGCCTTCTATTTTCCCTTCCAGGTGGAGTGACGATTTGCGCAAGATGACTGGAAGGAGCTGGATGCGAGAAGCCTAAAATCGATCTAAGTGGCGTGCAATGGGAGAGGCCTATGTCCAGCAGTGGACTGCGATAGGCTGATGATGATTATTCTGAAGAAGTTGTCGTGTCTTACAAAGTGGCCAACCATTTTGCCTCTTCTGTTTCCAATAGCATTTAACAATTCATTCTCTTCGTCTATCATTAATAGAACTTCCTCAGCGTGAATACAAATTTTTGACTGACCTCAAAAAAAGACAAGGTTCTTAATTCACTTGTATTTTTTTACATTTGTTACCTTAGAACTTTGACATTTAAAATCTTTTTTTTTTACTTCTTATTTATTATTTAATTTATTGTGATTTGATCTCCTTTCGGAACTATATTTTAAAACATTTTATAGCTTTTTTAGGTGCTCAAGTGAAATGGAAACTGGGAAAAGTTTAGTTCGATTCCTAAATGATATAAGTAATTAGATTTGTAAATTAATTATAACATTGTTAAATTCCTGATTATTCACTACAATATCATTCTTTTATTCTATGAGTATAGTTATACTGCCATAATGTTACTTACCTTTCATTTGAATAAAATACAGCAGGTTCATTCATAGACACGAATAGTCACAATGCTTATTACTGCATTAATGTAAAGGAACTCCTATGTTCCACCAAGCGTAAGTAGTGGCGTTAGATATGCTTTACACCTTTGACATATTGTACGAGTATCTATGTAACACCATGCTGTGATCATCAGAAGAAGAGCCATTAACCTACACTAAAATCCGAATAAGTGTAGATGAGTATTGCATAAACTTGGTATATACTTATCTATAATTAAAAAGGGTATGCCACTGCGATCACAACTAGTATCTTAATTGAATCAGGAACTTTTTATTTATACCCCACAAAGTCGGGGACAAACCAAATATCGAAATTGCTTTAAGGGAACTTAGTTTGCTATTATAATATGTATAAGCTCTGGCAAGTTATATCTCTGAGGATCGACGTTCAATGTGATGTTTGTGTTGCAGTCGACGCCCAAGGCACAATATTAGAAACTTTATTAATTCCCTAATGTCTACGTTAACTGTCTTCTGAAACTCTCTACTAATTACAAGGTACCTAGACAGACCTTATCTCTAAGTAAACATTACCTAAAGTAAATAGTAGAGGATATGGCTAAGAATTTCAAAAGTAAAATTATGTATTTTAAGGTAACCACGTAGCCGTGTAACAACATGCGTAATGAACACGTCGAAACCTCGCGTCGAAACACATCTACAATAATGAAGAATTTTATTACGCACGTGACAATACCAGAATATATGCGAGGAAGACGTCGCTCTACTAATGTGCAAAAAAGTTGAAATGCGTAAACTAGGCAGGTTATATACCATGTGATAAGTCACAGAATGACAGCTCGACAGGTAACAAGCAATAACACGTGTTTTGTTACTCTACCGAAATTTTATTACAATACCAAGTTACGTGGCTCATGAACATGAAATCCAATCTCATTTCTCATGATGCCACGTAACAATGTCTTACGGCACACCATAAGTGTTGGCTTCATATTTTCTCTATAATGTTTGGCTTAAATTCTAGAAACAAAAAGGTTTAAGGGACAAAACGATACAAAGACGATAAAAAAGCAAGAAAAAAAACTTTTCACGGACCGCAACGTCTCTCATTTGTCTAGGAAAAAATCTTAGAAGCCTAGATAAGCCGAAAGTAAAATGGAGATGAAACGGAAGGATATTTGAGATGAAGCCACGCGTGCCATATAAGCTTTAAAATATAGCCGGATAGGGGAAAATCCTTTCACAGGCCAAGTTCGGAGCTCGCATGGGAAGAAACTTGCTAAACAAAGTTTAAATCTATCTGTGTGGTTTGTTTGATACTTTCAAGACAAAAGTTTAGCGACGAGTGCGGGGATCTTTTTAAGTATGATATTTTAAATTAAAATATTCAAGAAATTCCATTATACTATATTTATTCTTTTTAATTATTTCACAGAATCTTAAAATATCAAATTTCGATTGTTTGAATTATTTTTTATGATAAAATCGTTACTAATGCGTCAAAAAAATTTAGTTAGAGTTATACCACTTAGTCAATTTATAAAGAACTAGGACAGGAAAGTAAATACTAATTAATTTTCAAACATAAGTATTGCTTAATCGCTTATGAAAATTAGGATTTTGCCGAGCCTAATATTACAATATCAAACGCTGTGAACACAGAAGAACTTTCCGATGTATGTAACAGGTAGTCCTTTTGTTGTTAAATAACAAAACATCTTACTTTATTGTTTGTGACTTGGTTCATATAAACTGAACTATATTTTCATAATATTTTTGCCCATTGGGGCAGAGGAAAGCTTAAGGCATTGGATCATCTGGGCTTTTAAGTGCTTATTTTATCTGTGCAAGTCACTCGAAAAGACAATGTTCAAACGACTTTGTTCAGCAATACTATTAAGTCTTATAACCCTGTACAAACATTGTTGTCTTTGCATTTAATTGCAGGCTTTTTGCCTTTGTATTTAAAATATTAATAAAAAGCATTCTGCTTTACTAATTCATGACATGACACTGTTCCTGCGTCTCATCGGGCTGTGCGGCCCCCGCACCAAACCGGTTCCGCGACCTTCAACAACGGCCGGGCGAGAGCTGCTCGGCGCGGGACGACACTCGCTCAAGAAATGTCCACGCGTGCACATCACCTTTTATAAATCATTGTAACAAGTGAAATACAGTATATACAGTCTACTACGCGTTTATTTTTACAACGCTTACAACACACATCCAGTCAAGCACACCAGCCACACAACTGGAGCTTGGCATTCAGACAGACACTGACATGACACTACTGCTCATTTAAAAAACTCAAATTAAATTACGGCACTCTACACCGCGCAAAGCCTATCACGAACTTGGTCGATTTATTTATATTCTAAAGTCTCTTAAAAGTATACAAATAATTATATTATCTAATTTCTACAGAGCTGAACAATAACACAGCAAAGAGAAGGCAAGCTTAACAAAAACTATATATCTCGCACCGGCTCCAGGTATTTCTTGACCGCTGCCGAATCCTTGGGGAATACTAGCACGAAAAGATCTCCAACGAAGAACTATTGGAACGCTGCCACGAATCTCCGACCAACCATCAGATCATTCGCCGCAAGTGGAAATGGATTGGCCACACTCTGCGTAGAGACTCCGATCATATTGCCAAGGAACTGCGCTGAATTGGAACCCGCAAAGAAAACGTAAAACTGCTCAGAGCAAACCTGGTGACACACTGTGGCAAATGCGGTGAAAAGAAGCAAAACCCTCCTTTCCAAGGAGAGGCATTTGTCCAGCAACGAATAATTAAAGGCTCTTGATGATGATGGTGGGATCATGATTATAAGGATATTGAAATGTATTGCAATAAAACAGAACTAGACTTAAGACTAACGTACTTTGAGCCCAAAAAGATACGTTTATGTAATATATTGAGTGCTATTATAACGAGCGTTCCTAAAACAGGTCACAATCTAAATCTTGAGCTCACTATAAAGAAGTTAATTATCTCGATATCAAAAATTAAAATTAATTGAAACGAGTTTTCAACGACAAAGGACTCAAAATAGTTCAATTAATTAAATGAGTTAGTTTTCCAATAATTGCTCCGCTTTTGCCAACTCTACGTTTGAAAGTAGGTACATAAAATTTTGTTGTTTTCTCTTAATGGAAAATTTTCAATTTCTTTCTAAAGCTCTTTCCAACCAAATACAAGTTTCTAATTCATCTTGAATCCTCGCGAGTTCTAGATATTTCTTTCTCGTAATTGTTAAGTGTGTGCGTTGAAATTACTAAAGAGTTCCCATCAAACATTTCATTCTTTCTTTAGCTTTTGTTTCATTGTTGAACGAGTCAATAAGTTAGATGAAATTGGGTTCCGTATTTTACTTTCTTCTCTTTAAGATTTTCGAAATGTCTTCTTTACACCGTTCTGATTGGAGCGACTTGATGAGAAAATAAACGAATGTAAAAAAAATCGCTATTCTTGCATTGGCTTCTGTTTAAATGACAAGTTATTGTAATGGGTGATTAAGTACAACAGCTGATACATCGTCTAATTAATGAAACTATTAGAATAGAAAAAATAGAATTAAGTAAAATAATTTATTATTTATTCATACAGAATTATGTCTCTTTTGATTAAAAATTTAACCTACGCAATTTATATAAGGTATATATAATATATAGGCCAAGGTCCTTAAGTATAATTATAGGGAACCTTGTCAGTTAAGTAAAAAGAATAAACAAATTAAATGAAAACATTTATGCTGTATGAAGTTAAACATTTATTCTGGTATGTACACAAGAATGCTTTGAGATTTCATTCGTATTTGCTAGTATATTAATTATAAAAACTAACAACCTTGACTAAGAGATTGCCTTAGATTCATTGTAGAGTTCCATCACTATTAATTAAAACAGAAAAATAATTACTTTTTGTTTAGTTATGGTATCAGTTAGGTTTCCCGGTTTTATTGTTTGTAATGTTATATCTTTACACCAATCGACTGAAAGTCTTAGCGTAAGGCAAAATAGCCTATGAACTGCTAAAGTAATTGGTATGTGATTGGCTTTATTAACTAGAAACACAACCTCAATAAAAATATAAGTATTTGATGCAAAAAAAAACTTCCGCCTATAAAGGCGGTCGGGGCAGGGTCTATAATCGATCTATAATCAAAGTATACCGTATTAATAATAATACGGTATACTTTGATTATAGATCGAATGCTTATAATGTAATAATTACCTAAGTCCAAATTCGTTTGAAATCTTATACAAGTACGAAATTTAATTCTCGTCTCTAGGCCGCATCCCGTGGTTTAATCGCCCAATTTGCTTCATTTATTTACGACCACCTGTCGTTAAATAGACTAGAATCCAAGATACTATTACATAACGTATCATAGTAACATTCCAAGCACATCATGATAATAACAGGAAAACAGTTTGTCAATAAAACCCACGCGCAAATTACATAAGGAAAAACTTGGTATTTTAATATTTTCCTCTTGTGCGGTGAATATATTACCATCATGTTGCTGATATTATTAAAAAAATTACTAAGGTAAAAATTAAGGAAAAAAAAACTTTTTATTCATTAACATGTTTTCACATAATTAACTTTTAAGGGCCTAAGCACACGGCGGATTTAAAAGGGCGCCGACGACGCGACGCGTGTTATAAAAACGCGTGCTTACAGCGTTGTAAATTACCAAAAAGCAGATAGTCGTATTTGCATCGATTCAAAAGCGCTTACAAAGCAATACAAACTCGCTAAGTTCGTCTGTATCGCGTTTCGTAACTGCAGTTTTAGGACCAAAAGAAGTTTTTGGAATGACGAATAATACGTATAGCAGTTTAAATCTCATCTCATCTTCAACCTTACGTCCCCGAATGTGTTTGATTTTCTTTTATATTTTTTTCTGATGTAGAGGCCAAACGAGCACATGGGTCACCTGATGGAAAGTGACGACCGTCGCCCATGAACGAATGCTACTCAGGGGTTTCAAGGATATTACCGGACATCTAATTAAAGCTATTCGAATATATCAAACAACAGACCTATACGTTCACGACCTAAGTATATATGTCATGTAAGTGATAAATTTAAATGGGAAAGAACAGCAATGTTAAAAAACAGTAAGTAATACAAATGTATTAAAGGAAGGACATGAAGGAAAATTAAATATTAAGCAATAAAAAACATAACGGTAAAATTAGCATTACATTTTTACCTCGCAATAAAGATGAAAATATTTTGTACTTAACAGATATTACTTTTTATCTTATTTTCTTGCAGGTGGTAAAACAATATCCATAAAGCGGTGAAATGAGAAATTTTAGTAGGGTAATGTTAAATACCATTCATGTTAATAAAAATAAACTAAAATCCAACTCTAATACCATTTTTTCTTTTTGTAAAAATATTCTTGTTATAAGCATACTTACTTTTTAAATTACGAATACATACTTCTTGACGTAGGTATTGTCTATGCAGACACCTTCCATATAATGAAACTTCTTGAGTGTAATTGCATATGTGAATTTATTTAGTATAAGACCCGCGACAGGTTTCGAGTACAAGAATAAAAGTGGGTTTCGAGACCCTTGTCGGTCCTATTTATACATTTATTTGATACATAAAACTAATTATAAACACCGTCACGATGTTATAAAACCGTCACGATGATGCGCCTGATGAATTTGTTGCTCATTAAGTACGCACTGCGATTGCCAGCTGTAGTAGGTTAGGCGTGGCCTGAACATCCTCCCCCCCGTTGAAAGAGTTTCAACGCTGCATGTCTTCAACTGTTGGTAAGGGGCACAGCCGGACGAGACCTCGACGAAGCACCCCTCTCGTGGTTATGATGTCAGCTACTCTAGCGATACCATCCGCTCCTGGAAACAGGCGATTAACACGTCCAAGACGCCAGCATAACGGAGGCACATAATCCTCTTGTATTAGCACCAGGTCCCCAACACTTATAGATCTAGTGCTGCTTTTCCACTTCGTGCGTTGTTGTAACTCGTGGATATATTCACGCTGCCATCGTGACCAGAAATGCTGGAATATCCGCTGTTGCGTTTGTACCGCTGCAGGTTGCTTTCCTTTACAGCTTCTAAATTAGGCGCTGGTACTGACCTCAGGGGCCTTCAAATTAAAAAATGCCCTGGGGTTAGAGGTAGGTAATCATCAGGGGATGAGGATAGGGGACATAGAGGACGACTATTCAAAACTGATTCCACTTGTGCAAAAAGGGTGGTAATCTCCTCAAATGTTAGGTGAGAGTTCCCCATTACCCTTTTAATGTGGTGCTTAGCCGACTTAATTCCGGCTTCAAAGATGGAACCAAAATGAGGAGAGAACGGAGGTGAGAACATAAATTTTATGCCTTCTTGAGTTGCAAAGTCGGTCAAACCCCTGCTGGTTGCCCTTAAGAATTGTCCCACATCTTTGGCTGCAGCAACGAAATTACCCCCGTTGTCACAAAATAGTTCAGTTGGTTTGCCACGTCGTGAGGCAAAACTGCGTAAGGTCATAATGAACGCGTCCCTAGTTAGGTCACTCACGGCTTCTAAGTGCACGCATTTATACCGGAGACAAATAAACAAACAAAGATAGCATTTTACAACCCTTGCGCCCCTACCTTTACGGTTTATTATAGAAAAGGGTCCAGCAAAATCCACTCCCACTGAACTGAATGGAAAACCTGGCGTCACACGTTGGGAAGGCAGATTACCCATCTTAGGACAAAGGGTTTTACCTCGAAGGCGACAACAACGCACACAATTATAAATAGTGCGTCGAGCTAACCTTCTGCCGTTTACCGGCCACACGACTTCTCTTATCAGTGATAACAATAGCTGCGGACCGGCATGCATGTGACGTAAATGTTCTCTTTCGAACAAAAGTTTAGTCAAATGGTGAGTAGAATCTAACAATATCGGGTGTTTTTTGTCGAAACTATAAGGTGAAGAGCTTAACCTCCCGCCTACTCTAATTAAGCTGGTATTTTTATCAAAAAAAGGTGATAAGCTTATTATTTTTGACTTATTACTTAATGGTTTATTATTAGAAATCGCATCGTATTCTTTCGGAAAGCATTCATGTTGAGCTATTCGACATAAATAATGGAATGAGTCATCTAACTCGTTAGTGGTTAAAGATAAAACCTGTTTGTTATTGAGATTGCGAATGGTATAACAAAATCTTTTAGCGTATGCGACGATTCTTATTAAATTGCTAAGCCTACTATACTTCTCAATGTTTACTACTGGCAACGGTACATTTGTGTTAAGGTAAGTATATAATTTATTTTGAGGTGTTTTATTTAAGTCGTTCGCAGACAATGTGTACTGTTTTTTGTTTATTTCCTTTTCAGGTACGTACGATGCCGCACCTGCGCTTTGCGGTGACTGTGATGAATTTATAGTGCGTGGGGTAAGTTGATTGGTATTGTGTAGGTACTTAATATTTTTATGAACCCTTGATGTGTTTTTTGTTTCAGGTAGGTTATTCACTTCTCCAGCCGTTAAGATTGGCCAGCTATCCTCAGGCATCGTTAAGTAAGTAGGACCCGACCACCAAAGTCTACTCTCTAGCAATTGAGTGGCATTAACTCCCCGAGAAATGAGGTCAGCGGGGTTCATACCCGTGGGAACATATCGCCAGGACTGCGAATCGGTGAGCTCACTTATTTCAACCACTCGATTAGCAACGAAGGTTTTGAGCTTGGTGGGGTCACTCTTAAGCCACGCTAGTACCACACTTGAGTCGCACCAGTGTACGACGCGTGATGGTTTGTACCGAATGGACTCAAGGACACTGTTGCACAGTTTTGCGCCCAATAATGCAGCACAGAGCTCCAAGCGAGGTATAGTCATGGGGTTTATCCGTGCAACTTTAGATTTTGCACATAATAGGGTTACCTGGAAGTCACGACCATTTGCAGTGCTTCTCATGTATACACACGCTCCGTAAGCCTTCTGTGAAGCATCACTAAATGAATGCATTTCTACGATTTTAGGTGAATCACACAAAACTCTTCTTGGTACCTGTAAGTTTGATAAAGAATTCAAAGTATTTGAAAATTCTAACCAATTATTTTTTATTTCTTGTGGGACATTTTGGTCCCAGTCTACCTTTTGCTGCCATAGATCTTGCAACATCATTTTAGCTTGAATAATGTAAGGGCTTAGGAGCCCAAGAGGATCGAATATTTTGAATGCATTTGACAGTATGTGTCTTTTTGTTATTTCTCTGCTATCGGAATTGACTTGAATGGGGAAATCAAAACTATCAGACTTAGGATCCCACCCTAAACCCAGCGTGCTTGACGCCTCACTTAAGGTTAAATTGTCATGAGCCTTTGTTTCTAAATTTTGAAAAAGATCTGTTGAGTTAGTTTTATATTTACTCAAGTTGAAGCACGCTGAGTCCAGTGCTGAGGATACAGCAACTTGAATGTGACGTAATTGCTGGGGGTCATCACATCCCGTTATTAAATCATCCACATAGAAGTCGTGCTGTATGATAGTTTTGATTGTCTCGTCCCCACACTCCTCACCAACCTGCCAAAGACAGCGTGTGCTTAAATAGCTCGCACTTGTAGTGCCATAGGTGAGGCTATTCAATTGCATCGTTTTGATCGGCAAAGACTCATCTTCTCTCCATAACACTAGCTGTAAATTTCTAGAAGATTCATCTACCAACACCTGCCTGTACATTTTTTCTATATCTCCAATTAATAGATATTTATATTGCCTAGCTCTTATCAGTATGGAGAAAAGAGAATCCTGTATGTTTGGGCCCACCATCATTATGTCGTTAACAGACAGACCAGAGGAAGTGGGGACGGAGCCATCGAAAACAACACGTATCTTTGTGGACTCGCTAGTATCCTTAAAAACGGCATGGTGGCATAGGAAATATGAGGGAAAAGGTTTAGCCTTAGAAGCCAATGACATGTGTTCTAGCTCTTCATACTCTTTCATAAATGCCACATATTGACATTTTAGATTAGGTTTTTTTTTAAACCGTGCTTCTAGATTTAGTAACCTTTTTTTTTGCAATGTTGTAGGATTCACCGAGATTTTTTGGAGTGCAATTAAGAGGTAATTTCACCATGAATCGTCCATTACCTAAACGGACAGTATTTTGCAAAAAATGTTTTTCACAAACCCTTTCCCTTTCACTTAGGATGGGTTTGCGCGGAAGCTCTTCAATCTCCCAGAATTTTGTAAGTGAGTTTTCAATATGAGACTCGTTGTGAGCCCTTTGAGCATTATTAATTATGCTATTATTGCAATGTATGCTATTTAGATCATTTGTATTTATAGGACCAGCTATTAACCAGCCAAATTTAGAATTATGTAACTTCACGTGACTGGGGCCAACTGAAAGTTGCTCACCTCCCAGGACATCCCAGAAGAGATCAGCGCCAATCAAAATATCGACATTGGAAGGTTTATAGAACCTTGAATCAGCTAATTTAACGTATTTAGGTAATTCTAGTTTGATATCAATCGATTCCTTAGGTAAGTAACCCGTTAACTCATTCATAACAAGCAAATTGAGTGTAACATTAAATTTACTAATAATAGATTGCAGTCGAGCGATGCAGCTTTCTTTCACCGTATCCAAAGAATGGTTGCCAATGCCGATAACATTCATACTCGTAATAGGTACTGACTTAAGTGACAATTTTTCCTTTAGAGATTTTGTTATAAAGCTAGTTTGGCTACCACAATCTAACAGGGCACGCACTGTTTCATACTGGTTATTGCTGGGGTTGTGTACTTCTATTAAAGCGGTGGATAAAAGCACTCGACTGTACTGATGGTTTGTAGTAGTAACATTGATTGTGTTACAATTTGTGTCTGTGGGTACATGATTATTATTTATCGCTGACTTTGGTTTATGCAAAAGACGATTATGTTTTTTCTTGCACTCAGGACATGGACCAATACCACATGCACTAGAAGGGTGTCCTTGTCTGAGACAATTAGAACAGAGCTTATATCTTGACACTTCTGCCCATCGTTCTTCTAGTGTTTTATTTTTAAATGTAGGGCAGTCATATATTTTGTGACTTTGAACACATATTATGCATAAAAATGATTTTGAATTTTCCTTATTTATGCAAATGCAAATGATTTAATGTAATTTCCACCTTTACTATTATGGTTATTTGTGTGTATATTTGAATTAAAACGAACCTGATTAGATTTTTGAATGTTGTTCTCATTTTTACCCCTATTTAAAGCTTCGAGTACGTCGGCACGATCCACGAGAATTTTTTTGAAATTTTCTAACGTTGGGACACTCTCAAAATTATTTCTGTATTCCTCTCATTTTATAAGTGTACGATTATCTAATTTTGATGTTAAATTAAAGATTATGAGGGTATCCCAATGTTCAGTGGGTTGGCCCAAGCTCGACAATGCTCTTAAATTTTTTGTGACGTGATCTACTAAAAATCTAAGCGATCGTTCCGATTCCTTACCAAACTGTTGAAAATTAAATAATGAATTTAAGTGGTGATTAATTAACAACCTTTTATTATCATACCGGTCACGCAATAATTTCCAAGCCTCCTTATAATTATTAGAGGATACCTCCAAGTTCGAAATTATTCGCGCGGCTTCCCCTTCAAGGTATGAAATCAGGTAATGAAATTTGTGAACAGGGGTAATCTGCGCATTGCCATCAACCAAGCTCAAAAACGTATCCCTAAACTCGAGCCACTTGAAATAGGCGCCGTCAAATCTCGCAATTTCTATGCGGGGCAACCTGACACCCGGATCTTGACGTTCAGATTTAAAATCATGGCTGCATTGCTGCTTGCAACGATCACCTACTAAATCTTTCGCAAAGGCAAGCGCACTTACTATTTCGCCCTCGATTTTTTCCCGTTCGTCAAGTTCAAGTGCCAAATTGTCGCTATTCATGACCTCGATCCGACTCTGCAACTCATCGAATCTGATCGACAATTGTTCAAATTTACCAAGCTTAACAGTTAACTCTGCAATCTCCACATTTGACATGGAACTCGATAGTGATATTTTGTCCAAATAATTTTTAAACTTGGTAATTTGACCCTTAATTGAGCTACGCCGAATGGCTAATTCACGTAATTCCTTGGCGATCTGAGCTTTATCTTCAGACATCTTAGCAATCTAGCTCACTAGCGCCTAAATTTCGTCGTGTGACTCAAAGTATTTTATTATCGTACTAAATAAAGGTAACAAAAATATTCAGTGAACACAAAACGGAATAACTCAACCTTATAAACCGAATTCAAAGCATAAAATTCAACATTAACTATAAAAAAATCCAATCAAACAAAACAATCTCACGTTCGCTCCTCAATGTGGCAGTTCTATTCTATCCGATAAGAAACCGGTTTTGCAGTAGATATTAACCGCACTCTCTGTCGGTACGCAGCTACGCAGTACTGCGACAGCGCAGCGGGATGATTAACACAACCTGGAATTTTTAGTAAATTACTTTAGAAAAGGGATTATTTTTTATAAGGCAGATGCTACGCCAAAGTTTAAGCACAGGAACTTTTTTATACATGTAAAAAATACGTCGGTAGATGTATATAAGTATCAACAAAACGAATAACTTCGTAATCTACAGCTAAATATCGTTATATCACTCCCATATAGAACGATATACGTATTAAATATGATTTATTTAATTGTTAAAGCACATTTAACACTTTTTAATGCCCTAAAAATATTTGAATTTCGACACACCCTTTTTTACACAATATGTTTAAACACATAAAGAAACTATCGCACAATTGGAAAGAAATTTTGAAACCTCGTGAAGTTGAATGAGATAGGGTAAAAGGGTTGAGGAATTGGGATGTCAGATGGAATTTAGAATGGATGGGACACTTATCTTTTGAAAGTGATCCGAGATGGCCAGTACCCGATGCTGCCTTGTGGTTGCTGATCTTCAGTGATTGTAGTCCTGGGTCAATACTTTAGCTGTATCGATACTCCAGTTGTATCCAAATTCGCCTTGCTCAATCCTCACGACGACTTTCGTCCTTTTGTGGTCCGAATAAATCGCAGAAATTTTTCTCGACGAATAAATATGCTGATTTTTTATATGCAGTCCTGTCACGGTCGCCAATTATGTCTATGCAGACACCTTCCATATAATGAAACTTCTTGAGTGTAATTGCATATGTGAATTTATTTAGTATAAGACCCGCGACAGCTTTCGAGTACAAGAATAAAAGTGGGTTTCGAGACCCTTGTCGGTCCTATTTATACATTTATTTGATACATAAAACTAATTATAAACACCGTCACGATGTTATAAAACCGTCACGATGATGCGCCTGATGAATTTGTTGCTCATTAAGTACGCACTGCGATTGCCAGCTGTAGTAGGTTAGGCGTGGCCTGAACAGGTATCTCTTTGACGGTGAGAAGCGTACGCTTTCTTCCTCTCTTCCTCTCTTTTCTTTCTGTATAAATAGACACGATTCTGCAACTACTAAATACCTGTATTTATGAAACTGCATGGTAATAGGTCAATACCCTCGAAAACTATATTAAGTCTTTTGACTTCCTCTTTTTAGACATCGGAAGTTCAAAATGCACTTAGACTTCAATGTTAAAGATTCTCGAATTTTTTATTTTAAATTTCAAGACTAGAACTTTATTAACTCCTCTCGATTTATCTATATTTATGTAATCCATAACCTTACCGGTCCCGGCATGTACTTTTGAAGTAGACTAGAGTGTGAAGTGATACCAATTCCAATATTATTTAACGGACTAGTTATAAGGCTTTGGACGTTAAAATAACTCAAACTTGAGCCAGAAGCTACGAAACCTTTAGGAATTATTTAATCCCTTAAAACAAAGTGGAACACCAAATTCTTAATGAAAAATAATATTTACCCTTTTACGACGCAAAATGAAGTTGTTGTGTTGTTATAGGAAAATACATGAAATACTTTGAAGTCTTGATGGAGTTATGTTCAAAGTCATTAAAGATGTTTTCATTCAAGATGAAGTTTAAAACAGCAATAAAGGAAACACATGAACATTCATTGCATTGCATTGCATTCCGTGGACCGAAGTAGTCTACCGTATTTTGTATGATGAAATGATCTTTATAAAAGTTCTTATACAACACATGCTTCAAAAATAAAAGGGACTGGTGAAAATAAATATTACTGTCACAACCACGAGGTGACTTTTAGGTCCTGATAAAATAAACATAGTCAAAATACAGCCATTTAACCATCGCAGTTAAGCATAGTTACTATAAACTATAAAGTGGTAGTGTACCACAACTGTTTACTATACCAACTAGCAACAACAATGTTTCACGCAACAATCCTGTTTTTCGAATGAGTAGTCGTTATAACGATATATGTTCTCAAGTAGATATTTTAAATGATAGTATAAATGTATTCAAGTGTTTTTTACATAAAACTGAAATATATAAACCTATCAATGAAAAATTATAATAACACTATTTGGTAAATTTACTGCTTACTTAAGGTTCATTCTTATTTCTCATAAATTTACTATTTAAAACAAATTGTTGATGAAAAGCAGTACCTCAAACGCAGACTAAAAACTTCTTGTCAGAAAATCTAAACTTGATCTTTGTTTTAGAATAGGCAATTCGCTTCATGACAGAAATAAAGCTTATCCTAAAAAATAAAAATCTTTGGTTAGTTTAACAGGAATAAATGATTCTGGTTTAACTAATATTAAGTACGAGTAACATCCCTTAGTATAACACTATCGCAATAATTAAAACACGTAGTTTGAACAATAAAGGCGAAACTATGCTAAAGCAATTAATACAATGTGTATTTTAGGTAATAACGAACACACAGTACGCTTGGAAGCTTCTAAAATGTTGTGTTGGTGTTGATTTAAGGGAATATATCAAAATAAACTCTATCGAAGCATGAAATTTTTAAGTAAAAGATTGACTTCTACTGGAAATAAACTGGGGTCAAGCGCGCCTTTGTTCAAAATATTAATTTTTGTGTAAAATGAAATTAATAAATCAAATGATTGAAAATCGATCGGGGTGGCGTACAGTAGGAGAGGCCTATGTCCAGCAGTGGACTGCAATAGTGTTATGATGACTGCAATAGGGTTTCTAGATCTTTTAATAGACTAAACCACAGTGAACTCATAGATCTATTCTGCAGTAGCACCAGAAACCTCAAAAATGTTATATCTTTAGATCCTAAACTGTTGTAACTATCTATGTATGTGTAAGTCTATTTAGTATGTATTACTATAGATACCAGCACTGTTTTCTGTCTACATGTGGAAGCTTGGCACTAGATCTAAATGGCATCTAGATAATTAACATAATATGTATTTTGTAAATTTAGCCGTAAGCTCCCCAAATATAATAAAATAAAAATAAAATGATGATGAAATAAAATGACTTCTGCTGTACAAATTAGTAAATGTGGCATACAGCTTATATATTTTTAGTAAAAGATGGGAAATAAGTTTTCTTCGTTTAGTACACTTCTACATTTACATATGGGTATAGTTAATTAAATTTGTGTAAACCTCATCATATCCTCAATTTCCTCAATATCCGTGTGGTGACGGATTAAGAATACAGAGTGTCACCACCCTTATTCATCCCGTGGGTTTAGTAAGAGGCGACTAAGGAAGCAAACTACGCAGGACAACAGCACTGCAGAGAGAAGGAAAACTTGAAACAAACCCTATACCAACCCGTCTGGCCAGCGTGGTATAGTAGGCCAAAACCTCCTTTCTAAGGAGAGGCCTATGTCCAGCAGTGGACTAGTAAAGGCTCTTGATGATTTATCAAAATTTATCTACATTTTCATCAGGAAACTACCAGATATTTACTTACTCACTTAAACTTCAATCGATTCAGTGGTTTAGCCGTGAAAGTGTAAGAAACATAAATACAGAGTCACTTTCGCAATTATAATATTGGAAACATCCGGGTTCCCACACAAGAGGGGTTATCTATAAGCCGTAGATGGCCTGAGGTACGTCGGGGTACTAGGGCTTTCCTTTCTAGGGTATACTTGGTTCCCCGGCTACTGGTACCAGGAGACGGCGTGCGGTTTTTGGTCGGTTCGTGTCCGCTGGTGGGTGGTATCCGAGGGGAGTTTTGCACAGAAAAAAAAAAAGTACTCTACTACTTATAATTGTTAATAGGGATTTATAAATTTTAAAAATATGTGGGCTAAGTCGATCGGAGAAATACCGCGACCTCACAAAAAACCTATGTAAGTAATATTTTTATTGCTTTTCTTGCTGATAATATATTTTCTTTATTAAAAGACAACTCTTGCACTAGTTTTATATCCTGTATCGCGGGGGACTTTGTTGATTACACAAAGTGTTGTCCCATGTGGGGATCGAATCCACAACACTTGTGTGGCGACCGCTTAAACCACTATGCCATCCGTGCAGTCATTTTTACTCAATTTTTTTTTAATGTAAAATGTATTTGATGTACATAATGTAATGTAATCAAGTATTATTTGTTCTCTATGGAACCGACTTTCTATTGTAAATTATTATTAGGTATATTATATTTTCACCGAGTAAATAAAGTAACCGGAGAACAACCCCACCCCTTCTCTTATTCTGGGAGCACTCAAAGGGCGGTAGCGCATTTGTAACTCCTGGTTAGCAGGTGTCTAATGGTAGTGGTAGTCACTTACCACCAAGTAGGGGTCTACTCGTTAGCCCCCTATTCCCTAAAAATAATAATAGTTGTATTAAAC
Organism: Arctia plantaginis; assembly: GCA_902825455.1. Taxonomy (NCBI): domain Eukaryota; kingdom Metazoa; phylum Arthropoda; class Insecta; order Lepidoptera; family Erebidae; genus Arctia; species Arctia plantaginis. The sequence continues at coordinate 5,753,430 of CADEBD010000857.1, read as the reverse complement.
TGTATCAAACCCATAACAGAAGCAATAATAATGACTTGTTTGTATAAAACAATATCTAGCTTCCCGACCGTTGAACATCGTACAGAAACTAGTATTCTATAATTATAAATCCAAAGGATTACAATATGATAGAATGCAATGCATGAATAGACAATCAAATACATTTTTGCCAACTCTGTGCTCCTATCCTCTAAGACAAAAGCAAATAACCTAGAGCAAGGGTCTCAGACTATTTACGAGCGGCATATTGCGTTATAAAAAATGATAGCGGTTTCTCTGAGAAGCCTCGTTTACTCCCTTATCTCGGTACTGATAACACCACCGTAAAGAGAACGACTCGACAAGAAATATTTAGCCTTATCTAATATTGACGAAGAAATATTTCATAATATTAAGACTGTCAGCACCTCGATTAGCTATCCCCTTATCATATTTTTTTGCCTGGCCCTGGGGATAAAGTTGTAAGAATCGTGAATTCAGGGACACAATCTGAGATTTACGCGCAACAACACTTCAAACAATAGTACTTGTGTTCTATCTCGTTGTTTACAAGTTAATGTGTACTACGCAAATAAAAACATGTAGATCATTTATGAGTCACTCTTAAAAGCAATTTCATTTTGTTTTAATTTTGTAGGCGAGGAGACGAATCTTGGTTGAGAAAGTTTGTTTTGAAACAAAATTTTGGCTTGAAAGGTATTTTCTTTGAAGGTGTTGTTTTGTGCATTATAACAGATTTAACAACGTCTGTTCAACCTTCGCACTGCCAATCCCTGCTAATCTGGCGATATTTTGGAGAGTCACCCAATATCTATTCTAGCAGGAATCTAATATGCTTTAGGTGTATTATCACTTATACTTACTACTCTTAGATAACTCCAATTCCAAAATTAATGAAACTGTCTTGTGATACGATTTTTCCAAATTCTATTTTTGAAAATCCTCTGTTTATTTTTTTGGTGGAGTAAGGAGGTAGTGTAACTAAAAGTTTCTATGTGTACAGTTCAGTGAATGTTTAACAGTGTAATGTGCTATTCATTTCATTTAAGCAGCTTGGGTTTTGCGAATCACACGGGCTTAGGCGGCTTTATTGGGGCAATAGAATTTAGAAACATGATTGCAGCCATGGTACGGAGCGAGAGTGCGTGAAACTCCGTCATCTCCTTCTGCGAACAAGTTATGCTTGCGAAGGAGATAGCGGAGCGGGCCGGGAGAGGTTTAGAACTCTTCCGGTGCGCCAGGCCCGGCATAACCAGCGGTTGGTTGTATCCGAGTGGATTTCCGCACACAAAAAGAAAAACAGAAAAAAGGGCAATTGAATTTAAAACAATCGCCCTAAATGTACAAAGTGCCATAAAAATATAAAATATTAAAAAATAAATTCATTGGTATAAATATAGCATAATAGTTACGCCGTTTGATGGTTTCTGCAGGTGCAGCAGCAGCGCCGGCGTAACTAGTAGTGCTTGGCAAATGTAATGGCGCAAGGGTGTCGACGCAGGTTGCGTCCCACACCAAAGGCTTACCCATCTTCCATGGCAGTAACGACATACCGTCCGGACTCTTCCCATCGTCTCGAACCAGACCATTGGGTCCACGTACAGCTGGAACGCCGGCGGTAACATGAGCCCGACGGATAATGTCGTTAATATTGGCATGTCGAGATATACGGCCAGCGCTTCTGCTACAAGAAAGGCCATGATGTCCAAGACTGTCAAAAGCTTCTCCGCAGTGACAAAGATGCGGAGAAACACAAGGCGCACCTAAACGAAGACAAGTGGCAAGGCGAAATGTAATATCGTCCAACAAAGTGCCTCTGTTGGGCGATGGAAGTGCCTGAATCCATAAGCCTGATTCCCATTCTCCCACAGCTAACAAATGAGCGCGCTTCATTGCTGTATTGATCAATGTTTTTTTTTTAAATACATAGTGGCGCGTCCCATTGTCTCTGAGAGGATGGATTAACAGGTAATATTGTATTGGAACAAGCTATCCGCCAGGCATGTATGGCGTCGGCCTTGCAAGACACTTCAGAATCAACCAGTGTGCTTATTAGAATTTTCCTGGTTAACTCTTCTGTGCCATGGACCGAAGACAGAAATGCTGGAAGGCTGACATCTATAATTTTGCGTACTCCAAGACCACCCAGACGAACTGGTAAGGATGCTTGGAGCCAGGTTCCATCATTAAAAGCTATATTCAACACTTTACTGAGGGTGTTTTGAATAATTTTGTCAACTTTTTCTAAAAGTGATGGGTGTTTCCAAAGTGGGGATGACCGAAGTGCATGTATAAATTTAGGTACAAAAAGACAAAAACGGAGTATAGTAAAAGCCGAATGGACATTAATTTTAAGTAAAAGAGTCGAAAAATCACCAAAAATTTTAATTTTGTTTAATGTTGGGTGCTAATGAATTGAATTTTTGTACAGTCGCGAGTCTGTCTGTATTGTCACAAATAAAAATTTCGCATTTGTCAGAGTTACGTTCTAAGCCAATGGATCTAAATTTATTTTTTATAAAAGATAATTCTTCTAAAACTGTATCTACTTCCCCTCCTAGAGTTCCATCGTCAAGGTACCAAATGTTAAATTTAGACTTTACCTGCTCAATAATGGGGAGTATTGCTAAACTGAAGATAACTGGTCCCAAAGGATCACCTTGTTGACATCCGACGGCCGAGTCCAAAAGATTATCCTTGTATATAAGTTTTGTTGGATAACTATAACATTGACAAAGAAATTTATAAATTTTAGGGGTTGCCAATTTTGCTTGGGTCAACAAAATGTCCCTATTAACAGAATTAAAGGCATTCCTCAGGTCAACCTTCAAGATAACCTCCGCATTCTAACTGCCAAGGTACGTGGACAGGGCGTGTATGGCAGCCTCACAACCACCTTTCGAGCCAAAACCAAGTTGTAATGGTTGAAATTTTGAGCAAGTTCAGCGCTGTAATATTTGCAACAAATTCCATCGTCCACATTGCCAGAGAGCATAAGGTTCACTAAAGCCGTCAGCTCCTTCAAGAGAGCATCGAAAGCCTCTCCAGCACTGGAACAAACCAGATCTTTTAGATGCTGTGGTGTCAAGCCGTCGAGACCGCCAGCAGATCCACTCCGAAAGGAACAAATGACTGCTAGAACTTCCTTGGCAGTAACAATAAGATGTTCGCTATCGGTGGTAGGTGGTTCAGGAAAGGAGAGATCATCCTGAGGTGTGGGATGCTTATTCTTCAGGCTGCTAAAAAGCAGCCTAGCTGCTCCCCTTTTATAACCTTCCCTTAGTTTTGTCTCAACGTAAGTAAATTTTTTGTGTTTGCTGAAACAGCTGGTTGACCTGAACACACTCTCACATTGCCACTTGTGTTTACGAACATTTAAATAAAATAAAAAATATTTAAAATAAATATAAAAACAGTCCAAAATATAATAAAAAACACACTGAAAGTCTGAAGTAAACACACAGTCAAAAGTCACACTTCATATTGACAGGCGCCTGCGTATTCCTGTCGGGTATTTTCGTTCAGATTGTTGTTGAATTGTTGGCTAAAGTAAATATTAAATAGAAATTATGATTAGAAACTCAAAGTTGAAGTTAAAATTTATCATCAACGATCGATCTTCCTTTCTTTTTCGACTGATCCTTTTTCCCAAACTAGGTTGGGGTCGGCTTTCAGCCTACTGCGACACGGCTGAACTTCGTTTTTAAATTAGAGCGACTACCATCAGACTTCCACAATCCAAGTAGGTACTAGGCGATATCGAAATTCTTTAGTTATTTTTCAGTATATATTTTTTGGATATTTGTTTATTTTATTTATTCATGACACATGACATTTGCGCCATCACATTTGCCAAGCACTGTTGGTTACGCCGGCGCTGTTGCTGCATCTGCACAAACCCTCAAACGGCGTAAATATCATAAATTACTAGGAAATTACATTTTTGAACCGTTTGGAGTCGAAACGTTAGGGTCATGGGGTCCAAGTGCTCGTACTACATATAAACAGCTAGGTAAACTACTGATTCTCGTGATCAGAAGGCTGGTCTTTTTCTAGCACAGAGAATTAGCATTGCCATTCAACGTGGCAATGCTGCCAGTCTTCTGGGAACGCTACCAGTAGGCGATGATGCGGAGGAATTTTTTGATGCTTGTATGTAGATAGTGTAAATGTTGTAAATATTCTAACTTTATTTTATTTAATTTTTATTCTTAATTTCATATTTATTTTTGTACTAGGTACTAGAATTTCCTCCCATATTATTATTGTAGTATTTATAGGAATTAACAACAATAATTAAGCCGAAGTATTTCTTCGTATCTGAAAAAATCTTGTTATTTTCTTTCGTTCTTTCACTAACCGTCGTAATAATTACTTATTCACGTTTATGATAACGTAATTCTGTAAGCTCCAGCCAGTATTCGAGTACTTTTATCATATTTACTTTTTATCTAAGTGAGTTTATATAAGAACATGTGTAACAAAAAACAAGTGTGGCACTTTTTCATAAAGCCACATTTGTCGGTATCTTTACCGACTTTCAAAAAAGCCAGCGGCGCTTAATTCGACTGTATTTTTATTTTTTACCAGTTTTTCCTCCACTTTTGGGCCAGATTTTCAAAATTCTATGTACTTGACTTTCAAATAAAATCAGGATCGCAGAGAATCCGAGGGAAGTTCTAAAATTTTATGGACTTCTCATACGGTTAAGAAGTAAGAAGTCGCCATTACTATTTTTATTTCATTTTATTATAACCCTTCCATTTTTTCGCTTTGAAAATACATTTTGTAAAAAAAAAATTTATAAATTATAAAAAGTTCACAGTTTGAAAAGTACTAAAAGAACTAGGACTATAGAGACCATTTATATCAATTTGTAATTTGTTACAAATAAAAGCTAAAAGGCTTTGGCCTTTAAGTAACCTGAGAAAATATTTTATAACATCACAAAGAATATTTCTCACTGACTTAAATAAAACTTTATACCTGAAGAATAAGTAACCTCTAATATCCAAAAGTATCATCAAAAATTGGAGATATCTTAATAATTAAGTCGATAAGGACTTAAGAAGATCACAAAAGTTGAGAAAGAATTTCAAAGTGCCAAGTAATCTGAAGCGGGATAATCACCGCGTCATTTTGGCTTATCGTTGACGGCTCATGATTCTTGAACAACTTATAGCAATATAAGAAATTCAAACAAGATTCCTCAATAATACGTACTTAAGTTCAGGCACTTACTTCACTCACGGTTCCTATAAACCATTGTATTGAGACACAGCTTACATTGAAATCGCATATTACTTCATATTTTTATATTTCCTAGCATTTTCTCTCTCGCCTTTAAGCTAAAGCACGTTTGCAGTAAGCCAGTGAAGCGCTTGAAACAGAAGATGGCAGACTTAAGGCCACTTTATGCACACCACGAAGTGCACTACTGCATAAAGATACATTTCCACGCTACTAGTGCACGGAGCAAGACCCATTTAAAGCTAGTTTATATTAAACATGTATTAAGTATGTTATTCTTTTAAATAAGTGAGAATAAAGTTTACACTCAGTTAGTTTTCCAGATTTCGAAATTAGATTCATATGAAAGGAAGGTTTATTACAAAATTACTAAATATTGCTGTTTCCTTGTCATACAACCAATGTTGATATGTACTTAGAGGTTTACCAGAAGATCTTAAATACTGTTAAACTAGCATGTATTGTGTATCATCATCATCATCAGCCAATCGCAGTCTACTGCTGGACATAGGTCTCTCCTATGTATTGCGTGTAATTCAAAGCAAAATATTATGGTGACACATTAAATAAATATATTATATTACAAATTCAGAGTTTGTAGCATAAAATTCTACCCGACTCGACGCAACTTATTTTCTAACTAATAATAATATATCTCACACACGGCCGTCTGATCCCAAACTATGTAGAGCCTGTGCTATGGTAACCAGACTGCTGATAAACATACTTATATTTTTTAATTACAAACATATTTTAGATAAATTACACTCAGAACAAATGAAATGTTGACATGGATACTATTTTTTCTTAACATAAGGTTATCAACGTTTTGCCTTAATTTGGGTAATTTTTTATCCAGGCAATCATTTTTTTTCTTAAATAACACTTTAAACTCTACATTTACACGCAGGTTTGGTCACTATAACATATGGACCAAGTAAGTATGTGAATTTTGCAACAAAAAATTGCTTCCCCCACTTCTGAGGTCATACAGAATCCAGCCAATCGTGGCGCTTATTCTTTAGTGACGTGAATATCATCATTTCTTTTATATTTTTATCAATATAACGGATAACCTGGCAAATTTGCAGCCGCCTCTAACTCGTGATTGCTTCACTTGGGTAAGTTTTTATCCGGGCAATGATTTTTTTCCTTTAATAACACTTTAAACTCTACAATCTAACATAGGTTTGATCACTATAATATATGGACCAAGTAATTATGTGAATTTTGCAATATAAAATTACTTCTCCCACTCCTGGGGTCATACGGAATCATTCCTGATGGTTTTCATCAATATAACAGATACCCTGGAAATTTTGAGGCCGCCTTTTGGTCCAATACCACCAATATCGTATAAGTAGAATTTACGTAATATCGTACATCGAAAAAAAAAATACGAATAACTTCTTTATACAATACTGTAATTGAATTACGTCTGAAATCGAAAGTGTAGTATTTGTATAATAAGTATGTTCATGTTTGTTGGAAAAAAGGAATCCGGTGCGTTACCTAAGATTGTCATCGCGGAGTACACAACGCCTGGGTTTATTCTTGCGGTATGATCAGACTTTGATCGTAATACTTTACCGGTCCCGCTTTCGATTCCGGTCCGCTAAACGTTCACACGCCTCAAGGAGTTTAATAATTTTTCGAACCCTGCAAGTGATGGTTTGAAGCTTGGATTCAAGATAGGCTAGACGGAACTTAGTGATGGAAATAATATCTTAAAAACGGTTAATTGAAATATCGAGTCTATTTAATACTATTTTTATTTTACTATTATTTAAAATATTAACGCATCGTAAAAACCTTGAGTATAAATTGCAACATTTAGTATGTTACAATTGACTAAAACAAAAGAGGTTTTCAAACGGACAAAATTATCACTTAGAGGCTAACATATTTTGGCTTTTGCCATTTTAGGGGTTGATATCAAGCAAACACACCGGTCGAAAGTTTACTTTTGAAAACGTATATTATGATTTCTTAACAGGAAAGTTGAATTCGATATTATTTTCTCAAAAGTATTCACATATCGAGTATTTTTCTTAGAAAATAACTTAGGATAGAAATTTCTGAGAACCTGATAAGGAAAAAAGATATCTTGACAATAGAATCACAAAAGTGCGAGTCTGACTAGCGCACCAAAAATTTCCTGAAAACTGAAAGGTAGTTCGTCCATGTTGGGAAACAATTTTGGAACATTTTTTCCCATTTTTATTGGAATTGTCTTCCATTCCAAAACATCATCGTCGTTTGTATTTTCAATCGTCTTTTCAATATGTAATGGAAAACACAGAACTAGTTACGTTTCATCTAATAAAAGATGTATTACGCGTTTCAATATTTCAGTAAAACTTCCAATATGTCTGCATATTTAACAATAAAATATTCAAAGAAAGTGCACGGCTATCAAAAAGATCGGGAGACGAAAAGATTCAATATAAAAATGCCATTTCGATACATGAACTCACAATAGGTTCACACGAACCTTGTTATAGATATCATTCAGAAACGTTGGAAATAAAATGTTTGTTAGGTGTATTGTTGTCTTTCTCTACACACGATAAGGAATTGTCTTCGTAAATTCCTTTCCTGGATGATAGTATGAAAGAGTCTTAACGGTTTTTGTTCACCCTAATGAGATCTTAACACGGCAAATCAAATAAGAAGCTTATTTGATCGCAACAGTGACGAGTTTCAGAAAATCGATAGTTATTTGAGGCCTTAATAATAAATCAGGCTTTTAGGTTCCTTTTTATTCTTGGCTAACAAAGATCTTTTGTGGCGTCATAAAGTTTGATGGTGGTCGTCGCTTAAAACTTGGATAATTTGCTGGGACTTTTTTTTGGTTTAATGTCTTTGACTTATAATGGTAAGGAAACATTGTTCAAGTATTTAATTATTTGATATATTTGTGATAATTAAAATATTAGTAAAATAAATTTCAAGAAAATAATCGCCCTGTGGCAAATTGACGAATGTAGAGTACAGTTAGTAACAATATATCACAATTTAGATATTTTCATCATTTTTAATTAATGATATTGGTAAGTAATACCGAAAAAAGGCCGCAGATTTCTATTTACTCCAGTTTTTATGAACGGGCGGGCGGTCCATTATTGTACGAGTACTTACAGTGTTGACGAGGATTGCCTCTCCCGGGTGCTATAAGTCGTTTTATATTGAATATCTGTATAATAGTCCTCTGTGTGTTTGACCAAAGCCAAAATGTAATGGTACAATCAAATGTATCTTCAAGTTAAAAAACTCGCTACATATCGTTTTTTTTACATTGGTTGTTTGCGTAAGTTTTCATATTAAAATTTTAGACTGCTTAAACTTGCTTATAAACTTTTATTGGCGTGAGTGGATATAATTTATCCACTCACACCTTTATTCCCGAACAAGAAGGCAGCGGCGTCTGCTGAATTTAATTTTTAACCCCCGACGCAAAAACGATGGGGTGTTATAAGTTTGACGTGTCTATGTATGTGTGTGTCTGTCTGTGGCATCGTAGCTCCCGAATGGATGAACCGATTTTGATTTTGTATTTTTTTTGTTTGAAAGCGAATTAGTCGAGAGTGCTCTTAGCTATGTTTGATGAAAATCTGTTTACGATGACCACCACCACCACCAACAGCCTATAACAGTCCACTGCTGGACATAGGCATCGCTTTAGAAAGGAGGTTTTGGCCTACTATACCACGCTGGCCAAACGGGTTGGTATAGGGTTTGTTTCAAGTTTTCCTTCTCTTAGCAGTGCTGTCGTCCTGCGTAGTTTGCTCCCTTAGTCGGCTCTTACGACACCCATGGGATGAATAGGGGTGGTGACATTCCGTATTCTTAATCCGTCACCACACGGTAAGATGACCGCCGCTACAAAATGGTGGATTGCATATTTTTTCATAACTCCCTAAATATGGGTATCAAATGAAAGGGCTTAACTAGTCAAATACGGTAAGTGTCGGTGGTTTTTAATTTTTTATTTAATAGTCTCACGTAATAGGGGTAAAAAAGTAGACGTCAACCGGACTCGTTATTAATTAGATGGGAGACTTGGATTATGTTGGAAGGAAAAGTAAATGAAGTAATTTTTTATAGGCAAATGTTGACATAAATTTTCGTGAAGTGACGATTGAGAATACGGAATGTCATCACCCTTATTGATCCCGTTGGTGTCGTAAGAGCCGACTAAGGGAGCAAACTACGCAGAAAAGCAGCACTGCAAAAAGTCCCGTCTGGCCAGCGTTGTATAGTAGTCCAAAACGTTCTTTCTATGGAGGCCTATGATCACCAGAGGACTATTAAAGGACGTTGATGTGATGTGATGAAATGAAAGAACTTTAGTTGCTTTGTCATCTATACATACAAAATGACTTACCCTGACTCATCAACGCAAAGCCTCCACCGTAGGGGCTACAAACTTGAAATTTTGGCCGCTGATGCTTATTATGTTGCAAGTTGTAAGCACCCACTAAGTAAGGATGTTTGAACATTTATTATCACCCCTAAGGAGTAAAATAAGAGATGAACAGTTGTATGGAAGTTCCTCATTTTTCGAAGTTAGAAACACGAAATAATCACGCGAGCGAAGATGAGGGAAACAGCAAGTTATTTATATGCAAATTATGAAATAAAGACCTTAAATTGTCTTTCGTTTTAAATGTTTTTTATTGAGAGACTTTCTTTTAACACATTTTTTTAATTACTTTATTGTGTTTTATGTAATTAGTGAGGGATCACAAAATTATCAAGACTAGTAATTAGCACAGGCTCAGCTATAATCCTACCAACAGAGACTGCTAGGGGGACTCATAGTTGCACCAGGGACTTTCTTTCTAGGGTATACCTGGTTCCCCGGCTATTAGTACCCGAGACGGCGTGCGGTTTTAGTCGGTTCGAGTCCGACATGCCACCGATAGGTGGTATCCGAGGGGATTCCCGCACGGAAAAAAAAAAGAAAAGGGGGACTCATAGCTACAGGGCACTACACGAGGCCACTTTAAACTCAGCACTTTAACTTTAAATATTTTATTGCGCTTCTAATACCTTAGGCTTTGAAATGAAAGCTTTTCATATTATGACCTAAAAATAGTTATCAAACTAGAATTAACTGACTGGCCTGTTGGCCTAGTAGTTGATAAAATTGATCCTGATTGCTAAGCTGGAGGTCGTGGGTTCGATTCCCACCCAGGACGAATAATAGTGTGATGAGATCATTTGTTCTGTGTCTGGGTATAATTTATCTATAACAGGTATGTATTTGGAAATATAGATAAGTACAAGTATGTTTGTGAGTTAACAAATTAATTTTATCTTACCTACCTATTGTAGGTGAGATAAAATTAATTAGTTGCATGAATCTATTAGTCTGAATTCATAAATTGTTTTGAAGAAAAATTTTAAATGTTTAAAATAGTTATTTAAAACAATAAATCCCTCCACTATCACTTGTCAGTGGACTATTGAATCATATTCCATTAATTTATATTAATTTTATATTAATAAGAAAAGAACCTAAAAACCTGAAGCAAACATAAATTTGCTTGAAGTAAAGATATCCGTTTACCTAAAGTAAACGGATATCTTTTCTGCCTATTATTTCGGACATGAAGCATCAGTACTGTAATTATGGTAGGATTTCAATTATTTCAATTTAGCTTTTTTATTTTATTATTCGAATGGCTCGAGCCCTCTCCCAATGGCTTGGCACTTTGTTCAAGTACTTTCTATACATCATCGACTTTTTGAAGATAATAAGTTAACTCCGTTTATTTACTCCACTTTATATTTTAATCTGATACCAATTTTTATACCGTAATTTCAAAAACAGTTATCCGTAATAAGTTTTTTGTTATAATAAATCACTTATAATAAAACTGATTAGAATTACGAGTATCTATCCCTATGGGAAAAGTGTTTTATAAAATTCTCTAAAACACTATGAAACTTTGGTAAGTAAACATATTTTTGTAAGTGTATATAGTTAACCAATGAATAATGGAACACTATGAAATAAATATTCTTTGTAAACATTTTCTATGTAAACTTTATAAAGTTTAGGAAAAAGATTCAAGTATTATCTGAAACTTATACATCCACATGAGAAATATAATATACCACACCGCAACATGACGGCGCGATTGGAAACCAATAAACAGTATGCAGATGTGCTGGAAAATTGCGTCAGTTGATGTTTCAAGTTGCGTTTTTTATCCTCCATATTGGTTTAAAAATAGTTAAAATCGAATATAGATACCACTCTGTATAAGCATTAAGCCCATAACACATCAAAAGCTTAAATTCCTTAGTAGACTTATAAAAATCATAAAAAATAATATTAGAATTCAAACAAATTGGCCCTGGGGCAGGCCCTGTCCAGCAGTGGACTAAGATGGTGATGATGCTTCAAATAAACTGTACTAAAATATAATTTTAAAATACTTGAATATTTTCAGGAATTTATTTTTACTAGTACTTATGTATGCAAGCTACATGTTTACATATCATACACACAAACAATCCCACCTCATTCCCGACCGAGGTAGGCAGTGATGATAGAACTATAGAGTTACAACTCGCGCCTTCCACATTCATCTAAATAGGAGATAATACTTAGCTATATTTAATGAACTCTGTGATGTTATGATTATATTAATAATTAAACAACATTTGTTTATATTCTGAACAATCTATTACCAGGTCGTTTTAAATTTAACTACATATTATTTATTAAGTAAGCGGCTTAACAGACCAAAGGTGTGTAACCTTTGGTCTGTTAAGCCGCTTACATCACTAAGGGACTTTAAATAGTAAAAACTACAAATAAACTAATAACATTGTTGGGCCGTGACTGAAAATGGTATACATTTTTGGAACGAAGTAATATTAAGCCAACGCCTGAGTGCCACCACTGCGATGGCCAGACCGTGGACACGGTTCTGCACACGCTGGCAGAGTGCCCGGCGTGGGTTGAGCAGAGGCGAGACCTCGTGGCGGCCATCGGAGTGGGAGTTCTCTCGCTCGATAGCCTGATTGCGGCTATCGTGCGGAGCGAGAGTGCGTGGAACTCTGCCGTCTCCTTCTGCGAGCAAGTTATGCTCGCGAAGGAGACGGCGGAGCGGGACCGGGAGAGGTTTAGAAACTCGCCAGGCCTGGGAACGGGCCAGTTACCGCAGGCGACTCAGGCGCCGGAGGTCGCAGAATGACCTCCGTCCTCCATAAGCGCAGGCCTGGGGGTGACAGGTGAGGCCATCTGTCACCCTAGCAGAAGCAGGCCGGGGTGGCGGCGAGCGCGTTGCGAAGCGTGCTCTCTTCCAGGGAGCACAGGGAACATGGGGTTCCCACACGGGGGGGGTAGTCTACTCGTCTGTAGATGACCCGAGGTATGTCGGGGCACCAGGGACTTCCTTTCTAGGGTATACCATGTTCCCCGGCTATTAGTACCCGAGACGGCGTGCGGTTTTAGTCGGTTCGAATCCGACATGCCACCGACAGGTGGTATCCGAGAGGATTTCCGCACGAAAAAAAAAAAAAAAAAAAAAGGGGATCCATAGACCCCTCACGCCGTTTTTATAATACAACAGTTCAAACAGTATTGGTATATGTGACAAGTTTCAATACTGGCTTCTTTCAATACTAAGTGACAAACGAACAGACGGGTCACTTGATGGTGAGCGACTACCGCCATCTATGGAAATGAGTCAAATGGATCAAAGACACAAATGAGTTGCCGCCCGTCCCAGAGAATTGGGCTTGCGCTTAAGTATCCGGTCCGAATCGAAATAGCAGCTATAAAACGTATACCTGCAATAAAACATCATTGATGTATTAACAGAAAACGTATGATGAAAAATATAGACGTTAAACGTTATAAACAAATAATAATATTATTACACATCGCACTCACGGCCGTCTGATCGCAAACTAGACAGAGCCTGTACTATGGTAACGAAACTGCTGATAAACATATATAAATATTTCTAAACACATATGTATTATGTGTACATTAAAGATAAAATATTGTTAGGAACTGTTTTAAAGGTCACATTTCTAAGATATCAATTACTTTAGTTAGCTTTTGCTCTCGGCTTTGAAGTATTTATTACGACCAGTACTTGTTTATGTAAGGTGCAGTATGTCGTTTTTTAGACTCCTGATAATCTAGCAATATAATTATATTTAATCATATTATTATGCAATTCTAAACGAAATATTCTCCGCAATATAGAAGTCTATATCAAAATATCATTTTTAATACTGATAATATCAGTTCAATAACAACGAGTTACATATGTTACTCAGATACTCAAAAATTAATCTTCTCATTTCTGTTACCATAAGTACACAATTGCACATTAAATCATTTAGGTATTCATTATTAATATAAACCATTCGTGATTAATGAAGTCCTACTTATGTCATGAATATTTAAATGTATCGTGGGAACCCTCTTATTGGCGAGATAATGTGACTAAATTTAATTAACGTAATTAACCATGCTAGGATAAAATTAATGAGTTGAAATATTCTTTTTGTACACGCTGTGAATAAATGTGAATATACAGCGTGTTGTGTTTATACGCCCGGGATTAATTATGAGAACAATTAATGGAAGCATCGTTCTATTAATTTAGAGTGGAAAGTTTATTTATAAGGGATTAGACTACACTGTTCACGTACGCTTTTAATGCTTCATTAAAAAGGTACGTTACGATAGTAGAAGACGGTCAAAGAAAAAATGGATGGACTCGTGACAGAGTGTATCATCATCAGAAGGGGAATCATCATCAACAGCCTTTAATTGAAGACTATTATGTTGCTAGACATAGGCCTCTCCTTAGAAAGGAGGTTTTCCTTTTCTTTGCCCTGTTGTTGTCCTGTGTAGTTTGCTCCCTTAGTCGGATCTTAAGATACCCACGGGGTGAAAAGGGGATGTGCCACTCCATAACCTTAATCCGTCACCACATGGACAAAAAGGGGAGTAAGCAATGAGATTATGACTATAAGAGTAGAAAGCAAGAAGAAAACATATTGTATGGTTACCAAACAAATTTTAGAAAAGGGTTAGGACATGGTTTTGGTTTGTAATAAATTCGTCAAATATGTCCTTCTAAAGTATGTTAAATACATACGGGTACGGGAATGCCTTAATAAATTGGAACCCAATGCGAGCCTTATGCCCTGGAGCTGCATCAGGGAGGCGCTCGTGTATCACGAAGTGCCTCTCTACCTCCGCCGCATAGTCGGGGCATATTTGTCGGAGAGAGCCGTCGTCTACCCCAGTAGGACCGGTCTCGGTAGGCGTGAAATGTCGTGCGGTGTTCCGCAGGGGTCGGTGTTAGGGCCACTCTTGTGGAACATCGGCTACGACTGGGTGCTTCGTGGTGCCTTCTTGGATGGTGTCGCCGTCGTGTGCTACGCGGACGACACACTCGTGACGGCGCGCGGCAAGACGCACCACGAGGCAACCCTGAGGGCCACGGCCGGGGTTGCCCAAGTCGTTGGGCGTATCCGGCGGCTGGGTCTCGAGGTGGCTCTGCACAAGTCCGAGGCCCTGTTCTTCCACGGGCTTCGGAGGAAGCCGCCTGAGGGATCTAGCCTCACGGTAGGAGGCACTCGCATCGGCATCGAGCCCTCGATCAGGTATCTGGGGCTCGTACTCGATGGCCGATGGGACTTCGGATATCATTTCCGAGGTCTGGTCCCCAAGTTGGTTGGGGCAGCGCGTGCGTTGGCGCGGCTGCTGCCCAACATGAAGGGACCCGATGACTCCTGCAGGAGACTCTACTCGGGGGTTGTGCGGTCCATGGCCCTTTACGGGTGCCCAGTATGGGCGGGGGCCCTGAAGGCCAGCAACGTCGCGATACTGCGACGACCGCAGCGAATGCTGGCCATCAGGATCATAAGGGGGTACCGCACGATCTCCTTTGAGGCGACGAGTCTCCTGGCCGGAACTCCACCATGGGACCTGGAGGCGAGAGCCCTTGCGGCTCTGTATCAGTGGCGCAAGGAGGCGCAGGAGTTGGGTCGATCCCCCGAGATTCGAGAAATCGATGACCGGAAATCCCAACTCCGCCAGGTCATCATAGGGAAGTGGAGGGAACGACTCGGGCAACCGAGCGCTGGGCACGCCGTCATTGCGGCGGTAAGACCCGTTATGGAGGATTGGCTCGAGAGGCGTCACGGGACCCTCTCATACCGATTGACGCAGGTGATCACTGGGAAGGGATGTTTCGGAGATCACCTGTGTCTGATCCGCAAGGAGCCAACGCCTGAGTGCCACCACTGCGATGGCCAGACCGTGGACACGGCTCTCCACACGCTGGCAGAGTGCCCGGCGTGGGTTGAGCAGAGGCGAGACCTCGTGGCGGCCATCGGAGTGGGAGTTCTCTCGCTCGATAGCCTGATTGCGGCTATCGTGCGGAGCGAGAGTGCGTGGAACTCTGCCGTCTCCTTCTGCGAGCAAGTTATGCTCGCGAAGGAGACGGCGGAGCGGGACCGGGAGAGGTTTAGAACTCTCCCGGCCCGCCAGGCCCGGGCACGGGCCAGGCAGCGCAGGCGACTCAGGCGCCGGAGGTCGCAGAACGACCTCCGTCCTCCATAAGCGCAGGCCTGGGGGTGACAGGTGAGGCCATCTGTCACCCTAGCAGAAGCAGGCCGGGGTGGCGGCGAGCGCGTTGCGAAGCGCGCTCGCTTCCAGGGAGCACAGGGAACATGGGGTTCCCACACGGGGCGGGGGTCGTCTACTCGTCTGTAGATGACCCGAGGTATGTCGGGGCACCAGGGCCTTCCTTTCTAGGGTACACCTGGTTCCCCGGCTATTAGTACCCGGCGACGGCGTGCGGTTTTAGTCGGTTCGAGTCCGACATGCCACCGACAGGTGGTATCCGAGGGGATTTCCGCACGGAAAAAAAAAAAAAAAAAAAAAAAAAAAAAAAGGGGATGAAACGACTTTCGTCGGCTATACAAGTTGAGGGCATGTCAGTAATATATGTGTGAGTAAAATCACGTGTATGTAACTATCTACAAATGTAAATTTTGTTAGTAGATTTTATTAGTCTAGTTAACAAAATAGTTTAGATGTTTTTTAAACTTTCGCGTTTCGACTAGGTTGTACGTGCCGTGGCACAAAAAAACGGTGTGTGTCCATGACCGGCGGTATACAAGTACATTTACCCAGGTGATCCGTCTTCTCGTTGCCCGTTGCCCCCTATGTAAAAAGTAAATTAAAATAAGCTGTATTATTCGTTCTGGAATTTTCCATCGCTAAGATTAAAAAATCACACCTCCTACTGAAGAGAACGCCGCCTAGTAGATCTTATAAAATATTGCTTTTCTCGATACAGCCACGTAAATTGTAGTGAAGTTCTCCTGATACTGTAACATCAGCTTCACTTTAATGTTCCTTTCCAAGAGCAAATATACTACAAAATATAAACAAATAGAGCACATTACAAATATTATCGACTGCAGGGATGGCGTAGTGGTTTAAGCGGTTGGTTGGTTAAATACTGCCGTTCGGTCTGACACTGCACTCTCGATGATCCATGAGAATGCAGAGGGAAGCTACATCTCTACGTAATGCCGAGGGATCGAGCCGAGTATTAGAATGTATGTTCATGCGAAATTACAAGTTTCTAGCGCTAATAGTCTGTGAGATATGTGAACAGACGGACATGACGAAACTGTAAGGACTGTAATCCAAAAAAACAAACGAGCAGACTGGTCAACTGATAGTAAGTCTACCGCCATCTCTAAACCACAACAATTCAACAGTCCTCGCATTTGGAATCCCCCCTTCCAGAATAAAAGATTGGGTCTCTAGTAACCCCACTCACTCAGTACAAACAACGAAAGAATTGCTTAATACCGGTTTCTGTGAGGCCACGGTATCACTTCGATCGGGCTGGTCTAAATGTGCCGATTTCTCCAGAATTCTATCAATAGATCCTGACATCGGAGGACAATCACAGTACTGCTGACGTGACTCACATTTTGAAAGAGTGTAAATTAATTTTATATTATATGCATGTGCACCTAGAAAGGTCTCTAAACTTTAATACAAAAAATATCCAAGTAAATAATCTTTACTTACTTATTAAAGTATTAAATTTCTTACTTGAAGTTTAAAAGTTTATGCCAATCATTAATCATGTCCATAATAATTTTACTAATGTATAAGTATCACTTGTTTCGCTTTCAATAATTATATAATTAATAAATATGTGACCTCTGAACTATATGGGGAACACAATAAGGACTTTGAATAAAATTTTCATCATTTTTACATTCATTTTAACTTTTTTATTTTATCCTTTCACAGAGCAGTATCTGCGAAGCATCCGTACGCAAATCCGGACCCGTATTGTTTGAACATTCTTTTTAAGAGAGGAGATGTGCACTTATTTCAGAGCAGTGACGGACTTTCTGCGGGTAAAATCGCCATGGAAAAACGCGTTTTTTTTCTATTGCTCATTTATGTCTTGCTCCTGTTATTTTGAACGCATGTACCTTTAAACATGTACCTTTAAATTTGATTACTTCTAACCTGCCTTTTCTTCAGAACATCTATTTGATTTCTTTTTAAAGACAACTCCCGCACTAGGAAGACATGCTGTGTCGCGGGGGACTTTACAAATATACATGAAACGGACACAAAGAACACCCAGACTCAGAACGACAATTTGTGGATCACACAAATTGTCGTCCCGGTGGGGATCGAACCCACAACATCAGCGTAGTAGGAAACGGTGTCGCGACCATTTAAACCACTACGCCATCGCGCGGTTGATCTCTCCCGAACATTGCATTAACGTTGGTTTTATAGCCTTGTTTTATGCACGTAAGTATCCAAAGTAAAATGTCGAATATTTCCCAATAATTACATTTTAGAAAGTAATAACGTAAATAGATATATAAATTTTGTATTTATACAATGTCAATACGTCTGTTTTTTTTTACCAGCAACAAATATTCGAAATAATATCATTTATTATTACTTGAATTCTACTGTCTCTACTATAAAAAACAACTGACTCTGAAACGTTACTATAGTAAATAAATAAAAGAATACTGTTTACCTTTATGTTTCGTCCCCAATAAAAGCAATAATGTATGCAGATCAGTACTCACCAGAGCTATTGCAAAGGGCATACCCTTTGTGACAGCTATAACCCTGAGCCATAAATCGTACACGATTTAAAACAAAAGATGAAGCAAGCCTCCTGGGCATAACAACTCCTAACATAAACCTATATAGGTAATTTCGAATACGAAATTCACTGTTACACATTTTGACGTGTTTAATTAACGTTTTACATTTACTTGATGAACGCTTTGAAAAACTTTTTTAAACTAAAGAATTCCACAGGTTTTTCAAGGTTAAACTTTAACTGTCTCAGACTAAAGTCTTGACATAACGTAACTCTGACAAGCAATATTAAACCATTCTTTACACGGAACTAAACGATTTATAACTGTTCGTTTAAAACAGCTATCAAATTCAAACATAATTTTTAGTTCCGATTACTAATTCTAATTCAACGAGATAACTGTTTAGAGGCCTTGGTGTAAGTTTATTTTTACGTCAAACCGTTGCATTGCTATTGGTGAAGATTTCGGTGCGGGCCAATTGTAACACCGAACCCGATCACCGTGACGATCGAGTAGATGTGAAATGAACCCACACTAGACCCTCACATTTATTATATTAGTAGGTGGGTAAAAAGTAAAACTACCCCCAGGATTTCAAAATTTTACATGACGTTGAAGAATGACATCGATGAAGATGAGTACTTTTTGGTTGGAAACAGGAAATAAATGTTTTAATAAATAAAAAATAAAAAAATATCTTACTAAAAGAATACCTAATATGTAAAAGATAATTTACACAATAAAACAAGTTTAGCTCGACAAGAAAATATCATCTCTAGTGTCAGTGAACAACTCAAACCCATACTAACATTATAATTACGAAAATGTGTCTGTCTGTCTGTGACCTGTTCATGCTTAAACCGCTGAACCGAATTCTTTAGGTAGGACATAGGTAGGTATACTTTTTACCGCGATAACCAACGTACACGGGGCGGAGCCGTTGGCAAAAGCTGGTCAATAATTAATTCATTATTTATATAATTGAGCGTTTAATATATACTTACATAAAAATGGACGCGTTACAAAGTTAAAGTCTACCCTGCATCGATCCCATATTGATACCAAGAACAATTCCTACTCGCACTGAAAGCAAATGGCTTCTCGTTATGACCCTTGAGACATCACTGCCGTCTAGCTGCTGACTCAGAGCCTTCATAATTTTCACTATAAATTTCACTCACACTTTCAGTAAAGTAATATGAAATTGAAATGGTGTGATTACAAAGTACTTTCGATAGCGTTCATTGAATTATTATTTGTAATAGGTTAAGATTATCTATATTAGTAAGTAAAATACACTGCTGAAAATTTAGCTTCGCACACTCGTACCTACTAGCTAGCGTACACTACACGGTACAGACGGTGCAGTGCAACTATCATATTACTACAATTACATTCTAGTAAGTAACGTCGAGAATATCCACATCAATCACAGATACTTATTTAAGGTGGATAGCTGACTATTTGAAAAAATCTTTTATTTATTTGATTAAATTGACTTAGATCAATTACATTAATTAAATGTAAGACTTAAAATTCTTAAAAATATGTCCAAATAAATTTAAATTCTAAATATAACATACCATAACATAACATACAAAATACCAAAACATATTTAATATATACAGGACTCACATAATTTATGACTTATGAATTTACTAAATGTATTTTATTAGTCGGGCGAAAAAATATATTTTTCTTCAACACAAATACAATCATTTCAACTAAACAATTCTATCAAAATTAGTAGTTTTTAACCGACTTCAAAAACACATAAGAGGAGGTTATCAATTCGTCTGTATTTTTTTTTGTGTTTGTTACGCGATATCTACGTCAATTGTGGACCGATTTTCAAAATTATTTTTGTGATCGAAAAGGTATGCTCCCAAGGTGGTACCACTACCACCAAAATCATAATCTAATGCTGGGATCCTAGAGAAATTGAGGGAATCCCTCAAATTTTACAGCCCCGACAACGTCATTTAGCTTATTTCTCTAGCTTTATAGGTATTTGTCGTCGAATATGACGTGACTTCAAACAGATTAGAAAGGACTATTGCTATTATAATGTTATCTGTTATATTGAGGGTACTTATTATAGTTTTTTTACTTAGATTTGTAATTATTTTTAATCTTTAGTGCTTTTTGTCAGTATTGTTTGAAGTCTGTTCAACTTTTTTTTAAAAGGATTTATTCAAAACAAAATTGTCATGGCTCATTTATTTATAAGAATATTATAAGGTTCTTAAAGATACATGACAAGCTTCCGGTATACGTTGATTTTCCTACTTGTGTACCTTTAAGCAAAAGAGAATATATTAAATATCCTGTCATGAATTGCCGACAAAAAAAACCTTTTTTGTTATCTTCTTTTAAAGTATATGCATCTGTATTTGCGCAGTATTTAAAGAAAATTCTAGTAAAAATCGAAATGGGGTATCCACATAAAATTTCTTTGCTTGATGCCAGATCTTTAATTACTAAATACTCCTCTACTAGGAGTATTTAGTAATACTACTACTGCAGGTTTAGTTGGCTAATATTGGCTAGATAGTGTTGTCAGATGTTCATACATATACACTCGCCTATGTACATAGATATATCATCATCATCATCAACAGCCTTTAATAGTCCACTGCTGGACATAAGCCTCTCCTTAGAAAGGAGGTTTTGGCCTACTATACCACGCTGGCCTGACGGGTTGGTATAGATATACATGTATGTACAATGTACATGGGTTTATACTGTAAGAGTGATGTACATCACTAGTTGTTTTTATGTTTTATAAAGTTTTGTAATTATTTTCTTGATGATATTCTAAGAATCCATTCCATCCAAAAAGTTTTTGAATAATAAATGTTCAGAAATAAGAATAAATAACTTATAAACATTAGATTCTCAAAATGTTCTAAAATACACAAACTTTTTCGATTTACCTCATCGTACTCAAAGTTTTATTACTAGATTCTTTACTATTAATCTGAAAATAAAAGGTTTCTCTTAGGATTAAAACCTTATAAGAGATCATTTCGAAAAGTTTTGTAGTCTAACAATAAAAGGAAGGTGAAAAGATCAGTGTGTGATCAGGTGTCAGAGTTAGGATATAATTTTTTTATTCCTATACGAAAACAAAATTTATTCACTTCCACTACAAAGGATCGTGATTGATGGAAGTGGCGTGCAATAGGAGAGGCTTATTTCTAGCAATGGACTGCGATATGATGATATGATCATACCTACTATAATTGCTCACTAGGCTCTCGAACCCAACGGATCTTTCCTTCCTTCTCTATAATTCATACATTCATACATTTTGGGTGTGATGGACTAACTGACAGAACCTGAAAGTTTTTTTAATTTGGCAGGAAAAAAAATTGTAACGTCAACAAGTGTAAAAATAATATATTGTACTGACGTCTGTGCGAAACCGGGGTGTGATAACAGCTTTATAAAAAAAACCGAAGTGCACTTTAGTGTCTGTCTGAATGCCAAGCTCCAGTTGTGTGGCTGGTGTGCTTGACTGGATGTGTGTTGTAAGCGTTGTAAAAATAAACGCGTAGTAGACTGTATATACTGTATTTCACTTGTTACAATGATTTATAAAAGGTGATGTGCACGCGTGGACATTTCTTGAGCGAGTGTCGGCCCGCGCCGAGCAGCTCTCGCCCGGCCGTTGTTGAGCCCGATGAGACGCAGGAACAGTGTGTCCCAAGATTGTCATTACAAAAATAATGTTCATTCTTTAAAAACGGTGCAAAAGGCATGTCCAAAAATTAGACAGATATATTATTTAGATTAGACACAGGTGTAAAATTACTTTCTAGGTCCGCAACATGCAATACGATATTTGTATGACATTTGACGTTGATCCCACCGTCTACTGGACTCCTGCCAACATACCCTCCCGTGACAGACATACTAATAATAGGGGTTAAAGTATGAAATTGCCGTTATGTAGTAATAGATACTTTGAATTGACATAAAACCTTCATGGTGTGAGATGTTCGTGTAAAACTTTTTTCACATGATACTTAAAAAATGTGCAACATTCAATTTTCGACTTTCAATTGTTTTTTTAAGTTAGCTAAGATGTGAAAGACGTTTTTTATCACTAAGATAAAAAAATGCTCCCCCCATGATTTGAGTGATCTGCAGAAAGAAATGCGTTTTGAAACTTGTGTTGCCTTGCTTTTTGTTTTTTTTTTTTATGTTAGAGGGGGCAGACGAACAGACTGGATCGCATTGTGACTTGTGACGAAAACTGAATTGTTTACAATAACCGCGAAAAATGCAATGGCTGACCCCAGGTCAAACGCCGCAACAGTGCCCTTAAGCAAAGCTTACCAATAAAAAGGTAATGGTAACTGTTTGGTGGTCTCTTCGTGGTGTTATTCACTACATCATTCTCAAGTATGGTCAGGCAATAACAGCAGATGTTTACTATGCCGAACTTCAAACAGAAACAGCCCCGACTCGTGAATAAATGAACTTCCGATGGCAGCAATGAATAGATAATGAGGGTAAATATTTTGATTAAATAAATATGCTACATGTTAGAAAAAACGAGTTTCAATTTTTTTTGTACAAATCGACAATTTCATACTTTAACCCCTAATACATTCCATTTAAAACAAAGCATTACAACACAAATATATATTGATATAATAGATATAAATAAACATTATCCAGCAAAGACAAGTGCGACTACATAGTACTTTTCGCTGATTCTGAATCACGGTATCTAAATTCTCGCGTCGATTAATACATGATTTTCAACTTACAACATGATACTCTTATATTAAAAGAAATATAACACCCTTTCTTTTAATACAAATTTGATATTGTGATTATTAGTTTTTGCAAAATATGGAATACATATTCAATATTTGTCAAAGAGAAACTGGAGAGTTGGTACTACAGGCGTCACTTAATTTCTATAGCTTTGAGAAATCAAAAGAAAGGTGTACAATAAATGTAAATTTACCTTTTTATACATCATTATTATTTAGTTTCTGATCAGATGGGATTATAAACCCATTGGATCTTCGCGTTACATGGCATTAGCTAAAAAATTTTTTTGTGAAAAACAATGAGACGTGAAGAAGAAAAAATAACAAAAAATATCGCCGAGTCCTGCATTTCATAATGTCATAATCTAAAACAATATCATCAGCATGCAGCACAAATCCTCCTTTTGCTCAAACACAGAAATCTGCAGATAAAAATCGCACTAATAATATTTGTTTTAAAGAAATCAAAGAGAGTGAATTAACTGAAAATCAATTCTTTAATAAGACCGCCAGCCATTAGTGTAAGAGTCTCTAGACGACTTGAAACTCTTACACTAAAGCCTGGCGGCCATGTCCATGTCTTCGTATACGAATACGAGGACAAAGACTCCAGACAAAACGTAGCATGAAGTGTAATAACATAGAAATAATAGGTACGTGTTTGTACATTGTCCATCGCAATTTACTCAAATCAAATAAAGAAAATTCTCAAAGTACGATCAGAAATCGCAATGGTTTTCTTAGAATTCGAAAACAAATCATGGCTTACTTTATCTCGCATTTTATTATCCCTCGGTCTATTGCAGCGTATTACTGCTTTATTTACGGTGGACTTAAAGTGAGAATCGTGCTGGAACGCCGTTAAAGGCTTACGTAGAAATAGTGGCGTACGTCGGCACTACATTTCAATTACTTTACGTCGTGAAAACGAAGTAGTTGCAAGTGTTCGCGTTTTATTTAGGGATTAGCAAGTGATGAACCGAAATACCGATACAGGTACAGCTCTCTTTCTATATCATATTTTTTTTATTATTTGATGATTTTCTATGATGATTCATGATTACACTTTGAACTTAATAAACTGAAAGGAGAACGGCAGCTCCTAAACCCCTAGTAATATATGACGGATGGTTATGAGATTTGTACTGTTTACAAAGTGAGTCATCCTAACTATTTTCATGTAATCATTACATTTTTAGATCTATCCTGAATTGAGAAGCGCACACGAAATAGTGCCGGTCCGCTAGCTATAATATACATATACCGCTCACGCTCGCACCTAGTATCAATATTATCTGGCAATGAATGATTTAATTTAAAGAATTTCATATTAATGGTTATTCTGGCGTTGCATAGTACCTTGTAAGTCACCGCTTATCTCCAAGCTTTCTTCTACACGTACTAAGAAAAGATTGCTGTAACATTGAGAAGCCGTCCGTGTACAATTGTGTGCAATAAACGTTTCATTCCATCCCTAGCTCCTTTCTATTCTCAAGAGACCTACAAAGAACCTTCGTCCGCAACAATATAATATTTGTATATTATCAAAGGTTTTTTTACCTTAAAAATGTTCAAATATCATTCGTACATTTTTAGACAACCAGCAGCGTAGAACATAATTGAATAAGTGAGATGAAAACTATATACTTGTTAATTATATTTTCCATCATTAAAACCCGTAAATGGTAAGTTGTTTCAGCGAATAAACAACATCTGCCGCCTAGGGAACGGTAATAAGCACCTGACCTTTTGCGAGGCTTTTTCATTAAACAGTCTAAACAGTGAAACAAATGTTAAAGGCACGTGCTGCTGGGCAACTATTTGAAGAGCAGGGATCCACATAACACTATCTGAACCTTAATTGTATTAGTGTTTGAGAGATTAGTTCTCACATTATACGATTCTACACATTTTCTAGGTTTTTACTGGTGTCACACAACAATAAACGTAGGTAGGTTAGGTATGTTTAAAGTCTTCCATGCTTCAGGCATTTATCTAACTCAAAAGTCGTCTCTCTAAAGAATTTAGGATCTTCAAACAGAAACCTGCAAAATTATCTAATATTTTTTTTATATATTCTATCGACTTAATTCATTACGTTAAAAGATTTATGTTAAATCACAAAAACTGATCTTTTATTCAATGCATAATGATAATTAGGACTACTTTATTTAAGTTAGTTAGCTAGTTTCTAAAATACCTTATGCCTGCAGTAGATGGTACCCTCACATAGGGAAAAAATAGGTTTACTGCCGAAACATGTTCGATTGAGTTTTTGTCTGATTTGAGCTCGATCATAAAATTCTCCCCAATCAAATCGAATCGTAAAACAAGATCACGCTATGTTCGAACATTATCAGTGTCGTTAAGTATGATTACATCAGAGCAAGTGTTAAAGACTTGTGGCATGAAATAAATTGACTGAACAAAACTGTATTCGTGTCTAGTGAGTAAGTAAGTAGTAAGTGAGATAAGGCACGGTTGATAAAAGACTAGGGGCAAAATACACCGCCAGGCCCGGGAACGGGCCAGGTAAGGCAGGCGACTCAGGCGCCGGAGGTCGCAGAACGACCTCCGTCCTCCATAAGCGCAGGCCTGGGGGTGATAGGTGAGGCCATCTGTCACCCTAGCAGAAGCAGGCCGGGGTGGCGGCGAGCGCGTTGCGCGGCGCACTCGCTTCCAGGGAGCAGAGGGAACATGGGGTTCCCACACGGGGGAGGGGTCGTCTAATTGTTGTAGATGGTCCGAGGTATGTCGGGGCACCAGGGACTTCCTTTCTAGGGTATACCTTTTTTAGTCGGTTCGAGTCCGACATGCCACCGATAGGTGGTATCCGAGGGGATTTCCGCACGGAAAAAAAAAACGGGACTACCGCACGGAAAAAAAAAGGGGCAAAATTCAACCGTCAGTGCATGCTCTATTTTCAAAACCTTTTTCTATGCTCTCTTTATAATAATAATGTATTTTAATTGTTCACGAATAAAAGTTTACAAACATAGTTTCATGGTTGTTATATTACAGTAATCAGAAATAATGCACTAAACTGTCCCATAAGAGAGTTGCTGGTACTTATAGCACACGGTTTCCTTTTTAAGTATAAGCTTAAAAAGTAAACCGTGTGCTATAAGTACCAGCAACTCTCTTATAGGACAGTTTAGTAATACAATGCTTCAATTTTACCACAGAACATTAGAAACAAAGTCTGTAGCTACCACCGCTAAAAAGTAATTGGTTACTTATTAAAATTAAATGAAATAATAATTAAAATATTCTTGATGAGTCTCTGTATCAGAGGGCCGCCTGCAAGTTTATTTTATATATTCATATGTATATTTCAGTGCGATCCGATCATAGCGCCGACCGCGATCACCGTGACGATCGAGTAGAAGTGATATAAACTCGCACTTGGCCCACAGAACTAGAGAATATTTGGCGTCTGATAACCTCACTCACTAGTTGAAAATCAACAAAAACATTATATACCAATTTTCTATGAGGCCGTATCAGTCTGGTTGCGCTGGCCCATATATACGAAAGCATGGCTCACTCCAGATAAAAAAGAAACTAATTTTATTAATAAATAATTTCATCTTACTAATAGTCGCTTACTTATAAAACTATAAAGTTAATTCTATGTCAAGAGTTCAAAGTTCCATGTTACAAGTTTGATAAATAATTTAACGGTCCTGTGGACGGTTACGGGACTGTCAGTGACACAGCCGCACTCATTTGTCAACAGCCTGTATAACAGGATAGCAGACAGCGAGCTATTCGCATGCGCTACCCCTATTTAACTCCGCTATCCAGTACACACAATAATGATTTGTAACTTCGTACGGACGCGTAATTGCATAAGAAGTTCTAGGCTTCGTCATTTCTATTATTCACTATTGGTTTTAAACAATAACAAACGCCATAACGCTTAATCATAACCAGTTATTATTTTCCTTTTTGGGTTCTGTAGGCATAATAAGGAGTTTTTACAATTTCGTCAAGTCCATCAGTACAGCCATCTATCTGAGGTTTAGCTTAGACATTTTTTGTACTAGAACGTGTACAGCATGTACGGGACAAAAGCAGAAGATAAATTTTAAGGAATACGGATTAGGAAGTTAAGGTAATGGAAATCCTGAGTCTCAAATTTAAAACGAGACTAACACTGCAGTAGCTCAAAAATGCCTGAAGACGCCACCAGGATGGGGGTATAGATCCTACCAAATCAAAAGATTTGATAAAAATCTTGTGATTAGATAAACATTTATGTAATGAAAGAAAAAAGTACTACGGAAACATGTAGCTTTAAAAACCTAGCCGACCGTATTTTTCTTAAATTTTATAGCTATCTTATGTTTCACACAGGCCTTGTATCATAAGGCTTAATGATTTAGACACACAAACAATAGTTTCGGCAATGTCAGTAGAGGACAAACGGCCAGTGTCGAGATCGATATTTAAGCAACCACTTCATTCGGCAGGGTAAGATATAACATCCCATGATTATTAAGCTATCCTGTTGAACATCAAATTACTCGTATTGAAATTGAGTATTTAATACAGATATGAATCGGATGCATTGATTGCTATATATAGAAATCAATCTAACAGTCATGAATTTCGATCTGCAATAATATGTTCAAATGTGAACAGTTGCAGCAATGTTCTTTTTGTTTTTCGTATTCAATCTTTGCAATTAACCAAAACGCGATATGAAATCGGAGCGGCTTTAAAATGAAAATGTAAAACTTCGTGATTGATGGGTGTGTTTTGGCTCATTCGTCCCTATTTGATTGGGGAGCGAATCTATTTCGGTATTCGTAACTGGCTGTGTTTTAATCAGATTTTTTCAGGTGGATTCAGACCAAAAACCGTAAAGGCAACGGGACCTAGTTTTTAAAATATGCTATATGCGCGGGGGTGCTATATTTGATAAGATAATAATTATCATGATATATAAACAGATCAACGTCTCAGCAAAAAGGTCATTTTTACAACGAAAAACATCAAAGCTCTAAAACCTTTCTTTGTGATGAAACATTTGGGCATTGTGTAGGAACAAAGCGGCAACGGCTGTAACTGTGGGCTTTTTTTGTAAATGACAAAGTAAGGGTGTACAAAGTTTATCGTTTATGTCTGAAATATCAAGGTCAATTGACGATTAATTATGGAAATTAGTGACCTACGTAAATTTAGGAAATAGACTCAACGTTGCAAAACTAGAAATGTTAACAGCGTTCTGTGCTTAATATACATAATTGTGCTACCTAACAGTTTAGTAGTTTCAGCAGGTAGGACTTAAACTTGGCAAGATGGATAATAATGATGTAGATATTCCCTTTGTTAAATTATAACTTTGACATTATGAGCATACGTTTTTTTACTAGGAACATTAAATAAATTGAAATTTCTACAACATCACAATACAAAATCGAACTCAGAATCTCTACCTAAAATTAACTATTAAATAAGGGTATTGATAGTTCAGTACTATCGTCATCATCATTTTCTATTCAATTTTATTTGGGGTAGGGGGTACTAACGGTTATGACTGGTTTCTTTTATGACTAGTCTACCTCCACCAAACTTTTTGGGAATGAATAAAACTTGAAACAAAAGGTTTACCTTTGTTTCAAGATTCTAGATGTGTAAAGAAAACGGATAGATTAAGATAGCTAAAGTAGAGGATAAAGCAAGTTTAGGATGGGAAATTGACCTAAGACTGCAGGAGTTGATAGAGACTGGAGTCGCTTATCTATATATATCTGTCCGGAAAAGCCACTATGGATGGAAACATAAACTCAGCTTAGAGCTAAATATCAGAATCAGGATATTGAACTCTCTCATACACTGACGGGCTTATTCGTCTAGTGGTTGGTGATCAAGATTCAATATTCAATTGGTAGGAACCACTACTATCAGGTGATCTGACCGATCTCTTAGAATATTTATGAGAGCATTTCTCACAGCTAGTTCATAAACAATTCCGTTCTTTAGCTGGAGTTAGAGTTGAACAAAATAGTACACTTTTAGTGTACAAAAAACGTCGCAAAGAGAATCGGAACTCGAAACGCTGACATCGTCACATTCCAAATATTTTTATTCAATGAAAGGCAACGTTGCAGTTTGCATAAGGCCATACATATTCATGGAGTGGCAACTATGGCGCGCCTGGTGCATGTAAATTCAATAGTGGAGGTGCCTCGCGACAATAAAACAACGGAAAACAGAGCTGTGACGAATCCGTTATATATTATACGGCTAAATGATTTCACAGTTTCCATCGAAATACGCGACAGGGTGACAGTGTTATAAATTGTTTAAAATTTTCATTATGACAACAAGAGTGGGAGGTGTAATTGAAAATGCTTAATTTTCAATAGCAAACATCGCGGAATAACTGATGCATTTAAAATGCATTGGTTGTTATAAAATCGTTAAGCGTTTCGAACTTTTACCGCATTTGTGTACATTTGGGTTTAATTTATTAAATTATTTACTGAATTGAATATTGAATCTGGATCACCAACCACTAGAACCGAATAAGCCCGTCAATGGGTTAAGTATGCGGGATTTCAGTATCCTGAGTCTGATACTGAACTGTAAGCTGAGTTTATGTTTCCATCCATAGTGTATAATAACATGGTACGGGTCCTCCTCGGAGTAGGGTGCCTGAGACCGGCCGTCCGGGTGATTTTTTGTGGAAACACCCTATACTCCTGGCTCGTGCGTCCCCGAGGAGCCGGAGATCTGAAGGGATTTTAAACCCCGTTAGCAAAAAAAGGTACCACAATTATATGTATTAAGCACAGAACGCTGTTAACATTACTAGTTTTTCAAAGTCGAGTCTATTCCCCAAATTTCCGTGGGACACTAATTTCCATACTTAATTGTCAATTGACATCGAAATTTCAGATATAAACGATAAACTTTGTACGCCGTTACTTTGTCATTTGCAAAAAAAGCGGACAGTCACAGTCGTGGCAACTTTGATCTCAAATAAAGGTTTTAGAGCTTTGATGTTTTTCGTTGTGAAAATGACCTTTTTGCTGAGACATTGATCTGTTTATATATCAGGATAATTATTATCTTATCAAATATATGCCAAATTATTTGCCAAATGCCCGTTCATGTGTGTATCTTTTATATATATTTTATATTATATATATTTAAATATATTTACGGTTTTTGATCTGAATCCCCTTGAAAAAATCTGATTAAAACACAGCCAGTTACGAATACCAAAATAGACTCGTTTCTCTATCAAATAGAGCCGAATGACAAAACAAACCCATCAATCAGAAAGTTTTACATTTTTATTTTTAACCCTCTCCGATTTCGTATCACGTTTTGGTTAATTGCAATGATTGAATACGAAAAACAAAAAGAACATTTCCGCACTGTTCACATTTGAACATATTGTTGCAGATCGAAATTGATGGCTGATAGATGGATTGCTATATATAGTAATTAATGCTTCCGAGTCATATGTTTATGAAATACTCAATATCAACAAGAGTGGTTTGATATTCAAGAAGATAGCTCAACAATTATGGGACGTTATATCTTACCTAGTCGAATGAAGTAGTTGCTGAATTATTATCGATCTCGACACTGGTCCTCTATCCTCTTCTACATTGCCGTATGAAAGAAACTATTGTTTCCTTAAGGTATAGTTAACTAGAATTTGCAGAATTTATGTGTCTAGTCCTTCAGCCTTATGATACAAGGCCTGTGTGAAACATAAGATAGCTATAAAATTTAAGAGAAATACGTTGGGTAACGTTTTTATAAGCAAGTCTTTTCGATGTCAGGGTATGCGATTCTACAATAAAATTTCAAGCAAATTTCATGGATTAAGTATTGACAAATTTAAGTCCTTAGTAAACCAAAAATTATGTAAAAATGCTTACACGGTTGCAGATTATTTAGATGACAAATTCGCTTGGGATTGATGCTGCTTGCTTCCACATTTGCATTTCTATCATTGTTGTTGTATTTGATAGTGATGAACTATTAATTTCTTGTTGTAATTCGTATTTTGTTTCTTTTCACTTTGTTCATTATTTCGTTTAAATTAAATGTGAGTATAGCGTAGGCTTGTAATGTTAGTTCTTAGTTTTAGTAACTTTTTGGTGGTTTTGAGTGTTTCCTCGGCCCACGGTTTCGGGTTGTTGATCCTGACTATATCGGTTAGGCTACACGATGGCTAGGGCCCGTATGCCGTCTGTATGGACGGGCCGACTCAAAACTATTGCACTTTCTTCAATAGGCCAACCTAGACCCTATACATCACTCACATAGTTCTCTTTAACATTGTACACGGACTTAAAAAAAGACACATCTGTAGTTTGCTTCGGCGTTTCTTTCTAGTAAATGCCGGCGCCTTCTAACTATGAAGTCAGACTTTTAAAAATATCTGAAAGGATTTGCTAGCAGAAATAAATACTTTATACTTGATAAAGTAGGAATAAAAAAAAAACTATTTTGCAGGGTAGATCTACGAAGCTATTTGATTCCGAAACATTTTTCTCTTTCATTAAATAAATGTTTATTCAGAAGAAATCTCTCGGTTTGTTAAAGTCTATTTTAAATTTCGTTTTTCATTCAACTGTTTAGTATTACTTATACCAGAAGAGGTAAGCACTTAGATCAGGTCATGCTCCTCCTGCATCCTGGTGGCCTCTTCAGGCTTTTTAGAGTTATAGCAATCTTAGTCTTATAGTTTATTTGAGGCTTAAGGAGTTTTGAAAAAGTTAAGGTTATGGACTGAAGATGACCATTGTCTTAATTTTCTCATCCGTATTACTTACAAGTTATTTTCTGCTTTTGTCCCGTGCATACTGTAAACATTCTAGTACAAAAAGTCTCTAAGCTAAACGTCAGACAGAGACGGTCGGAGTGATAGACATATTGAAACTGTAAACTTATTACGCCTACGGAACCCAAACAGGAAAATGCAAATAAATAATGACTGGTTATGATTAAGCAATCTCACCGGTTTCTCAAAGGGCTGAAGAAGCTGTCACCATTTAGACTAATACTGTGATAATAAGCTACCTCCTTAGCAGGCGGATAATCCAAAATTACCAAATATGTCTATTGTTGGAAAGAGAAGGAAAATAGCTACCAATATTTAACTTACAAGAAAGTAAACTATAAAATTTATTCATTCATTTCATATTCGAGGATTACTGCTGAATTATTTTTAAAGTTCAGATTAGAAGTTTAACCTGAGATTTAACAACTTAAAGAATAGAACTGGGCTAGGTTTTTCCTGGATCGTAATGACCAATAGTGGTACAATATTTTATTGCTTGCTAATCTTGAAATCAATAAATCTTATGAACGAAGAACAATTAATAAGGGTAAACTTGAAAGCATGACGCGAAGTTCTTAACAAATGTTACAAGTTTACATGTGTAGAACATTCTAGTTTTAGAGAGACGACAAATATTTTCGTTTAACTTTGCCGGTGCACTCTGTTACTTCTAATCTTAATTTACAGTTCGCCTTGAGGAGTTTGTTCGTTGTAACAACAAGTAGCAACTTGGTCTACCGTCTACACGTTGGGTTTTCGAGTCACGATTTACAGGTGAAACTAGATAACAACTTGCTTCCAAACGTTGCAGGGTAATTGATTCATAAAAAAAAGGGTAATTGATTCCTCATTCGCTAATTGAGATACAGAAACAGTATACATTTTACTTAAGGTCGGTTTTATTTTAATAGTATTGCAGTGTTAATAAGTACTACAAGGAAGTAGCAGACGTTATACCTACAGATCAACGAATGAGGAGGTACAATTGGAACAACAACAAAACCTTTGTTGTTCAGGCGATAGTGTCGCATACAGAATCGGCCAGAACTAAACCTTTTCGTTCGTAGCAAACTGAATTAATCGCAGCTTGATGGCTGCGAATATATAGGGTAAAATGTAATTTGCAGTCAATAGTATTGACACTACCAGCACTTGATAACCAAAGAAATACCAAACCAAATAAGTACTAAAAATCAAATACAGAGAAGCAATAAATAAACTCGAATGTAATAAATTATTACAGTGTTACAATAAATAGCAGGCCAAAACCTTCTAAGGAGATGCCTATATCCAGCAGTGAACTGTTATAAGCTGTTGATGGTGATGATGATGATCACGAAAGTGTTACAATCGGCGGTCTAACGCAGGCTGTCAAATCATGTCATGTCGCACACACAACCTTTGATACATTATACTATAAAGTTATTGGGCAGATTGCGGTGCACATATAGAGAGACTTATAATAGTATACTGCTAAACAATCAAATTACTTACCAACATATACAAACAAAAAGAATTGTAAAATGAGAAAACTCAACAACGACATATAATAAATATCATATAAGCTACATACATATACATATATACATACATAGATATATACTACTTAATTATATTGAATAAAATGCAAGGAAAGGTTTAAGCGGTCACCTCGCTGCTTCCGACCGCGCTGAGTGTTGTGGGTTCGATCCCCACATGGGACAACACTTTGTGTGATGCGCAAATTGTTGTTCTGAGACTGGGCGTTCTTTGTGTTCATTTGTGTATGTTTACAAGTCCCCCGCGACACAGGATTTATTCCTAGTGTGGGAGTTGTCTAAAAAAAATGAGTACAATATAAAAATTAGACTTGCAACGAATATTCGGTTACTATTCGGTATTCGGCCTATTCGGCTGCTTTTATTATATTCGGCCGAATACCGAATATCTACATATTATTCGGCCGAATACCGAATACTTAAATAATATATTTTGTCATTGAGAAATAATTGGTAAAATGAAAAATTAAAAACGATTGATTACGTATATATTCATATTTTTATTTCTGTTATAATCATTTAAGTAGTCATTGGTGCATAACACAGGTACATAATCATCTTCTGAATTGGAAAAATGGAGAATTCTATGTATTTGAATTATTGTGGTAATCAAAATTTAGAAGGGTAAGGTTCTCATTTCTTTTATAATCATTTATTAAGTAGTCATTGGTACATAAAACAGGTACATAATTTAATTCACGTCTGTACAAGTTTTTGGCGCTAAAATCCAGCCGAATACTTTTGCCTAATATTCGGCTATTCGGTCAGGGGCCTCGCCGAATATTCGGTATTCGGTATACTGCCGAATATACTATTCGTTGCAAGTCTAATAAAAATTATAGAAATCTTAAGATTTCACTGGAATACATAATGTATACTGTTACTCCGATATTCATAAAAGTTGTTCATTGAAAACCTCTCTCATCGAATAAAAGGTAAATGGCTAAAGTAGCGATATCTTATTGACTATATTATTAATATAATCGTTTACGTGCCGACCCTTGTACGGGTCACTGTGTAACAGCAATTAGCACGTACTATTATATATCTTGTTCTCCAAAGATATCGGATTTGTCTTGTACGAGACCGGACGTGTACCAAGTCGTTATTTATGAACTAGGAACTTTACTGAGTGAAATATATTTATGTATTTTAAGAACGTGGCAATAAAACAAATGCTTAATTGTAATATTGTGATAATTTACAATAAATTTCATACATATTTACCTACACTCACGCCTGTATCAATGAAAGGATAGTCAGACTCGTTTTAACACCTACATTTTGCCGACTATAATATAATCCCACTCACGTAATAGGTAAAGGTGTTGCGCGGTTCCCTAGGGCTCTACTTTAGGCCCTTGGTTTCAGAAATCTTTATTCGCATAAGAATTTGTATATTCACTTGCATGAGAACTTATACACTAATAACTATATAATATTCCTTTTGCCCTTTAGTGTGGAACCTCGCATATAATGTGGTAGTTCGCACCAGTCTGCCCTCTGGCCCAAGTGTCGTCTGATATGCTGATGACACTTTAATATTAGCTAGAGGGTTACACTTCGAGGAGGCTTCGGCGCGCTGAGCAGGGCGCTTATGTCGTGGGAAAGATTCATGAGCTGGGCCTGGTTATAAAGGCGATATGGTTCCATGGCCTACGTAAGTGCCGATGAGTTACTGGAACCGCACCCCCACCACCCGACTGCCGAGGTAAGCCGCCGCGGGGTTTAGTGGGTAGATCGATTTTACGGAAGTCCTACACATGCCTTCCTCAACGGCGGGTGTGATACGAAAAGCATTCCCCAAGCAAAAAGGTACGTAAGAAATGTCAGAACAGAGAAATCAATATATACATAGTCATAGTTTGTGTACATCCTTATTATCTGTACCTATATACATAAAAACATTATATTGCTTTGTAAATGCTTCGAAAACTCAAAAGTTCAGAACTTTTGAGTTTACACGATACACAACCCTCGTTAATCATTGTTTTTATGTATATTTCGCATCAGTTTTGTTTCTCATCTCATACTTATTCACTGACTGATCGATCAACGCACAGCTAAACCCGCTGGGTATAGAAGCATGAAATTTCACGCACGGTGTGCAGTAAGAAAGGTTTAAAAACTTCACCCCTAAGGGTGTAAAATGAGAGTTGAAGATTTATATGAAACTTTGTCATTTTTGTAGTAGCTTTTTCAAGCTCACAGTGATACTCTATATTAAAACTAATAAAAAACTTAGTCACAAGTTTTTCAAAACTACTTTTAAAAATGGGTGCAAGTTTGTATGGAGAATACAATCTTGACTTATTGTATCCTCTGTGATGTCTCATTTCAACCACCACGAGGACGAAGTCGTGGGCAACAGCCAGTAGTATAAAATAGTAAATAATACTCGTAAGTATATAGCGCAGAGTAGTGACACTGGGGTATTGATTTTTAAAGCAGTAGATTACTACTACTTTAAATAATCGTTACGTTACCAACTCTGTTCCGTATTCCAATTTAACCATAACAATCTTACTTACTAACAAAAAAACACTCCGGGAATGTCGACAGAAGTGGAAACTTGAAAATTCAAATTTTGATTAAAACATGTTTTTTTTTGTTTTTTTTAGATTCGAAAAGTTCGGACGGGTTCGGATCTATGACGTACGTATATTGTGTAGATACTTATATACAAAGGTGTCGATAACGGTAACAGTTTCGCGAGTTCAATGGTTTTTTCCTATCTCAATAAATACATTCTTTAGTTTGGTTGCTCAAAATTGCCCAACTCACCTACAGAATTTTCACTTTAAAAACTGACACTCCGGAAGTGCCAACAGGAGTGAAAACTTGAATTTGGATTTTTTGTTTTTTTTTGGTTTGACAAGTGCCGACATGAATGAACATATACATATATATATCTATGTTGTAATACGTACACTATATATGTTTATATTATATATAGTTATATTATCAATGTATTTCAACCCAAACTCGACTCTCGTGTAAACAGGTCCAATATATGTAGATACTTGTATACAGAGGTGTAACGCACCTAAAGAAGTTTTTACTTCGAAAACAATATCTCTAATATTATTATTCACCGTTCACTATTGGATGGGTTTCCTTCCTCAGCAACTCCATCTGAATAAACAACTCTGTCGTATCTCCTTCATCAGAAACATAAAGTAATAAATAATTAATTGACCTCTATTAATTAGGCAGTGTTTGTATTAAAAGGTAGGTCTAAATTAATTCATTACAGTACAAGTTGCAGCAGACAGTTTAGTTTAATTAATTTGCAAAACATAAATTAAAAAGTTTACTGGACTGCTACCAAACTTGCCGGCATGTGACGACCTCGGTGCCGTTCATTTATCATTTACTCCCTTATTGAAAGACTCTTGAACTAATGTTGCATATTTTATTAGAACTATATTTGAATTAAATACTTTATACATTATACAAGTAAGCTACCAATTGTATTACAAATATTATTTCACCTTGGGATTAAGTATTCGGAGTGTTGTAAGAACCGAATAAGGGAGCAACCTACGCAGGACAACAGCACTGCAAAGAGAAGTCTGGCCAGCGTGGTACAGTAGACCAAAATGTCCTTTCTAAGGAGAGGCTTATGTCCAGCAGTGGACTATTAAAGGCTGTAGATGTCTGGGAGCCAAGCGTCGGTTGATTTGCACCCGTTTGACTGGAGTAACACCACGGCCTCACAGAAAACCAGTGTTAAACAATATTTCGCTACTTGTCACCAATTTAGTATGATGAACGCAGCCAAACTCCATCCCTCTCCCTAATTCTGCAGAATGTATCAAATTGTAGGAAACTTCCCTTCATAGTGATATAACCGTGAGAGGAAACCAAAAAAAACCTAGTTCCCCGGCTACTTGTACCTGAGACAGCATGTGGTTCTTAGTCGGTTAGAGTCCGACATAACAACCGGTGGGTGTGGGTGTCCGGTGTGTAAGGGCGTAAAATAAGGGATGACCGGTCATCCCTTATTTTACGCCCTTACGGCCCTTGGAAATAAGTTCATCACTTTCAAAGTTAGAAACTCGGAATAAGAAATAATCAAGCAAACGAAGCCACGAGCAAAAGCTTGTCTTTAATATCAAGTATATTAAAGAAGAAAACTTTAATAATTACAGAATATGTGACATACAATACACCTTCAATTCAGTGGTTTGTGACACCTAAGTAAATATGTGTAGTAGTTTCAACATCACCTTGTTAATAATTTCACAGTTGCTGAGCAAACTTGAAGTTTGTCAAAGGGATTCGGCTAATTTGATTCCAGTGTTCGAGCGCCACAAGAGGGTTGGTGGGCTTCTATCGGACTTACATCACGAATTTGTGACACAAATATATGGTATCGTATTAAAATGTTTAAAACAAAAAATAATCTAATTATAGATAAACAGATATCATGGAATATGTGATAAAGGATAGGTAAATATTTTACGGTATGGTATTCGCGGTCTATTTTTCGCAATACTACGTCTAATATGTGCCTATTTTAAGCGATAGTTCGGATTTCAATATATAGTAGCCATTAGCCATCCACCCTGATGGCCACTATATATTGAAATCCGAGCTAATTTATAATTTATCAAATCCCTGATACAAGCGACCTCGGAGACAGCAAGGTTTAAACTGTTTGGCCCGTTATATGGCTACACATATGCAGTAATGTGTGCCGTTGAGTCTTATGTCTCCATAAAAGCTCTGCAAAGAGAGCTGACGTTTATACCCAGTAGTAAACAGGTGCTAAAAATAAATACGAAATTTATATCTAAATATAACATAAATCTGTTCCTTTCTGTCATTAAGCACTTCTTTTTTCTTCTTCTTTTCATGTCCCGTCATTACTAAACGTTGGATATATTTGAATTTTACTGTTTTCGTGGTACACGAAAAAGAAGTTCGATGGATTTAATACAGGTCCACTATCGGATGCTCCAAAGAAACAATTTTTTTCCTTCACCTAGCGCATCTGTTTCCTTCTACTAATGCCATCATGATTAGTTGCCATACATCTATGAAGCTCTAGCAACTCTAATTACAGTCAAAAATAGAGCACTGTACTAGAAACGGTTTATTGCACAAAACATAATTAATTATAATATATCAAATCTAACAACAAATTAAGTTGAATGAAGATTGCTTTACCGCAATTTCAAAGCTAATGTTGCTACCGAAGAACCGTACAGATTCAGTAACAAAGTAGAAACAACGCATAGTAATTGAAAGTTTTATATTTGTTTTGTCCTGTATTTCAGGTAAGCAGAGACCAAGTTGCTTGAATATTCTAGACTAACTAGCTCTAACCTTTGGAATATTAAACGCGCGGACAAACACACAGGTGTCGCAGTACGACTGTTTAATGCAAAAAGTACAATAGAATTTATAACTTATACCCCATTTACTCCCTTCGGTGTACTTTGATAATATTTTGGTATTCTCATTTTACTTAATTAATTTGAATAGTTGTTCATTATTGTCTAACATTATTCTTAAATGCATATTCTTATATATACTTATATGTATTATAACGCCTAACAAGACTCGAGTTATTATAAAAGTAAATAATGCATTTCCAGACGACCTTAAGTCCGCCAGGAACACTCCTGTATAGGATTACACAATCGTAGGTAGCTGTATGGTGTCAAAAGCTCAAAGAAAATCTATACGGAAAACCGTGCGATATATGAACGGACTGCATTAATATTAATATTGAATTCACAGCATTTCATACATGCGTTTGACACAACAGCATTGGAGTAAATTTTTACGATTGATTTTTTATTTCTTTGATCAAAACAGTATAGTAATAGTAATCTTTATTATAGATCATAGGTACATTATTATATAGATGATATAGTAATTGGTATTTAGGCCCGATTGTGTGCCGCACATTGGGCATACAATAGATAAAATTAATAAAATATAGGAATTGCAATAACTAATAAAATTTGGTATGTCAATATAGATCACATTGTAACAGAATTTATAAACAGGCAATAATAATGTAGACATACAATAATAAGAGTAGCGAACACTGAACACATCATGACTGGGATAAAGAGTAATGGAGCAGAGACCTGTCGGTCATGTAATATTTAACTGTATAATAACATTTATTTAGCAACAAGTCATGTAGTTTCCTTTTAAACTTCATTCGTGATTTCTTTAACCTTTCTGATATCTCTCGGAATAATGTTGTATATACGCGAAGCTGTGCACAATATACTTTCATGCATCAGATGTGTCTTGCTAGCAACTATGTGCAATTTGTCCTTATGTCTTATGCGTTGAGTATGGTTAAATAGCTGAGAATTATTGGCAAGGTAAAAATGTTAAGCTTTTTTAATATGATACATACGAGTCAATTTCCTGCAGATTAAGCGTAGCCTTTATACAGCGTTTTTGTGATACAAATGCTCGTCCTTTCGTCTGAACTATTACCCCAAAATATTATGCCATATCTTAAGGTTGAACTAACGTAACCATGGTAGTCTGCTAGAAGAGTCATTTGATTCTCTATTTTTCTAAGTCTGTTTAGAGCAAAAGAAAACTGACTTAGTCTTTTACAAACATAGTCAACATGTAACTTCCAATTAATTTTGTTGTCAATGTCAATGTATACCTAACCGGTTTGTGATATAAATTTAATTTTACTTCAATACACTGTCTTTCTTCTCATAGAGACAGAACAAAGAAGTACAGCACTTAAATACAACATTCATAAAATGTTAAGTTGGTTTGGGTACGCTTCAAAACCTCAAAAAGTGCTGCACCGATTGAGCTCAAATTTTGACATGCAATAATAACCGCTTCAAAGATTGATTTATCCATTTTTCATTCCTCATTTCTCATCAATGCCACCACGATATACCACAGCGAAGCTTAGCAGGTTACAACTAGATCATTATAAAAGTAATGCAATTATCGTTCGAAACAATACGTGGGGCATACTGAAAATCTCTGGATCAGGCTACTTACAATAAATAAAAGAACGACATACTACTATGAAATTCAAAAATGAAACTCTTTAGGAACATGTTACTTTTTAATTTGTGAGACTACCATTTGTTTTTTAATTGTAAAGTTCTTCCGAAAATTGTGTGTCGCTATCAAAATGAATTAAACTCATGAACATTTTCGTTCAATGATTTTGTATGACTTTCATTCTGGCTTACTACACTGGCAATTGGTGATAAAGCACCATAACGCACATCTGTGCATTCGCGGTTTGAAGAATTTAGACTTGGACGTGATCATTTCCATGACGAGGTACGTGAAGGCCGCGACTGCGGTTACAGACTTTAATATTGACACCGTACGACAACTTATTGAAACTGACAAAAAAATTACTTGCCACTAAATTCGTGCTTTGTTATGGCAATTGGAATGAGTCAAGTGCAAAACATTTTTAAATGTGCATCTAAAGATTCGGAAGCTTTGCACTCGATGGATACCGTATGAGTTAGAGGACCAGAAACGACTGCGTGTCCAGTTGTTCCGTAAAATGATAAAAAGTTTAACGGAGGGCAGTCATTGGCCGTCTATAATATCGTGACAAGTAACGAAACCTTTGTGTATTGCTTTGAGCCCGAAAGAAAAATCCAGTCGGCAGAGTGGGTCTTCCCTTTTGAAGATTTGCCGACGAAATTTAAGAAAAGTCGAAGCATGGGTAAAATACTGGTTGCTTCTTCTTTCAGCAAATCAGGACATTACACTACAGCAAATTACTTTCAGCAAATGCAAAAATACATATATTTGAATATACTTTGAAAACAATAAATGTATCGTTAGTCTTATATCTAGTCATATACATATGTATATTAAAATCCAGAAACTTTCAATATGCCCCTAAAACAAATGAGTAACTACAAAAATTAAAAAAGGAACAAACAAACACTAGAATTCGAAATTTTATAACATCAGGAAAAATCTAAGCCTTAGGTTACGTGGTTCTATTGCTCGTTTGAATATTAAATGCCTTAAAATGAATTTATTTGTCTATTATAAACTGTTCCTTATTCTTACCAAATATGTGGTAACTATATGGAAGTATTAGTAAACTTTTTTGTTATGACGCTGGTGTAAGGTATAAGAGGAATAGATTATTTGTTGATTGAAGACTTCTGCCATTTGATTCATTTGATTAATTTGAATTATACTGTAGGCAGTATAAAGAAATCCATTATACGAGATTTTAGGTATTTTTAAAAATAACTAACACAATTTTTAATTTAAGAATGGTGGAAATAATTTGATAAACATGGTCATGTCTACGAGTACGAGTTGACGAAATATAAACCTGTAAATTTACGTTTTGGATGCCTCTCGCCTAAGGCCTCGCGTTTCATGGGATCACATTCAACTGTTCGTTGTTAATGGACGCCTCTATGATTTTTTACAAAGAAGGTCTTTTATTTAAGCCCCTAGCTCTTTGAAAAAATATTCGCAACGA
This sequence comes from Arctia plantaginis, assembly GCA_902825455.1. Taxonomy (NCBI): domain Eukaryota; kingdom Metazoa; phylum Arthropoda; class Insecta; order Lepidoptera; family Erebidae; genus Arctia; species Arctia plantaginis. Next base: position 5,711,394 of record CADEBD010000857.1, on the reverse strand, counting down.
CATTCTATTGAAGCTGGAATACCAGTAGAGTGAAAAAATATTCGTTTACGATTTAAACCGAAATAAATTTTCACGTGTGTATTTTTTTGGTTGATTTTATTCTCATCTTTAAATAAAAATATCTAAAAAGATAACAGAAATCATCACTGACAATTATTAACGTATAACAAAACCCGGGTATAGAAATATCTGCACATAGAAAAAGCTTGTAAAGTGTGTAATGGAAGAAAGTTGGTTTGTTATTGTTGAGATAATTTAGATGTGCATATAACAATACAAACTGTTTACCTCAACAAGTATAGTCCATGATTTGGCATTTTTGGTGGTACATATATCCAATCAGTCAGTTAAAATAACAATTCAAAGCATTACGAGTAAAAGCAATTATCGTTATTTTTTTAAATTTAATTCTTATGAACAAATTACTAATTAATTGTACAATTGTCCGCCAGACTTAAAGCCACAGGCATGTTTGCCAATCAACCTTTGGATGGAGGGGAAATTAAAAAAATTTAGTTATTTTTGTTTTAAAAAGATAATAATAATAATTGAGAAGATGGACGGAAACAGAGGAACAGATATACATACATACTGATATACACAAACACCTACTTGCTGAGTTACATATTGACGTTGATGTTAAGATGATGGTGATAAATTTATAACTATTTATCATATTTATTCTTTACGTCTCCTCTGACGGCATTTATTGTAATAAAGATTAATACGGTTTTTCAACTGATATTTACTGGCCGAGATTCTATGGCTAATGAACTCGTTCACAAGCAACAAATTAGCTGTTGCATTCACGCGCCAGAGTTCAATTACCTCTACAAAAAACCTATTTTTTTTTTTGCAATACTGTCATGTTTATTAATTTTCCTCTTATATTGTTGGATAATAGAACGCAATCTCCTAATTAGGCAAACAGACGCTGGAAGAAATAAAAACGCTATTTTAATTCCCTCGAGAATTCCAAAAGCAGATAAACAGAATCACATCTTAAAAGGTAAAAAAACATTTGGTATTAATAAGGAAAGTGGGTTTAATTTTTAAAAACATATGTAGGCAGGATGCTACTTTTATATTTGAATTTTCTTTTAAAATTATATGGGACATTAAAAAAAAATAAGCCGCACATAAAATTATTACAGTTTTCTTATGTTATACGTTACGTTTTAAAAGATAGTTTATATAGTTTACGGCATCAATCCATCTCGTAGCTTGCACATACTTTCAGCTTGAAAGGCTCACGGAACCATGAATAAACCATCGGCTGAATGTGGATCTCGTGTCAAGTGCGGGTGTGTTGACGGACGGCCCATCGACCCGACTACTGTATTATTGCAACTACTAAACGTACAACTGAACCTTTTGTGCGTCACCCGTATATCTGACATATTTTAAGTTGTTTGATGGCGACTCAAAACCTGCTGTCTAATTATTATTTTCTTAATATTTTTATATGATGGTAGCAATGTTGCATAACTATGTTACTTGCATAACTATTTCTTTAGTAAAATATATTATTTTTTTACTTCATTTTAATTAGCTTTCAGAATTAATTAAAAGAATATCTTCCTTTAGGATTTATGACTCACTGAACTTTTGCTGATTGATTTATTAAATTCTCGATAAAACTATTTTATTAAACATAATTTTAAAAAGTTGGGACGTTTTTTTTACAGTTTGATAGCTTGTTATTATCTCTTACTATTTTCACTAACTTTTTTAGACATTATAGAAAATTATATGAAAGCTTTAGGCTTTTTGTTTAAACGCCATGTCAGCTGTTCTGATTTATTTGATATTTGTAGTATTAACTCAGTGTTAGTATAATTAGTTCAACAATGTATAGTAGAAAAAACGGAAAACAATAAAGCTAATAAAGGAAAACAGATAGAAGATACTTAAAGATTTTATAAAACATGTAATGAATGTAGTTCTAATTTACATATTGTTGTCAACGAACGAATTCAATTAAAAATAGTAGAATTATTTGTTTCCAAGCAATAAAAGCAGTGAAAACAAAAGTAGTTATATCTTTCTTTAGCAGGAAAAGCAATTAATTAAACTGGTTTGTACAAGAAACATCTTCGGATCCGATTCTATGCCCGCTCGCCGTAAGGAAATCGATGTTAAGTTGTTAAACAAATTTCGATACTTGTTATTTGAATTGCAAGTTAAGAGCTCTTCCAGTCGTTTTGTCCTGAATATAATTAATACAAAATTATAAATGTAGAAGAAGAATGCGAACTTCAAACAAAAACAATAATAACGAAAACAATTTACTTACTCTCATTTTGAATAAGGGAAATATTTATTATAATAATTTTAAATATATACTTCATGACCCTATTTGTATTATAACCCTTAGTAACAATTTGCTTAAAAATGTATTTCTTCTAGTTAATAATTACTTGAAATATCTTACACGGTCGCCTGATGCCAAACTAGGTTGATCTGAACTATGTTAAAAAGACTATTAGTAAACATATTTTATGACTGCACGGGTGGCGGTTTAAGCGGTCACGGGGTTCGATCCCCACATGGGCAACACTTTGTGTGATCTACAAATTCTTGTTCTGAGTCTGGGTGTTCTTCGTGTCCGTTTTATGAATGTTCTTAAAGTCATCCGCGACACAGGGCAGGTATATGAAATGAATGAAAATGATATTTATTTAATTCTAAATACGTACATACCTCTTACAAATAATATACATCCAAATACAGAAAAAATGATCGTTTCAGTTCATACTGAGTAAAAATCAAAATCTCAACCTCTAGCTTAGCAGTTGTGATAGACCAGTAAACATAGTTCCTAAATTTGTTATAATATTATTTATATTTTCGTTTATTTTAGGCAGTTTCAGTTATTGTTATATATTTTGGGTTATTTGTAAGATCTAAAATGTAAATTAAAAAAATGTTGTTTTTTATAAAACGATGACTCGCACTCGGATATATTTCCTGTGACAAGGTTTTAGAAATGTTGAAGTGTTAAGTTTCCAGTTCGTGTATTCTGTATTTTAAATATTCAAACAGCGCTAACAATCAATCATGACTTCTGAACACAACACAAGACCTCATCTTTATTTACGAGTAGCTAATTTCATTAATCATAATAATTATCTTAATTAGTACACTTAGTCATTGCGTGTAACTATATTCTGATTTTTGATATACGAGTAATAACATAGTTCAGGAAACTAAAAGAAACCAGAACGGGGCTCAGCAACTACATACAGTTTACTTACAGTGCCACCCTGTCCTGACTTAAGAGTTAATATCACTAAGTTAATTATTCGATCGAAGTTAATTACTCGATATATATTAGACCTATTCTACACAATTTATTTCTGAAGGAAATTCATTACCTATCTTGGTTGTTCTCTGCTGCGGAATATAGAAAGATTTTCATCTAGGAAATACGGCATTCATGTTTAGAATCCTGTATTAAAGTATTCAGTCTCTGAGCTACAGTTTCCCTATCTCGAGTGTAGATAAAATACAGTCTAACTTTAATCGTATTAATTTCGACGCATCTATCTGTTAATGTAGAAGTAGCTTATTGTGCAAGTTCCGTCTAAGAATGAACTATTTTGCAAACTGTATATATCTAAAATACGTATATCTTAAAAAATCTGCGTTCGTTCGAAGAAAAAGTAATGTTAGGAGAATTTATTTAAGCTATTTTTCATATATTATTTGCTCGTCGGAAGTTGCAAAGACATTTTTATTCTTAAAATATCTTACTCGAGACGAAGAAATTCCTTCGAGCATCCGGCCATAGTTGTGCATTCCTGTGTAGCTTGCGGCCAGCATATCGCTTTATAGAGCCTAAGCAATATAAGTGAGAGCCTCGGCCTACTTTGCCTTCTAAACCGTTTCCTTTACGGATATAATTTGTTTAGCAAGATTATATCCTCGCCTTAGATATTTAAATATTTATGATCAATACTCGTCGACTTGTGAGTCGTTATGCGGTATTTGTACCCCGCGATACAAGAATAATATATTCCTAATGCGGTAGTTGTCTTTTTTCAATAAGAAAAACAATGGCAGTCAGGGAGTGCCGTCAGAAGTGAAGACTCATATACAGAGGTGTCGGTAACGGTAACGGTAACAGTGTTGCGAGTTCAATTTTTTTTTCCCATCTCAAAAAACGTCCAACGCGCCTAGAGAAATTTTCACTTGAAAAAAAAAGAATTATTTCAAATCAAATTTTAGCATTTGAAAAATACTGTAAAAAACCTCCGTACTCTTAATAAAGAAAGTACAATAACTTGTATATATTAGATATTTACTTGAAGGTAAAGAAATGCTTTGCGTCACCTTTTACGATATTAAATATCATAATTCCATTTTCCACTTTCTCACCGCAGCCGCTTCAGCAGTAACAAGCAATTAGATCCCTTCACTTGAGAGAAAAATGGATGGTTCTGTACACAACCTTTTTTTTTGTTAAGGGGGATGGAAGATCCTCATTGATGTCTTTCGCCCAGTGGGGGATCACGAAAGGCTCTGTCGGACTCTTACCTACTAAAAACCACCTTGCTGTTCCTCTTCTTGCTAATGGCCGGGGCAGTGAGTATCGTAATTGCATTCTTCCGCCGCCCCCGTCAGGCGTTGACCCGTCTCACACAAGACGGGTCTCGTCACCCGTTGCGACCGTCACCCTTCGGTCGTAGTACTCTAGAAGCGCACACGGAACGCTGTGCGCTGCCTCTCGGGCCTGTATCTGTTCGGACGACTAATTCACTAAAATCGTCGTCCGCAGGCCTCTTCCTAAGGTGGCCGGAGATTGACGAATGCCCTGCGCCGCCCAGTGACAGTGGTGCTGCGTTCTCTCTCCCATCCTGCCGCTTCCTTGGTGGACATCACATGTTCGCAGAAGGAAACGACGGCGCTCCATGCACTCTCGCTGCAGACCATGGACAAAACCAAGCTCGGAAGCGAGATGCTACCCGTAGAACTGACTGCCGCGATAAGATCACGACGCTGACTGGCCCAAGCTGAGCATTCCGCCAGCGTGTAAAGCGACGTGTCGTCAGGACAGTCATCACAATGATGTCACCGTGACGTCGGCTGGCAGCCGATCCGACAGAATTACTTGCCGAAGCAACCATGTCCGGAAAGCACCTGTGTCATCCGAAAGGTGAGAGCTCCGTGTTTCCTCTCCATCCAGAGAGTAGGATAAGTCTTACCGCCGCTATTGCGGCATGCCCTTTCTGTACACAACCTGATAGATAACTATGCATCTTTAACAAGTATCCGCTAAATAAAGTTGTAAAATATGTAGCTCGTACAACTAGCTGTTATTATTTTTTAGGTATTTGTTTTATTTTATTATTTTTAGTATGCATTGTCCCACTGCAGGGCAAAGTGTGCTAGTTCGGACCAGTCTTTTCGGAAGCCATCTAGATCGTCCCACCATCGTTGCCTGGGCCTACCACGTTGTCGTTTAGGACCTCACAGTTGGGTGGGTTGGCTCAGTCCCACGTGGGTGCGGCTGCTTTTTGAGTGACATCTGCAATTGGTTTTTGACGCGTAGTACGTTTCTTAGCTGTTGCAAAAAAAAAACAAGTAGTAGTGTTCCATCATTGGTCCAATTGATTAGATTCTTAGCTAATCAAACAAAGTCTGTTGCTTTCTTCAACTAACTTTATCTTCATAATAACTTTATCCTTTGATAAAACAATATTTTACATATAACAAAAGAGAATTAAAGATTACCTTTGATTAAACACGTAGTAAAATAAAATTCATCAGTGTAAGCTTTAAAAGAGGCGCATAGTACTTGATAGATCTAAATTTGTCAATAGATTGATGATCAACATTATGACAAATATATGACAGCAATTTTATTACATTATAGTTTCAGTTAGACACCTAGAACCAAATTAAATAACAAATACTTTTTTTTAAATATGTATTATCATCATGATGATGAAAAATATCTCTAAAATTAAACGAATTTTAATTTCATAATATTCTAATTAACACTATCAATAAGTCAATTTATTTTAGACTTATTTATTAACCCGCAAAACGTGTTCAGACGATACTTTATGTAAAGAACAATATTGAAAGTAAACATGATAATAAATATAGAGTAATTGTTTTTAGTGTTGAGTAAGTCATTTTCTTCAACGATTGCCAACTCATAGTTTAAATTTTTAATATTAAATAAGCATTTTTATTTCAAGTTTAATTTTTATTAATAATATTTATATAAAAATGTAATATTTATAATAAAAAATATAGATTAGAATAGGTTGTTTCTCAAATGTAAAATAATATTTGGGAAACTGTCTATTATCCATGCCCGGGTCCGACTATATTGATCTATAATCGCTTGGTTCTAAATTATGGAACCTTGTGAGAAGAATTCGATATAAAAAACTGGATTATATGTAGATAGGCAAAGATAAAACAGTGCAGTATCTTTCTGGCCTGTGTTTGACAAACGATATTCCTATTTTTTAGCAGCTATTGACGAACTTAAATGCTGTGTATGAAAAAGCACAAATCTTTATGTATGATTTTTCTAAATATGTCTTCGCTAATAGAAAAATAAATCAGCTTTTAGCTTTACCAAACCAACTATGACTGACTGATGACTTCTCTAATTCATTCATTCTCAACTTCTATAATTTCCCTTCTGAAGATTGTGAATTATGTATATCATAATAACATCTGAATTTTGAACGGCAATGTTCAAAAGCTTATTATATTGTTGTCACACATTATTATTAAGTTTGATGTAATTACTTACTATATGTTAGCTTGTAAAATGCCACATTGTTGTAGGAGGTACAAGCGAGCAAATTCTAGTAATGAAATCCAGTTATTATGTCACATTATGTAGAAAAGTACAATTTTACAAATAGAGGATAGTAGAATTATATCCTGTAGAGCACACATGAGGAATCAATTTAGTCGGAGTTCAATTTCAACATACTTTAATCGTCTTCATTGATCTGAAAAGTAATATTTAGTTAGTGCTAATGTCGTAGACTATAACCATTATAGAGACGACACACGCTAGAGCTTGCGGCATTGCAATCACATACTAAGTTTTCATTTGAAGTTGACATCTATTAGTTTACACATTCCAACTATTTGGTTAATATTGCACTAGTTCTAATGTTTAGTGTTCTAGTGTTTATTTAGTATCAATGTCTCATTTCAACCTATCTGATATATTTGAATTGGCGCGCAGAATTTATAAGGTCATTGACTTCAAACTATTTAGCAGCCGGCCTTTGTAACATTGTGATCACATTTCAGGTCATTTAAATGCTTTAATGTATTATTGTATCTCTTAACCTTTTCATTGAAAAACTTTATAATATATTGAGTATTACATATTGAATGTCATAGACACTTGCATCTCAAGAGGCTTAATAAGTACGCTGTGGATCTTCAAAGTGTCCGTTCAGAATTAGAGAGGAGAGGGGTTAGGAATCCGGTACACTCACTGACTATATGAAAGGCAGGGAAAGAATTGCTTAGTAATGGTATTCTGTTAATATCAAATCAGGTAATATCACTCCAGTCGGCCGTGCCAAAGCATGTCAGACAGAGAAAGACATTTCTCACTGAGTTTTGAAGGTAAAACAAACACTATAATAACTAGTATACTACTAAATGAATGAAATTACAAACCTAACGGATCATCATAGAATTCCCCCTGAGAGAAACCCTAATTATTCACAGTGCTTTGTGGTAAAAGTTTGTTAGGAATAGTTGTAACAATGCAACATTAGGTTGCGCACTTGGGTTCAATTTAATTTATAGACGTATTATTTCAATGTAAAACGTATTTTCACAAAAACTATAAATATATTCACTTAAATCTTTGTCTCCAATATATATATAAAACTTGAGTATCTGCTATGAAAGAAACAGAATCATTAAATATCCATATTGCCCTTTTATCGTTATAAATACGTTTGAAGGTCTCGAGTGCGGCATAATAAACAATTCTGCCGCGTGTAAAACCGAGTCACTTTGAATAACGATACTACGAAAAGTCACATGCTATATTCAATATACTAACCGCATTACATTGATAACAAAACAACTTCATCATTTTATGTCGATCAGTAAACGTGTGAATACTGCAACTTGCATGCAGCCTGAGTTACATCCCTGTTTGTTGCCTAAAGCAATTTACTTCGTTTGTGCAAAACTAGCCAACGGGCTCACGACGGGGAATTGTGACTGTTTACGTCATAAATTAACCACGTTGATTAAACCTTTTTCAGAAGTTTTCGTTTGAGGTAAGCTTTTATTTTGAGTATGGATTTTGCACTTCGTTACTTAAAAATACAACAATAACTTCAAAACCGCCGAAAATGACTAATGCCTCGGTATTTTACCAAAATATAAGAAAACATAAAAATTAAGCATTGTCTACAAACGAAAAGAATGTATTTTTTGTAAAAGATTTCCTAAACCTCTGCAGCTAAGCCAAATGCTTGTGTTAGGAGTGGGTTCGAGTCAGCAGTTCACTCGATAGGGATGGAGCTTATGTCCGAATTCTTATAATTTACACTCACGTCACGGTGATAAGTTCACCACGTTTTTAAAATTGGAAACACATTTGCCATTGCCAACTAAGCAACTAAGCAAAATCACGTTCGCAGTAAAACTATCACACCAACATCATTGCACGAAACGATGATAAAAAACTAAAGTTTTATTTACACAATTTGCGTTTCGAAACCGCTAAGAGCATAAAACAGGACAATTTTATCTCATAACAAGTTTCAATGGCGTCGCCCGTGGGAACAGGCCGCATAAACTTACAAACGACACACAACTTTGCGCGCTCGGGGAATGACCCGCACTCTACTACGCTCCACTTTTAATACTACTGTGACCGTTATAAAATCCAGAGCACGTCAGTATCTTCTCTTTTGTACAGTAGTGAGTTTAAAACGTAAGAATTGCAGCTCACATTTTCTAAATTTAAAATTTTAAGTAGAATAAAGAAAGAGTTATTCCTTTTATGTGTCATCTACAAAAAAATGTTGGTTGTATTACCAAAGTAAATTCTCGTGACATACAGTTCCAGGGGAAATGACGTTACGGTAAAAAATATAAAAAGTAAGAGCTAATCCTACCTTTTTAAGGTTCCTTTTTAAGGTTGTACTAACCAGGACCCCTTACAGTTTCGCAATGTCCACTTATCTGTCCGTTCCGTCTGTGGTGAAGCTTAGAGACTACTAGTACTAGAAAACTGTAATTTTGCCTGCGTGTAGATTAAAATCACTCCAACAATGTGTTAAATTGATTATTTTTTAAAGTTACTTTTTTCTCATTTATCCAGTAGTGTGCGGTATCGTTGATTGATCTTACAAAAACATTGCGTGGATACAAAGCCAGTTTTTCAAATCAGTGTGATTGCCAAATAATAAACTTGGAAGTGCCGCTTTTTATTAGAGTTAGGTGCGAACCTCCGGCAAATCTACAAATTAAACTGATGGTACTGAAAATAATTTAAACAAAATTAAGTAACCAAATTAGATATAAAATAATTTATTTTGAAGGAAAATTATCACGACTAAATTAGTTCTGCTAGTTTATGCATGTGCAAAAAATGTGATGATGTTGTCATCCATAAAATGCAAAAGTGTACCTACTTCTAAAATCTCGTACAAATACCTAAACCCTTTGAAAGACAAATATTAAAACGAAGTTACTACTTGTTGTTGTTGTGTTGTTTTGTTTATCTTGTGACCATGATACCAAGAAGTAGTCGGCTGCAAAATAAATCTTACGCTATGTGCATAAAAATATAAAATAAAATTACAAATTGTATAAAGGCATTACCCTTACATAACTTTATAATGAAACTACGTTGGCGGCTATAAGAAATGAAACCAGAACCCAATATAATTAATACATGGTTGACCTGAGGAAAGACAATAATACCTGTACCTGCCAAGTTATTTTAATCATTTGTTAAGTTTGCATGCTATTTTCATGGCTAAATGGGCCTGCTCGATTTATATCAAACTTCTATTACAATACCACGTTATGTACTACCCCATTTAAAGCAAATAAATAATCATTTGAATTAGACACCGTGATATTTTACTTAGTTTCGCTTCGAAGAACATTGCATGCTATGAGTTTAGAGGTACCTGAGAAATTTCTCAGTCAAGAAACAAACATTACATCACATTATGGTAAATTTATTGTAACTCTTACTCCAACCATTGTTTAAAAAATGAAGCCTTTTATTCCTGATTCCGTATACATAATGTGACTGACACCTGTTTTCCTTTTCAATATTTATTTATTTTATTTATTTATTAATACATTTACAATAAAACAATTTACAAAAATTTGGAATTAACGCGGTTTCCGCACTAAGCTCTTAGCTTGTATCGCGGCAACCAAGTGATTACACATTGCTCATTGTCATTTTGTAGCGGACAGCGGTTCTAGGAGTAGTTACATGGGTTTTATAGCTTAGTTGGTTAAATAGAAATTCAGAAATAAACTTACAACAGGTTTTTAACATTACAAGAAGATAAACAAAATCACCAAACACTAAATCACCAAACACAATAACATCCGAATTCTTAGTTTATATTCGTACGTTATTTGATAATGAACATTACGTTTGTCGCGATAACCACATTGTGCTCGGACAAAAGAGTAAATTATGTCATTAGCGATAATAAGACAGAAGTGGTTGGCGCAGTAATGTTCGCGTTTTCTCGCCGCAACATAGCACCAGTGCAGTTCATTACCAGAATGAATGCTCTGTGTAACCTTTGTAGTAGTGAAAAGCCTCTAGTAATGCCATATTGTTAAATGTATGACATGACTGTAAACATGCAATTCGTGTGAATTCGTAGTGAATTCGTGTGAATTCGTAGCAATGTTGTTGCCGTGATTTCTATCTCATCACGTAAGTAGGGCCCCACTGTTTTCTTAAAGTGTAAAATTCATGTAATTAAATTTGATTTCCAACAAATTTTATGAAAGCGATAGTATAATAACTTTTTACTTCTTGACTACCAAACTTCAAATTTTCTAAACATGATGTCAAACACTCAAAAAAGGCAATTTTTATCAAAAGATGTTCTTGGAGATGCCAAGAAAAACTGATGCGGTTGATAAAGAGATATTGTTTTTATCTTGATCATCTTAGCAGCTATCGTTATAGAAAACTATCAGTAATTATCGACAGTAGATGTTTCAATAGCGGTGTGGTTAAGTGTTGACGCAAAGTTATCGATCTTTCATTTTGTAAATGTTTTTTTTAGAGCAAAGCCATGAGGTATAAGGTTTTTCATCCAACCGCACGCACATTCATAACTACAAAATTTAAAAAAAAACCTTTTACCTTAATGGAGGACGTGCAGCATTGGACTACAACAAACTATCCATCTAATTTTACAAAAATCTTCATAAAAGTCATGAAAAACTTCAAAACAAAGCTTTAATATTTACCGAAGGCAGTACTTTTTTTTATTTTATTTTCTCTCTGTTTGTGATAATTACAGCTAGCATTTTAAAAACATAAGATACAATACATGAACGTCTGATGGCTATTTAAAAATATCCGCAATTAGAAATACACGCGTAACATTAAATTGGAAGTCAGTAAACAAACATAAAGCCAGCACCCGTAGTCAATCAAAAAAATTTTTGGTTATAATGTTTTTAAGTTCAGAAACACTGGTACCGTATAGGTCTATTTCATATTTTAGATGAAATTTTATTATATGGTCAACTGGCACGTATTAAAAATAATTTTTGTCTATATGTGCTCCTTACGCAAGGAACATACAAAAGACTAGGATTGCGCAGTATCCTTACCCAAGAACTCTGGGCACTCCACTGAACCATTGGCGATTTTGGATAAGTATGTCTGCAATATGTCAGGGGTAGAATGTGACACCAGGGACTTCCTTTCTAGGGTATACCTGGTTCCCCGGCTATTAGTACCCGAGACGGCGTGCGGTTTTAGTCGGTTCGAGTCCGACATGCCACCGATAGGTAGTATCCGAGGGGATTACCGCACGGAAAAAAAAATGGGGTAGAATGTGAAACTTTTTACATCGGGCAATGTAACTAAATGTATAATAACGGGTTTTATGTTGTAAGGATCGCAAAAACCGCTTCTGTATGCGCTCCATTCTATCTATGTATATGTTATCTGTACATCTCCAAGATCTAATAATTATTAATTACACTTTTAAGACTACAATAACTTTAAGGAAGATTTCCTGCTCATGAGATAATGTGTTACTCGAATTCAACGCATAAAGTAAATAGTAGGTAGATATCGAAAGGAATCAACAAATACACAAATTTAGATCAATTTATTCATGTATATTTCCGTACTCGTACATATTAATTAATTATAATGAAGGCAGAAATCTGTCAATTGGTATTTACGTGATTCTGAAACACAAAGCCTTCCCTTGAACGTGACTAGTTTAATTAAGTTACAATCCTAATTACGAGTCTTAAAGGGTAACATTACACATTAATCTATGACGATAGCTTTTACTTATTTACAACATAGAGGTTTCTGGTTTTGATTTCAAATTGCAGCACAAAAATTCTAGTTTCTTTAATTAACATTATTACACGATGTAGAATGCAAACAAAAAAAAAAGTGATACATTGGGCGGCCTAATCGCAGTCTGCGATCTCTTCCAGGAGATCTTTAGATGGATCATACTACGAGTATATTGTAACATGTAGCGTGTGGTACGCATTTTCAACTTCCGTGTATTAACTAATATTACATTACATAATTACACGAATACACATTCATACACTTACATAAATATATTTAAAAAAAGTATGTTTATCAACAGTCTGGTTACCATAGTACAGGCTATGCCTAGTTTGGGATCAGACGCCCGTGTGTGAGATGTGTGAGATATATTATTATTATAAACATACATACATATTATTATTATACCCATGTAGCACATAGTTATTACAGAGATAAATAGTGATCCTTTACGAATTTTTTAAAAGTAGCTTCCGGTAACGAATGCCATAGGCGAGCTGCTTGCTCCGTAAAAGATGTATCGGTAAAAGTTGTGGAGTGTGTTCGAATTTCTAAGGTCAGATTTGCTGATGATCTCAAGTTTCGAGTATGTGTGTTATGAATAAATTACAATCGTTGCTTTAAGTAGATAGGAGTTAAAGGATTAAAAAAGAGCAAGTTAAGGTAAGAATAGTGATAGATCGTGAAAACTTTGTCATACTATTTCATTAAGTTCGCTATTTAAACGTTTTTTTTCTATTTTTACTCAACTACACTTACTTAGTATTATGCAAATTTACTTTACCATTTATTTGGAATGCACGCTTGAAGAACAATTATTGCTTCGATGCTTGGTATCATACATGCCAAGATAAATAATACCTATTTCAGTTCATTCGATGAATAGAAACGAAACCAGCAGTAGTAAAGTTTGTTTGCATTTCGAATTTGAATCAATATCCTTAACAATGTCAGTTACATTGAAAAGTTTAGCTTCTTCTAACAATACTATCAGAAGTTTTTTTTAAACCTGTTGATTATTTAAAATAATATTTCATGCAATCTTGATAGAAAGAAATAAATATAGGATTCAACCAATATTGCCGTAACTCCACGAATTCCAGTTAACTATTACATCTAAACTGATCCAATACCCAACAAATGAATAGATAACGATTTTCGATTTTCGGATGAGCAAATTACTTTTAAACTTTTGAAAACCCTCACAATTGGGCATTCTACAAATTTTAGTTGGCCCGCCTCGTGGAGCCTGAAAATGAGTAAAATTCAACACCACTTTAAATTTTAGGCACCACATAATTGCGGTTGTAAGTGTCTACCCTATTAACTTTGCACTTTCAGTTTTAGACTATGTATGTCTGCTTAAATAGCTGTAATTACTGTGGAAATTGTAAGTAGTAAAATTGTTACGTTTATGGACCGTGAACATGGTTCATGAATTACATTCTTGAGCTAGTTTTTGCCAGCTTGTTTCTAACTACAAGAAAAGAGAAACTCAACTGTTTTTTTTATTTATATTTAACTTTATCCAAAAATATTTTTCTCTCTTCTACAATGCTCATATACAATATTACATTACATTAATTAGTTTCGAAACAGCGCCCAAAAAAGACTGATAACTCTCAAATGTGAAAATATATTTTACTTAAAATTAAATTGCGCACAATAAGCGCCTGGGACTTACGAGCCAGGTATAGGTTTAGGGAGTACTTCTTGTGATGCGTCAACGCTCACCTCCACTGTCTGCTGTGTTACACCCTCTACCTATCCATATTTGATACGAGTCTAGCAATTCCGCTTTAGATATTCGTTCAAGAAAAGAGCTTACTGGAGCTCTTGGCAATCCAAGGTCTTTAAACATGTTATAGAGGGATTTAGCTGGTATACCCCTCGCACCAACTTCCACGGCATACAACGCAACGAAATAACAAATTTTAGTTATTTCGTTGGTTAAGTCAAAGTACTTGTTCCTTTTTAAAGCGTGGTCTTTAGGGATGGCTTCTAGTACTACACGCTTAATTGAAATTGCATAAAGAAATATGTCTAGTCTGGACGCTGAGGCAGTGACATCCTCCAGTACTCTAATGATTTTCATACGTGTCCACTAATAATGTCCAGGCACTGGCGGTACTTATAATTGAGTACGGCTTATGTAAAGTCTTTTTTGTTGAGCCTTCCTTTACAAACGCGATGTTAGTTCTTATTTTTGTTGTTATTCATTGATTTGTAATACGCTATCATGGCAATGTGAATAATGACACCGGTCTAATAGCGCCTTACAACTTGTCAGTAAGTTCCTGGCTGTACCTATTTCCGCACTGCACATCATACAAGCCTTTTCTGTAGCTTTTCCCCACGTTACTAGGTTGCTCTGATCGGAGAGAGTCAGTTAAAAGGCGTTGAGGTAAAATTTTAACAGGACAGGTGACCAATCGTATGAAGTGTGCGCCATTTCAAAGCTGGTGGGTAACAAAATTCTCCTAGAGTTAACCATTCATTCAGCATTTCTAGGTTCAATGCGTGCACCTTGTAGATCTCGTTTTCATCTTGTTGTAGGAAAGATTTTGTTATCTCTTTGTTATCACCATGAATTTCTTGTTGAGTTGGAGCCGTGACTCGAGCTCTGATTAATTTTTGTCTTTTGGATCTATTCCAAGAGACAAAATTTTTTGTCGTTTGGAAGGGATCTAACAATTTCGTTCATTTTAGTAACTCTAAGGTGTTTGTAGAGTTCCGAAGGTCCTTTTAATTTCATTCCAAAGTGATTCGAGCCCCTGCACAATGTTGACTGGTTTGCAGATGTGGCTAGCCCGAGCCACGACTTCAATGTCTTACTGACTTTCGCGGCCAGTGTTCTTAAGTGATTCTGGTTTATATCGTATACCAGAAACGGCCAGTTGAGACGTGATGTTAAGTAGTTGTCGTAAATCCAAGCTTTTTTTACGTTACTTATTGGCTGTTGGTCTACCTTGTAAATGTATTTTAAGAAGTCTAGTAGTAGGAGAAGTCTAGTACTATTGCGATATAATGCGCGACTAAAATTGTAACAAGAAAAACGTATCACACATCAAAGATCTAAATATCTGAAGTGCCAACTCATTGGTCACTTGGGCCTGGATTTTATTACTTAGCTTGCTTAATAGTATTATCAAATAAATAAATTTGTAATTGTTTTATATAAGACGTATTTAATCATTACCTATCTAACCAGTTATCATCACATATTAAATATCTACAATATTTCCATCAGCGTTTGTAGATTCATGAATATTTTTCTGTCATACTGGGTACAGATTAATATTTTATTATATGTAATACCAATATTAATATGTGTATCATATATATTTGTTTGTATGTATAAGTAATCTTTTAGTGTTTAAAAAAAACATATTTATCCAGCTTAACTATATGGGTCAACAGAACTAAAATATTACTTTGAGATAAAAATGATACCCAGTAATACTCTACCTGTATTTACTGGTATACAAATTAATTAAATTTGATAGCAATATAATCCGTATACAGAATTCAGATACCTAACAATAAATATAAACGCTGTACAGAATATAATAAATAAATTACAATATCTGAGTAAATTTCAATATATTATGGTATTTGCATTTATAGTATTTTGCTTTATAGATTTATTCTATTCGTCTTATTTACCTGTACACTGGTTAGAAAACCGGAACTAAGCACTTTTTTCGTTAAATTCCACCGAGTAAGAGTAGGATACCGAGTAAGATACCGAAGGCTCCAAATTAAAAGGACCCAAATCTGGAGGAGAGGGGGGGGGGACTTAAAGGCCGGCAACGCATTTGACGACTCTTGACTCGTAGGTGTGGTAGTAATTTACCATTACTTAACCCGTCTGCTGGTTTGCCCTTGTGGCGACTCCCACATACAAAGATACAGAAGCCTACTACAGTACCATCTAACGAAGAAACATACTACAACGCCATCTAACGAAGACACACTAAACTACGGAGTAACGGCTAATCCTGTATCGCGGTATTAACAATTCTCTCGCCAATTAGCATATATACAATTTCACAACATTAATCGTTCCGCATACCAAGGCGGTCTTATACCGAAACAAAAGTTAAAGTTATGTTATTATCACACACAACATTCTTCTTCTTTCGCTTTACATTCCTCATCTACTGCTTCTAACTTTCTTTCCCTTTATGATATATTCAAAAATATACATAGAGATTTTACGGATTTTCGAATCGTGTATTGACCCGAGTTGAGTAACCAAACAATAACCTTCTACATATTAATACGCGAACAAAAGTCTCTGGACCCCTTTTTAATAAAATGTAGTGGATTATTGCGGGAGCATGCATAAATCTGTGTACATAAATCTAATAGGTATTAGTTTTGTGCACGTCTTCTGCAGTAATCTACTTGTTACAAGTGCTACAAGTGTAAACAGTACTTGTTACTTGACTTAAAATCCTATGGCCCCGAAATGGGGCAAAGGGCATCTGCAACAGTCCTCCATTGCGCTCGGTCCTGAGCCTCGCTCTTCGCCTCACTCCACGTTTTCCGATTCTCTTAACCTCATCTGCGACAAATTTGTTTTGGGTGGCCACTCTTACGTTTTCCTTGCGGGTTCCAACAAATGTATCCAATGCCTGTTTGGCGACATGGTCGGGGTCCCTACGAAGAGTAAACAGTATGTGCTATATATAAAATATGTGAAAATGGTGAAATATGGGTGTCCAGTATATATTTTGATCAATCGTGGTACAAAAGTCTATATAATAGGAGTTCAAGTTACATTAATTGAAAAAAAAATTAACACCGTTAAAATTTTACTCCTCGGGGAGAAAGTCTTTAAATTTTATTAATAATAATATATTGTCTAAAATGTACGTCAGCTTACCATACACCATATGTAGTATTGTCCCGTTAATAAAAATATAGTACGCTAGTAGTACTCTTCGATAATATAGAAACTGTAATTCTAGAAAAACTATTTCTAAAAGGAAGAGAAAGGCTCTAGAAAGCTAATTAAAAATGTATCCTTGCGGCTTATAAAAGTATCAAATCGTGCCTCCTCGCCAAACATAAAGCTCCACTTTCAATAATTTTTGCAAAATCCCTTCGTAAATTAATAAACAGACGATGTCCGTACGTTAAACAGTCAAGCCCGACGAAAATTTTGGGCTGCCCCTAAAGGGAATCTGGTTTAAGTGCCTAACCAATTACCAGAGGGGAATTTTTAATCTCCTCATTATAAATAAGGGCACTGAGATTATGTACAGAATTATGAGATTAGATACCAGAGTACAGTAAATTATAACCATCAATAAACAAAATAAGCGTGGACATTTAGTTTCATTGAGGTTGTCATTTGAATTAGATTTATTTCAAGCTCGTGTAAAAGGCGTGGTGTAGGTGTAAAAGGCGGGTAGTTTTTAATCATTTTCAGTATCCTTGCTATTAGCAAAATAAATTTAATTTAAATAATTTTACTAAATCTTTCATTAAATTGTTTATTATGCATAGAATAAGATTTCTTAGGAAAGAATAGATCATTCATATGAAGAAAAGTAAATACAGTTGTATTGGAATATGTGGTTTGAAAACAAAAACTTGTTTGCCCTAATTCTCAGTAGGAGTAGAATCATTAATGTATAAGGAAAATAAATGATACTAAGAGGCTAAGCTTATAACAACAAAAAAATATTTATTGTAACACATTACTCACAGCACTCTTTCTAATTACTAAGTTTATTAAGTTGAAATATGCATATATACATATGTACATATATACTATACGTACTTACACAAGTGTTATATTGGCATGTATGAAATATAGACATAAAAACAACATATTATGATCAAACTCTAAATAACTTCTTCCTCCGATCCTTTTTCCCAAACTAGGTTGTTTATCTTAATAACCAACCTAGTTTATCTTAATAATCTTTAAGTATATGCCTTAACTACGATTTTTTAGGGCTCCAACTACCCGTCACGATTACCACAGATGTCCGTATGGCAACCGGGATCAAACGCTTAACGTGCTCTCCCGTTTCACGAAGGGTTCCCAATGTGTTAACAAATGATCACCCATCCATAGACTGATCTGACTATGATTGCCTAACTTTGCTATGTGTTAATCTTCTCGGTTACCACCTAGCCACGAGCTCCTGAAACTCTTAATAACTAAAGATTTCAAAAATTGAAGAGTAGAAGATTGGAATGGGCATCATAAGTATTTTGGGTCATGATGTTGCGAACAGTAATGAAATGATTGAACATAACTAAGTAATTATTATAATGTACTAGAGATTGCCTGCTGTTCGCCATGTTTTATTTCACTTACGTGAATAACTTTAATTGTCATTGTATAGACTTTTGTATAATGATCATGACATTTTTAGAGTTATGTAACCTCTTGACAAAATGTTTA
Source organism: Arctia plantaginis (assembly GCA_902825455.1). NCBI lineage: Eukaryota > Metazoa > Arthropoda > Insecta > Lepidoptera > Erebidae > Arctia > Arctia plantaginis. The sequence continues at coordinate 5,692,411 of CADEBD010000857.1, read as the reverse complement.
ACCTTTTATTTAGTACATATTGTGTAGTAATTGTAGCAATTTGCAGAAAGCGCATTTAGTATTCCATATTATAAAATGCTTCCGTGAGTAATATTTGGTTAGAAAAGGGAATTTTTGTTCATGTAATAATATGTTTATCGATAAGAGAGCTTAAACTTTTAGCACTTATATTCACGTGTGTGTATTTACAGCGAAAAGCTTGACTAGCGCGCTATAAACAGATAGTCCTGTATCGAAACAGTTCACTAGTATCTATAGGCAAAACGTACTTTAGTACGTTAAAGATAGGACGGACAATTGATAAAGTTTGATCGATAAAGTTTAAATGCAAGCCATGAGTTCGGCCGATGTTTGAGAACATGTCCGGAATAGTTATTGTTGTTTGAAGGTGTAATGGACAACCTATGACACTAGAGAGTCAGTGTTTATACCCCACTAAGTTAGTTCACCGGTAAATTTAGAATATCATATTACGACTAGAACCTCTTTTATTTTTGTTTGTTCTTTTTTTTTAAGCATTTCAAGTAGTATGAGTAAAAAAAAAAGTAATAATAATAATTTCACACATTGTTTGGTATCAGACCACAGACTGCATTGTTTGGTATCAGACCGTGTGACGGAACACGGTCTGATCCCAAACAATGCAGAGGCTGTGCTTTAGTAACCAGACTGCTGATAAACATACTTATATATATATATATATATATGTATATATATATATATACATATTAGTGATGAATAACATCAGACACACACAAAATTATCGTACTCATCACACAATCATTTGTCCTGGGTAGGATTCGAACCCACGACTTCTGGTAAAGTAAATATAAATCATTAACCAAATTAGACAATAATCTAACTGAATTAACGGCAGGAATACAGGATAATTAAATTTTAAGTGGTATCACCACCTTCAATGAGCTCTTATGAATAAATAATATCATTTTGAAAATCTGTTAAAAAATTGACGGGAGTCGCGGAAGGACCCTAAAAAAATTCCCAAGACTCTAAAATCATATGAATTGAAAATCTCCTTTTTTTTGGAGTTGGTTAAAATGAAAAGATCGTACTTAACATAAATCAGTCTTTGTTTATGGGTTTTCATAATAATTTAAATGTTACAAGTGCAAGTACAATTGATTAAACTTTTGAATACATAATTACTTTTATAATTACAGATTTCGAATTCAAGATTTCACGCATAAACTTTATTGTTCCGCCTTGAACATTGTCACAACTATTATCGTACCTAACTAACTATATAATTATTTATCTTATCTACCAAATTAACTTTAGACACACAATCTTTAGCAAAATTAGGTCTAGTTTTAATTTTACAAGCTTAAATTCAACGATTATCTTAAATTATAATCTACTAACTGTACCTTTTTTTTTTCTCGAATCTCGAGAAATTCTCTCGAATACCACCTGTCGGTGGCATGTCGGACTCGAACCCACTAAAACCGCACGCCGTCTCGGGTACTAATAGCCGGGGAACCAGGTATACCCTAGAAAGGAAGTCCCTGGTGCCCCGACATACCTCGGGTCATCTACAGACGAGTAGACGAAGTGGAAGCGAGCGAGCTTCGCAACGCGCTCGCCGCCACCCCGGCCTGCTTCTGCTAGGGTGACAGATGGCCTCACCTGTCACCCCCAGGCCTGTGCTTATGGAGGACGGAGGTCGTTCTGCGACCCCCGGCGCCTGAGTCGCCTGCGGTACCTGGCCCGTTCCCGGGCCTGGCGGGCCGGGAGAGTCCTAAACCTCTCCCGGTCCCGCTCCGCCGTCTCCTTCGCGAGCATAACTTGCTCGCAGAAGGACACGGCAGAGTTCCACGCACTCTCGCTCCGCACGATAGCCGCAATCAGGCTATCGAGCGAGAGAACTCCCACTCCGATGGCACTAACTGTACCCTCACACGCTTCGCTGGGGCACATTGTGGTTGCATTTATGAGAAATGAGGGACAAAACTGACGCGAAATATAGACAAAAACAATCTTTGAAGAGTGTTGTAAATCGTGTCAAAATTTTACATGTATACATATTCATTTTTCATTTATTTATTTATTGTAAGACTAACAGCGATAACAGTAGTAACATAAAAATATGCAATATTAAGCCAAGTAGGTCCAATAAATTGCAGCAACAAGAATAGCAAAGTGAATAAAAATATTTTAAATCCTTAATAAATGAATCAAATCAGAGTTAAAATTAAAAGCAAATGAAGATTATAATCATAACCAAAATCCAAAAGAATATTAAAATTAAAATCTAAATCGAAATCTGAAACAAAATTCAAATCAGAATCGAAATTAAATAAAAACTAAACTTATAATCAAGATCAAAAATTAAAATCAACATTAAAAACACAATAAATATATTTATATTAAGATTATCAGTGTCAATTCCTATATGACCCTAGACTATGATTTCATTAAAAGAATTAATATATATATATATACAATACTAGAATCGGGACGGGTTAATCCTCAATTAACACATCGCACAGTGAATCGTGTACCCATTTATCAGTTTAATCCAGGAAATGACCAGTGTGCCAAACGTCGTCGCGTCAAATGTCAAAGGGCGTGACATAATAACAAATGCTTTTTTAAACTTTATATTACACTATCTGTACCCTGCCCCACTTCGCTGTGACACATAATGGTTGCAAAAAATAGATTAAACCATCTTTAAAGCGTGTTTCATCGCGTGTCAAAAGTTCAGCTCAATCGGGGCAGAAATTTTTGAGTTTTTGAAGCGTACACAAACCAACTTAACCATTTTTTTATTCATAGCACTAGGTTACAGTTTATATAAACACAGTAACAGTGAAGAAAACCACAGGTGGTTTATGTATCACTGTCATCACTCGCTTTGTATGTAGATTACATACGCTATGTAGATTACATTTTTTTACATATTTTTTATTATTTTCAGCTACTTCCTTTGTAAGGTAAACCTTTTTGAGAAGCGTTTTACATTTCAGTGGATTCTCTGATAGTTTATCTACAATGTTGTTTTTTAGTTCGTTAAATAGTTGTGGTAAAACATATTGCCAATGACGCTTGCCATACATGTTGTTGTATGATTATAGTACATACCTTGGTAAATATTGCAAGCTACGTAGATTTTTTAATCTTATTCTTTATTTTAATGAAGCTATGTTCTCAAATTTCATCACAGATAATGTACATCTTTATCTTGTTATGTACATATATCTATGATTTTAGTGTTTAAACAACTTTATAGATAGTAACACTAGCTTTCACCGGCGGCTACTCTGTTTGTCCTTTGAGAAAAATAAGGTACCATAAGTTTTTCTGTATACCTGGCAATGTATACCTGGTTTCGTAATTAACAATTGAAAATGCAACATGCAAACAAACGGACTTTCTCTTTTATGCTCTTAATTAGATAAGGATTTAAGTTATTGTAACAGAAAAAAAAACACTATTCATTGTGTGGGGTTTCTTGTACTATTGAAGAAGAGACGATTTTCATTTTGAACTACAAGAACAGAAATGTTGGGTACTCCGGGAAACATTATTCTGTAACAAAACATGCCTCAAGAGCAATTTTAGAATTTAAACTGGAAATCTATTTTATAAGGAATTTTATGTAGCTACAAATATCGCCCTTTTAATTACTATATTCTATTTAATTTAAATCGAATAAACAAAACAAAAACGCTGCTAAGTGTCACAGTTTTACAATTCTATAATTTTTTTCTCAAATATGAAGATAAATTACGCTACCTTTCAATCTTACGCAGAGAACGACTGAATAACGAGACTGATTAATTACCATTCGACACATTATTATGTTAGTCTAATGTTATTTATGCGGCACTAATTGTAGAAAGAAATAAATAGTCTAAGTGGCATTATTCGTATGATCGTTTGTCTCAGCCTTGACGTAAAAAATGTGAGCATCAGTTCATTTTTATATGTCATTTCAACTGCACATAATAATAGATGTATTCTAAGACCAAAACATGTTGAAACTAAGGATAAGAGGCTTAATACCAATAAGCTGTAAAGGCCTCAAAACTTGTTAACTAAGGGTATTCATAATCTTACAATCGGCAACATAATTTTAGTTTAGAACTTAATAAGAAATGTCTTTGTATTGGAGCTTTGTGAACTCCAAGTTTTCTCTAAGTTATCAGACCACAAGAGGAATCTTCACAGATCTGAGAAAGCGCTTAAAGTATCTATCGATAGTGGACTACAATAAACCGCTATCAATTTCAATTAGTTTTATTTAAAAATTGTAATGAAATGGTTTTATCTCAAATTGAGAAATTATTGGACCTTTTTTTCAAACACGATGTGACTTGTATTCATCTGCCATTAAATCGAGATATCTCCACAATTGTTATTTATTTCAGTGGTTGTGAAAATCCTTAATCTTGACTTTGTGGTATTGCGATGATACAAGCCATTAACTGTCTTTATCTGTGCTGTCTTTAAGAATAAAATATTCTCTCGTAATAAGAAGACTCCTAACATTAAGTTGCATTATTTTTATGGCAACACATTATTTTAGAAATTTCTCTAAACTGTTTATTTTGTCCATAAATCTGTATTATCATGGACTGTTACAGCTTTACTGATGTAATGCACTGAATTAGGATTTATTCCAACCATTATTCATTGCCGGCTGGCCGGCTCTCATTTATTATGTATGATCTCACAACAGTGCCTAACGAAACTCAGAATTTTTGTACGGACATATAGCCTACTTTATTTACGAAGACGTTTCTGCTTGCAATTTTGTTATTTTCTTTTGTACACCTGCTGGTTTTACGTAATATTATAAAAGAGGATTGATAGGCAGCTTCAGGTGTCCGCCAAAATATAATTTAAGCCAACAGGTGGGGTAAAACATCCATCATATATGACATAACCGATACAGTATGTGTGAATATCTTGGATAACGGCTGATTTAGAAGCACCTGGCTTCCCCCGGGATAGGGCCTAGGTAGGTACGGCGTCCATCTGGGGGCCCTAGACCTGAAACCACATTGTCCGGGTCCTCCTTAGAGTAAAGCGCCTGAGGACGGCCGTCCGGGTGGTTTTTACAGGACTGACGGTCACATAATCCTGGCTCCTTCGTCGCCTAGAAGCCGGAGATCTGAAAAGATTTTCCACCCGGTCACCAAATAAAAAAATACTTACTTTACCTGTAAATCTATACTTGACACACTTACATTTTCCTTGTAAACAGTTTTCCTAAATTTAACTGAATTGTAAGTTTTTATGCCATGGAGTGATTTTAATAGTCTCCGGATTTAGTGCCCTTTGATACAACCGCACAAGTGGTAGAAAAAAGTCACACCTGTAACCAATAAAAAAAAGATACAATAATGTATACAGCCAGCAAGAAAATGTCATAATTTAATAACCAGACATTCTTACTTGACATATCTCAGACGATATAGACAGCAATTGACCAATTTATACTGTCAGGAGCATAAATATATTATTATCACATATTACTACTAGGTACAAGCACATCGGTAATATCAGTTTCAGGAACGAGTTCAATAATATCTGTCTGTACGAACGCACTGAACGAACGAACGAACTGATCGTTCTTGGAATCGCAGCATATAACCTCATATAACCTCTGAACATATCATATAACAGATTGATGATGCAAATCATTTGTATCACTTCTGAAGAACGTTTTCTTGAGTAAATGTATTTACATACATTTTGAGTCAAGTATCGATTAGATATCGTAGCGCTGTACAAATGAACTCCGTTACATTTGACTACAGGTGATATTGCCTGCTCTTTTGCAGGCGCTCTCTTGGCTAGTTTATTCAGATAGCAAAGGAAGTATATTTAGTGCATATTTATCCATATTTTACTAATCTGAATATTAAACTAATATGAATAAAAAAACAAAGCTTTTACTCTCTTAACCAGGTTTTGCATGCAGCTCCACCCGCTTCGCAATTTTCTAAATTTCCAAATATCAAAAGTTATTTTAACGTGAATAAATTACTGAAAGAATGAATAAATACTCACACACGCGAACACTATTGTTATGTAAATTTCGCTACAATGTATGATTGCTTATGGAATAAAATGCATTATCTACTAAACTAGAAGCTACGAGCTGAGTCGGGACGAAGGACTGTCCATTAGCATATCATTTTCTGCAGTGCAAGCCATTATCGCTTCACCATTTCCTTTATCTTGGTACCAGTATCGCTAAGTTGGCAGTGAGTGCTTTGTTTCAACAATGTATACGTAAACACAATAGTGTTCTTTGCTTAAATCCGGTTATTTTGAATTGTGAGCCAAAAGGGAATCAGTTATTACCTCTTCAGTTACACACTAGCAAGCCAATAGAGGACAGGTGAAAATATTAATTGTTTATACTCGTCTCTTACACATAGAGTATTTAACAAGCTGACATGATGTTATAGTATATCAGGTGTGGATTTAAATAGTTTACAATTTCAATCCAACCACGCATCACATTATGCCCTTTGGACTACCTACTATCTGACCAATAGTCTTTTGTTATTTGTTATTTTAAAAAAGACAACTCCCGCATTAGGAATATATCCTGTGTCGCGGGGGACTTTACAAACATACATGGAAACGGACACAAAGAACACCCAGACTCAGAACAAAAATTTGTAAATCACACAAAGTGTCGTCCCATGTGGGGATCGAACCCACAACACTTAGCGTAGTAGTAAGTGGCGTGGCGACCGCTTAAACCACTACGCCATCCGTGCAGTCAAACTCAGATATAAACGCCTTGTCCAAATTTAGTGTAATATAATATAGTAAATAATAACAAGTAGTTACAAGTACATTTTATATTTAAAGTAATTACATAATAGTATATTTTACTATGTCTAGTCTAATCTTTAATATGAGAAAGCAAATGCAGAAATTAGTTTCTAGATCATTGACAATATAACATTTAAAATAAGTAATACATAAATACTACACAATAACACATACAAATTCAAACGTGCATAAGAGAGTCTCTCTTTTCCAGAAGTGAGTGAATCTCTTTGCAATGCAAAGACGAAGTGCCATTCATATCTGTGTATTAATATTCACTTTACTCATTTCGCTAACAAAGCATTAAAAGCGAAATTCAAAGCGAAGTGTTCATGAACAACGGTCGTTTGATTGCAGGTTTAACTACAAACATACGACAGTGTTTGTGTTTTATAATTACTGAATAGACACTCACTTGTTGCAAAATTTAGAGATAGATACTCACCTACCCGCGAAAAGTATTTTATCCAACAAAGTAAGCAAAAAAAAAAGCGGCAAACTTCTAGTGAAACGTACAGAAAACTTGCAAGACCTTTCTGTAAGTCCAGATTAAGTAAGATGTTGTGTAACTTATGCTATATAATACCTTCATAATATTTAGCGTTGCTTTGAAACATTGTAACATGAAACAAAACTATACATATTTATAATTTTCGTTTAGCCATTTACGAAGGAAATTTTTATCGTGGGGAAGAGGGCAGATTGAGCTTCCGACAATCTCACTCACTCATATAAAAATATCTTCTGAAGCTTAAAAGTTCTAATATCGAGGTGGAGTATCTCTTAGTTGAGAAACGATTAACATCTGCCGACATTCAGTTCTGGATTTCCTGCCCAGAAACACCATCTATTCTTCTGATTTTTTCTTATAACAACTCGCTTAATCTAAAAATTTTTGTCGCAATTTCTATATAAAACTGTAGTAAACAAAGTTCGTTGGAAATTTAACAAACAAATTGAGATACATATTTTATCAGCCTATTCCCTCACATTGAGAATAAAATGTTGGAGACACAGTGTTTCTCCAACATTTGTGTTGGCATAGTAGGCCAAAACCTCCTTTCTAAGGAGAGGCCTATGTCCAGCAGTGGACTATTAAAGGCTGTTGATGATGATGATGATGACAGTGTTTCTAGAATATGGTACAGTTCAGAGTAATATATTACAGTTAAATCAACCACCAAATTGTTTGACAAAATGTAGAAACACTCCATGTCTACTACTACTGATGGCACTAAGTTGGAATATTTCAACTTAGTGTCATTATTTGAGTGCATAAACACATCTGCATTTGTTGGTCTTCGTACTTATCTTGTAGTCTATAATCTTATATATAAAATTCTCGTGTCACAATGTTAGTTACCATACTCCTCCGAAACGGCTGGACCGATTTTTATGAAATTTTGTGTGCACACCGGGTAGGCCTGAGAATTGGCCAACATCTATTTTTCATATCCCTAAATGACAAGGGTGAAGGGTTAAATGGCAAAACAACGTTTTACGGGTCAGCTAGTAAATATCTATAGCTAGTGCAGTGCAGTTTGTGTTTTTTTTTATGAGGATAGAGGTAGAAGAGAAAAAGAGTTTGTAATATGGTTGTCAAAATATCAGGAAACATGATAAATTCCTTTTTTTATACGATATGATACTTTTTAAAAGTTAAAAACAGATATAAAAATAAGATAACAATCACGTGACTAGTGCCTAGTATAAATTCACTATATTTGTTTCTATGTATCTTTCCAGTCGATTTCCACGCACTGCTGTTTATCGTCCCTATGGGAGTGTAAACGTGAAATCCCATAACGGAGCGAGTGTCAATGTGAATTGTGATGTCAATCAATCCTATGTCATGAAAAACGAAATGTAAACCTCAACTCGAATCAGTTATATTTATTTTTGAAAGTAATTTACAAATTTGATTTTCAAATTGAAAACATAGTACGTCTAATTTTAAAATAAAGCATTTTCCATCTGAATTTTGGTATTCAAATATTTAATAGTATTAATAATAATCAAGATACGTTGTAACTTACTCAGTATGAAATTTTAAACAGTGTTACATACACAATGGTAGAGTAGTTTTGTGAAACTTTATAGTACCTTTACCAGTTCTAGATTGGTAGAACTTCTTACAAACATTGGCCGCTAGCCAGACCGAAAGTTACCTTTCTTAGTCCGCCATGCACGTCTAAGCAGTTTTCAACAAAATCATTTTGGTTCTCAATGTGGGCGGATAGCGAACAAAGTTGGCCGACTAAATTGCTTTTAAAGGATTCGGAATGTACACATGTTTGGGTATTATGACGATTGATATTTGTGGAATAATATGTTGTTGTATTCCTTAGAAAAATATTTTTGTTAAGCTTATCACAATATTGTAATACTTTCGTTTATACTATTAAGCAGACTCAACTACAAATTCTAATAGCGTGGGTTGGGAGATTTAATAATATTGTTAAAATAATACTATAGAAATATTTAGTAATATGATTAACTTTTATCATACCAAACACATATTTATGTTTAAATTCTTTTTATTTTGATAATCTTATTCGAGAAGACTCGTTTAACCACACTATTTGTTTTCTTCACTTCATAGAAAAACAGTTGCTTTAGCAATTGCAAACACACTAAACTTGAGTTGGTGGAACACAGCTGATTTAACAAGTTAGGGCTTTAAGAAAAATATTAAAAATGAGACACCATTTCAGTAGAAATTGAGAAAATATTTTTTGTTATATTATGACCAAGTGTAAAAACTTTTACACTGCAGATAAAAGGTGTTTGAAAATGGAAGGTATAAAACTTATTATGACAACAGAATCATGAAAATAAAATTAATTCCATGAAAATAAGTTCAACAAAACACACACGCACTAATGTAACGTAAATTGACCGATGAGTTGAAGATCGTACCTATTAGAGAACAAGGCATCTAGGTCCTAAAAGACGTAGAGTATACTAAAGAAGGTCCCTGCTTAAAAGTATTCCTTTTCAGAAAGTAGTTGAAAGGTCTGTGGAAGAGACACGGGCTGTATGTCATCGTGGTGTTCTATCATCTCTGTCTATCCTGGACGGGAATAAGAAGTGAATATAATGTATGAATGTATAATGTATGCAAGACTTGAAAACCTGTTGAAAAAACAATGAATTTAGTAGCAATGAGTAATGAATGAATATTACTGTAGGGGTGGGTCAAGATCTGACTCATAAGAATTCCTTTGTGGACTAGACGTATTGAAACGTGAAATTTTTCAGTCCTGATCTTTCGAGAACTAAAAATTTAAGCATAGTAGCAAAATGCCGAATTTTTAATATTAGAACATTGCTTGATCGTACTTTTTCCGATAACGAGCAATTTTTCTGACTTTTCGGACATTAATGTTGAGTTTATAAGAGTTACATTTACGTAACAATAAAAGTTTAATTGTATAATTTGGAACAGACTGAATTTTACTAGGGATCGTTTTACTTTTATGATTTTCATTTCGAACTCTCTTAGCATTTGTAGATGAATCTTGAAAAAGGTTCATAGCAGCATGTAAATAACTTATTCCCTTTGAGGCGTAAAATAGACAGACACGGAAAGTACATTAAGGTATCATTATGAATTATAATAAACGGTATTCTTCAGTTCTGAATTATTCACCCTTTATTATTTAACAAAACACTGAGCATGCCCCCCCCCCCCCCCCTCTCTCCCAGATAAAATAGAAATATCCAAATCGGGTCATAAATGACGGAGTCCTGAGGTAATAAATGAGGAAACTGTCGTAATCACAAGTGAAGAATTGTCAACCGATCATCACTTTTAAACCATAATAGTCCGCCAAGTAGTGGAAATGCGGAAAAATATAGAAATTTAACACGAAAAGCATCGTACCCATTGTGTGATGTGATGTGAGATTTTAAAAGCGAAAATATATAAAACATATATAAATAACTGAGAACAAAGAGGCAATATTAATTAAGAAAATATTATAAAGAACAACGAGGCAGCTGGCTGAGGCCTGAGGTCTCACTAGTTCAACCGTGACCACAATCGGTGTAATTTAAACCGGTGTATTTTGAATTTGAGCCGACGTATTGGCTTATTAAAATAGGTAAAAGTTATTTATTCCCTGTTTAAATATATTTCATTAGTCATGCCTCTATTTTATTCATTTGAAACAGATAGATTTGAATTCTTAAAAAGATCAATTCTTGTTTTCTGTTCATAGCTTATTATTTACTTGAAACCATTTAGTTTTCATAATTTTACTGTTTCGTTTATGTACATATGTATGACTTTCAATATAAAATGAAATACAAAAAGAAATATAAACATATGTTGAAACGTTTTTCATTAAGCGACGTATGCCAATTTGGTTATATTGGCAAGATTGAATTGCATTGCGATATACGAAAAGGCATAAAATCCTAAAACTTATACATCGACTTGCGACAGATATTATGATTGCACAATACACATCCATGCCTTAATAGATTATACAAATACCGAATATTTTCCAAGCTTTCTATTCCAGGAGCTTATGTTAATATTTTTTTCATATCGAGATATCTAGAATTCAGTTGAACATCGTGAATCGCAAATATGTTAGGAAGTTTTATTTACTTTGTCTCATCCCACATTGATTCAATATTAACTTGTGGATATCGAACTACACTAATTTGAATAAAAGTCTTGTATTTTGATTTTAAAATGAATCTTCTACTTAGAGAAATCAAGTCGATTGATTTCATTCGAGTCCCGTCCATTGGAAATTATTTATGATAATCGAGTTTTATGTTCAATTTCCTTTTCATTACGAACAATAATCCATGAATAATGGCTAACAGAAAGTCGAACTCTTGTTTCGAGTTAATAAACAATTTACCTTACTTCTACGTTCAGTGTATCCTTGTGTATAGTTAAATCACTTCGTATTAATGATACAAGTTTTCCAAGTGTATAAAAGCGAAAGGCAAAACTTGTGTCAGAAATAATTAAATGATATTTCTATATTTATACGTTTATGAAAGAGGGCTTTTATCTCATTTTCAGATGTACATTTGTAGATCTTTGCTGTTAATGGTTCCTCTAGTAGTCTAGCCTTTTTTTTCTGTGTGGAAATTCCGACCCACCGGTTATGTCGGGCACGAACTGACCAAAAACTGCATGCCGTCTCGGGTACCAGTTGCCGGGGATGCAGGTGTACACTGGAAAATAAATTCCTGGTACCCCGACGTACCTCGGGCCATCTGCGGTGTGTAGATGACCTCCTGTGTCTGAACCCCCATATTCTCTCTGTGCTCACGAAAAGGCACGCGCGCTCAGCAGCAAGTCTCGCCACCACCTCGGCCTACTTCTGCTGGGGTGACAGATGGTCTCTTCTGTCACCCCCAGGCCTGCGCTTATGGAAGACAGAGGTAGTTCATCGACCTCCGGCGCCTGAGTCGTCTGCGGTACCTGGCCCGTCCCCGGGTCTGGCGGGCTGGGAGGGTTCTAAACTTCTCTCGGTCTCGCTCCGCCGTCTCCTTCGCAAGCACAACTTGCTCGCAGAAGAAAACGGTGATGTTCCACGTGCTCTCACTCCGTACCATGACCGCAATCATGGTACCGAGCTAAAGAATTTCAACTCTGATAACAGCCACGAGGCCACACCTCTGCTCTACCCACGCCTGGAATTCTAACAGCGTGTGGTGCACCGTGTCCTCGGTCCTAATGACTACTTCGTCGACATCAGAAGCGACTCATGGACCTTATTTAACTTTTAATATGTTTTCTTGAAACTTTACGCACTAGCTATGTTAGCGTTAGTTAACCTTTTTTGCCCCTGTTAGCCTGATGTCGGGTCAAGGCGTCCTTAATTGTCATCAATCGGTTTTCATTGGAATTGACTCGTTTATTATTAGCTGCAGATGTTTTATATAAAATAAGAAATCAAGAAACCATTAGCGATCTTCGAAGTATGTACTTCAACAACTTTCATTGACAAGTTTTCTTGACTACTGTCGTCAATTCCTACATTATAACAAATAAAAAATTGTTGTCATATGGAACTAACAATCTTTGGATCAAATTATTGCCTGCCCGCTCGAGACTACCTTCAATATTTCAAGAAAGGAGCGTACTCCTACCTCAAGGGCCGGCAAAGTCCATAAGTAAGGTTACCAGAGCCAAAATCTCCCACATGTAACACTTGAGTTGCAAGTGTCCATGGGCGTGTCACTTACCATCAGGTGACCCGTTTACCCGGTTTTAAAACACATCTTGGAGTGTTTAAGTAAAGTATGATATTCCTCTAATCTTCTTAATACAGAATTATAATTCAGTCACGTGCATGTATGGGTGCTGAAAATTTTGCTCGGCTCTTTGAAAACTTTTCTCGTACTCGTACAAGGTTGTTGCGCCGCGCCGTATATTTCTGTGTTTATTTTTTCGTTCAAGACACGACGGGTGTGAAATAAAATAAACAGACGAAATGAAATGATAAAATGAACGGTAGTCTCGTGTTTCTATGGTGTGGCCATTAATCTTTCTGATGCCTCCTGATAAATAGTTTTGTTAAATATGGTTTTGTCAAATAACTTCATTGTTTTGCCAATACAAAACTCTTTCCAAGACTTTTTTGGCTCTGTTATTAGTGATATTTTTTACTACAGGCGGTGTACGGTTTCTTTTTTATTGTATTTTTATTATTTATTACATTACATTGATTTTTAACTAATATATTATATCTTTACATTTTAACTATACACAAAATGATCGTTAAAGGACTCGTATCGAGGAAGGAATCGTTTCGTTACGATTTACATTCAAAGTTCAAAAGAAAACGTAGCTTTTAATTCAAACTGTTCATTGCATTGAGATGTTTGTGAGTTTCTTTTATGAAATATAGGAAACTATTTTTTTTTAATATAGAGAGAACGTTAACAGAACAACTGGCATTGGCAGACTCATGTTCCTTCCTGAATATACTCTGCTATGTACTCTCCTTTGTATCTGAATTCGCAGCCTGGCATTATGGCGCCTCGAGCTTCCGCCGAACAAGGGGCGTATTCGAAAGCTCTATTGAGCCCCTGCTATCTTGAATCTTGCGTATATTGAAATGCATGAGGTACCTAGTCTTTGTTTTGTAGAAAGTTAACGTGCTATATTCAGTCGAACATGTAGTAAAAAATGGTCTAAGAAATAGTCAAAGATTCACAGCCGAATTGAGGAATTCGTCTTTTTAAACCGCCATCTATAATATCTATAAACTAATAGTTTTTTGTAACTAATAGAATTTCACAATGTTTCGACAATTTTCATTTGCAAAATACTAAACCGGTCAAACCTCTTAGTTGGTTTTGTGTTGTATTTGTAGTACATTTTTCCTATATCTATGGCATTCACAAGCTACTTCACTCTAGAATCAAATTAAATATTTATAAGAAGTTTTTACCTGTGCAAAGTACGACGATACGCCTTATAAACTATAGTTTATTCCAGATTTTGCATCTCTAAGAAAAAGAATTGCAAAAGTAGATTTCGTTAAAATGTACTAAACATACAAATCGTTTGTTCACCATTAGGTCAAAGTCCATTTAAAGGCATAATCAGATGCTATTACGAGTATATTAACTATAATATACTCGTAATAGCATCTGATTATGCCTTTAAATGGACTGGATTTTGGAATTTAAATGGAATGGATGTGTACTAACACATAATATGTATAGCACATATTATAGCACACATGATTTTGAATGGTCACCTTATTGTCAATTTTAAATTTACAAATTTATATTTGTAAATTTAAAGTTGATAGTTAAATAGTTCCTTGGTCGTTCTCAATTATTTTTTAAATAAAAACTAATCAAATTAGATCTATCACAGGCCAGAGGATGACAGTTTGAGCATGGTAACCCAACTCTATTCAAAGCTAAACCCGTTTTCGTCGAATTGTGAATGGATACCTCCGGTACCTTGCTTGTTACCTTGCTCGCCTTCAAAGGATTGCATTTAGATATCACGTAAACGTTATATCTAAATTATACAGACCACATACGGTTCGTATTCGTGTACCTTTCAGACCATTAATTTATTATATATATTATAAATCTATATAAAATATCGAAATCATAATCAAAGGCTCAATGAACTAATTTACTTTATAACATACCTAAATGTGGTAAGTATTTTAAAATTGATAGATTACAGTATGTCGTGGTGTGGGCTTCGCATGACTACCCAAATGAATAAATCTTCGGACATGGAATCGGCAGTCAGTGACAAGTCACAGAATGTGTTTGGCGTCGAATGTTAGATGGCCCTGTCGATAACTGTTGGCTGAATGGACCCGTGTTATGCCAATGTTCAACCATTCGTATATGACGAAATTGGTGGGTAATAATGTAGATTAAGCGGCTAACTATAGAATTAAGTAAATATTTGTTACGGTGTTTTGTTTAGACAATACGAGTATAATGAAATTACTCAACCAGCCTAACTGTTTACAGTATGTTGTTGTTTTATTTTTATAGTAGCATAGGTACTCTCAAAATTATAACCATCTACTGATATTGATGTATGGGATATAGCCTGGTAATAAAATAATTGACGGATCGAGAACTTTTTCTCGATCCGTTTTTGTAGTAGAATAACATTTAAGTACCCTAAAAATAGCACTATATTAATAATGTTATTAATCGTTTTCTTTTTAAGGATTTAGGTTTTCCGGAGTAATGACAGGACTCCTAGTCAAACAAACATCTGCTATATGTCAAACACTAGGTACGAAATTTCAAATTTCAATTTCAAATTTTTTACAAAACATTTGTAAAAAATTTGAAATATGGAAGATCAACACTATTGCTGCAACAACACAGATTTTCTTACCATTTTATCTTATCTATCTAGAGGTGAGCCTCAGTAATTATTTGATTTTTGGCTTTAAATTGTATGATTAATACTTTTTAATTAAAATATCTACACTAAAGGTATTTAATGAAGTAATTTAAACCGAAGTTTAAAAAGTTGCGATGTTTTACTACAGTTTACTTAATGTATTCTCGTAGGAACATTTTATTTAGATAAGTCGTAAAAGTTTAAGTTAAAGGGATTTAGTAAATAAATATTATTTATTTGTTTGTCCGTTTTGTCCTGACTGTTAAAAGAATAATAATCACAAATTGCTTAATGTTTGTGTCGATTGTAATGATAGTTTAAGGCATATTTGTTATTTTCGTACTGCACGCACAAAATATTTGTTCCGTAACCGTACATACATCTACTGTAAATCTATACAATTACCGACGCGACGTGGTATGGTATGGTATACCACAGGTATGATATTCCTTTATCAATATTTACCTTTTTGTCGTAATTTGTGCACTTTCGGAATACACAAGACGGAATTTCATGAATTTTCTCGAATCAATTAGTACATGCGCTCGCAGTGGACTAAACTAAAAGCTATTTTCACTAGGCAAGCTGCAGCTGTTATTTGAAATACAAACAAACTTGGACTGTATTCTTAAAGCTATGTATACTGTATTATTTAAACATTTGTAGGACTATGAGTCTGATGCACTAACATCATACTTTTGTCAAGGCTATTCTATTTATTATTTCTTATTATGTTACTTAGAAATAGATACTTAGATAGTAAGTATCGAACTAAGTAAAGAATCTAGATAGAGATATGCATTTCATTATAGAGGGGCAAACAAGCCGGTGGTAGAGACGGGTGATAGACCTAATGGAAAATGACTACGATCTACGTACTACGAAATCGAGAGTCACTAGGGCGTTGACAGACTCTTACAGACCTTTTACCGCCCTGTAAGAAGGTCAGGCTTAGGTTTCAAGTATCAGATTAAAACTTGCTTAGAATGGCCTTGAAAATGAAGAAACTAAATTTTTTATAATATATATATTCATATTAAAATTACATTATTAAATTAATACATATATGAGTGTTTATTTTTAATATTGAAAACAAGTTACGATTCAAAATCATTTGAAGTTGCCACGACAAATTGGAATCTCAAAAATGGTATGCCTAACCAAAATAGCTTTATGATACTATTTTTACCTCACTTAGTCGATTACAGAAAGTTTAAATTTTACTTTTATTATACAATGTACGTCTGTCCATAAGGCATTCTGAAGCTTTCATGAATTAAACACACAGTGAGAATACTAAAACTAAGATTATCCATCAAGTGTACTGTCTGAAAACTCCTCAAGACTGATTGCATTTGGCTAAAGTTCCAAAATCCGTTCCAGACCACGAAAACTTCATAGTGTTCCCGAGAGACATTCGATTTTGAGATATGCGAGATACGGTCAGAACTTAATATTAATTTATAAATAAATATTCAATCAACTGAGAATCCGTTGGGGATTATTGTTTTGAAAATATTCTCTATTTTTAAGGCATTTGAAGTATCTCATTGGATATATAAAGTGTTGTAATAGTAAAAAATTACGTAAATCTATTTCAATATTCCCAGAAAAGTTCGAGTAAAATGCGTCAATGCCGTTATTTCATCATCATCGTCATCAACAGCCTTTAATAGTACACTGCTGAACGTAGGCCTCTCCATAGAAGAAGGTCTTGGCCTACTATACCACGCTAGCCAGACGGGTTGCTATAAGGTTTGTTTCAAGTTTTTTAATTCCTTAATCCGTCAACACACGGATAATGCTAATAATATCTACCTTAACATCTTCCTGCAGCCTTCACCAGGTCGACGGACCACCTTGTGCCTACCCACTTATGTTGTAGAAAAGTGAGGAAAATTCTTTGTAACTAACGCACACATTTATGGAAAATTTAGAGTTTTAAAGTTTATATAATTGCGAAGGAACGCAAACGTAATGAAGGGTCAGTATGGTACTGCCGCTTTAAAATGATGACAGTCGATTGTAGTCGTATACTTTACATGAAATACTAATAAAAACCTAATAATTATAAAATAAATGTTTGTTCACTAAGATCGCGTCCACATGTTTATTTCTTATTTATTTTAATTATCATGTTTATCATCATCACTCTCCAGTGAAATTTAACAGACAAAAGGCAAGTGTATTTCAGATGTACCTACATCTTTGTCCCCAAAATGCTCTCATATTTTGATAACCTTATTTAACGTCATGTCATCACGATACTTGTAATTTTGCTTTAATTTTATGTCAATTTAAGAAACTTATTTCGGGTATCTGCATATACAAACAGGTTAAAAAACATAATGTGCCAAAGGAATCTTATAAGTTGATTTTTTACCGTACAGATCATCAAATAACTATTAAGTATGTAATTCTAGTAGTTTTTAAATAAGTTACACATACGGAGGTAGAAAAACTCTTGTCAATTTCACTTCTTCTTAACTCAACTTCTTAACTAAAGATTGTTTCTTTTACCTTTAGTTTACCTTTGAAGTGCACGATCTTTCACTAACTTTTTTATTTCTTTTTAGGAGAGTATTGGTCATTTACCTATTGAGACTACTACAACTACTTTTATGTGATTTCACAATCACAAAAAAAAATCCTATTACGAACTTATTATAAAGGGGCAAACAAGCCGGCTAAAAATATGAAAAAACTTGCAATTTTGACTGTTGCGTCCATTGATGTAGGGGGAGTATTTTTAGATTACATATACTGACGCCTATATTCAGAAGAAATGGGCAGAGGTGTATTACGAGTACACTAAATTTAATAATATGTCAAAATATATAACACGATAAACATGAATTGAAAAAATAGTATTAGGTTCACACTTACTGGAGTGCATTTAATTTTATTTCTTTTCTTAATTTAATTACCAACATTTTTTTCATAAAACCATGCGGTAATTGTAACATTAGACGAGTAAAAAGACCTGTAAAACGGTATGCTTATCTAACCACCCCATGCACTATTATTATTCTGTTTTATTATGCATAATTGATAACATTGAACAAAGTTTTGTAACATTAACTATTCTAAGTCGACCCTAGTTACCTCCACTCATCCACAATCTTCACAACCAAGCGTTCAGTTCGTTTTAAGCCCAAATCATTTCAATACAAAATACCAGGTTACATATCAGTTAAACTTGACTAACATGCCTCTTCATGAAAGATATATTTTGGATCGACACAAAAACCTTCCGTCCACCTGCGTTAATTATTCTCAAACATTTCAAAGGGTCGACGTTATATAAACTCTCATTTTAAACCGACGAAACAAGCGGGTGTTTTCAGTTTTATGAAAAGAAATTTGTTACTACAGGTTAAACGATGACCCTTTTTCACGTCAAGTTAGCTCCTTTAGAATTTACCAGCTGTAAATGATTTGGTTTACAGGGGCTTTCTCGTTACTCCCTCTAATATTTAAATTGAAAAATCTCTCAACAGGTTTTTATACTTGCTTACTTAAAGAAATGTAATGTAAATTAGTTTTTTTGTAAGCTTTATAAAATAAAGGTGAATTGAATAGATTGTACATGTATATTTATGTACATATATGGAATTGAACAGGATAATGGTTAGGCCATGGTCTCGGTCTGACTCTGCACTCTGCAGTCAGCTTGTAATCACGGCCACAGCTTGCAACCTGATCGAAACAACAGTTAATTCAAAGGTATGTTATCGCGTTAATGCCTATACATACATAATTATCTATATAGAACGTGAAACTTTAATAGTTAAATGTATTAGAGTTCATACACTATATACTACTAAGGTATCGAATAAATGACGACCATGTTCAATGTTAATGAAAACTTGGACCACTGCTTGTATCGCTAAATGTTGCTTTATTTATAACAAGCCATGAAAATATTGGTATAGTAATAATATATTGGTAAAAAACAGCGGTAGTGTAACTAAGAAAGTGAAAAAATCTACCTATAGAGTAACATTATAAAAGAAAGTTTTATTGCAGCTTGTTTTTTTTTAATATATCGTTTTTTATCTTGTGGAATAGACGATATTTCGATGAGAGCGTTTCATGAAATGACACCTTATAAAAATGTCTTAAGTTTCAGTTGGTTACAATATTTTATAAAAGTACATAACTTAACTAAAACAAATACCAAATGGATTGCGATCGTATTGCAAGCATCGATGCTAATATCATTAATCCAGCAACTATCCTGCATCTGTCAGTTATATATGGACCTCTCACAACCACTAGCCAGTGCACGAATCAATTGAACTGGGACTGGGACGTTAAAGTAACTACTTGAAAAAGGTGTGTTAACAGTGAACTTACGTTTGAAAAGATGTAAAAAAAAATAAAGAAAGAGTAAACAAAGTTTTTTAACATTAACTATTGTAATTGTTGTATTGTAAAATGATATTAGACCTTTTTACAATGTATTTGCAGGCAATAGAAACAGTGAAGATTAATCCACCTTTTGTTTTGAAGCAATACGTAGCTAGTCAGTAGCCGTTAGCATAAACTCAAATTCAACTCAACAACTGAGAATTCAACGATTTCACGAAACTTTTTGCTACAATCTCAAAACAACAACAGTACCACTATATTCACGCCTAAACACAAAACTGATTATTGATTATTTTAATCAAAAGAAATAAAAGAGAAATCCATTTAAATTATATAATTTTCTTAAAAGGAAACTGTATGATTACTAAAGGATTAAAGAGGAAGGAATTAGAAGACAGTTGAGTGAACGTGTTAGTGGTATTTGCGTTTATTACCCGAATGTGTGGCTACCCGTACGTGTCGAGTAGGTATTACCCTGAGGTACCTGTTTGTAGATGAACGAACCATTTTCACCAAGTTCCAATCCATAAATCCATCACATTCTGACAGCGAAAGATAAATATTCACTATAATAAATTGTAACATATCTAAGATTTTTTTAAATTTTAGAACTTTAATGTGAAAAATTAGGTAAGTCTGAAAATTGAAAATTTTTCTATAATTGAATTTAATGTGAGAACTTTGAAATGCAATCATCATAGGTTCATAAAAAATCGACGGCTGTCTACTTCTATTTAATACGTTGCGGGTCAGTCCATCCAAATGGAATAATTACTTAGATGGGAAAATGACTTCTACGGTAAAAGCTAATTAGTTTTATTTTTATGCTCCAACTTTAATAACACTGTATTTTTATTTATTTGAATGCTTCCAAAAATATTCCAAATTAATAGTAATAGTAATAATAGATAAAAATTATTATTATTAATAAGCTTTAAACTGAAATGGACTTGCTCCTTACAAAGTTACAGACAAAAATTAAAACTGCCGCCTCACAAGTAACGGAAGAACTCATAGTATGTTGATCATAAACACGTCATTCCTTTATAACGCATATCGTGTATTCATTTACCCTCTCTACTCACAGCCACTTACTAGGTCGTCGTATTTTGATGAGTTATTAATTAAACACTCAATGAGTTATTAAGTAAGTCAAATATTAATTGTGTTATTAAAAAAAGAATGTTCTAGAATCTAGATAAAACACAATGCGTATTATAATCAAAATCGATAATTATCCCCAACTAAAAATATCCTAGATTTTTCTTACAAATGCATTTTACTCTCAATGAAAAATGGTCACTGCCCTTGTTATTTTTGGCTTGCGTTAATTGGCATTATCCCTGCGGACACCTTCCCTACTTTAGATAGGGTCCAGTCACGTACTCTCGGGTAAATTGCTTGCTCGTAAATTTACTAGACTGTTTATTTATCGCAAGCTAGACAACATTAAAAACTTCATAATTGTTAAGAAGCTGCGTCTTTTATGACCTTTACTAGTCCAGTGGTGTGGTGGATGTTGAACGTAATGTACGATTTAAAGTGTGTTATTTTTTAGGAATATGATTGATATGGGATGCAGTAACCGTAATTTGAACGTAACTCACTAGGTATTTTTACAGAATGTAGCGTTTTCCTCCAAAGATATCCCTAATTATTTACTTAACTGTACTGTGAAGATTTTCCCATGATTTGAGAGACAAGTGTATGGAAATATTTGCTTATTTGATCTGTAAATATATAATTTTATGTAAAAAATGGGTGCGTGCTTGCTTATGCTGTATTTGGATAACTGTAGGTATACATTTTAATAGCTTAGGTCTCCTTCTTAATACTTGGACGTTAATTCGCACTCGTATTTCTCTTACACGTGTCCCATTTGAGAGTTCAATGTTACCCCAATCCGTCTTCCTTCGGACGAAAAGTGTAATAAATTCACAGAGGTATTGAACCTTTGATTACATGGATTTAATGTTTTGTCCTATATGGAAACTAAATAATGAAATACAAACATTTACATAGGTAGAAAGTAAATGTGCAAACGAAATCAATTCAATAAATTAAAGTTTAAATCGGTCATTGAAACACATACAATACTTCTATTGTATTTAAATATTGTTAACTAAAAACCGTATTGAACCATTTCCGATACAAAATAAACAAATCAGTAACAAAGTCGTGTACTTGTTAAGACACCATATTATGTAGACAAGTAGATTTCTATATCACTGTTTTATATACACTTATGAATATTTGAGCAATTAAAGGCATACGAAAACATTCGTAGTGATTGTAGTGTCTCAGTTCGACATCTAGGCAGTATAAAAGTGAAACTAAGAGCACCCTTGAAGATAGATGACGAAGTGCGGGTCAGCGAAGTGTAAAAGTTTAATTATCTTGAACGATAAGACGGTTTATTAATTAAATTGCTGATTTCTGATTGAACCTGAAAAAACTATTTCAATTAATTTAATAATTAAACATTTTATTGTGCAACGACCCTATTCATACAAATTGTGCTACGGTGTGCCGGATTCTGTAGATCAGTCTTTATTTTAAAACAGGCGAAAAACTCACGTTCAAAGTGATTTTCTTTCTAGAATAAACCCGAGCAGTTAGGATCGCTACCCGCTATACCAAAAGGTCAAGAAAGGTGTAAGCTGTTTGGTATAACAAAGTTTAACAACACAGAGCGACGACTAAATTCTACGACGACATATATTCTCACCCATAATAGAAGTTATATCGGTAGTTGTGTTCCATTGGTGTATCTCATCTCACTATGTTCCCATATAGACACAATTGACACTTTGACTCGGAACACACGCTCTATGTAGGTCAAGCACAGAGGCTAATTAATTCATCATAGAGATATCATCCACGTCAAGTACCATAATAACTGTTGTGCTGTTATGACGTTAATTATTAACATGTCTATCACGTTAATGGTATTGTGTTAGAGAATTCGGACTATCCGGCAACAGCCATACTGTTTGAGTTACAAATACGCGACCCTAGCCTGCTCGATGTTTGGCTTCCACTCATCTTCGTATGAGATCGTTTTCATTATATGTCATATATCTTATCATATTACCTTCCAATTAATTACCAATTTTTCTATCTTACATTGACGGTAATAGGGTTGAGTGTCACTTGAGTGAAAACAAAAATACAGTTATTTGATAAGTGATTTTGCTTGAAATACAATGTATCGGCTTCCAATTCAACCAAAATTTGTATGGAAAGTACTAAAAAAAAAAAAAAATTATTACCAATAACAGTACAATTAATACATAATATCCGTTGGTTCCACACTAGGCAAAACCTGTCATGTGGGTACATATGATGATTACAATTTGCTTAGTTTGTTTCATGAATTGTTTATATTAACTAACTTAGTAATAAATTTAATTGTACTAAAATGAAGATGTATGTTTTTTGACTAATGTAAATAAATATCTCTATAAATAAATTTGCTCTATGTTTAGGAGGTTACCCTAAGGTATATCCAGACTTCTGTAACACGCTGTACAGTTTTAACATATAAGAGTACAAGATACAATGGCTTATTTTTAAAGATAAAAGATAAAGGTATTGTACTATTAACCTCCAAAATAACACAGAAAAGAAATCATAGAATTTGTGGCAAAATGTTGGTTCTGTTAACGATTACAAGACCACTCATTACTATAAATGCGTACTCGTTTAATACAGTCGTGAACATAACCTTTAGCTACAGTAATTGCTACCGTAATGTTCTAGAGGTCGAAAAAGAAAAAGGCATAGTACCTACAACATTTGTAAATTAAAATAAATATTGCTAAAAAGGCAAATTTCAAACATTTATATAACTGCACAGGTAGACTTACAAATAAAAACTTAAAAGATATACCAGCATAATATTATATTTTATGCTTATTCTTGTTTGATAAAGGTCGCGCAAGACTTCTGGGTTTGTCTGTGTCCAGGTAATGTCATTAGGTTTGACATTAATGACTATGACTATGAATAGACTAAACTACTGAAGTAACGCACTGAAGTTACGACTCAAAGTTCGTTAAAACGCGTCCGCTTCTCACAATACAATTTGACTATCCTGTTGGTCTAGTTGTTAGCTATTTTACTGTTAAGATACAGGTTGTGGGAAAAATATCGTGTGATGATCACGATCATAGAGCAACTCCGGTCCGCCGGTGGCCTGTGTTGTTCTATGGATGGATCATTCATTTGTTTTGTGCCAGGGTGTAAATTATTTATAATATATATGTATTTAGAAATACATGAGAATGATTCTCAGCAGTTTGGATCCCATGGTATAGGCTCAGCCTAGTTTCGAATCACATGGCCCTGTATTTTTTTTTAACTTGACACTAGTTACAATTAATTTCGAAAAAGGGGAGTCCGTTGCTACTGAGAAGACCGGCGGTGGCGAGGGCCGGACTCAACACTCGCTACTCTCGACACAATTTGATTAATTCTAATTCGGTAGAGCGGCCTAGTTTCTGGTGTTTTTTATTTTTAGTAAAAAAAAAGTAAACTAACGAAGGAGTTTTAGCTGTGGAAGAGCCACAAATCGGCCAGCTCGAACGGAGTGATACCACAGCCTTACAGAAAATCGGTGTTAAGCAGTTAAGAGTGGGATTCAGAGGAGGGAGAAATTCAAAGGCGATAATACACTTATGACTCTTAAGTTGCAGGTCTCCATGTGCGGTGGTAGTCAATTACTATTAGATGAAACGTCTACTCGTTTCTCCCCCTATAGCATAATAAAAGAAACATAAAGTCTTCCTGATGAAATACACGACGATCGCCACCGTGTTTATCAGTACGGTTGAGGCGATCTGAATTAGTTAAATTTCTTAAATAGAATCAAATATCTACTACCTAACACTTTTAGGTCGAACTTATTGAATCCAATAATATCATCAGTGAGAGATATATTCATCATGTAGAGATCTATTATCTATCTAAGATGACATGAACGACGTTTAGAGCTGACAAATGACCCTAAACCGTACACTAATTGACACATGATATTAAAACGTCATTATGTTATCAAGTGACTGTGGAAATGTATTAATAATGTAACTATTGTCTAAGCTAATGACATTTGAAATTAATTGCTTCCTATGTTTGTTAAACTGTTTAGTATCCTTAGAAATCTATAACTATAATAATATATAAGTAGGTAAAGACAAAACAGTTAAGAACAAATTCCAACAATTTTCTTCATCTGATTTCCTTTTCATTGTCAAGTTTTATTGATATTAATTAATAAAATTAATCCTAAGAAAAGTATGACGTTATACTTAATTGTTTAATTGCAAAATTTGTTAGTTATTAATGTATTACCACCTCATAAATTAAACGTAAATTCTATAATTATGCTCATTTGCATTGTGCATGACTTAAATACTGTACAATCTGTACATCTAAACATAAATCTTTTAATACGAAGTAAAATTTGGTACAAACCAACAATTCTAAGATTTTATTAATAGATCAGTTTTCAAAAACATAGTTCCCAAAACCTGCATTTGCTACAATCGTAAACAAACCGCAAATCCAAACTAATATAATAATAATATTTATTTATTCAGCAAGGGTGTTTGTGAGTGTTGCGTGTGTGTATGTGTGAGTGTTGTGTGTGTGTGGATGTGTGCTGTGTATGTGTGGCTGTGTATGAAAAAACTATTAATAAAATCGATGTATTATTGCGGCGACGCACTTTTGCACGGGCAATTAATAGTTGAAAGAAACAAGTAAAGTTCAATAATGTGACATTTTCAAACGGCAATAGTTTCTAATATAATCATGGCAATTTAGGCACTCGATTTTAATATAATATATATAGGTAAGTAGACGGTTTAAGCAATGCAATTGCTTTGATTTCCACTGAATTTTATTCTGTTTTTTTTATCTAATCGTATAAAAAGCAACTATCCATATCCCAAATTTGGATTATAAATAATTAATTAGCTTTTTATCTGCTTTAGAGAATTTGATTCAATACGAAGAAGCTACAATCATCTGAATCAAAGGAAAATGGACTTTGATTTCCACTGAATTTTATTCTGTTTTTTTTATCTAATCGTATAAATTAATCAATGTTATAAAAAACAACTATCCATATCCCAAATTTGGATTATAAATAATTAATTAGCTTTTTATCTGCTTTAGAGAATTTGATTCAATACGAAGAAGCTACAATCATCTGAATCAAAGGAAAATGGACTTTATAACTCTGCCAATAGACGTTCTCGGAGTGAGATAACCTAATTGGATAGACGTAGAAAGGATTTGCTAAAAGCATATCGTGACACTAATAACATAGAACGGATTAGGCATGTCAAGCGAAACGAAGACGCCGTTAGTTTTCCTTCACGGATTTTCAGCATGTTTTATCAACTTCATTACATTCATACTCGTACATACCCTAACGCCCGCATTTACGTAAAGAATAGGCATAGAACCTGTTTAGTAATCCTTATTGCTAATTATGATGCAGTGCAACTAACGATTTTATATTACTAATACTAATGAAATAGGAGGTAAGCCTATTACCGTTAACCAGGCAGTTTGGGAATAAAATATAGGAAAATCGGGCATTGAAAGGAAAAGGTAGGAAAGAATGGGAAATTAAAAGATAAAATGGGATATTGTTAATACAGACCTTTTGGGGAGGTTCAGATACAGGTCAAAATGTTTAGTTTGGTTCGGCTTTTTAGCGTATTTTTTTTTGTTTTAACAAACCGTAGTTGTTGTTTCTAACATAAGACTTGTGCAGAGATAGCGATTTCTAAACACTGTCACGTAAGATTATAATAAAAATAGCACACGGCCCTCTGATCACAAACTAGGCAAAACCTGTACTATGATAACCACACTGCTGATAAACATAGATATATATATCTGAATACACACACATATTATAAATAAATTACACCTAGACCTTTTATCCGTGTGGTGGTGAATTAAGAATACGCATTGTCACCACCCTTATTCATCCCGTGGGTAGAGCCGACTAAGACAAAAATACTGCAAAGAGAAGGAAAACTTGAAACAAACCCTATACAAACCCGTCTAGCCAGCACGGTATAGTAAGCCTAAACCTTATAGCCAAAAGATCTGCGACCGCCTTTACACACGGCAAAAGTTTCATCCCCCCACTTGGGTAATTGGCGCTCCAACACTATGCGCTTTTCAAGATACTTTTTGCCTCGCACTACTAACCTGTGGAACAAGTTATCGGCCGCGGTATTTCTGGACCAATACGACCTTCAAGAAAAGAGCGTACTCCTTCCTCAAAGGCTGGCAACACGCTTGTGACTCCTGAGTTGCAGGCGTTCATGGGCGGCGGTAGTCGCTTTCCATCAGGTGACTCGTCTGCCTGTTTTTTTTTTTGATTTTTAAATTTTATTCTGTTGAATGAAATCATTCAGTGATATTTTGAGTTCGTACAAAACTTATATCAAAAGTAGCAAATCTTTTAGGAAATGTTTACTAAAAAAAAATCTTTCGTATCTGTTATACCTAGTATTCTTTTTGGACAAAGACAACTTAACCACTAAATCGCAAAAAATACGCGGCATATCAAATGAGCCTAGATTTTCATGCACGTACGAATAACACGAACGGTTGAACGCCGACAGATTACTTGAAGGTCACGAATACGGATAAACCGTTGAGTTTTGATTTATTTACGAGTGTTTTGTGCTATTAGGTGACTTTCAAATACATTTAGGTAAATTTTATGAAACTTTGGATTATTCTAAATATAATTAACCAGGTAAAAGAAAATTAGATATGACCTGGGGGTTAAATAATTTACCTATTTATAATCTTTTCGTAATTTTGTTATTACACTTTTCCGTAGCATAAGTGCGTTCATATCCATCATAGCATACAGGTTTTTTTATTGGTGTATAAACTTATGTTTCAAGGTGTTGAATAAAAAATAATATATTCTTTTCAATATTTATCTTTTAGGTTAACAGGATTCCTTTTATAGGCTAACCATGCTTACATGAATGTACTGACGAGTTCTGTTCATTACACTTTGGAGTAATGAACCCACTATCAGCACACACGTTCCTTGGGTCTAATAAAGCCCATATCTTAAATGTATAGCAAATTTCTTCAAGTAAAATTTGAACAATTGTGAAATATACTAATTGTTGCTTACAGTTGATCTTCAGTACATTGGATGCTCTCCGAACAACTTTTTTTATGGTATAGGGAGTCGAGCAGACTTGTCATCTAATGGTAAGTGGACCAAGAACACCTGCAACTTAAGAGGCACAAATTCGTAACGTAGTTCAGGCCCCCTCCACAGAATCAAAGGCAAGAGAGGGGTTTTAGGCAGAAGGAGAGGCCTATGTCCAGAAATTGACTATTATAGGCTGTTGATGATGATGAAACTAGCTCAATCGATGAAAGGAACGACAATTACAATTCAAATAGAATTCTGCTATAATCCTCTAACTTATTTGTAATCTTTCTGTTATGTATGTAATAATAATACTTTGAAACATGGTACTTGTCACGAATATAGATCTTCTTGGGTTTACCGTAACATTTCGCTGTGACGTGAATGGGTCAAGGATTGGCCGACTTAATCTAGTGGATTCTGAATATATGTACACACAAATGTCGACGCTCCAGTAAACTCTTGTTTGAGGAGCATTTAAGGGGTATTAAGAAAGCAACATTGCTAAAAAATGACTTTATACCATGTATACACTTCTGAAAGACCTTCATTGATCTCCTTTAAATTTAAGGATATTGGAACTGAATTTTATACTGCCTTTTATATTAAGAAATATTTTCAAGTTTCATCAAAAATATTTTCCGATACGTTAGTTATTAGATTTTTTAAAAAGGAAATTTGCATTGATACTAGTAACAGTAGCCAGTTCAATATAGTCATCATTGGCCTACAAACATCTTGATCAGATAGTATAAGCAGCGTCCAGGGTGTTTTTTTTAAGGAACCCTGTTTTTGTCTTGCAACTTGTAAGAGCCTTCAATACTTTTGTAAACAAAATGGTCCTCTATTCTAAACGTTTCTATCGAATCATTATTCGATTAATCTAGATCAATTAATTGTTAGACTTCTAAGTTATCGCACCAGCACGTAGCCTGCCAGCTGGTACCGATGATATGTAAGTTTCACATATCACTTCATATTAAGTTTGAAGGATTGCTCAAATTTTTATTTATACTGTAGACTGGTCTTGTCTAGTATGGTTCATAGCACGTTGAACGTGTACCATTTTTAATCATTTTGATTAAGATAACGCAAGTATTTGTATGTTTTGTGGTATATGGGGGAAACGAGCAGACACTTGCAACTGAAGATTCAAAATCAAATTCGTTGGCGACCTTTGACGTTGTATGTTGCGTACCTCCCTCCCTAAAATTAGGGGGAGGTTATTTCTTCAATATCTCTCACTTACTCGGTGAGACAACAAGAGATACAATAAGAGGTATACTGATCGGTAATATTACTTATAAAAAAGTTATTCGTATCAAAATAAACGTAGTTACACACTTTCATCACATTTTTCAGCATTTATTGATTCTGCCTGACAAACCAATGATATCCCTCAATGGATTATTAAATATACCAGAAGCCGGCATGATATTAATATATTATGAGTATCTTTTAAACCGAGCGAGCCTTGGACCCATGTTACATATCAGTTCCTTTGTTGGACAACGGGACACAATACAATTACTTATGTCAAGATTGTGTCGGGATCAACTCAGAGAAGTTTTTTGTTTTTAATTTGAAATTGACACACATGCTACAATCTTGGGATATAATAAAAATTCTTCTTCTTTTTGTTAAAAGACAACTCCCGCATTAGGAACATGTATCCCGTGTCGCGAGGGACTCTACAAACATACATGAAACGGACTCAAAAAACACTCGGACTCAGACTCAGACAACAATTTGTGAATCATGCAAAGCTGTTTTCCATGTGGGGATCGAACCCACAACACTCAGCGTAGTAAGAAGCATCTATACAGTCATTATTTTGTTCCTGCTAAATGTTTATCTTAACTACTGTCGGTTAACAAGATTTGATCCTAAAAATCACAAGGGTTCTGTATAAACCAGTTTTCAATTACATCGTTCATTTTCTTTAAACTTCTATGCAAGGGTACACGAAAACACCAGTATTGAGTGACCCATGCTACAAAGAATCTCAAAAAAATATTATTACAAAAAGGACTCCGACACTCAGACCTTCTCATCATCATCATCATCATCAACAGCCTTTGACAGTCCACTGCTGGACATAGGCCTCTCCTTAGAAAGGAGGTTACACTCAGACCTTCTACGAAATACTAACTAAACTTATCTTAAACGTGGAGTTACAATAAAAATGCAAGGGTTGGATTGACAACCTTCTACTTCTGACTGACTTCCGCGCTCATTAATAAAGATATAGAGAAAGAAAAAAATAAGAGAACAGCACTTTCATTTGTTCTTTTATGAACTGTTTTTATCTAAGAGTATAGGGAGGCGGCTTTAATCCTACCGAGCAAAAACATTAAAGGTCGGAAAGGGATTACACAAACCGCAACTCCGATATATCATATGCAAGCATCTGTCCGTGACTGTCGTCAACCCGGCCCCTGTTCATTTAAAATGGAACATCAAAGTGGCAATAAGACCTTATGTTTCTCACGATAAGAACAGAGTAAAGGATACACACCGTATTCGAGAATACATCGTGTTGTGAATACGATGTGGTTAATATTAATAATTAACAGCTTTTGCCATTTATGGCATTTCATAATACGTACCCCTGTGTTTACGGTATTGCATTGCGGATCAAACATTCACTTGCAGTCGAAGTTAAAACATTGGTTCTCAGGGAAAATTGAACTCTTTAATAGGATTATATACTATAACTATAATATACATAGCTGCTGATTCGTAACGTATTTGAGGTGACATTTCGAGCGTGGTATAATAAAGGGTCATAAAGAAATTCTAAATCTACTCATAATCAGGACTATTTCTCTCTTTTCAAATGTTAAGAACCCGACACTTTTAGATTCAACTCGTCAAGCTGCATTTTCACACTCGAGTGGAAATGTTTTCTGTTTGCAAAAGTATCACCTGTTGCCAGACAAAACAAAAAAAAACAATGTTAACTTTTACAGGGACTTGTAAGACTTCATTCAATTTTATCTGGTTCATTGAATGTTTGAAGTTTCGAAGTTTCATTTTATTATGGACACACAATTCAAATAAAGCTTAAGTTTTCAATCAGAAATTGTTGTAATAGCTGTTTAATTCAAGTAAAATTGTTTTCTTGAATTTTTCTTGATTTTAAAAACGTAATTTGTTATTTACTTAAGCCTAATGTAATCTTTTCAAGATATTGTTTTGTAAATGCAGGGACGTTAATTTAAAAAAAAAGGGTTCTTTTTTACCTTTTGAGGTAGGGAACCCTTAGAATAATTATTACTGCTTGCTTGCATTGCATTAATTGCTTGACAGTAAGGTAATCGGTCCCGTGAAATTAATGGCTAAGTTAAAACTGCCAATGAGAAGAGGGCGTTAAAGCCCGCAATCTGTGAGGGAAAAAGCGTCCCATCAGAGAGGTCAGTAAAAAAAAGGTCTTCATCGTGAGATTTACTATAGCAAATAGTGTTTGTATTTAAAAAAACACTTAAATCGCTACAGGTTTGTCTAGATGTAGAGGGCTCTCGATTTTTTAAGGACTTCATCATTAAATAAAAGTTAGACCAGTGATTATACATTTTCAAACAAAAATAATCTTTAAAGTCGATACGTAAATTCCTATATTCGGAATAATAAATCTCGATGAACTGAGACGACTGAAAACTGTAAATATAAGAAATAATATAGACTATTTTTCCTCTCAGAAAAACTTTGCCCGGTCCAGGTATAGAACCTCATCGAAGGCTCATGGACTGTAGTCGCAAACTACACTGCTAAGGCAGCCCTTTTCAAAGTCGCGGGTACCAGCTAATATAATATATATTATAAAGTATTTTTGTAAATCATCTCAAAATACAACACGGTTAATAACTCTTATTCACTTTAGTACCTACATTTGTTAGAGCATTTAAAGTATTCAGGCAAAGGTATTTAATTCTTTACAAAGCTGCATTATTTTGCTAAAGGATTATTTCTGATGCTGCAAACATTGTTGAGACTGCATACATTGACGATTCTTTACTGTATACTCGAAGTTTAGTATTCTTACGAAAGACATGTATGTGTTAGTAGCTTGTTTTGTTATAAACAACAACGAATGGAAATGAGCGTGGTAGTTTCTGTGTTGTCTTGATAAGAAAACGTTATGGCAATAGATGGCTCTCCCAGGGGCTTTCGTGCGTTACAACTTGGATGGATCATTTTTCTCCGGAGTCACTTTTAATCTGCGTTCTACTTTATTGTCAGATAAAATCTTTTTCCTTTTGGACGTTGTGCTTCAAATATTATCATGCATTATTTTGTTTTTTTTTAAATACATAGGTATAGCAGGCGATAAAAGTTTTAGGATATAATTTACGTAAAAGAACCTTACATGGAAAAACAAAAGGTTTTAATAAAATAATTTGAAAAAAGGTTAACGGTTTGCCATCCATATTTTTTTTACAGATGAAAGCCAATCAAATAAAAGAGTATAACCCTACGCAGTCAATTTTCTAGAACCGCTGTATAGATTTCCCACTGTGCTCACTGGGTAAATCCGTCTGATTAATTTGATTTCTCGTGTATTCTCCAACAATCCCACTTCCTCAAATTAGTTGCAGTTTTCTTTTCTACCTAGCACACTATGCGACGAAAGCATAAAATGCTATTTTTTTAAATATAGCGTTCCTTGGTCTCGCGGTTAAAGATACTGAATACTAAAACAGAGATAGTAATTGCCACCTGGAACACATAATTGTGTGTTGAGCACGATCATTGGTTCTGTGTTTGGATATAATTGTTCTATATTATGTGTATATTTAGAAATATATGTAGAATAACGCAGGACAACAGCACTGCATAGAGAAGAAGGACTTAAAACAACCCCTATACAGACGGGTGAATGGCCTGCGTGGTATAGTAGGACAAAACCTCCTTTCTTAAGAGATGCCTATGTCCAGCAGTAGACTACTTGTTGATGATGTAAAAATAAAAGGATCCCTGATTAAAATCGCTGAAAGACCAGCGATTCGTGAAATAAGTTGAAAACTGTTCGTTTAAAAGTCGCTAATTAAATGTCGTTTCTGACCATTAATGATATGCATTAAAGCTTTCAACGTATTTTTACCTTAATTATTCAGGTCCAACTTCAGTCTAATCTAACTTTGGACTGTCTAGCCAAAACTCAGTTGTCAGCGGAGTGTAATAGTTGCAGGCGACGCACGCAAATGACTGTGTTCAGAACATGTGAAATGTCACCTTCACCACATTTTGTGAAATTATTGCGAACGTGTCTGCGATGCAATTACCTTACCAGCTCTAATAATATGTTAATTGGCATATTGTATTTTAAACCTACTTCAATTCTCATTTTGAATGTTTTTTTTGTGTAGGTTAAGCGATATCTTCGTCAGTTTTGAACTGATTTTACTAATTAATCTTTTAATTAAAGCATTTGTAATCAAAGTTGGTCTCAGTTAAAACTAAAAAAATATTATAAACGAGTACAGCTGAAATAATAAATGGTAATAAGGTGCTTATTCATCTGCATTTGATCGTAACGGTAGATAGATTTATCATTGAATCGGCAGCCATATATTTTTATACTTAATTATCCATGTCACTATTTAAATTTTTTCATCACAAAAAATTATCTATTTAAATTTTTTCATGTCTACTTGAAAAACTATAGTACGTTTGTGTCGTGCTATACTGATCTGCATGCAGTACATAAACAAGAGTGACCTCAGGACAGAATATCAAACAAATCATTAAACCAACATTATGTACATAGCTGCTTCATTGAACCAATAAATTAATCATAACTTAGAGAACAAGTTGCATCTCCCACATTTGAAAGTTACATATTTTAAATGTTAAGGGATTTACAACTCTATACTGTTTAACTAACGTTCAAAATAACTTAGCCTGTATAGATCTTAATTATCGACATGAAATGCTTTGGCCCATAACCGTTACTAAGAGCCTAAATACCCTCATATATACTCGGTCTGACAAACGATATTGCTTGGTGCGACTGATATGAATACATGGTTATTTTTGTGGTGAATCGTAAATAATAGTAACATAATACTTATGTTCGTACTGTCTGGACTGACTCTTCCATTAATGAAAGTATTATTTAAAAACCTAGATGCATTGGTATGTCATAAAGGGCAGTGTTTCAAGTCTAGCCATGTTTTTTCATTGAATAATACTTTCAACAATAGACATTACACTTGATATATAATTTTCTCTTAATGAACCTTTTGAATATTGCATTATAGTCTACGGTAAGATTAAGAATAAGATTAAGAATACGGAGTGTCATACTATTAAGCCCATGGGTGTCGTAAGCTCCGACTAAAGGAACCGACTACGCAGGCAATCAGTAACAGTAAACCCTATACCAACCCGTCTGGCCTGCATCACGCAGGCCTGACGGGTTGGTATAGGCCAAAGCCTCCTTTCTAAGGAGATGCCTATGTCCAACAGTGGACTATTAAAGGCTGTTAATGATTACTTACCTTTCATAAAATGAAAGATAACGTCATTTTTCTTACAAATTCAAAGTATGCCTTGATTTATAGATGAAAACATTATTTTTATGTTATAAAATTGTATGTATAATAGTGGTATTTTGGTATCAATAAACTTATCATATACAAACGTATTGTACAATGTAATTTTTAATGGGTAAATTGTAATATATGATATGATATAATCTCGTCAATAATATAGTCTAGGATCAATATCGACTTTATTATTGAAATATATATTATACTAGGCTAACAGGCCCGCCATAAAAGATTATCGTGTCGATAAATCTTATGTGTAAAGAAACGATATGTACATCCAAGCTTAGGCTGGAATACGAACAATATTCTTGAATTCTTGAAATTGGTTTTCTACAATGCACAGAACTAAATTAAGGTTAGATACAATTCGGAAATTGAAAAAACCTGTACAACGTATAATATTTAATGTTGTACTTTAGCTAGGATTTAATATAACAATAACAAATTATTTTTCTGTTTCAGAAACTCTATGAGAATATTTATTTATTCTAAGGGCGTATCTATATTCAAACATTATCAATGTGTGTCTATAAAACTTTGAAAAGTATGTATATAAAGTGCAATTCGATTATTTGATGAGATGGTATATATAAATAAAATATATAATATATAAAAAAATATAATAAAATGGTCACCAAAATTTGACCATTTTATTTTTCTGTTACGACATTCATCTCACCGAAACACACTCAATGAAAAAATTCCTCTTTTCCTGACCAGATTGGCCAAAAGTACATCCTACTCTTTTTTAGAAACAAGCGTAAACCACGATTGTGGCAACCGCGCTAAACTTTAATTTGGAGGAAAATATGCTTTTACCATCTTCTAGTAATGTTGGTACTCCTTCATGTTTTTTTATCACCATAGCTGTAAAACGTTTTTTTGTTCTTGTCCTTATCGAGTAGAATTTACCCATAGGACGTCAGCCTGCTTATTTACCACCTATCTATCAATCCAAAACCAGCACTAATTGAAATGGTAAATATCTAATTCATTAAATAATTAAAGAAGTCCAAAGAAGAAGAGCTAAGCGGAGGTCAAATCAGGAAACCGATTTCACTCAAAAAGCAAGCCACTCTTTAGCCGCCTTTAGCGTTACACTTACAAGTGTAGAAAATAATTTCTAGAAAAGAATATAGAACTTAATTTAGAATGGTTGGATTGGCACAATTCTCATCAAAGCAACTTTTTCTGCGCACATATCCATTATCCTTCTCTTTATTGTACTTGTAATGTTATGAAGCTGTTCAGATATCTGTTAGTAGAAAAGTTATACAACTCCTCTCAAACTAAAACCTATCAAGTATTATGATCCTGTACTCCTAATAACGTAGTGTGTAATGAGGCATAACACAAATCGGACCAATTTATTTGTCAGAAGGCTACTATTATATATTATTGTTCGGACTTGTACAAGAGATATATTTATTAATTTCATTTCATTATAATCTATCTCATATTACTTGTATTGACAGAAAGAAGTTTTGTGTTTTAATATACGAGTAGAACGTCTTTCATTCGAATAATACCGGTATAGCAATTGTTTACTTAAATGGACAAATTTTGATAATTAGTTTTGGATGACTTCATTATGTGATGTTCTTTTGCAATGTTACTTAATTTAAGAGAAGGAAAACTTAAACCAACCCGTCGTGTCAGCGTGGTATAGTAGACCAAAGCCTCCTCTCTAAGGAGAGGCCTATGTGCAGCAGTGGACTGTTGATGATGATTTGTCAGATAATTATTTTATTTTTTGGCAAAGGCGTATTAAATATGCTGGTAACCGGACGTTTTCGGAAAGTTTGTAGTTTAATAAGATGAAAAGTAAATAAGCATGAAAAGCAATAGCAATGTTTTGGGGAGTCTAAACAATAGCTAAAGATCGAGCTACTCAAGATAGCATACCTGTAACTCCAATTGGCTTTTATCGAAAATTTCGCGCTCTGTAACTAAATTACGATTAATCAACACAAGAATGTACATAACTACTTTCTTCAGTTGGCGGAATTGCCTACTCAATAGTAGGTACACCTCCCTATTTACAGTGTATGAATATAAAAGATATGTATTAATGTGTATTTATATTACAACTGTACAATCACTATTACAACTGTAACCTCAATGCACCTACCTCACCAGATTTCTACACCAACCAAAGGCTGGCTGGTAAAGAATGCCCTGGGCATTAAGTCCGGCGATGTACACAAGTGCATAAAGTTATAAATTAAAAAAAAATAGTTCCTACTATTTTTATTGCTTGTGATCAAAATGGTCATAACTAACAAATATAAATTTGTCCCATAAATTTCATACTCAATTCACAAGGTCAAATTAATAAGTGCTGAAGTAACTAACAGTACATCCCAAATGAGACATTTCGTGACTTGGATTCAATCCAATATGTCTTGGAAACGGGCCAATTGAAAGCTCTCACTTAACTCCTGTGGTAATAAAGAGGATAGCATTCCAGCTGATCAGTTCCTAACCAAACAATATTACTCAATCAAACCAAAGTTGAGCTTTGATATGAACATAGTCCAAGTTTTATAGTTTTCTTTTGATACCATATAGCGAGTTTTATCTCGCTTTCCAGATAGCAAATCTGTTCCAGGAGTATGTAACAGAAAACTGAGAAGACAATGAGCACACGCGGCGCAAGAGTTAATCTTGAAGTTAAAGTAAATTTAAGTAACTAAAATTATAGTGTAACTAACTGTAGTAAACTTGTTTCAGAAAAAAAAAAGTAATTTTTGAACATTTGTAAATTTGTTTGGAAGCTCTAATATTTTGCTGTATGTGAATAATTTGCAGTTTCAATAGTATGACATAAATACGTGGCGAATTATATATTTCTTTTTTAAGTACGTAAAGAAATAAATTAGACATACGCCAAATGCGAAGTTACTTTTTATACTATTATTTTTAAAAGAGTATCTCATTCTGCGCACGTACCAATTGAAGCGTCTTTGAGGTCGAACTTGTTTCGTTTGCTTCACCTTATCTTCGATGTTGAATGTTTTAGATTCATTTACAAAATACTTCTAATAATTATTTCATTATAATATTCCACTTGGCTGCTTTAATATATCTACAGAATTTACTACGAAATGTATTAAGGAGGTCTGAGGAAAATCTAATTGTATAGGTGTATTGACGGGATTTGTGATCTAGTGGTTGTCAACCCTAACTGCCAATTCAGAGGTTCGATTTCCATTCAGGACAAATATTATGTGATGAGCACGATTATTAGTTCTATGTCCGGGTGTAGTTTACCTACAATATATACATGTTTTTCAGCAATGTCAATGTCCCAAATGATCAGACGGCCGTGTGTGAGATGTATCAATGTATTATTATTATATTATGTACTTACTATGTATTTTAGTGTAATATAGTGCTGCGTGCCTAAACATCAGACATATCATTTATAGCTTGGCAACAGAAGACTAAATCAGAATTTATGGCGTTGCTCGGGTGTTCTGTACGGGCAATGTTTTTTGTAAATTCATTTATATTGTTCGAGGAGTAAAGTAATGACTTTTAGATAAAAATCGGACTGAGAAGTCGACAGCCTCGCGCAAAGGGGTTTGTTCATATTATCTTTATGTGCGACATTTATTAAAGAAGCCTTTTTTGTCTAGAACTAAAACTATACCCAAACAGCTTTTTTTCTATGTAAAGTTCGCAACATTTTAAATATTACTCAATTTTAGAGATATCTTAAAACAAGTAACTATAGTAGGTGCCTACCACATAGAAATAAAATACGGCCCGAAATGAAATAGATGAAACATTGAGAATAAATTTAGTCGGTTAAGTCGTAAACTTCACGAAGAGGAAAAGGGTTATGGGACTGCAAATGGCGGCTCAGTAAGTCAACACTGTAAACTTCGACCCGCGATATTTTTATGTACTTATGTTTAAAGCGGTCAACTCATAATATGCGTACTATGGTACAGTACGCATATTATGAGTACACATATTACAGAGTACGCATATTACAGTGGTAAATTGTATTGTACCCCATAATATACTCGTATGTGTTTACTAAATAAGAAAGCCTCAACTTTTAACACTTAATTCAAGTACGTAAGTTTTTGTAGGAAAGAAAGTGTCAATGAATTTACTCACGTACTATGTTCACACGAACATTTTCTAATCGTTTTTAACTCCCTTTTAAATTAGGATCGCATTTATGTATTCGGACATATTCTTCTTATATTTTCCCGTACAAGTTCAGAACACTTTTATTTACCTCAGCGGATATAAAACAGGAATCTATCAACGATTTTATCAAATGTTTTATTTACTTTTACTTTAGGACAGGACTACAAGATAATCCCGTTTGTTTTTAAAATTTGTATTTGGTCCTAAATCCAATCCAAAAATCCAATCCTAAAAAATGTCTATGCAAAACTAACTTTAAAATCTATCTCTATTTTGAAATTTAATCCATATCCTTCAGCCGATCTGGTGTCAGTTAGTCAAAAACAACTACGCAAACTTTTGCACTAGACTAGAGATCGTCTGTCTGTTGAATTTCTGCATTTTGGAATAGCTTTTTCATTTCATTAACCAGTGTAACAAGAACTGTCATTGTGTAGACTCTTATACTATGACACAAAAATTTAACAAATTTTCTAACTTTTATACACATATTATTTAAGAATAATATCTTTATACATTTCTTCTACATACCAACATTAAATGTTCTAAAAGTATTTTAGCTTCCCTGCGCCATATTTGTTTACAAACGGGATACAAAGAATTTTCTTCAGTGAGATTCTTCTTTCATAAATGTTTTAGCAAAATAACTAGAAAGTTATTCTATACTTATAAAGTGTAACCACGCACATACAGAATGACTCCGTTCATGAATCATATGTTAGAACAGGATATCCTCACTACACATATCCTCAGATATGTATGGCGGGAGATGTAACTCACTAACATAATAGCGGTCAACTTTATTGGTGTGTTAGACCCGGAAGAAGCTGCGTTGCTAATATACATCTCAATGGGCATAGTGCTGTGTTCACTATTCTAATGAAATCCGGTGGCATTCAGTACTTAGGGTACCTATCTAGACTGTTATTCAACTTTTGTTTTTGACTGACGGAGGTAAAAATTCCTAGAGATCTTCGGTTCCTTTTGGACGCCATCGTGATGATGCAGGAACAAGGAGTAGGTAATTTTTCCACTCAAAACTACCCTGACGGCCGCCCTAAGGCGGCTTCTGAAGAGAACGCAGAACATGACATTTCAAGGTTCCCTTCGAATCGCCGCGTCTAACCAGGCCCTATCTTGGGGAAACCATAAGCTTCCTCCCGTCAATTAGTCTTATAAGACTGTTAATAACCAGAACCTCAATCCTAGAATGGATTTCGGTTCAGGTACGGTAAAAAAATCTACAGAATGTAAAAAAAAATGCAATTAATAAATACTGTGTTAGACATTTTTTGGTGGACGAACATTTGAGTGTGCAACCGCGGCCTCGTAAATTTACATCAAGCTTTCGACAGAAATGAACTAAAAGCCTTTGAAATATTAATATAAAGTTAGGAAAAGGGCCAAAACATGATAAATTGTAATAAACTGTATTCCTCATTCTTTAATCTTCCACCCTTAGATATTAAATATTTTCTTAAATGATAAACGGGACTAACCTCCTTTAGGCCAAAACCTTTCTAAGGAGAGGTCTATGTCCTTCCGTGGAGAAGAATTAAGAAACTATTCCTTTTTGAAATCGGTTAAACGTGTAGATAAGGGACAGAGGTTAGACAAGGAAACAAAACGATATACACACTCGCTAGTGTGTATACACCTACATAAATATACGTATGTATTTGTATTATGGAAGCGCTTTAGCTGCTTGTTTTCGCAGCACACGCAGTCGTCGTCTGGTGTTCAATAACCTTGTTTAAGAACTAGGCTACCGAAAACAGAAATCATTTCATTAATACGACTACTAACTTCAGATAGAACCAAAAATAAAATCATCAGTATTTTACTATCTGTATTAACAGGAATACAGCCCCAAGCAACGTGTATAGATGGCTTATCTACGTACACTTACACGCGTACTATCCAAATGATATTCGCATTCCGTACCATTATGTCTCAAAGACATAATGGTTATTAAATTTGATTATAATACTAATAACTTGACTAATCCACATAACGAAACGAAACCTTGAAACCAAACCTAATTATCATCACAAAATGATGTATCATTAAGCTATATCCTGATTCATTTATGCTTTTATTTGATTCTTCATAAATATGTGATCGTAGAATAATTGGCATCCCAATTTATGTCAGCACTAAAAATGCCGACACAA
This sequence comes from Arctia plantaginis, assembly GCA_902825455.1. Lineage (NCBI taxonomy): Eukaryota > Metazoa > Arthropoda > Insecta > Lepidoptera > Erebidae > Arctia > Arctia plantaginis. The sequence goes on along the minus strand of CADEBD010000857.1, from coordinate 5,651,239 downwards.
ATGACATCATAGCTCTCAGTAGTAGCGGTCATATTGCTCTAGGCAATTTTTCCTAGACGTATAACATTCTAACTTAATTAACGCTTGTCTGTATTATCACTACATTGCAATAAAACTTTATGCTACAAGGATTTTCCTAATTGAGATTTTTTTATTGTAAGAAATCATCGCCTACGACATTATACGAGTATAGCAGTCACAGTAATTAAGTTATTAAAGGCATGTTCAGTTAAGCGTTTTGCAACATTACAAAATATTTATTTATTTATACGGCCGTTTTCAGTGAATACAGAATAAGAATAAATCAGTCATCATACTACACGCTTCGTAAATGATACGAATAATCCACCATAACATCCTTTCCAGTCTAATGAATCGTTAAAACATATTTAATGATATAATTTTTTTAAACAAATTTTAATGACTTTAATTTGATAAAATAATATTTCAGCAATAAAGAACCTCTCTTATACTAAGCCTAAGCTAAAATCCTGCAACTGAGCTATACAAATAAAAACATACCTAAAACTTTTTATAAAAAAATTAAGCACAAAATACCGCCCCAATACTGAACGTGAGAGCCGATATTAATTTTCCAAGTTAAAATTCAGCGTGTCGTACCTTTTTTCGTAGAAGAGAAAGGATACGAAATCCTGCGTAGATAATTGGTTTTCGACACAAATACGCAATAAGTTACCCATGAAACTTTATGTCTTAGTCGTGCGCCGAATACGGAGAGTTCTCTCATAGTCTGATGCGCCAAAATAAGTGTTATCACCGCCTCTGAATAACAAAGACATGTTTCTGTTCAGTCTATAGGCACGACGTAGTACCGCCAGTCCTCTAAGTATGTAGGTATGCGCGTTTCTATTCGTGTGGATATCAATTCGGATGATCGATTCATTTACGACTTTTCGCTTTATATTTCTGTTTATTCTGTAAGGTAAGGCTTTTACGACTTACACAGATTAGATTTGTTTTTACTTTACCTTGAGTTTCGTGTTATCGATTTTAAATTATTAATTTTTGAAGATAACTCACGCCAACATTAGTAACATATCCTGTCTCGTTGTGATAAAAAAAAAAACAACCTAAACTTAGAACAACAATTTGTGGATTACACAAAGTATCGTCCCATGTGGGGATCAAACCCATAACACTCAGCGTAGGAGTAAGCGTCGTGGTGACCGCTTAAACCACTACACCATCCGTACAGTCAAGTAAAAGATAAGAAATTAGGTGATGCAAAGCATGTGCATACCTGATTTATTTTCGATGATTTATATCTAATTTTTTAGGGATTGTTCACATAGCCCGAAAACGTGATGCCATTGTATTCGCCGGAATGGCATACGTATATACGAAATTGGAAGAATGGAACTGCTGTTCTCTTACTGTGTCTATTTTTTGAGAATGATGATTATCGCATCTTTTTCTATGACAGCAAATAACGCCGAAGACATAATCTGCAAAAACAACAAAGTAATGCTTTAGGACACACATAAATGAAGACATACTCGTATATCCTACCTATCAATGAAAGTAAATGTGTCTTTTAAGTTAAAATAACAGCGTTTTACAAAATACATACAAATATTAAACAGTACTTATACTCGTAGAAAAAAAAACAGTTTCAAAAATTTTATTTGTATTTTTGATCTTTCTAGTCTCCGAAATACTTCGAATGATTGTGACGGAGATGTCGATTTGGAAAAATGTTTATGAAATACTTATACGCACACTAATACGCACTTGGCGGAAGCCGTGATCACAGTGGCGACTTCCACATACAGTAAAACAAAAACATACTACAGTACCATCTAACGAAGACACACCAAACTACGAAGTAACTGCCAATTCTGTATCGCGGTATGAAAAGTTCTCACGTCGATTAGCACATATGTAACTTCTCAATTACAACCGTTAAGCTTTTTCCACATTTCTATTTCAGTTTATAAAACTTTTCATTAAAATTTAGAACAGCCTGTTCGATATTCTAGATAAATAAATAAAACAGTGATACTGATGTAACAGATTTTGTGAGTATACGAACCAACTTACATCTCTTTGCAGATGTTTCCGAGTAATTCTTCTATTTCAATAAGCTTTTACAATTCCTTGCATCTAGTTGCAATCACAAGTTCTTCAGTCACATTATATACTCGAATCATGTTTATATTAGTCAACGATAGAAAGTTTATTTGAAGAATGAACGATATAACAGCGTATGACATAAAGCTTATAAAATCATAACAATGTATTTTCAATTTTACATAATTTGTTATCTTAACCTTGTGACGAGTTATTCTTTATTCTGAAAAATACATTAACATGTTTTAAACTCCCATACCAGGTCCTCCAAAAAACAATATGCCCCATTCAAATAACATATCGATAGGGACGGGTACATTTATTTGCCCAAATAGGTAAGCACTTATTCGTTTTGTGACCGTAACAAATGACTGCCGGAACCTACATTACCCTTTTTAATGCCCAAGCACATGAAAGAAATAAGTAAAATAACTCTGGGTTTTTATTAGGAACAATAATTTAACATGTGAACAAAAAATATAAGATTTATGAATCACTTCGGGTGGACATAATTCATAAACATCTGTCGTGGCAATAAAGCTTTACGGTGGTAGAGTTTTCGTATGCCTTACACTTGTCTTTAGTCATATACCATAAAGTAGTCTGGAACCATAAAAGTTACTTTGCATATTATGAAAATATTTGCATAGTGGTTTAAAGTTTTAAACTTTTATTACAAAGAAAACTAGGATATAGGTGACCGTTTGAAAATAAGTGTACAATAGGATCACTAAACTAAGTGACACGCTAAGCTTTTGATATCTTGAAATCTTTATAAGTCTAAGAATTGTGATTGATTAAGCATTAGCAACAAAGATAAAAAAAAGTATATTTTCCATTGAATTTTGTAGTTTTGAGACTCGAGCTTTGGAAATTATCATTGCCTAAAAACCATTTATGTTAAAAGATGTCCCATCATTATTTATGTTATTTATTTTGTCAATTATATTCGCGGTTTAGCGGCAATTTTTTTATGGTCAACAATGACGGTTGGCGTCAGGCAGGGCTGACGCCAACCCTCATTGGGAATGTAGTCGTTTTCAGACAGGGCAAAAGAAAAAAATCGTTAGGGAAAATTAGAAGCTAGGAGTAAAACTGCAGTAGTTTGAAGTTGCTGCGATAGCCTGGATGGATGGATTTGGGACGTCCCTGGGAGTAGGACATCAGCTGGCCTTCATAAAGAAGACTCACTCAGTCGATAAATTCGGTTAAATAATTTATTAAATCTCTGGCTGTTTAGATACCATACTTTTTAGTTAACTTTTTAGTCACAACTTAACAACAATGAAATTCGTACACTATGTAATCTTAATAAAAAATATTTGTGCTAATAAAAACATATATTTTAGGAAGTCCAAAACCAAAAAAAAAGTTCACCAAACCAAAAAGAAATTTCAACTTCACACTTTAGATTACCTATATGTTCTCTTTTTTTTAATAAGACACATACAGTATATAATTCAAAGAAACAGTAGTACAATAGGCTGGCTTTTCGAAGACGGTCCTCTCTTACAGTCAACCTTCAGAACTACTTATCACAGTGCAAGACAATACTGCCACATTTTCACCTTATTGTATAAATCTTACGAGTATCGTCAAAAGCTTAAGCCATGTAATTGACAGCAACGCAACACAACGGCGAAAAACAATTTCATTAAATCCCCTTTATGCTCTTAAACGAATACCTACTGGCATTATACATACGAATACCCTGGTGTCTATGAGTGTTCATGGATTTTTTGCTACTGTTATTAAGACAACCGGAACCCTCCTAGCAACTAAAGCCACTAAACTACGCCTCAACGATACTACGGCAAAATAGTACCAGGTAGTTTCTAGGTGGGTGGCTACAAATGGGTGGGTGGCTACGCCAATAAAAGAAGTGTCTACTGTTCGATATCTGGGTTTAACAATAGATACGAAATTAAATTGGGCAGAACATGTTGACACTCTTAGTAAGAAAATTAGCAGTTCTTCGTATGCAGTTCATAGGTTTGCCTCTGTTATTAATACCGAAGCTCTACTCTGCATATTATGGCGTTATTGAGACTGTACTCAGATATAGTATAATCTTTTGGGGCAACTCAACTAATAGGGAATAATTTTTAAAATGCAGAAGCGATGTATTCGCGCCATGTTTGGTATCGCACGGAAAGCTGTAGACCAAATTTTGTCAGGCATAAGATTCTCACATTACCATCAATATATATATTAGAAGTGGCAGTTTTTGTTAAGAATAATCCTCACCTGTTTCCATGCTTAATGGATAAAGTTAAACGAAGTCGACGTAACAATAGTAGGTTATGTGTTCATTTTACATAAAGGTGTGGTATGCATGACGCCATTAATTTATAACGAAATCCCCAAGAGCTGACTACTAATATATATAAAATAAAGTTTAGAATATATCAATTTTCTAGAGGATAAGACATTGTGAATGCCAAAGACAATAAGTACCTGTGGTGAATGATGACCTTTAATGAAAACTGTAAATTGTATTGTTTCTATTTGTGAAAGTAATGTTGAGATGTATAGGATTTGTGTATTTTCTTTTTATTTAATTATTTTTGTAGAATTTGTATTTTATTGTTATTTTAATTTCTTGACATATTCTTTTATTATGCTTTTAATTAATTTGGTTGATAACGGTTTTTGTATTTGATGATTGATGATCTACTTTTATCATATTTGTACACGTTTTATGGTTAAACATGTTGATCCTAAAAATGTGTTATTAAGACCTGTATATTTCTGACTACGTATTGTTGTACACACACATGTTCTGCAAATAAATATATCTTATTTATTTATTATTATTTTAAAAGACAACTCCCGCATTAGGAATAAATCCTGTGTCGCGGGGGACTTTACAAACATACATGAAACGGACACAAAGAACACCCAGACTCAGAACAACAATTTGTGGATCACACAAAGTGTCGTCCCATGTGGGGTTTGAACCCACAACACTCGGCGTAGTAGGAAGCGGCGTGGCGACCGCTTAAACCACTACGCCATCCGTGCAGTCAAGTGCATCTATCTTAACAATTTCATTACGAACCTGCTCACTACTTCCTTCTAGGAGACAAACCTGACAGGATTACTGGTGAAGTGGTGGACAAGCAATTGTTTGATGAACACGATCATATGTTCTGTGTCTGGGTGTGATTTATCTATAATATGTATGTATTTAAAAATATAAAACTATGTTTATCTATAGTCTGGTTACTGCCTAGTTTGGTATCAGACGGCCGTGTGTGAGATGTGTGATTATTATTATATATTATTATAACTTTACATAATCGAATCATTTTATATCAAAAAAATTACTTTGTATTAAACACGCATAGTTTAATCTCTTAATTTAAAAAAAACGAAATGCTTTAATTAGAATTCGTTAGAAAACCTCGAAAAAACGACTAGAAAGTGGTATAAACTTTGTAATTTTAACAAAAGGGAAACACTTCACTTCGTAGAAGGAGATTTACACTCTGAAAAGTTTGTACTTAAAAAACAAAACTCCCAGAAGGGAGCCTTTAAAATAAATATAGCTTTAGTTCAATAGCTTTTCGATATCCTTTGTAACAAATGCCCCGTGAACCTCAGCGGGTGCTGACCCGAGTGTGTTTTATGACTAAATATAAAAATACCTTCAAACTGTTACAACGAAATATTTACGATCGCTGTTCACAGTTGTATCAACTACTACTCTTTAGGTAAATTATGTTTAGACTTTTATAATAATAACCTAATTCTTTTACTTATCTTGAAATGCTTCTCCGTTTTTAAACTACCGCGATAATAAATATAAGATGTGTAAATCCGGACTCTCCATAGAAATTATTGTACTTTATTATAAAGTTGTCGGTTAGTCGACATTATGATAGTATATGGATGTGGCATTCTATTGTTGACTTAATCTTGTTAAAACATCTGTTGAGTACTCATTCTCAAAATTAACTGTGCCTGAACTGTTCAAAGATGTCATCGCGTTGTAGACTAATTGTAGAGGCCTGTTATTGGCATTTATTGAACTTACTTACACTACCCTACTATCACATCGGTAGTACAAATACCTGTAGAGTATGTTATAATTATACAGTACAGCCTATACAATTTGTTTCGACGTTAATTGTTTGAACAACATATATCTTAAAACTTAACTTTGGTTGAAGTCAACTGAGTATATCTACGTTGACCACACTATAATAAGCTTAAAATGGTAATAAACATATTTGTCATAAATAATAACACAAGCTTACTGTAAATACCAAAGCTTTTATGTTATACTAACATAACCAAATGGTTTTAACAGTATAATACATAATACCTACATATACTCGTACTTAATATTCTAATGTATAAACGAATTCTAACAATAATATCAGCTAATATTGGAGTTAATGGTACAGCAAATATTCCTAAGTTAGCCAAGCAACACAGAAATCTGTGTTGCTTGACCCCTTATTAGTTTGTACCCCCCCCCCCCCTTAGTAAGTACCTCCCTCCTTAGTAAGCCCCCCCCCCTCCTTAGTAAGCCCCTCCCCCCTTAGTAAGTACCCCCCCAACTGTATCCTCACGTTGTCGTCGTGGGAGGGCTTGCGCGGGTCGGTGATCTCTGAGGCTATCACTCGCAGCGGACAGGCCGAGGATCGCTGCAACGTCGATTCCTCCTCCTGTTGAGGTCGGTCGCGTGACTTACCTCTACCTCTGCGGCTGCACCGAAGGCAGGACGAGCGGTAAAGACGGCCTCAAAGAGGGCTAGGCTTCCGCCTAAGACCGCGCCAAAGTCGGGGGCGGAATTCCCTCGGCTCCCCACTCCGACGCCTGTACCTGGCCCCACAACACCGGTTCCCCCTTCTTCTGCTCCCTCCAACAATGGGTGACAGGTAGTTGGAGGGACGAAGAATTCCTGAAAGCGAGGTAAAAAGGCTGCCCAAAGAGTAGCCTCAACCCCGCAGTCGCCAGTCGCCATCGGTGGCAATGGCCGCCTAAAACGGCGGCTGTAGTGGTTACCTTCGCTCCTAACCTTGTTATTAACATAAGATGATTTGTTTTTTGGTTCATTTAAATGTAAATAAGTAAATGATAAATGAATAATGAAGAGGCCGAGACCCAGACATCAAATCGTTGAATAATTTACATTTAATCAGCTTTATGTACAAAAATTTCTATAATTTGAATATTAAAGGTTTCTTTTCCATAATTATTACTTAGTAAGGATGATAGAAATCCGAGCATTTTCTCTCAGCAAGCATTATTTTGTGAAGTAGAACACATAATAACAATATATTAGGACATCTGACACACAACGCACAATCTAGTTTCAGACTAAGCAGAGCTTGTACTATGAAAGCTAGATTGACTGATGGAATACTAATACACTTTTTTTTTGTAAATGCATACATATTATACATAGAAAACACCCAAACTCCAAAACAAATATGCGCTATCACTGCACCACTGAATAAAATTTACAGAAAATATTCTAACTGCTACAATGGAATGTTACAGGGTGAGAAATATAGGTTATTTGAATTAAAGCGGTGATGGCGGTTATATTTAAAAAAAGATAAACATACCTTATGTTGAAGGTCCGTGTGGTGACGGATTAAGAATACAGAGTGTCACCACCCCTATTCATCCCGTGGGTGTCGTAAGAGCCGACTAAGGGAAAAAACTACGCAGGGCAACAGCATTGCAGAGAGAAGGAAAACTTGACACAAACCCTATACCAACCCGTCTGGCCAGCGTGGTATAGTAGGCCAAAACCTCCTTTCTCAGGAGAGGCTTATGTCCAGCAGTGGACTATTAAATGCTGTTGATGACCTTATGTTGGCGCGAGCAATTTACATTTTAAGCTATTCTAATTAATATATTACTATATTGGTACCAGTAAAATGTTAGAAAGATTTTTACTGCCGGAATAAACTTGGTACGGCATAACAATGTACGGTTTATATGTATATTCATTTAAAGTAAAACAAGCTTTACCTTGCAAACAACAGTAAATATGGCACTTTTTGGAAGGGAAAGTCTCCTGAGAAATATTAATCTATCAACGGCGATTAGTCATTGTTCTGCCTTGCGTAGCTCGAGACGGGATCACCCGAAACAGGACCCATGGCCTGATAGGGCATTTTTTCGTAGAAGCCGTATTTTATAAAGATTTTATATAAAACTATATAAATAAATATTATATGTAATGATTTTATTTAAAATGATTTAAGAAGATTATAAAGACAGCTTCTAAAATTGATTTTCTTCCAAACCGAAATGATTTATAAAATTCCTTGCGAGTTTATTATCAAATTACCTCTCCGTATCTGCATTTTATACCATTTGGTGTTCGCCGCCGAGCGTAAACGCGATAGGAAACAATAACAAGCAAATATTATCAGCAGGGGTGCCTTCATAACGCTGTTTATATCTTTATCGACGTAGGGTTGCCACATAAATCGACGTCACAATCCATTTCGCCTCACATCTATGCGTAAAGTAATAAACTGGGGTATTAGCGGCCACGGGTTTTACTGTTTGCTTTATTGGAACGCTCCGACATGAAGGGTTAACTCCAGACATATCTCTTTTAACGGATTTTTCATTAAAAGAAGCTATATTTGGATTTATGAGCACTCATTAATTCTGTTAGATTAAAAACTTAACTTTAAAAAAAACATATTTTGAGAATTCTGCAGAAGTGCAAAAGAGTTTAGTTTATAATTTCTTAATAGTACCAGCTTTTGATTTCTTAACCTCTGCGAGCTCTGGCCTGAGGGTTAACGGATTGAGCTGTCCGTTGCGCTAACAGAAGCAACAGTACAAATTCCTGAAGCTTATTAAAATCTCATTTTCAATTTTTTTTAATGACAATCTTGCCGAACAGATATAATGTATGTGGTTCGCCAAATTACTTGATAATTCTTGGAATCACTAATCCTGGACATATAGATAATTCTCACGGGATTTCCTGGTCTTATAAACATAAGTCTTTTTCAAATCCGAATCTTAGGATCTATCTGAAAAAATTCAAAGCGAATATACTCAAGGTTTTTACACATTTAATCAGGCTCTACGAGAAAGCCGATGTAATCTTTATTAGATTAAATATATCTTAACAGCCTTATCCTAAATACGAAACGTGTCTGTATCTCTGTAACCAATAGATTAATTGGAGCATTATTTATTCAAGTCGGCGACGATGGGAATCGGACAAACGGGCACTTAAAAGACATTAACAACAAAGAGAAGTCATGAAAATTTAATCAAGAAAATTAAAAAAGGAAATAAGTTTATATATTTATATCTGGCGTAATGGGTCCTGTGCTCGTTATTTAATCTACATTTAACATCTTTTGTACCACATTTTTAATGCAATTAAACTCTTTATCATTATAATTATCTTATGTATAAAATATTTTATGGGCATAGGTACCTATAAAATGTAAACGAAAAATGTGTAAGTATCTACAGATAACCACTTTATTTTACATTTCTTTATAACCAGCGCACCATTCAAACATCCTGTCTTTCTCCCAATTTAGTTTTAATTTTATGGAAGAAAGGACTTCAAGTTTTCTCCAAATTGCCGCCTTTATCGGCAAACTTTTTTAAGGAAACTGTACACACACATACTAACAACTAAACTAACAATCCTGTCGTCATCTACAAATTTAAACATGCCATTATACTGTAATCACAAAGAAGTCCAAAAAATGTTTTCGTTTACGAGCAGGAACCCAAAAGCCACTTACGTAAAAGCTTACCGACCTTCATTAACGGTTGAAAGCATTTGTAGGAAGACATTTGCATGAGGTTCCGAACAAATGTCTAATGTTCACAAAATAAGGCTCAGCGACCACTTTACACCAATTACTTCTTACCTTAAGTTAAAAAAAAAAGTATTTTTATTGATTGCAGTCGCAGTTGAAGAAAAATTACATCCGTCCCTTCACAAACTTTATATAACTACAAATTGAACATCTTTGCATTTACTTAAAAAGTAGGAACCAAGATATACTCGTAGGTATACGTACAATGCGACACTTAAAACACTAAACAGTTAAATATTAAACAAACTTACTTTGTATTTTATTAATTAATTAGGAAAGACACACACACATCTTAGAAATGATTCCTGTGACGCGGAGGACTTTACAAACATTGAAACAACGTAAGTACACCCAGACTCTGGACAACAATTTCTGGATCACACAATATTTTGTCCTGTATCAACGTGTAGGAAATAAACCTCTAGCACTCGACGTGACCACCTTATACATTGCGTCATTTTTAAATGTATGAGTCGGACTTTCCTATTTTTAAAGAACCTACATTTTTTGTTGGTGATTGTTTGACATATAGCACATACATGCACTGCCACTAATGCATACTAATATATACAGACGATTTTACTTTACCGAGGTACTCGTAGATTTTTAATGAGTTTATTTAGCCATGTCCGAACATTAAAATAAACATGGCAATCGGACCATAATCATTGAATATTTAGGGCGTAGATAAGGGCCTAAAGCGACGAACGTTTTCGATAATGAGTCCATTAAAGGTTCTTATTACTAGGATACGGCTTTTTGTTTAATACACTGGCCGTTCTCACCGAACATTGAATAGAAAAAAAACCGCTTCAGTATATTTATATACACTCGTTCAGGAAACATACTGTTATAAAGTTCAAATTTTATTTTTACCTTTTTATATTTTATGTGCAGTTTTGCTTTTACTTTAATGTACCATCACCTATTTCACATTTTCTTAATGCATTTATTAATTGTAGAGGAAGTAAGGCATTGAAAAATATAAAATGGTGATAATATACAATAATAATCACCATATAAAAGGTAGGTTGTCTTCAATAAGATTCCGACGATCTCATTTTTATTATTTTACACGATATCTTTACAAATTGTCAATCGATTATGTTTCTTTGTGTTAGTAGGTAATCCGATTTTTTCTAACTGGAATCTATAACTAAAAGGGAAAAATAAAATGCAACATTCGATGTTTTGTAACCATGGGATTTAAAGGCATAAACAGTTTGTCGCTAATATGTATCCCGATTGGGATTTTACTAAAGATGTAATAAAGTTTTAACTAATTTTGCGTTGTTTTAGTAGTAACAAGAGCCACAGATATGGAAAAATGGAATTATTCTTCACAATATAATATTTATAAATACGTAAAACAGTTAAAAATGTAAATATTTATTTTTTATTATAATAACTTTTTGTAAGGCAATAGATGCCCCTAACTATATGTATATTCTCCATTAATTTTTGTCTCCAATCCATACAAACTTTGACATTTACAATACTAGTAAGATTTCTTTAGTTTACATTGTAATACTTTACACAGCTCATAGACCCAAGTGTCATAACAACCAGCATATGATAAGATATTTGTGGTTAATACTGCAGCATTATGAAATGTCACGAACTCTATTTATGTGCCGAAACCGGGTTTATATGAAGCCGATACCCGTATTATTTTGAAATATTACTTTTCTTCGACAGGGATTGAGGAGTTCTATATTTAAATTTGTATCAAGCGTTATTCCAAACATTATTAAATGCGAGTGTATTTCTGCATGCAAAAACTATATTAATGCATGTCCGTAGCATTTTCAGATTGTTGTCAATTATCATAGATGTACATGCATTAAAATCAACATTGTAAAAGCTTTAAAACTAATGAATAATTATATTTATTTACGTTGATTGTCTAGCAAAAAGTTCACATGTAATAAATAAGCTTTGCACAGAAAAAACATTGACTAGAGCATCCTCATAAAAATAGTAGTTAATGAAATTCTTCAAAATTACAAAAGAAATAAGTATATATTAAATAGTATATTCGCCAAAATAACTGTGACTTTTAATGGCAAGATATAAAATTTAACTTTGAACTTTAGTTACGTAAGTCGGTGATAACTAAGACCACTGGAGACCATAAATCCCGCTAAGAAAGCGCGTTTATACTCGATACCCCCGACATTAATACAGATTCTCTAAGATTATTGTAACTTACTCTTCGGAGAATCGTGAAAAAGTTATTCCATACGAAAGAAGCATTAAGGAAAATGGTAAAGTATAACTTAACTAAACTAGCGACTTATAAAGTAAGTAGCCATATTCCGCAGTTTTACCCACGTCACTGCTTTGTTTTTAAAGGTCGTAGGATGATATTTTGCCAATAAACAGTCCTAAATAAATATTAAGTTATGCAACACAAAAATCAGCCAATTAGAGATATTATTGCATGTTTAAACAAATATAATCAAACATAAAATCTCTTGAGACAATAAAGCTAATTCCGTTGTTCGAAAACTCACTAAACTAAAAATCCTGTCAAACAATGTTTCGTATTCTGATCGGCTCGGACCCACAACACTCGGCGTAGTATTGAGCGGCGTGGCGACCGCTTAAACCGCTACGCCATCCGTGCAGTCACTTCAGCAATCAATTCTAACAAGATATGGATGACAATCTGAAATAAATGAATATTATTATGTAATGTGTGTGTAAGTCGGAGGTCGTGGGTTCGATTCCCACCCAGGTCCAATAATTGTGTGATGAGCACGATCATTTGTTCTGTGTCTGGGTGTAATTTATTTATATTATGTATGTATTTAAAAATATATAAGTATCTCTAAGTAGCTCTGCCTAGTTTGGGAGCAGACGGCCGTGTGTGAGATGTGTAAAATTATTATTATTGTTATTTGGTCCCCTTGGTATATAGACGTGAGTGAGTTTGTGTACTAATCAATACATAATACACAAATATATTTTCAGACAACCGTTCTAAAATTAAATTGCACAAAATTTTCTTCATGTAACAAAATAAACTGTATTAGCAATCTAGCAAGAAGAATCTTGGTTTTCAAATTGTGACTCTACATAATATTCTACACACATTGGCACAGATAACTTAAAGACGTGCTTATTAAGATATGAAACAAACTTAAAACCAAATCAGTAAAACTGTGTATATGACATTAACCAATAAGAATCATAAATATGTATACGTCCATATGTATAACTGCGACGCCGTATACTCGTATTGTTGTCCCGCGTTATTGTTTTTTATTTAAATTTTTTAATGTAATATTTTTTTTAATACGTTACAAATTATAAGAGAGAAGTCTATAGTATAATATTAATCTATACAAAGTAGTAGTGATTTTATTACTAATTTGCTAGTGCGCGCGACTTCGCTCGCGTTGAATTTGAAAAGCGCTGCATTTTTGTCAGTTTGTTTTACCAGGAACAAACAGACACATTTTTTTTTAACTTTTGTCTCTGTTTGTTCCTGGTAATCTTCTAAACGGCTGGACTGATTTTAATATTAAATAAAAATATAAATGTCACAAAAACATTTCTTTGCGGTGTCTGTATAATCTGTAAAATAATGTATAATATAATAAAATGTACAATTTTTGTTCTTTTTTGGCGCAATGCAGATTCAAGTTACTGAATAATGTGAGGCTTGATTACAAGTAACTTACGTTAATTTCATTTAAATTGACCCATAGAATCAAAACATTTTAAGTAAAGTTTATTTCTAAATTTTAGAAATGTACATAATCATAAAAATTTGGACATTCCAATAACATTGTTAGAAAATGGTAAATACCAAAGCTTCATTCATGTCACCTTTTTAATTTAATTTATCAGTTTAAAGATAGTTTGTCGCCCTCGGCTCCATCCGCGTCTTTTACGTCTTATGTATGTCTTTTACAGCAAAAAAGTAGCCAACGTCCTTCCTGAAGAATCAAACTATCACCATACCCAATTCCATCTATATCAATTAAGCGGTTATTGATTTCCCATACAAACTTCCACCCCTCTTTTCATCCCCCTTAAAGGATGATTTCTGGGATAAAAAATACCCTATGTCCTTGTCCGTTCCCGGGACTTGAACTATATCATACACCAAATTTAACTCAAATCGGTTCAGCGGTTTAAGCGTGACGAGGTAACAGACAGACAGACACGATTTCGCATTTATAATATTATAATATGGATAAACCAACCAAAATACCTGCTTAGTAATACCGAATACATATTCAAATTAATTAGAGCTCCATTTCTTAGTGGAAATGACCAAATAACAATATATAATCAGATGTAAATATATTTCACGGGTTTAAACTACAAACGCTGACAATATGGTTCCGTGCAAGATATTTAAAACTTGAAGTATATAAAAAAGAAAAGAAAAGAGTGTTCTACAAGTATAACTAAACAAGCTTTAGCCCGCAACTTCGCTCGCATTAAAGTTATTTTTCTATTTCTTACGAACAGTGTTTTTCCTTTTCTAAAAGGCAAAATATGGTCCATTTCCATGCACCACACAACGTGTGAGCAAAATTTTCGATCAGATGTGTAATCACTCACAAAAAGAAGGGATGGGATTCAACTGGGATGTGATAATGGTACTCTATTCAAGACTCCTCGTTGCAAAGACATGAATTTAAAAAAACACCTAATCTTTTTTACATTCCGCGTGGTGACGGATTAAGAATACAGAGTGTCACCACCCCTATTCATCCCATGGGTGTCGTAAGAGCCGACTAAGGGGAAAACTGCGCAGAACAACAGCACTGCAGAGAGAAGGAAAACCTGTCGAAAACCCTTTTTTTTTTTTTTAACGTGTGGAAATCCCCTCGGACCGTCACCCCTCCGGGGTTTGCGGCGGGGTGGTGTGTCGGACCCCGACCGACTAAAACCACACGGTGTGCCACTCTGCGCCTGTAACAGGAGGGATCCGGGAACAGCTGTTGTTAAGACATCCGGACCCCTCCTAGCGCCAGCCCGCTCCTGGTGCGGGCTCCGTCTCAGTATTTTTTTTTCCCTCTCTTTAGGCGACGTCCGGCACACGCGGACGCCGCCCCCTCGCGGCTGGCCAAACTAATGCGGGTGGAGGGGAAACCCACCCCGTCCACCCGCGGCCACACTCAGGGCGGCATGAGGCTGTGATAGGCGTGCCTCCGCCGCCCGGTTCGCCGGCGGCGGATCGGGTCCGAGTGGAGGTCGTCCTCCCGGGCCCTCTCCGCCGCCTCCTTCCGCGAGATTACTACCTCGCAGAAGGTTGTGACCGCGGTAAAACAACTGTCGCTACCGGCCATGGAGCGTATTACGGCCGGTAGCGAGAGATCCACTCCGATGACTGCAGTGAGGGCCCGGCGCTGCGCCGCCCATGCGGGGCAGACCGCCAGCGTGTGCTGGGCCGAGTCCTCACTGCAGTCGCAGTGGTTCCCTCAGTTCCCTCCTAGCGACCGAGTGCAGGTACTTTCCGAAGCAACCGTGCCCGGAAAGCACCTGCGTCAGCCGGAAGGAAAGGGTCCCGTGCTGCCGCCCTGCCCACTCGGCGATGACCGGCTGGAGAGCCTCCACGGCGGCGAAGCCAGCGCGTGGAGTCTCCAGCCGGAACGACCAACGAGCCATCGTGGCTCGGCGAGCGGCTTCGCGCCACTCGCGCACATCCTCGGGCGGAGGGCGAAATCCGCTCTCCGCCCGGGAGTCAGCCACTCGCCGATAAACTTCGGTGAGCACTTCCGCCTCCAAATCCCACGGGGGAGTTCCGGCCAACGCGCATGCCACCTCCGTCGAAACGGTGCGGTAACCGCGTATGGCTCTGACCGCCATTACCCTCTGAGGGCGCCAGAGGCGTACCCTATTCTGGGCGGTCAGAGCCGCCGCCCACACCGGTGCACCGTACAGTGCCGTTGACCGGACAACCCCCCTGTACAGCCGTCTTGTCGCGACGCTGGGTCCACCCATATTGGGCAAAAGTCGCCCTAGGGCAGACGCAGCGCCGACCAGCTTTGGAGCAAGCTGTCGGAAGTGCTCGTCGAAGAGCCACCTCCCGTCGAGGATCAGGCCCAGATATTTCATCTGGGCCCGAACCGGTACGAGGACCGAGTTGACCACGATTGAGGCGCCAGGGGGTGGACCACGACGGGGCCCATGAAATAACAGGGCCTCCGTCTTATCTAGGGCCACCCGTAAGCCCAGCGCCTCAATGCGCCCGACCACCAGGGAGACTCCCCCTGTGGCCAGGCGCGCCGCCTCTTGGAAGTTTGCCCCCCGGGCTGTCACCAGGGTATCGTCTGCGTAACAGATTACACCCAGCCCGGGGGGGAAATCGGCGCGAAGGGCCCAGTCGTACCCTATGTTCCACAAGAGGGGTCCAAGAACAGACCCCTGTGGAACACCGCACGACATGGGCCGACACCTCAGATTACCTTCTCGGTCCTCGTACACGACGGTACGCTCCTCTAAATAGTCTGCCACTAGCGGCCTCAGGTACTTTGGCACCCCATGATAGTGGAGTGCTTCCCTGATGCAGCTGAATGGCAGACTATTGAATGCGTTGGCGATGTCTAATGACACCGCCAACAGCACGCCGCCACAGCTCACGGCCTCTTCGGTCACGGCCCTCAGGCGCAACACGGCGTCGACTGTCGAACGCCCCGCCCGAAAACCAAATTGGGCGTCCGACAGATCGGGGCCCACCTCGCAGAGGTGCCGGACGATGCGGGCAGAAAGAACAATTTACCCGCCTCGTCCAGCAGCACGATGGGCCTATAGGCCGAACCCTATACCAACCCGTCTGGCCAGCGTGGTATAGTAGACCAAAACCTCCTTTCTAAGGAGAGGATTATGTCCAGCAGTGGACTGTTAAAGGCTGTTGATGTGATGTTTTTTACATTTTGAAAACAATGTTTAAAAATCGTTTTTTGTAGAGAAGGCGAAAACAAAACACATAGACAATTAATTTATCTTGTAAAACTAGTTTTTTTTACAGAATTCTAATTAAAATTATACTAAGTTTCCTGTTCACCTATTTACCTGCATACATTACACCGATTGCAAGTATTGCAACACAA
Organism: Arctia plantaginis; assembly: GCA_902825455.1. Classification (NCBI taxonomy): domain Eukaryota; kingdom Metazoa; phylum Arthropoda; class Insecta; order Lepidoptera; family Erebidae; genus Arctia; species Arctia plantaginis. The sequence continues at coordinate 5,634,240 of CADEBD010000857.1, read as the reverse complement.
GGCATTTACCCCAGTTTATGTTGAGTTACCGACAGTAAGGAATCAAATGTTAGTAGTCTTCCGTACAAGACGGAACCGAATTAAAATGAAACTTATAATGGATAATAAAAAGGATACTAAAATAAGACGGGGCGTTACACTAAGTGAAATAGTACAAAACTTAGAAAATAATCTCGGATTTAAAAATGAAATAAAATGGTTGAATTTTATATTGATCAGTCTTTATCATATTGGTGGTGCATATTGGTGTTATTATTTTGCTTTTCCTGTGAAATGGCAGACTGTTGTTTTTGGTAAGTACACCTGAGAAACAAACTGTTGTGAATCTAGTTAGGGTTGTTATGATTATATTCATGACTAAGCCACTTTTAATTTTAACTTATTTTCACGCATTGCATCCACTTAACTGTTTTTAAATAGACATACTTTCGATTTCTTCCAAACTTTGCAAAGTTTAAAATGTAAAAAAGGTTAAGTTAAGCTATTAAAATAAATTTAAAATAACATTTTTCATATATGTTGATAAGTAATAATTAATTGAATAAAAATACACGCTTTTCGTTGTTTTTAAGTTTACAAAAGATAGCAGATAATTTTAAAAATTGTAGTGAGTTAATGCAACGGCACTCATTCCAATGAATTGTGGACTTATAGCTATTAACCTAGAAGAACAACTCTAAGGTTATAGACATATACACATAACATAATATTTGATAAAATAACACGAGTTATTTTAATTCTTATTACAACCAATCTGCCAAGAAGTATTTGAGAAACACTTTCTATTATGGAATAAAATGCCCAAACCTTTGTTTTAGCACTCATCATGTACGTGGCGTCTGGCTTCGGGATCACAGGTGGGGCCCATCGTCTGTGGACACATAAGTCATACAAAGCAACATTACCACTGAAAATATTTCTCCTTCTGTGTTTCTCTAGTGCTGGGCAGGTAAAATTCTTACAACTATATTAATTATTAATACAATTTATGTTTTATCCCTTTAAAAGAACAATGCATTAAGAAACATTCATTGTGGAACAAAATAATATATTTTTTTAGTAGGTACGGTTAATTAAGACTGGTGCGTCTTTATTCTCCCATTCGATGGATGTTTGTGAAGTCCTCCACGACACAGGACATATTCCTATTAGAGACAACACACACAAGTTGTCTTTAAAAAAAAAGAACAAAAAAGGAATTTATACTCTTATACATATTCTTTTCCTTATGAATTTAGTATATTAGCTTATCTGAGAAATAATGTGACGTCATTACCATGTCTCGTTTTTTTCTGTCTTGGCACTGAGAATAAGCCTCGGTTAAAACAAAAGAAATGTGTGAGGTCTGAAAAGTGTAGGGAATTTCCTAGAAAGTTTTCAATTTTGTAATGCCTATTTCAACAGAGATAGGGATTATAATTTATACTATTCGAGACACTCTGTCGAAAGCCAAAACGATCTCAAATAGTATGTCGCATTTTAGCATAAATAAATCTAGTTTCTAAGTTTTTCAAACCAATTTTTCTAATTCTATTCCTTAGAGAATTCCTTAAAAAAAAAGATTCTCCAATGTTTTAAAAGTAACTTGTAAGATTGATTTCTTTGCAAAGTTAGAGCGCTTTCCCACGATGTCGTAGCTATAGAAGTCGTGAGTAAGAAGATTTCTTTCTATTTAAGGCATCGTAACTTGTGTATTACATTTAAATAGAGTTCTTAACTATTTTTATCGTCCACTCCTTTATACTGTATGGAGACAAACTGCCAGGCGATTCTTTTTCGAATTCTATTTTTATTTTTTGATATTAATTAGCCAATAAATAATTTAATTAAATGTACAATAATTTTTATGATCTTTTCACTTATTTCATCATCCTTTGTTTGAAAGATTGAAATATTACATTTTGATTGAAGATTGACTTCACACTATTGTTATGGTAGAATGTGATAGAGGCATGCAATATTCAATCACCATTGTGCTACCATAATTCTAATAAATAAATGAATTTGAATTGGATCTTTTAAAAAGTAATAAGTTATTAAATATCATCTTCATCCGTAAACTTTAACAATTGAAGAACCATGGCATATCCACCGAAGTCATGCCTGAACCGGATCGATATCACGGCTTCACAGAAACACGGCGTAGAGCAATTCTTTCATTGCATTTCATCAAGTGGGTAAAATTTAGTAGAAATCGAAAGAGAATTTTCATCGTGTACCTACGGCGACAGAAACCTTGTACAGAAAAATAACAGCTAATAGAGGCCGTCAGGCTAGAGAAGAAAAATGTTCTTATTTGAACAAAACACTATTTTGTACTTTTTGGAATTATCTTTGAACGAAAAAGTAATCTGTCTAAGACAGAACCTGTGGTTTTCGATTGTTTTATTTGCTTGCTCCATACACATCAGTCTTTATTTAAAACTTACGATTCGTAAATATCGTTCAGTCATAGTTAAGAGTATTTTTTGACTATTTACTTTATTTATTTGTATTTTATTTACTTTTATTCTTTATTTTTTTCTATTTCCTCTTTTAGAATTCTTTGGTTCAATGGGTTCGTGATCACCGAGTACACCACAAGTACAGCGATACGGACGCCGATCCCCACAATGCCAATAGAGGTTTATTTTTCTCTCATATTGGCTGGCTGATGATGAAGAAGAACCCCGAAGTAATATTACGAGGGAAACAAATGGACATGAGTGACATCGAAAGTGATCCACTTATAAGGGCCTACGAAAGGTCAGTGTAATTTTGACGTGTTACGTTTTAACGATTTTTTTTACAAAAGACTCGAATTGAAAGTATATGTATACATATTATATACATTTACATATAATATGTATACATATACTTTGTATACATATGTATGTATAATATGTATACATTTACATATTATATACTTATAAACTTTAAACAATCTAAATTTCACGCTCGTCCGTTGTCGATTTTATCCCAGTTTCCAACCAAAAAATGTTGGTTTGCTGATAATTACTGCCTATTACTGTCAAAGTATAGTTATAATGCTGATCCTGCTGGTTTGGTATGAAGCTTACATTTCTTCAGAATAACTTATTTATCGGTAATATACTTAATAAAGTATTTATAAAATATTACACAATAATACAGTACACTAAAAAATATTTTTTTGATGATGCATATTTTTAGCGTAGCAATGGGTTCGTCTCACCCAAATCACTATCTAAAGACACTTAAGTAAACTGCTGCTGTTGCTGTTGCTGCTGAAAAAAATGTGCCTTTTTCTCTTTTTTTTTGTGATAGAGGGGGCAGACGAGCAGACGAGTCACCTGATGGAAAGTGACCATCGCCGCCCATGACATGAAAACGATAGGATTACTTGTGGAGAACAAATGCAGACGTGCATTTGTTCTCTACAAGTAATCCTATCGTTTTCATTTTAAATAGTAATATTATTTCCTGTTCCATGCAGTTTCCTGTCCATGCTGGATCTTCTAACTTGACTTCGATCTTACAGCTGACTTAAAAACGTTTTCATTCAACAGAAACTTCAACGTGCTCAAGCTACTGTTCTGCTATCTTATTCCAACAATGACAGGCATCTGGCTTTGGAATGAAAACTGGAAGTGTGCAGTGGCATGGCAGTGTTTTATAAGATTCCTCAGCATGTTTCATAGCGAACTTACAGTGAACAGCCTAGCACATGCATATGGATACAAGCCTTATAATAGGTATGGACCTTTTATTCTATCCGTTTAATAAAGGTATCCTGATCCTGATCCTGATCATGGCAAAGACATATTATTAACATATATGCGGTTGACATTTCGCTTGCTCGGACCATATCACAATGCATATATCGTGGGAGAGCCATGCTTCAACACAACAGAAATCGTAATAATAAGACACACACACACACACACACACACACACACACACACACACACACACACACACACACACACACACACACACACACACACACGCGAGTGTCTCATTATTACGATTTCTTTGTTCCACACAAGTGGGGCCGCTCGATAGGAGTGATATCACGGTCTCACAAAAAAAACAATATTAAGCAATTCCTTTGTTGCTTTTCACCGAGCGAGTGAGTGAGGTTAACGGAGCCTGCCTGTCGCCCCCCCCCCCCTAAGGCCATGACTGAAAGGGGGTCATCGTGCTTGTGACTTTTAAGTTGCAGGTATTCATGGGCGGTTGTTGTCACTTACCATCAGGTTATATCATAAAAACACTTAAAAAAATACAGACCTCGACACATCTCTTACATCATGGCGTGACTTGATGGCAATATTATGATTATGATTTGTCCTTTGATTTCTATGATTTTTATTTAAAAGTAGCTGACCCGCGCAACTTCGTTCGCTTCTCTCAAAAGGAATAAATTTTGCTCCTCTTGGTCGTATCATTTTGTTATATAGCCTACACCCTTCATCAATAAAAGAGGATACCTCTTGAAGATTTTTTCAATTCGAACTCGTAGTTTTTGAGATTACCCCGAACATAAAAAATCACTAACTTTCTCTTTTGATAACCTTAGTGTAGAACTCTCATAGTCTTCTATCTTATTCACTCACTCACTTTTCATATTGGGAGCTTTTGTTTTATTTTATTTTTAATTTTCTTTTATACAAAACACAAAAAGATTTTTCAAATTCTTTGCAGTTGTTCACACGTGCACGTGCACATTTCGGCGATTTATTTTTATTTATATGGGTTTGCTTTCATTATTTCAGACATATAATACCTGCAGAAAATCGATTTGTAGCTTTCTGTACACTGGGCGAAGGCTGGCACAACTATCATCACGCATTTCCCTTCGACTACAAAGCGGCTGAACACTTCGACTTCTTCAATTTTGCAACAAAATTCATCAGATTTTTTGAAAAAATTGGTTGGGCGTATGATCTAAGAGAAGCCAGTGCGGAAGTCATCAACTCTATGGCCCAGAGGTCAGGGGACGGTACCCCCGTACATTTTCCATTGTCCCTGGATGTTACTAATAATAGAGCAAGTGGATAAGACATTGTAAAAAGAGTTCTCTACGTTTCGTTTATAAACAGTGTACAGTCATTATAAGTTAGCAAAATATAACTAGGTCTGATTAAATAATTAAGTATTTTTGATATTAAATCGTTAGTTTTAAATAACTATTGTTTGCCCACGCAGCATTTTTTCTGAAAATAAAGTTCATGATTTTATTACAGTTCTTGCATTTGTTTCTCATTCAAAGCTAAAGAAAAAACAAAACCTTTTCCTTCTTGTCTCGTTTCATTTGAAATCCCTCGTCAAGTTTATAGTTTACTACTGCAACAATATACATACGAGTATGAGTAGCAAATACTTTAACGATCTTAGTTGCTTTCTTGTCCACTGTGTCCCTCCAGCTACACTGTTGAGAATCTGTGGAGAAGAACGGACCATGGTGTCGCTGTGGTGGAATTTTGGAGGACAATATTTAGGGGTGTTCACGCGTTGACACGAAGAAGAAGAATATTACTGCTATTATACTCTTTGGATCTTAGAGCGAAAAGTCACCTTTACATCATTTTAATAATTTGACATGTAACAAATTCCAAATAAAGAATCAAAATCATGTGCATCTACTCGTAAACCTTTTGAAATATTGGACCTTATACAGGTTTCATATCAATTTTTAATTTGATGTTTTATAAAGTGTATACAAGATGCCTCTTATCGATATTACGAATCCGGACGTTATAAAATTTCTCGTTGAAAGTTATGATAAGACAGCACGACTTCGTATGAAATGGAACAGTTTATATGGAGAAAAGTTAAAAGAAGCAGCTACCTTACAGCGGGAAGAAAAAGGATATTTTGAAACAGATGTATTGAAAGAAGCCATGGCGGCTGGAATGCTTACAATAACAAGAGATCATAAGTCTGGTTTCCGAAACAGAAGACAAACACCTATTCGTGATGGTTTGTTTATACCCACTACGGCGCATTTAAGAAAAGGCCATTCAATTGTCGATATTGGGATAGGAGACCCTAAAGATGACCCTAGACTATCACGACCTGACACTGACTTACATACAGATCCAATCATGCGACCTATCGACCCTAAGCAAAACGCTATAATTTACAAAGGCATCCCATACTTCGGGCGTAAAGTGTACTTGAAATCAAGACATAAAATGTTACCTGAAAATAAATTCTACTTCACTCAATCTGGTTCAACTGAACACGGCTGGAGACTGAAAGATAGCTACTTTAGCAAAAATTCCCCACAGTATGCTCGTGTATGCCGTCTCACTCGCGATGTTATGAGCCGCAGCGGTCCTCATCCTGATCCACCTCATTATGGTAGCTCCGACGAGCCGACTAACCAGAAGTGTACATCTTGATAAGTCTTTAATTTGGAGATTATTTTATTTTCAATGTCGATTCATATTTAGAGGTTAATATAATCTATTTTAAGAATACAACGAATCTGTTTTCCATTGAACTAAGATTTTACTAAAAGTAATTTTATACACGCTACAGAGACAAACTACATGGTTTACCTCTTACCTCAACTTTAGATTCTAACAAGGTTCTAACGAGCCTTGACTACTATTTGGAGGATATTTGAAGGTGATACACTTAAACAATATCCTATAGCATAATGTTTTTGTGTCCATTAAATTGCATATTAGTAGTCTTCGCTTTTTCTTTTTTTCCTCCGAGCCTTTTTTCCAAACTAAGTTGGGGTTGGCTTTAAGTCTACTACGGTACGGCTGAACTTCAATTTTTTTTACACAGAGCGACTGCCATCAGACCTCTACAACCAAAAATCCGCTCAGTTTCTGGTGTTAGGTAGGTGGGTCTAATTTGAAAAGATTTAAATTTAATTAAAATATTAGATTTCTATCTATAAACCATGTCGTGTGATTTTAGATTATTGTTTGCCCACTAGGTTCCAAAGCTATGATTACCACTATCAATTGTTTGGAAAAAGCACAGTTACCATAAATTGCTTAAGCCTGAACTGCAGATAAGAAATAAATCAGGATAATCCTTCACGTCGTTCGTTCTATAGAAGTCACGTTATGTAAAAGTTTCTAACGGCATAAGTTTTCTTGTTTAAGGTCGTAAGTTTGTTGAAAGATATGATAAAGCTGGAGTTCGTGGTTATATAGCGTATAATACTCGTATAAATATTGTTATTCTTGTAAATAATAAAAGGTTTACTATCGGGCTATAACCACATGTTTTTATTGAACATTAGTTGTGCTCACGACAAGATTCAGAGCGTTTTAGCATTCCAACACTGGAACAGAAAAACCATAACGATAAGAAGTACGAACAAGGCAAAGGTACAGGCTCATTTAGATAAGAAAGCATTCCATCCTTGAAGGAGGGAATTAAGGAAGGAGGAGGCCAATGTCCAGCAGTGGACGTCTTTAGGCTGAGATGATGATGATGATGATGATTCCATCCTTTAGAGGAATACCGAGTAGTATCTACTACAATTATTTTTTTATTTCAAAGGCGGCAAACGAGCAGGCGGCTCACCTGAGGGTAAGTGAGTATCGCCGCCTGAACCTGCAACTTTACTTTTAGAGGATGTAGGGATCGTTTTTGTATTTTTAGTTTATTTCTTCGTTTAAGTTAATGCTATAAATGTTTCCTGTACCTTATCTTACTTTAATATAATTTCTTGTTGAAAGACGGAAGAGTTCATGTGAAATTCTAGAGTCTATTTACGTAGAAAAGTTAAAACAGGGAGCTACCAACCTAGCGTAAAAGAAAGAAAGGTGACTTTTTGAAACCGACATTTAATAAAAGATTAAATATTGCATGCTAACAATACTAAGAGATATTTATATCAGGATCTCGAAACAAAAATATGACGATTTCTCGTAATCTTATGTGGTATTGGTATTGGTATTGGTATTGGTATTGGTATTGGTATTGGTATTGGTTGTGGGCCTCGGTTTCCGCATTTAGACTCAGAGTGGTCCTTTATGCGTCGGGGATTGGTTGACTAGGTGAGTCAGCCAAGCTCCTTCCAGAAGCGCAGAAGCCTCCTGGGGCGTTCACAGGCTTCTAGGAGCGACTTTATATCAGGAATGATATTTGCCCGTTGTGTGGCCACTCCCTCGCATTCCAGGACTACGTGGGCGGCCGTTTCTTCAGCTTCCAGACACCCCCTGCACAGGGGGCTGTCCGTCGCATTGACTATGAATAGTTGTCGGTTCAGGGCTAGATGTCCTGTAATAGTTCCGACAACCATTCTGATTTCCGGTCTGCTAAGACTGATCAGTCTGCAGGTTAGTCGTGGCGTGACTTGATTCAGCACCAGTTTGGACTGTCTGCAGCCGGGTGAGTTTTTCCACCTCCGGTTGTGTGCTTCACAGGTCCGTTGCCTGACCCAGCATCGTATTTGGTTAAACGATATGGGCATGAGTGGGGTTGGGCCAGAGGTTGGGGTTGCCGAGCCCCTCCTTGCCAACTCATCTGCGGCATCGTTCCCGTGTGAGTTACTGTGCCCTTTAATCCATTGGAGGAGTACCCCATTGGATATAGCGAGCTGTTCCAGTGCTTGGTGGAATTCGAGGACAACACCAGAGGTCATTGTGTTGCCCTCCAATGCCTTTAAGACGGCCATGCTGTCGGATATTATTCGGATGTTGTAGTCCTTGATACCCCTTGACATGGCCGTTGTGGCGGCGTAAGTTATTGCCACACATTCACATTGAAATATGGAGCTGTGTTGGCCTAACGCTAGTGATATGTTTATATTTAAGTCTTGCGAGAAAACTCCGGCTCCAGTTCCTGACCTAGTCTTGGAACCGTCCGTGTAAATTCGGACTTCGTTAATGCCGGATTGATCTCGGTCATTTCCATGTATCTGGATGTAGTATCTTCTTGTGAAGATATGGTGTTTTGGGATTCTATCGCATGGAGCTGCTATCAGTGGTTCGTATTCCACCAATTGATCCCATAATTTAGAGTGCGGTCCCTCCCTTTTGTGCCATAGACCCAGGTGTTTGAGTCTAATGATCGCCATGGCGGCCTCCTGCTGTATGAATAGATCCAGGGGTGGCAGACCAAGAGCCACCTCCAGTGCGGCAGTAGGCGTTGTGCGCATACAGCCAGTGACCGCGGAGCATGGGAGTCGCTGGAATTGCTGCAGTTTGTTTATGACGGTGCTTAGCTTAGCTTTATGAGAACAGTCTCTGCCACCAGACAACAGCACCGTAAGTGATTATTGGTCTTATGACTGTCCTGTATAGCCATAAAGTAATTTTGGGTGATAGTCCCCAGCTTTTGCCGAGTAGCCGCTTGCATTGGCAGAAAATAATGCAGGCTTTATTCAGTTTTTCATCGAGGTGCTTATTCCACAGGAGTTTACTGTCCAGTATTACTCCTAGGTATTTGACCTCTTTGGTAAGAGTAAGTTGTGTTCCAAATAGCTTGGGAAGTCTGAGATTTCCTAGGCTGCGTTTGTTTGTGAACATGATCATCTCTGTTTTGGATGGGTTCACTGTCAGGTTGTGTGCTGCGCACCATTGTTCCACGATCTTCAGTGCAAGTCTCATTTGATCGCATGTAATGCTCTCAAAAGGACCGCTGATGAGAATGGTAAGATCGTCTGCATAGCCTATTGTGAGGAATCTTTGGTCATTAAGTTGTGCGATGAGCTCATCCACAACAATGTTCCATAGAAGGGGGGAGAGTACACCGCCCTGGGGGCAACCTCTAGCCACCACTCCTCTAGTCACTTCGCTCACAGTGAATTGTATAGCTCTATATCTTAGCATGCTGTCGATCCACCCTGAGATTGTGGAATCAACACCATGCCTAGACAGAGCTTGGCTAATGCTGGTGAAGTTGGTCTTGTCAAAGGCTCCCTCGATATCGATAAAGGTGGCCAGTGTTGACCTTTTGTGATTTAGATTGTCTTCTATATATGAAACAACTCGATGTAGGGCAGATTCTGTTGATTTACCCATCGAGTATGCGTGTTGATTGAGGTGTAGAGGATGACTGACTAACGCAGTTTCCCTGATTTCCCTATCTATTAGCCTCTCAAGAACCTTTAGTAGGAAAGATGTGAGACTAATAGGTCGGTGTGATTTGGGTTGTGTGTAGTCACCTTTACCAGGTTTGGGGATGAAGACTACTTTAACTTCTCTCCATTTCAAGGGGATGTACTGATGCGCCAGGCAGCCCCTATAGATTTTTATAAGATGGTCCAGTAATGTCGTATCACACCATCTCAGTAGGCCTGGGCAGACACCATCTAGTCCTGGCGCCTTGAATGGTAGGAAGCTGTTAATTGCCCATCTTAGTTTGTCATGGGTGACAACTTTGCAGGCCGTATCCCAGTCTGTATCATCTGGTGGTTTTTCCCATCTGTCTTCCCATTTTTCCATCACATCTGATATGCGACATCCAGGGAAGTGTGTTTTTAATAACAGCTCTGAGGCTTCCGAGTCTGTTTTGGTATACTCACCATCAGGCTTCTTCAGTGAGCCAAGATTGTGTTCGCCTCTACTACACAGTATGCTTTTGACTCTATTGGCCTGGTTGTTGTTCTCTATGTTAGTACAGAAGTTTCTCCAGCACTCAGTTTTCCTGGTTCTGATTCTCTTCTTATATTGTTGTCGGGCCTGCGTGTAGGCATCCCTATGTTGGTCTAATCGCGAGTTTTTTGCTTTATTGAACAACTTTCTCACTTTACGACGTAGTCTTTCCAGTTCCGGACCCCACCATTGGTGTTTGTTCTGTGGTCCAGTTCTGGGTGTGGAAAGTGGGCATGTTTGTTCAAAGCAATCGATCAGTGTCTGTGTAAGGTTGACAACATGAGTGTCAATGTCCTTAACAGTCCCCGTAGCGTATGTTGGGTTGATGCTTCGCAGATTCTCCGCAGTAAGATGTTCATACCGTTTCCGGTCCATCGTGCGGGGATTCCGTCGGGGATCGGGTAGTTTAAGTTTCATTTCAAAGTTAAATTTGATCCAGCGATGGTCTGAGCACGATGCTTCGTTCGAAATATGCCAGTTCGATATGTGTTGCGATGCGTGCTCACTTGCTAATGTAAGATCAATTATAGTTTGGGCCCTGGACGTGACAAATGTCGGCTCCGAGCCCACGTTGATAATGTTAAGGTTAGTTGATAATAGGAACGATACAAATTCCTCACCTCTCCGGTTGTTGCTCCTGCTGCCCCACAGCGCATGGTGCGCGTTGGTGTCGGCAGAGATGATCAGCTCCAGATCCTCGCGCTCGCAGTGGTGTGCCAGCGCAGCCAGCTCCGGAGTGGGGATGTCAGCATCGCCCGGCAAGTAGGCTGATGCTATCACCACGTCAGGCAGGTTTGATGAGGGTTCCTTTAACCTAATAGAGGTAAGGTCTCTGGAACAGAACTCGGTCATTAAGGTAGTACACGCATGTTTTGGTGTATAAATACAAGTGCGCGGGTTATCAATGGTAGTGTTGAGAAGTATCTTACCTCCAATATTATTTAGACCGCAGATCCTGCCCTTCCTAATCCACGGCTCCTGGATCAGGGCTACGGTGTTGGTTTTTACCTCCAGCTCTCTGCGTAGGGTAGCCGTTGCTGTATAGCTGTGCTGGAGGTTGGTTTGGATGGCTATAAGGGTGTTATGGGGGGGTGCAGACAGCGCCATCATCGCTGTCACTCTCGCCCACCGGTAGGTCCTCCAACTCCTCAGGAGGTGGACCCCGGCAGGCTGTCTCCTCAACGGGTCTCAGAGGATCCCCTCCATTGCCGTCCTTAGGGTGTTGTAGGGCCGATTCTCCTCCTCCCTCGAATGGCTCCTCGTTTGGGTTAGTTGGTGGGGCGGGACGTTCATCAAGGAAGCGAACGTAGAGGTTACCCAGTTTGTAGTATACTCTACGCTCGCTATCCTTGAGCTTCACGACGTCCTCTTCTGGGATGCCGAGCACTAGGAAGAGACATTTCTTTTCCTCCTGCGCCTCGGCATGGTAGAGGGCCCAGTTGGCCACATTGTACTGGCTATTCTGGTACTTTAGCCTCGTTTGAATACGGACCAGTGTATCATCTGGTCCGATTTGTGGTACCAGGAGTCCAGCCTTGATCCTTTTCGGGATCTCAGACTGCCTCCTGACGACCAGTTTGGTGCCTTCACGTGGTGATGGGATCCTTACCAGGGATCGGCGAAGCCACTGTAGGGCATATTCGTCGTTGCACCACATCTTAAGGGCGCCCTCACTGTAGAAGGCCTTGCCCCTAAACTGTGGCGCAGCGACGGGTGCGCTTGACGTGCCGGGCGAGAAGATCTCCTCATCTAGCACGCCCTGCAGCTGGCCCTCGATGTCCTCTGCCTGTGCCTTGGTGAGGTCGTGGTAAGGCTCCAGCATGACCGCGACGCAAAGGTCATTCGCCTTTAGTGCGTCGGAGTAACTCGTGGAGCCGGTCTTTGGCAGCGGTTTGAATCGCTTGCCACTGCCCTGGGGAGTGCGAGACTCGTCCGGGCGAGTTCTTTTGACGGGCTTTGTATCACTTGAAGGTTTCCCTCCACGTGTCGCTCGTCTCGCCCGTTTACCCTGTCCAGGTTGACCCTGCCTAGAGGGTACTTTGGCCGCTACAGGCGTCTTGGCAGGTGGCGCCCCCACAGGAGTACACTTCCCCGTGGCTTGACTTTCGTCTTCGCCTCGGGGCAGCACGTCACTGGCGGGGGCAACGTGGGCCCCTTCGGGCCCTTCAGCGACTTCAAGCCGCTTACTTCCACCCGAGGTCAGACACCGTGCTTGCCTTTCCACTCGGGCTTTCGCCCTGTTGGCGTTACGGGTCTTCTTGGACGGGTTTGGTTTTTTCGACGCTCTCTTCTTTGTCCTTACCAGGCTCCAGCCGGTTTCTTCCAGGCCGGGTCCCGCAGGTACGGGCATTGCTGCCCTCAAAGAGGAGAGGTCGATGGTCGACACTGGCTCCGTATTCTGGTTAGACACCAGAGGTATCGCCAGAGTCGTGGATGGCGCTGCGGTCGGGTTGTTTGCCTGAGCAGCAGCCAATGGTGTATTTGCCGGATTCACCCTTGGGTTGTTCACCCTGGGGTCAGCCGATTGGTGGTTTAGCCTGGCACTTGGGTTGTTCACCCTCGGTACCGGCTTGGTGGTTTTTTTATTAATTGGTTTTTTAGTATCCATAGTTTTTTTTTGGTATACTATTCATCTCCTTGTCCTTCCACCCTCCTTGGAGCCCTCAAGTGGGGACGCCGCGGCAGAAGGCACACGACGCCAGAAGTGACAAGGAAATATAGAGCTCCCTCCCTGGCAGAAGGCAGGCCGAACTAGGTAGGAAGACTTGGTCGTCCCACCCGTCGTCCACCCCCACCAAGGAAGAGCTCTCGCCCAGCAGCCCTCTGACGGGATACTACAGCCGATTGACCAAAGGTGGCTAGCCTTCAGCCTCCCGTGTAAAGAGAAATCCAGGCCAAAGCAGTGTGTTGCCTTTCAGCTCAACTACCAGGATCCCTTCATCCTCCCTTACGGGTCCCCGCACACGGCACAAACATGCGGGTGGTTGCCCCCCCTCCCCCTCACTCTCAGTCTTTGTTGATAGTGAGGCCGCAGGCACCAACCACTTAGTGTCCGCAGTAGGTGTGGATGGGATAGAAAATGGGAAGGGATAGGTTTTGTGGGATGGAATTGCGTCTGGGTGTTTCTGTTATATCTGTTTCGTAGGGAATCAGACCTAAAACAGGCGGCAACCAGGGGAAGGATGACACCCAGACTTGCCATGGGGATCTACACGACTGTTGCGCTCTCCCCCATGACCATTCGCCGTGTACGCCCTCCGGACAGGAGGGCGTACCAGGATTGGATCTGCTCCAGGCGATCTTGGCCTTTTGGAGCACACCCAACCCCGCCCAACATATTTAATAAAAGATTAAATATTGCATGCTAACAATACTAAGAGATATTTATATCAGGATCTCGAAACAAAAATATGACGATTTCTCGTAATCTTATGTGGTACTAACAGTTGAAGATATTGGATTAGGTGACCAGATTAGCACGACCTATCGACCTGAACACAGATACAACTATGCAACCTATTGATTAATTTTTACAAGAGTATTCCAGACTTGTATGTTTTATCTATTATAGAGCGGGAAAACAAGCAGATATGTCACCTGATGGAAACTGACCATCGCCGCCCACGAAGGCCTGCAACTCAGGAGTCACAAGCGCGTTACCGCTGTTGTGTTTGTAATAAAGAAATAAGATGTGCCCGGAGAATACGTGTGACTGAACTCTGACTAATTTACCATTATTTTTACAGACTGGTAAATACTGCAGTAATTGTATATATACAATGACTGCAGTCTGTACAGTAGTACAGACTGCAGTCATTGTATATATGGTCGTTTTCCAAAGCTTTCGGTATAGTAGAGATAGTGGTAGAGTCATGATATCTATATTATACCTTTACAATTTTGATGACAATAAATATACGACATTGACAATACTTTTTACAAAAAACTTCAACATAAATTGACTACCATATAGTTTCATTACATGTTTGAATAAAACACTATGGTATAAACGCTGCAAATACCACAGACAAAAAACCATAGTCAAAATTTTTGTAAACAGACATGTACTAATCATTTCCAAAAGAAATTAAAACCCTGTCCCTTGTACCTGCTTGTACCTCTCTGAACCAGCTAGATAACCAGGTTGCCGATTTTTATTATATTTTATAGTTTTCGCATACCTACCTATACAAAATGCCTCTAATCGATATTACTAACCCGGATGTAATAAAATTTCTTGTTGAAAGTTATGATAAAACAGCACGACTTCGTATGAAATGGAACGATTTGTATGGAGAAAATTTGAAAGTAGCAGCTACCTTACAGCGTGAAGAAAAAGGATATTTTGAATCAGATGTATTGAAAGAAGCGATGGCAGCTGGAATGCCTACAATAACAAGAGATTTTATATCTGGTTCACGAAACAGAAGAAAAGCACCCATTCGCGATGGTATTCACATACCAACAACAGCTAATTTGAAAAAGGGACATTCCGCCATTGATATTGGAGTAGGTGACCCTAAGGACGACCCCAGACTAGCCCGACCTGACACAGACCTAAGTATAGATCCTGTGATGCGGCCCATAGACCCTAACCAAGAGAATATAATTTACAAAGGCATCCCATACTTTGGACGGAAGGTGTATTTAAAATCGAGAAATAAAATGTCACCGGAAGATAAATTCTATTACACACAGTCTACTGCACAGAAACATGGCTGGAGATTAAAAGACAGCTTCTTTGGAACAAATACGCCACAGTATGCACGTGTGTGCCGTCTTACTCGCGATGTTATGGGCCGCAGTGGGCCTCATCCTGATCCACGTCACTACAAGAGCGCCGATGTTCCCCTCACAGAAAAGTGTGAATGATAAGTTTGCGTCTGGGTTGCAAGAGCATAGACCTGCTCTTAAACTCAAGTGATTCCAATCGAGAAAGAGATTATAGTAGAATTAATTTTTTTAACAATTTTTACCCGACATCCAAGGAAGGGTTATGTTTTTTAAGTATATTTTTAGATATTTTTCATAGAATACTTTAAATGTTTTCTCTTTTTTTAAATATTGTATTTTGTTTTTTTAGGAAATGTATATATTTTATTACATATTTTGTTTCATTACCAGCGCATGAAAATCTACCTTATTACAAATGTGGGCCATCCACGTTGCAACCTTTTTATTACACATTAGATATAAATTAACTTCTAGCATAAATAACAATACAGTAGTCACTATAGTCATTGCAATTTTGAGTTATGTATTATATTTTTTTGCCAGATCGTCAATGGCTGGAATAGCGCACGTGCTGCCTTTTATCAAGAGAAAAACAGTGACTCTCCGGACGTGCCGACAGAATTCCTTTTTTTTATTATAACAGGAATTGTTTTTTTTTTATTCAAAAAGTTCCGACATCTATATATATATATATGTTATACGTGTATACACAATATATTATATATAGTTATATTATTAATGTATTTCAACCCAAACACAACTCTCGTATGAACGGAGCCAATATATGTAGATACTTATATCCAGAGGTGTCGGTAACGGTAACAGTGTCGCGAGTTCAATGTTTTTTTTTTCTATCACAAAAAATACATTCTTTTGTTTGTTGTTTAAAAATACCCAACGAGTTAAGAAATTTTCACTTCAAAAATTGTTTAACAACCGACATTAACGCGAGCGAAGCTGCGTCTTAAAGCTTGTATTAAATAGTTGTTAGCGAAACATCACCTATGTTGGCTACTTAACAGTACAGTATTGGAAGTATTAGACGTATTAGAAGCCCTACTCCGTTCAGTACCTGCAATATCAGTATATCCAAGCCATCATCCCAATAATATAGTTAAACATGCATACACTCACGCCTGTATCGCCGAAGGTGTAGCGATCCATATATTTTATGATTCGTTATTCTCGCTGTGCGGCTGTGGGTTTTTTCGAAATAATTATTTTTCTTTACAGTATATACTTGACAAAAAATAACTTGGCAAAAATATACTTGACATTCCTTTAATAAACTTAAAGTTAAACTATTTACAAAACACATGTTACTTCTTAAATGGCGTCATCTCAATCGCTTACTTACACGCAACAAATATTACTAATACATTCAAAAGGGAGATCTTCACTGCACCTCACACATTATGTTTCCTTTTAGCAGAAGGCTTTTCAAACACTTGCTTCATACCACCCCTAAAGTTGGCCAGTCTTGCAGCTGTGCCTTCGTTACTCCACGCGGAGTCAAACTCTGTAGTATCTTGATCAACCAAATGAGTATACTTTGTACGGCCAGAACGACCAAATTTCTTGACTTGCATCACCTAAATAAAAAGTAAAAAACATTAAACTAAAAATCCACAAGAGAGGTTAGGAGGATGTCGCCAGTGCAAAAAACTTAATCTCTTTTTAACACTAGCAACATAATGTATTACTTCAGCGATTGGCGTGATTTACCTTAGGCAGAACAGTCTTATCGAAATGATCATCCAACGTTGCGCCAGAAAAATCTTGTTTGAATACTTCGTCCTCCTTGTCCAAGTAAAACGCACCTCTGAAAAAATTATTGTATAAGGTATAAGGCGCAATGTCTGAAGTGAAATTTGTGAAAATTAAGACAGATAAATATATACACAGTACTGTGTATCTGCACAGCACAGTCCATATTGTGTCAGAGTTTTGTACAAATGTGTGAAATTGAAATGCATATTATTCAAGTTAATAATATTTTAGTCTATAAAAAATATATTTTCCAACCGCTTATCAGTTACTAGACTTATCAGGTAACACATTAAAAAAACATTCTGATACTTGAGATCTTTCTTTCTTAACCAAATTCAAAAAGGAGAAGTTTATTTCGATTTTTTCGATCAGATCTCCACTATTAGTTAACTGTTTCTGTTCTTAATTTAATTTAATGGGTAAAACTCAATAGTGGTCCCGTTAAAATTTGAAGGCAATATTTCACATTGTTGGAAAATCAATTTTTAGAAATAGAGAGATACTTTTTTGATATAGATCAAAAATATACCATCTGCCTTGCAATTGCTTTATGAATATTTATTATTTATTATATTATTATTTTTTCTTTCTTTCTTTTCTTTTCTTTTTTACCACATTCACACAACGCCATCTAGTCCCAAACTAAGCAGAGCTTGTACTATGGGTACTAGACAACTGGTATAAATACATATATACTTTTTTTTTGTAAATACATACTTATTATACATAGAAACACCCAGACCAAATCAAACATTAAATGTTCATGCACACAAATATTTGACTTGAGCGGGAATCGAACCCGCGACCTTTGGAATAGCAGTCCGTTACACAAACCACTACGCCATTGGGTCGTCAAATGGCGTAGTGGTTTAAATAATACATTAACACATACCTGTGATAATACTTCTGTAAGAACTTATATTTTCCTTTGACAGCTTTATTTGTGACTTGCTTCGGATTGAGACGCAACTCCACGCGCCGCTCCTCGTCATTCATATTGCGCATACGTTCTATTGTCAGCAACTCTTTCTCAGCACTGTAATACAATAAGTAAGTTATAGGCATAGGCATATGGCAAAGAAACCCAATATTAGTGTCTAACTTAATAATATTCGAAATTTTTTAGTGTAGCCAATAGCTAGGATATAAATAGTATTTTCCTTTACATTAAAACGATTTTATGTTTAAGACTAGCTGGTACCCGCGACTTCGTTCGCGTGGCATTTAAAAAGCGCTGCTTTAATGGTGTAGTACGGTACGAATGCAGTCCATGACGCCTCGGGTTCGATGGGGAAATTTTATGGGTAAACACCCATAAACTAACTTAAGTTAATTCTTATATAGATAGCTACCTGGTAGTAAAATATTATCAAAATCCATTTTTTTTTTTAAAGACAACTCCCGCACTAGGAATAAATCCTGTGTCGCGGGGGACTTTACAAACATACATGAAACGGACACAAAGTACACCCAGACTCAGAACAACAATTTGTGGATCACACAGTGTTATTCCATGTAGGGTTTGAACCCACAACACTCGGCGTAATAGGAAGCGGCGTGGCGACCGCTTAAACCACTACGCCATCCGTGCAGTCAGTTTTGCATATTACTCGTAACAAACAGACAGACAAAAAATATTTGAACTGGATTTTAGGCATAGGTATCGTGCAAATTACCGTGTGAGCACGAAAAACCTATTATTTTGACATTACAAACAGACTCTTCAATTTTATTTATTTTTATAGATATAAGACTCGCAAGTATATACTTAACTGTAGATGTATGACAAATTAGCTAAACTAATTTGTTTTTAATTTTTCTTACCAACCGACATAAAAAGGAGCATAATTTTAAATGTTTATCTGTTTGTGTCTGTTTTAGTTATAATTCTAGAAAATCTGTTCAGTCGACCATTATGATTTTTTTTCTAATCCTTAATATAATTTCGGCATCGGTAGAATAAGTTTCTCGAATGTACTTAAGGGAGAGCCATCTCTGCTAGACGTGATGTAATAAACTTACGCTTCTCTTTCTTCTTTGTCCCGCTTGATCCGCTTCATTTCACGCAGCTTCCATGCCTCGTATTCCAGCTCATCGTTTTCATCGTCGGTACAGACGTCATTGATATTACCTTCTTTCTGTTCACCCTGTATTAACAAACATTTTTGTTTTAAATACTGTATGGATTTGTTACTCCTTCGGGTTACGAAAGTAACAATAGGTACGTATTAATTTAAGCACATTAGGAGTTAATACATTATTAATAACACCCAGACTTAGAGTTACAAAACGAACCATAAAAACATTTGTCATTGAAGTACATATTTGTGAAAATGCTATCTGCTAAGGCCCTAAGCATTTTACATTGTCCAATACAGATTCAATACGTTTTTGAATATAACGTCAACAGGTTATAAAATAATATCATTGTGAAAAAAGCAGACAACAGAGATAAGATGACCCTGATTACCTAAGGGAAATGTCATAAACCCATAATTTTAGATTAAGGACTTTGACTTTGAATAATCATTAAAGTAGAAGTGGTAGACAGTCATTTAGTTGTTATGCATGAGTAATTATCATATGGCTAAGATAACATAAATTTACGTACATCCATCCTTTTCTGTTCCGATCTGATAGTTTCCTCAACAAGTTTTAAAGCTTCTCGTCTCCGCTCTTCTTTCTCTTTTTTTGCTTCAGCTTCTTCTTTTTTCTGTTGTTTTACTTTACGCTCTCGCTCTGCTACTGTCATTCTTTCTGATGCTCTGACGAATACCGGCTTGACGCGAGGGCCTGAAATTTGTAGCGATTTCTTAGAGCTATCAAGTAAATATGGTACTATTTAACCCATATTAACTGATTACTAATAATTACACAAGCTTTTTGGAATCGATTGGAAAAAATAATAAAAAAATCGAATAGAATTTAAGATTTTATCGTGGTAACAGTAATCAATTTCTATGTTGACAAATGGGATTACGCCAAAGCCGCCAGTTCTTACAATCGAGCTTGAATGACAAATTTACTTGTTATTTACCTGTGTCCTCCTCACTGTCTGTATACTCTGTGTCGGAAGAACCACTTTCTTCTTTGTCTCCATCCAACATTTCCTCATCTTCATCCCGCCCAAGAACTTCTTTTTCAGCCTCCCTTAAAGTACAAACAGCAAACATATGACTTTTAATTTGGCCTATTTTATTTTTATTACAGATTTCTCAGAGTGCTATATTTATCACAACAAAGAAATCTTCTAGGTATTTCTATCATCACACATAGAAACTTACCTTGCAGCAAGTTTAGCCTTGAGAGCTTGTCTTCTTTTCTCAATTTCCTCTTCATCGAGTTCATCTTCACTCTCAGAACTATCTTTAGCCTCATTAGCACTGCTTTCTGTTTCTGGTTCAGGTTCTGCATCTATTATCTCTGGCTTGTGCTCTGTTCTCCTCGGTGGCGACTTTGCCGCTTGTCTTAAACGTCGGAGACGAGGATCGTCAACCTGATATGCAGAATAAAAAAGTTATTTCATAATTGTCATGCTTGTTTCAAGAATTATCAACAATAAAGTTAGAAATCCCAGCAATGACAGTATGACTGAGAATAAAGTAGAGCAAAGTGTAAAGACATCTGCCGAAGGTCATTAGCCAGTCAAATCAGACTTTTGCTAGCTGGCTAGCTAAAGCTAGGCGACTTCAATATCTTTTATCATGAGCACAACCCTATATGTAAAGTCACATAACATTAATATGCAATGTTGTTCTATAACAAACAATGTAGTCATTGTAGAGCAAGCATAAAAAAAAACAAAAAAGTAGACTTGCAACGAATAGTATATTCGGCAGTATACCGAATACCGAATATTCGGCGAGGCCCCTGACCGAATAGCCGAATATTAGGCAAAAGTATTCGGCTGGATTTTAGCGCCAAAAACTTGTACAGACGTGAATTAAATTATGTACCTGTTTTATGTACCAATGACTACTTAATAAATGATTATAAAAGAAATGAGAACCTTACCCTTCTAAATTTTGATTACCACAATAATTCAAATACATAGAATCCTCCATTTTTCCAATTCAGAAGATGATTATGTACCTGTTTTATGCACCAATGACTACTTAAATGATTATAACCGAAATGAAAATATGAATATATACGTAATCAATCGATTTTAATTTTTCATTTTACCAATTATTTCTCAATGACAAAATATATTATTTAAGTATTCGGTATTCGGCCGAATAATATGTAGATATTCGGTATTCGGCCGAATATAATAAAAGCAGCCGAATAGGCCGAATACCGAATAGTAACCGAATATTCGTTGCAAGTCTACAAAAAAGGAAACTAACAAAAATTATAAAGAATGTCTGTAACTGTTTAATTAAATTACTGTAAATTAATTTGCTTGAATTTTTAGAAATACCCTTGTGACATACACTTTCTTTGCATTTACTAATCTACACTAATATTTGAAAGCTGAAGAGGTTTTTTGTCCGGTTGAATGCACTAATCTCAAGAACTACTGATTCCAATTGAAAAATTCTGTTAGTGCTGGACATATATAACATCAATCTACAGGGGCTACAGCCAATAGGAGCCATGCATCAATAAAAATATTCCAAGAACATGGAAAACTATGTCTTTTTCAGAAGCAATGAAAACATTTCTGGGTCAGCTAGTCATCATTATTTCAAGACTGTCCCTTAGTTAGTTACAGTCTTGTAATATTCATCACCAGCTGACACAGAATCTTTTAAAATAATGTGATACATAGGCAGTGATAGAATCAGGAACAAAATGGAATAGCACAAATTGCTACTTGTTTGAGCATGCATGGACTGAATATTAAATAAAAACATATTGATATGCCACATACAGCACATATATACCTATTTTCTATTGAAGTTCTGCATAAATTGTATTTATTCTGTTAACCACAATACCAGTAGTAATACAGTCTACTGCATATCATTTATGGGTGACCTAGCAACAGACTTGAATTTCATGCACTACATACACTAACTTGATACCTTGAAGCACAAATAGCTTACAGGGCATACAATTTTATAAGTTTTACTGATTTCAAACTCAATAGATTCCACGATACTCTTACGTATGTCATATAGTATAGTCTAGATATTCACACATATAAATACATTAACAAAAGATAGTGCAGGCCAACTTGAGCATGATCAGTTGTTCTGTAATTTATGTATGTGTGTGTTTTTAGAAATATATAATTCTGTTTATCAGCAGCCTGGTTACCATAGTACAGACTCTGTCTGGGATGTGTGCAGTTATTAATGTTATTCTTTAATGCAAAGAAAACTAAACTGCATTTAGTCTAATCCATTGGTCTATCTCATCATCATCATCACAGCCTTTAATAGTCTACTACTGAACATAGGGCTCTCCGTAGAAAGGAGGTTTTGACCTATTATACCACGCTGGCCAGACGGGTGGGTATAGGGTTTATGTCAAGTTTTCCTTTTCTGTCTATCTACTTTATAATATAAACTTCACCATAATAAGTAAGAACTTGTATAATAAGACAAAGATATTTACGCACTTCTTTTTCTGAATCACTTTCCTCCTTTCTAGCGATAATTTGAGGTAGAGTTTGTTGCCTTCTTTCTGGTTTCTGTTGTTCAATAAAATCATCTAGATCAGATTCTTCTGAAGATGAGGCTCCTTGCGCGTAGTCTGGCTTTTTTCCCGATATGTACCTCTGTACCTTAACCTTTTGCATAGAAATTTCACCTGTCGGTAAAAAACAGATTATAGATAAAGAAAATAGATACCTTCATGAAGGTCTATGATATGTGCAGTATAGAATATTAAAGGGTTTCTTTCAAACATACCTTTCTCATTTCGAATAGGCACAGCTCCTGCTGTACTCTGTATGCCAATCGGTTGAGCTGGTAACGCGTTCATTTTCTCTTAATTATCAACAATGCTTGATTATAATTGACAATGTTTATAATATTAAATGATTTCAACAAGACAATAGGAAAATGAGGAATCCCTCTGAAACTGTATCAATCAATCAGGTAAACATTTTATTTAAGACATGCTTGACAGAAATGACAGATATTTAACAATGACAGTAAAATTGGACATGGATGTACAAAAAGCGTTATGATCGTAGAATGGTCTTAGAATAGGTTTTCAAAAAAATAAGAAATTCAATTTTTACCAAATTTGGATACTACGTTGTCTAACACACACGTTGTGTACAACATTCAGGAAAAAATTAAATGTATTTTAAATTATTCAGCGTTTGTTTGATAGGCACTCAAAGTGAAACGAAGCATGTGATTTTTCTTAAAATTTGTAAAATTATTAGTTGTTATTTTTATTGCATTTTAAAACAAACCCTTTTTTCACTTGTATGCCAATTTTCATAATTACGGCGGGTAAAGTAATTACAGGTGGCTCTTCGATGAGCACTTCCGACAGCTTGCTCCAAAGCTGGTCGGCGCTGTGTCTGCCTTTGGGCGACTTTTGTATAATCTGGGTGGACCCAGCGTCGCAACGAGACGGCTGTAAACAGGGGTTGTCCGGTCAATGGCACTGTACGGTGCACCAGTGTCAGCGGTGGCTCTGACCGCACAGAATAGGGTACGCCTTTGGCGCCCTCAGAGGATATTGGTGGTTAGAGCCATACGCGGTTCGCATTGGCCGGAACACCCTCGTGGGATTTGGAGGCGGAAGTGCTCGCCGAAGTATATCGGCGGACGGCTGAGTTCCGGGCCGATAGCGGCATTCAGCCTCCGCCCGAAGAGACACGCGAGTGGCCGCTCGCCGAGGCCCGATGACTCGTTGGTCGTCCCGGCTTTAGGCTCCACGTGCTGGCTTTGCTGCCATGGAGGCGCTCCAGCCGGTCATCATCGAATGGGCAGGGCGGCAGCACGAGACGACGATTTCCTTCCGGCCGACGCAGGTCCTTTCCGGGCTCGGCTGCTTCGGGACATACCACTACCACTTCGGGCAGTCACCACTGCGATTGCAGTGAGGACTCGGCTCAGCATACACTGGCAAATTGCCCGGCTTGAGCGCCGGGCAATTTGCCAGTGTATGCAGTCGTTGGGGGAATCGCTCGCTACCGGCAGTCATACGCTCCATGGCCGGTAGTGTCAGATGTTTCACCGCGGTCGCATCCTTCTGCGAAAACGTCATCTCGCAGAAGGAGGCGACGGAGAGGAACCGGGCGGCGGAGGCGCGCTTATCACCGCTTCATGCCGCCCTGAGTGTGGCCGTGGGTGGACGGGAAGGGTTACCCTGTCGACCCGCCATAACGGCCAGCCGCGAGGAGGCGACGTCCGCGTGTGTCGTCTAAATGGAGAATGTACCCAAAGATGGTGCCCGCGCCATTGCGGGCAGGCGCTAGGATATCTTAATAATAGCAGTTCCCGAATCTCTCCTATTACCGGCGCAGTGTGGCTTTAGTCGGTCCGATTCCGACACACTACCCCGCCGTAAACGGTGACGGCCCGAGAGGGTTTCCACACGAAAAAAAAGGACAGGCCTACTCATAACCTGTTCTTTGTTCAAAAGAGCAATCCAGACCCTATACTGCACTTACATTGTTCACTTTAACACTGGTTGCGGAAAAAAATATATCTGAAAAGATTTACTTACATAAATAAATATCATTTATCATTGCAAAATAAATCGATTTATCTTTAACTCTGTAACGATGAAATAAAGTGTTAAACTGTTTAAATTATTTGTAAAAATATATTATAATCGAACCTAAATATGCCCAAATACATTCACTGAACTCAGTAAGTATTATCTATTCTTGCTTATTAAAAAAAAGTTTAATTAGAATTGTTTTATGTTTCGTTCAAACCGTGAAAAGTCGCGTTCTCTTTTCACAGAATGTCGTTCACAGAATGTCAGTTTCATCAGTCAAAATGCACTTCTGTTAAAGGTTGTTTAGACCTCGAAGGGCCCAGTCGTTTACCATGTTTGATAGGAGGTGTTCGAGAACAGATCCCTATGCAACATCATGACATGGGCCAACGCCTTAAAACACCATCTTAGTCCTCGTAAATGACGGTACGCTCCTATAAATAATCTGCCACTAGCCGCCTCAGTTACTCTGGCACCCCTTGATAGTGGAGTGCTTCTCTGATGCATCTGAATAACAGACTATTGAATACGTTGGCGATAGCGGCTCACCGCCTCTTCGGTCACGGTCCTGAGATGCAGATGTTTGTTTTTCCTAGCGTAATTAAAATTGTTTTTTTTTTAATCAACACCGGCACACCAAACCTACCACAATTTAAGTTTGGCAACATTCTGTAGGTTGTTAATACGATACCTCATTAGCCTCATTTAACTAGTATTGCCAACCTAGTAGATTGTCCACTAAAACAGGTGGTTACGACCCTAGCGGCGAAAAATTTTTCTAGTGGTAAGATTGTAGAGGACTTAGGAGATGATGTTGAAAGATAAATTTTGAGAACTCAAGATTTATCTTGAACATGGAGATTGGACAGAACTGCTCAGGAAAAGAAAGATTATTAATCTAAGGCAATGGGATGATGTAGGCTTTTTGCTAGAGAGAGCGGATGCGGAGTCGCGAGAGAAGTCAATAATGTAGGCTATAATTTCTTAAAAATTCAGGATGGTTCATCCTACGGCCTTTTTTTTTCGGTTGGAAACCCCCCTCGGGTCGTCACCCCACCGGGTTTGCGGCGGGGTGGTGTGTCGGAATCTGACCGACTAAAACCACACGGTTTGCCACTCTACGCCTGTAATAGGAGGGATCCGGGAACTGCTGTTATTAAGACATCTGGCCCCTCCTAGCGCCTGACTGCAACGGCGCGGGCACCACTCGAGTACATTCTCTATTTAGACGACGTCCGGCACACGCGGACGCGGACGGACCGCGATGAAATATGGAGCGAATGACGGCCAGTTGCGAGAGATCCCCCGCGACGACTGCAATGAGGACCCGGTGCTTCGGTGCTCAAGCCGGGCAAATTGCCAGCGTGTGCTGAGCTGAGTCCTCACTGCAATCGCAGTGGTGACAGGCTCGACTCAATTCCCTCCTAGCGACTGAGTAGGTACAGTACAGTAGACAGGTACTTCCCGAAGCAGCCGTAAGGAAAGGGTCCCGTGCTGCTGCCCTGCCCAGTGCTGCTTTTTCGTTATTGGTTTTCTGGTGGTTTTAGATGTTGAATCTGGTGGAGAGGTAATTTAACCGTTTCCAACACTGCATTTAACCTCATTCAGTCTCATTCATTTCATATCTTCATATCATACCTGTTATCAGTCAGGTCAGTTAACAAAGAGAAATAATAAAATTATAAGTACCTACAGTGTACTAGACTGCAGTTTAGCTTAGAGTCTAAACTTAGTGGCGACGTTTCTATTCGGAACTGTGGTTGAATCCCGAGCTTTTTGTATCGTGTAACGTAAAGTAAAAGGATCTTTAAACGATATGGCAGCTGGATTACAACTTGAAAGTTTTGATAAACTTGTATCAGACGCTTTATCAGGAGCAGATCTGGATGAATTTAATAGGATATACTATGGTAGAACTAGCCACCATGAGTTGGAAGTTAAAGCGGCTAATTTAGAGCAAGCTCAAAAGAATAATTTTGATATCGAAGCCTACGATTTTCCGGCTCAAGAAGAAGATACTAGAAGCCCTCGTATCGTAAAAATTGGAATTATACAACACTGTATTGCTACGTCTACTAGTAAACCTATTCAAGCACAAAGGCAAGCTATCTTTGATAAAATACTTCCAATTATTGAATGTGCTGGCAATGAAGGTGTGAATGTGCTATGCCTCATTGAAGCTTGGAGTATGCCTTTTGCATTCTGTACAAGAGAAAAAGCTCCTTGGTGTCAATTTGCTGAATGTGCAGAAACTGGTCCAAGTGTTCAATTCTTGCAAAATTTAGCCATAAAATATAACATGGTCATCATATCACCAATTTTAGAAAGGGATGAAACTCATGGAGATACTATCTGGAATACTGCTGTTGTGATAAATGAATGTGGTAAAATTATTGGTAAACATCGTAAAAATCATATTCCTCGTGTGGGAGATTTCAATGAGTCTACTTACTACTTTGAAGGTAATACGGGGCATCCAGTTTTTGATACTAAATATGGGAAAATTGCTATCAATATTTGTTATGGTCGCCATCACCCACAAAACTGGCTTATGTTTGGTATCAATGGAGCTGAAATAGTTTTTAACCCTTCTGCTACTGTTGGGGGGCTTAGTGAGCATTTGTGGTCTATTGAAGCCCGTAACGCTGCTATAGCGAACAGTTTCTTCACTTGTGCTATTAATAGAGTTGGGCGAGAGGAATTTCCTAATGAATTTACGTCTGGGGATGGAAAACCAGCTCATAAGGATTTTGGACATTTCTTTGGATCTAGTTATATAACTGCACCTGATGGCTCTAGAACACCTGGATTATCGAGAATAAAAGATGGTTTACTAATTGCCCAAGTTGATTTAAATCTTTGTCGTCAAGTTAAGGACAAATGGGGTTTTAGAATGACACAGCGGCTTGATTATTATGCGGGGCTTATAAAAAAGGCTGCTGAAATTGATTATAAGCCTCAAGTTGTTTCTGGTAATTAATGCTATCAATCAGACGTCATCTGCATAACTAGTAGGGTTTTGATCCTAAAAAGTCCCATGTCTCCAAGTCCCAGAACTCTGTAAATTTCTTGTCTTGAGACTTTCTATCAAAGTCAAGACTTGACTGTTAATATTGTATTATATACCTAAGTAAAAATGAGATCTGTAGAAAACAAGTCTTCTCTTCCAGTGTAAGTAATTAGAAACATTGGAGACAGATTCCTGCTGAAACTGTAAAGATTGTTAAAGCCTAAATACTAATTTACCGGAAGAACGAGAAGAAGAATTGAATTAACAAGATAGTTCTAAAACAATTGTAAATTGTAATGGAAGACTACAAATTAAGTAAATATGCATATTTGTGTGTCTCTTTTATGTATCTTGTGTAACAAAAAAATGGTCTAAATGGTTAATGACTGGACATAATAACAGGACTAAAATTTTAGATTATGTTATGGTTATAAATATAAGATTTAAAGAATATTTGGAAATGAAACTTGCCATCGCCTATTTAGTATGTTCTCTAACATATTATTATATAAAATATAGCATTCTATGTATAGCTACCATTACCTACTAATAAAGGTGTTAGGGATCGAATATATTCTTACTAGTTTTAATCGTTACTATTTTTTAATTTATTCTTTATGGCATGGTACATTATTTAGGTAGTAACCAAAGATAATTTGGTTAATACCTAAATAATAAACCAATTATTACAATATTGTAATTAATAGCTTTTTAACTACTCAATCGTTTTAAAAATCAAGCAAATAATCCATGCAGTTTATATTTGAATTTGTTTCTATGAATGTCAATTGACTGGAATAAACTCTGTATATTTATATTTTTTGCTGA
The DNA here is from genome assembly GCA_902825455.1 of Arctia plantaginis. Taxonomy (NCBI): domain Eukaryota; kingdom Metazoa; phylum Arthropoda; class Insecta; order Lepidoptera; family Erebidae; genus Arctia; species Arctia plantaginis. The sequence goes on along the minus strand of CADEBD010000857.1, from coordinate 5,605,725 downwards.
TACTGTTATTAATTTGTTTTCTCTTTTGTAATATAAATTATTATCTGACGTGTTATCATTGTTGAATGACTATGTACCTACACTGAACAAAGACATCTAAGGTCGTATCACGTACGTACGTGTGTCGTACGTTTTAGATGTGGATGAATATTTGTTCTTTCCTTGATTTTTTTCGTCATTCAATCAATTCTTCGTTAAAAATATATTTAATTCCTGTTGAGAAATAACCTGCTTTCGCTCAAAATAGGATACGTGGCGCTACCTCTTATCGAATAATAGAACTAATGGATGTTCCATGAAGTTCTAAATGTTTCCAGAGAAGTATCGTGTGAGTCGGTTATTACAAAACTTTTTGGGAAAGGACACACCGTAATAACTATATCTTTCGCAATACAACTGAAGACAAACTAAATAAAAATGTGCAAACTCAAATTAGTTGTTATTTTATAAATTTTTATTTTCTTTGTTATTGTTGTTATTAAGTATATCTTTTCAGAAAATATACCTATCTACAGTTTAAACAACTTGGTTTTATTCACTTTTCTTGAAATAACTAACTACATTATTACGTTGGTGTATGGGTTTCAGCTAAAGTTTCCCTTTAACCGTTAGTGAGTTGAAAATAATACTAATTTCACACCTCACACACGGCCATCTGGTACCTAACTAGACTGAGTCTGTAGTACCATGGTAAGCATAACCAGACTGCTGATAAACGTACTTACAAATTTCTAAGTAGGTACATTTATATTGTTGTGCCGTTGCGCCATAGGATGAATGTCCTAGTATTGAGCAGTCCGTGAACAATAGAGAGCCGACCGAAATCTTAAGGACAACGCCATCTAGTATCAAGTAACCAAGTAAGTACAACGAAATTATGGTTCATAATTTCAACTTGACACTAGATGGCGCAGCAAGCGGACGGAAGATTTTAGCTAATGGAACTCTAGAAATTCCTTATTATCTGGAATGATCTATCGAATCCTAGGTATTATTCTAGTTATTTCGGTAGCCTTATATAAGCGGGACGTATTTTGATTTTGGATTTACAAAAAAGAGTATTGGCCGTACGGGCGAGTATTGTTTTACGAGACAGCGGATTAACACCTAACACCACACGCCAAGCTACGCTATGATTCCTTTAGTGTGGCCAAAAAACCAACAACATCCCCATTGCGCGCCACGATGGCCAAACGTCCGCCTATGTATATCTACCACTATCCCGTGTACACAATGGCGTTGGTTGTAGTTTCAACTAAGCAATGTTGTATTAAATAGGTACAGGTCAAAGCTGAAAGCTTAAAAGGAAGAGACTGGACTGGACACAATAATAAATGTATAATAGAAATTAGGTATCACAGTTCACTTTACTCATAGCCTTCTTATCTTTAGTCCATGGAAATATGTATTACACTGTATAATAATAGCATAATTAAAAAAATCCCGACAAAAAAAAAACTAAAAAACAACAACTGTTCATTGCGACTGTTCCAATAAGGCCAAACATGGTATATATGCTGTAATTTTCTAAGGAGTTGGCTATCCCGCAGACTACTTGATGTAGCAGCAAGTTCCAGGTTACCTTGTCGTGGAAATACCATCAAAGTATCACCAGATCAATCACAGCTGTGGATTTTAGTGAGATCCCTTAATCAAATGGTGGCAGTGAGCTGATGATCTTCAAAATTTATAGCTAAGAATAATCTCGATCACATCGGCTTTCGAACAAAGAAATCCGCATCGAAATTGGTCAATCCGTTCGGGAGCTATGATGACACAGACAGACAGACAGATACACAAGTTAAAGTTGTAACACCTCTGGTTTTCCGTCAGGGGTTAAAAAGAATTTGCTGGCTAATATTGTAAAATTTTCGTTGTGTAATAGAAAATATAATATTCATTTGATCTGAAGGTTCGATCGAAGGTGATGTTGCGAATAGCTATAAAAGGACCTCTTACCATCCGAGTATTATAAAAAATGATTTATATATCTAGAAAGAGAAATTCCTCTGATTGATCCACAAACAGTATAAATAATATTGTGCTTTTTTCTTTAAACTACTTATATTAAAAAAAACCACCCCTGGTCGCTCCCGGCGCAAAGGTACTCATAACGCTGGCTGCTGAATGACCACAGCCGACCTCTGCACCAGGAACGACCCTGTGACGAATATTGTACTTACAATTTTATCTCTGTAGGTTTAAATAATTATTTGCATTTTAATAATAAAATCAAATATTCACCATCTTAAGTCATATTAACAACTTTTGCAGACAAGTCCCTTCCTGTTTTTCTTCTGTTATGTTTGACATATGAGTTAAAAATTAAATTACTTAGGTATTTTAGATGAATAACTGGATAAAATAAATGGTGCACTGTAACTGTAGATATTTTTTATTTAGTTAATATAATATACCTACAGTAATTAGGATCCTAGTAAAAACATTGGGTATTGGACCCATAACTAACTACTAACTAGAGCTCCAGAACCTATATGCATAAGTACATATACAAGTACAGGTGCATGCATGCATGTATGACAAATATAAATATATTATACACAGGAGTATATTTTTGTCATTAAGAAAATCTTATAATAAATTAGTTTCCTTACATAATCTTTAGTCAAAAACTAAAACTTAGTTTTTGACTTTGGGTCTTTTGTGATATGGAGGCAAAACAGCAGACAGGTCACGTGATGGTGAGTAACTACCACCGCCCATGGACACCTGTAACTCAAGATACAAGTGCAGTACTGCCCATTCAGTGTTGCCCCCCTGAGAATGAGGGGGGGATTGGTCTCCAGGATTCTCTCTTAGTGAAATGCAATAATGGAATTACTTAACACCAGTTTTCTATAAGACCTTGGTATCACTTTCACATTTTGCCAAATAAATTTGAAAAGTTAGGGGCTTATCAATTGTAACAGGGATTTCCTCCTTAGTGTACACCTGGTTACCTGGCTACTAGTACCCGAGATGGAGTGTTGTTTTCGGTTGGTTCAAGTCCGACATAACCACCGGTGGGTGGTATTCAAGGAGGATCCCGAACAGAAAAAAAAGGGCTAATCAATCATTATTATGTAATAAAAATGAAACAGCAATTTATAAAATCATTGTGTATCAATGAGAATAATACAGAAGTGAGCTATACATAAATATAGGGTTAGAATGGGGTACATTCAGCCAATATGTCTTGCAACCACTTGAGCACATCATTAATATTTTAACTTTAGTCATACAATATTATAAGCATTGTAATGGTTGATTATCAAAAAAAAATGTAAAATTCATTATAGATTTCTCTAAATAAAACCATAACAAAACTTATGACATTTGTCTCTTAGAATGTTTGGTGCTTCATGCATTTCTATCTAGCTATACAAAATTTCACATAATTGCATAATAATTATACATTAGAAAGTCACGTCGCAGGTGTTAAATGTATGTATAACACAAAGCCAAGTAATATTACTGTATGTACCCCTGATCTGCAACTGTAAAATTAGTTATCACTAAACACTAATACTCTATGCAGTCTTTGCACGAATGGCAGCACGTTTTCCTGTCACCGCCTGGAAACCAGACTTAATGCTGGCCACTGAGCAACGTGAGCCACAAGTCTCACACTGAAGGAAGAATAATCGTGTGTCTTTCTGAAGGATAGTGTCTGGGGAACGACATGTGTGGCAGGTTACATATTCCTTGATATACCGACGGAGCACATTCTCTATTTGTTTCTGCTGGAATCTACCTTTGATGATAAGTTGACTATTACCATCGACAGATCCACTTGTTCCCAGCTCAGCTAGTAAAAAGTCTAGTAAATGTTTAGGCTGTCTGTGAAGAGTTTTACAAATTTCTGTGAAGTTTGCAAAAGATGTTTTCTTGGTACCAATTCGTACCACTTGTGGAGGTCGCATAATGAATTTTTGCTTCTTACCAGAAACCATACTAGGGTTCTTCTCACGCATAATGTCAAACACTCGCTCTAATAGCTCATCGTACGTATAATCACGATCAGTGCCTATCCAGTCACCAGTTGTATCTTCTATATTCTCTTGGTCCTCACCTTTGATATCATCTTCAATCATAGGCTCTTCAATGTTTTTCTTCTTCTTCTTCTTTTTAGTTTTTGAGAAGTCAATCTCTAGATCTAAGTCATCAATAACGTCGTCTTCCTGCGGTTCTTGCTCTTCTGCTGGTGGCGTTTCAGGCATGGTGTTTTCAAGTTCTTCCATATTGAAGACCCCCTTCTTTTTCTTCTTTTTTTTCTTTCCAAAATTATCCAAATCGAGGTTATCATCTTCGGGCAAGTCGACGTCACCCGATGCAGCGGGCGCTTCCACGCTCGTGCTCTCACCTTGATCGCCTGCAAGAGCCGCATCAATGTCAAATCCAGTCTTCTTCTTTTTTTTCTTCTTCAAAGAAGGATCAAATACCATATCTTCGTCCATGATAACGTATTAATATGTTTTAAAATATTCAGTGAATGGTTATATTACAATTTGGCAGGTGGCTATCAGGTTGTGGCTTACGGTCCATACGTCTGTCAAATGTTCAAATTGCATTGCATCAGCCATTCTGTTTAGAAACGAAACGAATTTTCATAAAATTATATTTATTTTTTTACTTTTAATAGTTTAGTTTAAGGAAAAAGATTTAAACCATTTTGATATTTTGTTCTTTCAAAGATTATTTTTAAAAATATACTTAAATTAAAAAATCTAATTTTCTATAAAGGCAATTTATGTAAGTTGGAACGTACATTTTTATTATTTTCGATTTCGATTGTTGCACAACTATTAAAACATGACATTTATACAGAACTTCTACCATTTAGAAGATTTCAGGAACTAATTTATCATAATATTTATAGGTTGAAAATCGTATTTAGGTCTCTGATGAATTGTAAACTTCCTTTTTTAAAGTTCATTTAAAAGAGAGAAAACCCACCGTAGATTCCTCTATGAGTCCAGTAGTTTTAGTAGAAAATACGATGAAATGTGGTCACACTAGAATAGATTTGAGTGAGATCAATTTCAAAACGGAACATAACCTCGAGAATAGCCAATATTGTTCCTCTCAATGTTTAAAATTAAGACTTCTAAAATTTGAAAGAAAATGTATTTGAATCGAGTGCACAGAACGTTTCCTAAATTAAAAAAAGTTGTTACAAGATTACATTCTCAAGTCGCAATAATAGAAGAAAATGAATACACTGAGACTCCACAATATCCTCCAATTTTGGACATGTCTCTTGAAGCTAAAAAATTACGAGAAAGAGAAGCTCTGCATAAAAAGATTCAAGACATAAATACTGTAGAAGAAAAGCAAATTGCGTTAAATATGCCCCGGTATTATGGGTGGAAATGTATTATGTTACACGAAGACAAAGTGCCGTATAATGCTTTGCCTTTGGTTCAGTATTATACCAGAAGTCACTTTGTTTCTATTGATAAACTTCCAGAGGTATATAACGAAACAGGAGCCAGTGCAGAAACGATTTCTCAAGAAATTAAATCGCAAGTTGAGGAAGCTATTGCAATTGAAAATGATGGCATTGAGTATGTATTTTATTTAAATTTTTACAAAAATACTCTTTAGATTTCTGAAGTTATGTATGTATCGTTTAGGGTCTATATCTATAATATAGTCCTTCACTCCTATTGCCTGGCTTGTTGGTCTAGTGGTTAGTGACCCTGACTGCTACGCCAGAGGTCATGGGTTCAAGTACCACCCAGAACAAATAATCGTGTGATGAGCACCGTCATTTGTTCTGTGTCTGGGTGTACTTTAACTATAATATGTATCTATTTAGAAATATATAAGTGTGTTTATCAGCAGTCTGGTTACCATAGTACATGCTCTGCCAAGTTTGGGATCAAACTGCCGTGTGTGAGATGTGTGTAAAAATTTAAATAATAATAAAATATAGATTACTGTAACTTTACTGTAGTAGCTATGTATTTTTACGTTTTCCTTTATTTACCATTACAATACTTATGGAATAAATATATTACCTCAAAACAAATTTGGATAAGGGTAGGTAGATGATGATGATATAATTATTTACTATTTGATTTCAGCCGGAACTTTACACCTTCACTTGAAAGTTCTTCACTTAAATCTGAAGCTTCACTAAAGGAGGATGCTATATCCAAATGTATAATTAGGCAAATAAATAGAATTATATTCAACAATTTGACTGATAAAGTGCCCCATATCTTGTCTTCCCAGGTAATTATTTTAATGTCACTTTATCAACATTTTCCACACTGTTCTGTTTCTCGCAACAAGCTTTAAGCTATAATTTGTCATAAAAATACACATACATAGGGTTTAGTAGATTTTTGCCTGAATTGCAAATTTCATTAGTACTTTGTTGATGTATGTATGTTATGTACTATGTTGATGGCTATGATTCAACTATTGGTTAGTAGGTACTATTTATATAAAGCAGATTTTCAAAGAATTTGGGTGCCAGGTCATGACAGGATGATTAGTAGCCCAGGAGGGCTGATTTTAAAAGAAGTATTGCTAATTTTACAAAGGATTGTGGGCCTGGTTGTTATACTGGATGTGTAATGTAATAACTACCCATATATACTACTATATGCGAGGCTGGCATGAATATGTTGACATTTCTAAAATTGCAATTTGTTAGAGGGCTATTGGAAAGTTTTGATCTTGTCTGGTAAATCGGTATATTAGTTTAACTTCTGTGTTTCAGTGGTTTTATAAGTTATTTTATGCCGTCTTCTTATTCTTTTGAAAATTAACAATATAAAACGAAATTTTACATAATTGCCATAATAATAGAGTTATCAAATCATTCACTAACAAGTTATCAACTTATTCACAGAGTTGTTAAACTTGTTCAGAACATAGGGTTCAGAACTTAGTTGGCTGTAACTGCACATATCAACATATCACTATTTAAACAAGTTGAATTATTATTTTGATATAATATTAATTTATTTATTTTATACTTCCTGCAAATACTTTGCATAAGGCGGACTTAATGTCATATGCATTTTTTTCTAGTTAACCTTTGGATGATGTAGAGAAGTGTGTGTGGCAGGTGTATAATTGGAGCCAATGAGATTATTCATTTTCAGATATCACTTAACAAATATTACTTTGGTTATACAGAGTATATAGGTTGATAAAACAAAATATCAATGTTCATTCACAAAAACATGTTGCATAGTTTTATCAAAATAAAATGTGGGATTTCAACATGTAACCAAAGTCAATTGCACTGAAAATATAATATATTTAGCAATGTCAACTTTTTTAAAAAAAAAAATGTAATTTGAAAGTCAATATGTTCACACCAGGGCACCAGCCACAGATACATACTATCTCTATTAATTTAGAACTATGCTCAGACAAAATTTGCAATTATAAATTGTAGTACAATGAAGGATATATTATATATACCTTTATTCATATAAAATTATTTTCTACTTTTTAATACAGTTTGCTAGTGTATTTTCCCAGTTTTTTAAAACATAGAAAATTCCTTAATGTGTGTGCCAAATTTTACTACCTATGTTAAGAGAAACCATTATGAATATAGATAGAGCTCAAGCTAAAATGAAGTCTGATAAAAAAAATACACTAGTTCTTTTTAATTTCTAGGTAGACTATGATGCCAGACATGAAGCTTTTTGGTTTATTGGTGGTGTGAAACCACCTGCCTCAATAAGAAATTTTAGAAAACAATTTAAATGGCTACATGACAAAATTGAAGAACCTGTTGACAGACCTGTTCAGTATATAGGTATGTGTGTACTCCTGGCACAGATTACCCCCTAAAAGATTCCGCATTATTGAATATTTGTTCTGATTCGAGTTCACAAAATTTGGGTGTATGCACGGGTTGCGAAGGACGTGTCAAATGAGCTGTGATTGGATATTTCAAAGTCAAACACAAAATGCACCTAACCGTAGTGATGGGACATGGTTAGGATATTGATAGATAAAATGGTTTGATGATCTGAATTATTGATATTTATTTTTTTCTTGATTTAATGATTTTTGATAAATAATTATATTGATCAATGTTTACTTGATATTTATTAAAAATAAAAATAAATATTTCTGTGCCTCCTGTGAAAAGTGATACAAGTAAAAAATCAAGACTATAGGAGAACAAAAACAAGATTTAACAATTCTAGTTCTCGATCTAATTGGGCTATGTAAAAATTGAGTACATCCTTTGTAGATAATAACATTCATTTTTAACAATTATATTTTTTTGGTAAATATTATACTTTTAAAATAATTCTTAAAAAAACTGTGAGGTGTACCTTTTCATTTCTAATACATACTCAAATTATGTGATAAATCATACAAGTCTGTATGTAGCACCTATAACCTGTCTTTGTGTAAATTGATATTTATTAAGTACAAATATCTAATAACTCATTAGAATATGTTTGTAACGCAAAGAAATGATAAAAATACTACCTCAAAGATAAGATTTTTTTAATTATCAATTCCCGTTTTCATAGTTTGGCTGAATGGTATTAGTTTGCTAAAATATTAGTCTTTTAGAAAGTAGGTCTCTGTTCAAAGTAATAGAATTACATCGATGTTCAAGATAAACATAGTGAAAAATAAAATAATAATAATTTATTTTGAGTAACTGTGACTCAGTCAAAATGTGAATATTAATATAATCGCACTTATACCACGACACAAACCCTATACCAACCCATCTGGCCAGCGTATGGTGTAGTAGGCCAAAACCTCCTTTCTAAGGAAAGCCCTTTATCCAGCGGTGGACTTTTAAAGGCTCTTGATGTGATGTGACAGAGTGTGACAGGACCACTATTGCCTTCTCGATTGAGATAGGGGACAATTTTCTTTCAAAATCTTTTTCCATTAATAATGCAAGTATGGTCCTCATACTTAGTATACTTAATAAGACAAATGCAACAGACACATTCTATTCTAAAAATATTTAATGATAAACTTGAATATGTTTGGTGTTAATACCTGTGAAGATTTTTTTTTTCTGTTACCTGGTGAACTTATTTTATTTTTAAATATTAAGAGTTTGATTTTTAAGTATATCTGAATATTTTTCAACAGGTACACCAATGCTAACAATCAGAAATAGATCACCACTGAAACCCCTCATTCCGTACAGTGAAGCAGAAAATCCTGCATTCAAGGTTCCAATATTTCATCATTTGCCAAGAAGTGTAGGTTACTATGATCACCATAGGCATGGTACCAACATACCAGGTAAACAAAATAAATGTTTTTTTAAAGAAAATAAAAAATTATCTTTTGAAGAAAATATGGGAGGCACATTATTATTAGGACTTCATTTGGATATATGTGTGCATGGCTCATTGGGTACTATACTATACATTTTAATGTATGCTAGTATGCCTCAGTAGAAGCATAAAAAAAACTAGTCAAAATAGTCTCGAGACTTTTTTTATGATGTTGATACATATACATGAAAGAATTACACTTACCTACGGCATGTTAGTGGAATTTACACACCATTTTAGATAAGCATGAAAGTTTTGTGTAGACCACTATAGTCCATTCGTATTAAGGACATAGTGCCGCATCAATCAAGCCCCGCCCCTCCTGACCGATCAGTTTCCAAGAAATTATCGTTTCGTTTCGAAGCTTGGAGCCTGATTGGCCAGGGGTGTGGAGCTTGATCGATGTGTCACTTTTTTCTTAACGTAAATGGACGATACACTGTCATTGACTTTCACTTCACGTCATATTATGACCGAATAACTACCTACATATACTACTACTCATATATATTTACTATTTAATAAATAATTCCCTTTAAAAGCATACCAACATTTATCCTTAATAAACAAAAATTATTGTAACTTTGCTTACAGGATTTTGGCCAGGAGACTATGATGAGTTTGGTCTTATGTCCTATCATGGCCGTGGTCACATTCTAGATCGGAAAGAGTCATTTGGCCCTGAAGACAATTTGGAAGCATTACACTGCCAAGCTCTAAAGGCTAGTTTTGGATGGCTGTTATCCCAAGCAAATTACCAAGGCTTTACAACATTTAATGACATAACTTATCCACTAGTTACACAAACAATTATTACAAATGGGCAGTACTGGTCATTATATGCATATCAGTTGAATACCATAGTAATGCATAATGACAAATTTGACAGCAACCCTAAACATAATATCTGTTTTGGTACAAATCCCCTGAAGCTTTATGACTGTATAGAAAATGGAAATGTAAAAGGTTTTAATGAGGAAGTTTTAAAAATGCTAATTCAATTTTACCTGAATGCGCCTGAAGATCGTGAGCATGAAATGAAGCCATACCTGGGCAAAGAGGAACAAGTGGTTGCTGATATAGAAGATGATAACAGACGTTGTTGGTTAGAATCCAGATACAAGCATTTGGTAGCCAATAGGCCAAAACACCTTTTAATTCCTGAGACATACTTATGGGAAGACATATATAAAATCAAGTTCAAAACTCGATTCTTTGAAGCTAAGAGGAGACCATTCGAACTTGGCATCAACCCATTCAGGAGGCGTCTTGACGAACATTTGCCACCTTATATTCCGAAGGTCTTGCGGCCTTATCCTAGAAGTAAAAAGAAGTTTGAGACCACCTATTATCCTAAAGTGTAGGATATAATGAAGTTAAATGAGTTATGTAATATTATCTTAGTATAGAAATTTAGTAATATAAAATTGTCAAATTGAAATTGCTTTTTTAATTTAAAATAAGAGAACCTTCTCGATTCGGCAGCATATTTTTTTATGTTAGTAACCACTGAATTCCGTCATTTATAAACCGATTTGAATAATCCTTTAATTTAATTGAGATGGTATATTCTTCTCGTTTTAGTCACATTAAAATTTGAAGTAAAAGTTCCACCTCTAAGAGCCTACGCTAAAACTTGCGCGGGTGGAAGCACGCCCGTCTGTAAAAAAATATTTATTTATTTTATTTATATAACTTAATGCACAACATGTACATAGGCCCAGGGCATTCTCTGCCAGTCGACCTTCGGGTGACGTAAATAAATGATGCGGTAGGTGCAAGAGAAAACAGAAAATTTGACTTTATTTATAGTAAATTTATTAATTTAAGATAAATCTAACTTACATATAGACACTATAAATGAAATACTTTATTCATTACTACATATATACAGCCTGTGTTCTATCTTTTAAGGAATCTGTAAAACACATATTCTGCACTTTATTTCTAGACGATTTGCAAAATATGAACAAAAAACATTCAGTGGTTTAGAAACAGTTCATTTTTTTGTTTTCGTAATTTGCAATATCATGTGTAAATGCAGTCATAATTGACCTCACGTTTGACTTGAATCACGATGCCGCTTTTACTACACTCGAATCAAACGAAATTTTTTGATTATTGCGTCATCAGGATGAAGGACACGCGTTTTTAATTAGTTCATCCAATAAGTCCAGTAGGTCGGCCCTCGGCCACCGGCGAGTGTTATGCTATTCTGTCCTTGTAGATGCGCTCACGACAAATTACCGTAATAAAATGTTGTTGGTGGTCATGAGTTCATTCAGTTCAGTTCATTTTCTCAACAAATATGTTTAGAAAAGTTTTGTTGTGTTAATAATTGTTTAGTCTTATTACTTTCGTCATAATACACGGCAATGGTGTAAACAATTAATGTTATCGTGTGCGTAAGACTTCGTGTTGTAACGAGTCCCGCTAATTTTATTTTGAAAAATTGTAAATATTAGGTTCTGTGAGTAGTGTAGTGTGAAACTGAGTGAATTATCAGTCTTTCAATTTTATTGGGTTATCTGTATCAACATCCATAATGACGTTCGTGACCTTCACAGCCACGGAATATCCTGCCATGCTGTTAATTTATGGAAAACTATCAAAACGCTTCTTTAGCTTTAAAGACAGGAGTCAAACGTGTATGTCCTACAGACTGCCGAATTTTTGTAAGGGCGGTACAAAGATTACGTGACAATCAAAGTACCTACTTTTTAAGGATGACACGTACCTACGGCCGGGTCCGAAGCTAGTTGAGCATTCCCAAAAATAATCTGTGAATAAAATCGTATTTTTAATAAATAGATTTTAAAAAGCAAGTGAAATTGAACCGTGTTATCTGTTATTTCAGTTTTTGTGAAATGTTTCATCACATGGTGTATACATGATAAATACTTGTGTGTTTATAAATACGTTGTGAACTTTCTGCCAACTCATTTTGAAGAAGATCTTGTACCTTCTTCTTTAACGTAAAGCGGTTAGTGGACATTCTGATTTCAACTAGAATAGACATTCCAGAGAATAACTAACTGTACATAGAAGGAAGAATTGATGAAGCTGGAAGTGTGAGAGGGGCAAAGAAGCATATTATTTGTTGATCGAAGAATTCGGTTTCGATTGGAGCAAAGGAGGCGGAGATGAGGAACCAGATAATCAGGTAACGATGGCGAATTGAGAAATGAAAAAAGATATGTTAGTGCATGCAGACTGCGGCGTTGATTGAGAAGTCGGTCTAGCTTATTGAGAAGGTCTGCATTCAGGTCAAGATAAAACATCACCATAATCGATTAAGGGAGTAATAAGGGACGTACGAGTATAAGCGTAGCCTTGGTTTCAGTGGGCAGAAAATTCTTGAGACGATGTAAGGCGCGAAGACATGTAGTGATTTCTGGTTGACGTGGGAGACTTATTCAAAAGTTTCAGTGAATTTACTCAGCTTGTTAGGAGATACAGTCAGATGACCATTGATACAGAGCACGTAACCTTGAAGTGCAGCATATTACGAAAAGGCAGCGACGTTTAATTGCCAAATAATAAATTAACAAATAATCATTTACGACAGTAATCATTTACCCAAATTGCGATGCACGCTCGAGGCCAAAATTGTACTTAATATTAATCTAATCAAGAAGTTACTTATACATATTGTGATTTGCCAAGGTAACGGTGTTTATAGTAGATCTTACCGATCACTAAAAAAGTTCCAATAAGGCAACACTTGTCTGCAATCTTGTCATATATGTCAAACACTCAAATTGACAATTGACAGTACACATAACACATGTATAGTAAAGAACGTGTTTACATATTAAAGATTTTGTTATTTTGTAATAATGAAGAACTTATCTCTGTGGGACGTATCAGTAAAAGATCTCAATTTGCATTCAGAAGGAAAATTAATCGTTTGCAGTGGTCATAATGAAGACAGTTCTTGTAACGAATTATTTGTTTGTACACATAACCTTAGTGTGATTAACTTCAATGAGAATGGAGAATTAAAATGGAGTAAAGATTTATCAGAAATCGTATCTCCAAATAATAATCCTGTAAATATCACGTTACTTACTCTGACTAATGCTTTGTGCGTGGGACTTGCAAATGGAGAGCTTATTTCCATTTCTGATGGAGGCAAAACCTGCGACCCGACGGGAACTTGCGACAATGGATTATTGGTATGTTGTAGTTTTCACGTCTCCTTATTTTTCCTATTCTTCCTGATTAAGTGAAATTAGTCACCGTTTACATTACATATAAAAAGATTACTCACAGTTTACACTTATAGCATACTTGAACAAGTATTGTTAGTGATTAATGAACACAGTTTATTGATGAACTAATATGCTTCCAACAGCTTACAGAGACTATTATATCTAAAACCAAATTACTATTGAAATGTAATACTTGTTCATATTTAAAGGTTGTTTGATGTTAGTTTATGTGTACAATTATATTTCACTGAAAAGCTTTATTCTAAAAATATTTTTAATGTGTATTATCTAACAAGCTATTTTGACTGTCAGGCTATGGAGTGGAGTCCTGATCAGGAATTATTGGTGTTAGTTACAAAAGACATGAACATGATTTTAATGAACATGTTTGATCCCATCAATGAGGTGAATTTATTAAAAGATGATTTTGGAGAGAAAGAGTTTATCACTGTAGGCTGGGGGAAAAAGGAGACACAGTTTCATGGGTCAGCTGGTAAACAGGCAAGAGTGAAGAGTGAAGTTACTGCAGGTAATCAGTCTATATTATTATGTCATGTGTCATTTGAGGTGTAAAAAACTAAGAGTATCTAGCTTTGGCTAACAGTAGATCAATATACTTATGTCAATTTTATTTTATTATTATTATATAGATAGACAGGCAGGCAGTTGAAACAATTGATAAAAGTGTGAATCCTAATAGATTCCTATTAGTATTATTTCACTTCTGATCTAAGCTGGAGGATAGTTGCAAACTGTAAATACATTTGTTGTCCAGTTGCTTCTCATGTTTAGTAGGAGTATCCTACTAAGTTATTCCTCTACTGATTTAGTAAAAGTGTTTGCCTCGTTGAGTTACCATGTTACATATTAATATTATTCCCAGTTAACTTTCTTCTTTTCTCCGCCTGGTTTGATTTTTTACATCATCATCATCATCATCATCCTATACTAGTCCACTGCTGGACATAGGCCTCTCCTTAGAAAGGAGGTTTTACATAATGCTCTACAAATATAACAGCATTCTGAAAAAAACAACATAATGTACTTGTATATGAACTTTTGTTCAATTATATTGTTTATAACTCAATTCTTATCTATTATATATAGGAGTATTGAAAACATTAATAAATATTTGATTTATATCATTTAATGAAGAAGACCAAAAGAGATGTAATTCAAAAATTAATTAAAATCTGTTGCTTACTTTGAAAGATCTAAGCGTAAAAAAAGGGCTTTTTACTATGTAAAGATACCACAATAAATTACTTTCAGATGAAACTTTACTGGATGAGAGAGTTATTATATCATGGCGGGGTGATGGTAACTTGTATGCAGTTGGCTTCACTATAGATGGAATCAGAAGATTCAAGGTATTTGATAAAGAAGGACACTTACAATATACAAGTGAAAAACAGCAAGGCTTAGAAGCAAATTTGTCATGGAGGCCAAGTGGCAACCTCCTTGCTACCACACAGAAATTGAACAACAAATATATGGTCTCTTTCTTTGAAAAGAATGGACTTAAACATGGAGAGTTTGATATACCTGTCAATTCTACCACATCAATAGAAGATATTGCTTGGAGTTATGATTCTGAAATACTCACTCTACAGTGTAGAGACACAGAGACAAATACACAGACTTTATTACTCTATACCACAGGGAATTATCACTGGTATCTGAAGCAGACTTTAGAATTCAAAAGTGACCAGAAAATAAACAAAGTGATGTGGGATAATGATTTTGATATTGTAAATAATAAGAAACTACATGTATTTTTGCAAAATGGGAAGCACCTCTCATATACTTGGATATGGAATGTGGATCACAGTAGAGGCAATGGAGATGATGATGATGCTGTAGTTGGTGTTATAGATGGCAAGAAAGTTTTGCTCACTGGCTTCAGACAAACTGTAGTACCTCCTCCTATGTGTTCATCTGAAATAAACCTAAATGCAAATGTCACTTCTATTGTCTTTGCCCCACAATGTACAGAAATCAGTCCAAATTCTTTCTTTGTTTACACCACAGATAATAAATTAGTATTTTACAAACACACAAATAGATTTCCACTTCAATATGAACTGTTCAAAACAGTTGAAGTTGAAAAGGTTGAATATGCTTTCCAATGTTATAACTGGTTTTGGGTGAATGCTGACACAGTAATTTGTGTCATGGTAGATGATAATACCTACAGCATAGTTGAATACAGAATAGGAATTGATAAAATTGAAAACAAAAATTCTAGTTCATTGCCTGCATCTATAACAATGATTCAAACACATCCCATAGAGAATAATTCATTATTTTTGCAACTACAGAATGGAGATATAATTCTTTATAATTTAGGAGGAGATATTGACATTCAAGATTTTTCTTTTGGTGTCTCATGTCCTAAATTTAAAGTGTTTTTATTAAAAAATGATTTATATTTTATAGGTCTGTCTCACAAAGGTCAGTTATATATCAATGACCAAATGGTAATGAACAATGTCAGCTCATACTATTTACACACCCATTTTCTTCTGCTCACTACCTTGCAACATGTATTACTTTGTGTAGAATTAACAAAAGATGGTATTGATGCCATTTCTGAATATCAGAAAACCCAATCCAATAATGTTTATAAAAGAAAGATAGAGAGGGGGGCAAAATTAGTGATTGCTGTACCTAATGATACAAGAACAGTGTTTCAACTACCTAGAGGAAATCTAGAAACAATTCAACCAAGACCTTTATCACTTAAAATTATAGGAGAATTTCTTGATAAACTGCAATATCATGAAGCATTTGATCTGATGAGAAAACAGCGAATCAATTTAAATCTCATTTATGATCACAACCCACAAAAATTCATTAGCAATATTGACACTTTTTTGGAATCGGTCAAAAATAACTCATGGTTGAATCTCTTTTTATCTGACTTAGAAAATGTAGATGTGACAAAAACAATGTATGCCAGTAGTTATGTAGCAACATCAGAAATGCTTTTGCCAGTTGTGAATTCTGATTCTAAAATTAAAACAATATGTACAATCGTTAAGGAACATTTAGAAAAGCGATCAGATAGAGATACCAAGATACTACCCATACTAACCTCTTTTGTTAAAAAAAATACAGTTGAAGATTTGGAAAAGGCTCTCTTAATTATTAAGAAACTAAAGCTTCAAGAATCATCTGGTTCAAAGTTAGCTGTTGGTTCAGATGAAGCATTAAAGTATTTGCTGTATATGGTTGATGTGAACAATCTCTTTGATGTAGCACTTGGAATGTATGATTTTGACTTAGTTCTTCTAATTGCTAATAAATCACAGAAAGATCCTAAGGAATATGTTCCAATGCTGGACGAATTAAATGAAATGGAAGAAAATTACAAGAGGTTTACAATCAACAAACATTTAAAGAGGTTTGACAGGGCAGTCGAAAGTCTTGTTCTGTGTGGTCCTAGCAGACATAATGAACTTAAAACTTTCGTGAAATATCACAGCCTATATAGAGAAGCTTTGGCACTATTTTCGCCAAGTGATAAGATATTTAAAGAAATAGCCGACGATTTTGGTTCGTATTTAAAACTAAAGAAACAGTATACAGAAGCTGGTATAATATATGAAACAGCTAATAATGTAGATAAGGCTATTGAATGTTACAAAGATGCTTTGGAGTGGGAGCTGGCTGTGAGTTTGGCAATCACATGGCCAAAAGAACAATTTAAGAATTTATGTTGGTATGTCTCCTAATTTTTCTCTTTCTCTGTAGATATATCTGATAATTCTATGTATGGAATTTTTTTAACAAATAGTTAGGCTGGCATTGATATTCAATTTGTAATATCACTCGTCAGTTTTCCCTTCCTATACTTAATGCCCAATGCAAATAATCTGTCATTGAATAAAACTGAACCTGTATAGAGACTATAGGAACTTTTCACTTAATAGATTATCGCGACGTAATTAGATACGCCAAAATTAGATATGGATGATGTGGTGTAAATTACATAAATTTACACCACATTATCTGTACCTAATTTTACTTTCTGTTTAATTCTTTCAAGTTTTCATATTAACTAACATAACAAAGTTTGAGTTCAATATATTTTTTAGGGATTTAATAGAATTGTTAAAGGAAGAAAAACGCCACAAAGAATGCCTTTCTATCTTAGAGCAATATTATGGTAATCATGAAGAAGTTATTTCATATGCCACTGAGTTTGGACAGTATAAGACGGCGCTCAGGGTATGTTCTCAATACAAAAGACCTGATTTAAAAGGTAATTGAGTATGACATGATATTTATCAGATAGTGCTTTTTCGAGCCTTTGTTTTCAATGCTACATTTTCATTTTCCAGAAAAGAAAGTACTACCAGCATTACTAGAAGATTATGATAACTTAAACGAATTAATAACAACCAATTTGGCAACTTTTGTAAAGCATCGAGAACGGTTACAAGTTGTAAGATCTAATAAAATTAAAAACCCTGTTGACACAATTGATTTCTACACAAACAAAGACAGTGATTTATACTCTGATGCAGGGAGTACACTAGCTTCCTCTTCAAGGGGATCAAGGTAAAGGTGATTTATTGTTTATTAAATTTACAGAAAAACCGCACACACTACTTACCTATAATTACATATAAGTTATAATCACGAATACCCTAAGGTAGACCTTACAGTTAGACTTGGATCAATTTTTTTATACCTAACGCTGCTAACCTTTCACTACAGTTATCATGGTCCTAAGGTTCGTAGCGTGATGTCAAATAGCTTGTAACCTCTTTCAAGGAATACCCTATCTGACCACATCTCTGTTTGGCCTTTCTTATAAGGCTGAACCCCTTGGAAACAGGCAGTTGTAGATCGGCACAGGCATATAATAGGTTTCGATAGGTATAATTTTATTGCATTTATTTTGATAAATATTCGACTAAACAGAGATTGGTGCTGTTGTGTGTTGATCTATGACTTTAGAGTTTACATAAAGACGATTTCAAACAATTTTAGTTTTTTATGAAATAAAGATATTTTGAGTTTTGATACAGAGATATTTATTAAACTAGCATGTTTTATTATATTATCTATACTAATATTTGTATTATAAAGCTGACTAGATTGTTTGGTTGAACACGTTAATCTCAGTAACTACTGTTCTCAGGCAAAATGTTTTTGCAAATATGGGGAAAATTTATTATTGTTGAGAGACGAAGTTGAGCGGGTCAGCTAGTTTAAGCGGTTACCTCGCCGCTTCTTACTGCGCAACACTTTGTGTGATCCACAAATTGTTGTTTTGAGTCTGGGTTTTCTTTGTGCCCGTTCGATGGATGCTGGTGAAGTTCCCCCTCGAAGCAAGATATATCCCTAGTAAGGGAGTTCTTTAAAAAATGATTGTACATATACGGATAGGTAACCTTAACAAATTTATAGAAAAAATAAGTATTTATATTTATAAACATGCAATAATAAAACACAATGTCTCAGATAGCCTTAGTAGATGCTGCAACTTTTGCTTTTTTACTTTTAGCCGATCATTTCGCTCAAGTAAAAACAGAAGAAAACACGAACGTAAAGTTGCTTCGCTCAAAGAAGGTTCGCAATATGAAGATGTTGCGCTGGTGATGGCTCTGCACACTCTGGTCTGTTCTACATTCGATTTGAGGTTACTTGTGAAAGAGATTGTCATAGCTCTGACTTACTTTTACAAGGATAAGGAAGCATATATTTTGCAGGTATGTTCACTCAATCATTTTTAACATCTTAGTATTTATTACAGCATTATAACGACAATGTAATAAAAATTGTTTAAATTATGGATAGTTTGTGTGTTAATAGGGCCTTTGCAAACGGCAAAGACTAAACTAACAAACTAAACTCGACTAAAGCAGATTTTCACATTGTATGAGCATATGTGCAGTGTATGCGCATAGCTCGTTTACGGCGCCACTAAATTTTATGAACGTGTTCAAATGTTTATACGTGAATAAATGTTTATTGTGTATGTACGAATTTCGGCAAAGGCCTGTAGTATATATCACGGCTCTTAAAATGTAAGCAAAAAGTATTTTAATTTTTTTCAAAAATATTGATATTTTGCCTATTAGACAACAGAAAGTGTTGTTATTTATAATTTTTGTACTCGCTCTCACTACCTTTTCAGCTGCGACTAAGCAGCCCACTATATTTTTAATGTATTTAATATAGTATATAAGGTAGTAATAAACTTTTTCGTTACAGACATCATTGGAGAAAACATTAAAAGAAATGAAGGACAGCTTCAAAGACATCTGGACAAACGAATTAGTATTAGAAGCGACTAATGCTAGCATAGCTGCCCTGAATGTTCCAGAGGGACAAAGTGTAATACCACAGGGTATTGCCACACTTGGTTAGTATGCTTTTAGATTTTCATTGATACCTAAAATAGCCTAGTTTCGAATTACGATCATTTTTTTTGTTTATTTGTTTTCTTCTTTTTGTCCGTTTCATGTATGTTTATAAAGTCTCCTGCAACACAGGATATACTCTTAGGCGGGAGTTGTCTAATAAAAGAAAAAAATAATAATAAATGGTCACATGTCAATGGTCACACAAATGGTCAATGTATATGGTAGCCCCCAGTAGCTTTATGTATCCATTATTGCATATTTTTTTAATTGACAACAATTTCTTAATATTTAAACAGTACATTTTTAAATCAAAACACAGAATTCTTTTAGTTAATTCAAACTTACAACTAAACCCAACATAATAGAGTAGGTATTCTTCTATAATACTAGTGCCCTAATTATATTATTTAAAATTATCGATTACATTATAGGTCTTACTATAAATGTGTTGGTTTTTTTGAAATTGGTAGTTTTTAAAAACCTTTATTAGTAATTAAAATGTTTTTTTTTTTGAGCTATTTTCAGGCAGTATGTTTTCCTTTTTTTTTTTTCAGAACCACACATCAGAATAGCACCAGTGATTGCAGAAGTCAGTTGGAAACTTGAGGGCCTTGATTAAGAAAACTATTTAATAAATAAGTTTTATTGACCACTTTCTTGTTTCATTATCATATAATTAATTTGTCATCAAAATTGATTATCTATTAAAGCATTTAGGTGAGCAAAAATAGCATTGGACTGTAACAGTACTTTTCCTATTACTATTAAATACGACAACTCTAAAAAAATCTTTTAATTCAAACTCTTTGTTCATATAATAGCTGTTGTTTACTACAGGAGCACCACAGATGCACATGTTTGCATTATCTAGAAACTCGACTAAAGTCCTTGGTATAATGTTTGGAGCATAGAAGAATTTCTGTTTTAACACAACTTTGGAAGCAATATCTACTAAGCTCCCTATGTAGAAATCCCATGGAGTATGTTGTATGGGTGCCATATTTGTTTCTTTTACATCATACTTGTTTTCTGACAAGTCTATGTACTCTAAGCGGCATTGTAGTATACTGCAAGGTAGAGAAGTAATCTCATTTTGTGAAATTGTTAAGTACCTGAAAAGTGAAATTTATGGTTGAATTAATGAATTATAAAACAGTATAAAGAAGATAATATAACATAGTCTACAGACCAAAAAGAATAATTTTATTAGAGTTATTAAAGTATTTGTAGTGTGTACCTTAAAGTAGACAATCTGCCTAGTGTAGTTGGTAATTTTTCTAACATGTTGTTGTCTAATTTTAATGTAACTAACTTCTGCAATTTCCAGATTGATTGTGGTAGATGACCTAATTTATTTCCACTCAAGTCTAACAGTTTGAGGACACTTGTAATCTGAAAAAATACATTGTTTTAAACTATATATTTGAGCTCAAAACAATTTCTTTCAGGGGGCCTAGTGTGAGTAAACTCGGTAACCGTGTTCAGCATTGCCATTAGCCCACATTCGGGGAGATGATTTGAAATAAACCCGCACCAGGCCTCCTGAACTATTACATGAATGGTAATAAGTATTATTATACCTGAGGTCCAAGTAACCATCGCCAATCTACATCACCCCTCACACCAATTTGATTGTTTGATAAATAGAGTTCACACAAATTCGGCATTCGACCTGTTAAGGACATTTAATGGTAGAGTGAAGCTATACTTTAATTACTATTCTATTAAAGTTTTTATTCACTTACCAAATTCAGCAGGTAGCTTTTCAATAGCATTATTACTAAGATCTAGAATCGTCAACTGCTTTAGTAACAAGATATCTCTGCGGAAGTTGCACAGTTTCAGACCATTGATATAAAGCGATTCTAAAGTTCTTGGGAGTCCCTTAATTGGAAAATCACTTCTATCGCGTATTACGAGTTTAGTAGGCGCATTATCTTTTTGAGTGACACTTAAACTTGTTAAAGGAGCTATTTGTAGGTTCTTAACATCACCAGTAATGCAAGATTTAAGTAATCGCATGAAACATTTCAACTGAATAGCCTCGCTTTTTACACACAAGTCGTGAGGCGGCTCTTCAAATCTTAATGTAGTTTTTCCTTCGTTCAAACACTTACTAAACACTTGTTTAAGTCGCTTCACACTATACTTTGTTCCAGTTTTATTAACTGATGAAAAGTGGATTATAAAATAATCTGCCTCACGTTTGGGTTCCTTTCCTAGCGCTAACGTTGATTTTATATATTTTCCATTTGATCTTATATTCAAATTACTATGTAATCTGTTTACGATTTCTACCTGGCATTGTAGTTTCATTATTAATAAATTGATTTTGTTCCTTTGTTTATATTCAGACTATTTACCATATGTATAAAACCGCGAAATTTAATAAACTGGAAACTTCAAACTGGCAGTCTGTGCGACCACTTTATTTTCAAATAAACTACTATACTATATTTGTAAAAAAGTGTAGGTACCACATCAATTAATCTACCACCAAAAATGATCTGGCTTTCAAACAAGTGTTATGAGAGATAATTAGCTGGGAAAATTACTGAAAAGATAAAAAGCTTTTTAAATAAATAAGTGTGGCTCTAAAGGAAGTTCTGAAGAAACTAATAAAGATGTAAAAAAGTACGAATTTAATGAATTTAATCCTTAAGTCCTAAACTTATTTATATTATTCACTTTGAAATGCCATATGTGTCACGCATTGTGTCACATGTGAAGATAAGATGGTCGATACCACATCTTCTACATTAAAAAATCATCCTATTTTATTCAAAACCTAGTTTTCTTTCTCACAATATTTCCTTAAAGATATTCAAGTGACCAAATATATTTCGGGACTTATCCTCAATCAATTTTTATTAATAGGATTCAGTAACCGCTTAGATAATTTGATCCTTGAAAGTGCATGAGCCACGATGACTTTCTTGGTGGTAGTTTTTTCAATTTTTTTTTGCTTGGGTGCTAAAACGAAATGCTGTCACATAGACACTAGACACTGTCAACTGTCAATTAAATAGTACTATCCGTAATGTCAGATAAGTGATGTTTTGTGACATAAAATACTGAAGATTCGTCGGTTTACAGTAGTTCTTAATAATCTAAAAAAACTGTAATCACAGAACAGGCATCCTGTTTTACAACGATTTTCCTGGTATTATACGACCATGTCAATAACAACTCTGGTAAGTGTTGAGATAGAACCTTAAATGAAAAAATACGTATTGAAATAACCGGCAAACTTCTAATTTCGTGATTGTAGTACTACTTACACTTGAAGAGAGAAAATGCTCATGAAGACTCAATTTGGTGTTGTGGCTGGAGTAAAATAGAGCACGAGAAGCCCAAAGAAGCTGAGAAAAATGGTGAACACATTGAAAATTCGCAGTAGGTTATATCTTAACGCATGAAACATCTGGTGGTTATATTTACTGGTTAACCGTGTAGTCATTTATTTTATCATAATTTCAGGGATTCAAATCACACACAGCCAAGTTCAGAAGACTTTTTGATTACTGGTGGTTTAGATGATTTGATAAAGATATGGCGTCTGGAGAATGGTAAACTTGAAGAGAAATTTCAATTAGAAGGACATTCACTTGGAGTAATCTCAGTTGCTGTTAGTCCTGATGGAAAAAGTAACAATCTATTATTATTATCGAATTTTATATTCAATGCAGACAATGCTAAAATTATATATCATCTTAGTAATTTCTTTTAACATTTTTATTATTTGATTATTTTATGTTTATTTATTATCATATCATAGCCTCCAGCTAGCCAATATTACTATGTCTGTATTTTTGTTATAGATAATATGAATAATACATGTACATGTCTTTTACATGTATATTTATGGATTTCATTATCATCAACAGCTTTTAACAGTCCTCTGCTGGACATAGGCCTCTCCTTAGAAAGGAGGTGTTCGCCTACTATACCACGCTGGCCAGACGGGTTGGTATAGGGTTTGTGTCAAGTTTTCCTTCTCTTTGCAGTTTTTTTGTCCTGTTAGTTTGTTTATGGATTTGGAAAGACAAATTTAAATAAAAATGAGGAAATTGTAACAGAACTGGAAACAATGTCTTAAACCTCAGTTTAACTTTATAAATGACATTGTGTATTTGTTTTAGTCCTTGCAAGCAGTTCTCAAGACTCTTCTCTTATCTTATGGGACTTAACAAATGGGGAGAAGCTTAAAACAATGGAAACAGGTCCCACAGATGTCTGGACTCTAGATTTTTCACCTGATGGCAAACATGTTATATCTGGGAGCAATGCAGGGAAAATCCTGATATTTAGTGTAGAAAGTGGAAAGCAAGAACAGACATTGGACACAAGAGGCAAATTCACATTAAGTGTTGCTTATGTAAGATATTTTATTGTGTTAAATCTGTATTTTTTAGTCATTGGACAGTTTTTTGTTAGATTTTAATGATCATTACAAGAATGATCATTAAACTCTAACAAAAAACTGTCCACTGATGTCTTAATATAATAAATGTGTTTTGAAAAATGTCATACAAAAGAAAAAATATATCATAACAAATAATATACAAATTACACTTTAATCATTTGCTTACACAGCTTCAATTATTTAATATTTTACAGAACAGTAAAAAAGATCAAATTTTTAAGTCTAAACAAAATATTTCTAAATTTAGGGTAATACTATTATTGGATTGTTCCAGAGTCCAGATGGCAAATACATAGCTAGTGGAGCTTTGGACGGTATCATTAGCATATTTGATGTAGCACAAGGAAAGTTGGTGCACACACTGGAAGGCCACGCTATGCCTATTAGAAGTCTTTGTTTTTCCCCAGACTCTCAACTGCTTTTAACTGCCTCTGATGATGGCCATATGAAGCTTTATGATGTGTAAGTTGAGTTTGAAGTAGAGGGTTTAGTTAGACCTACTCGTAACTGTCGCATTAGTAAGACCCAATTAGAAGAAAGACACAGCTGATATTTGCTTGACTCAAAGGCCAACTATGGAAGTACAACAATTGTGCAAAATAGGTTCATTAACTCATCATGTGCCGCTCCACTGTACAGTGCTTTCACCGGTAACTACTGTACAGTGTAGCATCAGATGAAGAGCTAATGCCATTGTGGTGTTGCCTTTGCCATCTTAACTACTCAACTGTCAAAGGCACAGAAACCTCTCACCCAGAAAAAAATAATGTTTACTGTAAGCTATTTAGCAATAAATTAAACTTGAAACCATTTTGTGATGTTGAAAGTGAAATATTTATTTGAACAGAATAAAGAAACTAAAGTGTATTTATATTCATTCTAGGGCTCACGCAAACTTGGCTGGTACTCTATCAGGTCACGCGTCATGGGTACTCTCAGTTGCATTTTCTCCAGACGGAAAGCGTTTTGCATCTGGTAGCGCAGATCGAACAGTCCGAGTTTGGGATTTAGACAGCATGCAGTGCCAACATGTATTTAAAGAACACAGTGACCAGGTATAAAATATAAAACTAACATTTATATGTTATTGCCTTAAATA
This sequence comes from Arctia plantaginis, assembly GCA_902825455.1. Classification (NCBI taxonomy): domain Eukaryota; kingdom Metazoa; phylum Arthropoda; class Insecta; order Lepidoptera; family Erebidae; genus Arctia; species Arctia plantaginis. The sequence continues at coordinate 5,580,310 of CADEBD010000857.1, read as the reverse complement.
TTATTACTTTACTGGAATCTTCTTTATTTGCAGGTTTGGGGTGTAAAGTTTAATTCAGAAAGTAACAAGATTATGTCTGTTTCAGAAGATAAAAGTATGAATATTTATGACTGTCCTTTATAATGTAAAAAATATTATTATTAATAATTTTAAAAATTATGACTGTTTTTTATTTTCTTTCTTTTATGGCTTAATTTATCTTTATATCAATACTTATATATCATAGCATTGGTAAAAATTAAGTAATGAAGAATACAGTTCATTGCAGTTTTATTCATCTTGATGTTGTGGCAATGTAATTTTTAAAAAGGTTATATTATTTCTTCTCTTATTATTAAATAGTTTAACAGAGAAAGACACATTTTTCGTTCATACATAAGTCATAACCCATTATTCATGAATTATTGAAATTATGTTTTTTTAATGTTTGGACTAAGTTACAGAATACTTATGAAAACCGCTCATTTATTGAATAAACCCATAAATTAAATCATTTTCATGAGTGCACTCAAGGTACTAGAGAAGTCTGGCAAACTATTGCAATTAAATTTGTATTGAGGGAATTTACCTACAACAGAAAGAATAACTTTATATTTTACTTTATTATTAATATTATTAGTATATTTGTTAATGTTTTCAACGTCAAAACAGATTTTAGAAACTATCGACTTCACTTCTATGCTGAACTCTTTTTTCCATTCTTTAATTTTGTAGTACATACACATATACCTAATATATACATCATATATATACATCATATAATGCAAATATATCATGCAAAATTATTATTGTTTATATTTAATATTTTTTCATTGTAAGGAAAATTATACTCTAATATATTTCTGAACGTTGCAAAGTATGTCAATAAAAAAAAATGTGCGCTGTCAAATACGGGGAATAGTGTTGTTCACTCCAGGGTTTTCCGTACATTTAGGGGGAAATGAGCTCATAAAGAACTTGCATTCGAATGACTTGATGTGTATGGCATGCACAAGAAAAATTAGAATTCTGTTGAATTAGAGGCTTTTGGATGTTTACAATGTACGTTTATTTCGATAAAATAACGATCGAAACTTCAGTGCTAAATGTATGGTTAACTCGTGTAATACATTATAAATATTACAAATAGGATATGCATTAGAGTCGTTCGGTTCAAAATTACTTATTAACTCAACTTCAAAAGGATTTAATCAAGATTACACATTTAAGTCAAGTCAAGAATACACATTTTGTAGTTTCAGTATACTAGAACTATGGAAAACAAGTTTAATAACTAGCAACATCGATGCAAAAACTCAAAACAATATTTTGATTTAGCAAATGCCAAGTTGAATTTATTAATAATATTTTTAATTTTTAGTAAAATAAAGTACTGAAAGATACACAATTATGCCGGCGAATGTTTCAGTAAGGATTTTATATGAGCTGTGAAAATTAATCAATTCACAATAATGATTCAATTCATTCAATCATATATTAACTTATTTGCAGTATTCCATATTATTAAGAAAAGAAAATGCACACGACGATCCCATCTATTGTTGCGATTGGGTCAAGTCTAGTACTGCGGGCGATTCTGCGTGAGTTTTGTTTTCCTTTAATTTAATGATTAAATTCCATTTTATATGTCTCCATACATAATTGATGGGATTGTTTATTTAATGGTTAGTGATCCTGACTGCCAAATCAGAGGTCACAGATTTCATTCCCGGCTCCAGAACAAATAATTTTGTGACGAGCATGATCATTTAATTTAGTTGCACCCAGCACATCTGGGTGTAATTTATCTATAATATCACATCATCACATCACACATCAATAACCTTCAAAAGTCTATTGCTGGACATAGGCCTCTCCTTAGAAAGGAGGTTTTGACCCACTGTACCACTCTGGCCAGATGGGTTGATATAGAGTTTCTGACAAGTTTTCCTCTTCCTTGCAGTGCTGTTGTCATAGTTTTAGCTTACTCTTATGATATGATGAATAGGGCTGGTAAAACTTTTTATTATTTATCCATCGCCACATGGATATACACACACATCTATAATAATTTCAGAAATATTTAAGTATGTTTATCAGCAGTCTGATCATAGTATAGGCTTTGCTTAGTTTCTGATCATACAGGAGTCTGTGAGATGTGTCAATTTCTTATTATACAGTGTGTCGCTGTTTGTGTAATACATATATAGTCACCTCACTAGCTGCTACTCCGATAAGTGATGTGGCTTTTCGCTTCAACATACATAACACACATGCAATCTGTATACTTAATAACTTCCTGCAATAATGTCAGTTCAGTTGTAGTAATGAGTAATAAATTTGTGTATTTTTTTATAGAATTGCATCAAAAGATTTAATAGTAACTGGAGGACTAGACAGTCTAGTAAAGTTGTGGGTATGCCAGAATAACAGATTACAATTGCAATACGCTTTAGAGGGCCACACAATGGGTGTGGTGTCTGTTGCCATTAGTCCTTGTGCTTCGAGTGAGTATGCATGAACTTTTTTATAAATGTGTCACATCTATACTGTTGCTTTCCTGCAATTTGTGTAAGAGATTTTCTAAATTGCATGGCAGTTTGTAACCGGGAAGCACACATTATTTGATTTACCAACTAGTAAATGGTGCCAGAGTTGACCATCAGATAGTTGCACTTGCTTGTTCCTTAGGTTTCATTTTGATTATATCTATAAAGGATATAGAGTTAAAAAGTACACACACAAATATACATACACATACCAGCACACGTATATACATATTTATATTGTGAATATACATTGTTTTGTTAATTTTTCTTATTTAAAGTTTATTTTATGAAATTTACAGCAATAGTGAGTGCTTCACTAGATTCAAACTTAATTCTCTGGAATACTAGTTCTGGAAAACAAATAACTGAGTTGCCAATTGGTGAGTCAGATGTTTGGAAGGTGGTATTCTCCCCTGATGGTAAACAAATGGCAACTGGTGGTCATACAGGAAAAATATTTATATATGGTGTTAATGATGGGGCTATAAACAGAGTTTTGGACACTAGAGGGAAGTTTATCCTAAGTGTAGATTGGGTAAGTTTACTCTGCAGTTTGATTTTTCAAATACAATACATATTTAGAAACCTTTAAGTACGGGAAGTTGAAACCTTTAATTATATTTCTAATTTGAAAAAGTCTAGGAATATACTTTTTAATGCCATGTTATTTGTTTTATATGTTGTAGTTTATATGCTTTTTGTGTCTATATGTAAGAGGGATGAGGTATTGCAAATGGGTCGTGTGTACAAAGGAAGGCTTGATAGGCAGGATAGTTTCATTTATTTGGTGTAAAATAAGGAATATGAATATAAATAAGTAGGTTGCAAGTACAATGATTTTAGCAAGCTTTGCAAATATTATTTTGATTGTATCTCATTCCCATAAAATCAGAAGGCCAATTCTCGTAATAAAAGTTCGGTCACAATTTAATTCCGATCAACTTTCGATCTCACAACTGTCATAAAAATGGTTTTCATAGTAAAATGGTAAAGTATTACTAAGACTAGCTGAGTACCGATTCAATTTTATGATGTAATCACATTACACTCAACATTCGATATTTAATACTTTACTACGAAAATACCTGTTATGACAGTTGTGAGATCGAAAGTTGATCTAAACTGAATTGAGACCGAACTTTTATTACGAGAATTGGCCTCCTGAATGCAGGGGCACAAAACTATTTCACCACAGGCAACAAGGTCCCTTTCCTGCCATTGCCTTCCCTTCTTATCTACATTTCCTTTCAATGTACTTCCAATACTCTCTTCTAATCTACAAAGTGCTAGGTTAACGGCAATAGACTTGCCCTCTACTACGTAAGTGGGACCACAACTTGAAATTCAGAGATTCTGTTACAGTGTAAATTCGTCTTTATCAGAGTCCGGATGGAAAATACATAGCAGCTGGCTTAGAAGATGGCATTCTTTGCATATTAGATGTACAGCAAGGCAAAGTACTGCATACAATAGAAGCTCACTCGCTTCCAGTTCGCGGCGTTGCATTTTCGCCTTGCAGCACACGGGTCGCTACCGCTTCTAATGATGGACTTGCCAGCATTTATGGAGTGTTAGTATTGTAAATTTATCCTATCTAATATTATAATTGCATATGTATGTTGTTTATTACACTTTCATACTGTAGCTGTTCTATTGATCATCTTAATCGGGATAGTTAAATTGATTAATAAAATCTACATTGAGACTGGCCTACTGGTCTAACTGTTGGTGATCCTGACTGCTAGGCCAGTGGTCGTGAGTTCAATTCCCACTCATTTGACTGCCTCGGTGGTGCAGTGCTAGCGTATGCGACTGCTGTGCTGAGGTCTAGGGTTCGATTCCCGGGTCAATCTAACTTTCATAGTAAAAGCTTTGCTTAGTTTGAAACTAGATGGCGTTGTGTGTAAGATGATCGAAAATATTATCAAATATTATATTATTACCTCCAAATAATTGTGTGATGACCACGAGATCTTTTGTTCTTTTTCCAGGTGTAATTTCTTTATAATATATATGTATTTAAAAATATATCAGTATGTTAATCATTAGTCTGTATATCATAGTTCAGATCAGACAGCTGCGTGTAAGGTGTGTGAATTATTATTATATTCAACATCAGTGAAGACAGAAGCAAGTTTTTAAATTTTTACGCATGTTTGAGAGTCTGTGGAAAGTGATTTTGCTTTTTTTTTATGTTCAGTGTTACTGCTAAACACCAATGCAAGTTAGAGCACAAGTCGTGGGCGGTGTGCGTGTGTTTCTCTGCTGACGGCACTCAGTTGGCAACGGGCGCAGCTGACGGTCGTGTCCGGGTAGCTGCACGTGATTTTAGGTTACTCAATACTTTTGAGGAACATACTGATACTGTAAGCATTTTGTGTTTTATTATATTTCCTTATTTTAATAAATGTCATTGTTTTTTTCGTGTTTTTATTAAACAGAATATTTCTTTTACTAAAAATTGTAAGCTACGTTTTCATTGGCAAGGAGGTAGGCAGAATATAATATTTTTTCTTATTACTTTAGTATAAAACATGATAAATATAATTTTTTAGTGCTTTTTTGCCAAACAATGTAGTGAAAATCAAAATTAAATTGTATTAATAGATGAAATGGTTACTTACATAATATTTTTGAAAATACATACCTGCCACAAGAATGAAATGCAGTTTGTATTTAAAAATTGTTAAAGAGGTTGCCGTAGAACGATTTAATTTTAGTGAGTAATGGAATATATATATATATATAGATTTTAATTTTTGCTTATCCAATGGTACAAGTAAATTGAAAGTCCAATTTCTTTTACAGGTATGGGGCGTTCACTTCGACAGTTCGAATAAGAAACTGATATCGGTATCAAAAGATGGCTGTATAAATTTATATGACTGTCCTCCTATAAAAATCTAATAAATATTTAGTTTCATATAGTTTTCTAGTTTTTGGACTTGCTTACTTAATTTTGCTGCTCTAGCTACACATTACAACGTCAAGCAACTGACAAATGATAAAAAAATTGTTTCAATGATTATTTTTTTAGGCGGATTCTACAGAGTTTTTATGGTGTAAGGGACAAACAGGTCAACTAGGGTCTAGTGGGAGTTTATTTTATATAAACTCCGAATCAATCTCTAAACAATCGCAACGCCGGATTCTGTCATCGTCGACGATCGTGTTAATGTAAAATAAACTCATAGAAACCCTAGATGGGAAGTGACTATCGCCGCCCAGAATCAAGGAGGGTCTTCAGTAATCTCCCGCACCCAATGAAATGCAACGATAGATCATCATCATATCATTCCGGTCGAGCTGGCATATATGTGTCGAAGGCATGGCTTTCCCACGGTTGACAGATTTATTCAGATTTATCCATCAATTTTCAAGTTTAATTAATCACTAATTTCGTAATCGTAATATATATTTAGAAATTAAGACTAAAATTGCGAAATTGCCCAATAAGTAGTTCATATACGTTAATAAACCTAATATATGACTACGACTTTCTGTTTCATCTTGTGCATGTAATTTTCTCTGAAATATGTGTTTTTTCAACATGAAATATACATTTCAAAACTTTGTTACACGAAGTTGAATATCTGGCAAAGCGCGGTCTATCCCCTTTAAGACGCGTCTGGCGGCTTGATTAATTTTCGGCAGTAAGCGGATTGGGCTCACTGGCGTATTAACGAATTATTTGCCTAGGCTGGCACCTACCTAACTACAAATGTAGGTATATACTACTGAGGTGATATTAGGATTGTAGCTGTCCATTATGGGTACTTATCGTACATTTTTTAATCTTTCTGTTACGTTAAAATCAGAATAAACAAAACCGTAGGCCCGTTAACTATTTTATAAGAGAAACATTTCTCCGATACTTACCGACACCGACACCAAGAATAAATTAAATTTTAATACCATGTGCCAACTATATAATGAAACTTATTATGAAATTCTAAGTAAACAGAGGGTGAGGAGAGATGATGATTTTGATCAGATTTGAATCAGAATCAGAAAGTTTCATTTGCAAACATAGGGAGGTCATTATGAACTGACATGCCAGATGATGGGTAACGGAGGCCCTGGGCCTGGACTGGCCTCGTTTAACATTGTATATTCAAAAACTACATAATAATCTGTCTGTTTGTTTACATTATTTTTGACGATTCCATTATTAGTTATTTATATCCACACGTTTAATATTTTATACATATATAAATTTGTAAAAATATAATTAATATTACAAAGGATACAAGCCACGGATCTCGTGTTGTCTTTCGTTTTATCATCATCAGTCCTTTTAACTTGAATACCTAAATGTTAATCTTTTCGAAATAATTTATTGCAAATATAATAAAATATTAATAACTAACTAAATATTAATAACTTCAGAAGAAAGTTCTTTTATATTATTTAAAAGAAAAGAATTTTAAAAAGACTTGTTCACGTTAATGCAATTGACGTACAGTAAAGTACAATAAAACCGAAGAAAATCTTCATTTAATTATGTACTTAAAAAGAAACGTATTGAATTGTCTAGCTATCTGTCATATTGCCCAAGAAGTATGAAAAATAATAAAATGAAATTGAAATATATATTTTTCTTTTAATTTTAAACGCTTGTGTTCTCTAGCTACTGTCAAATTAAACAAATGGTCAGAGTGTAACTGACCTACTACTCTACAGTAATAGGTAAATAATAATGCCTATTTACTATTCTAGAAAGCATCAAAGTTACGTACTTATCGCATTAACATTATTGAGTCGTCAAGCTAAATACATAAAGGGGAGGCACATAACAAAAATATTTACATTGGTAGCAAGTCAATTGGTATCGGCTTAATTTGCGGGGAATTATGCGGTACGGCCCGCCGGGAAATCAACTTTACATTCAATTTCCCGCCAGTGCACAGATAAAAACCAATCTTCATTTTTACCTGCCGCGTGGAGTTTAAATCCTCTTTTTTAATGTTTCATGTAACCCTATTTTAGGGTCTGTCGAGACGAGTTTGGCGGACATCTGCAATCGCTATATTTTCTACAACAACGTATTGGTTACAATGTATTAGATGTGTATTTACTTATTGCAATATAATAAAGTATGTATGAAGCGACATTTAATTTTTCTCAAAGAAATATAAGTACAAATAACCAGTGTGAAGTCAAATTGGCTCACTTGTTATTTAATAGGTATTAAAACAAATTGCCCCTCATCAGAAATATATAAATACTTTCGAAAATAGTCCGATGCGTCTACATTCGTTCTGCACTGGTTTGCGTATTTCTGCGCCTATTGACCCCCCCCTGGAGGTGTGTTTTAAATAACTAGCCTGTTAGTAATTGGTAATGATACTGACTTATAAGTCACAGATCGTGGGTTCGATGCGCATCCAGGACAAATAATTTAGAGACGAGTACTACATTTTTCAATTTCTGTGTATTGTTTATGAGTGTATGTACATATGTATTTAGAAATATAAGGTAGTATTGTTACCATAGTACAGGGTCTGCTTAGTTTGGGATCAGACAGCCGTGTGAGATATGTGACAGGTTATTATTGTACGAGCTAATATTTATTGATACATGTACAGGCATCTACTGTCCTCTAGGTACATAGTAGTTAGAAGTAATGGGCAGTTGACATGTCGCATTGTGCAGTCTACATACTCGTATTGCCGGTGGCGGGCAGCGGAGGTATCGGTGTCGTAATCACGGCTGCGCCGCCGGCAGCTCCATTCAATGAGATGAAATCACTATGCGGCTGTATGAATAATTCAGGTGCGGTACACCGGCGTGGAGGCGGTCGCTCGATGCACCCCCACTATCGACGATATTGATATAAAGTTGACAAAATATGTATGTATGGAGGACGACGTGTCTTATTCCAGTATTAAAATACCTATATGATTGCTAGGTATATATGTATTTAAGAAAGTTGTGCAGTAGGATCTAAACGCTCTAACTAGGTATATAGTTGTAAGCGTGCCAATAACATCTATTCCACGTCAAAGACACTCTTAAACTATGGGTTAGCAGGAGCAATAAAATAATATTATTAGTCCAGGAAATAATTCACACAACTTTGTCAGTCTAAGTCTCATTTATTAGCAACTATTCATATTAGTAACTTAAATAGCTTAGGTACTTAATTAATTTAACAAATTTAGTTTAATGGTGGACTGAAATGGCGGGAAATGAATATGTGACGTGTGCGTGGGGAGCAGAGTACGCGACCTTTGCCACGGGAGCGACGGGACCAGTGTGCGCATAGAAGGGAGCGGCAGCGACAGCTTTTGCTGGAGCCGGATGGATAGGGGTTCCTTCGTAATTTACGACGGCGTTAAAACCGTTGTGCTTGTCAGCGGTGTACTCAACAATACTGTGCACACCAGAGAGTATGAACCTTTTACGGCGTCACCGTCGCGCGATTCTTTTTGTTGCTTTATATCACCACTGTGTGTGTGTCATGCACAGAGTATGAGAAGCAGTAGTGAGCAGGCGCATCAGGCTCAGCGTATAACACTTTGGCTAAAGGTAGCAGAGGGCCGGCGTAAGCAACAACGGCCAGAGACAGGATAATGACGGACTGCTAATTAGAATAGATTGATTAAAAGTTAGACAAAATTAAATTTTGCTACACTTTCTTTGTGTTTTATAAAAGAGTAAGAACTTACCTTAGCGACCATTGTTAAAGATTACTGTGTATGATATGTTGTTATTAATATGCGTATCAGTGGTTGAATAAAATAATGTATGATTTCTGCACTTTTTATATGAGAATTATCGCCTACTGTTTGATCCGGTTGACATACTCGCCAGGGGCACTACTAAATATGCTTCATAGTGAGAGGTGAAGGTTAACACGCCGAATTCTTTTGCGTTCCATTCTCGAATAGAAATTTTTACTCGATTGATAAATTTATCTATCGATATAATTAAGAACACTAATATGTGCAAGTCATGATTATTCCTTGTCTATGGGTGGCTTATGGCTTTTCGGCAACAACTGCCTACAGACTTTCGATCCTGGCCTGCTGGGAGTTGGCTATCACTCCCGTTTGAACTCCACCTGCATAAGTAATGTTCTTTTCCTTTTATTTTTTTCTTTCTTACTCACATTTTCCTACTTTCAATATTTTCAACTGGGTCATCCATCTTTAATTCTCAATGTGCCCGGTTGCGGGTTACATTCTTGTGCCCTAATAAGTGAGAGGGATAAATTATCTTTGGATACAGATAATAGTGAGTTTGTGTATAGGTAATTTATTCATTTAAACTTTAAACGTATCTATACACAAGAACACTTAGTGCATATAGCTTTCTCTAGCATTCATTAGGTGCTTATTTAGGTGATGTGGAGAAAGGCGAAGTTGTTTTTATGGATTAGAACATAAGTTTCTCAAAACATGGTTTCTACAAAACTTCCACATGAGTACTGAAACTAAAAGAAAACTTGCTGTATTAGGATTTAGTTGTAAATTATTTTCTTTGTGTATAGATACTGTTCTTGACAATATAGCCACTCGGACGATCTTCTAATTTTGTTTGAGCCATACCGCACTGTTTATGTAGATATCTACGAGTACGTAAGCTTTTACTATTTAACTAAATCTGAATTTCAAAAATGAATAGGTACTTTATCAAATACGAAACCAATTATTTAAATCAGACTTGCCTACAGTTAAAGTAAAATCGCATTTAAATAACAAATATACTTAAATAAATAATTATAAACCTTTTATTGATTATTGCATTAGTAGGTATACCTCCTTAGATAGTCGTAGTAGATGGTCCTTATCAGATACATTTCTATTATTTTATTGACATTATTATTTTATTAAAATACCTACTTATTAGCTTCACCTGTTAGGTAACTGAATCACATGTAAACAAATACTCTATAAATAATATATAAATAATATATATATAAATAATATATATAATCTCATTAATATAATTTTAAAATATCAAGCAATATAATATAATAATTAATCGAAATGTTTTTATTAGTCATGGCAACATTTTGCTATTAGCGTTCTTGCCAAATTATAATAAAATGCCTGCTTCCGCCTTTAAAATCCCTTTGGTGAAGGAATGGCTGATGAGTTTCTATCAGCAAAGCAAGTTTTCACATTTAGCATCTTTCCTCTCCCTTTCCTGCAATGTATGTATGCACAAAACTGGCAAGCGGGCGCTTTATCACTTGAACACTGCAATGTTTTTTTTTTATTAAGAATTTAATAATAACATCTCACACACGGCCGTCTGATTCCAAACTAGGCAGAGCCTGCTTGATAAACATATCTATATATTTCTAAATACGTACGTATTATAGATAAATTAGACCCGGACACAGAATAAATCGTCATGCTCATCATACGATTGCTTGCCTTGTATGGGAATCGAGTCTACGACTTCCGGTTTAGCAGTCAGGGTCACTAACCACTAGACTAACAGGCCCGTTTTTAAGGATATGCTATTAATATTGCTTATCTATACAAATAAATAAAATTGGAGTGTCTGTTTGTAATATTAAAATAACCGCTTTATACTAAATGCATATGTATGTTTACACGGTACATATGCCAAAATATCATTTTTTACAATTTTTGTCTGTCTGTCTGTCTATCTGCCTGTCTGTTTGTTTTTTCGACGGGACTTTCACTGGCAGATAGCTGATGACATAAGGAATAACTTAGGCTACTTCTTTTATACTAGCTTCGCCCCGCGGCGTTGCCCGCGGTTATAACAACAAATGCGGGTAACACCGCGGGTCTCAGCTAGTTACACATATATTCGTAAGAACAATTACACATGTTTTACACTTGAGCTATGAAACCTAAAGGCAAATTCTAAAAATAAAAGTTCGGTCAACATTCAGTTCCGATCAACTCTCAATCACACAACTGTCATATAAGGGACTTTCGTAGTAAAATAGTAAAATATTACTAAGACTAACAGATTACCGATTCAATTTTCAGTCATACGATGTAATCACGTTACAGTCAACGTTGGATGTTTAATGATATACTACGAAAATACCTTTAATGACAGTTCCGAGATCTAGAGTTGATCGGAACTGAATTTTGACCGAACTTTTATTATGAGAATTGGCCTTCAGATGTTTTATTAAAAGCATTTTGATTCACCTGATTAAATAACTAATCAATTTATCGTATAAAATGCTACACAAATTAAGAAAAAACTACTTTGTAGGCGTTGCTACACCCGTGACCCGTTTGTATATCTAGGTGAACATGTTAAGCTTAGACATATAATAGATTAACTTACGGCATAGACATAATATGGACTAATTATTTCTAAACTCAAAACTAACTTGCTTACTTTCTACTCTTAGCAAGCTTAACTTGTGGCGCATTGTAATATGTACAAAGTAAGAGGCCCTATTGATTTCTTGTTATTAGTTTTTATAAGACAATGTAGTTTCTTAGTGTTATTCAAATTTGGTAAGTGATTTTTTTGGTTATCAGCTCAACGATCAGAGTTATTTTTGTGCTAAGTTTAGACTGCCCTGTTAGTCTCTGGTCTTAGTGGTTAGTAACCCTGACTGATCAGCCAAAGGTCGCGGGTTCAATTCCCATCCAGGACAAATAATTGCATTATGAGCATGCTCATTCACATGTGTCTGAGGGTAATTTATCTATTATACATAAAATAATTTTAAGTAAGACTGAACGGATGGCCTAGTACTTTAAGCGGTCACCTCGCCGCTTCCTATTGCAATGAGTGTTATGGGTTCGATGTCCACATGGGACAACACTTTGCTTGATCCACAAAATGTTGTTCTGAGTCTGGGATCTTTGTGTCCGATTTATATTAAAGTCCCTTGCAATACAGGATATGAAGTCTAGCGCGGGAGTTGCCATTTATAAAAAAAAGATTAGAAATGATTAAAGATGTGTCAAATTATTATTATCTCAACACTGTCAATGGTTATTATATTTAAGGTGAATTAATTAGTGAATTACTGCTACCAGGACGACTCTAACGCAACATAAAACATTGATCAATACAAATATCAATAATACGCCATAATCACATTGACACTATTATTATTTCAAGAAAAGGGCGAGAATAAATAAAATAATGTAATAGAATTTTTAAGCATTTTAATTATTTTCTTCGGTATAATTTTGTTTACCGAGAGAGCAGGTAAAGCTAACTATGATAGGCGAACAAGTATTTTATGCTCATTGCCAGTTTGTGAAAATAACTGACGACTGTTACAGAATGAAAAATTTAGAGGAAGTGTATTTATGTTTGACGGATCTGCCATTTTCTGCGGCAGAAAATTTTGTATAAATATCCTGTGTCACAGTGCTCCGAAGAATTGTTCGGACTAATACCGGCCACATCGATCCGCCATCGTTCCTTGCCAACTATCCAAGTGATACGGAAGTTTTGCTTCCTGTTCTCATCATTTGGATAATGGCGCTCCACGACTGTGTGCTTTTCAAGAAACTGTTTGCCTCGTACAACCAATCCCCGGAACAAATTGTCGCCTGCGGTATTTGCCCCTTATAGCATAAAAAGTGTCCCCCTTGCATATTTTTCAAAGCGATTAAAAATAGGGTTAAAAATCTGTACATTTTACACATAAATAAAACATAATTTTTTGGTGTAAACATAAACGGCACAATGTCTTACAGAAATAATGAAAGGAGAATTGCTTTCCTTATTTCAGTAAGACATATATGTATTGTGCCTTTTATATTTGCAAAACTATGGATCTAAAGAACGTTATTTGTTTTGTAAATAAATAAGTACAGTAGTCGTGCTATTTCAAAAATAATTTATTATCAACTATTCATATAAATAAAACAGCTCTCATATCTAAATAATACATTAGTCTAGTGGTGATAAGAGATGGCAGGAGATGAGTAGGAAACTTGGGTGATGGGAGCGGAGTAGGCGACATTAGCGATGGGTGCGCCGTAGGCGACCTTAGCGATGGGAGCGGCGTAGGCGACCTTAGCGACCGGGGCAGCGTAGGCTATCTTAGTGATGGGCGCAGAATAGGCGATCTTTGCAGGAGCGGGTTGGGTAGGGTTGCCCTCGTAGCGCACGATAGCGTTGAAGCCCTGGTGTTCGTCAGCGGTGTATTCCACAATACGGTGTACACCGTCAGGCTGTACTAAGGAGTAGGAGCCGCGAACAGAGTCGCCGTCACGAGACTCCTGCTGCTGTTTCACATCGCCGCTTTGGGAGTCGTGTACGGAGTATGAAAAATCATAACGAGCGGGCGCTTCGGGCTGAGCGTACACCAGTTTGGTAGCGGGGAGAAGGCCAGCGTAAGCAGCAGCAGCCAGAGACAGGACGATGGCGAACTGGAATTAGAAAACGAACGTTGATAATATACAAACCCTAAAAATTTCGAACCCTAAGGAGTCGAGGTCGTCTCATGTTATAGGATTCTATGCAACAGTTACAATCATAAGATATGTTGTACCTACTTACCAAATGATATTTATACAAATTAAACAGTGAATGATATGACGATTTTAACACAATACAAATTAACGAATCTTTAAAATAAAAAATATTTTTTTGATAAAGAAGAGGTAAGACCACTTAACACCTAGTATTTTTGACTAAAACGATGTGAATAACCCGATAACTCACTTTAGCGACCATTTTTGCTGATAAAATACTCGCTCTGTTGTTGTTAACTTCAGTATCAGTGTTCGACTATAATAAATGTATGATCTGGTACAGTTTTTATACACGAATTGTCACCTACAGTGTGACTAGTTTGCGACAAATTATAAGCCCGGAGCAATGCTAAATTTTATATCGATCGAAAGGCGAAGGTTGGGTATACTCGTATATGTACATACGAGTTTATAGTTAAAAATCATGTCGAAAATTTTATCGAGTTGCTGTCATATCAAAAGCGTGGAAAACGGATCATTAAACCATCTTTTCCATAAAAAAAATATTTTTCCCATTTCCTGTTCATTGACAATATCCGTACCTATGTATGCAATTTATAGAAACGGCAGTGACCATTAAAGTTAAAGAAAATCGGGTAATTGTAGAATAGCATGAAATGTAAATTGAAATGTAAACTTAGTAAACATATAATTTAAACGCGTTTGTATCGTACTAAGCACGTAAATATAAAATACTTGTACATAAAATAGAATCGGTAAAGTCAAAATCGTTTAATCAAATTTCCCTAGTATTGTACATTTCGAATTTTGATTCAGATTCAGATAGATATACTCGTATGTATAAATCATCCAATAGCCAATTATGAAGTCTCTGTTTACTTGTAGTAAGTACCCAGTTCTGTTAATAAAGCACTACTTAGACCCCTGACTAGGAGAAAAATTTACTTTAACTTTGATACTGCATTCTATTTCTGTTGAAGGCGTATTGTGCCGGATGTTATTACACACTTACATTTAGTTAAACGATATAAACATTAATTTGATAAATGGCATTCTTTAAAAACATAATTTGAATAAACTTGTCACTTTCTGAGCGTTTGGTGAAGTTATTTGCAAGAAGCTACTTTTCAGTGACAAATATTGTGTAATGTGATGGTAAATAAAATTTATAACAAACCCTTTTTTTTTTTTTTTTTTACGTGTGGAAATCCCCTCGGACCGTCACCCCTCCGGGGTTTGCGGCGGGGTGGTGTGTCGGACTCGGACCGACTAAAACCACACGGTGTGCCACTCTGCGCCTGTAACAGGAGGGATCCGGGAACAGCTGCTGTTAAGACATCCGGACCCCTCCTAGCGCCAGCCCGCTCCTGGTGCGGGCTCCGTCTCAATGTGGATGTTCCTCTCTTTAGGCGACGTCCGGCACACGCGGACGCCGCCCCCTCGCGGCTGGCCAACTAATGCGGGTGGAGGGGAAACCCACCCCGTCCACCCGCGGCCACACTCAGGGCGGCATGAGGCTGTGGTAGGCGGGCCTCCGCCGCCCGGTTCGCCGGCGGCGGATCGGGTCCGAGTGGAGGTCGTCCTCCCGGGCCCTCTCCGCCGCCTCCTTCCGCGAGATTACTACCTCGCAGAAGGTTGCGACCGCGGTAAAACAACTGTCGCTACCGGCCATGGAGCGTACTACGGCCGGTAGCGAGAGATCCACTCCGATGACTGCAGTGAGGGCCCGGCGCTGCGCCGCCCATGCGGGGCAGACCGCCAGCGTGTGCTGGGCCGAGTCCTCACTGCAGTCGCAGTGGTGGCAGGCGGGACTCAGTTCCCTCCTAGCGACCGTGTGCAGGTACTTTCCGAAGCAACCATGCCCGGAAAGCACCTGCGTCAGCCGGAAGGAAAGGGTCCCGTGCTGCCGCCCTGCCCACTCGGCGATGACCGGCTGGAGAGCCTCCACGGCGGCGAAGCCAGCGCGTGGAGTCTCCAGCCGGAGCGACCAACGAGCCATCGTGGCTCGGCGAGCGCCTTCGCGCCACTCGCGCACATCCTCGGGCGGAGGGCGAAATCCGCTCTCCGCCCGGAAGTCAGCCACTCGCTGATAAACTTCGGCGAGCACTTCCGCCTCCAAATCCCACGGGGGAGTTCCGGCCAACGCGCATGCCACCTCCGTAGAAACGGTGCGGTAACCGCGTATGGCTCTGACCGCCATTACCCTCTGAGGGCGCCAGAGGCGTACCCTATTCTGGGCGGTCAGAGCCGCCGCCCACACCGGTGCACCGTACAGCGCCATTGACCGGACAACCCCCGTGTACAGCCGTCTTGTCGCGACGCTGGGTCCACCCATATTGGGCAAGAGTCGCCCTAGGGCAGACGCAGCGCCGACCAGCTTTGGAGCAAGCTGTCGGAAGTGCTCGTCGAAGAGCCACCTCCCGTCGAGGATCAGGCCCAGATATTTCATCTGGGCCCGAACCGGTACGAGGACCGAGTTGACCACGATTGAGGCGCCAGGGGGTGGACCACGACGGGGCCCATGAAATAACAGGGCCTCCGTCTTATCTAGGGCCACCCGTAAGCCCAGCGCCTCAATGCGCCCGACCACCAGGGAGACTCCCCCTGTGGCCAGGCGCGCCGCCTCTTGGAAGTTTGCCCCCCGGGCTGTCACGAGGGTATCGTCTGCGTAACAGATTACACCCAGCCCGGGGGGGAAATCGGCGCGAAGGGCCCAGTCGTACCCTATGTTCCACAAGAGGGGTCCAAGAACAGACCCCTGTGGAACACCGCACGACATGGGCCGACACCTCAAATTACCTTCTCGGTCCTCGTACACGACGGTACGCTCCTCTAAATAGTCTGCCACCAGCCGCCTCAGGTACTTTGGCACCCCATGATAGTGGAGTGCTTCCCTGATGCAGCTGAATGGCAGACTATTGAATGCGTTGGCGATGTCCAATGACACCGCCAACAGCACGCCGCCACAGCTCACGGCCTCTTCGGTCACGGCCCTCAGGCGCAACACAGCGTCGACTGTCGAACGCCCCGCCCGAAAAACCCTATACCAACCCGTCTGGCCAGCATGGTATAGTAGGAAAAACCTTCTTTCTAAGGAGGGGCCGATGTCCAGCAGTGGCCTATTAGAGGCTAGATTATTTTGATGATATTTAATAGTTTATCTCCTGTATTGAACTCTCACTGTCTGAAGTAGCTATTTTATTTATCAATCAATCAATAAAGCACGCCACCAGACGCTGGTCAGCTGGTTGCTATAAATGGGATTTGTATGTTTCAAGTTTTCCTTCTTTGTGCTGTTGTCCTGCGTAGTTTGCTCCCTTAGAACGTCGTCGACGTACTCGGCTCTGGTGTTCTACACCCATGGGACGAATAGGGGTGGTGATACTCCATGTTCTTAATCCGTTACCACACGGATAATTTATCTATCTATCTATATAAATTTACTAGTAAATTCCCTTCCGCTTTTATAATTCTTTCAGAGCTGTCTTTAAAATTGGATATGCGCCTTAGCAGTCCCAAAGCGAGAATGTATTATTGTGACCAAGAAATACGAAACACATCAATGAGCTCGAATATTTTACAAGAGTATAGAAATACAGTGATGTAAAAAAGAATACGGCCAATAAATAAAACATAAAATTCAAATTTAAGAATAAATCATAATGAAAATAAGATTATTTTAATTACTTCATCCACAGCCTTAACTAGTCTTTAGAAAGGAGATTTTGGCCTACTATACCACGGTGGCCAGACGGGTTGGTACAGGTTTTGTTTTAATTCTCTTTGCAGCACAACAGGACGCAGGACAACAGCACAAAGAAGGAAAACTTGAAACATACCCATCCCATTTATAGCAACCCGTCTGACCAGCGTCTGGTGGCGTGCTTTATTGATTGATTGATAAATAAAATAGCTACTTCAGACAGTGAGAGTTCAATATAGGAGATAAACTATTAAATATCATCAAAATAATCTGGCCTCTAATAGGCCACTGCTAGACATCGGGCCCTCCTTAGAAAGAAGGTTTTGGCCTACTATACCATGCTGGCCAGACGGGTTGGTACAGGGTTTGTTTCAAGTTTTCCTTCTCTTTGCATTGCTGTTGTCCTTCGTAGTTTGCTCCCTTAGTCGGTTCTTACGACACCCATGGGATGAATAGGGGTGGTGACACTCTGTATTCTTAATCTGTCACCACACGGACATTATTTACTTAGGAGTAATAGTCAAGATCTCGAAAATTTATTTTAAGGTTAAACGAAATTTTATGAAGACATTCTCCAAATCAGTAGGAATCCTGTTCTATGATCACAATTTCACCCGTATCACCAAATAGGTTCGATACAGTTCTGTCTCCACATGTGCTAATGTGTAAATAGAATAGCGTGCGTTTAATTTTACACCCGACCTTCACCTCCTAATCATTGCAAAATTTATTTAGCATCGCTCCGGGCTTGTAATTTGTCACAAACTTATCAACAGTTGATCATTCATGTATAAAAACTGCACAAGATCATACATTCATTGCAGTCGAGCACTGGTATTGAATTCACCAACAACGGAGTAACTCATTAAATTATCAAAAATGATCGCTAAAGTGAGTTGCCGTGTTTAATAAAGGCGTTAACGTATATAACCTTAGAAGGTATAGGGGTTGTGTCAAGTTTTCCTTCTTATTGCAGTGCTGTTGTCCTGAGTAGTTTGCTCCCTTAGTCAGCTCTCACAACACCCACGGGGTGAATAGGGATGGTGACACTCCGTATACTTAATCCGTATACAAAACAACCGTTTTCAAATATGTATATACATATACCATTTCGCAGTACCGTGTGGTAGTGGATAATGTATTATTTAACTCCAACGCCAACTAGGGTTTGTAAATTGTCAACGTTCCTTTTCTTTTTACAGTTCGCCATCGTCCTGTCTCTGGCTGCTGTTGCCTACGCCGGCCTTCTCCCCGCTACCAAACTGGTATATGCTGAGCCCGAAGCTCCCGCTCGTTACGATTTTTCGTACTCCGTACACGACTCCCAAAGCGGCGATGTGAAGGAGCAGCAGGAGTCTCGTAACGGCGACGCTGTGCGTGGCTCCTACTCCTTAGTGCAGCCTGACGGTGTACGCCGTATTGTCGAATACAGCGCTGACGATCACCAGGGCTTCAACGCTATCGTGCGATACGAAGGAGCCCCCGCTAAGATTGCCTACTCCGCCCCCGTCGCTAAAGTTGCCTACGCCGCTCCCATCGCTAAGTTCGCCTACTCCGCTCCTGTCGCTAAGTTCGCCTACGCCGCTCCCGTCGCAAAGGCTGCCTATGCTACCGCTCCAGCCAGCCACTTTGCCTACTCATCTCCTGCCATCTCTTATCGCCACTAAACCTCTGAATCTGTTATTTATTCATAAGAGTTATTTCATTCATTAAATTATTTTGAACCGAACTGATTTACTTATTTAATTTAAAAAAACTTTTATTTAACTAAGATAAATGATAAACAATGTACTGTTATCTGCACCAAGGTTTTACTTAAGCGAAATGAACTGAGTTTATAATTAAAAATATTAACAATAATTAGCCAATTATTTCCAATCTAAAATCTGATATAGTACATGCATTTTTAGACATACAATTAAATTTATATTTGCACACATTGGCTAAATTATTATTTTTTTAATTTATTTAACATCACTTTATTTTTTTGAATATGACATTACATTATTTGTTCCACAAAACCAGCTTGATGGTTTGACTGAAAGATCGAGTCTTCGTACATGTATCTTATTTAAGTCATTTAAAAACTATTATAGGTAGGTACACATAACAGTTCCCCGGCTATTAGTACCCGAGACGGCGTGCGGTTTTAGTCGGTTCGAGTCCGACATGCCACCGACAGGTGGTATCCGAGGGGATTTCCGCACGGAAAAAAAAAGTACACATAACAGTAGTCTATTTACAAAACAAAAAACTTTATAAGTTTCCTCTTAAATATAACTTTGTCTGTTTCCTCCCTGATGTCCAACGGCAGACTATTAACATGATAAGGCAATTTTTTTTTAAGTTCTGTCACTATAAGTAGTTGGACTCTTGGAACAGTATATCTGGCATGGGTCACCGAGCGAATGTTATATTCACTAGTGACTTTCCTCAAGTCATTCTCCCGACTGCTATGCATATTTACTATGAGTTGGTACTTACAAATGTTTTAATGTAACTGGTAGAATTCTATATATTTTATACAATTTAGTTGTTATTATTATTATAATATGTATAATTTATCATTTTTATATTTTTCTTTAACGTTTTTGTAAAAGAGTAATTTTTATGAACCTAACTTGAATTTCTTCTAGTTTATCAATGTATGTTTTGAATATGAGACCATAGCAGTCGAGAGCATAACCGATTATTAAATCCACTAGTGACATGTATATGAATCTTAATGTGCTGATAGGAACCTTGTAACTTAAATGATAAAATTTATTTAATAATATTCTGAGTTTATCATAGATATATCCGACAGATCCTGCAAAACGATCCCGCCGAAAGCGGGAATGCTACCAAGCATGAGCAAATGCAGCAACGGCAGGCGATGTAAATACCAGCACGCTAAAAAAACAATATAACTTTGCCTCCAGGTCCCTTAAAAGAGCCATTGATAGGGCGAAATCGGAGCACATCAGCCGGATCGGTGAGAGACTAGTGAGACTTTCTTCTGGAACTCGTGCATTCTGGTCTCTTGCCAAGGCTGTCCAGGGGAATTTCCTTTCCACCCTTGCAGATGGGAGATAATTTGTTGGCCTATGATGCTAAGGAGAAAGCTGATCTCGTAGGCAAATTCTTTGCATCCAACTCGATTTTGGATGACGGAGGAAACGTACCGCCGACAATACCGAGGTGCCAGAGCTATATGCCGGATATCCGATTCACACAAAAATCAGTACGTAAAGCACTTTTTTCCCTTGACATTCATAAGTCATGTGGGCCCGATGGAATTTCTCCTATCGTGTTGAAGACGTGTGCTCCGGAGTTGGCACCGGTTTTCACGCGCCTTTTTCGTCTCTCCTACACCCAAGGCGTCGTCCCGAACTCCTGGAAGGTAGCGTTTGTGCACCCGATCCCTAAAAAAGGTGACCGCTCTGACCCGTCCTACTACAGGCTTATAGCCATAACCTTTGTTCTCTAAGATTATGCAATCCATAATCAACAGCCAGCTCCTCCGGTACTTGGATGATCACCAGCTACTCAATGACCGACAATATGGCTTTCGCCGGGGTCGCTCAGCTGGTGATCTTCTCGTTTTTCTAACACACCGGTGGGCACAGGCGATCGAGACCAAAGGAGAGGCTTGAGCGGTTAGTTTGGACATCGCGAAGGCTGGCATTTGTTCGGGTCTGGCATAAGGCGCTTTTCTCGAAGCTCCCTTTCTTTGGGCTTCCCGAGAAATTGTGTAATTGGGTCACCAGATTCCTTGCGTTGATGAATCAGTCAGTCAGCGCAAGTAATATTATATGTTTAGACTATTAAGTGTTAAAGTACTTTTTTCCTTTAAAAAAAACATTTTATACATATTCGAATAAGGAATAAATATATAGTTAAGTAAGAATAGTTCAAAAAACATGCTTTAATAGTAAACTGTGAAAAAAGTTAAACTATTCCTTTTTAAAAGAAAAGTTAAACGGACCTTAATTTATAATAACAAAGGGCACTTAAAATTAAAAAAATACTAAGACTAAGAGCAAAAAGGAGAAGAGGGTTTCCCAGGAAAAGGCGATGGCAGTAAGTGATGGATAAGGAAAGCTCAGGATGGAGAGGTCTAAAAAAGGGGAGCAGGCCTATACTCGAGAAAGGATTCAGATCAATGGTGTTTACGACATGAACGATAACCCTTAAAACTTATTGATCTATATAATTTTCAATATTTTTTTAATCATTACATAAATAATGGACAAGGAATATTAATATTCTATAAAATAAATAAAATTAGTGTGTAAGTAAAAATTTAATTGTACGTTTGAAAATGTATGAACTATCATACATTTTAATTGGAAATAAATGGCTTTATTCTTATTATGTTTTGTTATACGAGTAAACTCAGTTCATTTCACTTTAAAAAAAATTTGGTATAGATAACAGTACACTGTTTATCATTTATCTTAGTTAAATAAAAGATTTTAATGAAATAAGTAAATCAGTTCAGTTCAAAATAATTTATTAGTAGAAATTCTTTTAAATGAAATAACTCTTATAAATAAATAACAGATTCAGAGGTTTAGTGGCGATAAGAGATGGCAGGAGATGAGTAGGTAAAGTGGCTGGCTGGAGCGGTAGCGTAGGCAGCCTTAGCGACGGGAGCGGCGTACGCGAACTTAGCGACAGGAGCGGCGTAGGCGAATTTAGTGATGGGAGCGGCGTAGGCGACTTTAGCGACGGGGGCAGAGTAGGCAATCTTAGCGGGGGCTCCTTCGTAGCGCACGATAGCGTTGAAGCCCTGGTGTTCGTCAGCGCTGTATTCGACAATACGGCGTACACCGTCAGGCTGCACTAAGGAGTAGGAGCCACGCACAGCGTCGCCATTACGAGACTCCTGCTGCTCCTTCACATCGCCGCTTTGGGAGTCGTGTACGGAGTACGAAAAATCGTAACGAGCGGGAGCTTCGGGTTCAGCATATACCAGTTTGGTAGCGGGGAGAAGGCCGGCGTAGGCAGCAGCAGCCAGAGACAGAACGATGGCGAACTGGAATCAGAAAAGGAACGCTGACAATATACAAACCCTAGTTGGTGTTGGAGTTAAATACCACACGGTACTGGCCGTGTGGTGACGGATTAAGAATACGGAATGTCACCACCCCTATTCATCCCGTGGGTATCGTAGCCGACTAAGGGAGCAAACTACGCAGGACAACAGCACTGCAAAGAGAAGGAAAACTTGACACAAACCCTATACCTTTTAAGGTTAGGTCTATGTCTAGCAGTCTACTATTAAAGTCCTTATCTTTTCGATTATCGTTTGAACCATAATATATTATTTACATAAAAGTTTACGCCTTTATAAAATACGGTAACTCACTTTAGCGATCATTTTGGATAATTTAATGTTTTACTCCGTTATTGGTGATTTCAATACCAGTGCTCGACTGCAATGAATGTATGATCTGGTGCAGTTTTTATACATGAATAGTGATTTATAGTTTGATAAGTTTGTGACAGATTAAAAGCTGGGAGCGATGCTAAATAAATTTTGCAATGATTAGGAGGTGAAGGTCGGGTGTAAAGTTAAACGCAAGCTATTCTATTTACACATTAGCACATGTGGAGACAGAACTGTATCGAACCTATTTGGTGATACGGGTGAAATCGTGATCATAGAACAGGATTCTTACTGATTTGAGGAATGTCTTTAATGAATTTTGTGTAAACTTAAAATAATTTTTCGAGACTATGACTGTTAAGTAAGTAAATAATAATAAATCTTATTTTCATTAATATTTTTTCTAAAATTTCAATTTATTTGAAGTATTTTCCGTATTTTCTTTCACATCAATGTATGTGTATACTCTGGTACAGTATTCGAGCTCATTGATGAGTTTAGTATTTCACAGTCACGATAATACATTTAAAGAAGACAGCTCTGAAAAAGTACACAAACCAACTTTACATTTTTCTATATTTATTTTGGTTAGGTTGGTATACGGTTTGTTTCAAGTTATTCTTTTCTTTATAGTGCTGTTGTTCTGCAGAGTTTGGGGATGAAGAGGAGTTTGACACATCGTATTCTGAATCCGTCGCAACATATTACATATTTTCTAACTAGTAAATGGTTTGAAAATAGCTGAAGTGAAGTAAATATTTAGGCACTATTCGGTTGGACATTGAGCACTATATTTATTTGTTTTGTTAGTAGCTCCAGTGAGAGGGTGAGTGAGGCCCGAAAGACGCGTATACTCGTACTGTTCAGTTCAAAAATGGCAGAAACAAAAATGTTACACGTGTATGTACAAACTGTCCTATCACATGCCTGTCGAATTTTTAACAAATATTGTGCTATTCAGCATATCCCCTAGTAACCTAATCGTTGCAAGCCTAATCTTTGTGATGTTGGGTTTGTACAACTGTTGGGTAGGTATATTCATGGATGTGCTCACTGAGTGGATTCACAATAACAGCATTAAGAATTGTTTCCTATAATAAATAAGTAGATGGTATAACACAATTGCATTGGGCTAAACCTGTAATAATAGTTGTCTTTAAAGGAAATAAATAAATAAATAAATAAATGTGTTTTTCAGTATAGAAATGAAGACACGGACGACTATTGAAACTGTTGGATTTCTTCAATAGGTTCAGAATAGAGCTTTGAAAGTGACCTTTAAAAAGATATGTAGGTACTATAAAATAAGAAAAATATGTTACGTGTAATTTGAAGGCGAGTTTGGGAAATGCAGAAACCAGAAATAAACTAAATATTTACTAAACTCAATTCATAAAAAGAAACATCTCTCAAAATGCCCTAGTGATTTTTTATAATCTACTACCGACCTTCTATTTCTCTATGCGAAATATGTGTACACGGTAACAGTTAATTAGTGATGGGGTTTTTAAATATAAAAAAATACTTAGTGAGTACTGAGTATTTTTCATGTCCATTTTTAAAAAATAATTTAATGTTTCAGTGAACTTTTACTCATAATTTTTTTTAGGTGTTCGGGCCAACGAGCAGACGGGTCACCTGATGGTAAGTGACTACCGCCGCCCATAGACATACTCGTAATTGCTTCATACCCGCTTTTTGTGAGGCTGTGGTAAAACTCCGGCCGGCATGCCTAGTTCTGCCAGTGAGTTGAGCTAGCTCCAGTGAGAGGGTGAGTTGGTGCGCTTAGGCCCGAAAGACGCGTATACTTGTACTGTTCAGTTCAAAAATGGCAGACACAAAAATGCCCGTGTCCATGAAACTGTTCTATTACATGCCTGTCGATTTTTTTACAAATATTGTGCTATTCAGCATATACCCTAGTAACCTAATCGTTGCAAGCCTAATCTTTGTTTTGTTGTTTTTGTACAAGTGTTGTGTAGGTATATTCATAGATGTGTTTTTTAGTATAGGACAACTTGAAGCAAATGAGTATAGTTTTTTTATTCATTAAATATGATTGTTGGTGAAGTTGCGGCAGTGATGATAATGATTTCAAGATCATAGTAAACCAATAATGCATTTCAGTTCAAACATAAATAATTTATTAATAACTATTCATTTAAATAAAATAGCTCTCGTAACTCAATAACAACTTTGGTCTAGTGGTGGTAAGCGATGGCAGGAGATGAGTAGGTAACGTGGCTGACGGGAGCGCTGGCGTAGGCGACCTTAGCGACGGGAGCGGCGTAGGCGACCTTAGCGACGGGAGCAGCGTATGCCACGGGAGAGGCGTACGCGACCTTAGCTACGGGGGCAGCGTAGGCGAACTTAGCGACGGGGGCAGCGTAGGCGACCTTAGCGGGGGCGGGGTGGACAGGAGTACCCTCGTAGCGCACGATAGCGTTAAAGCCCTGGTGGTCATCAGCGCTGTATTCGACGATACGGTGTACACCGTCAGGTTGAACTAATGAGTAGGAGCCGTGCACGGCGTCACCGGCACGAGACTCCTGCTGTTGTTTCACATCTCCACTGTGGTCGTCGTGTACGGAGTACGAGAAGTCGTAGTGAGCAGGAGCTTCGGGTTCAGCGTACACCACCTTGGTAGCGGGAAGCAAACCAGCGTACGCAGCCGCAGCCAGAGAAAGGACGATGACGAACTGAAATGAGACAATATTGTACGTTGTTATTTTGTAAATACTAAATGTATTCATTTCTCAAAGGCAGAAAAAAAATGGTATGTCTTTTTAGTTTGATGATTTCCACTTCGTTTATAAGACAAACATTTTAAAGAGACTCACTTTAGTGACCATTTTTGGTGGTTCAAAAGATAGCTCTGATTGTATTTATTGCAATACCAGTGCTTGACTGCACTGTATCTATGATCTGGTACAGTTTTTATAGCTGACATGTCACCTACGCTTAAACCGGTTGTTAACATACAAGTGAGTCTGAAGCCATGCCGAATAAGTTTTACAAAGACTGACAGGTGAAGGTCGAGTGTATGGTTAAACGGACCTGATTCGACCTTCAGATTAGCACTTGTGGAGACAGTGTGGTCAGTCGGCGAGTTGCAGTTGTAATCACATAAAGGATTTTGTATGAAAATGTGTATAGTGTCAATACCCGTTTTTGTTTATTGAGAGAAGAAAATGGCTTCCATAAAGTAATAATAGTTTTAAATGGTTTCTTTTTTGATATCTGGGTGCTATATACTCTCTTTGTATTACAGCTAAGTTTCTAATCATTCAATGTAAAGAAATTCCTTATTTGAATCGAGAATTGAAATAAGTAGAGGTCCCTTGTCGTGGTACAGAAAATGTCCCCAAAAAATTGAACACTAACTTTAAATACTTGTAAGTAGTACTTGTCTAAGAAATTCAATTTTATTATTACATATATATTAATACAAAAAAGATTTAATAAAACAATCCGTTTATAAGCTATGACCGCGTCTGTCGTCGTCTACTAACTGTGTTTACATTTAGACTTCTACCGATTTGAGATGTCAGAAAACTCTTTTTTTTTTAGCTTAGACATGTTCATACTAGTATTTAAGTAAGGATTGACTCAATACTTACTGCTAGTAGTACCTCGCTCTTATCTGTGTGTATGAAAAACAAGCTGTTGAGTTTCTAATAATAACTAAATAAAGAAATAAAACTTCAAAACAAATATTTGCAGATCCTCAGCACAACAGTCGCATATTCTACCACTGCACCAGAAAAGCACACGTAAATATTAAATTAAAATAAGTTATTTATTTATTTATATTTGTTTATTTATATACAGTTTATACCACGTATAGGAAACGATATATATTGGCGCTATATAAGTAAGTAGTACTCTCTGTATGTTACGACAGCCTTAAATGATCACTCGTTTTTTAATATTTATTCCTGACTGAAAGCCTTTCTATCCGTTAAAGCTATTATAGCATAGGAAGAAGAATAATAGAATTACCTAAAGGTAAGTGTATAATTCCTCCATGTTACCTATAGCTAAACATTCGTAGTGCAGTATTAAGTATAATTAAAAAGTTATACAACATATATATTCCATAAGGTAAGTACACACGGTACAACGAAATAGCTGACACAGGTTTATATGAGTTATTCCGGCAAATATTTATATATATTTAGTATTCGGACATCTGACACGCGTTGCCATCTAGTTTCAACCTAAGAAGAGCTTGTACTATGAAAGCTAGATTGACTGATATAATACTAAAAATATACATATTTTACAAAGAAAACACCCAAATTCCCAAACAAATATTTGCAGATCATAGAACCCGGGAATCGAACCTGTGACCTCAGCACAGCAGTCACATACGCTACCACTGCAACACCGAGGCAGTCAATTATATTATTAAACCTTTACATGTGTGTGAATCGTAAATAACTCGTTCATTCATTCATCTAAAATAAATATTTTAAGCAGTTGAAAAAAAAATTACTCAACAAATCGTTGTTTTCGCGTTAGACATTTACAACATCATTTGCAAATCATTATTGTTTCAATACTATTCTTCGCTATTAGTTTCAAATTATCTATTAATGGTTCAATAAAATGTACGGATGGCGCAGTGGTTTAAGCGATCACCTCGCCGTTTCCTACTGCGGAGTGTTGTGGATTCGATCCCCACATGGGAGAGCACTTTGTGTGCTCCACAAATTGTCGTTCTGAGTCTGGGTGTTCTTTGTGTCCGTCTCATGTACGTTTGTCAAATCCCCCTCGACACAGTCTATATTCCTAATGCGGGTTGTCTTTTAAAAAAAAGTTCATTAAAATACATAGTAGTACTGACCAATTTAGACGGTTAAAGAGTGACCAACAGAACCTGTTTCTACTATTTTGAGAGATCTGTGGCTGCTGGGCAGTGAACACAAGTATAGAGCACAAAACCGACAAGTAAACTCTTTTTGTAAAAAGTAATATGTTTAAGAAAAAAATGTCATTACAACGCATTTAGTATCACTTTATATCAATAGATAAAAATAATTATAATAATTTTATTATGGAAGAGGAGGCAGACGAGGAGACCGGTGACGTGATGGAAAGCGACTGCCGCCGCCCATGAACGAATGCAACTCAGGAGTTACAAGCTCGTTGCCGTCTGCTTCCAAACCAGGCAGACAGAGAAATATATATTTTTAAATACATACATACGAGTATATATATCATAGACAAATTACACCCAGACACAGAACAATGATCGTGTTCATCACACAATATCAGTTCTGGGTGCTAAATGGGACTTGGAATTTTATATGAAACTTCGTTATTTTTGGTAGTAGCGTTTCAAACTCACAGTACTCTTTAGTTTGTATCTACTTTATACATATTACTACAATATTGATTCATTGTATCTTCTACGATGTCTGATGTCGAACACCACACGAACGAAGTCGCGGGCAAAAGCTAGTGAGATAATAAGAATGAGAAACCAACTTTATACATAAAAATCTTTAAAGTTAAATTTTGATACATTGAAAAAAAGAATTCTTTTGACGGAAGTGTCATTTTTCATCATAATATAAAAATCTTAAAAAAAATATGTCATGGCAGTAGTCGCGTCATTATTGATGCTCCAATAACTTCGAAATGTAAGGGTTCTTAATAGGAGATCGGTCCTGTTCGTGCAATGCCATTGGTTAAGCTGCTTGACTATCACTATATTCCCTAGAGAGCAGTGACCTAAGAGGTAAGGACCTAAAACACACCATTTACAATATAAACTTTTGCGTAAGGATTCTGTACGAGTATTTATGTACACAACCAATTTAAACTGTGCTGTCATCTCAAGGCAACAACCTTTCAAATATTGCTATTGTATTATTCACTACCAGGAACGAGCATACCAGTTGTGAATTGTGTTGTCAATATACGAGTTAATCATTTCAGTTCATAAATAATTTATTAGCTACTATATATTTAAATAAGCCAGCTCTCCTGGCTGAATAAAAACTTTGGTCTAGTGATGATAAGAGATGGCAGGAGATCCGTAATTTACGTGGGTGACGGGGGCGGTAGCGTAGGCGACCTTCGTAATCGGAGCGGCGTAGGCCACCTTAGCAACGGGGGTAGCGTAGGTGACCTTAGCGGGGGCGGGGTGAACAGGAGAACCCTTGTAGCGCACGATAGCGTTAAAACCTTGGTGGGCATCAGCGCTGTATTCGACGATACGGTGTACACCGTCAGGTTGCACGAATGAGTAGGAGCCGTGCACGGCGTCACCGGCACGAGACTCCTGCTGTTGTTTTATGTCTCCACTGTGGTCATCGTGTACGGAGTACGAAAAGTCGTAATGAGCAGGAGCTTCGGACTCTGCGTACACCACCTTGGCAGCAGGGAGTAGCCCGGCGTAGGCAGCAGCAGCCAGAGAAAGAATAATGGCGAACTAGAGTAAAGAAGATGACAAAATTGGAAATTGCATTTTGTTGGACATTTCGTAAGTATTATCTAAAAAGAAAGAGGTAATATAACAATATAACTTGACATTTCAAAACATGAAATACTGCTTAAATATTAAATTTGTATGTTGAGGCTGAATACTTGTATACAAGGACATGCTAATTTTTCCCGTCGCAAAAAAAGTTTGGATAAGTAAATAAATCTATTCGATTACTCTCACTTACTTTAGCGACCATTTTACTAGATTAATTTAGCTTTCTTGTTGTTAATATCAATACTACAGTGCAAATGCAATGCACTTAAAGTGTGATACAGTTTTTATACATGAATTTTCACGTACAGTGGAACTGGTATGTGACATATGTAGGTTCGAAGCGATGCCGAATAAGTTTCACAATGATTGAGAGTTAAAGGTCGTGCATGATTCGACCTACAGATTAGCGGCTGGAGACAGCGTTGTTAGTGTTACGGGCGACCAATGGGAACTCTTATACACACGCGGTTTTGCTCGGTGGTTATAAGGAGTCATTTTTTGACATAAATGTGCTCATAAATACTGATTAAAATGTAATGTGTGTGATGAGAAAAACAGTAATGGTGTTTTTATCAGTAAAGAAGTATGATGTTTTAGTTTAAAAATTAATTAAATTAGTTTTGACTTTATAAAATTTATAAAACCAGGGATGTGCCACATGCCATATGTGATATGGCATGTGGCACATCCCTCGTTTTTACCATAAATATAAAGGTCCTTATTCGCCCATCACAGAGAATACTACTTAGTCTTAGCAAAGGAGACCTAGAAACCTTTTTTAAAGTTGGGGTGACTTTAAAAAAATCTTCCTAAGATTAGACAACCATGTCTTCACATGCTGTAGGTATCTCGCAAGTTTCGATTGATCGGCACGACCTTCAATTCATTGTAAAACTTATACGGTATCGCTTTGGGTTTACATGTCGCCAACCGGTCTAATCTACATGACAATTCACGTATAAAAACTGTACCAGTTGATAAATACATTACAGTTGCTTACTGGTATTAAAAGTAACAACAACAAAGCTGAAGTTAATTAGCAAAAATGGTTGCTAAAGTGAGTCTCTCTTCTAAAGTAATATATTTCACAATTTGGTATTTTATAACTACAAAACTAATAATATAAAATAGAGCAAATAAGTACCTTTTTTCTTTGTTATATGACAAAGAAACATCTACTTATAAAATTACACTAGTAAAATATTACCACTTTCTTTTTAAAGTATAGTATTTAAAAAATGACAATTTTACATTTCAGTACGTCATCGTCCTTTCCCTGGCTGCTGTTGCCTACGCAGGTCTACTTCCAGCTGCAAAGGTGGTGTACGCTGAGCCCGAAGCTCCTGCTCACTACGACTTTTCGTACTCCGTGCACGACGACCACAGTGGTGATGTGAAACAACAGCAGGAGTCTCGTGCCGGTGACGCCGTGCACGGCTCCTACTCATTAGTGCAACCTGACGGTGTACATCGTATCGTCGAATACAGCGCTGATGACCACCAGGGCTTTAACGCTATCGTGCGCTACGAGGGTACTCCTGTCCACCCCGCCCCCGCTAAGGTCGCCTACGCTGCCCCCGTCGCAAAGTTCGCCTACGCTGCCCCCGTAGCTAAGGTCGCGTACGCCTCTCCCGTGGCATACGCTGCACCCGTCGCTAAGGTCACCTACGCTGCTCCCGTCGCTAAGGTCGCCTACGCCGCTCCCGTCGCTAAGGTCGCCTACGCCAGCGCTCCCGTCAGCCACGTTACCTACTCATCTCCTGCCATCACTTACCACCACTAGACCAAAGTTGTTATTTAGTTACGAGAGCTATTTTATTTATATGAATAGTTGCTAATAAATTATTTATCTTTGAACTGAAATGCATTATTGGATTAATACGATCTTGAAATCATTATCATCACTTAGTAACGGCAGAGAAAACAATAACGGTATTTAGAAGGCTAGTTGGAGATGACTGTATAGTTGAAATGAGTGACATCACAATATTCATACCATCACGTGTGAGAGCCACGCTCGCGGCTCATGTGAACCCCCTCACTGTGACTGTCACTTTCTTACTTATTAGTTGATACGTCTGCTACCAAAACACTTTTAGACTATAGAGGTGAGAAGTAAAACAATCAAATGCGTTGGAAATAAAGTAGTATTAAAAAACAAGTTTTATAAGAAGTTTACAAATTATATGCATTTATAATAATCGCTAAACTTAGGAGCTAGAATTTCACAACAGTTATCGCCTTAGTAGCGCAAAGTTTTCTTTGGTGTCCTAGAAATAATTTAAAGCTTTATAAAATCTTGTTAGTGTCAAGTTCGAAGTATATGACATGATCATAGAAATTCCCTTAGTGACAAACATTATCACAAAAGTCAACAACAAATTAAAAAAAATATTGCAAATTGTAAACGCCAAAGTTTAGCGAAAATTACTTTTCTCCACGGTGTTTGTAAATAAGATGAACAGTGAGCGTACTTACACAGAAGTGCGCAATGGTGCAGATAATTTACATGATATTGCAGAGTACATATTGGCTTGTGATTTGAGTACCTGAGACCAATCGCTCCGTTAAACAACACTCACATATGAGTATTATGCGGTTTGGTTTACCGACGATATACCGACGATGTGGATAACCAGAATCAATATTTCCAATGACTAAAAACAAATAACACGTGAGATTTCACATATGTGATGTGAAACATGCCTTTTTTTAAAGAAAAGTCCGCTGGTTCAAACTCAGAACAAACTCCAAATGAGGTTGGCAGTCTTATAGAAACTCACACTTACTTTGACTGCACGGAGGGCGCAGTGGTTTAAGCGGTCGCCACGCCACTTACTACTACGCTGAGTGTTGTGGGTTCGATCCCTATATGGGACGATACTGTGTGATCCACAAATTGTTGTTCTGAGTCTGGGTGTTCTTTGTGTCCGTTTAATGTATGTTTGTAAAGTCCCCCGCGACACAGGATATATTCCTAATGCGGGAGTCGTCTTTAAAAAAACAAACACTCACGTAAATGGTTAAAATTTCGTCACTTGTGAAATTAAAGATAATAATAATTGAGAGAGAATTATTAGTAAAGCTCGCCCTTGTGCATACCAATCTCCTTATGAGTAAATTGTAAATAAATCTGTGTACAATAAAAATAATAATAAATTACAATACATAATATAAAAAATAAAATATAATTTAGGTGTGTTTTGAAAGCCGAAGATAGATAAGAAAGAAAAGCACGGAAGTATAAACAAATGCTCGATGATGTCTGTTGAGGTCAGGGTCGCATAAATGTAACTTTAATTGGTTGCTACCGGGAAATCCGAGCAAGAACTAAGAGAAATTAGTACCTTTTTTGCTGTACTTGGGTAAAGGTCTTTCTTACGCAAATGTACTATGTAGCATTTTAGTAGAGCTTACAAGATGCTAGCTTTTATTGAGGCCAAAGGAGCTGACACATAATAGCGCTCATTACTGAAAAAAGTAAAAATGGTGTTGCCGTTGATGATGGTTTTTATCTAATCCTTGAGATCTGATTTCTTCACAGGACGTAACTCGTAATTTTATTATTTGTAAAAATTACACTATCTGTAAAACTATTTATAAAATTACAATTAAGGAAGTGACCGAATTTTGAGGATTTCATGTATGTAGTATTTTAGGTTATTAATTACTATACACTTATTTAAAAAATGTAACAATTACATGAATATTTTAGTTTCATATTAATATTATTTTTGTTCGTGGGCGAGCCATGCTTAGACACGAATGGGCCGCCTCGACCGGAGTGATACCACGGCCTCACAGAAAACCGGTGTTAAGCAATTCTTTCGTTGTCTTTTATTGAGGGAGTGAAGTTACCGGAGCCCAAATCCCCCCTCCCGCTGGCTTGAGCGGGAGGGACTCCAAGGGCAGCAACGCACTTGTGACTTTTGAGTTGCAAGTGTCCATGGGCGGTGGTAGTTGCTTACCATCAGGTGATATGTTTACTCGTTTGCCCTCGTATACCATTTTTTTTTGTAGGAATAGAAAGAAAAGTAACTATTGTCTTAATATGCATTTTCGCAAGTCAAAATTCAAAACGGTTAGTGTTTTTAGCACATTTGCGTTTGATTTCGAAGTTTTGTGGTAACGGCATTAACCTTATCAGTCTTTTCTACAGACAACACCTACTTACTTGTACCAAAATTTATTTATAATAATTAAAAATTATACGACTAGTGTAACAAGTATCAAAATTAAATTATGGTAATACCTATAAATTAATTATCTTGTCAGATTCAAGATTACTTTATCTGAAATTAGATCAAATGACGTATGCTAAAACATGAATTCATATTAGACTGGCTCGCGTGCGGATCGCCACGGGCGGGTCTTAACATAGACTTATCTTACACTTATCTTACACATAGGCTCCATAATGAAGGCTGTCTGTGTGTCTGTTTTCTAGTCCTAAAGAATAATAGCAATTATATTGAGATGAGAGATCAGTTTAGGAACATTGATGTAAGTATATAATATCAACCGAGATGTCCGAAATAGAGTTCCAAAACGCGTCTGTTATTATGGACTATTTCCTTAGGATTATGGTTCCTAACAGGCTAAAAAAGTTGAAAGTTTTCAATTCGAACTTTGTCAGTAATTAACCTATCTGTTTTTTTTTATTGGGAGTACATTTTTGTATCTATTCAAATTTGAAGTAAAGAGACCACCCCTAAGGGTGAGAAATTAAGGAATGAAGAATATATTATATTTATTATTATTATTGGTCATGATTTAGGCGCATTTAAGTCGGTAATACTTTTTATAAAGATAATAATTTTATTACATCAACTGAGTACAAAATACAGTGAAGTTACAATATTATCTGTCTACTGGTAACTCTAACTCTAACCTAACTTTCATTCAATACGGGCCCATCGTCGGGCAATCAATTGCATCTTTCAAATGTTATTGCCGTTAATGTCTGCTTTAAACTTTACAAATAAAAGTTACTTTACAGTGGGCATACACCCTTATTTACATAATATATAAATTAATACAAGAAAACTAGTTTTAATGACACTTTTAAAGTATATTTGTCTTTTAAATTCTTAAATAAATAGCCATTGCAAATATTATGTAAATACCAGTTGAACTTGAAAGGAATCGTTATTAGAGTTGAAATCCATTTATCACATACTTGTTGAGGTAACCATATTCTTTCATCACTATATGTCATTTATCCTTCCTGAAAAAAAGGCAGGTACCTTTTCTGAGTCTATTGATTTAAAAAAATAACACTCTATTAGCATCGGTATCTTTACTACAGGATACAAGAGGACAAAATAACAGACGAATTAAACCAATGTATAATATGATACCGTGGCCTTAATAGTTCTATCGTCATATTCTTAGTTATTATTGCACGTACTGTATAAGCACGCAAGTAAAGCTGCAGGTATTTGGTACTTGCTCATAAATCACGCGTATTGCCTGCTAAGGTCAGATAAAACTGTTTCCAGGTGTCTGTAGGTTACTCACATCGACCCATTGATCTACATGACCTTCCGATCATTGTAAAACGTATTCGGCATCGCTCTGGGCCTATATGTCACCAACCGGTTCAACCGTACGTGTCAATGCATGTACCTATATAAACGGTACCAGATCATAAATGCATTACAGTCACACACTGGTATTAAATTTAACAACAACAATAAACTTAAGTTTAATTAGTAAAAATGGTCGCGAAAGTGAGTCACTCTTCTAAACTCGTGCGTTTTAAAAATGAACTTAATTCAAAATACAATAGCGAAAATAATTTTTGAAATTGAATTAATTTTTATTTTCAAATGATTTTTACATTCATGTCTATTCTGTCATTTCAGTTCGTCATCATCCTTTCCCTCGCTGCCGCTGCCTACGCTGGTCTACTTCCAGCTGCCAAGGTGGTGTACGCTGAACCCGAAGCTCCTGCTCACTACGACTTCTCGTACTCCGTACACGACGACCACAGTGGAGATGTAAAACAACAGCAGGAGTCTCGTGCCGGTGACGCCGTACACGGCTCCTACTCATTAGTTCAACCTGACGGTGTACACCGTATCGTCGAATATAGCGCTGATGATCACCAGGGCTTTAACGCTATCGTGCGTTACGAGGGTTCTCCTGTCCACCCAGCCCCAGCTAAGGTTGCCTACGCTGCCCCCGT
Source organism: Arctia plantaginis (assembly GCA_902825455.1). Taxonomy (NCBI): domain Eukaryota; kingdom Metazoa; phylum Arthropoda; class Insecta; order Lepidoptera; family Erebidae; genus Arctia; species Arctia plantaginis. The sequence goes on along the minus strand of CADEBD010000857.1, from coordinate 5,544,614 downwards.
AGCTAAGGTCGCCTACGCCTCTCCCGTGGCATATGCTGCACCCGTCGCTAAGGTCACGTACGCTGCTCCCGTCGCTAAGGTCGCCTACGCCGCTCCCGTCGCTAAGGTCGCCTACGCCAGCGCTCCAGTCAGCCACGTTACCTACTCATCTCCTGCCATCGCTTACCACCACTAGACCAAAGTTGTTATTTAGTTACGAGAGCTATTTTATTTAAATGAATAGTTGCAAATAAATTATTTATGTTTGAACTGAAATTATAAATTGGTTTAATTACAATGTTTCAATCCTCATGATCCAACATGGTAAATATAGAAATTGCAAAACAATAATAGAATAAAAGCATCTGTAAGAGTTTTCTTGTCAGGGACAGGATAGTAAAATCATTGATGATTCCAATGATTTATATTACAATACTTAGTACGAAAGTAGAGACTATAGTATAGTAATAGTAGTTCCCGATCGACTTATTTCTCAGATTGAGGAGTGCTTAGTAAACAATTATACTAACAATTATATTATACTTTCTGATGTTCTTAATCCATAGACTATACATGTCCCCCCTGTTACCCATAGCCCTGCGCTTATGGAGGACGGAGGTCGTTCTGCGACCTCCGGCGTCTGAGTCGCCTGCGGTACCTGGCCCGTTCCCGGGCCTGGCGGGCCGGGAGAGTCCTAAACCTCTCCCAGTCCCGCTCTGCCGTCTCCTTCGTGAGCATAACTTGCTCGCAGAAGGAGACGGCAGAGTTCCACGCACTCTCGCTCCGCACGATAGCCGCAATCAGGCTATCGAGCGAGAGAACTCCCACTCCGATGGCCGCCACGAGGTCTCGCCTCTGCTCAACCCACGCCGGGCACTCTGCCAGCGTGTGGAGAGCCGTGTCCACGGTCTGGCCATCGCAGTGGTGGCACTCAGGCGTTGGCTCCTTGCGGATCAGACACAGGTGATCGCCGAAACATCCTTTCCCAGTGATCACCTGCCGTATCCGTATGCCGATCACCAGTCGGTATGAGAGGGTCCCGTGACGCCTCTCGAGCCAATCCTCCATAACGGGTCTTACCGCCGCGATGACGGCGTGCCCGGCGCTCGGTTGCCCGAGTCGTTCCTTCCACTCCCCTATGATGACCTGGCGGAGTTGGGATATACATGTCCCCCTATAAAGTCGTAGTAGATCAATAGAGTATAATAACTAGGATATTTTATCAAATTTTATTCAATTTAAATATGTATATCAAAAACAATTGCAGGTTAATGTTACTTCATTTTATATCATCAATGTTCTGAGAAAACATACCTACAATATTCAAATTGTACACACACTGCAAAGCAAGTAAATACTCAGGTATTTTTACAAAAAAAAACGTCTACAAACACTACAAATACAAAAATTATTCTATAATTATAATGGAATTGCAAAGTTGCTTTTGCAGTTCATACAATTTTTCGTTACTTGCACCATCTTAAAACAAAGACCATTAGTCGATGTATGCAGATACAGCGTCATTTACTAACGCATTTACAAAAAGAAATGAGGTCCCCTCAAAAACATAACATAAAAAAACCGTAGTCAGGCAAACCTCAACGCAGTTCGCGGATAGTAAACAAAAAAAAAATTGTTTAATAGATGAATTATTGAAATCACGTGGTTGTGAATTTTTAGGGCTCTCACTTCATTAGACCAGGATGATGGTATTTTTTTTTGGTCAATTTTCTATAAATGAACCTAGCTAGATCGATTAATCGCCCCCAAAACTGACCTGATGTCTGCGGCTTTTCGTTAGGAAGTGGAGCTTATATATAAGGTGCATATCCATATTTAATCAAAATTTCTAATGTGACTGTTATAGTAGTGGAGCCCATGATGCTAAATGGGGATTTACTCGAGCGTCATGGGGACCTATTGCAATTGAAAGATTAGGTAATAGAATGAATAAAAGTTATAAAATGTTTCCAATCTCAGCGGTGGGAAAAGCTTCTATAGGCTTTCAAAAACGTAAGGGGAGGAAATCGAAAAAATATTCGTGAGCATCAGATATTTTTAGGATATGTTATTTGGACGCCAAAAATGCTCCCATTGAAAGGTCTGACGATTTTAAAGTGATACAAGCATGCAAACGGCAAATTCGAAAAATCGCCATTTCGAAATACCCAAACGTGTTAGATTTTATCCAGACGGTTCAGCTTGATGTCCCTGTCATCATACTAGCCAAAAATCTGACTATAATTTTGCAGGGTATTTTAAATCGCCAGATTTGGATTTGAAAATTGACAGATTTTCTAAATACACACGTAAAGTGCATGTAATTGTCACTAATTACCTTAATGCTGGAGTATTTTTGGCAATAGTTTTTTTTAACCAATCTGATGGGCTGCCCTAGACGATCCCCCCTATATGTAGGGCTCATTTTTAGTGGAGGTACCCAACTGGGTGTAAGGTATTCCTCCTATGTTAATCTGACACGCTCGAGTAAATCCTGAGATCCCTTCTAGGGCTCCCCTACTATTACTAGCATATAATATTCATCAACAGCCTTTAGTAGTCTACTGCTGGATTTAGGCCATTCCTTAGAAAGGAGGTTTATAATCAATAATAATCCTTGCTTACGTATCATGAAATCATTGGCCCGGTTCATAAATTTAATTAGTTGTGTTTTTACATAGCTTATCATTACGAAATCAGGTGGTGTAATTTTTGCCTTAACACCATCTTTTGTAATAATGTTTAAATCTAAATAAGCGTTTCATGCAACCTAAAAATAATGATCTGTTCGTTTCATCTAGTATAATTGTTATAGAGGACTGGGTCAAGAGGCAATACGTGACCCTCTCATACCGACTGACGCAGGTGATCACCGAAAAAGGTTGCTTCGAAGATCACCTGTGTTTGATCCGCAAGGAGCCAACGCTTGAATGCCACAACACTGCGACACGGCGCTCCACACTCTGGCGCAATGCTCGGCGTGGGTGTAGCAAAAGCGTCGCGGCCAGACGAGTGGGAATTCTCTCGTTCGTTACCATGGTTGCGGCCATGGTGCCGAGCGAGAGCTCGTGGAACTCTGCCGTCTTCTTCTGCAAGCTAGTAATGCTTGCGAAGGAGACGGCGCAGCGGGGCCGGTCCTGCTCCGTTTCCCGGACCGGAAACGGGCCAGGTATCGCAGACGATTTAGGCGCCAGAGGTCGCAGGACGACAGGTGAGGCCATTTATTACCCAGCAGAAGAAGGGTGGAATGGCGGTGCGACGCGCTGCGGAGCGCGAGCCCTTTACGGAGGAGAATGGGAACATCTTGGTTCCCACACACAATTATTTGTACTGAGTGGAAATCGAGCTCACGATCTCTAACTTAACAGTAACGCTGATTAACCACTAGGCCTACGTGCTTTCAGGGAAGCCGACTTTTTAACAGATGTTAAAATTTTCTCGCGATTGCGTTCCTGATGAGAACATTTACTTCTGGAACGCCCTATCACAGGAAATCAGGATGCTACTAATTAACGCTAAGGTTTATGCTCTCCTCTCCTTCTATGTGTCATCACAAAAATACAAATATATATATATAAATATATTTATGTTTATACAATATGTATTTAGATATTTGTATGTAGATAAAAATCTTCGTTACTCTTTAATAGTAAAACACCTACTCTCACTCATTTCTGCCTAATTTGAATAATTATTGCACCTATAATATGTAATTATTGTACTAGATCACTGTCTACCTAGTACCTATTTTGTAGCACTATTTGAATTCAAACGTATTGGCCAACTTTTACTATTTGCATATTTAATAAACATTTATTCATAATTTAATATATTACCAGTAATTTGACATTCAATTAGATCGTAGATAAATTGCAATAATAATAAATACTCATAACATTGTGATAGTTTTGGAAGAAACAAGTTGTTTCCATTTTACTTAGACTCATATCAGCGCATTTCTTTCACATATTCAAGAGGTCAGTGTAAATTGGCGTCGCGCGGTAAAGAAATTAAAAGTAGTTTGGTGAACCGGTGCGACAAAGGCCTTGACCGAATTCTTTTGGGTGTGGTCCAATAGGTAATATGTGTAACACGAACGGTACATACGAACACCGATGGATTAGAAGTGAGCTTAAGAAATTGTTAGTAAGTACAAACGTGACTGATTATAGATAAACTGTTATAGATATGTGTGTATAGTGTTGTTCTTGAATTGCGTTCTAGGCCAACAAGTTTCTAATATACGTTAATAGTTTGGTGGTAAATCATACCACCAACCTATTAGCAATAAAGTTGTCTATGAAGGAAAATTCAAGTCAAAAATAGCTGGAATAGTTAGCAATAATATGACACATCTTTATTAGCTCCGATTAGCGCCATGGCACGTACATATTATACTCAGACGCAGAACAAATGATCGTACTTATCACACGCTTATTTGTTATGGGTGGGATATACTCCACGGCCTAGATTATAGTATTCAGGCTCAGCATTCAGGATCACTAGCCACTAGATAAGGCCAGTAAATTTGAATTTTTGAATTTGAATCACTTAAATATAACAACAACAATTTTTAAAGCTAATAAAAGGTGCAAGAAAGTGAAAATTAAATAAAATTAAGTTAGAATATTTACAACATTAACACTATCTACATACAAGCATCAAAAAATTCCTCCGCGTCATCGCCTACTGGTAGCGTTCCCACAAGACTGGCAACATTGCCACGTTGAATGGCAATGCTAATTCTCTGTGCTAGAAAAAGACCAGCCTTCTGATCACGAGAAGTGTCAATCAGTAGTTTAGCTAGCTGTTTATATATAGTACGAGCACTTGGACCCCATGACCCTAAAGTTTCGACCCCAAACGGTTCAAAAATGTAATTTCCTACTAATTTCTGATATTTACGCCGTTTGATGGTTTCTGCAGATGCAGCAGCAGCGCCGGCGTAACCAGCAGTGCTTGGCAAATGTGATGGCGCAAGGGTGTCGACGCAGGTTGCGTCCCACACCAAAGGCTTACCCATCTTCCATGGCAGTAACCACATACCGTCCGGTCTCTTCCCATCGTCTCGAACCAGCTTGTACCATGAAGGCTAGATTGACTGATAGAATACTTAGACTTTTTTCGTAAAAACATTCATGTTATACATAGAAAACACCCAAACTTCGAAACAACTATTTACAAATCATAAAAACATTTGATCCGACCCGAGAATTGAACTCGAGACCTCAGCACAGCAGTCGCATACTGCACCACCGAGGCAGTGAAAGTTATTATAAAACATACTTAAATTTCTCTTTTCCATGAACTGCTTTACCGGAAGAGTCAATCAGAAGTCGAAACGACCTGTAGAATAGAAGCGTTCCATTTTTATACCACAGGAATTGTAAATACGAAGAGTATTTAAGGCATGCGATTAATTTAACTGACATGGACGAGTGCAAAGTTCGATCCCCACATGGGACACCACTTTGTGTGATCCACAAATTGTTGTTCTGAGTCTGGGTGTTCTTTGTGTAGGTTTCATGTATGTTTGTAAAGTTCCCCAAGACACAGGATATATATGTCTAATGCGGAAGTTGTCTGTTTAAATTAAAAGAAAAACAATACTTAAGAGTAATGGACACGCCATTGCACTTAAGTATAGGTTTTCTTTGGCAAACTATAGCAGACTAGTTTGGGTGCCGCGGAATTCGCGAAATCATGGGTATTTCCGTAATGTCTGTAAATACGGCCAAGGTGGTAGCCGACTCATTTATGTTGACATGTATTGTGTTTCATTTGCCAATTAAAGATATTTAAAAAAAACTTCAATCAGAAACCTACCGAAAATCTTACGATTTTTGTCATTTGCCTTCTTTATAAGGACAACCACTGTTTTGTTAAAAAAACTTCCGTTTTGCTAAGATTGAACTGGTTTTGAAGGAAATCACAGAATATTTTATTCCATTTAACGAATCAACCTCAGCGAATCAACTTTGTGCGTTTACAATGTTATCATGTACTGTGTGTGGAGGAACGGGTGTCGTGTTCCTCCAACACAAAGGGAGGATCCTCCGACCAGGCGAGGTGATCATGCCTGGCGGGCCGCGGCCGTTGGTGTTGGGAAGTTGTATATATGCTAATCGGCGAGGGAATTCTTCATATCGCGATACAGGATTAGCAATTCTTATTTTAGTAGTTACTCTGTAGTTCGGTGTGTCTTCATTAGATGGCGCTGTAGTATGTTTCTGTTTCTTTGTATGTGGGAGTCGCCACATCACTCCCCTCCAAGACCGGAGGTCGATATATGATGAGTCAGCTGCCTATGCTCTGTTGTGGAGCGTGCCAGTGCCAGTAGTGAGTAGTTCCAGTGAGTCGGAACTGAGTGCCGCTAGTCCCAGTGAGTCGGGGCTAAAGTCCGCTGATCCCAGTGAGTCGGGATGGCGTGGGGTGCGCCGTGCTGCGGTGAAGTCCCCAGTGAGTCGGGGCGGTTGCTGCGTAGTGGCTGGCTGCTGCGTAGACGGGAGAGAAAATGCTCTTCTTACGTGGACCGTAGGTGCAGTGTGCTGTGCCTAGACGCTGTTGAGGCCGTAGAGGAAACCAGGCTGGAGCGGTCGCTACCTGCGTGTGGTATCCGTGTAGAGGCCGAGGTTGCTGGCTGGCTGAGACTTGATTACTGCTCATCGCTGTGGGAGTGTACACGATGGTGCTGCTGATGATCTGCTCCTTTTTGAAGGCTGCTTCCAATCACGTCGGGGTCACCACTGTGGAGGAACGGGTGTCGTGTTCCTCCAACACAAAGGGAGGATCCTCCGACCAGGCGAGGTGATCATGCCTGGCGGGCCGCGGCCCAACGGTTGGTGTTGGGAAGTTGTATATATGCTAATCGGCGAGGGAATTCTTCATATCGCGATACAGGATTAGCAATTCTTATTTTAGTAGTTACTCTGTAGTTCGGTGTGTCTTCATTAGATGGCGCTGTAGTATGTTTCTGTTTCTTTGTATGTGGGAGTCGCCACATGTGTTTTGAAGAGGCTTCTTTATAATTAACATCAGACTATGAGGTTTACAAATTTATTTATAATATGAATTAGGTAGTAGTTTCTGGTAGTTTATGATCATGCCTTTTGAGCCCAAAGTCATGGGTTCGATTCCCACACAGGGTAACTTGGTTAGTTACCCTGTGTGGGTCGCGGTCCGTGTTTGGGTAAAATTTGTCAATTTATAAATGTATAGAATGTTTATTAGCAGTCTGGCTACTATGGTAGCTCTGCCTAAATCGGGATCAGGCGCCTGTGTGTGAAATTTGTCAAGCCAGTACTATTTAAGTCAGCGTACTAGTTATAGTACTAAGTACTTAAGCGATGATAGTGTAAACATTTGTGATGGGAAAATAAAGGAATTATTTTAATACTTCATTATTATTTTTACTTTTACTTTACTTGACATTTGTCACATTACTAGTAGGTATGTCAGAGTTTGTAGCTACTTAAAAGCTGTTCTTTTTTGTACATAATTGTGTGTATCTTTTGTCCGTGTAGTCATGGATTGGAAAAAAATAATGAGTCACCCCTATTAAACCGACTACAGGACAACAGCACTGCAAAAGAGAATGAAAACTTGAAAAAAGCCCTATACCAACCCGTCTGGCTAGCGTGGTAGGCCAAAACCTCCTTTCTAAGGAGAGACCTATGTTCAGCAGTGGACTAGTAAAAGCTGTTGATGATGATGATGATCTTTTAGAAAGTTTCAAGTGGCATGATTAAAAGACATTGAGACACACCCTGACGTCATGTTACATTTGGACGTGAATCATCATTAACTATCAATCACAGTTATAGGCAAGCAGTCAAAATCAAATATTTCTTACAAAGTAGGTATAATAAACTGTAGGTTAATACGCAGTTTGTATGTAAGTTCTGCGGTACTACTACTAATATAAAATATTCATAGTTTGACTTAAATATTTTACGGTTGGCAACGCACTTGTGACTATTGAGTTGCAGTCGTCACTTACCATCATTTGACGCGTCGGATCGTTGGCCCTCCAATCCCATAAAAAATTGTGTGTAAGTTAGCGCGTCTACCTACTTAGTTATTGTTCACAAACTGTCTCTGTATGCGTATGTAGAGATGCCTGCTCTCAATCATTTCCTACTAGCTTTTGCCTGCGGCTCCGCCCGCGTGGATGTGTGTTTTCGCTGTAAAAAGTCGCCTATGTTACTCGCTGATAATGTAACTTTCCATTGGTGTAATCATTTTTAAAATCGGTTTAGTGCTTTAGTCGTGAATGATGCTGATGATGATGAAGGATGAAGAAGAAGACGATGAAGGCGTAACAAACAAACAAAAATAAATATGGAAGTATGGATAAGTATGGATTAAATGTGTAAGAAGGTGAACGGTTAATAACATAATGATTTATTGATATAATGAAAGAAAACAATAACATTTTCTTGAAGACTTCTTGATAACTGCAACATCAATTACAGCCTAGAATAGTCCACCGCTGGACATAGGCCTCTCCTTTGGAGGTTTTGGCCTACTATTCCACGCTGGCCAGACGGGTTGGTAATTAATACAAATTTAGTCATTTCAACAAAAATCACGATACAATTCACCAGCACAAAATTAAATCGACATGACAACTCGTTTATCCTAAGCACGTCTGGCTAGTTAATCTGCTTAGTGAATGAAAAGAAGTTTACTAAATATACGTAAACAGGTATGTTCATTTCTAAAAGAAAAATTTACTTGCTCGAATCAACGTTATAAATATCTAAACACTTATTTTAATTATTTATTTCACTGCATACATAAATAGTTATATGTATTCGAAAGCCATACAAACTGTAACACTTAGAGCTTTATAAAATACAAAGAATTGCAGACAACGTGTAACAAAGACATCAATAACATTACTTAAGCTACATTATGTAAATCAATAGTATGTTTAGCAATTTGAAAAAAAATGGAGCACTCACTACTGAGTAATAACGTATCGGTAATTACGCAGCACAACCTGTTATACTACCAACAGATGTGCTTTTTAGGGTTCCGTCAGCTAGAAAACTGACAACATAAAATTTTAATAATATTTTACGAATAAGTATCACTTTAACTCATAATGTCGAGCACTGTAATCTGAAATTAATTTAAAAACACTTGTTATAAACACCGTTGGAATAAGTTCGTAAGCTTTTGAAAATGGATAAGAAAATTACATTTTGAATTATCAAGAAGAGAGTCAGGTCAGAGAGTCACTTTAGACGCTCTGGTAGTTTTGAAGTATGTCTATGTAAAATTATATTATAAATATAGTACCTATAAATCATTTAGATTGTTCCATTTAGATTCAGATTAAAACTAACATTTGATTTGAGTAGCATATAACTAAAAGAGTTTTGGACGGAACCAAAATAAATTATATTCAAATCACACTTAAAGCACATTTCGAAGTACCGTAACTATTAATTATACGTGGGAAACTTGACAAGTATTTGTAATTTACTTCAATTCAATGACATTATAAAGCCTTAAAATATTCTGTACCTATCGACATTAATGGCAAGGTGAATCAGTGTTCCTTTTGCGGTTAATGGCCGTACGCTGATACTCGTAATTTAAATGTTATTTTTACTTTGGCCGTCTTTTGAACACATTCTACCGAAATATTGACAAGGTTGTTACTTTGTTCCGGGGTGAGCTTGATATAGATGTGGTGTATATCAGCGACTAATTGTTTTCTTTACACAATACCTAATAATGACCACAAATACGGCTGTAAGCGTTTATAGTATGCTTCGTATCTGTAAACTTAATTGTTCCTTATTATTGAACTGTAGATATAATTTACTCTAAACAATAAATTGATGGATTTTTCAAGTCATTTCATCATATCAACACTTACATCAAACTAAAAGTAATCAATTTTTTTAGAGACATATTATTATAAAACGCTAAAATCTTTGGTACCCCAACATGTCTAATACCCCTTTTTTTTTCCGTGCGGAAATCCTCTCGGATACCACCTGTCGGTGGCATGTCGGACTCGAACCGACTAAACCCGCACGCCGTCTCGGATACTAATAGCCGGGGAACCAGGTATACCCTAGAAAGGAGGTCCCTGGTGCCCCGACATACCTCGGGTCATCTACAGACGAGTAGACGACCCCCCCCCCCCCCGTGCGGGAACCCCATGTTTCCTGTGCTCCCTGGAAGCGAGCGCGCTTCGCAACGCGCTCGCCGCCACCCCGGCCTGCTTCTGCTAGGGTGACAGATGGCCTCACCTGTCACCCCCAGGCCTGCGCTTATGGAGGAAGGAACGACTCGGGCAACCGAGCGCCGGGCACGCCGTCATCGCGGCGGTAAGACCCGTTATGGAGGATTGGCTCGAGAGGCGTCACGGGACCCTCTCATACCGATTGACGCAGGTGATCACTGGGAAGGGATGTTTCGGGGATCACCTGTGTCTGTTCCGCAAGGAGCCAACGCCTGAGTGCCACCACTGCGATGGCCAGACCGTGGACACGGCTCTCCACACGCTGGCAGAGTGCCCGGCGTGGGTTGAGCAGAGGCGAGACCTTGTGGCGGCCATCGGAGTGGGAGTTCTCTCGCTCGATAGCCTGATTGCGGCTATCGTGCGGAGCGAGAGTGCGTGGAACTCTGCCGTCTCCTTCTGCGAGCAAGTTATGCTCGCGAAAGAGACGGCGGAGCGGGACCGGGAGAGACTCAGGCGCCGGAGGTCGCAGAACGACCTCCGTCCTCCATAATCAGGCAGGTAATCACTTCTTAGTTCAATACTGCACTGCAGTCGTAAACCTTATTATCATTTTGTGGCTACTGCTGTTTGAACGGTCATCGCATCTTCATGAAATTGTATTCCTGTAATAAAAAGCTTGCAGTTTAAACCGATTTCTTATGTTTGTTACTGAGGTAAAATTATTTTTCTATTACAAAGGCTACTTCCCCTTATCCCATTATTCTATAAGGATGAAAATTAAGAATGAAAAATACGGTTTATTGCAGTTAAACACCATGTGGACGCATTGAAATCAATTATATATTTTTTTAAGTTAATTATGAACATCATTCAATAAACCAAGGAGAAATAGAAAAGAAACAAGTAACAATAAAAAAAAATAAAAAAACCCGACTGCGAAAAGACAATTTAAAAGTAGGTAAGTAATATACGAGAGAGACGATACGAAAACAGTATGAGTTCTGTCACAAACATGGCCCATTTTTACGCTTTCAAAACTTTATAAAACCAACTTTTTATTCCTTATTAAATTTAAATATATAACATGTATGTATTTTTGTAATCCTCTTTTTATTTTATTGATTTTGATACCTTACTCGATATACTTAGTTTTTTTAAATTAACCGAAAATTCGTCACTGTTTTTTTTTAAACTATTAAGGACACTTGAGTTTTTGAGACGTTTAAAACAATACCTAGCATACAATTATTGTAGGTATACAATACCTACCTATTAAACTGTCGAAATCCGTCAAGCCATTTGGATAATACTATTTTTCAAGATTTGAAGGTAATAAAAAAAATTACAAACAAACATACTATCGTCGGGTAAAAATATGAAAGAATTTACATCATTATACATCAAGAGTAACGCAAATTAGGACGTAGAAAATCGAAACTTCCTCACTTGAGCTCAGCTTCGACATATTACAATGCTTAATCATGCACAGGCCCATCTTAATGTAACTAGGAAGGTGGATAATCATAATTATACAAATATAAATACCACCAGAGCATATGCGTAACATACCTACACACAGCATTGCGGTGCTTTAAGCACTTGCATAAAATAAACTCAAATTCAGATGAGATATGGAGAGGAAGGCGAGCAAGCTGAAGTAGACTAAACTAGCTGTGCCCCGTGGTGTTACCCGAGGTACCCGCTTATCCCACGGGAACACTACATTTTTAGGGATAAATTACAGATAGCCTTTGTCTTGTTAATCCAGGTTTTCAGCTACCTCCATACCAAATTTTATCACAATTGGTCCAGCCGTGTGACGAAGTAACAAACACGCTCATAAACTTGCACCTTTATAATTTTAGTGTAATTTACAGTACTAACTATAAATCAGTTAGTTCTTGTTCCTAAATAGGTTAGTCGATGCAGATTAGTCATATATGGCAGAAATATTCCTTTTTTCAATAATTAAAAACAGTTGTTTTTTGATGCAGTTGTTGTGGATCTCAGCACTGTTCTCTTTAATATAATTCTTGTTACAGCAACTACTTTTATAAATTCCAAATATGTTTTTCTCTTTTTACTTCATGCTGTACATGTTTCCTGTAGTGGCAGTAACTCCTTTAAGCGAAAGTCTTCATTAAGTTATGATCAAAAAATATAACTGTAAAGCCGAAATAAATCTGTGGCAATTTACAAACAAAACGAATGATCTTGAGATGAATTACATAACCAAAACCGCTACCGATCCAGTTTCGGCGCGTGCGCCGGCGGGCATCGTGTATGTCCAAGTACACGTGTTTGTACATCGGTTTATACATGATGTCATGTATACAACATATGCGTATGCGTAACTAGTTTACTATAAAAAGCCCTGATCGCAGAGCTACGGTACATTCGTCAACAATTAACAATCCAGTCAACATGGTTGCCAAAGTGAGTTGTAAACGTTATAATCATTTGGATCTTAATAATAATTTAATTAACTAAATCGACTCGATAAAGAAAAAATTAATTAAGACCAATGAATAAAAACCATTTTTATTTTCCAGTTCCTGACTTTCTTCGGCCTCGTGGCTGCCGCCGCCGCTGTTGCTGTTCCAGTTGGTCCGGCTCCAATCTCGTATGCTCATGCACCTGCTCAATTCGCTTATGCCCAGGCCCCCGTCGGCAAGGTTGTGTACTCTGAACCCGAAGCACCTGCCCACTATCAGTACTCCTACTCTGTCCACGACGACCAAAGTGGTGATATAAAGCAGCAACAGGAGGAACGTGCCGGTGACGCCGTCCATGGCTCTTACTCACTAGTCCAGCCCGATGGTGTTCACCGTATTGTTGAATACACCTCTGACAAGGAGCATGGATTCAATGCCGTCGTCCGCTACGAGGGAACACCCGTCCATTCCGCCCCTGCCAAGGTTGCCAGCCACGTCTACGCACAAGCCCCAGTAGCCAAAATCGCCTACGCCCCTGCGCCCGTTGCCAAGATCGCGTACGCTCCTGCACCCGTTGCCAAGATTGCGTATGCTTCAGCCCCTGTCGCTAAACTAGCATACGCTCCTGCGGCTTATGCTCAGGCGCCAGGTCAGGTCACCTACGCCCATGCATCAGCTCCAGTATCCTATGCGCCCGCTCCAGTTGCCTACGCTCACGCCCCTGTCGCCAAGTTGGCCTACGCTGCTGCCCCTGCCGCTAAAGTAGCATATTCCCAGAACCTTGGACACGTAACCTTCTCTTCCCCAGCAGTTTCTTACCAACATTAAGTAAAAGGTGCAAAATTGTTAAAATTATTTATTTTGTTAAATACAATGTAGTCAATTGAATTTCGCTACTTTTATTTTTTCACCGAGGGTCAGTGGGGAAAGAATTGTACAAGGAGGCGTCAACACGGCGTATCCGATATCAAAACGTTCGTAACGAAGTTAGAAGGAAGCGTGCGGGTAGTGTCGGGGAATCAATTGAATTATGTAGCATTATGATGCGAGTGGGTCCGGTTACGCGGCACGTCCGCGGTGCCCCCGGGGCCGCTCTGACGCATTGCTTCTGACACCTATTCATTCGGCTAGTTTACTCCGACGCTAACACATGGAGCACTGTAAGAAGCGTACGAAGGCCCCCTCTGTCGTCCTATGGATTACAGGCCGCGGAGTGCGTGGAGTTCATAGATATCTGGTTGTTTTATTGCAAAACAGCAGAACATGTCGACGCCTACTTTAATGATTGCAGGCAAATATAAATTGACGGAGCTACAGAGTAAAGGTAGTTGTTAGTAGAAAGCGAGGGGGTTTTTGTGTGTGATGTGAATATTGTATTTTGTAACCCGCATATCCTATTATAAACTGACGTAAGGGGTTTTTGGAAAAATACTTTAGAAAGACTGTTCATTTCTTTGTTTGAATCATCGAAATACTCAGATCAGTTAGAATCAGCCAGTTAGAATTGGCAAAATAAACTTTAGGTTCTCTACCAGCAGGTTAGTTTTAAGTCGTTTCTTATTTTATTAAGAAGTCAGTGGCAAGGCGTTTGTGACTCCTGAGTTGCAGACGTTCATGGGCGGCGATGGTCACTTTCCATCAGGTGACCCGTCTGCTCGTCTGCCCCCTCTTACATAAAAAAAAGCAAGTCAAATCTTGAGTAAACATTAAGTTAATAAATATAAAAATCAAAGTTTAATCGTTTTAAGTTTTTATTTTATTACAACAGCGATAACCAACGCTATAATGAATTCACTGTACGAATATTTAATGTAGTAAATAAATAAATATTAATCAGTGCGGACAAACATTTTGGTAAAGTTTTACTGTCCGCCCACAAAGGGTTGTATCGTGTTAATCCCGCTATTATCGGATGATGAACTATTATCTTCCCTTCCATTACACCCGCTACCCCCTCTCGTACCAAACTTCACCCCCTAAACCCTCCAGAGTTTATGCTAGGACGGATATTACACCGAATGTTCTAATTCCTTAGAGAGGTATACCACTGTAATTACGAACATAGAAAGGGTTGTTTTCCAAAAATATTATGATAATGAGTACTGTTTTAATACTCAGCTTAGCTTATAATATCGGATTAAGCAGAGTATTAACTTTTGTTCAATATAATTCGTCAAAACTACGAATTCTACTAGCGATTATAGAATACAGACGATCAATCAGTATTATGGAACAACTGGTTAGAAAACAGATATTGAGTATTTCTCGATATATTAGTCAATAAAAAGGTTGACATAAAGTTTATCCGAGTATATACGTAAATGTATACGAGAAGCGAAATAATATCATGTCTATGTATGTATAACAGTTTAAGATGCATTAAGCTTAATTAAAAATTCTGTTTAAGTTATTAGGTACCCGATATTATTGTTGGATTATATACTTTAATTACATTTGTTGACAGTCCACTTCTCTATACCTCAAAGCTTAGTCTCTAACCGCCACCCACATTCAATACATGTTTAGTTTAGTACCAAATTAAAGTTTCGTTGCTATTCTTTCCAATTAATCGTTAATAATAAACTCTGACCCATTAGTACTTGCCATTCTGCAAGTAGATTCTAAGAAAAACCGTGCAAAATTATTTTTACAAGTTATTTGTAAAAATAATTCCAGAAGAGAGGAAAATCATGCAAAAGTTATGTTAGGTACATAAAAAGCAGTTTCATTATCTCTAAAGAAATAAAAAAATAGAGCTAGTTTCCAAGTAAAAATCAATTGATGCCTAAAAAGCGTAAGTCGCTCAAGTCATAATAGAGTAATGGTTAATTCGTCACAGTGAACAAATCGCGGACACGCGCCAGCACACGTGCCTCTCACAATGAACATTTTACCTATTGTGCAGTTGTGCCCGATTGCTTCCGGATGACCCAAGTGTCAAGTTGCATTCGCAAAAATGTTGATATTTTGTGTGGGCAGCACCGATATGATAAGCGTTTGAACGATGAATGATTGAATGAGATTGTTATGGCTGAATAGAAATAGTAACTTTTATTGTAAAAAAATATTCTTTTTTTTTATTTTTGGCAGCTGAACTGGATTTTATTACGTGACTAAATCAAATCAATTCAAAGGTTGAAGATGGACGAAAATAAAACTTGTAATGTTTAGGTTCTCAAATGATTATTGTGTAAATTAAAATACCTATGTATGTACCTATGTAATTTATAACCATAAAGAAGAAATAGGGAAATTTAATGGATAGGTTGTGTGATTAACTTTAAGAACTGGTAAAAACAAGTAACTGTAAGCACAGTAGTAATTTATTTTAATTAACTATTTTTTTATCGCAAACGCTGTTTTAATACTAACTATAACTGACGTCCTGCAAAATAAGACGCTTACTTTCTATTTAGAAAAATATCTATCTATCTATTCTAAGGACTCGACATGTTATCGAAACTCTCGTGTGAAAACAGAACATCGTGAGAGTAAATCAGAAAGTATAATAAAAGCTATCTTTATAAAAAGTTTTATTTTTTCAACGTATCTACATAATTGGAAAATATAGGAATCAAATTTAAAGGTAGGTACACAAAATATTGCAGTTCTAGACCAGCTTTACGCTTTCCTTGTTATCGCCCGGAGCTTCAGAGAGGCGGGGTGGTATGGGGGAGTGGAGGAGTAAAGAAGGGGGAGGGTAAGACTCCGTCGGAAACAATTAGGGTGTGCGCACGCGCGCCAGCTTCCTGCGTCTGGCCTAATTGGCGTATCTCTGTTCCGCTCAATGTATCTCTGTTATAATTGACGTAGATGCAACAATGAGATCAGATTGCTATCTGTTTACGTAACTCGCGTTATTTCATATTGTATTATGTAGTTGGTAATGTTAGCTGATACTCTCTGTTTGTGTTATAGTGTATATAAATAATTTTGGGACCTCTTTTTATTTTCAGGTGTCAGACATGAACGCGGAGTAATACAATGTAATCTTTATAATTAAAAGATGTACAAAATCTATACAAAGTCCGGCTGGCCGTTCTATCTAATCGATTTACTTTTTTTGTATAAAATATGTTATCATCAAACGTTAGAAATTACCTAACTTACATTCGTCTTAACTGTATTCAAGCGTGATTTGCTTCTGTGATTTGATTCTGTATATACCTATTCTTATAATTTCACAGCTGGTCTCTAAGTTTCTTATAATTTAGGTATTCGTGCATGTATGTATGCATTTTGATTAAGGTACATTCCGTGGAAGGAGCTTTTTATTTTAGCTTTCGCCCACTTTAATTGATAAGTTTTTTTTTTAGTGTTTCTTCAAAAAACAAATCGAACTTAATAAGTAATGGAATTTATCTTAGGTATATAAGTATTGACAACCGTGCCTTTTGTTTGATTTCGGACAGGCGATCTATGTGATGTTCAGGTTTTCGCAAACGGAAGGGTACGTACAAAGAGTTAAAATTACGTCAGTCCTGATCGCATCATGGTGACTATCGCTGCGAAATAATTTCCAGACTGCGAAATCACCAGTCCCTTACCTAATCGTGGATGTATCCGTAGCCATGTGTAAGAAACAATTGGTTACAAGACAAATAACAATATTAATCTCGACTTACAATCTAAACCAATACATCAAAAATTTAATATTGTACTACCCCAATAGCAATGACATTCGAATATTTTACGCAACCCTTCATTAGCAAAACTAATGATTCGCTAAACACCCACATCCCCTACGACTTATTCCCTCGGCACCTTCTTTGTTCGAGACTCAAGACCAAAATCTATTTATTCATATCGTATTGCTAATTTTACGATTAGGCGGCGCGTTCCGCTGGTGATTCAATTATCCATTCCGTTTGCGGGGACTCTGTGGACTACTCCCGCGGGTATACTGCGCCGCTTACTGCTCATGGATCTGTGATGTTTTGATGGTTATTTGTGTCGTACACTGTTTAAAGAGAGATGCCGTCTAAATTTCGTGCATATTTTTTTCACTAAACTAAAAATATGTGAGTTATTCCGTCATCTGTCGGTCATTTACATGCCTGATCCTGTTTTGTAGGTGTATAAACATAATGACAAGAACTTCTCAAAGATTCAAAATCATCTTAAAAGTTTATCAGTTATTGGTTGGATTGCACGGATGGCGTAGTGGTTTAAGCGGTCGCCACGCCGCTTCCTACTACGCCGAGTGTTGTGGGTTCCCACATGGGACGACACTTTGTGTGATCCACAAATTGTTGTTCCGAGTCTGGGTGTTCTTTGTGTCCGTTTCATGTATGTTTGTAAAGTCCCCCGCGACACAGGATATTTTCCTAATGTCTTTTTAAAAAAGAAAGTTGTTCTATAATCCGTGTAGATAATAATACCTACTAAAACCAGATGGCGGTGTCTTTGAGTTCAGATCTATGTAAAGGCAAGATGTTATACACGCTCAGAGGTTTGTGATTGAATTAAGGCATTTTCTTTCTCGAAGCCGCAAGTGCTGTTCTGCTACTGTTCTTGGACGTTACGGGTTGATCTTCAAACAAAGAATTGCGTAAGGTGCTTATCGCGCGCTTAAGATAACATTATATGGGAAAATTTCTAAGATTTCCATAGAATTGAGAAAAGTGAAAAAAGATACTGACTGATCAACAAACCAAACGACGGCACTTACTTACTAACGACGCCAAATGAAACGAAACAACACGAAAACCTCAAACATTTTATCATGCCTAACTTACATTTATGAAGTACTCAAGTAGCTCGTGTAAAAGTAATTTTGAAAACTTTTCTCGTTGTATGTTACGAGTCCTTTATAATAATATTTTTTTCTTTTTTGTCTTTGTCACTTAATTTTTCCACATTTAATTTATATAACTACTTAATATCCTATAAAATAATGGCATTTCCATTTTCATTACGTGACAAATAAATATATATAACTAGTCTATGCGGTATGATAACTTTGTTAAACTTTGGTAGGGGACAATATGTACTTCATGGTTAAAACGTTGCCGAAACAATGTCACTCGTGCTTTGAATACATTAATATGTTTCGTTTGGAAAATGTTTAGCGAATGCTGCAACAATTAGCACTGCGGGAGAAACGGAATAATATAGTTGTCAAAATTTTATGTTCACTATCAATGAGTCTGTTTTGTATTACAAGGTACTGTTTTACTATACTCCAGAGAAATAATTCAGGTAGGTACTTATTACAAGTATTTAAAAAGAATTGCTGTTGTTGATTAAAGAATATGTATGACTAGTTAGTAAGGACTTAATTGTGAAGTTAATTACAAGGCACAATAACTTTATTTGGTTACCTGATGTATGTATATTATTTATCTTATTTGCAGCACAAAGAAAATAAAATCAAATTACAGTACTGCAATCAGGTGACTTACAAAAAACGGGTCTTCCATAATAAGTGTGTGTGTTTGTGTCAAAAAGAGTCGCTATTAAGTGAGCTTTGTGCTTTTCTAACATTTTTTTGCATTTTTTTTTTTATTTATACATCCAATATATATACGAGCATTAGCGCTGCCTTAATTATTAGGTTGTCACGGAAAACATAATAATAAAAGAGAGTTGGGAGCGTAAGGCTTCCCCTAACTTAAAAAAAAGAGAAAAAAAAGATTTGAGCAGATATTTTCTTACAGAATAACTAGGTATTTAAAAATCTACGACATAAAACAAACAAAAGTTCTTATACATAAAATATATATATACGAGTACATAAAAACATATCAGTAGTGTACGAAAGTATGTGAGTGAGTATTAATGATTTATTTCTTTTAATAGTCTGGTAAAAGTGACCTTTGAAATAAGAAATCACTTAAAATGCTTTCACGCGTAAATATCCATAAAATGGTAATTAATTCGTGAGCATTTAGCTCATAATTGCTATAATGGCAAGGACAATGGATGAGCGGAGCGTCGAGTAGCCACTCAATTATGTGGCATTCAGGATCGCTGCTGTTTGCACTGGTGAAGACGGGGCCTCTCATTGGCCACCCTCCGGTGAGAGGGGACGAGCCCCCGCTGGTCTTTGTGCATGCCGCGGTTACTTCTAACATCAATATTTGGATTGTTAAGATTTTATCGACAGTGTCTTTTGTTAGAGTGATGTAATTTTGAGAGATAAAAGGACGAAATATGTAAGATAATTTTCAACATAAGGTATTGAAACTGTATTCAAGTTAGGGACAGAACGTGAGGTTAAGTTTGTTTTTATTTAGAGTTAATAAGTAAAATAGTAATAAAATACTAATATTGTCATGTAATTAAAAAAAAAATACACTTAAATAGTCTATCAGGTTATGGCATATGAACAAGGTAATCAATCAATTAGCTTATATTAGTATCAGTCCACTGCTGACATTGGCGTCTCCTAAATTAAACCCTCAGCTTTCTGCATCCAATCCTTGTCAGCTGCCTTCTTCAGGTCGTCAGACCATATGGAATTTATAGCCCATTTAGAACAAACAAAACCACCAACCTTAGAAATATTTCAACCCAACAGGCCGGCTTGATCGGAGTGATTTCCTTACAGAAAACCGGTGTTAAGTAATAGTTACTAACATCAGTTGACCCGTCTGCTGTACAAGTCTGTATAAATTATCGTAGCAATATTGCATATGCCCAACAATTTACAATCCAAGTTATTGTCCATGTATAGTCCATAAATACTGAGATCAGAGTCATCCAAGCTCGCTGCACCCTTCCCTGCCCCAGGCATACCCATTAATGTTATTATTTAGCAACATTTACTAAATAATTTGCTCGTTAAATGTCTGCTGATAGTCCCCCATTCCCTAACTACGGTATTGTGAGCGGCGATTTGCGCCTCCCCAGGGGCTAACGACTGAATTCAACCAATACGACTCGTAACATTAATTACTCGCCGTCTTTTGTGTAGATATTTGTAGCAACATGCTCTTTTGTTGTCGATGTGAAATTAATAACGCCCTGTTATTGTGAGGGAGGATTACAAAACTATCCGCAGCTTTCAATGAAGACTTATACGTGCGGCATAGAAAGACTTGATTAGTTTTTCCTGAGCTTTTCTTTGGGATGCGATAGTGTTTGAATATTATTTTTGCAGAAGAGTACTGAATAAAGATATAATCTAGATTGTTTATAAGGATGAGATTATAATTTGTGATGATTCTAATGACGAAAGTAGAAGATCGAGTGGCGACGTCGAGTGTTTGACTGAAATTTGTCTGTCTTCAAATTTATTCATACGCCTACCTACCTAATTTATTCAACCTACCAGTGAAATAAGAAGGACGTTTTCTACTGAATGTGGCCAAAGAAAATTGCAACAAATGATGGACTACAATTTACAGAACGATTTCATTAAACTCTCTTGTTTATATGAAACAGTATCGGTATTTACATTTAGCCGGTTTTTTAATGCACAAAATTAACCATGATTACGGTATGGATCGAAACTAATATGAAAGTCAACTCTATGCAATGTCGCAGTAAGAGCATTCAAATACATCACGCGTCACGGTAGAAGTCGCACAACGCCATATAGGATTTTCCAATCAGGGTGGGATTATGTTGAAAGTAAGAAGAAATTATTAACCATGGATGACCCAGGCTTGCACTTATGGGTTGGATGGACCGAAGTGATATTTCAGTCTCACTGGAAACCAGTATTGAGCTATTCATTCGTAGCATTTTTTCACGAGTGAGTGATATTACTAGAGGTCCCCTAATTCAGGAGTAGTGGGAGGGGGTAATTGAAGGGCCGGCAACGCACTAGTGACACTGTGGAGGAACAGGTGTCATGACCCTCCAACACAAAGGAATTATCCTCTAACCAGGCGATCATTTTGTTAATTTAAAGGCGTCCATTGTCGGCGATAGTTGCTTCTATTCAGAATCTGTCAGTTGTACCTATTCAGAAAGTCTATACAGTAAAAAAAAAATTGACTGCACGGATGGCGTTGTGGCTTAAACGGTCGCCACGCCGCTTCCTCAACTGAGTGTTGTAGTTTCGATCCCCAAATTGGACGACACTTTGTGGGATTCACAAATTGTCGTTCTGAGTCTGGTTGTTTTTTGGGTCCGTTTCGTGTATGTTTGTAAAGTCCCCGCGACACTAGTTACTAGTGCGGGAGTTGTCTTTTTTCAAATAAAATAAAAAATATTCATAAAATAACTGCATAAGTATGTATATCCAAATACCTTTTTCCGCCCTCGGATATCACTTACTAGTGGGTGATTATGTCGGACTCCAACCGACCAAAAACCGCACGCCGTCTCCAGGTACCAGTAGCCGGGGAACCAGATATACCCTAGAAAGGAAAGCCCTGGTACTCTGGTATCAAATCAATGCCAGCGTCGACACTGAGAAACCTCATATTACCTACACCTAATGGTATTACCTTTTATAAGAAAATAAAACGATGTAATTTGTTATCAGTATAATTGGAAAAGATGGTTGGTATTGGTGTTTTCTAACGTTGTTTCATTGAAGAACTCATTTGATAAGCACCACTTCATACCGCTCGGTTTGTTCCACCACAGCCTCAAGTTCTTATAAACAGGTGCATGTTTAGCTTTCTCGCTGTTCAATGCGTCACACAGACTACACAAATCATTATATTTAGGGGTACTCCTTACTATGGTGTAAGAATTAGTCCAAGTAAAATATTTTTCGTACTTTGAATGGTCTGTCATTGCTTCGTTTATCAAAAAGGCTAAGTGGTATGGGTGGTACTCACGGGCATTTATGTACGAACCAGGAGGTAAAAACCTGAAATTCATAAACATATTACTGTAATCTACATATGTAACATTTGTAGTACAAAGAATACAGACTATCATCATCATCAGCCTATTGCAGTCCACTGCTGGACATAGGCCTCTCCCATTGCACGCCACTTAGATCGATTTTGCTCTTTTCTCCTTCTTCTTCTTTTACAGACTATAAACGCTGCATTTTATACGCTACGCTGAAGGTAGAGCCGTATCTTTTCTAGATGTTACTGGTTCTTTGACTAGTAAGAATATTATAAGACAAATAATTACTAAGAATAAAAACTTTCTTGAGTATTAATATTTATTAAAAGAATACGGATTTACACACTTTCGGGCGCCTACGCGTCACCTGAACCAGTCGCGGGATGCTTACTCCTTGATAAAGGACCCCTGTAAACTAGTTGATCATCCCCGAAATACACAATTGGAGAAAACCGTACATCTTAATTTTTTTTAAGTATTGTACGTTGTGGTATTAACACTAATGGGTAGAATATCTAAAATCAGTTCTAGTTATAGCTTACCTAGTATAATTAGAGGAGCCGAACACAATAGGCACCACATAATTATTATACCCGTGGAGTACTTTCTCTGTGACGTAATCGTCTGAGAAGGAATTCTCAAATGCCAGATAAAAATAATACTCTCTTGACAACATACTATCACAGTCTTCATTGGGACATTCTACATTATTACAATGTCCGTAAACATCGATTTTGAGAGAAAAGTGAATTAAATTCTCCTGGAGCTTTGTTACGTAAACGTTCCTGAAGTTGTCAGACTCACAGTTGCTGACTAACCAAGCGGCCGCTTTGGTTCTGTGTTCCCAATTCATTTTTACTTTAGAGCTAACAGGTTCATTGCTAACTTCCCAGTTAACATTTACACTCGGTGCAACTTCATGTCCTGTAATGTTTTGTACGACAAAGTATTTCCACACTATGTCCGAATCTAGTCTTGATGTGAATGTCCAGTTGAAGAAGTCATCGAAGTACAGTTCGCACGCTGGTACATTGAAAGCAGATTCGATTGTAAAGAAAATATAGACTTGAGACTTTGAGCGGTTATCTGGTACGTCAAGTGTTGCTAAATTATATGGGTAGGGATGTGGTGGAAAGCTAAAAATAATTGCATCGAACCTTTGGTAATCACTAAAGAAATAATATTTTTTTTCTGTTATAAGACAGTTGTTAGACTGACATTGCAGTTTGGAAATTGGGTATTGTTCATATAGGTGTCTCAGAAACTGATTTTCATTCCAAATAAGTATATTTTTTGTTTGTGTTTCGGGCGTGATATCACCGTTGGACTGAAAAATGCTCCAGATCACGTAGAAGATCATAAAGGACAGTAAACATATAAAACATTCTTCATAACCTTTGAATTTAAACATTGTCTGAGGGAACTGTTGTTATTTCAATTATTAATTAACTTTTTCACAGTTGATAACGTTTTTATCTATGAATCATATAAATATAGCTTGGTATAATATAGTATATACATTTGATAGAAAAAGGATTAAAAAGTATTTCAAAAAGCCTACAATAACAAATGTATACTATATTTTCAATAAATAAAAAGTACGTAAGTAAACAGATTTCTAAAGAATATTTGTCATTTTTGACAAATTATGTAAAAACATTGTCATTGTATGTCAAGGTCATTAAATATCATTTCACTCAGAAAATTATTTGGAAGTAGAAAATATTAAACTTAAAATCTATATAAACTACTGTAATGTAATACTACGAGAAGAAATTTGTTTTTACCCCATTTTATAAGAAATATGGTGATGGAAAGTTATATATCATATATGGAATACTTAATGTTTATTTATAGAAAAATGCACAACTTTTGAGGTAAAATGTGCTATGAAGTTAAAAATCATGTTAAAACGTCCACACCCATAGCCTGTTTCATAATCCTAGAGACTAAACTGACATTACGTGGGTTGGTACTTTTTGAAATTCTTAAAAAGTTTAGTGCCACAATCGGAAATTGACGATAAAAAAATCAAGTCATCGTTTTTTTTCTACTAAATTATCGTGAAAAAATGTGTAGATACTTATTTAAAACGTAATAATACAAAAATTAAAAAGGTACTTTCATATATTTATTTATATATATGTAATATGAAACAAATATTTTTAATTACTTAATTAATAAAAAGTACATTACAAAATATATAAAGGTTCATTATTCTGCAACTTTTAGTATATGCCGGCTAATACACTACATAATACGAAAAACTTTATTCCGACAGTCACAAATACGAATTTCAAAATACCGGTTTTCATAATGCCGAATTGTCCAAAATTCCTAATTTAAAAAACTCTGACTGATCATTCATACTATTTTAATAATTTAAAAATTTCAATATTCCTAACGTTTAAAATAACTAAGCTCAAAAAACTGAGTTTCAATAGATCAAATAACAAAAAGAAAAAATATACAAATAACTCGTGTCACGGTGTTTGTGCGGCTCCACCGATTTTAATGATATTTTGCTGTATATTTGGCAGGTATAAGAATAGCTCATGAAATATTTTTCACTCTCCTACCCCCACCCCGCTTTTTTAATCGCAACTTGACTTCTTTGATAATTGAGATGGTGGAACAACGTTTGCCAGGTCAGTTTAGATCATGTAATATATTTATATATTTAATTCAATCTTTAATTTTCCTTCCCTTGTTGACCCTTAAATCGGACCAAATAGGAAGTATAACCTCCCAAAAAAAAACTTTTCCAAGTCGGTCACAATCGGTAGAGTTGTCAGCTAATAAACATAAACAAAAAAATAAATTGAGAACCTCCTTGTTTTTTTTCGTTCGTTAAAACATTCTAAAGTTACTCGACTTTCATCACTGTATGGAAACAAAAATATCTTTTAGAATTATTGTGAGGCCCACATTACAATTAGACCGGATAGGTTATAGTAAAAGATTACACTATTGTCACGCGTGGGAGTAACTTGACCACTCAATGGCTATTGTCCTTCATTGGTGGCACCATCACTTAACAGACAAGTTAACAAAGCCCTCCAACACCTCGCTAATCCGAGATTAAGATGGTATCTGGAACAGGACATTATAAACACTTCACACAAATACAATTCGTGTTTCGTGAACAGTTAGTTTTGAATGTTGAAAAAATATCGAGCATTGACAATATGCAGTTGAACGGCAGAAGTATTAATAAATTTCGAAGTATCTGATGTTACTTAAAATTGAGATTGTAACTAAATTAATAACCAATATTTTTTATCAGTAAAAAAGTATAGTAAGCAACATTTCGACTCGTACTTACATTTTACACTCATGCCTCATGCAGAAAATAGTCGGTATCGGTGATTGAAACCGGAGATCGGTAATTAAAAATATCACACACACACACAGAAAAGAGGATATATATCTGTTTCAAGGTAGAGTATTAAAATTTAATAAGTGTTTATGCACTACAAAGAGTTCTACTTAAAGAGTCATACTGATCATACACGTACTACTATAATCTTCGCCGCACATTGTAATAAAATACAATAAGCCATTATTCAGGAATAAAAGCTTTTTCTTTTATGGAAAAGTAATGCAAAAAACAGTTACCTATACTTAATATTCCTGCTATTTTTTTTTTTGTAAAATCCGTCATAATAAAACATGAAAAGTACTTAAGTTTCTCTGACAAATCTTATGTTTTATTTGGGTTTATAAGTGTTTAATCACTTTGCAGCTAAAAACTTAAGCAGCTAAAACAAAGAACATAAAACTTTATAATCTCAAATAGTATTGGTTTTAGATTGATTGTTGTATTGATTACACTGATGTTATTTAATCAAACGTATTTTACATATTTACCTTAACTTTTGTTAAAATGTTTTTGAAAGTTTCCTTTATTTCAATCTGCACAGTTACTAGTATTAATAATATAAAATTACAAAAAGAAAATGTTTTGGAATAAGTTAAACCTCTGCAATTGCACGCAGATTGTCTGGTCATCGTGTCCGAATGTCGACGAGCCTGTCTGTCGAATACAGTTATTGTTGGCAAAATAACTCTATTGTGTGCGTGTAAAATGTTCGAGAGCAAAAACTTTGCTGACAATAGCCATATAATTGAATTAAGCCCACTCAGGAGTATTGTGTACACATCCGTTCTTGGAATGTGCCCTAATGCATATATCTGAATATAGTTTACATTGTAATAAAACTTATTGCTTTTAATTTTGCAGCTGAATTGAGATACTACTTACTGTGTACATATTTTGGGCTAAAGGCCATGTGTAATTCTCTTTCCGTACCTTTTAGTAGTCATGACAATAACTCTGCTATAAATCTTAAAACCCGCTTGAATAAACTGATATATCTCGAGGCATTTCTCACGACAAGTAATACGGATCATGCTACTGTTCCTGTCCTCTTCCTCCTTTTTTTTTAGGCTAGTTTAGGCTAACACAATGTGAACGTTGAGCCCTGACGGACGAAATGAGTACATAGTTAAGGTGTAATATATGTTTTAATGAAATCTAATATTATTATAGGTAAGTTGGTAAAGCTGGTCAACGTTTCACAACTGTCCAGCATTGGTAGGATCCTATGTAAGCCCCGAAAATTAGAAGGCAAAGAAATCATAATTAAAACTTTTTAAGGAGTTAGTATGATTCAATTTGTATAAATGAGTACCTCGAGGTAGTCTATTTTTAAAACCGCATTAATTGTTGTCTTAAAATGTGGTCGAATTAAGACATACAAATAAAACATACTGCTTCACATCTATTGACTGCGTTTCTTCTTGTTGCCAGGTTTTATTATCATCATCATCTATAGCCTTAAAAAGTCCACTGCTTGACATAGGCCTCTCCTTAGAAAGGGGGTTTTGGCAGCAGTTAAAACAAAGCAAACCCACGTTGTCCAGACGGTTTAGTATAGGTTTGTTTCAAGTTTCCTTCTCTTTGCAGTATTGCTGTACCTACAGCTTAATTTGCTCCCTGAGCCGGTCTTATGATAACCACGGGATGAATAGGGGTGGTGACACTTCGTGCTCCGAATCCGTCAGCACACGGTGATGCTTTACTTTGATGCGTTGACTTGTGATTGAAGTAATCTGGGAAACATAACGGCAATATAATCAGCTACAGTTAATATGATTATTTTTTGCATAATCTTAAATTAAAAAAACCCCAGAATACATAAAAGTCATTACTAACTACAGCCACGTAAGTTAAATGAATTCTTTGAGATATCCCACAATAGGATAATATGATTTTCCTCCCTTCATATAACACACTGGCCTTAATACAGTTTAGATACTGATATCTTTCTTGATGTGTGGGTACGTTTGAATGGTGTTGGCTACATATAAACACGTGATTGATGCGCTAGATCTCTACGAAAGAGTTCTCTACTCTAACTTAAACATTAAATTAAAAAATAGTACCTAACTTCTTATTAATTCGTCGTTATGATCATTCGAGAAATGATTAATAAATACTTTTACCCTTCGAGCTTTGATCCATCAAGCTTAGGTTTATTTTCGAGATTTTGATACATAGGTCTAACATACCTACTAATAAGCTCATGACCTTTGGAGCTCAATTATTCGCGAAAAGGTTTTCCAATATGATGCTCCAGCAAAGGGGATTTGATTTCGATTACGGACCTCTAAGAGAATATTATGATGAGTTCTGAATGAAATGTAGGACTTATTGAGATAGATCAGTCAGATGGATCAGTCATAATTATTTTACGGTCTAAATCTCTCTTCTTTTTTTCCCTCGGTGTTTTTTTTAATATCAGTTATAAATATCTTATTATCCAGATGCTGTCACTGTTAAATTGTTTAATTCTTCAATCGCTATTCATTTTTTATTATTAATAATGATTTACACAATTTACACATTTCCTCTTCAATCAGAATACCACATTTTCATAGCACAAAAGATCAGCAATTCAGAATCAAGAATCAACAACACAAAATACTTACAATAATAACACAATAATTCTGAGGGAGTAGTTATCATAGAGGAGAGGTAGGACCTTCCAGTCCTACAAAGGTGGATGCATCTGCATAATAGCGCATCCCCACGATTTATTATGTAATTTGTTTTTGTTCTAATGTAGAACTAATATAGTTGTAAGATGACTGTTACTAACACATTTATGGACTAATGTCTGAAATAAAATATTATTATTAGAGTATATGAAAAAAATTAAATCTATTACGAATCCATCCTCTTCTTCTGTCCAACTAATCGACTTTTTTCAATACATATTTTCGTTGTCTTAGTTTGTTACAAAGGACTAGAAATTATCTATCTTTATGAAGTTATTATTTATGGTAATTCAACGCGATCTCTTTCTATACATTTCTTATGTTTTCAAAGCTTTCTTCCCCTGTACCTCCAGTTATATCTCCGCGGTTCATTTTGGTCTAAGAATACTAAGTTAACCTGCGCACACTTAAATTGGTTTGCTTGAAAGAAGGCTAACTTTCAACATTAAACATTAAAATCTATTGCTTAGCAACAGATTCTATATTAAACAAATATTGTACTTAAAATATTGTAAAATAAATTTGTGTAAACATTAATTTTCTTTTGAGTCAATAAAAATATTATTAAACTTAATACTGAGAAGCAGCAAAAGATAAGCCCACGTTTAATTTTAGATTTCTTTATTATTCTTTATTATTATAACAACATAATCTGCCTTTTATGTAGCCAATAAGGCTTCTAGGCTCGGCCTTTTACCATTGCGAATGGTATGTTTATCATATTTTCAGCATACCTAATACTGTGTGGCCATGTGTGCCAGTGTGTTATATGTGTGTGAGGTGTGTAAAGTTATTATTATTATTTAAAACAGCTAAATCATACAATATTTCCGTGCAAAAAAAGGTTCCCATTCATTATCTCCAGAATACGCAGTTAAACTTTAAGCTGTTTAAATATTTATAAAGTATTTACTTATTGACAAAACAGTGATGGGACACAATGGTCTTTCATGCTTTTGTCTCGATTGTTCCCGTGGGTTGATGTTGAGTGGCGAACGGTCTATTGACCGCTGAGAGCTTCCGTTTGGTTGGGGCGTTAGGGCGCTTTGGGGAAAGACTATTGAGTGTTCAATAAGTGGAAAAAGGTTCTTAGTTTATTTAATATCCATTTGGGGTCACTAGCAGTGATTTATAGTGGTGGAGATAAAGCAATTAAAAGTAACATCGCAGAGAGATTGTAATTCGAGAATAACTTAATAAAATAAAGGAGCTTTCTCTGAAAGTGAACGGTGAAAGAACCCGTTTATATTAGTATTAAATTAACACGAGGCATAGGGATACAATCTTTTGTTAAAGAAAGGTATTCTCTTAACAACAATAGCCTCAAATTTACAACCAATAATTGTCAATAAAATGTTTTATATAGCAGATTACCGCCATCATCATTTTCCTGTTTTTTTCCCTAATTTTATTTCGGTTCGGCGCAAATTTTGCAACATTTGCACTGAACCCAAATACCTACCATATTTAAAACTAGTTCTTTATAATGACCCAGTTGCAAAGTGATACGCACATATATACTATTTAATCAAATCAGTTCAATCAAGTTTGCAAAATGAATTAGAATAAAACAGTTCGAATGCGACTGCACGCGCGGATACTGCGCTGAGTGTTGTGGGTTCGATCCCCACATGAGACAACAATTTGTGTGATCAACAAATTGTTGTTCTGAGCCTGGGTGTTCTTTGTGTCCGTTTCATGTATGTTTGTAAAGTCCCCCGCGCGGAGTTGTCTCAAAAAAAAAGAAATTGCCCATGCAAAGAACACAGCAATTCCTGAACGTCAATCTGTCAATTTAGGCACAACGGAATGTGACAGTAATTGTATGTGGCTTACTTTTCATAAATTGTAGGATATGGTTAAGGGAAGTGGAGGATGCTGTTCATATTACAGTTGTATAAACAGCCGACTTTTACTGTATACTACAAATTACCAATTGATTATTTAATTGTTACTTATTTACCTAAATAGTAAAGTCTCTGGCAAATTGAACGCAACTAACTAAATAAGATTATTTATTTAATTTACTCAATGCTATGCTATCATTATATTGTATTTTAGTAGACTTAAAAAAGTGGAAATTTAAACAGAATTAGTCCAAGAGCGAAATTTTATGTACCTAATCATTTTCAAAGTAAAAAATTAGACCATTGGTGATAAAAAAAACCACAAATCGTATCAAACCAGTCATGAATCTGTTAATGTGAGCTTAAGTGGCGACACAATGGTAGCGGAAGGGCCGTATGCACCACATGTGTAATCCACTTAACGTCGGTTAATCTTAACGCTTAGTTACAGCGACACCATTGTCCGTGTCCGCACTTACCTCGACTGTATTAATTCAATCACAACTGTTGTGTGGTGTGTTGGTGCACTTCCAAATATAAATTTGGATATAATTATATAATTGTATGCTTTAATTTTGAATAATTGAATATCAATACGTTTTCTTTTAATTAAAATAATCAGAAACACTGTTTACATGTAGGATTGCCGCTTCAGTAATATGTTTTGTCCACATGAGTCCTAAATGTAAGTATTAGGACTTCGTGAAATTGAAAGATGGCTACAGTCTGTTATGTCAAAGTATTAAAAACGATTAAGCAAACTTCAAATATAAAATTACCAAGAGAAGTATTATCATTATACATAACAAAAGCTGTCGCCCCGACTCCAGTACCTCTGCTACAGAAGAACACAGCCAAGCTATTGTTTTAGCATAACTACGTTCCTGATTTTAAATACCTACTTAGAGAAAGTAAAATCACAGTAGGTTTGAAATGTTTATGAACGCTGCTGTAACGCAGTGTTAAAGTGCCTGCAAAAATTGAAAAGCAATATGTTTATTTACGTAACTAAAATTTTAATCTTAAATCTAAATGTATATAAAAATGTTAAGTTGGTTTGTGAACGCTTCAAAAACTTAAAAAGTTACGTACGTAGTATGTACTCACATACCTTTAATGCTAAATTGTAACATTTTATCTCTTTATTCATTAAATAAGTAATCAATTTAAAAGTCATACTCGTACTTTGTTATTTAATCAGCAATTTAATTTGGTCATAAATTTCTGAAGTTGCAACATTATTAAAAAATATTTTTTATGATGTAAAGCCTGATACACCCCCAGTAGATAAAGTAGTGATAATGAAGGTATCATCGTAAAGCAAAGCAGAGTTTTTCGACTGTTTATTTTAGAGCGTTCTAAAAGACCTTAAGTGTTTTTTTCTAAATGAAAGAAGTACTAAAGATCTATTTTTCTGACTGTCAATGAGAAACAATAATATGAGTTTTTAACGGAGATTCTTTACATTCACTAAATAGATATTCCCAGGCGAGAGAGGATGATAGGGTCTTCATCTAACTTTCATCTTTTAAAAAAAAAGTTGTTTGTATACTCGATTTTTTATCTTGAATACAGCAATATTTAAGAGTCAACAACTACTTATATTATATAATTAATGTTTACGGGAATTACGGCATTCGCGATAGGCATTAAGTACATACCTTTAAATTTCCTGATGTTTTGACCAGTTTGTATTGACCATGATCACAGGCTGACTGGTTCAGCACCCTCTGCCTTCGAGTCCGTGAGGTAAAAGTTCCTTCATCAGATGAGCATCAGATGTGGATATATATGATACTTGCCATAAAGAAGTATGGGATTTATTTAGAGACAGGTGCAAGTCAAGGCACTTGAAACGACCAGATGAGTTAGTAATAAGTTTCAATAATAATACTATAAAAATAATGTACAAAATATGTTTTAAGTTTTAAAATATGTAGTTATAACTTCTAATACTTGTAAGGTTATTTACATTAAAAACTGCCATGTTTAAATAGAATATTCTACTATACAAAGTTTTACTCTTCGTTAGAAAAGAACTCTAAACATTTTATTATCTAGTTTGTAGACAAAGCTTTGAAATAAAACATTTCGAATTGCATTACATTAAATACCTGCTAAATAATTCATCCCAAGGAGCTCAATATGACATAATACATTGATAACATTCTCAAATAAGTGTACTCTTATTATTGCTGACTCAAATTTCCTGTTCCTGCTCACAACCCAAATAATTACACCAAGGTTTATCTTACACATGTATCTTAAACACTGATGAATATCTTTAGATCTGCACTTAGTTGATAAAGGCAGAACCCAAAAAATATTTATTGTGTTTACACAAATACGTAGGTGGTAATCCGAGTTAACATTACCTATTCAACAGTCACCGTGAAGGGGAACGAACTGTGTCCCTTCCCGCGGAAAAAACCCTTGATAATATTATTGGGTTCTAATTTCGTTTGACTGTTAATCGTGGTTATATAAAAGTGTCAACCGACCTCAATTGAGGTGCCAATTTGTATAGAGTTACAGTACTTGAATAGGATCGAGCGTTTTCTATTACACAATAATGGTATGTATGACAAAAAATATGAATAATATTGTGCTCTAATAAAATAAGTGATTATTCAAGTGTTGCGTCTCGATAGCTCTTCTTTTTTTTTGTATAAATCGTTGTGGGTTCTTAGAAAATGTTATTAGTTTGAGTAGATTTCCAGATCGTATTACTAAGGGATATGTTTACTTAGTGTCGGTTAGTATTAATTGTTTGGATAAATAGGTAGATATCGAACATGAATTGTAACATTTAAAAAAGTTTTTAGTATTTTAAGTACCCATTGTAGATTAAGTAAATTCTACAGGAATAAATTTAGTTATTTTGTATTATGGTTTTATCAATATAACTCTGAAGAACAGAGTATTTGCGCTTTACGAAAACTTTCGATTATTAAATTGTTAGCAATTTAATAAGTTGAATATGCAAAGTTAATAACCAATACCAAGCAATACCTTTTTTTTTGTACTTATTAATTTTTTGACCGAAATTCCTTATCGCGCGTGACATCCTCTGAGCGGATAGTAACAAGACCGAGAAATGTGTAACAAGACTTTTTGCTAATACTTTAAGTTTAAAGCAGACTGTATAGCAAACGTTTACCAAAAAGCGAAAGGAACGTTCGAGAACAAGGGGACCTTAATAATAATAAAGCCTTTTTTTAATAGACAATCCTAGTGATTATCCTAAATTATCCTAATATTCTATATTTATATCCTAAAATTAAAAAGGTTTTTAAAAGAAGAGCAATGTTGAAGAGAGCCTTTTTTCCACCTCCACCGTGAAAACGCAACCCGTATGCGACTTAGAAATGAACTACCTAAACTACCATACTGTCAAAATCAATATGAAGCATAGAGATCAAAAATCTTTACCGTAGATATATTTCATAAAGCAACAAATACAGCTGAAAGCGCCTTACAGATTTGCAGTAGTATAGATAGGCAGACGGGAGTCATACACCGCCCCTCTCACTCCTCGCCGCCTCCCAGGGGCTGGTCGTAATTAGCCCCCTCGACTCCACACTTCGCCTTCCCTCCTCCCGAAAACAGAGGCAACCTGAAAACAACAAGCTATTTGTATGTACTAGAGGTTTTTACATTGTTTTGTACTTGTGTTTTGTACGTGTGGCAGAGTGAGTTTGGATATTTAGGTAACAATAGGTATTCTTTGATTGGAATACCTATACACATTTCTTTAATTTTAAGCTTTACGTAAAACGTTTTATATTAAGACACAGTGTATGTTTATTATAAAATAAATACTTTTACAATTTGGCAGGTTAAATGCTTTAATGTCCTCATCGTATATTGTGATATTGTATTATATAATATGTATTTGGTATCGAAATTTAATAAAATAATATATAATATATAAATAAATTAATTCTAATATTTAGGAAAGAAGGACATTAGTAAAACAGGGGAATAATGGACAATGAGTATTCTACTAATATCGCGTAGGTTTGATACTTAGGATACTTGATACTCTATTATTTGATACTAAGGAAAATTATTTGTTATTTTCAATTCGAATCAAAAATACAGTTTCAATTTAGTTAATAATATTTAGAATTGCTGAATTGCTGGTGAATAAGTATACTTAATCATATTTCTACACCACCTGAAGGTCGACTGGGTCCGCCTTTGTACAACATGTGCATTAAGTTTTAAATAAAGAAAATAAATTATATAGTACAATCAAATAAGTGAGAACTGAGTAAAGGGTTTCCTTTCATCCATCAATAACATGTTTATGTTATTGATGTGAAATATTCATTTAAAGATTAAATTAAGGATAAAAATACCCATCAACGTGCGAAATATTTTACTCTACTCATAATATTAATAAAACACGTTGTAAACCGAGCAGTCGAACAAATCGTCCGAAGCATCCTACAAGGGGACGGGGATTATCTTCAAATAAGCGTATTACATCGACTCGTGACTCCGTGCTTTGTGATCAAAATACGTACGGCTTCACCACATACCAGAAAATAGCTCCTTATAGTCTCCTACCTACTGTGGATTCAATCGCACATTTATAATGTACATTTTGTATTCTGTGGCTACCAACGTATTGGTATGTATGTATAGAAAAGGACTCAGATGAAATCCCTTTGGGACTCGTCTGAGGTAGGATAGGGCTTTATTTGCAGATTTAGACATGACTAAGGCTTCGTGATACGCTTTATCTTGTGAAATACGATAATTTAAGATTTGGATAGCGTTCATTTATTGAAAGGGAATAGAAAGTAAAATGTAGGTTTGTGTTTTGTAGATGAGTGGGGAAATTTTTCCGTTTAAGTCAAATGTTGGGTAAGTGAGGTTCTGCTAAGTAACTTACATTTTCAAAAATTAAATGTCAGTGTCACAGTAGACCAGAGCTTTAGGGAGCTGGAGCTGTGAGTTTCCGCCTACTACTGCTTACTACTTATCGCCCTTAAGTTAGAAACCCTAAGTACTGATACCAACTTAATTATATTTTAAGCTGTCTTATGAGGGAAGCCGTACATCCTCGGGGCTGTGGGCTACAGTCCAAAATGTAAGTTTAATTTTACGTTAGGTAGGCGTATGGTATGTTGTAACACATACCCTACACCATAAGTTTTACTACATTAAGTTACACGATTAAGTTCCAAAATAAATTTGACTTATTTTAATTTCAAATAATTTCCTACCTGTAATTTAACTACAAAATAAAATATTACAAAAATTTAAAAAATTACTACATATTTATTGAATAAAAATAAAAAATGACTTTTACATTTCCTGGCAATTATCATACGCTTTGATTCTTCAAAAGAAAAACTTTTCCTTGGGCGTGTTCCATCGATCGTAGCGACGAAAACACGTAAAGTTTCAGCGCGTGGCTTGTTTCCCGGCAGATATAAACAAATTCAGGAGCCATCGTG
Organism: Arctia plantaginis; assembly: GCA_902825455.1. Lineage (NCBI taxonomy): Eukaryota > Metazoa > Arthropoda > Insecta > Lepidoptera > Erebidae > Arctia > Arctia plantaginis. Next base: position 5,508,856 of record CADEBD010000857.1, on the reverse strand, counting down.
AAAGTCAGCCGTTGGCGGCGGTGGTCGATTTACATAAAATTATGCGGCCCCTTCGCGCCTCAGGGTCTTTCAACACTAGATAGGTTTAGACGTTTATATGAAACGTCAGTTACGCGTACCTGTATATCCTATCGTGAATGAATGAGAGCAAAGCTTTAGGTAGGTTTATGCAATTCGAAAAGCTTACCATTAAGCTGAACTACCTGAACCTATTCGCTTATATTTGAATAATGTGCGACATCAGTAGTAATATTAATTGATATTATCCAAAACAAAAACGAAAAAACTATGTTAATGATTAATCTTGAATGGAATAAGTAACTAAAACGAAAGTCATATTGAATAACTTTATTACTTTACTCAGATGTTATGTGTTAAAGTAAAGGGAAGGGGTAAAATGACTTTAGCACTTGTAAGTTTCACCTTTTTGTACAGATTTCCATTTATTGCGTTCCTGTCCGCATCTTGTAGATAGAAATTCGTGTTGTCGTAAATCACTTTGACTCAAAGGAGTATTGCGGATTATTTATTTATTTATATTAAGCACATCAACAGCATAATTACAACATCACATACCTAATTTAAGTTTCATTATGTGTAAGAACTTAGAAACCAAGCACATTTATTAGCTGTTGAAGGGCCTCCTGTCTATCATACATAGCTTGTTAATGTTTAAATATATGTTTTGTAATTTAGAGAAAGATTTCTTTATTTTTGCTTAACTAATAGATACACACACCTATTCAACTTCCTAGATTTTTACGTAACCCGTTACCCTTGGGGGTGTCTTCGGATTGAAGAGTAAACAAACATTTTGTAAGTAAGGTAGATACAATGGTTGTTTTAATAAGACATAATACCAGTGTACTGAGGTCTTTATTTAAAATTATGCGGCCCCTTCATGTCGCTCAGTTAATACCTCCTTTGTGACGTCAAAATATTTTCCGAACAGTTTTCCACACAAAGTCTCTAATTCAATATACGAAGCGGAATAAGCGGAGTTATTTTGCGTAAATAAAGTTTCTTTGATTCTTGCTTTACATACCTATGTATGAATATTTATCAATATTTGGTTTTGTGTAAATAATTTAGGTGGGATTATTTACAGGTGCCTGGCAGGTTTGGTCTTTGTTTTTAGACTGACGACAAGGGTCAGATTGTACTATTAGCAAAGCAAAAACTTAATAGGAAATAAACAAATAGGAGATTCAATCAGTATAAGCACTATGTCGGCTACTTGATACGATAATTTCTGAGCATCTTATTGACTTAGAAAGAGGATTTCCGCGGTTTTCCTGCTTGATCCTTTGATTTAGATTTCTGTTACTATCGCTGAAAATGTTGTTAACAATAATCAACTTTAATGATTAAATCGTGATTTAAAGTCGTCGATAAGTATCACTTTCGGAATAGTCTTGACAAATTTAATATCATGTTGGCTTTATTTTTATCATTTTAAAAATCACACTTTTTATTATTTCCCCCTGCTTTGTGTAATCAGTGTATATATACTATCTACCACTGGTAACTCAAATATATATATACATAGACATAGGTATATGTAGACAGCATTTAGCACAATATTTTTGTGGTGGTGGTTTTTGGCTTTGGACCCCCGGGCGGAACGAAGTACCGCAAGAAGTGTCAGAAAAAAGTCTTGTTATACATTTTTCGGTCTCGCTCCCATCCGCTCAGAGCTCCCATTCGTTCCAAAAAAACTCAAAAGATTATCGCTTTCAGGAATCTTTATTATATTATTTTGATTTACAATCATTGACGGTATGAGTTTATGTTTACATTTTAGTTTTTAACTCTTCCAGTGTCGTAGTTTTCGAATACAAAGAAACGAAAATCACCCGATCTGTGAGCTGAACCAGTCCCCAAACTACAAACCACGCCTCGCTTCGGTACAGTTAAACAAACAATACAAACACAAAATAAACTGCAGCAGTTCCAAGTACAATGAGTGTGAAAAATGTATTGACGTTGTGAAGTACAGTCACAAAGAGTTTCGGAGCGGTGGGCGGGGCAGCCCGCCTCCGTCTTGTCCGGCAATTAGAACAACAATGGAAACATTCAGGTATGAATAAATCAATCTACATAAATTGTTATTTTGCATAAATATCTGTTATGTACATATTTTAAGCTTTCAGCAACATTAAATAAAGCTGTTGCGACGTACAAGCTTTATTCCGAATAATAAATTGCATAGAATCAATAAGCGTTATGTTCTTTTTGTTTTTTTTTTATTGTCGTGACTTAAGTTTAACTTTGATAGGTTACGGAAGACGACTTTTACAGAGAATCCTATTTAAAGTGAAATTTTGAAAGTATTATTGTCTACCAAACAGTTCATTCTAGACCTTGATGACTCGAATTAAAGTGGAGCTATCAGAACATTGTTCGTCTTTTGAGTGTTTTGACAATCGAATACAGCCTGGATCTAGGATCTAGTAGCCCAAGATTTGGGCTGAACTTCAACGGACTCGGTTTCTATACTGAAAATAACTTTTAGGTACATTTTAAGAGATTTTGCGATTAATCAGTATATCCATAGGCAAGATTTTGTCAAACGTCAAAAGTTATTTTTAAAACTAAAAGTTATTAAATAACTTTCAAGGCACATGATAAATCTTTTCATGCACTCTTATATGTCTCGCTCGCAAAGCACCTCACCTACCTATTTAGGGACTAGTACCTATCGGAAATAATCCTACAAGTCGTACTTATAAATACTACTAATCCAACTACTACTATTAAGATACTGTGATTTGACGACTGGATGGCGCAGTGGTTTGTGTAACGGACTGCTATTCCAAAGGTCGCGGGTTCGATTCCCGCTCAAGTCAAACATTTGTGTGCATGAACATTTGATGTTTGATTTGGTCTGGGTGTTTCTATGTCTAATATGTATGTATTTACAAAAAAAAAAGTATTTATGTATTTATATCAGTTGTCTAGTACCCATAGTACAAGCTCTGCTTAGTTTGGGACTAGATGGCGTTGTGTGTATGTGGTAGAATATATTAATATATACTGTGTTCTTCCGAACCTTTTTCCCAAACTGGGTTGGGGTCGGCTTTGGGTCTACTACGATACAGCTTGGAGCAACTGGCATCAGATTTCCATAACATAAGTACTAGCAGATATCGAAGTTCTTTAGAAAAACTATTGTCGGACTTTTTAGGACTTCAAATACCCGTAACGATTGCCCCAGTTGTTCGTGACCGACGGCTTAACGTGCTCTGCGAGGCACGGAGGGGTCTCAATGTGTTAAAAATGGTCACCCATCCATAGACTAACCTGGCTAGGATTGCTTAACTACTCAACTATTATGATACTGCTATAGAAATTAAATCAACTTTATACTCTCAAGGACATGTGTAGATAATCTCCTTGCTTTAAGTTACTTACAGTTAATATTACGTAATAGGAACCGAAAAATAAAATATTACCTAAAATAAGAAAAAACAAACCTGCAGTGTGTGTCAAACTATGTACCGTTTTTAGAGTTCCTTAGTTGTCAGGACTACAGAACCCTAAAAACGGTTAACACCTACCTACAAAATAAAAACTAAAAATGCGGAATTTACTACTCTCTTAGGTTGAAAGTTGAATTCTAATAAAAATTTGCCGACTTACAAACTTTCCATAAGTAACTCCTCTCAATGGGACAAGAAGAAACTAAACGTACGTAAACTCTGTTTTACCACAAGGACAGAGGTTAACAAGATTACTAATAACCAGTGTAAACCGCTTTACTACTGATCTGTAGGTTTTTGAAATTTGTCATACGTTTGAATTCGTTAAGACACCAGCTTTTTCAATTTTAGCTTTCTTTGCTCTAAAACAGCAGCAGGGCAGAGCAACAGGGTCTTTTTGAGTATTTCTATGTACCTACAGATCGAAAAGAGCGTCAAATATGGGACAACAACAAATCTGAAACTAAGTATACAAACAAGCTGTTAATTGAGCAGTTATCTAAGATATTACGTAGTTTAGGATTGATTATTTTATTAGAAGTGAAAAAAAAAACAAGTTTCTTACACATTGTCCTCTGTCTTTTTGCCCCATACCTAATTAGTGCTTATACATATATAGGACAAAAACACGTAGACACGTAGTCCAAGCTGTGTAGCTTGGTGAGGAACTTATGCATGCCTTTTTTAGAATATATGATTTCAAAAAATAAACATATTACTTAATCATTATGTTGATCAGTCTTTAATAGTCCACTGCTGAATATAGGCCTCTTCTTGAAAGAAGGTTTTGGCCTACGTATAGATGGCCAGACGGATTGGTATAAGGTTTGTTTCAAGTTTTCCTTCTCTTTGCAGTGCTGTTTCTTCCCTTACTTGGCTCTTACGACACCAACGTCCATACCATGTTGAATACTCTGTACCTATTCTTAATCCGTCTCCTCACATAACATAATAATTAAAAAACTTTACGTATCGAAGGAAAATAATTAGTATGAAGAACAAAATTTATTCTCACTAAACTTTACCATATAAATATGTTTGCCGCTATCGCTATAAAGGTGACATTGTTATTGAAAAATGAAACAAATGATTTTCTATAGATATAACTTAACTTATACTTACGCATAACATATACCTATCGATATAAATTACTTGTATAGCGGAAATTAATTGAGAGTTTAATCCGGCAAGGAATTCATATATCTACAGCATTAGGCACGCTAGGACTTTTCTATTTTCTTCTACGCTTCAGTGCTACGCAGCACAATGGCTATAAGATATACCTAATTGCTTCGGTCGTAGATAGGTACTTATAATTCTGCGCGGATAGGATCTCTATCGGCATGTCGTCGCTTTGAATGCATTGAACCAACAAATTCACATTCAACAAAGAATCTGTGGCGTACTTAGGTAGGTGGGTACTTTCGTCTGCGTTACGAATGGCAGTTAGTAGGAAACATATATATATATATATATACATGTGTGTGTGTTTATATATAAATATATATAGCTACAAATAAATAAAAAATTACTCCTGTCTGCCTCTATGGTAGGAAGAGACAATATAAACCTCCCTGCTTGTAACCTGACATTCCTGACTGTGGCAGGTCCAGTTGCATTTTTCACGTGGCATTGATGTCTTCTACAGCACAATACCTTTTTAAATAATCAAAGCAAATAAAATAAATAACTAATAACCTTAAATCAATACTTAGGTAAAAAACAGTTTATGGTGTGACGAACCGCTAACAATTAAGATGTGTGTTTGTTGTGCGGGAAACAGTGACCGAACGCTTGTTTAAACCAGTCCGCGCGTGACGTGGATTCAAATTAAATCCATAGACACATTGTATGTAGGTACACTGGTAGTATCTCAGTTCAGAAACAAATGAGCCTGTACATTTTTGGTGTTATTTTATGGTACAGGAAGCAGAACCTGCAACCAAAAGAATAAATGCGTTGCATCCTTTTAGACAATGCAGCGATTTTTTGCATTGCGAAGTGTTTCAACAATTTTCTGGTTAATCGAATTACAAGACTAAAAAATCGTGTAATATTTATAATTTAAAATGTGACTAAAGCTAATTAACGCCCTTTTAAAGCTGCAGCTAATCCAATTTACACAATTTGTATCTAAATAAAATATTACATTCTCTATAACAGTACATTTTTATTTCAAAAGAAAATATTACAATTTAATAAAATCAGCATATAATATGATGATTAGCAAAAAGAGCGACAGTCGCATCGTAGCCCGTATCCTCTTTTGTCTACGTTGCGAACGAGTAAATATTTCCTGTAATTTACTTATTCCACAAAACACTGCTTTCTGTATAAAATACAAAAGCTGAAGCCGCCTAGCCGTGGAGACAGTAAACAAAATGGCGTATTTAAATGGGCGGCAACTGCATTGTTGGAACGTTGCGTTACACCAATATCGTTTGCTGCCCTACTCGCACTCACCACCACGCTTGCTCTCGGAGCCTCTTTATTTTCAAAGCTTACCTACTAGTTTGAAAACGAATTAACTTTCCATCATCTCAAGCTAATTTCAACTTTAAATTTGAAAAGGTAAAGTATGGTTTCAATTCCATTGAGTTACATACTTACGTTATTCGAGCAAACCAAAGGTGATATGTGAAACTGTTGCACGTTATTTCGTCTCTATCTAACTCAGCAGGGTGATGTATTTTTATATCTGCGTCTCTTTTCCGCCTGCCTCCTGAGAAGTAATGTGTTGTTGCGTGTTGTGATATCTCTAAAATAACAGGGAAGCACTCGCTGCGAAGTTGTCATTTGTAACGGTTTTTGCGAAGTACAGTCAGCAGAAAACAATTTCAAATCTGCACGATTCAGAACTGCAGAACATTATGGTCTTATAATCCTTTTCAACTACACAATTGTCGGGGAAAGGGAAATTGTACGTTGAATGTTTAATATTTTCAAGTAAATTATTAATAAAGGGCACAACAGACTTTATTTCATTGACTAACAAACAGATCGGGAGAGTACCGAAAACCTACAGGGGTAATGTAGGTACTCGTAATACCTAATACTTACACAGTATTTGCATAGAGCAATAGGTAAGTTCTAGAAAACAAGTTGTAAATGAAGTGCCGTTTAGGTATTACCTACTTGCAAGCATGCTAAATAGTTTTTTTGTGGTTGTTCCACAAAAACTTATTTAGGTATGATTACCAGCAACGGATCTAGAGAGAGGAGGCAAACCGTGGTACCCGCCCTGGGCGGCAGTTTCCGGGGGCGCCAAAATCATAATAAAGAATGATTAAAAATAAAAACTTGCTCCACCAAGCGCCTAGCATACGGAAACCTGGTTGGCTCACCGTCGACTTGTAAGAAAAAGGTACCACACTGGCCCACACTACTCTTGAACTTAAATATTTGTGAGTTTTTTTTTTAAATAATTTATCTCGAACGTTTGAGTGAAGTACGCCACTAATAAGTTTCTGCCAAGGTTCGAAAACATCATAGATCCGGGGATGATGATTCTTCGACAAAATGCATAGGTATTCAATAAAATAAACCCGTCGATTATTAGTGATTTAATGTATAGTAATCCAAATTATGAAGCGAGTTGGTCTATTATTGTTAACACACTCATACAAAACCATCATCATAATTAATAATTCAAATCTAATGTTCACTAATTTCAAAGTGGTCAGAAATACACAACTTTTTCGTTCAATTTGTAATGAAAATATTAAAAATCTTTACACTTTATGAAAATGAGATAAGTAGGTACCTACCTAATATAATTTTAAATAATTTACAATTATTTCATAATTCATTTATTAATTTGCGAATATGGAATGGAATATGCATACAATAATTGTTCTTTTACCATATTCAACCATAAGGCATGCAAAAAAAAATCGATAGAGAATACTACATATTTTAAAACAGCAATAAATCAATACACAAGGTCATATAGCCAAAATAAGTGTTTAGAATTCAATTAATGTCAAGCAATAATAATAAAATAACATAATGTCATACAGTCATAAAATAAAATTATATAATGTCATACAATTACAATAAAATGATGAGATGTCCTAGCACAACAACAAAAAAAATACAAATTGATCCGTCTTCTATATAAATAAAGCTGCATGTCTTCTAAGAACTCTTGAAGCGAGTAATAACATTTAACTATAAGCAGTTTTTGAAGATGCCTTTTGAATAGTTGTGTACTTTCAAAATCCCTTTATGGTTTTCCTATTCTTATTCATTTTCAAATAAACTTGTGTGTAACTAAACCTTATTATAAATTATTGATCAGATTAAATTATAACAATAAAGAAATGCAGTTTTTTAACTAAGTAGGTATTTGCCTGAAAAGCTAGCTGTTAGCCAACTTAATAAAATACATATACAACACATACCTACAAGAGTTGAATAGAATTATATTAAAGTATAGGTAAGTAGAAACATAAACTTTTTGGCATGAGTTGTACAAACAAACAAACTCGTAGATATGAAAACTGTAGGCAAGACACATAATATAATAAGTTATTAAGCTACTTTTTCTGTCAAACTGTTTTATTAGCTATAATTTTCATTGAACATTAGAGAATGTTGTTGCCGTCGCTACGCTTAGCCTCAAGGCAGGGAGCGTGGAGTTGCAAAGCCACTGTAGTGGGGCGTCGCTAAACAAAAACACGTATACAACTAGCGGCTCCGCGGTGATTGGTCGTCGTCAGCGCCGCTCCCCGCCCTCCAGCGCAGGCCGCCGCGCGCCCACCGGCCAACGTGACTCCGCACTCCGCGCCACGCTCTCCACCCGACAACATGTGCAGCGGCGCCGAAGGAGGCTCTTGGCCGCTCGGTAAAGACGCGCCTACAGTTACAGCCGCAGCTATCGACCATTATCGCTTACAACTGTACAACTATGCTGTTGCCGAACGACTTCGACTATATCCACCAACTGTTGCACCATGTTACACACCATACGGACCCCGACTCGCGCTCTCCATGTCATTGCTTCAACAACGAGTTCTCCAACCGGAGGAGCCGAAACCTCAACACAGTTACATTGGACTCATCGCAATGGCGATACTCAGCTCGCCGGATCGCAAGCTAGTCCTCTCCGACATCTACCAGCACATCTTGGACAACTACCCTTACTTCCGCAGCCGAGGGCCCGGATGGCGCAACTCAATACGACATAATCTGTCGCTAAACGACTGTTTCGTAAAAGCTGGCAGATCTGCAAACGGGAAAGGTCATTACTGGGCGATACATCCAGCTAACATTGAAGACTTTCGGAAAGGAGATTTTCGAAGGCGTAAAGCGCAAAGGAAAGTGAGGAAACATATGGGATTGGCCGTGGACGATGATGGTGAAGACTCTCCGTCACCACCACCGCAGTCGCCGCCTCCGACGGCCTTGCCATTACCCTTTTGGGGTGGAGGCCGGCTACCAGGCGGCGGGCAGACCCGGAAGAGGCAGTTCGACGTCGCCTCCCTGCTAGCACCGGATGATGCGCCGGAGAAACGACAAAGACGTGATAGTAGTTGTGAGGAGGAGCCTGAAGAAGATATAGATGTTGTAGCAAGTGATCAAGAAGAGCGAGGAGGTGAAGAGGAGGTGCGGGCTCCTCTAGCACCGGCGGCGCAGTATCCGCTGCTAGGCGGCTGGTGGCCGGCGCTAGAACCTGCGTTACTGCAGCAGTTACGTCGACATTCGGCGCTAGCTCCTGCCGCGCCGCCTAGCCCCACGGACCAGCAGCGCCCGCCGGACACCTAGACAGTGATTAGCTTGTAACAAATGTGAATAGCCAGTATTAAGCCCCGGCGGTAGATATTCCCTAGTGAAATCCTCATTCTTATGTTTTGTTTAGATAGTTTTGTTTTTCTATATTCACCTGGAGTGAGCCTGAGTTTTACTTTTCTGTCTGTGTTACTTTTCTATCTTTCGCGTTTGAACAAACATTCTTCTCTCCTTCTATACCTATTAATCTACAAAGTGTAAATTATTATATTTATAAAATCGATAGATATTATTTTTACTTTAAACTGTATATGTAGAACAGTGATAGTTGTTATATTAAACCATTTATTAATAAAGTCTGAAAACGACCAAGCTATGTAGATAGTTTCTAGTTCTTATTGTAAATATGTGAAGTGATTGATGGTGTCTACTCTTCGTTGTTAATGACATGTAAACTACTGTTGTTTATTTACTAGATTACATTAATCAATTAAAATAACAAAAAAATATCAAATAAATAGAAATTATAACTTACTAACAACTTTCATTTCGTACAAAATTTATTTACATCATTTACATCTAATCATCAAATACAATACTTTCTTAACATCAAACAAAAAAACAGAAAGAGTATTAATCTACCCTCCCGCGTAGTACTCGGGAGTACTATCCCTTAAAACGTACTTCGAGCGTGTGCCGTGTGGTGTAAATAAATAATAACGTTATTGAATCCTACCCACCTACTCAAATTAATCACTCAATAAACTGAGCCCTACTATTGTTATAGACGCGACGGTCCTTAAATACTAATTGAAGTGATTTTATGCTTATTTATAGAAGTATACTTATTTCCACAAAACAGCACGGAAAAGGACCACATAGAAAACCGAGGCCGGTGGCTCATCTTGAAGCACTTTAAATTTGTAGCTGTCTATTACATTGTTAGATATTATTATTTTAAAACAAGTCATAAATTTTTAATTTATAATAAAAGTCCACGGATTGCATAATCTAACTCTGCATTCTTATAAATACAATAGCCGAAGAATGTTCGTCAAAAATAATATAGGTACCAACACCATAGCCTCGATATTCGGTAATAGTAGGTATGTTAACTTCGTTTTTGGGTTTGTGGTGGGTAGGGATGATATTATTTTGGTTTGATAACAAATTAATAATAAATCAGGAACGAATCATAGATAAAAAATCAGTTTCGTTTATCTTTGTTAGTCTGGCGTTTTGATCGAATTACGCCGCCTCCATATAGTTGCTAAGTACTGGTATTGTTAAAGTATCGTACCTTATAAATATAAAGTGGACTTAAAAAGAAAAAAATAACTAATTTGTGCGTGAGCTTTTCAACTACTAATTTATTATTATCTATAATACCTAATGTAATGAAACTAAAGGCATTGTTTATTTGTTTGGATAAATACGCTAATCCTTTGGAAGTACCAATCAGTCAGATTTAATTTATCACAGAATGTTTTGGGATTAGCCATAGATAACCTTTATGAGTGGTACAGTGACCATAAAAAAATCTCTTTTTGAAATCTTTCTGATAGTTAACATTCAACCAAAAAACTTATCCTAACCTACTTTTATTATATTGGTATAGTGTGTATAAATAATATTTCAAATATTTACGTTACTTTTTGATACAAAATGAAAAAAACGTTGGAACTTGCCTGAAATTTAACGATAAAAAAACAAAAAGTAATTTGTGGAGATTTGACTCAAATTAAATATTGCATAGGTATGCATTTCGCCGACTTTAGGTATCTAAAGTCAAGATTTTGACAGAAAATAAATGGAATGCTAGAAAGGACATGATTTATTTAATAAATTTATTGATTTATCGTGAATTATAATAAGTACTTAATGCTTCAATTATAATTAGTTATTATGCAATGCATTTGATTATATTAAGGTAAGAAGTGTAATGCTTTTAAGTACTAGGTATTAGGTAGGTGGTTAAGGTTATATTGGAATAAAATGAACAAATAACACGCTACTTTAGTGTAAGTTAAATCATCATCAAAAAAATAAACACGAGGGACTTTATTGAAACGTGTGATTAGTTAGTTGCTTTAAATTCTAAGAAAAGCGTTAAAAAGTTAATTCCTAGAAAAATGGAAGTACCTCATTGGGAAGTACCTATTGGCACTTTACCGTCCATATTCAGTTTTTTTTTTTTCAAATTTACCAAAAAAGCAGGAGTAAGTACTGACTTATTCCTGCTATTTTAGATAAATTTTGTAGAATCAAACAAATAAAATATTTTTACCAATTAATAGATACCATGTCATGATATCAATTAATAAAGTTAATATTTATTATTAAACATTAAGTAGATCTTTTAAGAATTAAATTTGACGAGTTTTACTGTTTTTTTATGGCAATTACGAATAATAATCTCGATTAAGAGAATCGAGTACCGAGTCATAATCCTAAATTATTTTTGAAATGCTATCCGAACCGATTACGATCGTATATATTTAAACAAAATCACAATATAAAAACAATCAAACTGATTAGCAATTACCAAATAGAAGAAACATGCATTTGTTTTAAACAATGTTCCTAAACCACAAATGTTCATTGTTAATCGTTTCCCATACTAACAATTGTTTGTTGCAAGCACCTATTTAGTTAAGGCCAACGATAATGTCTAAAAATGGCATGAATCATAGTTTTTAAACATACCTGAAGTGTATTGTCTTGTAAACTTATTGAATAGTTCTTTACATGTTATTTAAATTTCGTAAAATTGATTCCGGTAGTCAATTACTTTTTAGAAAATAAATTCTAGGTAACCATTATACGAGTAGTTAGGTTAGGTGCATTAAATATAATGTGGTTGGCATGACAATGGGGTTTTAAAATTAGTTGTGTGTTTTACGTATGAACATAAACTGTACAAAAAATTTGAGAAAAACGTACTAATATGTCTATATCTAATATGCACTAGAACCTACCAAGAGTTAGGTACTAATAATTAAAAAAACAAAAAGCCCGACTGCGTTAATATGTATAACCTACCTAGGTAGATACTTTAAATATACACACAGGCAATTATAATTTTGATATAGGCAGAGTCACTCTCACAATTAACACGAATCAATTTTCGAGTCAAAATACATTAAGCCGTTTAGACTACTACTACTACTACTACTACTACTACATACCTAAAAATATAACCCTTCTTCTGGCGCAGTCGAGTAAAAAGTAAGTTAACGGGTTGGATCATCAAAGGCCTTTACTAGTCTACTACTGGACATGGCCTCTCCTTAGAAAGGAGGTTTTGCCACGCTGGGCAGTGCTCTCTGAAGTGCGGTTGTTCTGCGTATTTTTCCCCCTTAGTCGTCTCTTACGACACCCACGGGATGAATAGGGGTGGTGACACTCCGTATTCTTTATTAGTTTTCTAATAATATGTTATAGTGACCGTATTAATACTACAAGTAGTTATTTCATAAATTAATGTATGAATCATTACTTGTTCGTAACAATTAGATCTCACCACTTTTGCGGTGAAATGTGATTTGCGAAAATTGCATATTTCACAATACATTTAACATGTGTTTTTAATGAGATTACTGATATGTCAAATTATGCTTATAATTATTTAGAGATTGCAATGAAATGCATGTATGTTCTATATCCTATATTAATACTCAATAAATACTCCATCCAATGCAAAAAGTATCATTTAAATCTGATTAATAGTTTCAGAGATACCTAGGCGCGTTTAAGCGAGCGAACAAACAAAAAATGTAGATAAATTAACCAGCTACAGCAATGAAGATGAAGAATTAATGCGCACTGACTCAAGAAGCAAATATGTACATAGTTATCAGTAATTTTCGAATACTTTTAAAGGGTAAATCCAAAAGGACACGTGCAATGCAAAAAGTGACATGTTCTGTCGTGATCAGATCTCACACGTTGATACGATAGCAGTGAAATTTGGCACCTTCACTTTTGTTAATAATCTCATCTATCTCTTTTAAGTAAGTTCTATTACTACAGGATGTATGCTTAAATTGGCTAGGAGATAAACACAACCAACAGATATCTGGTGATACCTTTTTTTTACCCGTGTGGTGACGGATTAAGAATACCATATCTATTCATCTCGAGGGTGACGTAAGAGCCGACTAAGGGAGCAAATTATGCAGACAACAGCACTGCAAAGAGAAGGAAGACTTGAAACAAACCCTATACCAACCCGGCTGACCGGCGTGGTATATAAACCCCTGACATGCCAATACACTGTAAAGTGCTTTCACCGGTAAACACTGTACAGTGTAGCGGCATGTCACCCAAAACCTCCTTTTTAAGGAGAGGCCTATGTCCAGCAGTGGACCGTCATAGGCTATTGATGATGATTAAAGATATCTTTTTAGGAGCAGATATTATTATTCTAAAAATCATCTAAAAGATTCTTCTAAAATATATTCGTCTGCTAATATTGCTAAGGAACCGCAGCCTTCTGTAACTTTAAGTTTCTAAATGAGTAGGTTAACTAAAACGTCACTTCTTAAAGTAAACGCACAAAGTCAACACACTAAGATAAACTCTTAAATACCATATTCAAACTAGCTTATGGCTGCGGTTTAGCTCCCGTTAAAACTTGTTCACAATATGTTTTTTTTCTGGTTAAAATTTACCCTGTGTGCCTTTCTGTACCTCTGATAACATGCATGCTAAAGTGCCACAAATATATAACCAAACGAATTAAACATTATGTTATTTAGTAAAGTAGGAATAGAGGAATAATAAAAGCTATTTATCACGTCAAATATTCATCTATCGCTCGAGAATAATAGTTTTGTTTCTGCATGAAAGACACCTTGTTTTTTGTAAGCTCGGGGTTTACAAAAACAAGATGTAAAATGTATAACTTTATTTTTGACAGAATCAGTTGAATAGTTAAGGCATTAAATCTGAAATAAACAAACAGAACTCATATTCGATTTTATTTTAAAATTAAGTTACTTAAAGTATAGAAGAATGGATAAGGATAAAGGTGATGAAAAATGTATCCAACGTACTCGTTCTGTTATAGTATACTAGCTTTCGCCCGCGACTCCGCTTGTTTGTATGCCGGTTATCGCAGTAAAAAGTGGCCTATATAACTCGCTGATATTGTAGCTTTCCATTGGTGAAAGAATTTTTTTAATCGGCTTAATGGTTTAGGCGTGAAAACCTAACAAATAAATAAAACTGGGACTGAGAGAGAATGCCTTAAGCATTAAGTCCGCCGATGTACAAATGTGCATAAAGTTATAAATAAATAAAGAAACAAAATCGCTTTCATACTTATAATATAAGTAGGTGTATGGATTTATCACACGAAGTAAAAATCTATGTAGTTAGGTGCTCCGCATGTACAATTGGTTTTATAATTGGAATGCCAGCAGGTTACCATGTCAATAAAAATGGACGACATAATAATTTGCCTCTTGCCGCCGATCGCTCATATCATTATAACATTTGTGTTATATTTACTTCATTATGCAAAGTATCCCTATCTATCCAAACTAATTGTCAGCGTTTGCTTCACTAGGTAGGAAGAAAATGGTCTATTGGCAGGGAGGATTCAATGGGAGTCTTACCTAAATGTTATATATAACGTAGGAATAAACTATTTCATTTTTGTAAATCAGTGAAGATGTTGATTCATTAAACTAACAAAAGTACACGTTTCTGTAGTTATTAGTTAAAATAATACCTGCAAAATAAAACTGGTATATTGTACTGAGGGCCGGTTTTTTTGTTCTCAAATAATTCTCAGAAACACCGAACTGGCTTCGTTTGGAACAAAACGGCAACTATTGTTACAATCTTATAATCTCAAAATGTAGATATCATTATGACCGAATGTTTTGTGAGCATATTTGTTTTCGTAATTTAGTGTATTATTTGAACAAAAGAAATTGTAAAAAAATAAAAAATAACTACACGGTTGGCGTAGTGTTTTAAGCGGATACCTCACATGGGACAACACCTTGTGTGACCGACAAATTGTTGTTTTGAGTCTCGCCCGTTTCATGTATATTAGCCAAGTCACCCGCGACACAGGATATATTCCTAGTGCGGATTCCCGTCTTGAAAAAAAAAGATTAGGGAAGAATATGTCCGTTTTTGTCACTTGCGTTAAGTAAATCAAAATTCAGTCCCGACATTCGTATTTAGAGGTCAGGCATAGCTGACATTTCGCTGGTCGGATCATTACTTAATAAAGATATTTAGTTTATGAAGGACATTCTTTCATAATAACAACTATTACCGACTCCATAATATTGTTCTTTGCAAAGGCAGAAGAACTACTGACTCTTTCTGCCTCGGAGGATATAAAACTTTGTCTTGGATGCAAATAAATTACTTGCTTTGTTGTGGCTATTTATTTTTTTATTTTAATATGCACAAGTATAAGTTGTACAATGGCGGGCTTAATGCCACTTGGCTAAAGGCTATCGTTGTGGTATTTTTAGTTACCAGATGATACAAGAGATATCAGATTATAATTCTTTTTAGCCAATATTACAAATGCTAAGCTATCATGTCTTAACTATCGACATACTAATGACCTAGAAGAAAAATAGTGTTCCAGAAAAAGAAACAAAGCCTTCACCCAAGCTAAGCCACGTGGTAATACTCACACGTTATAGGAATGTAGACGTAGAATTATAACAGAAGGTAAACCTTGTCATAAAAAATCGTTTAAAATTTAGTTCCGAGATACTCTCGATCGCACAGATGCCACATAAGGTGTTCTCGTACGATAAGTATTAAACATCCAAAGTAGACTTACGAGATTACATCGTCTTATGACCGGAAGTTGAATATGTAATCTGCTGGTCTTAGTAATACTTTACTTCTTTACTCCGAAAATACCTTGAATGACATTTATGAGACCGAGAGTAGATCAGAACTGGAGTTTTGAACAAATTTTTTTTACGAGAATTGACTCTCTGATCTTTGATCAGGCAATAGTAAGTATTTTAACATTTAAATTTTGATATTGAAATATATCACTTCTTTTATTTGTTGAATAATTAGGTAGATATTAAGACAAAATACCAAAAAAGTAGATTTCAGGATAAATTACAATGACCACCAAAAAATAATTTGCAATAAAATTAAGGTACTAAACACCGAAGAAAACTTTACAGGTTCAAACAAAGGTAATCTACAATTACAATGGTTCTAGGCGTTTTAGTCATAACTGCACTTTAAATCCAAACACCAAACTTAGTAAATTATTACGAAAGCTCAGCGAGCAAACTAATGCATTATTACTTTGGAATTTTTAAGTTTGTATATTTTTTTAAGAACAGAATGATTGAAACTGTATGTTTTATTTATTAAATATATTTCTTTGTAAACCCGCACCTGAAAAGTAGGAACCAAGTGTGGCTCCGGCACCTTTCTTCCAGTATGACATGTAACCTCAAAAATCGTAATTTAACTGTTGTTAAATTGAGGTGTACGTATGGATTGAGGAGCCATTTTAGAATTTAAACGAATTTTAAACGGAAACTGCCCCCTTATTTAGTAGGTGAGAAAATAATTTTGTAGGACAAATCCTGAAATTTGTAGTAAGATATATCCAAAGTTACGTCAATGTAAAAGTGGCTCCTCAATCTAAATGTTTGGATTGAGGAGGATTGTTCATATAACTTGAAAAGTATTATACTAGAAAATAATATATTACTTTCATTACGATTTGAAGAGTGGCTCCTCAATCCAAACGGACATAAATTTTACATTATGAAAAGTCCAGCAAAGTTGTACTAGAAAAAAGTTGCATTCTGAAAGCTCCATTCTAAACCAATGAAATGTGGTTAAAATTCTGGTTTTCATTTACTATTTTGGGATTTACTATAATATATTTTTTTAATATTACTAATCAAATAATATTGCCAGCAGTATAAAGTGTTGTTTGGACGTGATATTTTACTATATCTGGTGATAAGTTAAACATAACCCATAGATTTCTACTAACGATGGGCCTGTTGGTAATAGTTTGTGAACCTGACTGCTAAGCCGAAGGTCGTGGGTTCAATTCCCACCTATGACAAATAATTGTGTGATAGCACTGATTTGTTCTGTGTCTGGGTGAAATTTATCTATAATATGTATGTATTTATAAATATTTAAGTATGTTTATCAGCAGTTACCATAGCACAGGCTCTGCCTAGTTTGAGTTCGGACAGCCGTATTTTAGATATGTGATAATAATATAACTCAACGATGTACCCTATTTAAGCCAATTAAGCACATTTCGGAAACAGCAATATGAATGGAGATTTTTTTCTTTCACAGTAAAGTTGGTACGTAAATGTTAACCAACATAAAACTTTCAATTCATTCAAATAGTGCTAGAAAAAAAGTCATTACTAAAATTTATTTGAATCTTACAACTAAACCCTGACTCAACATGGTCTACCTCTGTTCCTCTAAAAACAAGCTCTTATCACATGTTATCAACAAAACAATAGGATTTTGTCCGATATAACACAAACAGGTTACAGCCGTTGAAAGGAAAGGACGAATGTTCAACTTCCTGACTATTTCTTCAAAGCCTATTGTGTGGAATACTAAGCTTTAAACCCGGATTAGCCAAAGATAAAATCTACACCAAATAATTTTATGATGATGTTTTTATTTTTATTATCTGTGGTCATACATAACTAAAAGATTAATCTTTTAGTTATGGTTGTAATGTAAAAAGGTTTTATTGTACATCTTGCAAATTACGTCAGTAATAGTATATTTTTATCAACTAATTTAGCTACAATCCTTTGCGGTCGATATTCAAAGTTCTAACTTTATTTGTAACTTGTTAATAGCCACTTTTTCTACAATTTGATAATTTATTTATTCACAACTTTACGCAGTTTTATATAACGACGGACTTAATGACCAAGGTATTCTTTACTAACCAACCTTTGGGTGGTGTAGAAATCTGGTGATGTAGGGGCACTGAGGTTGCAGTTGTTATAGTAATTATAACTAACATATACAATTACACACATCCATACACACATTTACATATATACATATATAGATATAAATACACATACTTTATATTCATACACTGTAAATAGGGAGGTGTACTATTGAGTAGGTAATTCCGTGTAATGTACATTCTTTTTAAATGTGTTTATGGACTTCCTGATGAATTTGCGTATAGTTACTTGGATAAAAGTGTAACGCAGTAACAATTTGAAATAATGACAATAATTAAATTAAGTAACATGTCCTTCTATATTTTCTTCTTTGCATACGTTGTATTATTATCTCCCCCCTTGAAATCTTTAACGAATTCTGTTTATCTACTAAATTTGCATAGTAATGTATTATTATTTACTTAGGTACAACCTCTATTAAAGGACATTATTATATTAGTATTATCTATAAGATTGCCATACGTCTTCCTGTGAGCCTTTTTTCCCAAACTATGTAGGTTGAGTTCGGCTTTTAAATCTACTACGATACTGCTGAGCGATTTTTTACGCAGAGCGATCATCCGTCAGACCGCCATAAAGCAAGCCCACATCCTGGTGATGTCGAAGTTCTGTCGAAAGACTATTCTCGGACTTTGTAGGTCTCCTACTACGGGTATCGATTGCCACAGATCTTCGTGACCAGAGTGCCATAGAACCGGGACCGGCGGCTTAATGTGCTCTCCAAGGAACGGAGGGGTCTCAACGTGTTAAGAACGGTCACCCATCCATAGACTGACCTGGATAGGGTTGCTTAACTTTGCAATGTGTTAACCTACTCAGTTGCCACTTAGCCAGGAGCATTTCATATGTGACTGCCATGAAATCCAAATAAAGAGAATGTGTTATGTTTGTACCGCATGTACCTATGCTAGACTGAATTTGATCAATTCAACCTTATTAGACACGTATAGATGACGCATAGCTTAAAATTTTCAGGTCAAATTAACCATTAATTAAAACTTTAAATAAAAAACATATCGTCGATTTATTTAGTTTAGGTACGCAAAACAGAACTTAATAATACATACATACATAATCTAAGAGTTATATGTGTACACATCATGACCACATAGGAAATAAATATAAATAAATGTCGAGTATTTCAAATTAAACCACAAAATATTTTCTTCCAGAAGTACGAACATGTTAAAAACAATACTAGTTTTAATACATCTAAAGATTATAGTGTTTTAAATTAACTATGAACGAATAAAATCATTTAGTGAATAATCCAAGCTAGTCCACATTATTAATGATGTCGCGTGTACGAATCGACATGTATTCCAAAGAACGGAAGTGGCTTAAGGGAGCTAAGCGGATGTAAATGACACGTAATAGCCTTTCCAGAAGCACTGTTCCATGAATATACCAACACGATTGGGATACTTACTGTTTTATATTCATATTATATGTTTAATAAATTTCTATCATTTAATCTTCAAGCCACTCATCACAACTCTGCTCCAAACCGTGTCTAATCAGATGGTCAACATCCCGCTCCTAGATTTTCCCATCATGACTTGATCTTTCTCTCTAATATCCTAAAACCCCCAAATCCCCCATCCCTCTACTAAAATTCTGCGTATGCGTAGTTTTAGACGAATGGATGTCAAAAAACTGTGTGCAGATGCTTCCGAATTAGACTGGACGAACTTGGCTGCAGCCACCGACATAGACGACAAGGTCAGGATATTTAATAACGTAATTCAGAGCTTGTACGACATTCACGCATTTGTCAGGAAGGTTAAATTAATAACAATAAAATATATATTTCACTACATTCACACAACGCCATCTAGTCCCAAACTAAGCAGAGCTTGTACTATGCGTACTAGACAACTGATATAAATACATTTATACTTTTTTTTTATAAATACAATTATATTATACATAGAAACACCCAGACCAAATCAAACATTAAATGTTCATGCACACAAATGTTTGCAAACAGAAGTTAAGTAGTTTGGATATGACGGCTGGTGTCTTCGACGACATAATTAGAGTCCAGTGGTTAAGAACTTAGGGTTACAAATCGACTCGACACTTGACTGGAGGGCACAAGTTGCTCACGTCAACCAGAAAGTCACTACATGTCTTCGCGCTTTATATCGTCTCAAGAATTTCCTGTCCACTAAAACTAAGGCTACGCTTATGAAGTCATTAATTATTCCCTTAATCGATTATGGTGATATGTGTTATTTTGACCTGAATGCAGACCTTCTCAATAAGCTAGACCGACTTCTCAATAACTGCATTCGATTTGTTTTTAATCTTCGCAAGTGTGACCATGTGTTAGCTTTACCTTCTCAACTAAAATGGCTCTCAATTCATCAGCGCCGCAGTCTGCGTGCACTAACATATCTTTTTTCATTTCTTAATTCCCCATCGTTACCTGATTACCTAGTTTCCATCTTCGGCCAATGACTAACATGCTTCTTCTATGTTCCCCTCACACTTCCAAGTTCATCAATTCTTCCTTCTATGTACAGTCAGTTCTTCTCTGGAATGCGCTCCCAGTTGAAATCAGAATGTCCACTAACCGCTTTACGTTCAACAAAAGAGTACAAGAGATCTTCTCTAAAACGAGTTGACAGAAAGGTCGCAACGCTAGTACCCCACTGTGTATTTTGATATTTATATATTTATGTATGTTTATGTATCATACGTGTAAACTTGGGACCTCTATGTATAATAATATATGTAGTACTGTATATATTAGTTTATTTATGAATATTGTATCTAAGTTAGGATTACATTAAAATAATAAATTTAATATAAATCAATCAAATTTCTTGTTCTCTCTTGCACCTACTTTATATAAAAACTGGCTTTTAAAGGCGTCTCCAGCCGCGTGTTTGTCACTTATCGCTGTACTTTTTACAGACTATGATACTCGCTGAAAATGACTTTTACCATTGGTAAAATAATTTTTAAAGGTTTAGTGGTTAAGGCGTGAAAGCGTAACAAACAAACAAACTTACTTTCACATTTATAATATAAACTATGGATAGTCCTATTGTATAATCTCTTTGCTTAGTTAAGGTACTTTCTTTAACAGCACATTTTCCATTTCG
This sequence comes from Arctia plantaginis, assembly GCA_902825455.1. Lineage (NCBI taxonomy): Eukaryota > Metazoa > Arthropoda > Insecta > Lepidoptera > Erebidae > Arctia > Arctia plantaginis. Next base: position 5,487,550 of record CADEBD010000857.1, on the reverse strand, counting down.
GGACGATGTCTGTATTTACTTTGCATTAACTTAAAAATGCAATAACCAACGTTTTACCTTTCCCCAGAATACAACTAAGCTACCACAAAAATTGATTTATTCAGTTGCAGTTTTAGTTAATCAATTGACTCGTAATGTACGATAACGATTAATGACAGGATAAGTTTTCAAATCTAAAAAATAAACTGAAAAATATGATCTTACATCTAACAGTAAACCATTGTCATTTCTATATATTAGGTACGTTTATTTGAAAGAAAAAAAAACCTTTTCAAACACTACTGAAAGCTTCCATTAGGCACCCATTGAGGTGAGAGAGGGCTAGAATAACCGGGATGTTCGACCGTCGATAAAACGGGTCCACTCTCCGCGAATTGGCCGCCGCCGAGTCTAAACGTTCCCAATTCCGTCAAGTGTCGACAAAGGCCGACTTTTAGCGTCAACAATGAGTGAATGAAGTAAATTACCGCTTTTCGACACTTGAAAGCACTCGTTGAACCGTGCCGGCGGACACATTGTCCGCGCACGGTTTGCGTCGCGAAACAACCGATAACAATAAACACTAAAAAGGAAAGTGTAGTATTTTGTGTGGAAATGCATCTCGACAAAGGGCGCATTCCTAATAGGTGTTAATATGTGTGATTCGCTAAGCAACGTGAATGAAAGAACGGCGGGTGGCACCGCCGGCGGCATGCAACATGCTCTCGGAGTATTTTTATACAAGTCAACGGGTCGTTTGATTGACAACATTGTGTTTTTTACTGGGTGTTTAATGAACTTATGTTTTCATACAATATACAACTTAAAGACCAAGTATTTCACGTTTATGTGGGACACATATTTGGCAAGCCACATTTTATTGACTCTAAATTTAAGAATACATTTTCAAGGATTTATTATTAATATCCTTGAATTATCTGATAATTTAGTTTTTATGATAATGTGGCCAGACGGATCACCTGATAGTATGCAACTACCGTCGCTCATGGAACTCACTCGGTAAAATGCCACGAATCGCTTAACAGTGGATTTTTGTGAAACCTATAACCTAAGCTATCAATGCTTTCGAGCTGAGCCCATATGTGCCGAAGTATGGCTCTTCTACGGATAATATTCGTTTTAGATATACCTAAGAAAACATAAGGCATAAATGATAGCGTTATCAATAGTACTTATATCTTTGAAACTATATGACAGTTTTCATAGTTCCATATTTTCAATGACGGCCATTTGTCAATTCTTCCCCTATAAAACTTGATACTGTAATCCAAATTCGTCAAGATGTTAAGGAAGGACCCACTATCATTGGACGACGAAACCAAACACTCGGTCACAATATCGTTATAGCCCGGTCAACATTCTTGTCCAAACACGCTGTAGAGGGCGCCACTCGTCATAGTTTAAACACCAGCAAAACAAACAGTTGAAGTACGACCGCCCGCGGATTCGCGCCGAAGGGTTCACGGAATCAGGGCATACGACACCCAGAGTTGCAGTTTGTTCAGCAAATATAATAATGTGACGTTCAATAAATTGATACAATAAAGGTGCCAAATGATTTCTTATTGAAAAGAAAGCGCGCTTGTTTATTTAGGTGGGTATGAAAGCATTTTTTTCGCAAACACCCTTAGATTTATTGGGTGTTTGCTACATGTGAATGCGAACCATTTGAATGAAGAATGTTTTGTATAGAAATCTATCGTCTTGAAATAATGTTTAGTACGCAAACATAATCTAGACCCTAATAATTGTTATTGTGTATTCAAATTTTATATTAGCTGCGCCCTGCGGTCTTACCCGCGGTTTATCAAAACACTACCCAGTACCAAATTTCATCAAAATTGGTCCATTTTCGTAACGTAAAGTAGTAACTAATACACTTATAAATACACACATTTACCTTTGTAATATTAGTGTGATATTGTCTGGTGTGCTTAAAAATGCACAAGACACTACAAAAGTTCATTCAAGAGCTTCATAGGCAGCGTTGGTGATGTTTGTAGACACCGGTAAACGTTTACAACACAGGGAGCGATGTTTACCACCTCATTAGAATACAAATAATTTAATTTAATATCTTCTAGTGCTTATGTTTTATTTTAGAAACTTTCCAACCATCGCAGTCCATCTAGGACTGTCCTGTTATTTATTATTTATATGTTCTATGGAAGACTCACAGATAAATCAACAGATTTACAGTTGAATAGTATTAGAAAGCTAATTACAGGTCTTCACTTTTATAAGTTTTACTAACAATTAAGTGTGACTGATTGTATAGTACAGTCAGCTACATAAATAGATACTACGCCTAATATTTTATATTTGAAGTAGTAACATACTTATGTTATGATACTGACTGTCTTGTTATATATCTTGGCCAAACTAAAGAATTTTTTTTAAATACCTACTCACGATTTTCATAATAATTAATATAGCTTTTCATAACTTAATTAAATAATAAGTTTAATTCTAGCTTTACACTCGATCTCATAAAATTTATTTCATATTCTCTGATTTCTCATACTATATCTGATTTTCACAGGTTCGTATCGCTGTTTTATACCTTTTTTTTTTTACGTGTGGAAATCCCCTCGGACCGTCACCCCGCCGGGGCTCTCGTTCGGCGGGGCGGTGTGTCGGACTCGAACCGACTAAAACCACACGGTGTGCCCTCTTTGCGCTTCCAGTTTAGGAGGGGTCCAGGTAGCTATCTCCTTCTGGACCCCTCCCAGTCTGGACCCCTCCCAGATCGCTGTTTTATACCTACACCAACACACTGCTATAGATTAAAACAAGTAAATTCATCTTCGTACCTTCATATGTAAAACCGTTTTGGATTTCGCAATTGCCATTAAGACTATTTCAGTGCACACCAAAATCAAGAAGCACCTTCTGGATGGTGGTGCGCACTGAAATCGAACGTGTTTTATGATTAATACAAATGATTTAATCTAATTTTATTTAAAAAAAATCAAAGGAATCTGGAAATCTGCAGATAACAAAAATATAGGACTGTAATACGCCTTTGTATATCCCTATATCTATGAAAAGTTTTTTCTTTACTTCTATCTATACATGCATGCAGATTTCCTCAAAGTAAATCACTATTCGATCACACGAGGTTTTATACATTTAAAACACATTCTGAAACTATTCCACGTATCCACTACTTATATACAGCTTCAGAATTACAACATTTCACAATACGACAGCAAAAATATGTTACGCGTTTTCCGGCTCAACAGTTCCGGAACAAAATAACGAATCAAATACAAATCGCGAGTACGAGGCGAATTCGCATAAAATAAAAATGTTAGTGAATAAAATAGCGATTCTGCTGTGGCGTGCAGTGATGCGAACGTGCATTGTGACCCACTGGGGTGAGAACATTTAATTGTGGCGCGACTGCGGCGCGACCGGCGATCGACGCGACAGGATGTAAGCAACAGATGCTGATTATGATGGGGCTACGCAAATTGAGGGGCTGTTGTTCAACTAGTCAACCATCTTGTTCTTGTTTTAAGATTTGCAACTATTCTATTTAAATGTATACTCATTACAGATTACATATAATAATAATGGAATAATTTCACGTATTAAAATTTTATCTACTAATTTTTGTCTAAGACTATTACTTTGTGGATTTTCGCTTAGATCAGATATTCAAGTCAAGGTCAAGTATTCATATAATATACTTTTTATTTGTAATGAAAAACATCTTAATATTTGTATTCGAGTTCTAAGATCTATAGTTACTACATTACATTAGGTCGGATCTCACAAGCGCTGTAAGTATAACTAAATAATTATATATAATTTTAAATTCAAGATTGTTATATAAACAGATAGATTTAATATTTAAATATATGCATACACAATAAAGAACACTTAAATCAAACCTAAGCAAGTTCTATAAAAAAACATAAATCAAAATGTTTACATACAAGCAAAGACCACCGAGGCGACACAACACAGCGATATTAAAATATCACGGCCATTTCTATGGCGATGGTGTTATTTTGTTAAACAAGGTGTTTTCATGGGCGATACGGTGATCAACCATCGAATGGGCGATGTGATCACGCGATGATTGTTTACTATACCAATACCGAGTGATATAGAACTGGGGAGAGTGGGCACACGTAAACCATGGAGAATGTTACACATTATAACCAAAAAGTATGTTTGAATAATTAAAACGAGAGAGAAAAGGTAAAAGAGTAATTAAAGCGAGAGAGAAAAGGTAAAAGAGTAATTAAAGCGAGAGAGAAATTATTTGCTAAATGAAGTGGTGAAAATCGAATTATATTCAACACAGGTTCTTTAAAAAAAAAAAAATATTTGAGGATACAAATGTTCAAGAGACTATGAAAACCATACAAACAATGTAGGTAACTAAGCGATAATTCTTATAACTACAGTGCGTGATGAAGATTTATTAGACATTTCTGTATATGAAGTAAAAGTATGAAGTAAAAAAAAAAAATAATGGTTTAACAACGAACTTGTCCCAGACTTGTCTTCATTGTAACAGACATTGTCTGTTACAATTTTGAAGACAAGCTAGTCTCAAAAGGGTCAACATGGGTTAGTAAAATTCAAAACCTCCTCAATTGTTAAAGATAAATTTCCAGTGTTTTTATTATTGATATTCAGAGAATTCAAAACCTAATTTAATCTGTAATTATCTGTGACACTACGGACGTTCTTTTTATAGTTTTCGCATTTCATCTTCGTTTGAACATGTTAAATTAAAAAATTCAGAACAGAAGAAATCGAACTTAAAAAGGCTGCATGAACCACACGCCACGCTATGATTGGTGAACTAACTTATGTCATTGATACTACGAGTATGTGACATCTTTTATGCTTAGTGCTATTACTGACTGGTGTCCTTTAAAAATTTAAACATAACGTAATTTGTTTATAAAGTGAAGGATTCTTAATTAATTCTAATGTGTAAATATTTTTAAGCTTCTCCAACATTAAACCCTAGGTAAACAAATATTTATGTAATGCAAATAACAAATTCTTAGAAGAAATATTGAATTCCATACCTGCCTGATGTAGTTTTGCTATTGTTCAATTTATGTCACGTATCGGTCACCAAAGCCGTGAAGTTTTGAAACGGAACCTGCACAAAGCACTTCGAGGAATATTCTGGAGTGTTGACACGGGATCCATCACAATGGAGACAAACTCTCCTCAACAGATTATTTTTAAAGGCGACCCGTCTAAAGTTTGTCCAGATGACTCTTATAAATCGATCACTTAAGGTGTGACCTGTTCTGTGATTCTGGGATTTAATGCGTCCAAATATACAAAATAGGTGTCAAAAATGATGTATCCAATTCGATTATGCTTAGTTTCGGTGAGTAAGATTATCGTTTACGGTTCCCACAATTAATGTTAAAAATCAAGCTATAAATTTATTAAATTTTTTATCACTTTTATTTCTTTGACATAATGATAAGCACATAACGGATATGATCTTAGGCAAGTTGTCTCTCGCAAATATTTAGTTATACAAGTATTTGTGTCAAGCGTTCAAATGAATTTTCAAATCACATTTAAGAATAACTGTGCCAATATTTGTATAAATATGTTTATAAAGCAGTAATTATGTACATGCAAACATTTAGCGGTGAATATTCCGCGCTTCTCTTATTTTTAAACGAGTATTCAGAGTATGTTTACTTTCCCATCGAAGTTATTGTGATGGAATTCTTATAAGTCCCAGGTAAGTCTACCGTAGCCAGAACGGAATAACAAACAACATTTCTAAATACGAAAGACGCAAACACAGCAAACACATTATTTTGTTAGCATAAGGTTTTTTTCTTAATTGCTTTGTGAGACACGTATTCCACCTGCATTACGTAAACCGTCGTTCGAAAAACTCTTTCGTATAATATCGGAAGCTCATTAATGGAGGAAAGTTTTGACTAAATATTTGAACGTTTCGGCACAATCGTAATTAGTGAGTTGTGGTCGCAGGTTGCACAAAGACTGGTAGTTGGTATAACAGGGCATTTATTTATCGATGAGTTGCGGGCTTATTAGATACACATCGGGGTACATGTGTAAATAAATAGGCGGGAAGACGGCGACGCGACCAAACATCTTGAGCGGTCGATGCTACGCTATACGCGCGGGACATGATTAAATATATTCGATGCTCATATGTATACATAGGACTTTGATTATTTTTTCTCCACAAGCATTAAGCTTTTAAAAGTTTCGTTCTAAAACAAGAAGACAAGAAAATTTTGTTTACACTACTCTGCGCTTTTAAAGATACGTTTTGCCTCGCACAAACAATCTGTGAAACAAGTTATCGTCTACGATATTTCCGGACCGATACGACCTCCAAACTATCACGAAAAGAGCGTATTCTGATTTGCAGACGTTCATGATCGGCGGTAGTCGCTTTCCATCAGGTGACCCGTCTGCTAGTTTGCTTCATATGTATTATAACTTAATGTGCATTTGAAAATCTCTATAAAAGTACAACAAAACAAAATTTTACGAAATTATCATGATTTAATCAAATATAACTACATATATTAACAGTGAACATATTTTTTCAATGACAATCTTCCGTAAACTAATAATCTATTAAAAATATACTTTGCGTGTGAAAACCTTTTAATTCCAAATTTAAAACATTTAAATTTAATATTGGTTGTAGGTTCTTTGTCTTTTATAAGTAATTATCGTGTGTTTTCTGTTGCGTGTCGGCGTACTGAAGTGGCGGACGAGAGAGCACTGACAACAGCGAGGGAGCCGTCTCAGATTACATCTCATGCCACCGCAAACATACCGCAGGTACACCTCCACTATGATAGCTCGTACTTAACCGCAGCTTTCACAGCCCACACTGACTGGCTATGAATCAATATGTGTAATACTTGTGAAGATAATTTGCTCAATTATGCAAGTAAGCTCTCGTATATGTGTTTTGATTCGTTTCAATATGTTGACTAGTATTTTAATGAACCTATGTGGTCACTGTCACTACAAATGACGCGAAATACGAGCCTAGTGGCAAATCAAAAGTTCTGGAAGTTACACTATCAGGAACAATCTTCGCGTAAAGTTTTCAGGTCAGATATTTTTGTCTCTGTAGTTTATTTATTATTTAGAAAAGACAACTCCCACTAAGAATATATCGTATGTTGCAGGGGACTATACAAACATTCATGAAACGGAGACAAAGAATACCCAGACTGAGAACAACAATTAATGGATCACAAAAAGTGTTGTCCCATGTGGGGTCCGAACCCACAACACTCAGAGCAGTAGGAAGCGGCGAGGTGACCGCTAAAACCACTACGCCATCCGTGCAGTCGAATTCTGAATTAAATTCAAATTGGAAAGAAGTCGTTCGTTTTCTTCGTTACAAATGATCAAATAAGATCGTGTAAACAGACAAGAAGTCCTAACTTTTATTAATATTTTATAAATCGTTTCACGATGACACATGTTTTGACCATAGGCGTATCGAACTGGTGGTTAGTGATCCTTACCATTAAGCCGGAGGTCATGGGTTGGCTTCCCACTTAGGACAAATAATTTTTTCTTGTTCTTGTTTTTAAAAAGACAACTCCCGCAGTGTCTAGCAATTGTGTAAACACAATCATTTGTTCAGTGACAGTGTAATTTATTTATATTAGGTACGTATGCGTTTAGTGATATTAATGTTTCTTGATACAGATCAGACTACTGAGTATGGTTACTATTTATAGTACAGGCTATTTATTTGTTTAGTAGTTTGGTATCAGATAAGATTACATTAAATTTTAACTTAAGAACCTTCTCCCGTTTTGCATCGTATCACTAAATCGTGAAAACAAAATTCCCTGCATACTTAACTTACTATCATGCAAAACTTAATATAATCTGATCTGAGCTTGGGCTCAGATCAGATTATATTAAGTCTTAATCGTAGTAATACTACTTGGGTAGGCAGATCCTTAGATTTGACTAGGATGTAAACATACGGGTTAAAGAAAATAATGTATTATTTTTATTTCATGATCATCCTTTAATAGCCTACTGCTGGACATGGGCCTCTTCTTAGAAAGGAGGTTTTGAGGTTTTGGTCTACTAATAATAATATACCACGCTGGCCAGACGGGTTGGTATAGGGTTTGTTTTAAATTTTCCCTATATTTGAAGTAATATGTCTATTCTTGATCCGTCACCACACGGATTTTTTTATTTGTCACACTATTATTCAGATGGCGTCATCATTATTTGGTGTCTGCCATTGTAACTATTGACCAGTGATTGTCAAACGCATAGCAAACTACTTAGCTACTCAAGTGTGGGTAGGTACAGGTTCAAGCGACTTGTGAGTTGCGATGTACTTAATGTACAGACTTACACGATTACACACATAGGTACATTCCGATTTATCTTGTATTGATCGCCTTTTGTTGGTCCATGGGTGTAATAGATATTTTAATACCGAAGTATAAATAATATACAGATATACCTAAAAATACTTGGACAAGGATGTCTTTGCAGTGGTTTTTAAATAAAATAAAAAAAAAAACAGTATTCTATGCCTTTTCGAATCTCGGAGACGTTCTACGATAAACCCGAGTCTTTTGCAAAACTTGTGGTTATAGTCGATTCGATTCCGACATACCTACCAATTCACCGTTAGCCCCGATGAGGTGATGTCCCACACCTCATTGTCTCCATACGATAAAAAAATGCCTATTGGATGCCTGTGTTCCAGTATTATAAGCCTAAAAAACTCCCTCAATTGGTGACTGCAAACAAAATCACCAGAACATATTTGGTAATTAAATTACATTGGATATGCGTATTATGATTGCTTTCTTATAAAGGACAAAGAAATTTGTAACTTCTGCTATATATTTAGTACCAAAATCTATAACAAACTGGGAACTATTTTATCTATCTATTCGTAGTTGTGTCTATGTTTGTCAGCTCTTGACACACGGTGTTTGCTTTCACATTTTTAAGTGTCTCTTAGTTAAACGTGACCCCGAGTCAGGTTGAGAAGGGGTTTTAAGGAGTAGTATCCAAGAGTAACTTTTTTAAGGATTTCTCCTCCTCTTTTAAATAGTTTAAAAGAAATTCCCTCATCACAGGTTGGGCTTTTCACAGATTATACTCGTAAATAACGTTTCCTTGTCGTTATCTTCATTGTTAAATGAATTAGTCCATATTCGACAATTTATACGGTTAAGTCCCGCCTAAGAAATTCTTTAATACATTCTGTTTTCACAGGGAATACGATAAGATGATAGGATAGGATAAGAGGATAGGATATGATGATAGGCTATAGGGAATAGGATAACAATCTACTATAAAACAAAAGTAGAAAGAGCGAGAATAGGACTTGAAAATTTAACATGATCTTTAAATAATATATAAGTAAAAATATTTATTTCTTCGTATTTTAAGCGTTATCGTATCGTTCTTGCCTACATCATACAAATTTTCATATTGGATACAGGGTACATATGTAGGCATTAAGTGCTGAAGGTAAAGAAGGTACTTTTACCGAGGGTTGAAAAAATTACAGTTACCTGAGCGAAGCCGCAGACATAAATAGTAGTAGTTAGAAGTATTGTATGGCTAATGGCTAAAGCTGGAAAAGTGTTATTATTATAAGTTTATAGAGGTTAGAGGTATTGAATAGGTTAGGAAAAACTGTCAAGTCATTGTCTCAAAAAAAAAATCCATTAAAAAATATAAGAACCGTGTTACTTTTAGACTGTATTTATTAATCAATAAGGCTTTACCGTTCTGGTAACAGCAAGTTCGAGTTATTCGCTACTGTTCTACCCGAGAGCTAAGCTCACACTCCGCCATCGACCCTTATAAGTAATCCCTCCTTCCATGACCAATTATTCGTCCAATTTTCTTATCAAATTCCTGCATTTGACTGATTGAAATTTGACTGCACGGATGGCGTAGTGGTTTGAGCGGTCGCCACGACGCTTCCTACTAAGCCGAGTATTGTGGGTTCAAACCCCACATGGGACGACACTTTGTGTGATCCACAAATTGTTGTTCTGAGTCTGGGTGTTCTTTGTGTCCGTTTCATGTATGTTTGTAAAGTATATTTTCCTAATGCGGGAGTTGTCTGTTTAAAAAGAAGAATTCCTAAGTAGCCAGTTATTTCTAAATAGGCAATAAGTTTTGACCTTTTCTTACGTGACTGGTACTAAAATGTAGTTGGTAAAATGTGAACGAATTAATAACCTTTGTCTACCCCTATGGGAATGTAGATGTGGGTGTATGTTTACTACTTTCTGGTCTTCAAAATATAAAAGATTGTCTAAGTGACTTGTCCATTGTAGAGAACAGTTTTTAAGATAGGTATCTTTTCTACATATTCTATATTACTGCCACCCCATCCCTGGTGGCACCGCCATAAATATTACAGGTTTTACAATCTGCTACAGTCTCAGTCCCATTTTCGAGGATGTGGAGAGACTCGAGACTTGCTGGTCTTCTTGTACATCATGCCCTGCATCCTTTTTCCATGTAAAAACGAGTTCATTTCCAAAGAAGGTTCGCATAACACAGGAACCATGAAAAAAACCAGCTGAAAAACTTTTAGCAAAGTCACACGTTATGACTTCAAATAAAATTAGGAAGATGACATAAAATGATGATGATAATTTTCTGTAAATAAATTGATGTTAGAAGCCACCATTGTCTTTATACATAATTTAGTGCATGATCAGCACACACCCACAAAGCTACACAAGTTTATGGCATCGGTCTGTAAAGGACGTAGGCTATTCGCAATTTCCCAGCACGGCAACACGTATACCAGTTCACGTCTGCCATACGTCGTATTAGGTTAGCCGGCGCTCTCAAAGTGGAGGGTGTATGCTAATGCAGCACCACTCGACGCCTCGGGGTGCCTCGACGGTCGGGGTGCATGCCAAGTGAGCTGCAGTAAGACCATGAAGTAATTTACGGAACATATAAGATAACTAACCCACATTATCAATACTGTAAGATTATTGCAATTAAATGTTGGAATTGTAAATACCCAAACCAGATTAATTTACTTATTCAGTGGTTTGCTTTTTGTTGTACTTATACATGTCAAAGTACGTAATTATATACAATAGCAGTTAAAGTTCTACTGGCAATGAAGTAAATTAAAAAAAGAATTAATGTAATCGACATTAAGCCCCCGACACTAAGCCACCTCTAGTTAAATAAAAATTTGAATACATGATAATCTATAAAAATTTTATGAAGAGGTAAAGTTTGTATGTACAATCCGATACTACTGATCCGATTTTGAAAATTCTTGCACTGTTAGAAAGCTATAATATCCCTGGGCTATAGACTACTTTATACGATAACCGACATACACACGGGCGGAGCCACGAGTAAAAGCTAATATTATATGGGACGAAGCATCTACTCGTATATTATAATTTAAGTATGTAAGGACATTGTATCAGTGATGTGTCAACACTGAACCTTTACACAATATAAACTACCGTATAAATATATATAATACTACAATATAAACTACAAACTGTATGTATCAAGGTCTTGTTCAAAGCAGACCTTCTGCATAAAAAACATTGCATTGACATGACGCGAGCGGCGGAGGCGCTGTTTGTGTGGTAATGTTTGTTATGTACCAGTGTCTGAAGCTTTACATACATACCTCGTCCCTCTCCCCCCGCACCGCGTGAATGTGTTCGTTTCCTTTATTGGGGTGAATACATTTCACGGTTTGTTTTTTAAACATACCTACACAAAAGAGTGTTACGCTTGGTAATGTAAGTACATGTATATATATGATGTAACCGTGTTTCATGAATGTAAACGTATTAAGAATGTTATTGGTCGTAATAAAAGCTTTGTGAAAAGCTATTGCTACTTTTAAGTCCATTATTATCTTATTCGTACCTTATATATTATTATATTATAGTGAATATAATAATTATTACCCTTTACTGTTTAATATTATGTAACAATATTAGTTTTTACGAAACTGTAGCAAAGAGCGTACTCTTTCCTCAAAGGCCGGCAACGCGCTTGTAACTCCTGAGTTGCAGGCGTTCATGGGCGGCGGTAGTCGCTTTCCATCAGGTTACACGTCTGCTCATCTGCCCCCATTCAAAAAAAAAATATATTATTAACTTACTTAAGTTTTACCAACGATATTAATAATCTAAATAATTTGGTAGGGAAATAGTTTAATTCTTGAGGACATGGACATAGGCTACTTTTTACCGCGATAAACAACATAGGTATACGCAGGCAAAGCTAGTTTTAATATAAATTAATTGATCATGTTTCTTAAAATAATACCTAAATCTGAGATAGTTCTGACAAAAATGTTTAAGCGAATGAAATGACGCCAATGTCTTAACCGACAGTGTTGCCGCAGTTGTCACTATTGTGCCATCAACACTTCACGGTGTTGTGTTGAATTGCACACACACATACACTGTGCAACGCAACTTGTAACATGCACAAACAAATTATCCATTATTATAAAACTTTATCAAGCTCCAATTAAAACTTGGAGCTCTCAATAAAACGGTTGTTAAGGACCTTTGTTAATTTGATTTGATTGAGTTCTTACAGAAAGCGATACCGCGGGTATTGTTTGGCCGATTTTACATAACGAGGCGGCAAACGTGGGCCCTCTTTGTGGCCGGCCCATTGTGTGGGAGTACCCAAACGTTTGAGATGTGAATTGAAAGGCGCCGCGAGATGACGAGGCGCGAGCCAGGCTGCGGTGCAAATTATAAGAGGTAGCAAGAGATAGAATAAGAGAACGTTTTTTTTTAAATATAAATATTACAGAACTTGACAAAATATATAATTTCAATAAACCGAAACAATGATATGTAAGACTAATTGATGTTTTATTTTTTTAATGAGAACCTTTGTGTAAAACTTGTTTTATATTTTCATTTAAAATTTGTTCTATCGCAGGCGTTAGTCGGCGTTAGTTTATCTTACCTAATACTGCTTATATGGAAAGTTACTAAGTTTCTAAATCTATATTTTGCTATAATACTTACACATTTAAGGTTTCTTCAATGAGAAATATTTTGTCTAATTAATTTATTAATTGTGTATTTTACGAATTACCTTATCGGTGACTGTTTTATTGTAGCTGTTTTAGGTAATATCGTGATAAGAGTTTTAGTACACACCATGTGAGAAGGTCTAGATTCTTCTATCTTGTACCATACACTAACATTGCGTTACACGGCCTCACTCTTTGAACTGTCCAAATGATTGTTTTATATTTGTAAGCGTTGAACAGTGCCCCTATTCTACTCCGCTGACGTAATGTAGCATTTCAATTAGTCTCTCTCTCTCTCTCTATCTCTCTCTCTCCGGTGTTTTGTTTTCAACAAAGCATTTGTCGACTAACGCTACGCGGAGAATTTGAATCATTGTTAGGAAAGGCCTAACTATTGATTTATAAACGTTACCCTTATCTTAATAAACATAATTACAATAAAAAATATTTGAATAGAACTTTGAAGTATAATACAATGGGCCGCTTAGGTGAGCATCAAAACCTTTGGAATAACTTGTCATGACGTCACACGTGTTCCAACATATCAAGTGTGAAAAGAGTATTTATCACTTTAGTAAAGGAAAGAAAGTAGTGACTACACTAATTCCCTCTCTGTGTCTCAGTACAGAGACATCTCATAACGAATAGAATTATGTTTGAATGAATCTTTCTATCGTGAAATAAATACAAACAACAATTAATAAAACTGCCTAGACAATGTTAAAATAATTTGTCAGTTAACATAGTAACCTCTGTCACGTATATATAAAGAAGAATAGAACATTTCTCTTGTGATAAAGGGGTATCATTTTTAAAACAAAATTTTTAAAACATTATAGTACGATGCAATCTGCGTAGCACCTCCGTAGGCACTTCGTAGCAAGTTGGAGTTGACAACTCCAATTAGCTTATATTGTGTTAGGGAAATATTTTATGTGAGTGATAATTCCTTATACGATGCCATAAAATGATTAAAAAAAATACATTTTCTCTGTTGTGTTATGTACGAGTACATATTAATGTGAATATTTTTTTAAACAAATCAATACGTGGTAAAAATTCAAAAATATGTACGAGTAAAAACGGGCACATTAAGATGTAGGAAACTGGTATATATATTCTGATCTGTCATGGTGCAATAATCTAAACAATAACAATTCAAGCTAGTCAGTTAAATAAATAAAATATTCAAAACAGTCCAAATTCGATCGCCAGGCAATCACATATGGGGACAATTATAAATTAGGTCTAAACACGAACATTGAAGTTGCTAAACTAACCATTGGGCTGAACTACAGCAGTGCAGCCAGATCATGAGGCAGAAAGCCGTCCGCGGTGCATTAGTCGGCCTGTAATCAGCATGCTGCAGCCGCCTCTAATCACGTTCGGCCGTGTTTTAGGACGGACAATGCACCGAACACTACTCTAGCGATGAAGCCCGAAAGCACTTACATGTATACGTATCTGAGAACCAACGCACATCGGAACTAAAAGGTGTATATTTATTTACAACAAAATAATTAACTTAAAAAATAAACATCGCAGGACGTCTCACAGGTGTGAAATGTCACAATTATTTTGTAGAAATAATGAGTATAAAAGGATAGCTTATGAAAGGAAATATGTAATGTCGCATTACATGTTACATATGCTGTGGTGACATGTCGCCACGTTAACGCCCGGTCCGTGTTTTACATTAAAAGTATTGTCATTTCAATTCATTATGATGATGGATTACAATAAACTGTACTCTTCATTCTTTAATATTTTTTATCCTTATTCGTGGTTTGTGTTCTTAAAAATTCAATAAGACCAAACGGGAAGTATGAATACTTCCGTATCATTTATTAATCCAAATTGGCTGATAAATGAAGGAGTTCTTAGATAACAAGTCTGTTTACGGGAACTGAAACCTAAACATAACGTGGGAAGCAAAAGTTAGTAAGTAAATATCCTTAAATTACTGCCCTATTGCAACATCTGCTCTATTAAAATAAAAGCAACAAAAATATTTTAATATTAACACAAGACTGCACATCAAAGGTGTGAGCCCCGAGTGTTAACTCTGATGAAGTAATTGACACTACACATAGATAACAAAAAGCCAAACAAAAACTCCTGTCGGACTTTTTTGTTTTACAGAGAAACATTTTTTGTTTATAATTAATATGTTTCTTTGCCAATAAAAAAAGTTCTCAGCATTAGTTGTTAGTGCCAACATGTTCGGTTTGTGTGAATCATCTTCCGTCTAAGGCACATCGAAATTGGATTCATTATTTTTTTTCGCTTGTCTCTAAGTGATGATATTAAGAGTGTCCGGCTTATGTGTGGATAACTAAAACACAGGAGAAGAGGAAGTACCTTCAAGTAGTTACTTTTAAAGTGTTGCGTTGTTGTGTTTCTGACATTGTGTAAGGTCTTTCTAGTACTTAAATATGCAATATTTCTACCGCACGGCTAAAATATGCACTTTGAGTAAATTTAATAATTGCCATACTCTTAGTTATTGTTCAAGCTTATGGAATTATATATAACTTTTAAATATATGGTAAGGTACTCCTTTCTAGGTTGGATGTTGGGTTTATTCAACCTTTATTTCTGAAAGATAGAGATTTTTTCACTTCAGGTAAAATATGTTTTAGTTTCATGTTAAACCAGCCATTTTTACAGTTTCACCTGCAAAAGTAGAACCCATCTGCTCGCCTTGTCAGCACTTTTAACTTTCTTCTATAAATACTCTATCTCATAGGTACAATATTTCTTATATTCAAAACTGACTGAAATTCCCGAGAAGAGAGCGTTTAAATAAAAAAATTAAATAAAAAAAACTCAGCTTTATTGTATTAGCATAGATATATATTACCAAAATTATGAAACACAACTGTAATTACAAATATCAAGAAGTCTGAGCTTAAAAATAAATTTATTAGTATGCTTATTAGTATGCTTCTACATTAAGACGATCTTGCGGTTATTGGTGTTTATTTCAATCGCACGCTTACGAGTAATTGAAATATAAGATACATATATCTTGATGTGACTAATAAGTCATAGTCACAGTCACACACATAGTCACAGTAATACAATGTGTTATTGTAATAAGTAATAACAACTAAAAACTCAGCCACTCACCCCAGCGCCTCCCTATAGGCGCCGTCAACATTTTACTCTTCAATGTAAATTAATATTGCTTTTTGGCACCCCTTACCACCTGGCGCCTAGAACGACAGGCATAGGACCGGGGCTTTTCGTTTTAATATATTAAATAAATTCGTCAAGTAATCTAATAGACGGCGAGACAAAAAAGACAACACAAATAAATAAACACGTATCTTGGCCAATTTATGTCAAAACTATACACTTTGCAGCTACTTTCCTTTCTCAACAAATTACAAAATTATGTTAAAACTACTCCATAATCGTTCTATAAGCTATTACTTATAGAAAGTGTGAAATTAACTCGAAGTTTCGTGTAGAGGTGTCAATTAGACCCCGAGCGGCGAAGTCGGCGAAAGACGGCGGCGGTGCCGTTGGATAGCACATCATCAAAATTTACTAAAACGTATTTATAGACAAAAATGTCAAATCATGCTTCCATTTACCTTTAACTATTGTGAGGTTGTAAACATTTTGTCGATTTTGTTTAACATTGATGGTAATAGCTGCTTATGTTTTCAAAAGGTACCTAATCAAAGAACAATGAATATTTTGTTAGAAGTTTTTGGCCCCTCAAAAAATTTGCATGTCACGGTTTATTTGGTTTTATAGAACTAAAATTACCTGTTTAGATTCTGTAATCGATTTTATATTTTTCACCCTAGCTAATGAGAAATATTATTTTATCAGGTGTTGAAATTGAGGTCAGAAAACATTCTATTTTATTTTAAACATTTTTCAAACTAAAAGAATAGAACTTTTTAGGTATTTGCAATTTGAAAAAACCTAAACATGTAACAATCAATACGACTTAATTTTTGAGAAGTTAATAGTCTTGACACGACACCCTATAATGACTATAAAATGAGGCTGAAATATAAATGATGGTCAAGGGAGTCATGAGGGTTGTGAGAGGCTGCAGGTTATGGCTAGTTCGTACGATTTCAAGTAAGTAATCAAATTGGAGCTTGACGTGGAGTCTTGACTGAATAAAAACTACCCCTGAGTTTGATTCATTCATCATGAATGTTTGATGACGAATCCTATCCTGACCCATCCCACTACAGCCAAATGATAGCACATCATTTAGCTTATATTGTGCTGTGGTCCTTAGCAAAAAACATTATTTTATTCATATCATATTCATCTTCTGTATGTTTTACTGCTTTCAGACAGATTATAGAAGGTGTCCCGTACTGTGGACGACATATGCATATAAAAATGCGTTCATGGATAACATAAAAATGTCTGATAAAAAATTTGGAATCTTATGATTCACATCACACACATCAACAGCATTCAATGGTCCACTGCTGGACGTAGGCCTCTCCTTAGAAACTCTGTATCCTTGTCCTATGTAGTTTCCTTCCTTAGTCGGCTCTTACCACACCCACGGGATGAATAAGGGTGGTGACAGTCCGTATTATTATTCCGTCACACGGACTAATCTTATGATTAAATAAGATTAATTAAAACTTTTTAGGTCCATCAATTAGGTATTAGATTAATAACCTTAAAATTATAACTTTTATTGGAACATTTTTACTCAGTACACTGTACAGTGTTGTTAACCACTGACCGGCGCCATATTGCTCCCTAATGTTTGGCTGTTTGCGCCACTTTGTGCCGAGACACGAACAGTGTGATACCGATCTCACACAATCATTAACACCGATGTTTTCTGTATTTTTTGATAAGAAACTATGTAAAAATACTGTAAAATTGTTTGTGATTGTATAGAAGTAACAATTGTTTTAAGTCTAAATATGTCGCTTTTAAAAGCCTTATACTTATTTCATATAAATAAGTGACTCCCCACATCGCTAATTAAAAAGTTATTTGTAACAAATGAAAATAAATTTTCGTGTATAACTCGTATTTTCCATTTGGTCCCATCCTGTCCCGTTTGGTCCCCGTTGGGTAAAAATCAAGTAATAAAAATACAGTTTCAAATTCATCACGAAAGTAAGCGTTTTGAACTCGATATAACTTTTTTAATGGTGATTATTTGTTATTAACAGTTAGATTTATTATTATCATAAACACAGTTGAGATGGAATGTATTTTACTTTGTTTTGATCAAGTAAAGCTTTTGTACAAATTTTAACACTTTACTCTCCATGTTACATTAATTTAACTTTAGATATAAGACACACAATGTATACAAACTGATTTCTTCTTTTTATTATGTTTTTTGTACAATAAAGAGTTATCTATCTATCTATCTATCTATCTATCTAAAGCTTTGTTAATAACGTACCTCTCTACCTCTTTTCTAACACGGTACTTAGGGCATACTGAAAGTTTCTGGATTCTGATAAATAAGACTAGATATCAGACTAACGATACATTTATTGTTTTTCAAAGTATATTCCCTCGCAATGAATGCATTTTTGCGTTCGCTGAAGCCACTGTACAAAGCAGTTGGACCAGTCTTAAATTACTGTAAAAGTTAAGTCATGCGGTATCTATCGAGTGCAAAGCTTCCGAACTTTCAGATGCATATGTAAAATATTTTGCACCTGGTTCATTCTAATGCCTAATAAAGCACGAATTTATATATACTATACCAAGCTGGCCAGACGGGTTGGAATAGAGTTTGTGTCAAGTTTTCCTTTTCTTTGCAGCTTTGTTGTCCTGCATAGTTTGCTTCCTTAGTCGGCTCATACGACACCCACGGGGTGAATGGGGGTGGTGACAATCCGTAAGCATGATTTTATAAGCGTAAGCAATATTAGAGTCTGTAACCGCAGTCGCCGGCCGACCTTCACGTACCTCGTCAAAGAAGATGATCACGTCCTCGTCTAAATTCTCCAAACCACGAATATGCAGAGCTGCGACATGGTGCTTTATCACCAAATGCCAAGTAAAGTCTCTGGAAACTCTCTTGTTGACTTAAGCCACAACGAAAATTATAATAAATCATAGAACGAAAATGTTTACGAGTTGAATTCATTTTGATAGCGACACACTATGATTTTCGAAAAGACGGCAAAAGTAATATATTCTCAAAGAGTTCCATTTTCGAATTCCATAATTGTTTTCTCATTCTTTTATTGTAAGTGGCCAGATCCAGACACTTTTAGTATGCCCCACGTATTTTCAAATTCTTGATTCAAACCTGACAGACTAAATACTCGTATTGCATAATTTTTTATTGTTACCAACTAGAACGACACTCACACAGGGTCACTGATTACAGGATAATTGGAGAATATAGTCAGTCTGTGACCGCAGCTAGAGCAACCAGATCGAAACATCAGAAAATACTGGCATGTAATGTAACATCTATAAGATTCGGTTCGATTCCATAAGGTCACGTTAATTCCCATGGATACATAATTACAAAGATCCCAAATAATTATCTTTTAAATACTATAATCTACCTCAATGCACTGCACTTCACGAATGGCATACTCATAGTGATTTAAGCGGTCACCTCGCCACTTCCTGATGCGCTGTGTGTTGTGGGTTCGATCCCCACATGGGACAACACTTTGTGTGATCTACAAATTGTAGTTCTGAGTCTGGGTGTTCTTTGTGTTTGTGTTTGAGTCCCCTGCGACACAGGATTTATTCCTAGTGCGGCAGATGTCTTTAAAAAAAATGGCTCAAATTCTTCATTCTTTAATTTTCCACCCTTAGAGATAGTATTCTTTTTCTATTGTTTAGTTCTTCAAATTTGTATGAGACAACGGAAAGTATGTCCTCCGAAATAAAATAAAAAAATTCTACTAAACAAATTAAACAACCCAACTGTTCACAAATAAAAGAATCTCATTTTTTAAAAAGTGGATTAAAAAGATTTTATACTTTCATTGGTTTTAGTAACGCCGGTAAAGATCATTTACGATTCAATGAAATTGCCACGTCAGACCAAACAATCCTTCTTATAAAAATATCATCAGCATCATCATCAGCCTATCACCGTCCACCGCTGAAAGAAGGCCTAAAAATGTACGTCCTTATAATTGCAGTAATTTAAATTATAATCTTCAAACACGTTTTACTTAACATATGAACTTGTCAGATCAGTTTGTTTATAAATTTCCGTGGCAAAATTATTACATTAAATAAGCTACGGCCAGTTGGTTTCGGAGTCAGTAATTAGCTAAAAATATTTTGTAAAAGTGCAAGTCACGGTAGCTCCTTGCATGTATGATTCGTTGGATTTAAGTGACGGCAATGCAGGCGAACTTTGACCGTTGGAACATTTGCGGCCATTTAATGCACATGTAATTTGCAATTAACGTCGCCCGATACTACATTATTAAGTTTTTTTGCTTTTTCCTGAATATTTATAGGGCAATTTCACTAAAAGCGATAGATCAACTGCTAAGATTAAGAAAGAATGAGTACTCTATTTTACATAAAACCTGCTTTAAGCTGAATTTTATTAAAGACAAACTAGAACGAAACGGCTACATGGAAACGTCTTCTTTAGAAGAATTTTAAATAATCTTTATATTATTGTATTGTACGAGTAATTGTCACCAATTCATAGGAATCTATACTAATATAGGAAATCTACAGTCTTTTTTATTTGTTTAAGCGTTCTAATCTCTAGAACTATCAATAAAACTTGAATATTCATAAGTTATACTTAAAAATGAATACTTAAGTATTATGTGAAATTTGTAAAATTAAGTGTATATACTCTATAGAAATCGTGAGTCATGTTGTTACATTTCCACTTTTACTATACATAATAAGATAATGTCGTATAAGAAGGCGGTGTAGTTTTAAGTGGCATGTAAGGAAGAGCCATCGGCGTCGGCGCAGGCAGCCCCTCTAATTATCACTTAGATCCGACGCAGATAGCGCAAGCTTTTATCTCGAACACTCTTCCATTAAGCAAATATACAGCTTTGTAGCCCGTTAATCATATACTACAGTATTTTCCAACTCTAAAACCAATTAAAAACATTTTGATAGACAAAAATAAATTGTAATTACACGGTACAGAGGCCGCCATTTTGTTTTGGTTTCTGCTTCTCAGGGTCCACTAATGGATGGTTTATCAAAATATTTTTGCTTCCGTAGCAAATGTATTTTATATATCATATTTAATTTATTCATAAAGCTTAATTTCGGGCTTGATAAACAAATAAGAAAACAACTTATTATAAGAAAACTAAATTCGTAATATAGCGTGCCCATACATAGGTATCTAGGTAGTAAGAGTTTTGTTACTATAGACATAGTGGTGATAAAATCTAACTAAGAATATTGACTGCCTTATCTGAAAGGTTTCATTTACATAGATTAAAACAATGCGATTTACATCGAGTATAAAAAGATTTGCTTAAGTTCTAGCTACATTTTATTTTGACAACCCTGCTGTTCCACACTACGCCTATGATGGGGCCTATGTAAAAGTATGCCTAAGCATACTCGTATATGCTTTCTGAAAGTCTACATACCTACTTAAATAGAGAATATTTTTTGAGTAGATCAGCCTTTCAGAAACACGAGGAAAGTCAACAAGGACAAATAGACAGATAAGTGAATTTTTGCGAGGAGACAGAATACCTATTAATCGAAATTAATTAGATGCTAAGTATAATATAGAGATAAAACACGTCAGAACTGTAATGGAGTGAATAAAAGCCCGCTTTGTCGGCGGCTAATTTGCGAATTAGCGTTGTGCAATGAGTGCCCGGCCACTCAAGCGCAGCGTAATCTAATTAATTAACCTTTGTCGCGTGCGAGGCGTGAAACTCGCGCGTTTTCGACGCCGCCTGCGCGGCCCTCTCGAACACCCAAGTCTAATGTTTGTGTATTCCTTTTTTGTAGAATAAAACATTACGAGCTATATTTTGTACACATAACCTTTTAATTGACGCACATTTAATGTGTTAATGTGTTAATAAATTTCAGATTTTCCTCGATTTTATTGATTTTTAGAGACTCCAAATAAAGAAATAGTGAATATACCTACTATGATGTTATGCGATTGTACCTTCTTATCTTTCTATATATGTAGGCTACATAACTATATAATACTTTCTCAACAGCCTCATCATATACACGAGTCATATTGTACTAACATGTCGATAAATAATAACATTTTAAATTAAATAAGGACATGCTATGTAGTCCTAGGAGTAGTCTACATACTAAAATTGGTGATTGTAAAACTAAGGAAGGTAGTCCCTACAAGGTAAGGTACTTATGGTGTTGTAAGTATATACAATGCTTGAGTAAATACTTCCTTGTTTCTATTTAGTTTCGTATTAAACATAAAAAACTGAGTAAAGGAGCCCAGAAAAGTAAGAAACAGAAATTAATATTATCTTTGCTATATATAATTAAGTGCAATAGAAAGGTTTAAAATGACATGAACCTTCTCTTTTGGTTGTAGGTAATATATCAAATACACAACACTAAACTATATAACAAACTCTCACACCTACATTTCCTAACACCGCACTAAGGTACTAACATTATTTGGCGCGCTAATGGAGTAAGTGCTTTGGCAAATGGCCCGTGCCACGGAGCTTTTAATGCAATTTCGTCTCCCTTTGTAGCCGGGAATTGGCGCAATCAATCCATTTACACTTTGTTTCGCCAACAGTGCGACTACTGAACAGTACGAGCCTTGTTACAGCACACAAGACTCACTTTAAGGTAGTGTACCTTAAAGTGAGTAACAGTTGTAAGATAACACACACAGTTGAAAACAGTTTGTAAGATATTGTCAAACTATTTTGCTGAGAAACGTATGGTTTATCTAAGTGTGAAAACCATTATTTTTGAATGGTGATCTTCAAGTTCTTTAATCGCTACGATTGAAAAAAAAGTCAGAGAATAACAGTAAACAAAAAAAGAATTTAAGTGTCGTATAAAAACTCACCTAATTGTTTTAATTATATTTACTAAAGGTACAGAATACACATAACAGCACCAGCCCACGGTAGATTTAGGATATCTAGAGACGGTGGGTGGACCATGGAAGGCCACTCTAAAGAATAAACAAGTTTTATTCGTATATTTACTGGATAAATGAAGGAAACAAATTGTTAAGGAATACTTTGGTTTATTGTGTACCATACAAATCACTTTTTTTTACCTAGCTTTAATAACTATTAATTAAACTTAAGTTTTATTAAGCTCTTCCAAATGGCCTTGCAAGGAACAGGGCTCCAAACAAGGCCAATATTATAATTCAGTCGTTCAACTTAAAAATAGAGTTGTAACAATTAATATATCCGCTTTTACTAAAACTACATAATAAGCTCTTTCATTTAAGCGAAACATTAAATGCACAATATATTTTTATTATCTATAAAAAACACAATGAACATTACTTGAACACCATCGTATAACTAAGAATATATTAATGGAAATTATTTAAAACTAGTAGTAATAAATATTATATTGATATAAAATAACTTGTCAACGCGTTTTATAATCAAATTAAAAACTTTTTTTTTACCTTATATGGCCTTCTTAAGGCTCCGTTCTTTGTAAGGCCACAATGTTCCTAACTTTTTTTATATTAATTATAATAAAATAATAGACACTACAGACGTACTGTAATTATTACAAACTTATCATGGCACATAGTCAGTCTTGTACTCAGGAATATTTAAAATCAACGGTTCTTAAGATTAAAAAACGAAAATAATAATAATAAAACGTTTGATTCGGTGCGAAAAATCTTCTTCTAATTGTTTTGTGAGAATAGTTGTCTTCCCAATAATTTTAGTACTGTTACCGCTTACTAAATGGTTTCTAAGGGTGCGTCTTGGAATATTAAACTTCAACGCTGCAGCATTTGTATTTAGTTCATTATTTTGTACTGCTTCCATAGCTCGTCTTAAACTATCTTCGTTCCATTTACTACCTCTTTTTCTAGGTTTTGACTGTGACATTCTCGAAATCTGAAATAATAGTATAAATTTTAATCATCTGTTCAATTACCAACTTATTGATATAACTTTTTTTTTTGCTTTAATTATAGTTTTAGACAGACTATCTTAGATATACAATTTTTAACTTATGTCATACTTACTTTACCGCTTTTAACAAGCAAATATTTTTTATATTCGTTGCTTTTCATGTAAATTAGTTTAGTTTATTTCCAGACATAACCTCTTCATAGACATAAAATAAATTTAAATATATACTGAAAATAAAATAATTTTGAAAAAAATGTCTATTCAATCTGAGTTTAAAAGTTAGAAAACCCTTAAAAAAAATTATAAATATAAAACATTGTTTTAACTTTAATGGTACGTATTTATAACTACAAAATACGTGTTCATATGTTCATGGTTTATAGATGTAAGGCCCATGTTCCCTAGCAAGGCCAACCGTGAAATTTTTGATTGGCCTTATAAGGAACCACCGGCTTTCCTAGGAACACTCCAAATATTTTCACTTAAATCGAGGCAATTTAATTTTTTTTTTCTTGAGTTCCATAAAAATATCCTTGCACGACAATTTACAATAAAAAATATAAGGAAACAATAGGTTATTTAACTAAAAACTTGACTAAGACGCGCGAGCGACTCGCAGCCGCGTCTGTGGCCTTCAGTTTGATGGATTGTAGTGTGTAGTAGAAGGAATATGTCTCTACATGTCAATAACTACGACTTTTTAATAGTTGGCCTTCAAAGGAGCGTGGCCTTCCATGGGCCACCCACCTTATAACTAATAAACAGCTACTATTTTTTCATCTAAGTACATGATAAAATTTTCAGACAATTGTTTTTCGCAGAAATCGAAAAAATAATGAATAACTAATTTATTGGATATTAGTTTTAGAAAACGCACTAAACAGGGTAAAACTTTTTTTAGGGTTCCGTATCAAAATGGCGAAACCGGAACACTTATAAGTAGTTTCCGGATATCCGTCCGTCCGTCTGTCCACACTATACTTCACAGACTACTAGTGCTAGGAACACCTGTAATTTCGCATGGAAATCGGAATTTTGACTACTCTAACATCACGACATTTCCATCATTACCCATGACAAATACTAGTTCGTCAGTCAAGCAATATCTGGCATCTGGCTCATCCATTTAAAACAAACCAATTTAAGAAATTCTACCAAACGAGACAAGGGCATTACAGTAAAGATGGTCCTCGCTACAAGTAACTAATAGGTATTTAACGTACAGAATTCGTCCTCCATTTGTAGATAATTATATCTCCGTTTAAACATATCTACTATTAACTACTACCAAATTTATTTCAATTCCTTGGGTGTTTGATTTGACCATTTTGATTTCAGAAAAATACCTTTTATCCATAGTGTAGCTATATAGTTACCTTGGGTGAAAG
Source organism: Arctia plantaginis (assembly GCA_902825455.1). Classification (NCBI taxonomy): domain Eukaryota; kingdom Metazoa; phylum Arthropoda; class Insecta; order Lepidoptera; family Erebidae; genus Arctia; species Arctia plantaginis. The sequence goes on along the minus strand of CADEBD010000857.1, from coordinate 5,462,036 downwards.
TAAGTAAATTTTTTTTACTTTCATCTTAGGCATCTACCCTTTTGACAAAAGGCATTTACACTATTTAACAGCCCTGCAGAGAGAAGGAAAACTTGACACAAACCCTATACCAACCCGTCTGGCCAGCGTGGTATAGTTGGCCAAAGCCTCCTTTCTAAGGAGAGGCCTATGTCCAGCAGTGGACTATTAAAGGCTGTTGATGATAATGATGATGATTTACACTATTTACCTACTTAGGTGTGCGCATAAAGTCCCTAGTGAATTCAGTGTTTGATATACCGAGGTATAGAAATCACTAAGAAGTTTTACATACGTAAATTATTGTTTATTATTAAAATTGCTCTTATTTTTATTAGTAAATGTAAACATTAAAAGTAAATAATTTTATTACAGTTAATTCATACCAGTTTTTAACTTTTAGGAGAAAAAGTATGATAAGTCTACTATAAGGTACTACTATAAACAATTTATATTTATTACCCATTTCAATTTTGTTTTTATCACCCGTTTATCGGACTTAGACCTACTATAATAACACGGTGTAACTTATTACGCCTGAAACAAGAGGATCGTCTATTTTGCTACATTATGTCCTCAATGTCCAAATTTTATTATTATTAGTATTATTAATGGTCCAATATCACAGCCCTAACCGGCGCGGCGGGTGGCAAACGGGCATAAGGCATGTCCATACACACAAGTCACGATACTACCTACTTTTACACAACCTACATACGTTTTTGTACGTCAATGTATTTAATGTCAAATATTCGCATCGCAAAATACAAAGATATAATTGGCGAAATTGTGGTTACATTCTACCACAAAGCCATTAACCAAAAGTTAAAGATATAAATATATAAAATTAAGGTGACAACAAAATATACACACGCCTAGATATGAGTAGGCAAAAGAACAAAACTATTGACGATAATAATATATTTGATTGTAAGTATCTTCTTGCCTTGTACGGTGTACATTTGTCTAACATCGTTGGTAGATACAATAGATGAAATCAATCTCAACTCTATTTCTAGGCTATACACCTACCAATGTGTTTAAAGGATCCATATGTAGGTATAATTAAACTGCATTTGACTACATTATATGACCTAAAGCTATAGTACACAACCAGTCTTTTAATTAATCTATGGATGATCGGAATTTAGCTACAGTTAACATTATAACGTATGATAGTATGACGATGATGAATGATGTCTAGAGTGATACAACACCTAAGGGATATAACCGTTTTTTTAAGTTACAGATATTCTTGGTCGCCCAACATGGTTACATGATGAGCTACCGCCTGCTGTGGAAATCATAGAATTAAACTCCTCAAATGAAGAGATCTCACCAAGAGAACCAAATCGCGATGGCAGGAGACATGCTTGGAGCTATGTAAATAATGAAGAAATGCAACAAATAGAAAACAGTTACAAAATCAACGAGCTAGCAAGAGAACGACGGAGATTACAAAACGCTAGGCATCATACGATTGGCACGTATACGTCGCTAGAACCAAATGTTCGGGACAACGGCGTTAACACCGAAAATAATTATGACCTCCATCATTCAAAAATTCATAATAATTCCAACACGCGTATTGGCGACAAATTAGTGTACAATCGTAACGTGAACTGTTTTGGTATGACCAGCAATGATTTAGTTAGTTCTGATAACTCATCTGATGGACAATACGCCGATGTTGAAGTAATAACGACAGCTGACGTTGTAATGAGTGGAGGTAATGACTGGGACCAGTGTAGTAATAACTTTTATAACGAAGAAATTATAACCTATGATACTGATTTAGACCAAGAAACGCGAACCATTTGGATTTATTCATTTAAAAATAAACATTTATTAAGAGATGATGATTTTGAAGAAGTGCCTTCCGATAAAAGTTGTAGTTCTTCTAATTCTACAGATAGTAGTGGGGAACAAACCAATGATACATCTCGTCGAATAGGGTCACCGATTCCTGGCACATACATTCCTAGATTAGACCTCACATTGGTCCCTAGATTGTCTACAGTTATGGAAATATCGGAACGTAACATAGAACCTACCCCGGAAAAATCTATCAAATCTGTTAAATCCACCAGCAGAAAACTAAAAGTGCATTCTAACAACTGGTGTGTCTCTGAAACTACTAAAGAAGGCGGGAAACGAGTTGGTAAACATGAGAAATCGACAAGTATAATTAATTGGATGAGTTTATCCCCGAGGGATCGGCGGCGATTGTTGAAACATAAATCAGTAAGTGATAGTTGGGTAGAATCATTTTTTAACTTATCAGAAGAAAAAGATAATAAAGTAGGAAAAGTGTTACAAAATGATGATGATGGTGAAGATGGTGTAAAACTACAGGTAGACGTCGAGGTGCATGTCGATAATGAGGCCAATGGTGACACGTGTCAGAGAAAGCCCAACAGTGCAAAAAACGCTGTTAAAGCAAATACAGACGATATGAGCTCTATTAATAAAATTAAATACGCCGACGCTGCTAATGAAGAACTGCCGAGAGATCGCGGCGATAATAATGTGAAATTAGTCGCGCCAGTAATTCATCTCACTTCTACACTTCGTAAATCTGAAATAACTCATCCGATAGAAAACTTAGAAAGTCCTGAATGGATCCACGAAAGAGATGAAAAAGAGACCAGTGTCTTTGACTATGTATCGGAGAAATCAGAAAGCATCCTAGATACTGATGACAATAACATCGTTGATCACTTATGGATGAAAAACACAGTACCCTTTTTGAAGCCATCCGATTGGACTAAGTTTAAGCCAATAGCGGACAGTCCCGTTTCCTATCATTTATCCCTTGGTAGCATAGAAGAACGTAAAACGTGGTTTAAACGTTTAATAAATTTTCTTAAGTGTTGTAAGTAAAATCAATTAGTTATTAAATGAAACAACATATGATCTTTAAATTGGCGAATTTATTAAATTCAATCACTATCAACTTCCAGTAATTGAAGTAGGTACTTACACAAAATAAACCTGCTATTTAAAGGTACTTCGCAAAAGAGACTTCACGACATAAATAGTCATTAGCAGTTTTATGTACATACACAAGATTATACTATCACAATATTTTACACAGAACGATGCTCTCGTAATGTGGTTTCTATCTTAGTAGCGCAAAATTAAACAGCAATGTGTACTTTACAGAATTCATGGAACTAATCGTCCATAAAACTGATTATTTCATGAGTAGCTAAAAGTGTACTGACTGACTGACTTCAGGAACAAAAATCCGTTTAGATATCAGTCAATTTTTATCAACTAAGACTACGTTTAGACAGACAGTTGTGTTTCAGTGTTTCAAATGCCCTCAAGGATCAATTTCGCGCTACCAAAATAATATGTCAAACAGTAAAAAAATAAAACTCAAAATCCATAAGATATCACGGGAATGTAGTAGTAGTATCATGCAATATTATTACTGCAAACAGACTGTGCGTCATAACTAAACAAAAATCCCAGTTTCATAAACACATTAGGTAAAATGCATCATATGGCAAACCACTAGTTACCAGTTAGTATAGTTCTCAATATATAAACATATATAAAAAATTGCACATTTGATGTATAAGCTTTCAATCCACCCGTCTGTATGTTATTGCTATCTCAACAACGGCATAAACTATTACATTTAAGTATTCATTGAGTACCATTCAAAATCTTGCAAACAAAATACCAAAATTGTCAATTTCAAATATTCAACTTGTAAAAAATACAAATTTTTAGTATGGGTTTTGATTGAAGATTTTAAATAATACCCGTATTAACAGATAATTCTATAACATTATTTTGACTATAGGAGGCGATTGCTACAATATACTTTACATTGAATAAACTCCATTTCATTCAAAGACTTATTAAGAGGTAAATTTCACTAGCAGAGTAAAAGTCACTGCAATTTAAAAAATAAACCCCTATTAATGGCAAAATAGTTTCTTACACTTGATAGATTTAATAAACAAAGCTAGCCTTAATATTTTGTATTTATCTTCACGGAGCACAAAGAAAGATATGGGGTAGTTTCAACGTTGCCGCCACTCCCCACCCCCACAAGGAGTTGGGGGGTGAACTTCCGGTTACGTCATCACTCACGCGTTGAAAAGCAACGAAATTTGGTACCACTGGGTCTCTGTGACGTCGACGTACAAAAGCATGGCTCATCATTATTGTTATTAATGGCTCAAGGTAGGCTTGTCCGTGACGCTAAATACTAAACACGAGCCTTTCTATAGAAAAGAGTTGGCTTAATGTTTCGTGTCTTTGCAAGGATTTTCGTCCGTAATAAAATGTAGTTGATCTGTTCGTTTATTACAGTTTTATATAAAAATAAACCCACTTTTTTAAAGAGAAGACATGATTTATCTCAATTCTACAGATTTTCTACAAAATTTTGTCTGTATATTCCATATTTTCTCATTGTGATTGACTGGTCTATGTATATTTTCTACGCCGCACACAAACATTTTTGAAATGTACAATAAAAAGTATACCTATAGTCAAATGAGCAATATCATTCAGCTAATACATAATATATAAAAACAGAATATTAAAAAGGAAGTGATTCAAATCTAGATTCTGGAAGACAGCACGTGTAATAACCACCTTATCTTTATTTATGCTTTAATTCTTTATTGTTAAGAATTTGAACTATTTAAACCAGATTTAATAAGAGACGTGTTTCATTTACATTAAAATCTACATCTACTATGAATAAACTCTTTATACTCGAGTAAAAATATCCTTGTATCTGTGAAGGCAACTTATGTTTGTACGAATCCAAGTTTTATGAAATTTTCAAGACCTGCTCTGTTATGACACGGGAATGCTTGTGTTACGGACTTTTAAATGTACTGTATATTAATGATTCAATAACTGGGGATAAATATATTAACTACATGATTTACTTTTAAAATGCTCAAACTTTATATACTAATAATCACTGCGATTCAAATATCACACAACAATCTCATACGCATTTTGCCATCATACTGATGAAATAAATAAAAATTAATGGTTTTGTTGATGTATGCAACCTTGTTACATTTCCGCCTCTTCCAACTTACTCTAGGACAATGCAAAATTCATTCAAGTCACAATTAAAAGAGCAGAGACCCTTTTAATGAAACACCCATCCTTGTCGGCACAGAACAACATCTTCCTCTCTGGACATTTTGTAGTTTTCAAAATCCATTTCACAATTTTAGAAATAAACTTTTGGATATTTTTGTTTCTACAATCGTGAAAAGCAGATGATATTACTGTGCATAAAATGCAGTCAAATGTAATAAAAGTTACAGATACAGACAAAAGTGATATAAGTAGGCACACTCTTCTGGAACTTACAGGTCTTATTACTGATTCTTGTCACTAATTTCAAAGATGAGGTATTTAATTTGACTCATAATATATTAACTATATAGTATTTAGTATAATTTAAGACGTGTACACTGATTGGTGCAAGTGAGTAGAGTTACATCGCAGACATACTTAATAAGGTAGTCTGCTATGGATCTTATGGCATTAAGTTTAACACAACAGCATGAAAAACTCTACTGTCTCTGTTCTGATGTTCCTACTATTGTTTACTTGTTAATGCAATAGTTTGATGTTGTCATAACTCATTATGTCATACAAATTTGTACAGAATAAGAAACAGAAACAGTCTAGTACAGTCCGATGCAAACTTAATGGCGGCTCGATACATCGTGCGTTTCGACGCGCAGAACACAATAACAGACAGCAACGTACAGGAGCGCGGGGGCAGCGCGACACACGACACGCATGCCTTTTGGTGTGTGAGTTACATCCGTACACTGCACACATGCGCGCATATTCCTGTCTACGTATAGTCAAGTCGACTCGACTGTAGGTAGGTAGGTAGAGTCGCCATTAAGTTTGCATCGGACTATACCGTACTATGAAAACGGATAGAACGTTTTACTTCCCCGACTCATTCGCACTACGTTCAGTGTACAGAACGACGTTGAGTTGTAGCGCTAAAGCGATAAGTACATCGTGATGTAGAGTGAGGCCGCGGCAGACAGCCGGCGACACGTCGGGGAGAGCGGGCGGGTGGGGCGAGGTCACGTGGGCTCGCGGCGAATGTAGAACAGGATGTAGGCCTTGCAGCCCGCCACGACCGTCGCGTCCGACGCCCGCACCGATTGGTCGTTGAAGTGGAACCACTGCTCCTCGTTGATCGCGAACGCCGTGTAGTGACCTGATCCCGCTCTGTTTGAAAGACATACTAGTCAATATTTTCGAAGAAGAATTGGAGGCGACGTGGTTCACGGGGAGCCGTCCGATCACGGCCTCACGGGAAACCAGTGTTAAGCAGCTCTTTTCACCAAATGAGTGAAGTTACCAGAGATGACTGCTCGTTTGCGATGCCATTAAAAAAGGAAAACTTTAAACGCAAATTACATTGTCTCTAAAGAACTTAAACGGTAATTCCGTGTATTATTAGTACCCATTATTAACATGGCTACTACATAATTTTTCTCTGTCGTTTCCATATAAAGGTGGCTCGAAAGACCATTATCGATGTCCCTTATTATGTTAAGATGGTCGTACCCAGAGCCGTGGTGCACGATGACGGCGGCGAGGTCGTAGAGGTTGTTCCCGCGGCCCGAGCGGCGCGTGTCGGGCACGTTGCTCAGCACGAACCGAGACATGTCCAGAGCTCGCAGCGGGAACGATATGCTCGTATCCACTTTAGTCCTGTGTACATACTGGTTTTTTACTATCGTAACACGTGGATAGCGCACGTGGATAACGGACCGAAACCGACTACCGATATAACGTAGACGACAATTACGCAAGGGTTATTTATTATGTTACTTGTGGGCAGTGTAACATAAAATGCAAGACTGACAGATAGGGTGTAATATACATTTTGACATGATGAGACTTAACAAGTAACGTAGAAAAGGTCTGAAAGAATGGTCAGTGGAAAAGGAGAAGGAGCAATTGGTTATTTTGGTACAGACATGTGAGGTGTAACGACACTTTTACAAGACGACCAGAACAAATATGACTAGAAGAAGAATGTATGAAAGAAGACAAGAGCTAGAAAAAAGTAAGGTAATGATTCCATGAGAAAAAAATAAATTGCTCCGACATTAAAGTTGTGATAAGAGATATTTCGTGTAGGTTTCTAAATTAGTTTCATATAATATTTAAAGAAATAAATGTCGCAACTTACACATTTCTCTATACAAATAATTAAAATTGAAGTGTCTGTTTGTAATGTCAAATTAATACGTTTTTTTCATGCTCACACAGTTATTTGCACGATACCTATGCCTAAAAACCAGTTTAATTATTTTTTGACGTGACAACGTCTTATAAATTGGTTTGCCGGGTGACACTTCAAGAAACTGCGTTACGCTCCGCTCACGTTATGCGCTCACAATGAGAGCGAGTGAGAGGCACGCGTCCCTTCCAATCGGGCATGGTTAGCCCGCCTAAGAGCGAGAGAGACAGACATAGTCGTTGTCACGTAAAACTTTCGCCCGTATACCGACTTTACAGGCAACCAATTTTTTTTGTCTGTACATCTGTTTGTTCCAGGTAATCTTCTAAACAGCTGGACCGATTTTGATAATATTTTAGTACCAGGTAGCTGTCTATATGAGCAGTAACGCAGGCTATTTTTCTTCTCAGAAAATCCCTTTTAAATTTTGCCCGATCCAGGAATCGAACACACTAAGACAGTGGTACTCGCGACTTCGTTTGCGTGGAATTTGAAAAAAATTCCACGCAAACGAAGTCGCGAGTACCAGCTAGTGAATAATGAAATAAAAAAATGACGCACGAATAAAACTTGGAACTTACCTATAGAAATTATGCCACCGGAACCTCTTCAGATGTAAACATAGAACATTAGGTAATCTGCGTATCCAGAATTGTTTGGTTGACTTCTGTTTACACTTACAACTGCTGCAAAAATAACGTTCCGTGTCCGCTAACTCTTCCACCTATAAAATAAGGATTAAAGTTACTCTGGAATTAAAGTTACTCTGGAATTAAAGTTACTCTGGAAGTTAGTCTGGAATGCGCTCCCGGTTGAAATCAGGATGTCCACAAACCGTTCCGTATTCAAAAAGAAAGTACACAACCTTCTTAATGAGACGGCAGAATCATCGAATCGAGAGTGCAGCAACCAACTTGCCTACACTCATGGTGTACGAATATAGTGAGAATATATGTCTGTATGTGTGTAGATCCATATATATGTATAGCGTGTGTATGTGTATTTATATATAATGTGTATGTATATGTATGTGTATATTTATGTGTAGTGTATATCTTAGTGATTAGTGTTATAACCTATATGCGCCTACTACTCACGATTTCTACACTACCTAAAGGTTGACTGGGAAAGAATGCCTTGGGCATTAAGTCCGCCGATGTACAAATGTGCATAAAGTTATAAATAAATAAAGTTACTATTGGAAAAAATATAATAAAAAGCGGGCCGTTTGGTCTATTATTACGTAAGTGGGACTAAAATTATAGTCGGCATAATGTGGGCGTTGCATACGCTTCTGGGTACCCCTTCGGGGACAAAGACTGATTGTATATCAAAGAGCATATAGAGGAAGCGAACTAAGCGCTGTCATATGCGGTTGGTAGAGAGAGAAAGAAGATTGTTTTGATCTTGCAACTCTCTCTGCTGTTCTCACTGATTGTATGGTTCATCAGTGCAGAGAAGAGAGAGAGATGCAAGACCAAAACAATATTCTTTTCCTCTTTCGCTTCTTCTATTATATTATCTCTATGGTGTATTTACGCATGATGTGATTTATAAAATCAGACTTTTAGGTACTAACGGGGTGGGGCTTTACTAATCTTGCTATATATTTTACTGGTTTATGTTATTTTCATATTCACAATTAAATGAAGTTTGGTTTGAATGCAAGTGCAAAGAGTAATGACAGTAGGTGGTAGGTCGCAGCTGACCTGCACGAAGCTGGCGAGGCAGTCGGCGAGAGCGACGGCCGCGCCGGTGTCGGGCAGCTCCAGCGACAGATCCAGGAACGGGTCGAACTTCTTGCTCTCCGTGCCGCACGCCAAGCATCTCACCTACAAAAAAATCCTTCCAAATCAATTTACATCCACATTTAGGCTCTATTTTATTTTTGAATAATTTTGGGTCGCATTACAATTTAAAAATTCTATCATTCTCTAGCGGATATCATAGAAAATCTAATTCTTGAAACTATTTAGGACTGCATTTATACTTATTAGTACAAATTAAATTTATATGCATTTATACTCACTTCACTCTGTAGAGTACCTCCGAATACCGCCGTGACGATAGACGCAGAAGGCGCTCGTGGCACGTAGCCGACTTCCGTCCTATCAGCCGGTAGTAACTGCTGTAGTTCTGTATGTAATCTGAAACGAACATACATATCCCTTTAAGAATACAGTTATTTTCAGAATATTAAACTGTTATCAACAATAAGTCAGTTAGTATTGACCTTTGAGTCAATTATAACTAATGAATAATCAGTTTAGAACTTAAGTGTCTCTAAATTGCAAAAACCACACACACCAGTCTCCTGATGTTATGGTTAATGTGCTGGTTCTGTGGAGGAACGGATGTCAAATCCCTCCAACACAAAGGGAGGATCCTCCGCCCAGGCGAGGAGATCACGGCTGGCGGGCCGCGGCCCAACAGTTGATGTTGGGAAGTTTTAGATTAGGAAATCGGCGTAAGAATTATTCATATCGTGATCGAGGACTAGCAGTTGCTCCGTAGTTCGGTGTGTCTCCGTTAGATGGCGCTGCAGTACTTTTTTTTCTATCTATTCTATGTGGAAGTCGCCATATTACATAAACCGTCTCCTACTGTACTTACTGTCATTTGTTACATGATTGCAATAAGTTTTATTTACCTAGATAAATGTAAATAGAGATATCATACATTCTTACCTATCTAGCATATAACGTAAAAATTCATGTGCATCTTGTTGCTGATAACCACGAAATCTTGGAACTACTTTCCAGATAACGAGGAACAGACATTCAGGAGATATAGCGCCTTTTGCTCCACAGCCACTGTTCAAGTTTATTAATACCTGAAACAACAAATAACAATAAAATAAAAATAAAATAGCAAGCTTAGAAGAATGTAAATCCTAATAATTTGGTAAATGTGAAAGTGGGTTTCTTTGTTAATGTTAATGAGAGATACTTTAATCAATTGCCAAAATCTACATTCATGTAAGTAAGCAGCAGGCACAACCTAGTGATGAACCCAATTCCATCATCGAAAGACGTTATCTGCTGGAATTTGGGCCTACCTCAAGGTTCACCACAACAACCAGTCCTATGCTCCAATCTAACGACTCCCGCAACCCCAATATATCTGGGGCGATTTTAACCTAGAGTTCCTCCTTAGGTGTTGACATTTATTGCATAAAGCTTTAATAAAATCGCTTTATCAATAGTTTTTGAGAGGAGAGTTCATCTAAGATCATTGCAATGTTTATACCAGGCAAATTTAATTTACTAGAAACCATAATTTTAACAAAATATATTATATATTAGTTGAATATACCTTTCTTAATTCTTCTGCCATGACTACATCATGCATCTCTTGTCGTGTGTAACTCCTTGAGTGATACACCTTTCGTCCATTTGTCTTCAATTCTAAAGATGGTAGTTGACTAAAATAACAACTGAACTCTTGTATATTATTAAGACTCTGCAGCACTGCATTCATAAAACATGTATTTCCTAAATTTTTTAATCCTACTATCTTTTTTTCTCGTAAACTTTTGCCATTGCATGAGCTTTTCTTCTCCTTGTTTCTAGGCGCTTGGGTTGTGCTTTCTGTAGAACTACTATCATCAGAATGTGTCCGTTTCCGCGAACGGGGCCTTAGACTTCTTACTGGTTCTTCACCCTGGAAAATACAAATAGTAATAATTTGTTCATTATAAATAATATTCATCATCAGTAAAACTGATTACAGGACCTTATAACCCACATGAAACCTAAAGTAACCCAAGTCTAAACAATTTTATTTATTTCTTACGAAATTGAGATCATACAAAGTTCTGATTTACTGCATACAAGATTACCAGACTTTCAATATTTAAAGGTTATCTGAAATTTGGAAAAAATGAGGTTTTGAAAATTTCATAGCACCCCTGCTATGAAATTTTTATCAGTTTGAACAATCACTTTAGTTTGTGTGGAGGGAAAACCACAAACCCTAGGTTTGCTAATCCAAACAATGATAGCAATTATAATTACAGTAATCTTGCCTATAGTCAGAGAAGGCAAAAGAAAATGCCTCAGTTAAGAATATGCTCCATTTCCTGTATTCCTAATAAATTGATATAACATAATAGTTTGTTGTAATACGAGACAAATGAAATAGTTAATATATTAAGTCTCACCTTTATACTTTTTGATGGTTTACTTTCGCTACTCTCCAGAGCAGCATTTGGTAATTCACTAAAAGAGCTAGTTGGTACAACGTCAGGTACTGTACAACCATTGACACTACGAATTGGTGATGAGGGTTTCTCCACTATAGATACACTTGAAATGGTACTGTTACCAGCATCACTGTCATCCTTACTCTCTTCACTCTGTTCTGTCTTTCCATTCACTTCTATGTTGTTCTGCTTTTGAAGATGCATAATACTTTGCCTTATTTTATCTATTGGTTTATACTCCAGATCATTTGAAATATAATCATCACATTTATAGCTGGAAAGCCAAAGTAATCTTTTAATCACGAAAAGGTTACTTGTTAATACTAGTAAAACCTACATTTACATAATATAACAACTTACAATCACTTTTGTCCAATTAAATTTTATAAAAATTAATATTCACCTATGCCTAATGAGTTTATCAGAGAGTGTAACAGAATAAGTCAGATTATATCCCTATGAATCCCTAGAAAAAGTTCATCCATTAAATATTATCATTGTAGTTCTTTAATGAGTTCTGCCAAAATAAAAAATTCTTGTTAAGTGAATACCATGCATAAATTTATACTGTGTTCACTTTGAACTATTTCAAATATACCTATACATGTATGATAATTTAGACCTTTCCAAGATTTCTAATATAGACTTTTATTATAATAGGCAGTATTACATGCTTGCAGCTAATCAAAGTTGAAATTAGTTGTATCATACAGAACATAGAAATATAAATTACATGCAAAAATTACCAGTAAACAGAAAAGACATCACAGCTCATACAAAGCTGGTGATCCAAGGATTCTGCATGCTGTTTTGCATGGCCATTGACATAACGGCCACAGTTCACAGCTCCACATTGCAGGCATAACCAGTTCTGATCCTCTACAGCACATTCTTCATGAAAAAAAAAACACATTTTTTTTCTAACAAATAAAAAGATACAGAAATTTTAAAATGGCCCTAATGAAAATGTACTGCATATTCTAAATTTAGGAAGTACTCCACAAGTACCTACATCATGAATAGGCCTTGATTTTTATGTAAACTTCATATTAATACACTTTACACACACAAATTATATACACTTTAGACTATAGATTTTTAATTAAAATATAAAATATTAAATCATTATTCGTTTTTTTTCAACATGTATAAAGTTGACATCTCGTTTTGCAAATATAGAGAAGACTCTTAAGTTACAGTATTTTACTCAACATGAGGAAAGTAGGTACTAACTGTATATTGGAAAATGGGGAGACAGCAACTAGTATTTAAATTTCTATGCAGTCTACATGAGTACAAGAATCTTATTGGTTTGTAGATGTTACACATTAACTAAATTCTAAAAGATTTCTATGAAATAAATAGGGAACCTATTTATTTAATAGAAATCTGTGAGTAAATTTCGGTTCTGCCTTCATACAGACAGAAAGAGAGATGGGGCAAGGGAACTTTATTTTATAATATTTGTGTCCTTATCATGCAGATACTGAGGCATTTGATATCGTTTTTAGTCCAATATTTTGCGAAGTTTACAAGATAAAAGATTTTGTCTATAGGTCACATTTAGAGATAATTTGCAAATTTATCATTTCCGCGTATAGCATATGATAGCTGTGACAAAAAAAAAAGTTGTCATAAATTGTGGTACAGCGACCAATGCCATGAAAGTCTACAAGTTCATAGTCTAAAATAGCCCTACGTGATATGTTTAGAGCATTATTTTAACCCACCGCGTCAGAAATGCGACATCGTCAGTCACGGTCACCCATGTCGCGCCCCCCTCCCGTTCACTTCGAACAGCTGATTATTAAAGTTCGCTGTATTGATTTTTCGAAACTAACCTCCTACTATGAACACAATGCGGCTATTTTTACAAATATATTTAGTACGAAACTAACTGAGCATGTCGTTTATAAATTAATGAATCTATTTACCTGAACAGTTAAAGTTCTTTGTGATCGCCGTGTCCTCAACGTTGAAATCATCTACCTTGATGTTATCTAATAAATGTGAACATTCCATTCTTCATAATACTAAATAATCAAATTAGTAACACTTCGATTTAATTCATAGATATTTTAGTAAAATGATGACTAAAAAACGCAAATAAATGCCTCAAGCTCAATTATTCGAAACAAGCAAGTAAGCCTGGCAAGCTTGTAAAACGAATGAGAGCGATATATTTATTCACAATTTTTATTGCTTATCTGCACAGGAGCGAGCGAGTACGCAAACCCGTCAGAAAAACATAACAATTATGATTCGTTCGGATACGTTGAAGAAGGATTTTTTGTGCTCTTTTGTATTATTGGTTAAATACATACCCATTTTAATACTTTCTTATTATTACATTTTTATTTCGGTTTCAAAAATTAGTGTTTATTTAAGTTAAATGTAGGTACTTGTAGGTTAAATTAGTTCAACTATTTTTATTACACTGTTTTTTTAGAGATTTTGATGTTTTTGTGATGATATATTTATACAATTGGTTTACGAATAGATTTCGCAACCAATTCGTCCATTTTATTTGTTTTTTTTTTTTTTTTTTTTTTTTTTTTTTTATTTCTTTATTTAAGGTCGCTCAAACATCTAGGGTCATTAGCGACCTCTGTAGGTTCACGGTATTAAATTAAATTATAGTGATTAATTAGTTTTAGGAATTTTACAGTCTTTTCTACATTGTTTAAACAATCTTTTAAATTCTTAGGTAGACTAACTTCTAATCTTTCTTTATTATACATGTGACATTCAATTAGTAAGTGTTTGATAGTTAGGTCACTATCACATCTTGAACATTTTTTCTTAGCTTCCTTAGTAATAAGATGTATATGAGTTACATTACAATGTCCTATTCTTAATCTATTTAAAACTATCTGATCTTTTCTGTTATCTGTCAGAAAATTGCGTTTTTCAAAAACTGTTTTCCTTATCTCATACAAAGCACTATTATTATCTTCTACCCAATAGCTATTCCATAACATTTTTACCTTCAGTTTAAGGTACTTTTTAAGGTCTTGAATATTAGAAGTAATGTTATTACAATTATCATATTTTGTGGCTTCTTTAGCTTCTTTGTCCACTCTTTCATTGCCGGGAATACCTTTATGGCTAGGAATCCAGATTAATTCTATGACAAAATTATTATTGACTAGATTAAGTATGTTCTCTCTTATTAGATTTATTAAAGGTTCTTTATTTCTAATATTTATTAAGGCCTTGAGAGTCGACATTGAATCAGAAAAAATGATACTTTTATTGATGCTCGTTTTGTTCTTAATTACCTCTAGACATTTCAGCATAGCAACTGCTTCACATGTAAAGATAGATGAGTAGTCGGGTAATCTATACTTGTAGCTCTCATCTCCTGAAACTATCGCACAACCTGATCTTCCTTTAAAAACCGAGCCGTCCGTATAGTAATGTACATAGTCCGGATAGCTATCTTTAAGTTGGTTAAACATGTTTTTATAAATGTAATCAGGAGTGTTATCTCGGGGGTGTTTGTTGGCTATATCTAAGTTAACTGTGATGTAAATTTTTTCCCATGGCGGTTTTTTAGGATGCTGGCGAGAATAAGTAGGAGGAAGTTTAAATTCAATTTCGTTTACATACTTTTGAACTCTTAATCTTAATGGAAGAGGAAGAGACGGGCGAAGGTTGTATTCGATATCAGATTGTAAGGTGGTTTTTGAGAGAAACGAATCCTTGTAATTAGCCATGTGGCCGACGGCATACGTAAGACACAACTCTTTTCTTCTTAACGTTAGTGGCATTTCATCTGCCTCAACCAGGATACTATTGGTTGGACTAGTTCTAAAGGCTCCCAAGCTTAATCTTAGGCAGGTGTTATGTGTGCTTTCCAAAAGTTTTAAAATGTTAGAAGAAGCCGAGTCGTATATAATAGAACCATAATCAATTTTCTGCCTAATCAATGCTTTATACGTGTTTTTGATGCATTTACTGTCCGAACCCCATTTAATAGCTGATAATATTTTAATAACATTCATCCTACTATAACATTCTGATTTTAGTTTTTTAATATGAGTAACCCAGTTCATTTTTTGATCAAATGTTAGACCTAATATTTTAAGATTTTGTACTTCCCTGATTTTATGATTATTTATAGTTAAACATATTGTATCTCTGCTTTTTCTACACGAAATAATCATGAATTCAGTCTTTGTTTCGGAAAATTTAAAACCGGTATGTTTACACCATTCATTAAGTTTATCCAAGGTGTATTGTAAGAGCCTCTCTGTTGGTTTAAGAGTATTGCCGCTACACAATATTGTCAAGTCATCTGCAAACAAACAACCTTTCACAGGTCTCTCTATACCTTCTAAAACATCATTTATAGCTATCAAAAATAAGATGACACTCAAAACTGACCCCTGAGGTAGTCCATTTTCCGTGTAGAGCTTATCAGATAGAACACCATTGATTTTAACCCTTATGGATCTCTTAGTCAAAAAGTTAATAATAAAGGCAAGCATGTTACCCTTTACATTGAACTGTTCCAAGATCAACATAACCCTATGTTTCCACACCATTTCATAGGCTTTTTCCAAATCCAGAGAAACCACTACTACTTTATTTTTATTTGCAAAAGATGTGAGTATATCATGTTCTAAGTGAGCTAAATGATCTAAAGTTGATCTAAATTGCCTAAATCCGAATTGCAGGTGGGATATTAGTTGATTATGTTCCAAATACCATCTCAATCTGTTACTTACGACTTTTTCAAACAATTTACATAGATTACAAGTAAGGGAAATGGGTCTATAACTAGTTGTCAACGTAGCGGTTTTACCTGGCTTTGGTATGGGTATGACAATAGCCTCTCGCCACTGGTCAGGGAAAACTTGATTAATCCAGATATAGTTGTAAATGTCTATGAGTCGTTCAAGAGCTAAGTCAGAGAGGTTTCTGATTAAGGTATTTGAAATATTGTCAGGGCCCGGACTAGAATCGCCTAATTGGTGTATTATTAAAAGAAGTTCATGCAGTGTGAACATTTCATTAAGCGAGTTACTATTATCTTGTAAGTTAAATACAGTGTTGGCCCCTTCTATTTGATTCTTATATTGTAGAAAGTCTTTGTCATAATTACTGGAGCTAGAGTTCGCGGCGAAAGCTCTTACTAGTAAATCAGAGTTTATTTTTGGATCACCCGGGAAAAAATGATCAGGCCTGATCAGACCTGTTCATGCATGATCAGACCTGAAATTTGACCTGATCAGACCTGTTCATGCCTGATCAGACCTGACGTTAGACATGATCAGACATGATCAGGCCTGATCAGACATGATCAGGTCTGGGCCGTAAAATACGTTCAGATCTGATCAGGCCTGTTCATGCATGATCATGTCTGATCAGGCCTGAATGTATTTTACGGCCCAGGTCTGATCATGCCTGATCATGCATGAATAGACATGAGCAGGTCTGATCAGGCCTGATCAGACCTGTTCATGCATGATCAGACCTGGACGTATTTAACACTGCAGGTCTGCTCAGGCATGATCATGCATGAACAGGCCTGACGTGTTAAATACGTTCAGGTCTGATCATGCATGAATAGACATGATCAGGTCTGATTAATAGTTAAATACTTAATTATTATTCCTATATCTTTATATATCGATCGAGCTGGACCAACTGGATCCAACTCGAGTTGAATCAGACCAGACATGTTGATTCGATATATATATATACCTTTTGTTCCATTTCCTAACCAATGCATTTTTTACTTTCGATTTATTTATATTTTATTAATTATTCTTTCAACTACAACGATAATTTAATACCTTCTAAATTCATGATATAGTCTTGAAATTTACAAAATTACTATTTTATTTTAATAAACATATATATTACATAATTAAAAATTAATAATAAATAACTGGTCATTGTAAATTTCTGTTATAGAAAAGACCTTTGTGTTCTTACCTTCAAGGTTAATATTTTGATTTTCTCTGCTCAAATAATTTTTAAATTTTATAATTTAATTAAAAGTTGTGTTTGAAATAATTAAATTTATTAGTGTGTTATTTGCAATGTTTACATAATATACATTTGTGGGTATACTGATCATATGTATATATCACACGCCACAAGTCATCAAGTAAATATATATGGGCACAGCTATGTGTGAGTGTCCTCATGTATAGCACACAACTTTATATGTCACGTGACACACCGGTGTAATTCAATTTCAACATGGATGCCGTCGCATAATAAGAGTATAAACTGTGTGCGTCTTCTACTAGCGTCTGTTTATGTGCAATTGTATGTGATTTATTAATTAATTAAACTTTAAATATTTCACTCTACAAATTTATCTGTGTTGTTTGTGGAGGCATCAAACATGTTTTTAATTCAATGCTATCTATGGTGACAATTGCGCCTATATCATCGATAATGATGACAACAAAAAACCTCACGAGCTGGTTAAAGATGATATTACTAAATTCAATATGAAGAAACGACAATATGAAGGAAAAGTGATCGACTTTTCAAGTAAGATATTTAATTATTTTTGTTTATCGACATAAAGGTTATATTATTATTTTTAACATTTATAAAAACTTAAATTTGCTAACATTTGAAAACAATATTTTTTTTAAGTAAATACATTACTCCTGGTGAAATATTCTTTAAATAAATTTCAAATTTTTTTAATTACTTTGTGTGAAGTTTTCCAAAATATTTGTTAAATATTAGATTCATTTCTGTCATATATGAATAATTCTCATCTGTAATAGTCCATTAAATTTGATGAATAACCATTTATTTTTTTACATACAATAATTAATATTTAATATCTATAGGTAATTCCGATTTTTTACAAAAACGAAGGCAAGATTTCAATAAAACAATCAAACAAAAAAAGAAAGTAACAGCTGGTGTTAATCGTTCGAAACGAAATCGATGCCAAAGAGAAGCTGGAGTCCAGAAAATTCACCACCTCCGAAAAAACTAAAGATTTCAAAGAATGTAAGTTGACTTTATGATTAAAATAAAATTAAACCTAAATATTTTATTATTATATTTTATTTGATTATGATTCAGCGAACGTACGTATAATTTATGTGTAAATATTGATGAAATTTCATTAATGAATACTGAGTTCATGTTCATTTATGTACCGTCATTCAGAAATATGATTTAAAATGATAACCTCCATGTTAAATGTATATCTATAAAGTACTCAAATTAGATGCTTTTAAATTAATTCAAATTGTTTTAAATCGATTCAAATTAGATTTCTTAATCAGGGTATTTAAGTGATAGTAAAAAAATAATGCTATTTTTAATAAATACTACCATTTATTTTTAAATAAATAAATTTTTTAGATGAAAAACAGGAAATAATGTTTACTGCCGAAAAATAATTTATGATTCAGCGCTAGGAGCTTCTCATAAATCAACGCATTTGGCAAGAAGGTTGTTAGAAGGAGTTTTTAACCACGACGCCATGATGGGATGCACATTGACAGGGCAGGCTCCAAGGACTAAAGATAAAAAATCAGCTGTTGTAAATCCATTAGATCAACAGGCGAAAGGCGCGATCGTTGGTGAGTTTTTTTTCTTAATTACTAATCCTAATAGGTAACATTGTGTCAAATTGACTCTAACGTGTTTTTTTAAATCTCTGGTTTAAGAACTTCATTTGAAAGCCTCATTTAAAGCCGTAATCTATCAATAATTTGACTGCTCAATTTTACTTGCATGCCAGAGAATAATTTTACAATAATTAGCATTTAATTGTTTAATTTGGAGCGTAATTCTTTGGGTTTGGAATCAAATTGACCCCATGTGACCGTAAATATGGATTATTATCGAGGTGTGATGTGACTCATTATGAACGAACTTTGCAGAGTTTGCGATGCATACAGCCGTTGAGAGGAAGTGGCCGATTCAAAGTCGACAAATCATTTTAAAGGAAATGAGCCAAAGATCACTGAATATAAACGCGACAACATGAAGAAGGAAAAAACTGAAACGAGTCC
Source organism: Arctia plantaginis (assembly GCA_902825455.1). Taxonomy (NCBI): domain Eukaryota; kingdom Metazoa; phylum Arthropoda; class Insecta; order Lepidoptera; family Erebidae; genus Arctia; species Arctia plantaginis. The sequence continues at coordinate 5,442,532 of CADEBD010000857.1, read as the reverse complement.
AAAAAGCTAAAAAATTCAATACAGTTTCACATTATACTTTTAATAATTTTAAGTTAATATTAACGTTAAGAAAGTCAACCAAAGAGTTACTTCCATATATCTAATAAAAAAATAAAAGGTGATAATTACCAATTAATCATATCCATAAATACTATAATATTTTGTTTCGGATTTTATAAATATTTTTCAGAAAATATTTAATATTCTACGGTTTGTTAAAACTTATAATATAATTATCGGATAATAAAATTTCATTACTTGAACCATATATTATGATTTTATTTCAAACCTGGAAAGGATAATTAGATTAATTAGTTCTGCATGATCTAATCATACAGATCTAATAATTTTTTCAGGCACTTTGATCAACAGAGATTTTTTCAGGAATGAGTCTCAGGCTTAAAATTAACAAAGCTACTCGACGGTGAATCAGATCTGATCAGGCATGAGTCATCAGCCCTGATCAGGCATGAACAGGCATGAGTCGTCAGGCCTGATCAGACCTGAAAAATGACCGGGCCTGATCAGACCTGATCCGGCCGGATCAGGTCTGATCAGGCCTGACGACTCATGCCTGATCCGGCCGGATCAGGTCTGATCAGGCCCGGTCATTTTTCAGGTCTGATCAGGCCTGACGACTCATGCCTGTTCATGCTTGATCAGGGCTGATCATTTTTTCCCGGGCAGTACTTAAAGCTCCTTGATTATTTTTTAAAATTATCGTTTGCTTTCTCCTTCTTTGTCCATTAATTGAATTAATTTTTTGCCATATGATTCCAATCGGAGTATAACTATTAATCGATGTTATGAACTTTTCCCAATTTGTCTTCCTACTTTCTTTAAATATTCTTCTAGTTCTCGCTCTATTTTTGCGATATTCTATCTTCAATAATTCTAGATTATGTAGATTTTCTTCGTCAATATATTGGCTGTCTTGGTTTTTTCTCCTTTCTCTTGTATATGCTCTATAGGCTTTTTTTGTTTCTTTTAGTGATTTAGAGCATTCTTCATTCCACCATGGGACTTGTTTCTTTTTTGATTTTCCTGTAGTTTTAGGAATGCATTTTTCGGCCGCACTGATTATTATTTCATTATATTCGTTAACTATTTTATTTATACATGCATGAGAGGAGAGGTTTAATTTATCTAACTCTTTAATCTTGTGATCGATTTCTAAACGGAAGTTGGGCCAATCTGCAGATTGATATTTCCAATATTGTGAAATATTTTCAATAGTAGGAGTTAAATTAATTCTTGATGTAATGGTGATAGGAAAATGGTCACTGTCGTAGAGGTCGTCCAATGCGTTCCAGTCGAAATAAGTTGATATACTTCGTGAAGCAAAAGTTAAATCAATACAACTGGTATGACCATTACTACTATTGAAGTGAGTAGGTTGATTTGAATTAAGGAGAATTAAATTGTTACTTAAGTCCAACCAATCAGCTATAATTTTACCTCTCTGATCGCAGTGATTCGAACCCCAATGAAAATGATGACTATTAAAGTCTCCCAGCAATACGAAGGGCAATGGAAGCTGATTAACTAAGTTATTCAAATCATTTTCACTAAAGGAATAGCTATTGGGTAAATATATATTACAGATAGTTAAAGTTAGAGGGAATTTAATTTTTACAGCTATTACTTCTAAGGAGCTATTGACTTTAATAATTTCAGGAAGTGTGTGAGGCTTTACATACGTAGCTACACCACCACTAGCTATACTGCTGTGTGTGCGGTTTTTATAAAACCTTTGGTAATTTTTTAACTTAGCACAATAGTTATTTTTAAAATTCGTTTCTTGTATACAAAAGCATAATGGGTCCACATCATTTAGTATTATTTTTATGCTTTCAAATCGGGCGTGGAAACCATTTACATTCCACTGCAAAATGTTCATTACGAATCTAAGTAGTTTAAATGAATATACAATAATTAAAGTTAAACGGAAATAAAAGTATACTAAATATATATATATGTAAATATAAAAAAAAAATTAAGGGTTGTTACTTGTTGACTCTTCCTTTGAAAAAATGTCTTGTACTTTTCTGGTAAATCTTGAACATCTGTTTTTTAAGGTCTTATTCATTTTGGGGTGAAGAAATACACACATTTTGATTAACTCAGGAATGTCATCTGTGTAGTCCTTGACGATTTCTTGAATATTTTGCTTATTTCGTGATGTATCTAAAAGGCTTATAAACTGATTTAATGTTAGAGGAAGGTGAGGTTTTGAATCTTTTATTTCAATTTCAATGTCATTCCAAACTTGATCTTCAGTCCTATTGTCGAGAGTTTTCTTTTTCTTTTTAATATATTTGTTAACTGGTATTTCTTCTAGGGAGTAGCTGCTGTCAGTATCGTCTGTGAAGTCGCTGGGTTGTGGAGACTCTTCTATAGGAGTATTATTTTGGTTAAGTTCTGATTGCGATGGTTCTGATGCGGTATTTGAATGAATTCGTTTAATGCCTTTATTAGTTTCTTGAGCGTTATCTGGTAATTTAGTGTTTTGTATCTGTGGTTTGATGAATTCAATGGGAGGGTAGTCTGAAGATTCGATAGTATCATGAGTCGAATTATTTTGATATTGAGTAGACTCCTGTTGCTGGATAGCTTGAGGACAGTATTTTGCCAAATGACCAATACCATTGCACACAAAACATTTCATGGATTCATTTGTTAAGTAGATCCAATAGTTAGTATCTTCATAATTAATTTGTATTGATTCCGGAAGCCTTTTTTCATCCTCAGGTGAAACGTACAATTGTCGTCGGAAACTCATAATATGAGAAAAGCCTGGGTCCGAAATGCCTACCCTCATGTACGTAATGGGAGACAATATTTTTACATTTATTTGCTTCAATTTTTCTTCTATTACTTCATGCGGAATGACAGGGCAAACATTCGATAACACTATTCGTTTGTTCCTAGTTATTAACGGTCTAATTTCTAATAGATTATCTTTTACTTTGAGTTTTTTTACCTTATCAATCAATTCGTCAGCAGATTGTTTGGAGTCCAAATACACACATATTCTTGAATTGGCTATACGTGATATAAAACGGATGGACGATGGTTTGATGACCGTGGAAAGTGATAATAAGTAATCTCGTAGCATAATTCCGTCGATAGAATCAATTACAATTGCTTGATCTTTCTTTGGGTGAAAAGTTTTAGAGGTAACGTTGGCATAACTTGCGGTGGGGGTACTTGTAAATTTTTCCATGGTGGTTTAGGGGGCCCCTGATCCCAGGAGCACCCTTATAATAATAACTTAACTAATAATCATTACGTTTGAACACTAAAAATACTGTTTAATAAATAATTACTCGCGGCGACTTGGCGCATTTATCGGAATGCGATAAGACGCGTGGACCGGACAGCTGTCGCTGAGTGACTCTTTGATTTTATTTTCAGTACCGGAGCTTATTAAAACAGCTCCTATGACATCACATTCCCTAATATTATTTTTAAAGAAATGCTATTGCCGAAGCAGCTAGACTTCTTCTTTGAAGAGTTCATGTCCTGATAAGGCCTGAAATAAGTCGTTTGAGATGAAAGGCTAAATGTAAGGAACATTAGCCTGGGGAAGAGTGTTAGCTAATTGAGAAAATCATTCAAAATAATTCAAAGTACATTATGAATGTTAAGAAAATTAGGAGACATCTATTGACATAAGAAGGCCAATAAAATTCTCGTTTGGATAAAATTCAGTATTGTACTACTTCTAATCTCACAAATGTCATAAAAGGTACATAATAAAATACTACTAGGACTAGCAGATTCCCGATTGAACTTTCGGCCACAAATCACAATAGGATATAATCACATTACAGTAAACGTTGTATATTTAATAATTTATTACGAAAATATTTTTTATGACACTTGTGAAATCGAGAGGTAGATCGGAACTGAATTACTCGACCGAACTTACCGAACTTTTCGAAAAAATTGTCCTTCTGATGTTATCATCTGCAAGGCAAAACAAGCGGACGGGTCACCTGATGCCAAAGGACTACCGCCGCCCATGGACACTTGCAACTGAGTCACAAGTGCGTTGCCGAGCTTTCAATCCCTCCCTCCAGCATCAGGGGGAGAAGGGCTTTGGGCCCCGGTTACCTCACTCACTTTGTGAAAAACAAGAAAATAACTGCTTGACATCGATTTTCTGCGAGGCTGTGGTATTCCTCTGGTCCAGGCGTTTTTAGTCTGATTTCTAATTCCCATAGAACATTTTTTCTACGGGTCTGATAGCGTAGACTAGGCCTAGCGACAGCTCTTGACTCATTCTAACTCACGATACGCTACCGTTAAAATAAAATTATTTGTTTCAGTGGCTTCCTAAAAATATTGTTAGTAGGTAATCATTAGGGCCAGTGGCATAGTAGTACGGTTACCGAATTTCGACCAACAATTTGTTACAGCCAGTAAATTCAATATGAATTTAATTTCAAATCTACCCTCAACTTTTAGTGACTACTAGTTTAAAGTATTGAATTAACGATATGTATTCTTCGACCTTCGTTACAATATTATTCTCATTATAACCATATTCCATAAATTCTCAAATAGTTACTCTGAGATGCATGAGCTTTGAACCGGTGTTCAGCGGCATTTGCATCAGCGTCCACCGCACTGCCTGACGGACAGTTATGAATGAACTCAAAATTACTTACTATAATCATAAGCATGTAGCATGTGTATGTGAAATACATTCAAATAAGAAGGTCGTAAGTCCAGTTTGTGATAATGCTATAACTTCGTAAGAATGGAACTGGACTTATAACCGGCGACCGGACATGTTGAGTGTAAAGATTGTTTTCTGTAGTGTACAATTTGAGAAAGGGTCTTTATGACAAAAGGACATATTTAGAAAGAACATTTAGGGAAAAGAATATTCAGGTAAAAATACATTTTGGGAAAGAACATCCTGAGAAATACCTTTTGGCGAATAGGACCTTTATAGAAAGGTTATTAGGCGAAAGGACATTATGCGCGGAGACGCAATTTTGTGAAAAAAAAAATTGTGAAAAAATAAAGGCTCGTGCAGCGCGCCGACTTCCAGCTACACGAAAAACAGTGCCACGTGCGAGCGACTACTTGCAATCGATCAATGGCAATTCATAATTTAGTTACCTATTTGGGGTTAGTACCGAGCATACTTATTGTTTGGTTTCGTTGAGAAGAGTACTTCGAGCAGAAATGGATATAATATCAGAACTTTTATTGTATGTAAAATTCTGTTTTATGGATTCATGCCAGAAGAAGGAAAAGATTTACGGGCGGTTACGAATTTCATCTTCAGTCTCCTGATTCCATTATTATAATAAAATAGATAAAAAAATAGTTGTGCTCCGTAGTCGCAGTCCACCTCTGACGACTGGCCGCTGCAAGTCTCGCGACCACTGGCCGTCAGTCGCGGGCACGCTGCACTGAGCAGTTTAGTTCTAATCTATATGTTCTATCTGTCGAGATTAGGGCACGCTGCGCGACCTCTAATAAAGTATTAATAATGAGTAATTTATAGCTTTTATACTTTCAATTGTATTTTTTTCAATAATATCAGTAACCAAAATTTCGAGGCCGCTATAAACTATGTTACCACTTAAAATCTCTGCTCTCTCGTTTTATTTACTTTGTACCTACTGTCGCTCAATATATGAGCTCAAAATAATATCGTTGCGTAAATATGAAAATCTCACTTGAGAATTTTGGTTTGATTGCGTTATTTTAACAAAATTTAGAAAAATGAAGCCGCAGTGATTCAAACCAATAACTAATTTACATTTTTCAAAATATTACAGTTGTTAAAGTTTTATATTTTCTCAGAATAAGAAACTTAAAGACAACCTTTTTATGGAAAAATCACAGTTGAAATATAATAGGTCTCGTTAAGTTTTTCTGTAGTTACTCCCGTTTCCTTCTTCTTTCGATTTTATTTAAAAACTTATCCGATGACTTATCGGAGCACGGACCTTAGAGGAGACTTAACCCACTTTCAACAACCGAATAGATATAACTGAAATTCGGCTTATGAATAAAAACAGACTTTTCTTTTATAAAAGAGGGGCATACAAGCTGATGGGTCACTAGAAGGCTGATTCTCGTAATAAAAGTTTGGTCAAAATTCAGTTCGGATCAACTTTCGATCTCACAACTGTCATAAAAGGTATTTTCATAGTAAAATATTACCGATTCAATGTTCGGTTGCAATACGATATAATCACATTACAGTTAACGTTGGATGTTTAATACTTTAGTACAAAGGAATTCATCATAATGTTGCCATTTTTCACACACAGGAAATTTTTAATCGCATGTTACACGCTCTGTGCGGATGGGGGCTAAACCGAAAAATATGTAACAAGACTTTTTTAGACGCTATAGCAAACGTCTAATAAAAACCAAAAGGAACTTCGACAGGGTTCCAACCGGGGGTCCATAGACCCCTCACGCTGTTTTTTATTATTTCATATTCTTTGTCTAGATTTTCTAAGGAAAATTGAGTATTTAATAATTATAAATTGTAATGGTGAAAATGAAAGATAGAACACAAAATATCTATTTTTAAATAAATTGCGGAAAAATATTTAACGATTCGGTTTCAACACATCTAAAAATTAAAGGAAATTTTGAGAACCTCTCAAAGTAAAGGATTATTTTAAAATAAATTACTCAAGCTTGGGATATTTATTACACAGTGGAAACAGTAAAATTTCGAACACTTAAAATATTTTTGTTTATTGACTATGTTTTTAGGGTATAAATTTGGGTAACTTGGCAGCCCCAAATTCATTCACATCGCACATTCCGGTGCCTCAGTTTTGATTAAGCGGGTGTTTCGTCCGACTTTTTTATACTTCTGTGTTATTTGTTTACAAACTTTGTGAAGAGATTGCTTGCAAAAAATAATATAAGACTTTTCTTTAACATGTTAACAGTCCGATGTACCATACGTGGTACACGAGGAGCAGGACACCCGGGTTTGACTCGTGGACCTCAGATCACAAACTTGTCAAATTACTTCGTCTTTTCTTTGTCGACTTCTGGCCATGGATCTAATAAAGAAATTAAAACATTATAGTTTTTTTATGATAGGGGGCAAACGAGCAACGGGTCACCCAATGAAAAGTGACTACCGCCGCCCGTGAACGCCTGTAACTCAGCAGTCAGAAATGCGTCGCCGTTGTTTCTGTTTATTATATGGTATGGTATGGTAGACATAGTGCGTAGATTGAGGAGCCACTTTTCATATCTTAATGAAATTAATTTTATTATTAAGTAGTCAATAAAAAAAAATTGTAGCCTCGATCCTCGATTTCGTAGTATAATACTTTTAAAGTTATATGAACATAAAGGTGGCTCCTCAATCTAAATGTTTAAATTGAGGAGCCACGTCAGAACCAGGAACATAATGGATGTATATTTATCATAATTTAGTATGATTTTCTTGTATTTGAGAGTAGTTAATGAACAAAATCTGAGCTCAGTAATGTTAAAATTAAAAAAAAATACCATACATTATAAATGTGGCTCCTCAGACCATACACGACTATCAGTTTTCAAAAAAACAGTCTTTCAATAGATCAATGGTAGTAAGTATATTAAATTTGTAGTATAAAGAGTCAATTGGGAGATATTACACATTTTAACAGGCGCCTCAGTTAAGATGCTTCGGTAAATAGATTTGAAGCTGAAATACTTTTACTTGTAACGAAATTTGAAACATAAAACATCTAGCTACCCGCAACAACTACAACTAGCTGGTACCCGCGATTTCATTCGCGTGGAATTTGAAAAGCGCTGCCTTAGTGGGTTCGATTCCCGAACCGGGCAAAGAAAAAAATAGCCTAAGTTACTCCTTATATAGACAAATACCTGGTAGTAAAATATTATCAAAATCGGTCCAGCTGTTTAGAAGATGACCCGGCACGAACGGATAGACAACCCAATTTTAAACTGGTTTTTTGGCACGGTATTTTTTCGTTCCGTTTCGTACACAAATCTATTTTATTCATATTATTATTTATCTAATTATTTGGAGGTAACTGTAAATTAATCTTGTTACCTTCCTATCATCAATATTATTTATTTATACACCACGTCACAAATCAGTGTCTCAACACTGATAAATGGTTACCGCAGACGTAGTGAATTATTACTTTTATATTTAATTATTCTTATCGATACAAAACTAAAATAGGTAGTAGGTAGTATAATAATAAGTGTTATAGAATTTATCCTTGCAATTAGCGACGCTGGCATGGGACATTGAGACATGTGACTACCCAACAAAGGACGAGATGGTTTATTACGACGACTATCATTCTCATGTAAAATTCGTCAAAGCACTTTAAACCTAATGTCCAAATTGAACAAACTGAAGAATATCCGGCGGACCGGAGGGGAGTAGTACACAAAAAATGACAGACTGTTTAGTATTCGGAAAAGACGCTGTCTTTTTCGAATACTAAACAGTCTGTCATTTTTTGTGTGGGGGGGGGGGGGGAGGGGGAATCTTCAACACACACTTTCTCAGACTCCCATACAAAAACAATTGGCTGTCACTACGGAACTCACACAACAATTAAAACAACACATTAACAATTTTACACACACATATACACATTCAGTGTACTCACTACATTGACATGTTGCTAAACTAAACAACCGTGGCTGTAACCACTATTGATACGCAATTCCGATAATTTCGAGAAGACGCTTAGGGAAGTCACGTTTAAGAAGTGATACAAGGGTAGATATTAATATGGATAGGACTTTTTTTATTACTACAACAATCATCATTGATATTACCAAGTTTAATCTAATACTGTTTTTTAAACTGGACTAATTTTGTATAAATATGTCGAATACATTTCTGTGAGTTAGGATTTTTCATTAAGAATGTTCCACCCTTCTATTGTTAAAAGTCAGAGGTCTTGAAATGATCTGAGCAAATGACAATGTTTCTTGTAGGTATCCAGGTAAGGTATAAGTTTTCATAAAAGTTATTCGATATAGCCCATAAACTCGGATCTCTAAGAAACCTGCAATAAATAAATAAAAACAATGTAGTCGTAGTTCACACTTAGTAATTTAATATAATGTGTTGATACTCGTAAGTATTGTATTATATTTGATTAGACGCAGTTTTAATATTAAAATAAAGCTCACAATCTACTATATATAATTATATTAATTATATCAGAAAACATAATCTCAAAAATGATAATATACATGAGAGACATGGATGTATTTGTTTTATCGATCTCTAACGATTTACAAACCGGTAACAACACTGTCGCTCGGTGATAGCGATTAGCAATACGACACTCGGATCGGTTTGCTCGTTCGAACTGAATATTGTATGAAAGCGAGCGGCGTTTTGGTAAACAAATCCAAAACAATACAAATATTATTTCGTAAGTTTGAAAATGGTCCGTGTGGTGACGGATTAAGAATACAGAGTGTCACCACCCCAATTCATCCCGTGGGTGTCGTAAGAGCCGACTAAGGGAGAAAACTACGCAAACAACAGCACTGCAGAAAGAAGGAAAACTTGACACAAACCCTATATCAACCCGTCTGGCCAAGGTGGTATAATAGGCCAAAACCTCCTTTTTAAGGAGAGGCTTACGTACAGCAGTGGATTGGTTAAGGCTGTTATCAAGTTTGAAAATCAAATTATTACTATTTACTCAATGGTATAAATTAAAAGTTACTTACATATGAAAGGTAACGCCATCTTTTTGGAAACTTGACTAGGCAGATCTCTTTTTGAAGCAAAAATCTGAACAACTCGGCATTTTTGGAGGACGGCTACTGTCGTCTACTCAGCACCGCAACTAGATTAAGCCTAGTGAGCGGTCCGGCCGCAACTAGTTTTATTGCACGCATATGACCGTATGGACTTAAAATTTGGCACTCACTACCGTGTTGTTTTATGACGTGGTCACCCTAAATAGCGAATTCATAAGGAAAATAAAAAAGTAATTTACTTTTGAGATACCGAATATATACAACATTGATTACATATTTATTTAGTAGACGTACTAAATGTTAGTGGCTCTGGTTTTTGGTTGTTGTGATCTCAGGTCAGATACAGTCCATTACTTACCTATTTGTTATGCAGAATGTGAGGAGCCAAATAAAATGTGTTTATTTACTGAATCCACTTGGTTTTACTACTTTCTCCTGATGCTACAAATTCAAACACACTTGCTACTAAATGTTTTTGTAATAGAATATATATTTTGACCTATTACATTCATGGTAATTCACACTTAAATACCTATAGATTGAGGAGCCACATTTAAAGTATTGTATATTCTTGAATATCAATAGTATTGAATTCAAATTTTTAGTAGGCACTATATACATTTACTACTAAAGATACAAGTACTTTCCATATTTCAGGTGGCTCCTCAATTCAGATGTTTAGATGGAGGAGCCACTTTTACATTGATATAACTTTGGCTGTCTTACTACAAATTTCAGGATTTGTCCTACAAAGTTATTTGCTCACCTACTAAATAAGGGGTGAGTTTCCATTTAAAATATCTGAAGTGTCTCCTCAACCCATATGGATATAAATATATTACTCAAAAATGGGTCATTGATTAATTACAAAATGAAACAAAAATAGCCATTTTCTTGGACTGAACACATCATTGCTTGTTCTAAACAATCACTAACATAGTGGAACAGGTTGTCTATTGATAAAAAAAAAAAACATATATTTAGGGAATATTTTTATTAACCTTAATTACGTCTGCCACCATAGCCACCTGATGTGGTAGGCTGTGTGAGTTGCAGGCCATTGATGTTGTTGAAGTCTAACATCTTCAACATGTCCTTAGTGTCAGGGTCTACCTCAATGATGTCATGCTCCAAGGCAGATACCTCTGGCACATAGTTGTCACGTCTCTCACGCTCCTCTTCTTGTAACTTGATAGAGATTCCTCTGACCTGAGAGTGCCTGAGACGCCTCATCAAGTGGGTAGCAAACCTAGCACAGAAAGGAATTTTATTTAACTAAATCAGATACAAGGACTATATTTTGACAAAGAGAATACTTTTCAACATATTTTGAATTTAAAATGGCATTCAATAAAATAGTCCATGTTAGTGCCTTTATAAAACAACTAATTGTTAAAACGTGTTTGCATCAACAGCTTACTTAAATTAATACATGATTAGGGATGGAACCCATTAACCCAGTTGCAGTAAGTTATATTAGTATTGAAATACTCGATAGTAAATTTTTCTGTTTACATATAAAGAATTTTATACAATTATTAAAGAAAACATGGTCAACATAGCTACCAGAATTGTTACAATAGAATTACTCGTCGTAAGAAGACGCTATAATTATATTGTGCACAATGTTATGAATGGATTTAGAACATGCAGAAAAACTAGGATAGAACTAGACTTACCCAGCAATTTTATTGCGAAGGGGTTTGGTGGGAATGATTGCGATTTCCTCACATATTCTCTTGTTAGTGTCAAAATCAAGGGTCAACCTTGTGTAGTACTTTTCAATGATAATCTTAGCCGCTTTCTTGACGGTTTTAGTTCTTACACGACCCTGCAAGGAAAGAGGTTAACACATAAATATGCATCGCCAGTAATAGTAAATATCCCAGAAGTGGCACTGTATAGCACTTGGTTATCAATTTCACATGATTACGGAGATTTTACTTGATTTCACATTAAATATATTATTTACCATGGCTGAAACACTTCAGTTATCTTTCACTGACAGATACGAAAGGCAGAAGAAATATAATTTATTTTTTTGTACCCTTCGCTTAACCTCTTTCTACTCTATGGTATACTGATATTCTCGCTACACAGACTATCACATACACGAACGGAAATAAATGGAGAGAACAAGATGAAATGAAGAATGAATGAAACGACAAAATGAAAAGTCTTGCAATAAAAGCAACGAGAGAGATGGATTCTAGGTAGTTCCCTGTAACTCTTTCAAGTCGAGTTCTGTGGTTGGCTGGGGAATAATTGGGGTCAAAAAGAATTACTGAGTTGTTTTTTTTTATTTTGCCAAACTGTAACTCTTTTTAATGAAAAACTGTAAATTCAAAACGAATAATGAAGCATTTACATTACTTTAATTCTAAAAGAAGTTTGTCAGACTTATAATTTAATTTTTTTATACACTGTGTCTCATTTCTTTCTTTGGTTGGACCACACTGCATTTATGCACCATGATTACTTCACGATAAACAATCGCAGCTTAGCTAAATAGAGACAGAGGGAACTATGTGGCATCCATCTATTATCTCTCATTGCCTTTATCACTTCCACTCACAGGCCGCTGTACCCCGTGTTTACCCTATGCTTAAATCTCTATGAGAAAATGAGTTCAAATCATAGACTTATATAAAATAGAATAAGAGATAATAATAAGAATAATCGAAAACAGCTTAAGATGATTTTTACTAATACGTAGAAAAAATCAACATAAATAAAAGTAGCGAAATAATAAAATAAGAAACTTGATAACGACCATTTTTTAAAAGCTAAGAACTTGGGCTACTTTCACTTATAGATCTTTACTTTTCACTTTAGTTGTCATAGTCTAGGTACTACTTTTCAAGTGTACTGAAGAGTAAATCACAAAATTGCATTAAACAAAATTGAATATTAATGCTAACTACCAACTAAGCAATCTTGATACTTTTTCAAATATAAAATTATTTGCTTTTAATTTTTTTGAAAATATTGTATAAAATGCACAATATTGCTGCCACTAGATATCCGCCCGCGGGTTTGCTCGTTTAGGTTTTAATGGTGCATAGTTTTGTGTTTTTAAGATCATTAAGTTAGTAGGTTTTTAAATAAAATAAAGTCGAAAAAAGTCTATCTTTCATTGTCAGTAGTCTAGATAATGTTCAAAATTTTCAAATTATCATCTTTTGTATAAGCTCTTTCCACTTTCATAGTTTAATCCAGACCCACCTTTACTATAAATAAACATAAATTCCTATTCGCAAGCAAACCGATATTGTTTTCCGTTCATAACAAGTTCACCAGAATTGTCTTTTCATAATTAATTAATTTTATTTCATTAAATTGTTTGATCTAGGCAGAACAGCATACTGAATGTGGAAGAGGGATATTTAATCTTCACTAGTTCTTCCTCACTAGTAATAAAGTTATTCGGTTCTAAAAAATGAGGTTACCTTTAAAGTAAGTTTTGTAAATGTGTATTTTATAGATTTCGATGTGCTCTTTCTAAATAACCAACGCATCTTTTCTGCTAGCAACGCCATATCTAAAAAAAGGAGGTATTTTTTGCCAATTTTCCTTTTTGAATTTAAATTGATAAGTGTTGGGTTCGTTGATTCGGAATAGAAGCCCTTCTGACGACTAAAGAGACTTTATTTACACTTTAAGACATTCACACAATACTGGAGAATGGTCCGGAATGATAGCCTAGGTCAGGTTGCACTTACTCGCTTTGATCTCCTCGATGTTTATTTCACTGTAGCTCGTACTGAACTGACTTCAACGGAGACGTGTCCGTATTTTAATACTCGGAAAAGAACATCCCAGCAATTTTAAATCCCTACGAGAACCGTCCGCTTCTGAGAAATCTAATTCGTTTCAAATGTAAACAGGATAATCGTGTGTACAATCTATTTTCGATCTTATGTCTAGTGTTGTAAATCTCATTGTTCCTTGCAAACATGCATTAATTGAACTTGCGCGATGTTTCTTGACAATATATAAAAAGAATTTTAAAAAAATACCTTTCGTTTCTGAAAAATACTGTAACTATAAAGCCCGAAAAAATGTCTTTGCGCTAAGCTAGAAAGTTTTGCTTTAGAATTTTGTCTTTATCTACGTTTTAAAAACAAAATTTAAAAAAAACGGAACCCTTACAGAATCACTACATGTTCGTCTCTCTGTCTGTCAAGAGAGAAATTAAAACCCTTGAAGCTGTGAAAAAGCGTAAAAAAAATACACCGCCGTTTATGTCGCAAAAAACGCTCATTTCGACATATTGTAATTTGTAATTAACCACAAAAGATATAGTCACACCGAGGAACAATTTCACTCGTAAAACACAATAATATAAGGAATTATAGGCAAAAACTGTGAGACTCGATTTCTGAACTATTTATAATGTGTACCTACAACTTTGTACGGAATTCTCGGTGGACGAGTCTGACTCGCACTTGTCCGGAGTTTTTTACAAGTTCAAGTTGGTAAGTAATTTACTTTCTCAAGAAAACGACAAATCCGACGGTTAAAATCATAGCTAAAATGTGGTATGTCTCTTAAGCAGCGTCCACACTATGCCGGGCGAGGCCGAGCGGGCTGACCCGGGCGGCCTAAGCCGGGTTGGTGTGGACGCCCCGGGCGGCTTAAAAAGCCGGCCCGAGCCGAGCCGATCCCAACCCGCAGAAAGTAGGTACAGATCAAAGGATGCCGGCCCGAGCCGAACGAAAATATGTAGTGGGGACGTGCCGAGCGGCACCGGGCGGCTTTAGTTGTCCAGTCTTGGTGTCGAATTGAAACTAATAGGTAGATATAACCCGGGCGGCCTCGTTTTCGGTGTGGACGTCGTGCCGGCCCGAACGAACCCGCCCGGCTTAGGCCGCCCAGGTCAGCCCGCCCGGCCTCGCCCGGCATACTCCGGCATAGTGTGGACGCTGCTTTAAGGAAGTGTACAATAGTACAGATGGTAGTTACTATTAATATTTTCTTAGTACTGTCTTATTTTTTTTTGATAATTATTAATACAATAGAGGTAAATATTTTTAAACCTTGCAACTCTCAAAAAGTGTCATATAAAAATTTGCTAGTTGTCTATGACTTACTCCATTACATTCTTCAGTTGCTAATTTTGCCGCGTTCGTTGGTATCCACATGTTCAATAGATATAGATAATTTCTATCACAACCAACAGGTCCAACGCTGTACTCAACATATAGCTATCTTATATTAGACTGGTAGCTTCAGTCGTATTTTTGTGAAATAGTACTCCCAATATACATCAAGATGTTTTGGGGTAAGTAATTATTAAGCCGGTCTCAGTCACCACCACGTGTTGAGACTATCGTATTAATTTGAAGAAATTAATTATGTGCAGCCAATTATATGTTTTTTGTTTATATCTACATTTCTTTTATTTGACATCCGCCGTTTTGTATTTTAATATTTTTTTCTGCGCCACCATGCTGAAGCCGGTCTTTTCATTTCCGTGTTGTCTCGTGGTTGAAGTCGTTGAAGATTGAATTCGGAATATTCTGTATAATAATCTACTACAGATACTAAATACTGCCTCTATATGCACGATTATTCATATTATGCTATAAATAATATTGCACCATCTAGCCCAACTTGGTAGTAAATTGCCTAGCACATGTGGTTTTGTTATCATAGAAGTAAATATTGTTGAAACTGTGGGGGAGCTGCTCAAAATTTTTAATATCTGATGAGCTACTGAAGCTGCAGTTAATAATAACTGGAGGTGTACAGTCATCCGACCTCAAAGTAGCCAGAGCTAGTAGCCAGAGCTAGTAACCAGAGTGCTGATGAACATACCTATAAGAACATGCTTGTACAAATTATTTGTCCTGATTAGACGTCAATCAAACCCCCAAACTGTGGCTTAGATCCAAGGTCATCAGCCATTATATTAATACACAGGTTTTATTTGCCATTTGAAAATTATACATACTAAACTTAAAAGTGTTTATAAACTAATTTTACTGTATTTTAAACGGTGTAAGAAATCTAATTTCTATATTATTGTACCAAATTGTATAAATATTCTCAATTTTTTATAAAAAAAACCTGTTTTTCACAGGTCTTATCATGGAACCAAACAAACGGTACACCCAGGTGGTGGAGAAGCCGTTCCACATATCACAGGCGGCTATGGATATTTCAACAGGCGATAATGACCCATGCCAAGTTATGGTGGTAGTTGATGGTAAAAACTTCTTGGTATGCACACTCCAGAAGGGCAAGGATATCCAAGTACCACTAGACTTATACTTCAAAACTGGAGATTCAATATCATTCCTAACTAATGGTTAGTAAATTATGAGTGTTTTTAGAATATTTGTCTAATGTTTTTGATTTAATTGTTTTTTTTTGTTATAAAAATACAACTATGATATTTGCAATTTTATAAAATATGGTGAAATATTGACCAACAGGTCATCTCTTCTGTCTATGAATTATAAGAAGAAATAAAGCACACTAACTACTACTATTACTAATCCATATTTTCTACTTCTGTGGCTAAACTAACAATATACCTTTACTAAAATAGTGATAGAATAACAGTAAAAACAAATTAAGGGTATTACCTAAATAATTTAAAGAAAAAGCAAGTATTGATCTAGTATTTGTTTCATATATGTTCTATAGGCAAATGCAATGTCCATTTAACTGGATACTTAGACCCTGAGTTTGAAGATGATCTAGAAGAGGAGGAGGATGATGATGAGGAAGAAGAGGCTCCAGCCCTTGTACCTCCCAAGAACAAGAGGAAATTGGAGACCAATAATGATACTTCAGCTAGCAAAAAGGCAAAGGTAAGCCACTTGGAAGGTAGGGTCCAGTCTAGGACAGTTCTTCATGTTTTAGTAAAAGCTGTTCATGATGTGGTTTTTATAAGTTTGACTCTGACACCACCCTATTGCAAACCACAGTGGGGTGGTGGCCTGAAGTGGGTTACCACATGCACAATAAGTTGTTAATTGAACTATGGAAGCATTCACACAGTAATCATATTTAAAATGACTTTTTATACAAGAGATAATTTGAATACCCTAACATGTATTGTATATCCTACAATATACTGTTTTTTTTTGTAACTGCTTAAAGAAAAAAAATTGTTTTCAAGTTTGTCAAAATCACATTCAAAGATTCTGTTGCATACATACAAAGCTAATAAGAGTGTGTTAAAAAACATTGTCACAGACAATAAAGTAACAGACAAAAAAGAGTTGGAACAACTTTATGAACATACAATTAAATTTCTGCACTCATTATTCTTCTGTGCTATATTTATTAATGTATTTCTCACATAGGCTGACAAGAAAGGCAAGAAAGCCCGTGGTGCTGAAAGCTCAGAAGATGAAGACGAAGACCAGTTACAAAAGTTCTTGGATGGTGAGGAGATTGATACTGATGACAATGATGAATCCTTCAAAGTGAACACATCTGCTGAGGGAGATGATAGGTGAGTTAACTATTAAAACTTATTCCATGTAATTTGGTAGATACATTTAGTAAACAGCTTTAATTGTGATTTTATAAAGAGACATGTAAATTTACTGTACAGAAAATAAAAAATATAACATAATATGGTTTTAAACAACGTTTTAAAATAAAATCACTCAAAAGAGAGTTTAAGTTAGAAAATGACCTAACAATTAAAAAGCTATAATTAGGAGACACAGATTTGACCTTTGTAATGGGTAAGGATAAATGTCCTGTGAGTGCACACAAAACAAGTTCTTAATATTATTGTTAGAAATTTTTGATTTTCACCTCTGCAAATGTAAATATTTATGGTCCTACTCTATACATATACACCTATTGGCAAATTTTATACTGACAGATATATAATTTAAGTCTTTGCTTAAATAGTGACGAGGATGTGGAAGACGAGGAAGAGGAAGATGACGAGGATGAAGAGGACGATGTAGAAGAAGCCTCTGATGAAGAGGATGAGTCTCCAAAAAAGAAGAAGAAGGGAGCAGCTCCTGAAGAGGCTGACACAACACTTGACACCAGCAAGGAGGATGGTTCTGTAGACCTGTCTAAGCTGTCGAAGTCACAGAAACGGCGTTTAAAGAAAAAGATGCAGCAGCAAAACAAACAACCTCAAGTTAATGGTGTTGCTAAAGTAAGATTTATTATCAACAAGGTTTGCAGGCATTTAAAGTGCAGCAGATAGTAGACATTTATAAATATTTCATTTACTCAAGCTGCAAGATAATGAAAAAATATATTTAATTATGCAATAAGTTCCGTCTTGTGGTTTTTGTCTGTGTGGTGAAGGTTTTTTTTTTTTTTTTTTTTTTTTTTTGTTGGTATAGGGGGTATAATATGTGTTTTAAGTTTTATAGTATAGCAGCAGTGGGGTGGTATAGTAGGCCAAAACCTCTTTTCTAAGGAGAGACCTATGTCCGTACTAAATAATGACGAAATTAATTCTATCAATCTTTGTTATTCTCTTTTAAAGATCAGGCTATAATCACATCAAAATCTAGCATGTCATGACTTCCAGTTCCATTTTAAAGTCAGAAATATTATTAATAGTATCCATATCAATTATTCACAGAAGGAAGAAGCTCCACAGAAAGCTGAGAAGAAGAAGCCTGAAGCCAAGAAGGAGGCTCCAGCTGGACAAGCTGTAGAGAAAAAGGAAAAGAAGCAGCTAAGTGGTGGTGTGAGCATTGAAGATGTGAAGATTGGCAGCGGACCGGTGGCCAAACCTGGCAAAATTGTCATGGTAGGAATTTTTCGTTGTTTTACTAGACCAGCCAACAACTTATTCAACTAGAGTGCTAATTATAGTAGAACTTGCTATTTGGTTAGAGATGTGTGCTAAGCTAAGTACCAGTCTGACCACTAGATGGTGAGAGTCAATACAAAGTACAAAGGAAACATAACAAGAAGAGAAATAAAGATAAAAATGTACAACCATCCATTTTCCTATAGACAATGATAAAAGTTTTGACATCGTATAAGACCAGAAAATATATTAGTAGTATTAACAATACTACCAATATATTTTCTGGTCTTATACTTATATATTATATATCTGGTCTGCTCTTATATTTTATAAATGTAATTGTGATGATGCAGTAATAAGACTATTTTGCATTTTTAGGTGTACTATGAGGGCCGCTTAAAACAAAACAACAAGATGTTTGATAATTGTGTGAAGGGACCTGGATTCAAATTCAGACTGGGTGCCAAGGAGGTAATCGCTGGTTGGGATGTTGGTATCTCAGGCATGAAGGTTGGAGGCAAGAGGAAGATTGTGTGCCCACCCGCAATGGGGTAAGTAACATTGTTTTAATGAAATGTCAGCCTAATCGCCCAGCTCTTTTGAGGCTGATAGTAAGTAGGCCATGCCACAATTTGCAGAAATGTGTGTGCTACCTTTTTCTTACGTTAGGCAACCTTGTGTACCTCATCTATGCTCTTGGTGAGTCCATACAGCCTCAGACTAATGGGATGACTCATGTGAAACTGCTGTCTTTGAAGTGTGGTTGTAAAAAAGGTAACTAGAAATGATGCTGATTTTCAGAATGTGCTTGATTAAACAAATTCTGTATAGTTTATCCAGTTAGTTGTTGTGCATACTCATATTTTTTTTTACACTACAGTTTAGAAAGGTATGCTATGAATTTTATATGTGGAGCAACCAATCAATTCAACAAGTCCTCATAGGTTTTTCTTGTCTGGTAAACATTAGGTTAATAATTAAATGTTTCTTTCTGAATGAAATGTTTGTGAGGATGCAAATATATAAAGTTATTTTACTTGAACTTAGAATTGTTTTCTATTTAATGTGTGTACTAGTACTGTTAATTAAAATATGTGTTTTGATTCCAGGTACGGAGCTAAAGGCTCACCTCCAGTGATCCCACCAAATTCAACATTAGTATTTGAAGTAGAATTAAAGAATGTTAAATAAGTGATGGAAAGAATGTGCCAGAATGTCATGGACATAGTTGTTTTGCTTTAAATTTAAATGATTATTGAAAGGTTGACATGGGATGATTGTTGCAGTACTGCATGTTTGTTTGATATCATTAATATAGTGCACTTGTAAAATTACCTTTTTAGGGGATGTGAGGCCACATCAGCATAGAAGATATTTTCTCCTTCATCTGTTAGTAAAATCAACAAGCAGCTATTTCTAATAATGAATGTGTTATTAATGAGAATTTCTGAAAAACAATATATTTTATGTGTTCTTGTGATGCAAAGCTTTACCTATTTCTATCAAAAATGATTAAAGTTCCTTAATTATGAGTGCACTATATCAATAGTCTCTAGTGTAAGTTCATTTTTAAGTTAGATCGTAAGGATTGAACTGGACATACAAACGTGACGCAGGTGCTGAAGTGGGAAATATATTTTGAGCAATCGGGAATGTATTCTTATTTTTCTTTAATTAAATGTTTCAATTTTTCATTGGAATGCAGCAAGTCGTCTAATGGTTTCTTTTTAAAGTATGATTTTAGCTAAATTACCGTTATAAAATTCATAGCACCTATTCATATACTTAATTAAATATACTATTTTACTGATTCCGACTATTACTGATAAGGATACAATATTTATAAGTTTCATAAACTGTATGCAATTTAAAGTAGATATGTAAACACTAGACATTTTTCTATTGTAGTAACTCTTTTAAACAGTCCTTAGTCTTGACCTTCTAAGAAATTTGTGGTTGGAATACATCCATGGATATAATCTCCTGAGAACATTTTACATTATATGGGTTAGGTTATGTTATGCTTATATCAGATGTGCATATTCAGACAAAAGTATTAATTTATGAAATATGATTACCTAACAAAAACTAAATATGTTCCTGTTTCTTTGTTTTATCTGTGTTTTTTGTACTTGCAAATTAAACGGCTTTTCATTTTTCATACTTTTGTAATTGAAAATAACAATTTAAACACAAAATTTATTTAGTCATAATAGTTCAGTGTCAGTAGAACTTTATTATTAAAGACTAGATATTAGACATCATTGATTAAATGTAAGCAGCCCATAAGAGTAATTGAAATAAAAGTCCGAATTCCATTTATTTGCTGTTTTATTTACTTAAAATTTTACAACAATTGTACCATAAACCTTACAACTTCATAGTAATGCATTATATAAACAAACGAAATGCATTTTAATTGAGAGTCTAGCTAGATGATATTTAGCACTCCTAAAATATTGAAAGTGACTGACTCATCAGAGCCATGAACCCAGTATGAAATGAATCATAAACTTACTGAGCATACACAACAATATACTTTTTTTTTATTTTAAAACCTAGAGTTGATCTTAGGTTGTATAATGTAACAAAGGAAATTATACATATGTAATTATTCAAACAAATAAAACTACTTGAGAAAAATATATACACCACTTCTACTATTGTCTCCGTTACTTTAACACTTGTCTCAGATGATGGAACCTTCCTTAGATATTCATATTTTAAGTGTTTTATTACAATTGTGTAATGAACCATAATGTCAAGTCAGGTGCAACATTTTTGATCCAGATATATAGGTTGACACCCATTATTTTAGTGAATTAAATAAAAATATGCATAGAGGTTAATACTGTTTCAATCTGACTTTATTCTTTCCGTCTCTGGGGTAGCATTAAGATCCATTTTGTCAGCGTCTTCGGTTTGTTTCTTTTCAATTTTCTTTCCACTAAATGCGCACACTCCTCCTTCACATTTGAAAGGGAATTCGGTCGTAACATTGCCATCAGCGTCTTTTACAGCCCAAGGATTCCAGAAGCGAAGAACGTAAGGTTGAATAAATTTATGCCATAAATATAACAACACTGGAATGATGAAACAAGGAACGCAAACCATTTTGTCAATTTAAATACTAAATTGATTTAAGATTCCTTTGCGAATGCACTGTCAACGTGAAGTTTTGTCAAAACACGAAGTAATTTTGCGTTTTTTTTTTACAAATCTGTATTCGGTGTAGTAAACTTAGCTCATTTAAAGTAGGAAATAAATAGGAACCTTGAAAATTAAACTGAAATTAAAATTCAATGCCAGCTGACTTGACGTTATTTGACTTTGACAGACTGACGTTTCCATTATTTTTACTTCAACTTCAACTTTTGGTTAATGGCTTTGTGGTAGAGTGTACCTAACCACAATTTCGCCAATGTCATGTATTTGAAAGACAAACTGTCAAAGGATTTTATGTAGAGCTGTCCATTATTTTTAAGGAGAACTAAGACGATTTGGTGTTATGACATGGTGGTGACCTTTCATTTTGAAAATTAGTTTGCATACGAGTATTTTGATCCATGACAAAGTTCTATAAAAAAATAGGTAAAATACATGTCAAGAAATAAATAGCTCCTAAAATACATACCCTCACATCATCATCAGTGAATCATCATCACTGCAATAATGGAAAAAACATCGGTTTCACAATGTTACCTATTGCCTATTGGAGTAGTTTCCATGCACAACTAGACACGACTGACTAACCCCTA
This sequence comes from Arctia plantaginis, assembly GCA_902825455.1. Lineage (NCBI taxonomy): Eukaryota > Metazoa > Arthropoda > Insecta > Lepidoptera > Erebidae > Arctia > Arctia plantaginis. The sequence continues at coordinate 5,420,263 of CADEBD010000857.1, read as the reverse complement.
TGTTCAGAAGTCAATCATAATAAATTATGTTGGTGTCTTAATTGTGATGTCTCTATACTGCGAAGTTCTGGGCAGCGAGCATAACTAAGTGTTTTGGCTCCCAGTTGAAACCTTTCGAAAACTGTACACTTAATGACTCACTTTCTAACAATACCATTTCATTTTAGGGTGAGTTGGGGCAAGATGAAAATAAGGGTAAAATAAAAAAACATTGTTTAGCATCGTGTTCGTCGTTGACGTCTTTGGCGTCGTGTTCAACGCTTAGTTTTTGTTGTGGTGTTCGTCGTCGTTGTTGGCGTCGTAGTCGTCACTATCATGGTGAATAAAAAGGCTATCTGTGATTAAAGATTCTTTATTCTCAATAAAAACAAAGTCACTTACTTGAGAACAATAATAACTTAAAGTATTATACAGGTTCGTTCGTCATTTCACTCAATAAATAAATAAATAACATCATTGTGGGTAGGTACTAATTTAATGTATTCATTTACCCGAGGTCAAGTTATGTGAATGATGTACGTACATATTGGGCTAATCGAGTTTTGAATACATTAAATGAGTTTACATTTTTAATGTACGATGGTAGTTTATTGTATAGTTGTGCCCCTTCGTATGTCAGCATTTTTTTACCATAATTTGTTCTAGGTTTAGGTAAAACCAAAAAACTAGCTCGGCGAGTACTACGTTGGGTTGTATGTTTTATTTTAGTGAATGATATACTAGATTGAATTTTTTTGTTTAGAATTTTTTGGGTGAGAATGCACGTATTGTATGTAAATAATTGTTTTAAGTTCATAATTTTGGTTTCGTTATAAATTTTGTATGTTGGTGAAAGATGTGGATAATTAAAAATCAATTTCACGAGCCTGTTTTGCATGATTTGTAATTCACCTAATTTAGTCTTAGCTGCATTACCCCAGATTTCTATTAGGTATTGTAAGTGTGGTTTAACTAAAGCATTATATATATTATGGCGTAATGTGCTAGGAATGCATTTAACTATATTTCGAAGTGATCCGTGTAGGGACGAAAGTTTCGTTTGTATATGATCCAAGTGAACATTCCACGATAGCAGACTGTCAATTCTTAAGCCAAGGTATTTTTCACACGATTTTTGTTGTAGGGGTTCATTGTTTATTAGTAATGGTGTATGTGTAAGAATAGTTTTATTTTTTGCTTTAAAGATAATGTAACACGTTTTTGAGATATTAATAGTTAATAGGTTGTATTGAAACCATGAGTATAATATGTTCAAATCAGCTTGAGCTTGGGAGATTATCGTATGAATAGAGGATCCAAAGTAAAACAAACAAGTGTCGTCGGCGTAGAGCGTAAGGTGGCCGTGTAGTTTTAGTTCTTGAATATTATTTATGTAGATTAAAAAGAGCAAGGGCCCTAAAATAGATCCTTGCGGAACCCCACAAGTAACTGGCAGTGCGTCACTTTGATGTATATTGTCTAATTTAACTATTTGGGATCTATTTTCTAAATATGACTGTAAAATTTTGAAGGCATTCCCAGTAATATTCAACAATTCTAACTTTTTTAACAGGATTTTATGCGATACAGTATCGAATGCTTTTTTTAGGTTATCTATCTCTCTATCTGATCCGCTTAACTGAAAAAAAATGTAACCCGTGAATAAAAAAAATTGCAATACTACTTTTTTTACGCAATCTGTTAGCATCGTATGACAACCGTATCTCCTAAATAATCTGAAAATCAGAATCTTACATCTTCAAAATGCTTTTATTAAAGCCTCAATACGACCATTTTACAACGAAATACAACCAAAAAAACTGAATAATTTGAACTTTTTTATTTTTGAGGCGTTTAAAAGGTAAAAAGAGAGAAAAAGGTCAATTGTCGAATCCAACTTGGCTGGGCAGCGTTCGGGATGCTACGTGACATTTTCTCTTCTCAATTACCGCAGTGTCTCAAGACAAAAGTGTTTGACCAGTGTGGCAGGGTGTGTTGCCAGTGATGACTGCACATAGACGTGGTCGCTCGCAATGGACCTTAGGGGAACGCTCAAAGTTACCAAAAGAGGAACCAAGGTCACTGACTTTGTCCGGAGAATTTCCAAACTTAAGTAGCAGTGGTCAAAAAGTTCTGGAGTGGCGACCACTGAGTGTGAGTGGGCCCCCACAAAATGGTCCGAAGGCCTGGTGAAGGTCGTGGAAAGCCGTTTGAATGCTGGCAGCACAGTACCGGTGGTTTTGGACAACCTTGTAGAGGCATTTGTAACAGTTATTCATCCAATATATTTGTATTGCGTACGGAGTTGTCAACAGTGACACCTGTCGCCCCGCGTCGCACTTATTGATTTATCCGAAGTAGATTGTAACTATAGTATTGATGTCTCTTCGTCCGCCATCGGACCACTAGATGGCGTGTTTTTTTCGGTATGTTGTAGTAATAATTTATCCTGTCAAATTGTATTGGTGTTAAATGTGTCCTGATATGGTATGAAGTTGGTTACCTTTGAATTGAGTCAAGTTAACCTCAATGATAGTTTGAATTCGATTGAGTTCCCATTCATGACTAAATAAAGAAGGGATTCTTTCTAGAAGTTTCACAAACCGAGCATATATAAGTTGGGCTTCCAGCCGCTAGGGACACTGGTGATTTTAGTCTTCCGATTTGAAGTAGCATTTTGATTGTCTGTTAATTCATTTCTAGTAAATTCTGTGTCCTAAGTACCCACTTCAGTGGTAAGTTAATCTTATTTTTCTTGTAGTCATTTGTTTCTGCAATCTGAACGATTATATGAGTGTTAATCCATTCGTAGGGCTCCAGATTTCGGGTCAAGACATACTTCTCAGACGGCGTGCTCTTTTGTTTGTGGCCTTCTTGTGCGTAATCGAGCTCGTCAGTACCATCTGATAAACTGGCAGTCACGCGGCTCACAAGCAAGCGGTCAGCCTCATACCAGGGTCACGTAATCTTGTTAATTTCACTATTATAAATACCTAACATAAATAGCCGACTCGGGCTGGTGTGAAAATAACCTGCAACCTGCAACTGTTTGCTCCTAGCAACATCTGCTCGGCCTTGACGCGCGCCGCTGGGGGATCCTTTTTTTGATATACCTACTATATTTATATATTCAATTTTAATTTTCTTACTGTGTAAAAATCAAATGAAATATACATGTATGTATGACTGAGGTGTAAGTTGTGTTTCTCTGAAGAGTCCCTTAGGTTGCCCACACGCACACATATCCGTACTCCTCTGTTGTCGACAAGGCGCCCTTTTTTTTTTTTTTTTTATACGTGTGGAAATCCCCTCGGACCGTCACCCCACCGGGGTTTGCGGCGGGGTGATGTTTCGGACTCGGACCGACTAAAACCACACGGTTTTATTACAGGCGCATATTAACCTATTACAGGCGCAGAGTGGCACACTCTGCGCCTGTAATAGGAGGGATCCGGGAACAGCTGTTATTAAGACATCCGGACCCCTCCTAGCGCCGACCCGCTCCTGTTGCGGGCTCCGTCTCAAAAATTTTTTTTTCTTTTCCTCTCTTTAGGCGACGTCCGGCACACGCAGACGCCGCCCCCTCGCGGTTGGCCAAACTAATGCGGGTGGAGGGGGTGCCGTCCACCCGCGGCCACACTCAGGGCGGCATGAGGCGGTGATAGGCGCGCCTCCGCCGTCCGGTTCGCCGGCGGCGGATCGGGTCCGAGTGGAGGTCGTCCTTCTCCGCCGCCTCCTTCTGCGAGATTACTTCCTCGCAGAAGGTTGCGACCGCGGTAAAACAACTGTCGCTATCGGCCATGGAGCGTACTACGGCCGGTAGCGAGAGATCCACTCCGATGACTGCAGTGAGGGCCCGGCGCTGCGTCGCCCATGCGGGGCAGACCGCCAGCGTGTGCTGGGCCGAGTCCTCACTGCAGTCGCAGTGGTGGCAGGCAGGACTCAGTTCCCTCCTAGCGACCGAGTGCAGGTACTTTCCGAAGCAACCGTGCCCGGAAAGCACCTGCGTCAGCCGGGTCCCGTGCTGCCGCCCTGCCCACTCGGCGATGACCGGCTGGAGAGCTTCCACGGCGGCGAAGCCAGCGCGTGGAGTCTCCAGCCGGAACGACCAACGAGCCATCGTGGCTCGGCGAGCGGCTTCGCGCCACTCGCGCACGTCTTCGGGCGGAGGGCGAAATCCGCTCTCCGCCCGGGAGTCAGCCACTCGCCGATAGTCGACAAGGCGCCCTGAGGTAACCCAAATCACGTGGATATCTCCGCTGGGTAAGCCGGTGAGTAGACCGCCTGACACGTTTAGCGGTTACACATTAACTAGACAAAGTTCGAGCGTATGCTGCGTCGTGTTTTTGCTGCAATTGCAGAGGTGTACAGTATCTGAGCATATGATGTCATATCCAACAATGCCCAGAAAGCACCTGTGTTGCGAAAGGTAAGAGTGGTGTATTGCTGTTCTACCCACTTAACTATGCCGGCTGGAGTACAACAAACTGGGTAAAACCTTCAGCCGGGGAGTCCGTTCAACCACGATGGAGCTACTCACTACCCATGAATAGACGCGACCACGTGGCACTTACGACCAGAAATTCGAACATCATTCAGATAAAAAATTCGACGAGCACGTCTGCTTTTAAGTTCGAAGAAGGTGTTCCGGCTAGCACAAGCCGCCTCCATCAAATATGATGAGTAAAGACCTGACTGCCATGACCCAAAAGATTTCGTCCTCATTGGTATGCTGTAGTCTACAAATATATCTAAAGATTTGTATTGGGCCTGATTGAATGAAACTCGACTGAAGCGTTGGGAACGGATGACAACGGGGTCCATGGAAGAGCCTAACGCTTCGATTTTTCCGAACAACAGAGGAACTCCCGGTGAGGCCAGGCATGCTGTTTCTTCAAAACCTCTCTCTAAAATCGTCAACAACGTGTCATCGGTATAACATTATCAAATTCATTTTGATTAACGATAGACCAAAGCTACCTGATCTTTAATTTATAACAGATATTCTTAACAATAATATAGATAGATCGCGAGTGTCTAACAAGTTCTAAAGAACTTGTTAGACACTTGTCTACCAAGATGAAAGACTAGGTCTTACATCGCAAATGATAAGAATGACCCAATCGCATTATGAACTGGCTCGGTTATTAGATAAGATGGTATTGGTGTATTGTTTCATTAATTTTATTACAATTGTAACGTTTAAGTTTCATAATTTTTACACTGCTTTTGATGTCATGCTGATTGCGGATTATATATTTTTTTGAGATAATGTTATTCGATTGGCACTAGTCACACTGGTGTGTTGACAGCCAGCCAGGTGAAGCGGTAGGGTAAAAAGACAAACAGGAAAATGAACATCCTGGCGGTGACGGCTGTTAGTAGGATTGTGATAATCGTTGTAATAAATAATTTTGGATAGTTTTGATGACAATAAATAAGTATGGATACAATAATAAATTTTTATAATAATTAATAAGTTTTGCAAGTTTAATTGTATATATATTTTCTGTCTCACCTTTTAATAGAGATAACTTGCATAAGTATTAGAAAAGGATAAGAGAATATTTTGGGTTCAAACGCAGGTACTAAGTAGGTTTGCAATTTGCACATTACCTACTGTTACTTGAATTAAACATGATCCTAAGCCACCGAGAAAAGACCAAATCATACCTAATGTTTTCCACAAGAGTGGCATGAAATCCAACCTCTGGGGAACACAATTGAAAAGAGTAATATACATACTTACACAACGAAACATTAAAAAAGTTGAACAGGAGAGATCGTTTTAAAGTTATTAGTATTTATAGTGTTCCGTCATAGATTACATCTGCCACAAATGTATGCCCATTTAAATTTATTATGACAGCCTTGTTGCTAAATACATTACATGATTAATGGACGAAACCAATTCAGTAAAAGTAAGTGCATTCACTTTGGACTATTCCACCGAATTAATAATGGCTATCTGTGTTATGGCTTCAAGTGCAAGTAAATTACATTACCAACCTGTACAATAAGCATTTTTCTATTTTAGAACATAATAATCTAATATCAAAAAGAAACCATGTTAACTTAACTTGTAACATTTGGTCAAAATGATGTCTACCGATATTTAATGTTTATGTTTTGACGTGACAACGTCTTATAAATTGGTTTGCCGGGTGACACTTCAAGAAACTGCGTTACGCTCCGCTCACGTTATGCGCTCACAATGAGAGCGAGTGAGAGGCACGCGTCCCTTCCACTCGGGCATGGTTAGCCCGCCTAAGAGCGAGAGAGACAGACATAAAATTTAAATTAATGTTTTAAATATAATTCTTTGTATAAATAAATGTTTTAAATTGTTACTATTATTTCATCCTTCTTCCTACTATACGAATGAATATTCACATTAAAATTATTTTACCACTCAAAGTCGTTGTCACGTAAAACTTTCGCCCGTATACCGACTTTACAGGCAACCAATTTTTTTAAATTTAAGCTTTACTCTGTTACTTTTAACTCAGTTTTTTTTTTTTTTTGTTTTGCTTTGAAAAATGTTTTTCATAAAAATATTGGAATAAACGTATTACTTACATGTGGAATGTTATGTTAAAATTTTTGTTATGCTTTTCCGACATATTGTGGTACCCGTTAATTGCACAAACTGTCATTTTGTATTAAAATTAAAAGAGCTGTTAACACTAAAATTTGACCTTGAGCACTGACGTTTGCCGTTCGTCCGCTAAGCCAAAATGGCATATTTTTACTTGCCTCACTTTTCGTGAGTGTTCTCGGTTTCTCGGTTTGAGGTTATAGGGTTATAATTTTGTAACTCTCAAAGTGATATTTTTAAAATAATGCTCTAACGTGCCAATAAAGAAATAAAGGGAGTAGACAACTTTTAATCCTAGGTCTAAAACATAAGGATAGCGTCTCTATAGTGTCTGTGACATCTTCAAGGCGTTCTTAAATAGGGCGTTCAGTATACGTTTATACCTACCAGTTAAAACAAGGTATGGTTGAACATAAAAAGTTTTATTTAAAGTAACAACAACTATCTTCACCAATAACATAATTATATCGTACTCTAATAGCTATGCTTCGTGATAAAATTAACAAAAGTAACAGTTTTACCTAGTGCAATAATAACGAGTAAATGGTTTCGTTATTCCGGAATCATTGCCGTATATTCTTAAGTTTATTCAATAACTAGTTACGTTATTACCCTGTCGCTCAATCATATAACGATAGATTATAATTAGTACGCACCTGCTTTCACGTGCGATAACAGAACACAAACAACACAGTTTAAATTATGTAAGTCACAACCCTGACTATAAATATTCTTACAATAAGCAACTAAGTATAAGAATAAAATTTATCATAAAATATATAGATTTAAAATAGACATCTCTACTACATTATTGAGATCTTACTCACAGCACACAATATTTCGTATTCTTTTAAATAAAAACTAGATTAATGGTAATGTACTTTACATTAACTACCTAATAAACAACAGTCGAACATCCCAGTATAGTCTTTAAAATCGTATATAAATTGTAAGTGTAATGTTCACTATATTGTTTTGCTTAGTTTAACAATATTTTTGCAACAGGTCTCTCATGGCACCAATTATTATCACAACACAACACTGATGACGGCACGATGCTGCGAGATCACAGCATCTTGTAATCGTCCTCGACTTTCTTGAGAGCTTTTTTCAACGCTGGCGAAAGCTCTGGCGCTATGTAAATAGGATCCGATATAGCCGGCAGCAATAATCTATTCGAACTAGGTACTGATTTCTCATAGTTAGAGTACGAGAAATACAACTGTGATACACAGTTTATTTCATCATCGGTCATCGTCACAGACTTCAGTTGCTTCCTTATATCACCATAAATCGAGGTACCACACTTCACACAAGTTTCATCGAATATGTTGGACTTAGTCCGTTTTTTTTTAGCGTGTTTGCACTTGATGGGTTCAACGAACTTGTACTTCTTGGGGTTAGTAAGTCTCTGCGGTTTGTCGTCTCCGCTGTCGGACAGCACGACGAGCAGTTTCTTGCCGCGGCGGGGCGCGCCGGCGCGCGCCACGACCTCGCCGCCGCCACTCATGAGTGCCTTGCACAACTGCTCTGACGGGTTCTCGAAGTCGTAATAGATACAGCGCGATTCCGAACTGCTCTTGTTATTATTCTCGATTTGCAAACTATATCGCAGTCGTATTTTCTTTGGCCTGTTGCTGTATTTCAGGTACACGTGTATCGGTATGTCGATAGAAGCGCAGCCAGACTCTTGGATTTCGTAAGGCGGCTCCTGGAGAACTGTAACAATATTTGTAGCAGTCAGTCGTCATCGCTCCATAAAAAAGAGATATACATATAAGAGGGCAAAGTCGTCGAGATAAAGCGGTACGTTAACAACAAAATAATCAGCATGTATGATAATGTCAATGAGTTACGCATGTTGGAATATCGATATAATTGCTTATGTTTATAAGCAGTTAGAGAAGGATAAACGAACGTTCTTGATAAAAGTGCATAGGACAACGTGAAAGTCACTGCAGAGACACGTTTTACGAGAACGTAACTGTGCAAGTAAAACACATTTCGTGATGGTCTAGTTGCAATTTAATAAAAACAGAATAATGTTTAGTTTTTGTATTATTTTTTATACTCAATGGCGTGTGTATAAAAACGCATATTTACCAGTAAGTGAAATAGCATTAAGACGATCATGTCGTCGACGATCATGAGCAGGAAGGGTTAAACAAAATACTTGCCTCTCTTAGGGTAAACGAAAGCTGACGCCGGGTGAAGGTGGTACACTACTTTGTGGACGAAAGTGCTGATGTCGCAGCCACTGACGCCGCGCACCCATACACGCCAGTCTAGTGCTAGAGCTCGGCCCAGGGCAGACCGACGTGGCTCGCACGCGTGACCTACCTCTAGCCATATGCGTACACACATCTGTAACATATAACATAAAACTTTTAGCCATACAAGTTAAGGCAATTTGTAAAGGGATAATAGCAGGATATAAGTATTAAGTATTGACCTTTGTGGTATACCAAGTTTTGGACTAACTGGGATTAAGACATTAAACTTTTGTTCTTTAATTTCATATAAGTGTAACAAAAACAAAACACTTAAAAAAAAACACGTTACAGTTTTCTCCAATTTTTAAAACATAGAACACATAGAACATATAAATTTAAAAAAAGGATTGTCTTTACATACCCTATGCCTCAATTTAAAAAGAAAACTACTATTGCATCTGAAGTTATAAACGTAATCAAAATAGATTAGTATTTTTTTATGATGTAGGAAGCAAACAAGCGGACCGTCTGATGGAAAGTGCCTGCCGCCGCCCATGGACCCATTTTTTTGCGTAACTTTTTGCAATTTAGGAGTATTTGATTTCAACGATGAATGACATTAAATTGGATGATGTAATATGATAAGCGGTAATAATAAAAATGATGACTGAAAACTTCTTTAGGCGCGTTGGGCATTTTTGAACAACAAACAAAAGAATGTATTTTTTGAGATGGGGAAAATCCCATTAAACTTAACGAGTTTACTGTTACCGTTACCGACACCTCTGTATCTACATATATTGGTCCCGTTTACACAAGTTATAAGTATATATAATATAAACATATATTGTGTAGAGAACATAGATATATATTCATGTCGGAACTTTTCAAATCGAAAAAAACAAAAAATTTTTGCTGTTATAATCATTTTTTTGTTTACTTCTGTCGTCAGTTCCGGAGTGCCACTGTTTTTTTAATACTTTTTCACTCGTATCTAGTTTAGTGTTAGGCGTGAGGTGTTGCGAGAAGTTAGCTGTATGGCTTAATTAATGTTACAGTTATGAAAGATTATTGTGTGAGCAATCTTACTAGTCTCATCATTAAAGATTGGGTCAGACAGCACAAGGCGCTGGGGCAGCGACCAGACGCGACGTGACCATGTTGTAATGAAAAAGGTGACATACAACGCGAATTTCCTAAATAATCTTGTATAAATTAAAATAACTTACCGAGACCAAACATGATAGACGAAAATACATGAGATTTTCATTATTATCTTTTTCTAGATTCGACAAACTTTTTCACAAAGGTAGAATCGAACCCGCGACACTTCGTCGTAGCAGTTATTAATTTGTAAACAAAACATGGCAACAAACTGAATCCGGATCCATTTTTAGAGGCCGACATCCGTTACGGTTTAGTGGTTATTTAAAACCTTAATGGTAAAATAAGTAGCATTTGTCGCTAGAAAGAATAGAATTTTAATTTTAAGATATACATATGATATGACAGATCATCAGATCGGAATTATGATTTTGCGTTATTTTTAAGTCAATGTCAATTCAGAAGTTATTGACCTTAAAACTATTTTCAAATTTCTGTACGATTCCTATACTATAATGTAAATTGATACTTATAATAAATATTCAAGGTAACTGATTATGACTAAAGAGTTATCAATTTATTTGAGGACTATACTACGAGAATGTCAAATCTTATTTGTGACTCGACTTGCCAATTAGTGTGAACAAGACAAGTATTATGCAATATTTGCACGAGTCATCAGACTCTTGTATAAGTGTAGATGAGATAGAAATACGTTTATTGACCACCGCTTTCGATCATATACATAATAATATTCGTGATCGTAGTTTTTTATTTATTGATACATATAAGAAGGAATCTGTTACATTCATCGTCGTCTTTATTGATCAATCTGTTACATTAGATTCTTATTAACATATTAGCATTTTAATTTTAATGTTAATAGCATTTCATATGTGTGTCTATTTGACTCGATTTTTGTAGGATTACCACTTTTACTTTCACATCACATCATCATCAACAGCCTTTAATAGTCCACTGCTGGACATAAGCCTCTGCTTAGAAAGGATGTTTAGGCCTACTATTCCACGCTGGCCAGACGGGTCGGTACAGGGTTTGTGTCAAGTTTTCCTTCTCTCTCTGCAGTGCTGTTCTGCGTAGTTTTTTCCCTTAGTCGGCTCTTACGACACCCACGGGTTGAACAGGGGTAGTGACACTCAATATTCTTAAATAGTCACCACACGGACTTTTACTTTAAATAGATATTATAGTAAAATTACGGAATAGTAAAGCCACTGTCTTTTCATATCGCCAAAAATAATAGTATTGGTCTTTTAACTTCTTTGGTTTGTATATATGTCGTTCCTCCATCGATACCCATCAAAAAAGTAAACCTTGTGGATTTCCAGTTGTATAGTATGAATTAAAGCGTCAGTGGCTTAGAGCTAGGGCGTCAGCCACCATACAAGCATTTAGCTCAGCTTAACAGAAATATTAGTGTGAAAAACATCTCTAGTAATCTTTCTAAAAAAATCATAACCGAACCGAACCATCAACCACAAGCCCACGCGCCACTTATTTGTGTACTTTTCCCTAATTAAGAAATTATCATTTTTAGCAGGTTCGGTACTTCTCTTAGGTATAGGATTGATTAGTCATGTAAAAAGTAAACACCATTGTTGTGGTAAGGACAAATAACCAAATCATCTCAGTCTTTACGAGCGCTGGGTGCATTAACTTTCAAACTTTTCATTATCACAAATTCATCAAATTTGATTGTTTGACTTAACAGGTATACAATTAATAATGCAACAAAACGAAGAGCTTTCACTGTACATCTCTCACATAAAACATCTTAAAAGTCAATGTATTCGAATGGATGCCATTAATAAAAGAGAAAAGAGGTATTTGTCACTATGTTGCGTGGGTTTAGGCGAACAAATAAATTCCTATTTCTAGTATAGGCTAACGGACATCAGTAAGAATGCTGTCAAAAACCAAATAAGGAGATTTAGGTTTTTAACAGCATTATTACTGATGTCCGTTAACCTATTTTTAGTGTATTAATAAATTGAGGTTTCGAGTTTATTTGTTTATACTGGAAGGTGGTGCTCGTGATTTGCGGACAGGCGCTAGAAGGGTCCGGATGTCTTAATAAAACCTCTTGCCGGATCTCTCCCATTTTAGGCGCAGTGTGGCACATCATTGTTTTAGTCGACGATTTAGGCGACACACCGCCCCATTGCGAATCCCAGTGGGATGACAGCACGAAGGCTTTGTTTCCAATATTTTACTAATAATTGGACATTGTCATTTTCACTCGTCTTTTTAATTACATAATTAAAAGGACGAGTGATAATATTATTTTTCAATATGCTAACAAATTGTAACTTAAATTTTTTAGCTTTCTTCCTTTAGATCGACTACTACTACGTAAAGACGTGGGTAGATTTAAACAAATCTAAACAAATAACTGTGTGTAATGAGTACTATCATTTGTTCTGTTTGAGTGTAATCTATACTAATATTATAAAGCTGAAGAGTTTGTTTGTTTGTTTGAACGCGTTAATCTCAGGAACTGCCGGTCCGATTTGAAAAATTCTTTCAGTGTTAGATAGCCCATTTATCGAGGAAGGCTATAGGCTATATATCATCACGCTAAGACCAATAGGAGCGGAGTACCAATGAAGAATGTTTCAAAAACGGAGAAAATTTATTACTATTGAGAGACGCAGACGAAGTTGCGCGGGTCAGCTAGTTTATCTATAAGTTCGGCAATCTGGTTACAGGCTCTGACTAGTTTGAGATCAAAATGCCATGTGTTCGAAGTTTCAAGTTATTATTATTGTTTGTCACTCGCTTACATCTGAAAATCATATTTTACAGTATGGTAGCAGCTTATATTTGTATTTTTAACATAACTCTTTACGGAACGGAAATAAATTACCTATATTTACATTGAAATTAGAATAAATGACCCATGACTATCTTGATAGAATGATAGACCAATGAATGTGTAAGCACGCATGAACCGTACTGTGGCATACATACTCGTATTTTATTAATTGTAGAAATCTAAACGCATAGCAGGGGAACAGTCAAATAAAGTCTAAGAAATCGTAAGTTTTAGTAACATTTTTAACATTTGTATTGTTGCCGTAAGCAATTTTTTCGTGTGGTTATAAGTTTGCCTGTGAGACTTTCATGCTATGTTTAGCAAGAATTATAAATGCGAAAGCGTATCTGTCTGTCTATCTGTCTGTTACCTCTTCACGCGTAAGCCACTAAACTGATGGAGATGAAATTTGGTATAGAGATAGTTTGAATCTCGGCAAAGGTCATAGGATAGTTTTTATAACAGAAATCATCCTTTAAGGGGGTGAAAAGAGGGGGGGGGGGTGGAAGCACAGAACAGTAAATAATATGTTTATTCACTGTTCTGTGGGTGGAACTTTGTATCAGGAATCAATAACAGCTGAACCGGCGGAGATGAAATTTGGTAACGCGATAGTTTCATTCGTGATAAAGGATATAGACACTTTTTACCGCGATAATTGATATACACGCATGTGCCATGCACATACGCGGTAAGTATATTGTTTGGTAAAAAAATAGCGCTGATAAGCTCATTTTAAAAAGATTGCACATGAATAGAAAACTCCGTAAAAAAACATTTAAGGTATTAAAAATGTGGTCTGAGCAAAATATAGACTAGTAAGTATAGTAAGTAGCGTCGTGTGGTCTTAAATGATGCGGGCGGCATGTTCTTTTTTTTAATGTTTTACTTAGAATCATTATCAAAACGCCAGGCGAGCAATATTGTGTAACATTTAATGATAAGGAAAGTTTACCTTTATTGCTAATAAAAGTCAAAGAAATGTTAATTTGGGTCATCGAAGTAGAACGTAGCAAGACTAGAGTAGCACATAAATATGGAAAGACAGGGCCGCGGGCAAGGGGGTGGTGATTAGTGTTAAAGAATGAATGACACCAGAATGAGAGCAATTTGTGGGGTTTGTAATGGCGCCGCGCCGTGGCGGTAATGTATGCTTCGCTGCGAATCCTAATTGTATCCTTATAGAGAATTCTTTCTTAAATTTGTTTCCATCGAGCTGATGATCTACGTTGAGCGCCGAGCTTTCGACGTCAATCAGTATAGTGTAACATGTTCATTGACCAAATCATCTCACCACCACCAAATCACCGACGAACAGACAGAAAAACTCATCGAAATGCTTCATGCTGTACAGTATTACGCCTAGCTGAACAAAAAGGAAAACAAAACAAAATGCGATGTTGCCGCAATTTGTTTTGTTCTTCAAATAATATTGTGCAAAGTGTACGAAGAAAATTACAATTATTATATTGTTTGAAAACCAATTTTAGCCAAAACCAATATTAGCCAAAACCTCCTTTCTAAGGAGTGGCATACGTCCAGCAGTGGACTAGTAAAGGCTGTTGATGATATTGTTTGATTGTTTATCTTACCTTTACTTTTGGATTTAAAGATCTACATTCGTTTTGCATTGAAAAAGGAAAAAAATAGGAATAAAGTGAATGGTTTAAATCGACTAGTTCTTTAATTCAGTCTAAGGAACTTAGCTCGATAAAAGGCCAAGAGCAAAAAATAAGTACCTACTTTACAATTTATACATTTAATTACTTACATACATTACATATTCGTAATTGATCGCAATTGTTTGCAGCTAAAATACATTTGTATGAATAATATAACAATATATAAATGAAACGTGCGGTGTTTCGCAAACTCACTGGACATTTCGTATTATACCTACAATGAAAACTTTGAAATTATTATCTGCTTCAAACCTCTACTTCTGCTGTGTAAATATATAACTTATAATGTATGGCTACTACGCCATATAAAAATATCAAACGCTTTTAATGCAGGTATAGCGAAAATTTAAAGAATTTTCAATCTTTCGTTTTTATACACAGCGTGCTTAGGGGCATACAAAATCTGAAATAAAAAACAACCTAAAGGGTGTAGTAAAGCAAGATTCTAGCTGCATGATTTAAGTGTACTAAAGTTAGTTACACTTAATTGAAAGTATGAATATAAAATGTGTATCCTAAATACATAAATCACTATTAAAAATTGTCCACTGACCTCAAGAAACTCTAGGTTGTGCAGTAAGCAAATGGTTTAGTACACTGCCTGACGATTTTGAACTACGAATATGGACAAATACGAGCTCTAAAGAGCGTAAGTGTACAGTAGTTAATCTTTTTGGTCTTTGAGGAAGCCACGTGGAAAAGGAAGTAAACACACTTATTGCTGTAATAGTTAAAATTAAGACAAAACCTTCTCGTCACAACAACGTTGAAAACAAAATACTTATCTGTCTATTTAACATTGTAATTGAGCGGGGCACACGTAAAAAACATTCAAGTTCGACACGTAAATTGTGCCAAAACAACAATGATTACGTCAAGTTAGCAATGACTCGGCCTTGGCCATGAATAGAGACTGCTGCGCTAATGACACAGTCTAATAACTATTTATTTACTAATACTTTCGCTACCGTTTCGTAACTATCGTTTATGGTTCACAGTATGTTCCTATTGTGAACCATGATATTGTGAAAGTAGCTTGAACAGTGAATAAATCTTATATATAAAATTCTCGTGTCACAATGTTAGTTACCATACTCCTCCGAAACGGCTGGACAGATTTTTATGAAATTTTGTGTGCACATTGGGTAGGTCTGAGAATCGGCCAACATCTATTTTTCATACCCCTAAATGACAAGGTGACCCACCATAAAAAAATTATTTTTAATATTTCCTAGAAATAATCATCAACATCATCATCATAATTATGAGAAGACAGTTTCTAATCTGCCGCTACGTCGCTATACAAAGGTATAAAGGAGCTATAAAAGGTTGTTTTTAAGTAATTAAAATTTAGCATGTTTGGTTTACTTATCGACTAGATATTTTAATTATATTATAGGAAAGACCATACTGGTTATGGAGGACCGAAGAATATGGCAGGGGTATAAAGTAATAGGAGGTAGGTCCAAAACAGCAATTCTTTAAAACAGTTTACAAATTAGTATGTCATTCTTCTATACATATTGTCATGCATTATATTTAAAAAAAGCGCTGATCAGCAAGAATGAGCTTTCATTCTAAAAAGATTGCCAGAATTTTAATGCCGGTGGATGGAATACCCCGTAAAAACACTCAAGGTATTGAAAATCTTGATCTTAGTCGATTCGATTAAGACAGAGTACTACCAAAAACTGACGTATTGGAACCAAAAAAAATGACGACATAGATAAAAAAACTGTAATAATGTTTTATTTAGAATTATCATCAAAATGCCAGCGTAGCAAATATTGTGTGGCATCGAAAGTTTACCTTTATTGTTTTTGAAGTCGAACACATGTTAATTTGTGTCATCGAAATAGAATGTAGGTACTAGAGTCGCACATAAATATGAGCGATACGGGGAATGAGCCGGGGACCGGGGGGCAGGAGTGGATTAAATGATTATTATGACACGTTCCTTCGATGGGTGAAAAAAAAACAATCTATGTAGTAGTTTAAATAATGAGAAATTTATATCTTAAAATAAGTAAACTGTAATATCTGTTTCTTTTTTATGATGACCGATTATGGTTCTGTTCTATTTTTAAGGAGTTTTAACCAAACTGACAACATATATTTATATGCAACACAGATAAAACATTTTAAATCAAACTGCAGTTGTAAAAAGTAGGAAACGAGAAAATTATTCTATATTTTAATGAGGATAGCTGTGCAGCCGTATGCCATGAAGCCATGGCCTATACTTTTAGGGGTATAGGCGTTCCATAGTTTAAATGAAGAAAGCTTGATTGTTTACATGTCTTACTACAAAATAATGTATGAAATCATTCAATCTCAAATCTAAGCTACAAAATCACACAGAATCCCAACCTACCTTGTTGTAAATAAATCAGGTTCACGTTATTAAATAATATATGTTTTCACCGCTATTTCCACAGATTTTCGTTCTTCAGAAAATGTCAGAACATGGATTGTGTATTGTCAATATCACGTCATTTACTTAGGTGCACGTAGAATAAGGTTGCATGGTCACCGTGACTAAATTGAAATGAGATTGAATTTCGTTTTATTGGAGGTAAATATTGCTGTACATATTGTTTATGAATATTATATTTCGCAATGTAAAAATAAAATGTCCAATTGTGAAAGGTTCAACGTCCAGACAACGATGAGCAAGCATTTAAGAATACGAGGTCAGTAAAAAGTATTAATACGAGTATCTAAGTACCTTCTACACACGTTCATAGTATATTAATTAGTCATTCAACGTGGCGCACATTTTTTCATCAGTTATAAATAACTCGTTTTTCCTATAACTAGTTAGGTATATTTATACAGACTGAGTTGTGGTTTAGCTAAGAAACATAATTAATGAAGGTACCTAATACATAAATAGTAGTAAGAAGGAACTACTTACTACGTACCTCAAGTATTGTTTAATCGTACATTGTTGTACATTTGCATAAGATGCTATTCCAACGACTTATTTTGCCTATTTAACAGTAAATCTAGTATTTTTTTAATTATTATGTAGGGAATAGTACCTACTATACCCTACATAATAATTTACATAATCTACATAATTATATACCTATATATAAAAGAAGAACGAACGAGGAATGGTAGTCAGGTACGGTAGGGGGTCAAACGAGCAGACGTTGGTACCATCGCCCATCGACGGTAAGTGACTACCACCGCCCATCGACACCTGCAACTCAAAAGTCAACGCACCGGCAACTGACTTGGCGTTCCCGCCCTTTGAGGAAGAATCAGGGAGTAGGGTGGGTTTGGCCTCTAGTATAGTAACCTTACTTATTCGGTGGTGAATAGCAACATAAGGATTGGTTAATACGGGTTTTCAGTGAGGTCGTGGTATCAGTCCGCTTGAGCCTATAATTGCTGAATCATGGCTTTTACGGTTACTGTTATTTATTCCTATTGTGTTATAAACTACAGACAAACTTCAATAATTAACAGTACCTGGATTTTTTACCAAAAAAAACATAAATAAATATCACATAAAATAAATAAATGGGTACATTATCTAAAAATGAAACCCAGCTAGATCGATTAATGGCCCCCGAAACCCCCTGCATACTAAATTTCATGAAAATCGTTGGAGCCGTTTCCAAGATTCAGATTATATATATTTAAAGGTATTAGATATTTTATCGTTTAAAGTATTAGATATAAAAATATCAGACTAAACAAATGTATATTTTTATCTATAGATAGGATGAAAGTACTTAAAACGTCAAACAATTTATAATATGTAGTATATATCATTGAAGCGTAATAGATAGAATAAAATTGTGAGTAGGTACTTATATACAATTCATTTAAGTAACAAATAAACCGGTCAAGCAGAAACAAACCAAGGTACGGCCGTACCATCCTTTTCTCGAAAGAGAGAAGCTTGAACTTTCAGTTACTAAGATAGCAAATTGTTTTTTTTATAGCATAAGAAGCAAACGGGCAGACGGACGGACCCTTATGGTAAGTGGTAGGGATGGAGCAAAATCACAATCACGTGTTATAAATCATATAATCACACACTGCGACTTATGTTTCTTTTTTTATGGAATAGGTGTCGAACGAGCAGATTGATTACGCTAGCGCCAGACTCACGAAAGGTCGAAATTTAAAAATAAAAGTTTGTTTTTTTCTTTGCTTAAGTTTTAGACAGCATTTATCTTTGTCTATGACCTAGTCGCAGTGACTGAAACAAATCATTATATCATATGATTATAATTTTATTTTATTTTTTGATGGACTGTGTCAAAACTAGGGTTGGAGAGAGGCTCTGGTAAATAGGCTAAAAATTAACATAATAAATGTTGGCATGTTTCAAAGTATATTGTGAAAGCCTTTGTCAGAAGCGGCGTTTTTTTTATTTCAGTATTATTAGTAGAAGCATGTTCTATAATACTTAAGTTAAATGAAGGGGTGGGTACATTGTAAGTTTAGGGCACGATGGGGTTGACATGGTCTTATGTGTGAATACAACCCCTTAAATAAAAAAAGAAGGTTTAATAAATTATTATGATTATGATTTAAAAGTAGCAATAATTTCCATCACTAGTAAGTGGCTACTGTTGGCCATGGGTACCTGCAACTTAAGAGATACAAGTAAGTTGCCGCCCCCAAAATCCAGGAGGAGGAGTTCTGACTTCGGTAACCTCATTCATTTGGTGAAATTAACGAAATAACTACTCAATACTGGTTTTTTGTGAGGCCGTGGTTACTCCGGTCGAACCGGCACATAATAATATGTGCCGAAACGTGGTTCCCCAACATTAAAACTGTAACGAACTAAATTCCCAGATTACGAGTACATTCAAGTTTTAGAACATCTAAAATAATATTTTTACACATTTCACACACGACCGTCTGATCCCAAACTAGGCAGAGTATGTACTATGCCAACCAGACTGCTGATAAACATACTTATATATTTTTAAATACATACATATTATACATAGAAAAGGTCCAAACTCCGAAACAAGTATTTGCAGATCATACAAAGATACATCATTGCAACGTACAGTTATGGCAAACACTTGGATTCCAACACTTGAAAAAACAGGAATAATTTGTGTCATATTTACTTTGGGTTTATTACATGTACGGACATTTTACGTATCGGACAATGCAGAAGATGCACTCAATAAGAACTTTTACGAATAAAACAGTCACACATGCATGCGCAGTGTAAAAATACGTTTTACAACTTAAATAGCCAGACGTATGACATAACTGTAAAGAAATTAACAATCAAAACAAATTGGTATTGGTGGGCTCCGGTTTTCGCATTTAAACTCAAGGGCGGTCCTTTATGCGTCATGGTAAGCTTGGCTAGGTAAGCTAACCCACCTTCTTCCAGAAGCGCAGAAGCCTCTTGGGGCGTTCACAGGCTTCTAAGAGCGACTTAGTATCCGGTATGATACTTGCCCGTTGCATGGCCACTCTGTCGCATTCAAAAGATTAAAAAATAAATGTGTATGCCCATACATTTACTTATATTTCAGGTAAATCTCGATATATGTAAATATAACATTATCGCATTTGTCTTCGAAAATGGACATCCTCACGAATAAATGATTCAAGAGGTTATTGAGGTCAATGACTGCCAGTTACGTGCGCCGGTCCGTAAATTGAAATGCATCCTTATTTTTATTTATAAGGCAACTGCACCTAATCACCGACACTGGGTACACACACAAATATTTTCGTTTAGCAACACTAGGCCTTATTATTGTAAGTCATAATAGTTAATATAGTAATTTGAATATGCAAAAGAACCAGCTATTTAAATCTCTAGGTACAATAGTGTAACTATTTTTCTGCGTCTTATAAAAACATTTATACAAAAACATATATACTACATGTACGGTATCATAATGACGAATAGCAAGTGTCAATTAATAAAAATAAATAATATAATCTATAAAAATTATAGTTTTAAAAAACTAAAACTAAATTTCAAAAAAAGCGTTGGGTGCTTTTTACTATTGACAACAGGCACCCAACGCTTTTTTTGAAATTTATTTTCTATTTTTTAGTTTGGTTTTCTATAGAAAGCGTGTTTTTTAGTTTTTTAAAACTATAATTTTTTTTTTAAACTATAATTTTTTTCATTTTTTTTTTATATTAGTGTATTGTCATCGGTCCTCGATATATCTACAAAGTTTAAACGAATTCTGACCGTTTAAAGTCAGTCAAAATTACGCCCAAAGGAGTCGGTTACATACAAACAAACATACAGGTGAAGCTAATAAAAGCGTGTTAAAAATTCAGAACAGTTGTGAATTTGACTGCCAAAAAGAAAATAAACGAACGGACAGATAGATAGTATGTGCCCTTGCATTTCATCACCGGGATCAGTTAAGGGCTCGTGCAGCGTGCAAGCAATGTCGCGCGTCTTCGGTCGTGCCGATTCGCGACGACTTGATAGTACGTGTAGAACGGCTCAGTGCTCTGCTATTTTATGTTAACGCCAAGCCACTGTCATTCCAGTGACACGCTATTGAGATGCCATTGAGACGCCATTGACATCGGTCAAAATATAAGTATTCTACTAAAATCAATTCAGTGTCTGCACTGCTTTTTGTGGCCGGAAGTCGCCGCCAGTGGCCGAAGTCGCGCGTTATCGCTGGCACGCTACACGAGCACGAGAGAATCAAAACTGTCAAATATGACTGATGTTGGTAGTCAGTAATTATGTCAAATGTTATTCGAATGTTGATCATGGATAACCAATTCCTTTTATCAACTTTTCAGGAACTAAGCGATTAGACATCGCCCTGTTAAGTTTACAGTTTTGTACTGATTTAAATGTAAAAACATTCAAATCCGGTTCAGGGAAATAAGGTTTAGAATAAGGAAAAAAGGGTTCTGTAATAACAATAATAGGTACACCTGTTATTTACATTCGTTTTCTTATCTAACCCAATTGTTGATCGAATAGAAATCTATTGTGATTAGATTAGATAAATGTATTTTAAGAATGTGCTAGGCGATATTATTTCTACATAATACAGTTAATTATTATGATTAATGTGTAAATTACTGATTACAAGAATTTAATACTGTTTTAATTGCAAATCGTCTTTTTGGTATATGTTGGTGTGGTAACTGAAAACTATGTATATCCAAATAAATAAAAGTCTCAAGTTTAAGTCTCTGTGTCTATTTAATGTTATAATACTTAAGTAGAACAAGTTTACTTAATAAATGTGAATGTTTCTGCGATATTTTTGTTATAATCTATTTAATACATTTTTTTAGTTGAAATTAAATTCCTCTGTGATTGGATATTTCAAAGTCAACCTTCTAAGTTTGACTTTCAAATATATGCATCGGAACCATAGTGATGGCGGACAGGGTTGGGACGCTGATCGATAAAATGGTTTGATGATCTGAATTATTAATATTTATTTTTGATTTATTGATGAATAATTATATTGATAAATGTTTACTAAATATTAATTTAAAAAAAAATGTATTTATATGTTTGTGCCTAAAGTGATACAAGTAAAAAATCAACTTCACAACAATCTTCAACAACAAAATCACTTTACAGGCGAAAAAAAAACAAAATTTAAAAAATTCCAGTTTGCGATTTATAGATGAAAATATTCACTTCCGCTGTACATTTAAAAGTTTGTTGTAAATATTATAGTAAATTAAAGGGTAATCTGTGAGCAGATAGCTATAATATAAGGTTTCTGTGCAAAAAAAAAACGAAAGCGAAAAGCTACCTATCTAACAGCTAGTTTAAAACAACTGTTTAAAAGTAGAATAGAAAAATATAGTAATCAAAGATTATATTTACTAAAACTTCAGATTAGAATTGTAATTTAATTTTTTAGATTAGAACAGCTGTATAACACGATTAAACACTACTCGTACTTAACTGGTAAATTTATTCAATCTGTAAATAAATCATTTGGTTTTGACTATTGAATTATGATATTGTAAAACATTGACTCAAAGAGGATAGTTATTTTCGAAGGTAAGGTTCTTTCGTAAGTTGTTAAGTTATTAAAAGACAACTCCCGCGTTAGGAATATATCCTTGTTGCGGGGGACTTTACAACATGGAACAGAGAACTCCCAGACTCAGAACAACAATTTGTGGATCACACAAAGTGTCGTCCCATGTGGGGATCGGACCCACAACACTCAGCGTAGTAGTAAGCGGCGTGCCGATCGCTTAAACCACTACGCCATCCGTGCAGTGCAAATGTATCTGTATGTCTGTCTATGTGTTAAAGAGAACTTCACATAGACCACATATCATATCAAATGATGAAGTTTTGACCTTTGTTACTAATTGTCTTTTCTTGTGATAAGGCTGGATGGACGTGCCAAGTTGTCTATTTAACATAAAATCTCATTAAATAATAGTAACTAATAGATACATCTTAACGCATGGCCGTCTGAGCCGAAACAAGGCTGAACCTGTAGCATGTTAACGAGACAGAGATAAACATATTTATACATATATAGGTAAACAGAAAAAAATCCTTTTCATCACACACTTTTTGAAGTTGTTTTTGTTTTTTTAGGAGGTGAAATTTTAAAATTTTATATTAAGGCGCACACGTACAGATGTGTTTACGAGTGCTTAATTAATATAATATTGTTGTTTGTTTACGTTATCACATATAATAAATAAAATACAATGCTCATCATCACATCATCAGCCTTTAACAGTCCACTGCTGGACATCAGCCTTTCCTTAGAAAGGTGGTTTTGGCCTACTATACCACGCTGGCCAGACGGGTTGGTATAGGGTTTGTGTCAAGTTTTCCTTCTCTCTGCAGTGCTGTTGTTCTGCTTATTTTTTTCCCTTAGTCGGCTCTAATGACACCCACGGGATGAACAGGGGTGGTGACACTCTGTATTCTTAATCCGTCACCACACGCACCATAATTACAATGCACAAAAAGAATATATTATGTAACATCCCGCGACAAATTGTCAGGTGTTAATCGTGATGATAGTTGAAGGTTATCGCAATATATAGGGTAAAATTATAGGTACAAATCATTAATCTAATCTTGAATTTAATCCTTTGAAATACAATATTAATATTTTTTCATCCTATCATCTACATTCATATCTCTGATAACATCTCAAATGCTCGTATTTGCTTAAGCCACGATGTGAAAACAAATTTATTTTGGGTCAAACTTGGGATTTATATGAAAAAAAAAACCGTTGGCCTGCGCTGTTCCACTTCGTAGATGATACATCGCTTATTGACGCAAACTTATCCTCATCTTTTATGTATTTGAATACGGTAACGCCCCGTTTACCCGAGATCATTATTATACAGTATATTCACCTACAGTTTGCAGTTTATTTCTAATTTGGTCCCTAACAGTAACCTCTATATTCAAAAATAATTTATTTATGTTTCTAATCTGTAAGTTTACCTCATTGAGTTAAAACAACACTAGAGAAGCAAACCTCATTATCACACGTCGAAAAAAGTGTAACCACTTTTGAACTTTGACGACGTAGCTTTGATACCACGAAACATTTGAAAGTAAACATATTTATGTCTCATTTACACGCGAGACAAGAACAATACCATCGCTCGGATTAGACAAAGACAAAGACATAACTTTACGATGGTGGGCCAGTGTTGACTACCGTATGAAATTTTACCCATAACAACCAAGAAACAATTTTTTTTTTAAACAATTTTGTAGTAAAATAAATTAATTTAAATACTTTAAATAATATATTTCGAATTGAATGGAATAGGTATAAATAATAAAATAACTAGAAATATTTGGTTAAAAGGGTTTATATTCAGTGTAAAATCAAACTCCGCTATGAAGCATCAGTTTTGTATACAATTGTCTTTTAGACTCTTTTTTATAAGTTTGTGTGAATATTTTACTTTCATGATACAATCTTATTTTTACCTATGTATAAATAATGGCATTTAATAGTAAAAGTGAATGATCAACTTGTACTGATAATAAATAATCCCCAGGGTGTATTGCAAATTCTTTTAATATTTTAAAATATAAATATATATATTTTTTTATTTATATTTATTTACTTTTTATAATTAATTAAGAAAAATGAATGAATGAATTAATTAATTCTTTTATACAAAAGTCTCCAGCACTGCGAGCTTGGCAGAAGGTGAACGTTCAACGGGTCCCTAAAAAAAGTGATCGATTCAGCCCTAACAACTACCGTTCTTCCTATAAATAATAAAAAAAAATAATAAAAATGTTTATTTCATCTCCACAAATTACATTTTGTTTTATATATAACAGTTGACAGGAAAACTGTCAAGAAATTTGCAATTTGTGGGAGATCTGGAGTCTAAACTAAGCCGAGGCCTGTACTATAGATCTCCAGGCCCCCCATTACATAACACTTAGCAGATTTGTCAACATGTCAAAAGCGTACTAGAGTGTGTGAATGAGTAAACAGTAAAAAGATTTTGCATTAAAAATATATATACGAATGGTTGCGCTGTGAGGGCGTGTGTGTGTGTGTGTATGGGCGTCTGGTGTGTGGGTGTGTGTGTGTGTGTGTGTGTGTGTGTGTGTGTGTGTGTGTGTGTGTGTGTGTAGCGTGTGTGCGAGGATGGTTAGGACTTGTACTTTTCTTTTTTTTTTTTTTTTTTAGAGTATCAATTTTGCTTAAATTTTCGTCCGTGGTATGTAGATAGGTGTATAAATAATAAGCATAAATAAATGTGTTATAAATTAAGTAATACCTATAGTGATATACAAAGTTTAATGTCAGGAGTGTAACATATGCATAAGTATACATATACAAACTCATACGTACACGTAATGAACATATCAATCTATATTCTTACATCTAAGATTTTTTCTGTTTCCGAGTAACTAAGCTTCAGTAACCATTTTTGAATTATATTTTTGCATTCGGTTTTACAAGAGTTGGACAAGGGAATTATTTTGTTTACTTTGTTATATAGCATACCTCCTCGGTATGATAAAAACCTTTGTGCAAATGAGGTATTTACGGTAGTAGGCTCACATACTGTATAGTTTCTTCTAGTCTGAGCTATGTACTTTCTTCTGTCTTCCGACAAGTCAGTATGTTTATGAAGCACAGATAGCATTATATAAAGTTGGCGTACAGTGAGGACCTGTGCTTCGTCGTAAAGCTTAGAAGTTGGAAATAGCCGAGGTTTTGATAGGCTTACTTTCAGTATCATCCTTTGAGCTCTTTCGAGGGTTATCATTTTGGTTTTACAAGCTCCTCCCCAGGTAGTGATGCAGTAGGATAGTATAGACTGCACTAGGGCCTCGTATACCAACCTTACAGTCCGCTTATCAGCTACGCCGCGTAGTGCTTTAAATATATATGTTAGTTTTCGTATTCTATTGGACAGTGTTTGTATGTGGTTTTCGAAATTTAAATTAGCGTCAACTTCGATTCCCAGGTACCTAATACATTTTGTAGGGGTAATTTTGGTGCATGTACAGTTTGGAGTAGGAGGAGAATTACATTTATGCACATATATATTATTGGTAAGATCGGCTATTTCCCTTCGGTTTTGGATAGAGAACACAATGAATTTGGTCTTATCTTCATTTAAGGTAAGAGAGTGAACTATTAGCCAGTGACAAATCGTGTTAAATCCTTCCTGTGCAAGATTAAAAAGTTCATTCCATGAATCTGCGTAAAAGGTAAGAGCTGTGTCATCTGCATAAGCCGAGATGCGGCAGTTTTTAATGTTAAGTAAGCAGAGCTCATTGATATAGCAGATAAAGAGTGTTGGGCCGAGAATACTACCTTGCGGCACCCCAAATGCAATTGGCAATTCGTCACTAATGTTATCACCGATTTTCACGCATTGGGTTCTATTATGTAGATAATTGGACAACAATGCCAGTGGGATGCCTCTTATGCCATGAGCCTCCAGTGTCTCCACAAGGCAGGGGACAGAAACAGTGTCAAAGGCCTTTGCAAGGTCGAGAAATATAGTCAAGCATTTCTTTTTATTATCTAGTTTAGATACCAGAAAGTTGACAAGGTCAAGTACAGCATTGTTGGTTGAGCGGCCTAACCTAAACCCATATTGCGAGTTCGAAAGTAGATTGCCGTCTTCTAGGTATTTAATAAGCCGAGTGTTAATAATGCGCTCAAATAGCTTCGATAATGTAGTTAAGATTGCAATAGGTCTATAGTTACTAACACTGCACCTATCACCCGCCTTGTGTATAGGAAGCACTACAGCTCTTTTCAATGCATCCGGAAAAACCCCAGCCTCTAGACAGCGGTTTATCAAATCAGTTAGAACAGGTGTTATTGCATTGGATGTAATTTTGAGACTTTCGGCACTGATCTGATCCCAACCTGGTGCGCAATCACTTCTTAGCTGCTGAATTATTCTCTCAACTTCTCCGTCGTCGGTTGGTAGAAGAGTAAAAGATTTTGCAGGGGGCTTAATTACTTTTTTTAAATTGGGAAAGCGAGCGCGCACAATGGTATCCGCTAGACGTTCACCGATACTAGAGAAATATTCATTTGTTTTGCAAACCGCTTCTTTAGGATTGTCAGCGATTGTTAAAAGATGTTGTGGCTGTTGATTTTTGTTACTACTGTTAGTAATTGTTTTAACGGCGGACCAAAGCTTTTTTGCATTATTTTTAGACAATATTAGTTGATCTCTCTCGTACTGTTTTTTCAGTTTTTTTAATAAATTATTGCAATAGTTTCGATACCTTATGTACGATATTTTCAATATTTCATTGGTTTTATCTGATTTTAATTTTTTGTGCATTCTATCCCTTGTGCGTATACAACGTAACATACCAATAGTTATCCAGGGTTTTATTATAAATTTATTTCTAGGAGTTAAGTGTTTTATCGTATTTTTTGCAATTAATTGCTGCATAATAGTAATGAAATTAGTCATTGCAGTATTTAAATTTGTTTCCTGATAAACTTTGGCAAAGTTATATTTGTCACAGTCGAATTTTAGTCGTTCTTTGTCAATTTTACAGATCATTTTTAGCTTTGTAGATTTATTTATAGCAACGTCAGCTTTTAGACTAAATAAGACTGATTCATGATCCGTGATACTGGTTCCTAGGATAAATGTAAACGCATTTAGTTTCGTTTTTAGCAATACGTGATCTAAGCAGGATTTTCCCCTAGTTGCAGTGTAGATGGCAGGAAGTAGTCCATGGAAGGTGATAGTGTCCATATACGCTGTATTGGTGTGGCTCGATTTAATGAGGTCAATATTTATATCGCCAACTATAACAATATTTTTGAAAGATGAACAACCTTCTAGTAGTATGTGTAGGGAATCAATGAAGGTATCAGGTGTTTTGAAACTTGGCGGTCTGTAAATCGCGATTAATATTGTATGATTTTGTATTTTAATTGTAAGGCAATTAGCTTCCAATAGAGTGGGTTCCTCTACAATACATTCTAAGTTACTGTTTGTGTAGACTACAAGGCCGTCGTTTTGATTGTAGTTATCATTGGTTTTAAACGAGTTATATCCCTCAAGCACCGGCAAACCCACAACACAAGACAGCCAGCATTCTGACAGCACTATAATATCACAGGGGAAGTTCAATCGTTTAAGTAGAAGTTGTAACTCCTGAAAGTTGCAGTTCAGGCTACGGATATTTTGTTGTAGTATATTTAAATATTGCGTAGGATGTTGAAGATGTGAGATGCACTCTTCCGGTTCACAAGAAATAGGGACAGAAATATTAAATTCGTCAATATTTTGTATTAGATTATTTGTGGTGTCGAATGTTACGTATAATTTATTACTAGTAATAAGAGAGTACGCATAAAAATATTTGTTTTAATTTCGTAGTAAGGTAAGAGCCGCATTAGTTCTATGTGGGCAGTAGAAAAGACGAAGTAGATTAAGACTAATTTACTCCATTGCATGTGATGGGTAGAAAGTATGTAGCGCAGGTATACAATTGTTATGAGATAAGGGAATATTGGAGGTTTTTGTTTAATGTTTATGTATTTTATGTATCCGTGCATCGATAGATTTTTTATATAATAAATATATTTTTTACCGGGTAATATAACATAGGTATGTGTTGTAGTGTAGAATGTGTATGTGTTTATTGTATGAGTCTGCAAATATGCTTTGAGGGTATAGTGTATTGGTAGGTTGAGAGTGTAGACAGACAAATGCAAGTGCACTATTAAAATAACATAAAGATAATGGTAAATACATTTGTAGCCTACAGTAATATCGTGATATTTAGTTTTTAAAATTATATATCTTGACTTCACTAAATAGTATATGGATATGAGTCATTGTGCCCTTAGTGTTGTCAAATCTGCTTCACAGGAGATATTTTATTATATTTATATATTTTATTATTATTGACAAAATGTTTAAAAACAGTATAAAGCATATTATTTCATAAATTATAAATTCACCCACTAATGTGGGAAAACAAAAATGATTTTTTAATGGTAACACTGATTCTAAATTACAATTATCAATGTTTTATTTCAATTATAGCCTTATTTACGATATTATCAATACAAAAACCATAAACTTACACGTGATAAGTAATTCCGCATGATTTATTATGGTTTTGTGACCTTGAAACGCATTCTTTCATTACGCATTTACCCATTTTGGCGATTGTTACTGTCATGTGTCGCTATGTTCAACTCGGTTGACGCCACATTGAACACTGAATTGACGTTTGCTACGCATATGCCTGTGGACAGATGTGCAGTAGCAACGATTTTAGGCGGTAATTACTCATCTATGTAAGTATTATATCAATGGTTTACCTACAGAAATTATGTGGTAATGGTAAAGTTTAACTGAAGAGATCCAGTAGATTCGGAGCAAATTGATTGAGACAGACTGAGCCAAGAGTAATCTTGTAATGGAGCTAAAGCTACATGAATTCTTTAAGTGTAATACAATTGAAGCTATGAGCCATTTTCGATATATAATTGCGTCTACATATGTACAAATGGCGTAGTGGTTTAATCAGTCGCTACGCCGGTTCCTACTGCGCTGAGTGTGTTCGATCTCCACGTGTAACAAAGATTTGTGTGATCCACACATTGTCTGGGTATTCTTTGTGTTCGCTTCATGTGTTTGGCTAACGGGGGGTTGTCTTTAAAAACAAAACAGGAACCATTCCACTGACACACACAACTAAATCGAGTAAAGCACACAGAAAGATTTCAAAACGCATGTTCTATTGACCCTGTAACAATCAAAATGATCTAACAGTTTTAACTAAACAAAATATTTTCATAAGAATAATTAATGTACTAATATTATACTTGTATACATAGGACAATTTTTTTTACAATATTTCAAATTATTGTTTGCTAAAATAACGGCAAAAATTATGTATTATAAATGAAGGCAAAACAGTTTTCTCAAATCTATTCATGTGGGTCCAATTGTAGCTTTCTGCAGAATTTCGAGCATGTCTTAGCAAGCCGGACAAGAACGTTGGATTTCAGAAAACAGTAATGTCTGACCAATAATTGTTTTGATCATTTGTGGATACTTCATGTAATGTGAGGTGTGTGCATTATGAGAATAACTTGAATTCTACAACTGGTTTTAGAATATATACTCTTTAAGTGGCCTTGATTTAGTTGAATTCTGGTTAGGAAATATACTTGTTACTAAGTCTACTTTAAATATATAAGTTGAATGTTACTTTTGGTATAAAAACGATAAAATAATAATAGATAATATGCAAATGTACTGTGGTTTTTTGGTTCAATTGGAGCTATCAAACTGTCTTCTGAAATCCCGTAATCAACTTTTGCTGGCGGACTTCTTTCCACTTTTATTATAACTAAACGCGTAAGGATGTATTTCTAATACACTAATGACTTCACAATCTACAGAATAACACATAACTGAGGAACCACTGTTCCGAATATTCGGTCTATCAATAAGACGATACGATGGGAGTTACGTTTATTGTAAATACACATTCGTAAGACTTTGTCTAATTAATTGAAGTATATTAAAAAAAAGTCTGAATAGAAAAGTAAAAAAAATATTTATTTTAAAAGAGTATCACTGAGTTTAATGTACCTACAACATAATGAATTCTAATAAACTGTTATAAATGTGAAATAAACTGTTCTTTATTCCTTAATTTTTCACTCTTAGGGGTAGTATTTTCAGTATTCTCATACATAATTTTAAAGAAAATCATATACCAAAATCAAATCGGTACATAGATGATGTAGTTCTGAGCTAATAAAAAAAATATATAGAATTGAAAACCTTCTCATTTTCTTGAGGTCGATTAATAAGTAACTGACTTCTAAAGTTATGAGAAAAATAAAACGTAGCATCCAATAAATATAAATAAAACATGTAATCATAATAAAACATAAAATCTATAACATGTAGAGGGCCTTCGCATCAGGCTACAAGATAAAAAACTGTTTTCTGGTATAAGTAAGATGTAAATACTGATTCAAGAACAGTAAAGTCCTTTAAACTCCATGTAATACAGTGTAAAGGGGCGTATGACTAAACTCTAATATAACATTATAAATAGATAAAAATAGATGTAATACCAAAATTACATTAACGGGGTAAACTGACCTTACTTTGCTTATACATATAATAATTTCTTCAAACTTTAGCAGCTATTTTTTAATCTTAGTGATAAAAAAATTTGTTCATTTTTATAACTTCATCTAGCCTGTCTATTCATAGTGAATTGCATCAAGGTTTTAGTAACAAACACAATATCTATTATCCAATTTTAATTTTATATGTATATAACTAGACATATAACAGAACATGGCCATTTGAAAAAGAGCTTTTTGCGTGTCATAGCCTATGCTTGATTACGTGTTTTGAACAGGCTTTTACTATTAATCCTCGAGGTTAATCCTCGGTTAGGCAAATTCATTTTCAGCAATACCTGTCTGGGTTAGTGTGCTTTAAATATAAGTATGATCTGTAGTTTATGAAATCTATTAATAACAGTATTGATTTTCGAAATTTGAAGCGGTAATGATTAGAAAAAAAATCACGAAATAAAATGATGATTTATGGTCTCATTAAGACTAAAAGTAAAGTGTGACACTACTGCAGTCAGAGAGACATAAAACATTTGGTAATAGAGACACCGGACGCTGTCATGCAATTTTTATGTGTCTGGGCGTGATCTGTGGAGGATGTCACACTCGACGTGTATCAGGCGAACTAGACCTGCTAGGGGCCTTATACCGTCTAGCTATTAAGGTTGTTAGTTTATTTAACCAGTCATTTTTGTTAAATAAATAACCAGTGTAAACTTTAAACTCCTAGTATAATACAGTATTTAAGCTACTACTGTTAGTGTGTACTCACTCACTCAGGTATCACGCTGTCTTTAATATAAATCGGATCCAGGAACTTATTTCATGACAAATATTTTCTGTTATATTAAAATTTTACCTTGAAACGTCCTGAAAGCCTTTTTTCTTTTGCGCGTAATGAATTTTCCAATTCTTCGTTTATGTCCATCGAACACAATAGGACAACCAATAGAATAAATGGGTTTACTCATTACATTACCACTTTAATAAAATGCTTACATTTGAAACGCGTCGTAATTTGATGATGTTATAATTTATTCAAGGATAGTGCATTAGCAATAATTTGAATTCAAATAAATAGGTACACATTGTGTGTATGTTACGGGTAATCTCTATAATCCGGAATTCTGTACAATATCCAATAAATGTACAGAACATTTAAAACGTTTAAATAAATATTTTTGAAATGTTATTACTTTAAAACCTCCTTTCTAAGGAGAGGAGTGGAATATAAGAGGCTATTGATGATGATGATGAATGAACTGGGAGAGCGTACCTATGTGTACGTACTTATTTAAAAAAAAATGTTAATGCCTTAAAAGTTACTAGACTTTTAAGGCTTTACTTGTATTGAAAAACCTAAGAAATAATCATGTTTTTTTAGTTTAGCTTCAGTTTCTCTTAGTAAGTTGAAATAAAACAACAATTAAACAAACACACAGCTTTAACATCGTTTTCTTAAAAATATATAAACTGCTCCTTTGTGGATAAAGCTTGAAGTTTGAAACTTCAGCAACTAAGTAACAGTCTCCAAATTGCATTTCGTTGTTAAGTAATGCTGTAACTGGCTTTTACTTTTACTACTTACTGATTTTCAAAATTCTAAGATACTTCTAGCAAACAAATAAGTTAATTTTGAGTAAATCTAACGTGTTAAAAACTAGACAGAGCCTGTACTCATTGCAATGCTTAAGTGCTTCAAATATTATAAGGGTTGCCTAGGTATTGTATAGAATACCTGAATTGTGAAAACTGACGGTAACTAAATGTATTTTATCTATGTTTAATGAGTATTTTTTTTATGTTACGGTTCTTTGTCTAGATGAGCCAAATAGATTAAAAGTTATATAGTCTCAGACATTATTTAACCTGCTTCAAAAATAGAGTATATAGGCATTTAATTATTTCGCCACTCAATTGTATATAAAGGAGTTGTTTTCCGGACTGATTTATTATTTTACACAGAAAATTCACTCAAGGTCATCTTTCAGTTACGATGAATTTATTGTCTAATATGTATATGAATTATAAGGAGTGACTTAATGTCGCATGCCTCACTTTTACAAACATCTTGAGAGTAAACCATAATCTGTCCGTAATTCTTAACTTATATTTTATGTTTATTATTATAATCCTTTGATAATAAATAAACATTTGCAAAGACATTAGTTTGCAAATATTGGTTCGCATATTATGTCTAATTGTGGTCTATGTAGATTATATATATTTAAATATGTTTATATAGCTAGCGTGTAATATGTCACAGAGTATTTTATAATTCTTGCGTAGTTGGAGAAGAGTGCAAGTAAAAGGTTGTCATACTATAAAAACTCGGGGTAACTTAATTAAAAATTAAGTAATTAAAAAATTAAGTAAGTAATTAAAATTAAGTAAATTCTATAATGATATCATGATTTACAAAGACAATTAATTTTAAGAATATACAGGTGTAAGGGACGTCGTAACGAATACTGAAATAGTGTATTCTGATCAGTATTCTGAGTAGAAAATCATTGAAATTTTCTGCCAACAATGCCACACAATCATGAGTAGGTGATAATAGAACCCACGATGTTGGCTAAACAGGATCATTTGTTTATTTTCAGTAACTGTTTACACACTTATCAAAATTCTGAGGCCTCCTTTAAGGTATGGATAACTGTCAGGAGACCCCGATCACTAACAACTAGAACAATGGACCCTGGGCCTTAATTCTGATATTTTATGTTAACGCAAAGCCACCGTCATTCCATTGACACGCTATTGAGATGCCACTGAGACGACATTGACATCGGTCAAAATATCAGTATTCTACTAACATGATTTCACAGTGTCAATAGACTGTCGATATAGTAATTTACGTCATCAATGGTGATATCAACAACATTGCCATACCTGGAAAATTAAATATATCATTTTCTCATAAATTTAAAATGTACCGTTTACCAAACTATTACAAACACATCGACGACATTTGTATCAGTGACAAGTCATCGGGAGGCTATTGGTCTTATATCTATACTAATATTATAAAGCTGAAGAGTTTGTTTGTTTGTTTGTTTGTTTGTTTGTTTGAACGCGATAATCTCAGGAACTACTGGTCCGATTTGAAAAATTCTTTCAGATAGCCCATTTATCGAGGAAGGCTATAGGCTATATATCATCACGCTAAGAGCAATAGGAGCGGAGCACCAATGAAGAATGTTTCAAAAACGGACAAAATTTATTACTATTGAGAGGCGCAGACGAAGTTGCGCGGGTCAGCTAGTAGTTAATAAAATAGGAAAAGTGCAAAACTATTCCGACGACATTCCATCGACAGTCTATTAACACAGTATTTAAATAAAATAGCCGAATTGAGACCCAGTTCAACTTCATGTAATCCATTGATTATTATATTTTTCCTTCATCAGCCCGCAAGATATGGCCAGCCTTTAATAGTCCACTGCTGGACATAAGCCTCTCCTTAGAAAGGAGATTTTAGCCTACTATACCATTCTGGCCAGACGGGTTGGCATAAGGTGTGTGTCAAGGGTTGTCCGGTCAATGGCACTATACGGTGCACCGGTGTGGGCGGCGGCTCTGACCGCCCAGAATAGGGCACGCCTCTGGCGCCCTCAGAGGGTAATGGCGGTCAGAGCCATACGCGGTTACCGCACCGTGTCGACGGAGGTGGCGTGCGCGTTGGCCGGAACTCCCCCGTGGGATTTGGAGGCGGAAGTGCTCGCCGAAGTTTATCGGCGAGTGGCTGACTCCCGGGCGGAGAGCGGATTTCGCCCTCCGCCCGAGGATGTGCGCGAGTGGCGCGAAGCCGCTCGCCGAGCCACGATGGCTCGTTGGTCGTTCCGGCTGGAGACTCCACGCGCTGGCTTCGCCGCCGTGGAGGCTCTCCAGCCGGTCATCGCCGAGTGGGCAGGGCGGCAGCACGGGACCCTTTCCTTCCGGCTGATGCAGGTGCTTTCCGGGCACGGTTGCTTCGGAAAGTACCTGCACTCGGTCGCTAGGAGGGAACTGAGTCCCGCCTGCCACCACTGCGACTGCAGTGAGGACTCGGCCCAGCACACGCTGGCGGTCTGCCCCGAATGGGCGGCGCAGCGCCGGGCCCTCACTGCAATCATCGGAGTGGATCTCTCGCTACCGGCCGTAGTACGCTCCATGGCCGGTAGCGACAGTTGTTTTACCGCGGTCGCAACCTTCTGCGAGGAAGTAATCTCGCAGAAGGAGGCGGCGGAGAAGGCCCGGGAGGACGACCTCCACTCGGACCCGATCCGCCGCCGGCGAACCGGGCGGCGCAGGCGCGCCTATCACCGCCTCATGCCGCCCTGAGTGTGGCCGCGGGATTGACGGGGTGGGTTTCCCCTTCACCCGCATTAGTTTGGCCAGCCGCGAGGGGGTGGCGTCCGCGTGTGCCGGACGTCGCCTAAAGAGAGGAAAATTTTGAGACGGAGCCCGCACTAGGAGCGGGCTGGCGCTAGGAGGGCTCCGGATGTCTTAATAACAGCTGTTCCCGGATCCCTCCTGTTACAGGCGCAGAGTGGCACACCGTGTGGTTTTAGTCGGTCCGAGTCCGACACACCACCCCGCCGCAAACCCCGGTGGGGTGACGGTCCGAGGGGATTTCCACACGTTAAAAAAAAAAAAAAAGGTGTGTGTCAAGGGTCCGGAACAGCAGTTGCCGGACCCCTCCTATTTCAGGCGTAGAGTGGTACACCGTGTGGTTTTAGTCAGTCCGATTTCGACACACTACCCCACCGAAAGCCCCGGTGGGGTAACGGCCCGAGGTGGTTTCCACAGGTAAAAAAAAAGGGTTTGTGGCAAGTTTTCCTTCTTTTTGCAGTGCTTAAGTCTTGCGTAGTTTGCTCCCTTAGTTGGCTTTTACGAAACCCACGGGATGAATAGGAGTGGTGACATTCCTACAATATTCCGACGAGTTATTAAAAAGAGCTCTATAAAATAATACTCACTGGTGATTCTCTCTGTTTGACTGAAGAGGTAGACGACATACTATTAGTATTATTCTCGTGTAGTTATTCACTTCACTAAGTATCGTTAGTTATTCCATGATTATTTGCACAACAATCTTTAAGTATCAGATTTTATCTCTTTATCACTGCATATTAATGGTGCATGAAGGTATGAAAACCAGTTGATTAGAATTTGACTTATTAAATTTCGCAGCATTTTTTTTCTGTTCAAACACGATATAACAGATTTAAACTGATATGTGTACTGCAGTCCCGAATGTAAATCAAACACTTAGAATGCAACAAGTGCAGACAAAGGTAACAAACGACACAAACTAAACTCAAATCTAACTCTAAACTAAATATCTTAATATTATTATTAGATCATCATTAACTAATGATATTATGATGTTATTAATGTCCATGATGTGGTCTTCTATAATTAAACACTACTCTAACTAACTACACATAACAAATACCAGTGTAAAATATATTTCTGATATTTTGTGTACATGGTTTGTTGGAAATCCTTAAATAAGTAAATTAACTAATGATAATGATTTACAATTATAATTTAAAAAAAAAAATGTTTTATATGTACTAGAGAACACTTTGTGGTTGAATTAATGATAGGTACATCATTATATTTCTTTTTTTGGTTAATTATATCGGCTTGTATAACTTGACTATAGTTCATTCGCGTTAAGAAAATAGTGACGCATCGAACAAGCCCATCGAACAATAAAAAATTAAGAATTCAATATAATTCAAATGAAACATCGCAGATTTTGTTAATTAATAAAGACCAACCATATCAATTACGTGCGCAAACTTATCAACTACTTAATAAAGCATTCAAAATAATTATATCATCGGAAATGTGCGTTACCCGCTTTAGCTCGTTCAGTACGAAGACTTGCAGCTGCCGCGCTACATTCTACCAAGTCTATCAAGCACCTATTTGGCTTGGCACCGACTTCAAATAGACTAGAAGGGACTTCAAATAGATAGAGGGTACTTATCATAGTTTTTTTTTTACTTAGATTTGTTGTTACTTTTTTATAAATATTTATGGAATCGGACAGCCGTCTGTGGACGTGTCAGGTTATTATTATTATTTTATTTTGTCTGTCGTATCGCGCCAGGAACGTAACGATTTTATACCTTAAATGTAATTAGATATACATTACTAGGTTGTGTTGTGACGACACAACCTAACCTAATGTGTTTCTAAATATACAAAATGCACGAAACAGATAAATCACTGTTATCAAGCGACTGTTGACAACTAATATAATAATTGCCGACTAACAAAAAAATACACGATACAAGTGTTTCAAGAATAAATAGTTCGGAAAACTATAGTTATCACTAATTAAAAAGTGCGTGACTAATTAAGGTAACGGTGACGCATAAATTTTTACTTTATTATTTTACTTATTCATTATTTTTACCCGACTACGGCCAAAACCAGTTGTGTGTATCTAATCTTATAATCATAATTAAACAAATGAGTATCTTTTGAACAGCCTTGATTGTCCGCTTCAAGATATTTTTAATTATAAGATATAGATATAATAAGATATTTTTATGTCATTTCTCCTTGTTAAGTACAACTCAACTTCAAATTATATTCTTAGCCAGAATATCCTTTTAAGGTAAGTTAAGTTACTTTAAGATAGTTTAGTCACAGAAGTTAGAAACAGTTAGAGACAGTTAGACATCTGTTTCAGCTGTCATGTCCTACCTATAAACTTTTCTTCCGGACGAATTTCAGTTGTATAATACAAAAAAACCTCTTTTGTACAAACTTGTCAAAGGCCCTAGACGTCGTGTCCCGGCCCTGTCGTAAAATCTACAACCTATCTACCAATTACCTACGTTTTCTGGTCTCTGTTACAAACAACCAATATCTGACCTAAAATCCGTGTTAAATTTAGTGTATTATCGTAAATCACGTTCTGTCATAAACTCCTAACGGAAGTATCCTTCTTCTAAACAATTTCATGTAAGGAGAATCCGTAGTTAGGTTACTTCTTCTACTCATAAGCCATCTCCTTGCTAAATGTTATCTTCCTAGGTCAAGTACTTTTCAGGATTACGTGACTAGTCGCTGAATCGAATTGTATTGGTGATGGTGGTGATGGTGGATGGTGATATGTATTTATGACGCACAGGCACGCACTTAATTGTAAAATTATATTATTATAAATAAACATACACATACATTATTTTCATACAAGGAAATCTGGATGGAAAATTTAATGTTTTAACATAAGAATAACCTAAGCTAAGTCGTAAATGTCGCTTAAAATTTATGTTATTACTTTACATTACTTTTTGTCTGACAATATTAACATGTTTATTACATGTTAATATTGTCAGACAAACCCTAATTACTAAAATAAAAAGTCGCTTTATAAAATATAAA
Source organism: Arctia plantaginis (assembly GCA_902825455.1). NCBI lineage: Eukaryota > Metazoa > Arthropoda > Insecta > Lepidoptera > Erebidae > Arctia > Arctia plantaginis. The sequence continues at coordinate 5,381,867 of CADEBD010000857.1, read as the reverse complement.
AACAGCATTGCATAACAGATCACTTCTTTTGTGTTTTGAAGTTAGGTTTAAAATCTAGATATTCTGGAATAGCTGTTATTAAAATTATGGAAGAAAATGTGGGTTTATACTGATGAAGTAGGTAAAGCTGAAGAGATTTTTCACTTGTTTAATGACAATCTTTGAAACTGAATAATAATTTTTCTATTAGACTATTTATTATAGCCGATGAAATATCACGCTGTAACTGTTAGGAGCATAGCAGTCAGCATAATGACGGCCCGAGAGGGTTTCCACAAGCAAAATTTGTTTTTAGGTGTAACTGCACGGAAAGGCTGGAGTAAAAATAACATTTTTAAAAACGGTTTTTCTTAATGGGATAGCTTTGGTGAGTTCATCGATAGTGAGCGAACTGCTTAACTTAATAAAATACCATATCCTCTGTGAACTAAAAAGTCCAGTAGCGAATGCGAACGCGAACGATGTGTACGGAGACTGCTATTTAAGTTTAAACCTGTTGGTGCTTGGTATTCGGTACAACCGGTTAGCGGTTTTTTCTTATCAGTTGATGACCATTATGTTATTCTTAGTTAATATTTACTATAATGTATAAACTTCATTCAATATCTATACAAATAAAAAAAATTACAGTGTTTGTTTGTAATGTGAAATCATAATTCTCTTCATGCTCTCACGGTCATTTGAAACCAACCAGTTTAAATATTTTTTGTCTGTCTGTCTGTCTGTTCCCGGTAATCTTCTAAACGGCTGGACCGATTTTGATAATTTTACTACGAGGTAGCTGTTTATATAAGGAGTAACTTAGGCTATTTTCCCTTTTAGAAAAACCCTATAAAAATCCGGTTCTGGGAATCAAACCCGAGCCCTCATGGATTGCGGTCGCGTATCGCTAAGACAGCGTTTTTCAAATTCCACGCAAACGAAGTCGCGGGTACCAGCTAGTCTTTCATATACTCACGATCAAATTCCTAATAGGCATGATAGTAACGAACTGCGTGAGAAATAGTAATATTCTATTCTAAACATAAGATATAAGGCGGATTTCAGGCTGGCAGATTAGAACGGACACTTTAAGAATGGGTACGTATTAAAAGATGTGTTATTGAAACAGCTGTTCTCGATAAATTACCGTTTAATACTGCTCAAATAGATAATTGAGCCTCAAACTACAAACTACTGGAAGGTCCGAAGAACCACCAGTTCATACTTATGTTTAACAGTCCCACTAGATTAATACTAGCTTTTTTATGACTCGAGAAGCTTTAATGTGCTTTTCTATGTTCTGGCGTGTCTGCAGTATTTCATTACGATCGCTTTATTAGTTGAGCTGTAAACATGTAATAAACAAACAAATAAACTTACATTTGTAAATATTAATTAGGGTGTCGTAGCTTCAAGTGAGCGTCTTCATTGAGGTCACGGTACGAATAGTTAAGTGTAATACTTAAACTTAGGTCTAGACTTCATTTCATTTTAGAACCGAATTAAAAGCCATGTTAAGCTGGCTGATCGATATCCTTATACCTAATTTAAGAATGGGTTCCTTTTATTCCTTATCTATATATATGTAGGAATGAAATAATGTGAAGCTTTAGATTAATGATTCTATCAATATTATGTATGTACATGTATTAGTTTGAGACCACACGGCCGTATGTGAAATGTATAACTTGTTATTATTATTAGAAGATTGATTGCACGGTTAAAAGTTAACTCCAGTTACCTTTTAAATGTTTAATAGGGATAATTTAATAATGGTATAGTATAAACAATTCAGTGTAACGAAGGGGAAGAACATTCAAACGACCGATACGACCTTCAAACCTTTAAGAAAAGAGCGTACTCCTACCTAAAAGGCCGGCAACGCGTTTTTGACTCCTGATTTGCAGACGTTCATCAGGAGACCCGTCTACACGTCTGCCCCTTCTAACATAAAAAAAAAATTAGCAAAACAATCACACTAGGGTCAACGATCAGAGTTGGAAAGGCTGAAAGTTAGGTTGGTATTTCACAACTGCAATGAGCTGTGTGTGCAAGTGCATATGCGGAATAGGGTTGACTTGTCATCGGCTGACACATTGTTATGTAATTCACTAAAATGTTATTTTAGCTGTAAGTCTGCCAAGTTTGGTAAATAAATAAATAAATAAATAATTATGGGCCGGCCCGACCGAATTGATACCACCGGCTTCACAGAAAATTGTCGTGAAGAAACTGCTTTTCACCGAGTGAGTTAAGTTTTTGGACGTACAACTTTTTGCTACTTTTAAATAATATTCATTTGACGAAATGATTGATTTTAGTCACAGCGATTTCACATGTAATTGTGATTTCGTCACAGACAAAGATAAAGTGCCATTAAAATCAATCAAAATTCTGTTTTTCAAAGTTTACGACACTTTTCTTTTAGATTTAGTCCTAATAGTAATAATAATAAGTCACAGTGGTGCCTATAGGACTATAGGAGGCTATAATTAAATAATTACGACACAATATTCTGTCCGATTTGTTTACTGTCATTCGGTCGGATGACGTATGTGTGTATGTGCGGGCGACGTTGACATGTTTCGGCCTAATGAGTTTTCAAAATAAATGTAACAAATAGGTCATAACTAATATTTAAACAATACAAACCTTTTTCGATCAGACACGTGCATACTGTGTTTATCAAATTGAATTTTCAGACGATGATGATTCAAGCAAAAATTAATGGCATTGTGATAAGGTCCTTGCGGGAAATTGACTTTTGGTGACTTGGTCCAGTTTAAGATTAAGATCCAATCGGGAAAACTAAACAAAATATTTTAGTGGTTTTGGAAGTTATCATCAGGCATACCGATTTTCTATCCGGGCAAGTTCAAGGTAAGCTCAGTATCAGATTATAAGACGTGTTCGGAGATGTCAAATGTTAACAAGGTGTAATAGTTTTTTATAAACGTGACGTCATATTTTTTTTGCTGCTCTGTTGTAGAACTCTGAATATTATACTAGGATTGAACTTGAGTGATACAATACCGGTGTCAGGAATCTAATTTTACTACTTTTGTCAATGCGATACTTTGGATGGAGAGATGTATGTTAACGCCAGATCTGAATGACATATGGCATAGAGATAAATTATATGTACAGAGTAAATAGCACGTGCTCAATGCAGATAGCACAATGATCCCATGTGCTATTTACTCTGTACTGTACTTTTAATACTTTTTATACATATATTTCAGATGGATTTTAAAGCATAAAAATCAGGCCACCAAACTTTAGATGAACTACATAAAAGTTTTGATCAAATATCTACATAGTATTAGTAACAGTAAGTTACTAATACTATTTAGATATTTGATCAAAACTTTTATAAGTTTGAATATTTAGCATTCGAAAAAAATCTGTTTTGTGATTTTTGAATTCATTTTTTTTCTACTATTTTTCTCCCCCATTTTTTATTAATACTGATTTTACCATTAAGCTAAGTAATGATAGTTACTGCTCAACCACCCTCAACTAACAGCTTATTGATGTAAATACCAACTCCTCAGTCGATTAGCCAATAAATAATTCTACAACTGTACTATACATAGGTATATGTAGTACCTACATCTCATAGAGAAAATGTCGTCACACATATTGCGTTTCTCTAGAGGGAAATGATTTACTTTCCACTTAATAGAGGCTGCCAGAAAACAGATGTGTCGTACGTCGTAGAGTAACTGTTTGCTACTATGACATTTAAATGAAAAAAAGTGTTAAATTGTGGTTCATAAAGATCAAAATTGAATGACTACGTTGTGCTATTCAGCTGTTTTAACCGTAAATGCGACATTTACTAGCGTTATTTGTATTACACATAAATATTGCGTTATCTTTACGTAAGTTTAATAATACATGTATTTCTGATAAATTGACCAACCCATCTATAACAAATTTACACTATCAAGGTCGTATGTAAATATTCTAAAGAGGCATCCATTAATTACGTGTGCTCAAAGTGTGGATGTTCATTCGACAAAAATCATCAATTTTATTTTAATTCAGGGATTTAATAGTAGTGTTAATAAAGTACACTTTGTAATAGTTTCATTTTTAAGATCAATAAAAAGTTTGAATATTTTATTAAAAATTAGTTTTGTCCAACTTCGACTCGGAATAAATCTTAGTAATTGTACATGCCGTCATTTGTACATAGTTATCAACTGGAAATACTATTTTATGTATAATGTAATGAAGTACAACAAATATATTCTATTCTGCTAATGGGGGAACGAGAGGTCCAAATTAAAAGAAGAACTAATTAGTGGATGCTCCCTAATTGCTCCAGCATTAGATTTACAAATACAAATAACAAGTATTAAAATCATTATGGGAGCCACTATGAATATGTACGTCACTTTTAATGTAAAGTTTATAGGTAATGTGGGTAAATATGTTATCAGATAAGCAGCTTGGAATTCAAATTCTTAACGTAATTTTATTAGACTAAGTATATTTTTTGGCAAAATTACACACTAATAAAATTCAGTGGCTCTTAAACGAAACTGTTGAAGATAATAACGTATAGGCATGTCTTTAGTTAGTAAGAGTGTATTTCCCAAGAGGTTGAATGACATGTTTTGGTAAGGAAATAGGTATTATCAAAAACCCCGAACCACCCGCGTGTGGCACGACAGAATGAATCACACACAGACACATGCCTATCGCAGACCAGTTTCGTACAAATATTGTAATACAAGGTGAATTTGTGATTTCCACGGTAATCCACGAAGTCATGGTCAATAAGCGCTCTCATACGAAACGCAATGGTACTAACGCTGAAGAATCACTCATAATCATAAGTTACAGGCAGTTATCGACTCTGCGTGTAGGCAACACTGTTTATTTTTGCGAACTTACTTCTCGCTAACGCAGTCAAATGTTAAGAATAAATTAAATTTATTGCCTAGCTGAGCACTCACCGGCTTGTCATTATATAGTAAGGAACCCTCAGTCATTTTCCAAAATGTGATAAAACCGCCGTTTTTCGTGCGGCGGTGGCTGACATCTGCAACAAGAGGCCATCGAGGTCATATGATTGCTCACTCAGCAACAACACTATCGCACACACTTAGTAGCATCACTAAAGCTCACTTGTGTTGTCTTGTACGTAAACAAAGATGCATGAAGGCAGCTCAAGGTTCGCGGGCGGGAAGTTAAACTTGCAGCATTTCCTACAAGGAGGCACCGGTAAGGTTTGTTTATCACTGAATCAGTTGTGGCGCGCGGCGCGGGTGAATGGGAGGCACGGCGCGGTGCGGGACGCGTGGTGACGGAGATCGCTGAGTGCGTGACGTGAGCGCGCGCGCTCATATCCCACCGCGATTATTTGACGTGTAGCCAATAACGTTCCTATTCACGAAGTATTAACTGAAATATTTGTACGTTGTGATTACCATATATCTGTATATCACACAATGTTGGGAGAGAAAATTAATGAGAAAATTACATGCTTCGGTACGTGCATCAGCTAATTAGACTATACTATCTACTGAATAATTATAAACATAACGACAAGGTATTTTGACGTATCTATGTAGATTGGTAAAAGCCTAAAACCAATCATAATGAAGATGATTTTCTGACCCTATGTGATCAAGTGATTATAGTGAAAAGTGATAACAAGTAACTAATTCTTGCATATTTTGTTAATGTAGGTACTTATAGGTATTATAAAGAATGTGTTTTCAAAGTTAAAACTTCGGTATTACACATTCAACTCAAGTAGGTATCTGTTTTCAGTCCTATTTACAATAAATGTTTTGTTGTTCAAGAAGCTTGTAAATGTATAATTTTTTGAATTCCGTGCATTCAATCTGTGACTCGTACCTAAAGATAATGAAGTTAGACAATAATGATCAATCACGCAATACACAGAGCTGCGATATATCCCAAATGACGGCAGGCGCCGCTTATAATTAATCTGTTTATAGACTTGAAAGCAAATATTATAATACGAATAAGAGACTAACAAAATATCTAGAAAGAGAAGTGGCCATGATTCTACTAATTTGTAGTGTTAACGAAGTAATAAGTAAATAAGATACAGGAATATGGTTTTTAGTGTATTGTTGAAAATAATCAATCAATTCTGATCTGAAATACAATAATTTTGAACATAAATTGTTTGTCGTATCGTGTTGTAAGGACAATCAGGTATTAGGTGTCTATCACGATTGGTAAGAAAATCCAAATAGGTACCTATATTATTTGTTATTCAAATTTTTATTTAAAGTCAAGATTACTTAAGAGCAATATCAACATCTATATAAGGACGTAATTAGAGCTTTTGTATAAAAAATCGTATATTTAAGCTTATACATATTACATTTAAGCGTAATGTAACTAATTAATTTAAATAAAAGCTATCACCGTCTTTGATGTGGCTACGTAATCTGTAGCCACAGTTATTTGGTTCTCTCAGTAGTTCACGTGATACCATTTTCTGGTTATATGGTGGTAAAGTAGCCCAAAACCTCCTTTCTAAGGATTGGCTAATGTCCAGCAGTGGACTATTAAAGGCTGTCGATGAAAGGGGGCAGACGAGCAGACGGGTCACCTGATGGAAAGTGACCATCGCCGCCCATGAACGTCTGCAACTCAGGAACGCGTTGCCGGCCTTTTAGGAAGGAGTGCTCTCTTTTCTTGAAAGTTTGAAGGTCGTATCGGTCCGGAAATACCGCAGATGAACCCGGTTCACAGATTGGTTGTGCGGGGTAAGAAGGGTCTCGAAGAGCGCACAGTAGTGGAGCGCCAACTATCCAGGTGATTAGGATGAATAAAGTTGATGATCTCTCTGTAACTGGTATTCCGAAAAAAATCAGAGTGCGCTGCTCATGGAACATAGTGGGCATGATTATTTATTTTCTTAATATGAGCCTGTTGTGACTACAGGACATATTTGACGAATTATCGTAAGTCTGCCCTCTCGCATTTCTTATATCACTGCTTAATTGATTTAAAATTGTAGCGGCAATTTTTTTCCCTTTGTGACCACTAGAGAAATACTTCATACTTGCTACCTGCTACCTCTCCATTTGGCGTCAAATATATCAGCACTACAGTCAACTAATCAGTATAAGACATGTCAGGTGCAGTATTGTAACTGTGTTTAATACTACACGTATGGATTAAACACAGTATAAACATTTATGCAAATTTCTATATATTCTTACAAATAACACAAAAATATAGTATAGCAGTTCATATCAAACATTAAATGTTCATGCACACAAATGTTTGACTTGAGCGGGAATCGAACCCGCGATCTTTGGAATAGTAGTCCGTTACACAAACCACTACGCCATCCTGTCGTCAATAATAATGAAACAACGTGAAACTCTTAATCGACTTTCTACTTACTAAGGATTGTTAAAGTAGTCTATAATCAAATTAACGCAAAAAATAATCACAAATAATGTGGTTCGTTAGAGACTTAGTATGTGCCCGCAATTATCTGCAACCAGGGCCTCAATTCTGCTATTTTATGTTTACGCCAAGCCAGTGTCATACCACTGACACGCTATTGAGATGCCATCGAGTAGCCATTGGCATCGGTATAAATATCGGTAGTTGAAAATATATTACGTTTTTTGAGGAAATGATTTATTTGTTTTTATCATAATAAATTATTAAAAGAAATAAATAAATTAAAATATCTTATTAAAAAATTAAATTAAAAAAAAGAAATAAATAAATTAAAATAAATTATTAAAGAATAAAATATAAAAATTATAAAAGAACTAAATAAATTATTAAAATAAAAAAATAAAAATAAAAATCATTTCCTCAAAAAACGTAATATATTTTCAAATTATAAGGAAATGACATTTATTTAAATAATTTTTTTATTTTTATTTTTATTTTAATAAATTATTTATCTTTTTTTATAATTTTATATTTTTAATAATTTATTTAATTTATTTATTTATTTTAAAAATTTATTTATTTCTTTTTTTATAATTTTTATATTTTATTCTTTAATAATTTATTTAAATTTATTTATTTCTTTTTTTATAATTTTTATATTTCATTCTTTAATAAATTTTTTTTTAATAAGTTATCTTAATTTATTTATTTCTTTTAATAATTTATTATAATAAAAACAAATAAATCATTTCCTCAAAAAACGTAATATATTTTCAACTACCGATATTTATACCGATGCCAATGGCCACTCGATGGCATCTCAATAGCGTGTCAGTGGTATGACACTGGCTTGGCGTAATAGCAGAATTGAGGCCCAGTACTAGACCGTGGTCAAGCAAGTTTGAAAAGCGGTTAACAACAAAATTGTTTAGGTATAGATTCATCTTACTTGTGAGAGTGACACTGGGTTTAGGAAAAATGTGAAAATTGAAAATTGCCGGTTAGTAAATTTCAAGTGCATTTTCACGTAGTCAGTATTTTTGAAATAATTACCTTGTTTGCATTATTCACTATGTCAGTGTTAAAAATTGCAGATAAAATTTTACACATGTGCACATTGCAAGCCTGTGGAAGTTTGTCAGTTTATGTATGTATGTACAAAAGAACGTACGTAGTACGTAGAAGAAAGTACAGTATGATGGGCAAAAGAATTTTAAGTGAGTTGATTACGGACAGGGTTATGTCAAAAACTGTGAAAGTGGCATAAGCAATGGGAATTATAGTGGCATCGAGAAGGACGATGACAAGAACCCAAGAGGACGCTGAATTGGAATCTAATACACGACAATTAAGGTTGTTTATTCTAGACTAAACTTTTCTGGTGAATCGGCATGGAATTCAATCGGAATGAAATTTATTATACATTAAAATGAATCAAATTTTATGATTTCAAAAAATAAAAAGACGCCTATCTATTAAGTATCAAGCCTTGCTACTGGTAAGCGTATGACAATGTAACTTACAATTAATATTTACTTTTCAAGTTTAGTTGATTTAATTTCAGAGAATTGCAGCAGTGATAAGAAATACTAAAGAAATCACTTAAGATAGTAATCATTTTATAAAAGAGCTGCAAAATTCATTTTTATGATAACATTTAATCATTATACTGTCTAAGACAGGGATTCCTAAACTGTTTTCGGCAAGAAACCCCTGTTCCAAAATTAACTGATACCTTGGACCCCATAGCCAAATTAATTTTGAAAATCCTATCTTACTTGCCATTTTAAAAACTGCGGTTGGTTAAGTAAGTGAGTAAACTTGACATATTTTTTTTAAAATTTAAAATTAATTTTAAACTCTTCTTGCATTATCACATTTACTTCTTCCATTGCTGTGATATTGTGCGGATTTATTATCCATTGTGGAACTTGTAAATTTAAGAGATCCTCATTATAATCATAAATCATAAAATCCTACTAAAACATTGCTCATTCTTTTAACAAGTTGATACACTTAACACAACTTAGACATCATCTTGAAAGTTATTAAGAGCGTGTGTTTATTTATAGGGGTCGATTTTCAGACTTCGCCGACCCAGTAAATCAGTTTTTGTTAATGTCGACCCCTGAAAAACCGATTTCAATATATCGACCACTTTGGGAATCCCTGGCAAAGATATTTACAAGTAAAAGTTGGTTAATTTGTCTTTTATTATTGTTTTAGTTAGTTGGATTATTGTTGTAGTAGTAGTGAGTATTTAGTGATACTGACTTATAGCCAACGGTCGTGAGTTCGCTTCCCACCCGGAACAAATAATTGTGTTATGAACATGATCATTTGTTTTGGTTTATGAAATAATTTATCTGTAATATTTCTATAAAATGTGTGGAGGGGTGTAAGTGATGATGAGTAAAAGTCATTAGGGCGAAAATATAGTGTTTATTACTCTCTTGTAGTGATGATGGTGATAAAGAATTGCATATTTCAAATAATGAAATTATTTGTCGTTTAGGAATATATTTAGACTGAGTGTGCTGTAAATTAATGTATGGCAGTTGATATATGTATAGACCTATTTCTTAGTGTTCCATGGATTCACTGTGCGTGTGCCGGGTCCATCGCGTGACAGATGGGGGCAACACATGCGACTTCGACAGCGCCTGGAAATTGGGACCCAGGAATAGGTTTAAGGAGTACTCCTTGCGACACGAAATGTAAAGAGCAGCCAACGTTAAAACTTGGATGGACTTTGTATAATAAGATATGGTTAGAAAGGGAGATGGCAGTAGAATGATAAGTGATAGAGGAAAATGGAAGAAGAAAACCAATTAAATTTTGAAAAAGGGCAAGAAGATAGTGATACGCTGTAAATAAATATAAAATTTAGTACTAAAAATATTTAAGCGAGTAAGTAAATTTATTTTAACAGAATACGTACTACACTATAGATTTTTGTAAATTGAGCTTTAATAAGGGTTTTTAATGCAGAAGCCGAAAATTTAAAGTATATTGTTAATGTTGACGTCTTAATTAATAATTACTTAAAATACAGTACATTTTATCTATAGTATGTCTGCATGACGTCTGCAGATTACATGATGTATTCCTTTATTCGATTAAACATTTCTGTCGTGGAAACAATATACTTTACATTTAATTATAAGAAGTACCGAGCATTAAATAGCGACCAAACGTTTATAAATATATGAAACGTATGCATAGTATAAAAAAGTGAAGAAAAACTGTTAATTATTGCCTGTTGACCGGTACAGTACACTCTTACGCTCTAAAAGGGTGACAACTGAGGGTTTCCTTAAAATAAATTCTTTATTTAAGAGCAGCAACTAAATATTTGTTCATAAACCTGCATAAAAGTAAATTATTCGCTATCTTTAAATGTATTTTACTATAGCCAATCATCCACATATTAACATTTAAAAATATAATAAAATGATGTGTGGATATTTTTCTCTCCTTAAATATGGACTAGTAACAAAACAAGTATTCATTAGCAACTGTATTTCATTTCACGGTTGCTGTGTTTCTCGAAGTGAACCCATATATCCAATATACCATATATCAAATACGACATCAGGGCTTTTAAAGGAAGTGCAATTATGTCTCTTAAGATGCAACTGCCATGGGCGGCAGTAGTGTATTACCATCAGAAGACCCGTCTGCTAATTTTCTAACTATCACATCACATCACACATCAACAGCCTTCAATAGTCCACTGTTTTACATAGGCCTCTCCTTACAAAGGAGGTTTAGGCCTACTAAACCACGCTGGCCCGACGGGTTGGTATACAGTTTGTGTCAAGTTTTCCTTCTCTTTGTAGTGACGATACCCATGGAACGAATAGGGGAACACTCGCTATTCTAAATCCGTCACCACAAGGGCATCAATCAATCCATCAATTGATTAATATGTTATTATTTACAACGTCCAGATAGTTTGAAAAAGTAGGGAGAGTGGCCTCAGATTGTGCGTAGTTTGATAATTGATTCCATTGTCGGCTCCTGCGACACCCACGAGATGGAAAGGGGTGGTGACACTTCGTATTTTTAATCTGTCACTGTCATAAAAAAATCTGATTCAAGAACCACACAAGATATCCCTGTGTTCGGGGAAAAATCATCTCTTAGGAAAGTAGTATGTTGTGCGTTTCGATTGCTCCCCCACGTTATCGAAACAGAAAATAAACATCGCGCAAATTTGTCAAATTTGAAGGCAACAAACCAAAAACTAGGATTTTAAGTTGGCCGCGCAAACAAAACCTGGCGGATTGCGCGGCCACGGAGATCTCAGCAACTACTTATGAGCAAAAGATCTAGTTCTTTAGTCAAATCAAGAGTAAATTTGACAATATTTTGTCGTAAAATGAATTATAATCTACAGATCAATATTTTACGAAATTTTCACCTTGGAAGTTATGGCCGCACAATCGTACACTTGTTGTTTCTTTATTCATGATTTTTTTCTTTAAAACTGAAGACTTATACAGTAAAACTGTTACAAGAAGAAAGGTCTTAATTTGTTAAAACTAACGAAAGCAATCAATACTACAAAAGTTTAGTTAAACAGATAAAATCAGTAAAAAACAGTATTTACGTGACGTGTGAAACATCATTGTAAACTAATACGAGTAATAACACTGACGTATGGTGCAAAGGATTTCCATTTTTCGTTTCTTACCTATTTTTCATTGGCGGCATTTGTTGTTATATAGAGTAAAGAATAACCAACATTCTATATTTTCTGTTCTAATGAAAGTAATAAATACTACCACAGTTTAGGGAAACAGACAAAATCAGTCAAAAACAGTAATTACGTGATGTCTGAAACATCATTGTAAGCTCATAATAACACTGACGTATGGTGCAAAGAATTGCCATTTTTCGTTTCTTGCCCAATTTTCATTGCCGGTATTTGTTGTTATATAGAGTAAAGACTACGAACTATAACTTTTACGTTACTATAACGAAAATTCTATATTTTCTGCTCTGATCAGAGCAATAAATACTACCAAAGTTGAGTTAAAATGACAAATCAGTAATTAAGTGACGTCTGAAACATCATTGTAAGTTCAAATTAACACTGACGTATGGTGCAAATTATTATAATATTTTCTGGCTGAAATATACATATATCTATATTGTACTATATTGATACTAATTTTCGTTATACATTAATTCTCAAACTAAGAACAGTTGACGTCGCATTACATTTCAATAAATGCCAAAATTTGGTATAGGTACCAATTTTTGCTATGTGGTACTAAAATTTGGTATATGGTATATGCGTACATCATTTTTTTTGTTATATATCCTTTTTCGTCGTTTGTTTATTGACAATCCATTTTGGAAATAGTTGAATTTACAATTATTGCAATATTGTAGGGATCGGTTTATTGTATGTCTGTAAAAACTATTTCATAGCGTTCTATGGATTCACCTTTCGGGTGCCGGGTCCATCGCGTGATAGATGGGGTATATACCCAGGTGTAGGTTTCGGAAGTACTCCTTGCGACGCGTCAGCGCTCACCTCCACTGTTTGCTGTATTACCCTCTCTACCTAACCATATTTGATACGAGAATAGCAATGCCAATGTTCAAAAAAAGAGCTTACTAAAGCTCTTGGTAATCCAAGGTATTTAAGCAGGTTATAGAGGGACTTAGCTGGTATACCCCTCGGACCCACTTCTACGGCATACAACGCAAAGACAACCATTTTTTGTTATTTCGTTGGTTAAGTCAAAGTATAAAGTTTTACATTAATATGCGAAATTTAAATAGCTACCTAATTAAACAACCTGCTTTCTTACAGTAGGTACGTATAAGTATGCAAGATTATTAAAGAAATACTGTTCCATACTTATTTTTTACTCCCATCACTTAACGATATTTTATATATATATACATATATAGTTATAAAGCGACACGATTCTTTTTATGCAGATCAAGATAGTTGTCGTTATTTATCAAATCTTCGGCGTTGATTATGAAATTGTTAATTTGGTAGATTGATTGATCAGATAAAAGTATGTATGTATGTGTGTAAGGGTTCCTTGTCAGAACTACGGAACCCTAAAAAGGAAAATAAGGTCTGCGATTTTTATTTATTTACATTATTTACTTTGTCGACTAAGAGTTGTTTTTTATTTTAAAAAGGTCCTTTTGAAGTATAAAGTCAAATTGTGGCTGAAAGCGGGTACCGACGTCCCATCAGGGTCAAATTTCGATATAAACATTACTATAACATAAATACCTTTTAATTTTTAACAACTACATCTCTTATTTAGGGTATTACATACCTCTGGTTTGCCTGACGTTTCGACCAGGTTGCACCGGCCGTGGTCACAGGCTGAAATAATATTAATTATCATGGAACGCGAAAGTTTAAAAGTTAGTTTAACAACTACAGTTACTAACAGCGTGTTGTTGCTAGAGTGTATACAACGCATGAATAAGAGTATTTCTTTTTGTATACAATTCTTATTCTTATTGTAAAAAACAGTTTTTTTTACACTTTTGCAAATTTCATCGATTGAGTAATGAAGTCTTATAAGAGTAACAAACAAATAAACTCACGTCGCATAACGTGCATGGAGGATTGAACTTCCTCTTGACTTCAAAGTTGAATATCGGCCTTATGAGAATTTACCTCTTTCTGGGCTAAAACTATGCCCAAGAGCTCTTGAATTTTTCAGTGTATCCAGATATCCCTACATTTAAAATTTAAAAATATGCCAAATGCATTTTAATCTATACTAATTTACAAAGAGGTTTGGATGTTCGGGATAATCTCAGGAACTACTGGTTCGAATTAAAAAAATATTTTAGAGTTGGATAGCCATTTTATCGAGGAAGGATATAGGCTAACATCACGTTATATGGGCTAACATCACGACCAATAGGGGTCGAGTATCCATGAAAAATGATGCGAAAACGGGGAAAATTTATTTCTTTTGAGAAAAGTAGATATAGTTGCGCGGGTCAGCTAGTATTTTATATTTACTAAGGTGCATAAAATTAACATTCTTTGTACTAATACTGATCTTCACTGTTCAGAGAAGTGGAGGTATATACGAGTACATGTAGCAAAGACCTGTTGGTCACAAACCTGAAAGAAGTAAATATTAAAGTTTAATCTTTTTCTGTAGCTTGTTTAATGTGATGAACTTAATTTATTTTTAACGCTTACATTCAATAACAAATCTAATATGAACAATATTACCTACCTAGTACCTACCTCTAACAATATAAATGGACCTGAAAATTTATTAATTCATCTGATCTAAGGAATAAGAATAACTAATCGACAATACCTAAACGATGTAGGCTATCAATAAAGCATGCACAAACATACCAAATTATTTTTTTATAATACATTTTTTTAGTTAGACTTTAATTTATACGTTTGTACTACCACAGCCTGCTGCAGTTACAACCTTTGCAATATCAGGGATGTCACATGTTGTAACCTAAAATATCTTACCTCGAGCATTAATAGCTCTATTAAACCCTCATTTTGTCTTTGAAGGTCTGAAATGGCACAGAGGTTAACTGCAATTTCGGCATCCACATCACACATTACATCAACAACCTTTAATAGTCCATTGTTAGACATAGGCCTCTCTTAAGAAAGGGTGTTTTGGCCTACTACACTACGATGGCCAGACGGGTTGGTATAGGGTATGTATGTTATTCTGTCCCTCCCCGTCCAAACTGGATGGGTGACTGGGACGGCTCCGTGGCAGTCGTCGGTTCCACGACGGCTCATTCCCCGCCCTTGTCGCTAAGAGACAAGGGCACTGGATATGTTGCCGTCGAGTGGGGGGGGATCACCATATATGGTGTCTATTTCTCCCCCAACCGGAGTTTGAACGACTTCGAGGTTTTCCTAACCAGCTTGGAGACCTCGATACGGCGACTAGCGTCTGGGCACGTCCTTGTGCTGGGGGACTTCAACGCAAAGTCCACTGCGTGGGGTTCCCCCAGGACGGACGCCAGGGGCGAGGCCGTAGAGGAGTGGGCGGCCTCGGTGGGCCTCTGTCTTCTAAACAGAGGCTCCACCAACACGTGCGTGCGACAGCAGGGGGGGTCGATAGTGGACCTTTCGTTCGCTACCCCTGCCCTCGCCGCACGAGTAAGGAACTGGTGTGTCCTGGAAGAGGTTGAGACGCTCTCGGATCACCTGTATATCCGATTTGAGCTCTCCCGGACCCAGGACTCCAGTAGGGGTCACGTGGCGCGGCGTTTATCCCGCTTTCCGCGGTGGGCTGTTGCCAGGCTGAACCGGGACCTACTAGAGGAGGCAGCCATAATTCACTCGTGGCTGTCTCCTCAGGCTCCGACCGAGGAGGTCGACGTGGGGGCTGGCCGCTTTCGCGATGCGATTACGCATGTATGCGATGCGGCCATGCCCCGCGTTCGAGGTCGTCGGCCTCCAAGGAAGGAGGTCTACTGGTGGTCCCAGGAGCTGGCGGACCTCCGTGCGGCCTGTACAAGTGCCCGGAGGTCCTACACGCGCAGTCGGCGGCGTCACCGTGGAGACGGTGAGGAGGACCGGCTTCATGAGGAGTACCGACGGGCGCGGAAAACTCTGAAGCTGGCCATTAGCCGCGCCAAAGAAGAAAAAAGACAGGAGATGCTGGAGGGTCTTAATCGTGACCCCTGGGGTCGCCCTTACCGCGCGGTGCGACAAAAGCTCCGCGCGTCGGGCCCCCCCCTTACGGAGACTCTCCAGCCCAGCTTCCTGCGAGAAGTGGTTGAGGGCCTTTTCCCGCAACGAGCGGAACACACTCCCCCGGCGATGGCCTCCTTGGCCGGAGACGACGGGGAGCACGGGGAGGAAAATGTTCCGCCCGTCCGGGATTCGGAGGTAGGGGCGGCTGTTCTACGGATCCGTTCCAAGAACACCGCCCCTGGGCCAGACGGGGTACCGGCCCGAGTGCTGGCCCTGGCCCTCAACCACTTGGCAGACCGCCTCGGGGAGGTGTTCGACGCTAGCTTGGCGTCGGGACGCTTCCCTGAGTGCTGGAAGAGCGGGAAGCTGGTCCTATTGAGGAAGCCGGGACGGCCTGCCGATTCGGTCGCGGCCTATAGGCCCATCGTGCTGCTGGACGAGGCGGGCAAATTGTTTGAGAGGGTTCTTTCTGCCCGCATCGTCCGGCACCTCTGCGAGGTGGGCCCCGATCTGTCGGACGCCCAATTTGGTTTTCGGGCGGGGCGTTCGACAGTCGACGCCGTGTTGCGCCTGAGGGCCGTGACCGAAGAGGCCGTGAGCTGTGGCGGCGTGCTGTTGGCGGTGTCATTGGACATCGCCAACGCATTCAATAGTCTGCCATTCAGCTGCATCAGGGAAGCACTCCACTATCATGGGGTGCCAAAGTACCTGAGGCGGCTAGTGGCAGACTATTTAGAGGAGCGTACCGTCGTGTACGAGGACCGAGAAGGTAATCTGAGGTGTCGGCCCATGTCGTGCGGTGTTCCACAGGGGTCTGTTCTTGGACCCCTCTTGTGGAACATAGGGTACGACTGGGCCCTTCGCGCCGATTTCCCCCCCGGGCTGGGTGTAATCTGTTACGCAGACGATACCCTCGTGACAGCCCGGGGGGCAAACTTCCAAGAGGCGGCGCGCCTGGCCACAGGGGGAGTCTCCCTGGTGGTCGGGCGCATTGAGGCGCTGGGCTTACGGGTGGCCCTAGATAAGACGGAGGCCCTGTTATTCCATGGGCCCCGTCGTGGTCCACCCCCTGGCGCCTCAATCGTGGTCAACTCGGTCCTCGTACCGGTTCGGGCCCAGATGAAATATCTGGGCCTGATCCTCGACGGGAGGTGGCTCTTCGACGAGCACTTCCGACAGCTTGCTCCAAAGCTGGTCGGCGCTGCGTCTGCCCTAGGGCGACTTTTGCCCAATATGGGTGGACCCAGCGTCGCGACAAGACGGCTGTACACGGGGGTTGTCCGGTCAATGGCACTGTACGGTGCACCGGTGTGGGCGGCGGCTCTGACCGCCCAGAATAGGGTACGCCTCTGGCGCCCTCAGAGGGTAATGGCGGTCAGAGCCATACGCGGTTACCGCACCGTTTCGACGGAGGTGGCATGCGCATTGGCCGGAACTCCCCCGTGGGATTTGGAGGCGGAAGTGCTCGCCGAAGTTTATCGGCGAGTGGCTGACTACCGGGCGGAGAGCGGATTTCGCCCTCCGCCCGAGGATGTGCGCGAGTGGCGCGAAGCCGCTCGCCGAGCCACGATGGCTCGTTGGTCGTTCCGGCTGGAGACTCCACGCGCTGGCTTCGCCGCCGTGGAGGCTCTCCAGCCGGTCATCGCCGAGTGGGCAGGGCGGCAGCACGGGACCCTTTCCTTCCGACTGACGCAGGTGCTTTCCGGGCACGGTTGCTTCGGAAAGTACCTGCACACGGTCGCTAGGAGGGAACTGAGTCCCGCCTGCCACCAATGCGACTGCAGTGAGGACTCGGCCCAGCACACGCTGGCGGTCTGCCCCGCATGGGCGGCGCAGCGCCGGGCCCTCACTGCAGTCATCGGAGTGGATCTCTCGCTACCGGCCGTAGTACGCTCCATGGCCGGTAGCGACAGTTGTTTTACCGCGGTCGCAACCTTCTGCGAGGTAGTAATCTCGCGGAAGGAGGCGGCGGAGAGGGCCCGGGAGGACGACCTCCACTCGGACCCGATCCGCCGCCGGCGAACCGGGCGGCGGAGGCCCGCCTACCACAGCCTCATGCCGCCCTGAGTGTGGCCGCGGGTGGACGGGGTGGGTTTCCCCTTCACCCGCATTAGTTGGCCAGCCGCGAGGGGGCGGCGTCCGCGTGTGCCGGACGTCGCCTAAAGAGAGGAAAATACATTGAGACGGAGCCCGCACCAGGAGCGGGCTGGCGCTAGGAGGGGTCCGGATGTCTTAACAACAGCTGTTCCCGGATCCCTCCTGTTACAGGCGCAGAGTGGCACACCGTGTGGTTTTAGTCGGTCCGAGTCCGACACACCACCCCGCCGCAAACCCCGGAGGGGTGACGGTCCGAGGGGATTTCCACACGTTAAAAAAAAAAAAAAAAAAAAAAAAAAAAAGGGTATGTATCAAGCTTTCCTTCTCTTTGCAGTGCTGTGTTATCATGCGTAGTTTGCTCCCTTGGTCTGCTCTTACGACACCCACGGGATGAATAGGGGTGGTGACACTGCGTTCTTCTTAATCTGTCAACACGTGGATGGTTTCGACTATAATTTGGGCATCCGCAAAAAGGATTTTTTATCTAAGAGCCTAGCAACTAAGCCTATGCAACTTTTTCGATGTCTATTGGTTTGAGTCAGCCTTTCCAGTAGAAAGTACCGTTCCTCTACCGCCTCTCTCTTCTCTACTCTGTGTTCTAGTAATGAGAGATATGCAAAAAAATATTTCTTAAAAGAAGTGAAGGAGGTCGTCCTTTTTTTAAGTAGCTTGAAAATATTTGATAACACTTTCGACTATAATTTGGAATATTGTTGCTATATTTAATGTTAAATTTGCATAATGTTAAATTTGAATTTAATGTTAAATTTTGTAAAAAAGCGGGTGCAGTGAATAGCTCCTGAGTTACCCAGCTGACACAAGAAATCTATCTGAGTTACCAATGTGTAATAAAGAAATAAAGATATTGTTCCTCTTATTTCTTGCTGTTAGCACAAAATGGGAAATAATAGCTTTGTACCGATTCATTTATCACTAAGTTTTATGTTATGAAGCAGAATCTATAAACGTAACCCTTCCTTGGCAGTCGGGTACAATGTTTTCGAAGTGGCGCTACGTAGTTAAAAAAGCGGCATGATTTCTTTAATGCAGATCAAGATACGAGTAGCTACTGTTTTTTATCAATACATTGTTCTTTGTAATTGAAAACGAATTGCAATTTGTAGATTGATATAGAGCATATCACATCCTTTAATCAATAAATTATTAAAAATTAAATCTAGATTACAATCTTAAATTTATCTAGATAATATACCTGATTACCTTCCACTACTGTTTAGCTTGATTCCCGTCTCTCTAGATCTAAAACTCACTATGGCAGGTTGGTTAAACTGACAAATATATTAATTTAATGTATTTTATTTATTTTCAATTAAATACTATGTAAATAACATGATTTACTTTATGTTCTGTGTTTTAAGGGGTAGCAGTGATATTATTGGTCGTCTATGCAACGGTCGTGCAAGTTGCGGATGCTGGCAACGTCTTTAGACTTCAATCAAATGAGATCAGAGTAAACAAATGTCCACCTGAACAAGTGCATGATTGGACGATAGAACACCTAATTAGGCACGATAATTGCAACATGTTCTACCAGTGTATTCATGGCAGACCTGTGGAGAGACATTGTCCTACGGGCCTGCACTTCGCTCCTAATCTTCAAAGATGTGAATGGCCGAATACCGTTAATTGTGAAGATAAAACTGTATCTACTACTACAACGACAACCACTCCTGTTCCCACGACACATATACCTACCACAACCACGACATCTCCCCCTCCCACGACAATCCCAAGTACCGCAGATACCACCACCGCATCTACAACCATCACAACAACTCCAGTTCCCACGACGATTCCAACTACCATAGACACCTCCACCCCTGTACCAACAACTGACACCACAACAACTCCAACTCCCACGGAGACCTCTACCCACGTACCTACAACCATCACTACAATAACTCCCATTCCCACAACAATTCCAACTACCACGAACACTACTACCCAAGCACCTACAACCACCACTACAATAACTCCCAGTCCCACGACAATTCTAACTCCCATCAACACCACCACCCCAGCACCTACAACCATCACCGCAATAACTCCCGATCCTACCACAGTTCCAATTACCACAACAACCCCCGCCCCCTCAACAACTACACCCATCAGCCCAATAAATCCTAATGGTAAATCCAAAATTACTTCGATAGAAACCGAAGTTGCTGTGGTGGTTAATATGAAGAAGTAGCCACCGTATAATACTACATCAATAGATGATCCAGCTTCCACAAATACCACTTAAACTACCTCACCCCTGCCCAAGACGGGTATAGATTAAGAATAATATGGACGCCCGGTAAACGCACATATTCCCCTGTCACGTCACGAGTACGACTCCGATTTGTAAAAATGGTGTTTCAGCACCAAAAGTGCTAAGAAAGAGTTCCGGTACGTCATATTTCTACACCAAGTTTCAGGTTAGTGTCAAATATCTTATTTTCATTATCAAGTACAATCATAAATTCTTCACATGCGTGGCGCATTGTTTATCTCAGAGTCGCTTGCTCAACGACCACCTGATTGGTAAAGAAGAAAAGAAAACATTGATGTTAGGCCCATATGTTAGTCCAGATGGTCAACTACACAGTGTATTATGTAAAAAAAAGTTATGAATAAGTTTTGGGTGTGTCAGATTTTTTTTGTTGAGCTCATGGAGACGCCATCGGGACGAGGCAGGAGCCAAGATTATCTGATGTTTCAACTAAAAACCATTCTGTCGGCCTCAGGCGCTCTACTTTGTTGCGGACTCGTATCTACCATAAAGAAATATACGCGCCCATAACAGAAATCCAAAGCAAAGCGGATACGACGTGGAGAACATCAATATAAAGGTCTACTTCTATGAAGTGAACAAGAAGATACAGCGATAAGAGTTAATATAGTCACCGCATTGCCGTGCGAATCCGACATAGAACGGAACAACAACAACATCACTGTGGAAAAAACTAGTTCTTTATGAGAACTTGCTCTAATTTGAATATGTGAGTGGGCTTCGGTTTGCACATAGATTATCTATGATGTTTTGCTTTTTAAAGAGATTTTGTTTTCTTTCCCTGTATCGATCGGGGACATGTGATGCATTGTATGAATAGAACGGAATGGTTGCATAATCGCTTTCCATGGGGTGACCCGTCTGCTCGTCTGCCCCCTCTAACATAAAAAAAAATACGCCCTTGAAAATAAATTTATTTTAGCGAATGCCTAATTTGAGGCATAACTACTGTACTCTTCTATAGTTCCACAGTTTACAGCTGTACTTCGTTGTTAGCTCCATGTATAATATATGATCTTGTTTGAAATTAAAGCGTATTCGTTTTTTGAAGTATAAATAAATAAGTATGATGTAATATATATTAAATGTTAGAAACTTCATGATGTAGTCAACATTATTGTAGATTATAGCATCGTTATTAAAAATAACCTTTATAAATAATAATTAAAAGTCATTGCCCTAATAATAATTATAATATTTTATTCTTTCAGATTTCATTATAAAATCTTTGGCATGCGTCTAGGATACTTACAATAAAAGCTGAAAAATGAAGTACAATAGTGCAATGTAGAGCGTTTATTTTATCATTATTTTTTATATTTATGTACTTAAGCAACTTTGAAATTATAAAATATTAAAATTATAGTTTGGCACCATTTTGTTTAGATTAATTTTAGGGATAAACCCAAAACATCTAGAGTACAAGTGTCTCTATTGAAGTTTGCACTAAATCGTCCAAGTCCAATGATATATCTTTTTTTTTGGTAACTTAATAAGAAATATGAATCTCCCCATTGTATTAATAAAAAATACAATTGATAACACTGCAATCTGATGAAGTGATTTCCTTAAAAGGAACGTAAATGTTTAACAAAAGACTGGGAAGGTGGGTGCTATTTGATTTGTCCAAAGCACTCTCTCTAAGGTCGTGAACTGGTTCAATGTTAATAAAATTATTAATTTAGTTTTATTCTCGTTTATAAGTAAATACTTATAAACGAGAATAAAACTAAATGTATTAGACTTTTTCCACATAATGTTAACTAGATAAAAACCAATGTTCTGATAAATGGAAAGGAGTTATGTGGACACCACCAAGTTTTTAAGTAATAACTAGATTCTGAATTACTGTGGGCTCACATATTGATGGATTGTCGAATAGACTCAGCCGTGCAGCATACGCGGTTTATAAAATTCGTCAATAAACGGATGTAGAAACGGCTAGACTGGTGTATTTTGCCTATTTTCATGGTGTAATGTCATATGGTATTTTGTTGTGGGTAAATTAGCAAAAGCTAATTTTTTTTTTGTAGTTATACAAATAAAAATCAGAAAAGGAAATCCGATTATTAAATAAATCTTAGCGCCTTGCAAAATTGTAAGAGCAAACACTTCTTTCTTAACAATAAGTGCCATGAAAAATCGTTGTTTGTTTTTAAAACTGCTTTAAAATCAATTATTTTTCAAACTTACTTATACATTCACACCAAACCTACTCATACTTAGTCTGTTAGGGTGTGAGAACCACCAAAAGAGTCTTGCTGCTGAGGAAACAATTGTCTTATAATAAAATTATTGCCGTCGGAACATATTAAAAATTCACTTTTTATAGTATAACGTAAGTTATCTACATTTCATTGAAGTTGAAGAGTGTCGGGCAAGGAGTTTCCACCATAAGTTAGTATAAGTATTGTATAATTGTATTTGACGACTGGATGGCGTAGTGGTTTGTGTAACGGACTGCTATTCCAAAGGTCGCGGGTTCGATTCCCGCTCAAGTCAAACATTTGTGTGCATGAACATTTGATGTTTGATTTGGTCTGGGTGTTTCTATGTATAATATGTATGTATTAACAAAAAAAAAAGTATATATGTATTTATATCAGTTGTCTAGTACCCATAGTACAAGCTCTGCTTAGTTTGGGACTAGATGGCGTTGTGTGTATGTGGTAGAATATTATTATTATATTATAAGAGTTTCCACCATAGTTTCTTGTAACGGATGAAATTATTTGTCTTCCAGAAGAAAACATAAAGTAACTAAACTTTATAATTAAACGAAGTTTCTATATTACACACTTTCGTTACCTGTTATCTGCCAAAGCCACTATGCACTGAGAATCTTTCAGCTTTTATAAAGCAACGAAAGTCTGATCTTTTTGTTATGATGGAGGGGCTAACGAGCAGACGGGCCAAATGAGACCCTAGTGCGAGTTCATTTCACATCTATTCGATCGTCACGGTAAGCGCGGTCAGCGTTGCGATTGGCCTGCGCTGAACTCTACATCAATCACAATGTTGAACGCGGTCACCGTGACGATCGAATAGAGTTCGACCCTAAGTTAGGATGGGATGTTTGGGTCTCGGGTATCTTTTCTCACTCGGTGAAAAGAAATGAAAGACTCTCCTAACATCGCTTGCTGTGAAGCCCTGGTATCACTCCGGTAGAGCCTGCCCATATGTGTCGAAGCATAGCTCTCTTATGGCAACAAATTTAGCAATTGTATTAAAATAACCAGTTAATAAAACGCAAAAACTACGCAGAACAACAGCACTGCATAGAGTAGGAAAACTTGACACAAACCCTATACCAACCCGTCTGGCCAGCGTGGTATAGTAGGCCAAAACCTCCTTTCTAAGGAGAGGCTTATCTCCAGCAGTGGACTGTTAAAGGCTGTTGATGAACCAGTTAATAGTTACGCAGTACTCCTTACTCTGTGCTCTTTATCATTAGTTCCTCATCAGCAAATTCAGTCAACAAATTGCGATAGGTGGATCTATAACATTTGGAGAGCTTCCTCGATTTCTCCAAGATTTAATCATCAGACATTAAGACCACCTGGTTGTGACAGCACCCATTTAGTCTGAAGTAGCTAAGTTAATTTTATTGCGAGCAACATCACCAACATATGCTATGTTCTTGTATCAGGCACTTATTTCACTTTGATAACTTCTACTACACAAGCCTTCGTTCTTCTACTTCGGTTGGCAGAGACGGTTTAATTTTATTTTTTAAACCTGAAGTACGAAATACGAGTGGATTGGGGCATAAAGGGCAAGTATATGAAATGAAATTATATTTATTTCTGCAACTTAATCTTTTTAGATGTTTCTATAAGCCGGTATATAAACAATATAAACCCAAATAATAAAAACAATCTAATTAAACCTATCGAAGAGTTTAATTCAAAGCAAATAAGGGAACTACGTTTCAAAGGCAAACTGAAAGGGTGTAGTCTTTAAATAAGACGTCAAAAAGTATGGTAAAGCTTATTTATTGAAGTTTAACCAACTTTATTAATCAATTTTACGGACATAAGGTCATAACAATATTATTAAACTTCACAAAATTTATGAAGAACCCTTTATCTGCAAGTTTTAGCAATGTTATTTTATTAATTCATGTTATTTTAAGAAGGCTTACAGACTAATAACACACTTTGCATTAAAAAAAAAGAATAAAAGAGGTTGCTTTTAATAACAAGCCTCCACATATGTATAAGTAAGTGAATAAAAAACTACATTAAAATAGTTTCAAACCAAAAACTTAAAAGAAGGTAATATAAGAACAAAAATTTAAATATTTTTAATTAGCAATATGTTAAATTGATTATATCAGTATAATTTGCAGTAGGTATATCACATTGCTCTGCAATGCATTCCCACCACAAACAATGAAGAGAACATATTGAGTGCACTATAGCCACAATAACCGTTAATTGAGTATATGTTTATAACAATGTTATCGGCAATCTGTATAATTCAGGTATTCTATACAATACCTAGGTAATGTATCGAATACCTAAGGCGTCTAGGCAATGTATGACATATTATGAATATTATTTTTCATTATGTACTTTACCTAGGTAATGTATACAATTCCTAGGTCTAAAATTTTCACATGGGGGGAACATTTTCCTTAGAAAGATTCATTTTCGTACGTAACCTGACAAATTCCAATCGACGCTGTGACTAAACAATAGCATTAATCCTAATATTTTCAACTGTTTTGAGATTCAAAATTTAAACACATTCGAATATAGAACAGTTCCAAATTCAAAATTGCCGGGAAATATGGAAACGACAGAACTTAAAAGGCATGCCTAGTATTGTATAGAATACCGAATTATAAAGATTGCCGGTAACAACAACACCGTATGACGATAAACTGCCAAGCAAGTCAACCACTATTCAAAAAATCTATTTGTAAACGCCGCCTAATTGCAGCCGGGCTGCTGTGAAATAGTTTAATACCAGTATCTGGGTCTAGGTAAAGACTGTTGAAAGTTACCGTAGTACGCAAGAAAAATGAATTACGTCTCATTATCTTTTATTATTTATGTATTTGAGGTAATAGTTGACCAGTGCTTTGGGCTTCTATACGACTCTGGCCAGACGGGTTGGTACAGGGTTTGTGACAAGTTTTCCTTCTTTTTGCAGTGCTGTTCTCCTGCGTAGTTCGCTCCCTTAGTCGGCTCTTACGACACCCACTATTGTGGTATGAATGGTGACATCAGTATGTTTAATCCGTCACCACACGGATACTGCAAGTAACGTAAGAGTCAATTTGTTAGCTATATTTAGCTAAAACCTTCTTATATATATATATATTTATTCATTGTTTTACATATTTGATAGATTTTTTCTGTAAACTTTGTAATTTTTTACGGTATTTCATTAGTCATTAGAGTTGATTCAATCAAACTACATACAAGTTGTAAACTTTTGAATTAATTTATAGTATTACACTGAAATGAACTGTAAGATTTATTGTAAAACACTTATACATAGGTCAGTACTCATCTACATATATACTACTAAGATTAGATTACTTGTGTAGTACCTAATCTTATAAAAGTAAATTTCCATCTCGCTTCCTAAAATTACCGATACTAATCAACTCAAAAAAAAAAGCGAGACAGTAATAAAGGAAGTTTCTTCGTATTTGTTATTAATTTATTTCAGAGCAGTCTAAACTCTTTTTTCCGTGGTCTAAACTAACACGCTTACAGGTAAATGAGTTCTAATTGCAAACAGATAAAGTAGAAAACACTTTTTCGCATAAACATCATTTAAGTGGTGCATTTTAATATAAAATATACAATAGAGCATTGTAACTAGTTGCATTTATAATTCAAAATAGATAATACATATATAGAATCTGTAATCAGGAAAAAGAAGAATGCACGGCCAGCCTATTGGCCAGCCAGTTGAAACCTGTAGACGCTAGCAAGAGGAAACGTGTACTTGTACCTACTTGTCTTGGTGTACTTGTTGTCAACTCCTTTTTTGATCTGCTATTTCGAGTACTCACCTCGGCAGGGCATTCATTGCTCAGGAGGATCGTACCTATTGATGAGGTGCGGTGCGGTCCTAGAATACTTCCGTTGCATACACCAGACACGGTTCTATAGGCAGGGAATAAGGCTTAAGGGTTCGATATCGCCTGTGAGTTTGACCTGAATCAAAAACCTCAGATGCAGATGTTCAGAACCGGAGCCTAACATTTAGTTTTTTTGACTAAATGTTAGGTGGGAGGAATTGTTTTGTAAATAAATGGTATCTACCTTACTATCAGCTGATTAACAGATTTATAATAATATGGTGCAATCAATTCCCAAATTTTGATTGCGACGGGCATCGTAAGATTAAGGAAATATTTCGTAATGCCGTGATTGATGTATACGTACTGTGTTATCTTGGATTAACTTGGTTTTTTTTTACTTTTTACCTCAATAATACGTGACTTTTATAAAATCCCAAGTTGACAAACAAAAGTCATAACCAATTATATCCTTTTCGTCATATGTTAATTTGCTCAGGGCGAAACCGCTAACATTTTGTTCGTTCGAGCATATCCAAATCGAATCCATTACAATAAAACAATATTTCATATTGCCCTAAACAATATTATTCCTAACTCGACATATTTATTTTAGTTTCTCCACCGGCAGTTGCCAGAGTTTCGTTAAAAAGGTGTATGTTATCAACAATTTGCTAATGTGAACTAAGCGTTTGTATTTGCCTCGAATTAAGATTTCGTTTTTTAAAATCTTATAAGTAAAACTAAACAAGGAACTTTATAAGTTCCATTTTTAATCTGATTAACTTTGCCAGTATCGATCTATGTGCTTAACGAAACTCGAAACCCTTTAAAGATCTATGATATGCAACACTGAAAAAAAAAAACAAAAAATACGTAAGTTTTTGTAAACTTATATTTTAAGCACCTGACGTTTTTTTTAATCTTTTATTATTTTGCACTAATTGACTTAGGTTTTATATTAAAGCATGTATAGTATATTTAGTCTTCAACCTCGTCTCAGCAGTCTTTCTAGTTTTTGGTTGAGCTGAAACTGCGCTCTACCAGGGAGTGTACAACCGGCGTCAACTTGGTGGTCGCAGACCTGGCAACAAAATACATTCATCAAATTATCGAACTTAAATATCAAATTTAACAAAGAAAAACTTTGTTTTAAAATGGCCAACAAACTGTCTTCATTAAGCCTCTGAAATGGGAATGATGCTTTTTCTTGTATTGAAATATGGTTAAAGAAGGCATATAAAAACCATAATATAAATAAAAATAAATCAATACAAACTCTGGTCATTCTATACTTTCAACGCACATACAATTTTTATAGCAAATTTGATTACGCGCGAACACTGAAAAAGCGTTTTCAGTTTTTCCGAAATCTTAACCAGATATTTTTAAATAGTATTAATCAGTTAATCAGTCCCTCTAATATTCTATAGAAAATACTAGATAGAATGGACTATATAGGACCATTCGTTCAGTGTTTAGTCGGTGAGAAAAGTGTTGTTTTTATTGATTGTTGTGGATAGTTTCACAAAGTATATCAAACAAAACCATTCAGAATTACCCTTAAATGATCGTGTTATTAGAGAAGACATCAGCTACTTGGATAACACTTCACGAATAATATTCAAAACAGGGCTTAATTTACTTGTCACAAGTCTAATTATTCAATGGAATCATTTTAGAAAAATTCTTCCACAATCCCATGGCAGAGATGAAAGAGCCTGTGACAAAAGATCCTATCTTATATATTATTAAGTTCTAAAATCCTCAATACTTCTGAGTGCATTGTGAACGATATATTAAATGACAAATCAGATACTTCTTATACAGAGGATATCACAGAAATTAAGTCAGCATAATTGATTAATAGCAACAACAACAAGATAAGGAACGTTATAAGAGACAAAGGAAAGCTACCAAAACTATTTACTTAGAGAAAGGTAAATAAACAATACGATAATTAAAAAAAGCTTAATCATAAAATTCCAGGCCATTCCATTCTTAGTTTAAATTTTGCCCAATTAATGACATGTGATTTGACCTTTTCATAGACACGAAAGTATCATTTAGACTCCGAGCCTACACAACACATTGCACAACAAAAAACAAAAACCACGAATTACATCACGTGTATGCAAAAAAAACTAGTGCAAGAGAAAAACTTAGCATAAGACTTAGGCAAAGGTAATCATTACTTAATTTAAATATTACCTTCGTTTGTCAGCTATGCTATCGAAATTGAAAGTAAAATTTTTGGTTCCGTCCCTTATAAGGAAAAAGGGATGTTAAATTAGTTGATCTAGTACTATTTTTCTTTTTTGCAATTACAAACTTATACTTTGCACTTGCAAATGATTGTAGAGTATTTGTTTTGCCACCAGCAGAGCGAAGTTTTTTTGATTCATTTTCTTTCGAGATGAATATTCATATGATGAAAAAACTACATACAATTGTACGCGACCCTCTGTGTGTGCAAAAAGCAACGTAACACGTTGACAATGTTACTAAGTGAGGTCTACCTTCTAATTGATACACATTTATAATTCGTATGCTTTTAGATATTAAAATAAAACTTTTGACACTCACCTGTATCGTAGTATTGAAATGTAATACACCGGGGCACTGTCGTAGCACCTTTGATCCCCAAACACAATAGTAGAATAAATTACAATCATACTCGTGTGGTAGAAGCCAGTGAATGTGTGGGTCTACAGGGCATCCGTTTTCAAGGAAATCAATACCCGGGGTTGTTGATGTAGTAGTTGTAGGCGCGGGGGTTGTTGTTGTCGTGGTAGTTGTTGGAGCAGGAGTCGTAGTGGTTGTTGTTGTCGTGGTTGTTGTCGGAGCTGGAGTTGTTGTGGTCGTAGTTGACGTAGTGGTTGGAGCAGGAGTCGTAGTGGTTGTTGTTGATGTAGTTGTTGTTGGAGCGGGAGTTGTCGTAGTCGTAGTTGATGTAGTCGTTGTTGGAGCGGGCGTTGTCGTGGTCGTTGTTGATGTAGTTGTAGTTGGAGCGGGAGTGGTTGTAGTTGTTGTTGGAGCAGGTGTGGTTGTAGTTGTAGTAGATGGAGTCGTTGTGGGAGGAACAACTGTTGGTGGAGGAGGTATAATTCTATCTTGACAGTCCACAAGATGAGGCCATTCGCATCGCCAAGTACTCAAGTCGAAATACAAGTTTCCAGGACAATATCTCGCCAGAGGTTGCCCATAGACACAATGATAGTACATGTTGCAATTCTCATGCCTCATTAAATGTTCTATAGACCAATCGTGTTCCTGTTCAGGTGGACATTGGTCTACTCCAATCACATTTGCATCCGCAACATGCGCGAACGTGGCGTATACAACCAATATTAGCACAGTGAGACCTGGAAGGTTACAAAAAAATGCTTATTACATTTCAAAAAACACAGTGAGTTATTAATTTCATTTGAATAACACTTATACATTACAAAACATTGTTAGCTAACCTTTCATAGTTAGTTTTTTAATTTAAAAGACGCGAAACAATTGTATGCAACCTCTTATATACCTTGACCAAAGCAGGAAATAGATAAATTATACTAAGTACACGAATAATTGTATTTTTCTTGTATTAAAGATAATTAAATGCGATAAAAATCTTCATCATAATAATCCATAGCGATGACAAATATTATCAAAGATGCAATTTAATTATTAACTTAAACACAATTATTTTGTGATTTTTTTTATATTACTTCTTATTTTCTGCGTTATGCTTCTAAATGTACTAGTTAAAATTTCAAGTTCGTAAGTATAAAAGTTACTGTTGCCGTAATCTTTAAAATAGTCTAAGAAGTGGCAACTATCTGTCAAATCATGGCAAATAAAAAACCTGTATTCATAATTTTTTTCTTAAATTTATCTTTTTTTTCTGTGCGGCAAGACATCCGTGTAGTGACGGATTAAGAATACGGAATGTCACTACCCCAATTCATCCCGTGGGTGTCGTAAGAGCCGACTAAGGGCGCAAAACAACGCAGGACACCAGCACTGCAAAAAGAAGGAAAACTAGACACAAACCCTATACCAACCCGTCTGGCCAGCGAGGTATAGTAGGCCAAAACCTCCTTTCTAAGGAGAGGCCTATGTCCAGGAGTGGACTATTAAAGGCTGTTAATGTGATGTGTGATGTGTGAAGACTGTGTTAGACTCGAACCCGCATGCAGTTTCAGGTATCAGTAGCCGGGGAACCAGGTGTACCCTAGAAAGGAAATCCCTGGTACCCCGGCGTACCTCGGGCCACCTACAGCGGGTAGATGACCCCTCCTGTGTGGGACACCAAGTTTCCTTTGTGATTTCCGTAGCGCGTCTCGCCGCCGCCTCACCTGTCACCCCCAGGCCTGCGCTTATGGAGGACGGTGGTCGTTCTGCGACCTCCGGCGCCTGAGTGGTGCACCTGCGTTACCTAGCCCGTTCCCGGCCCGGGAGACTTCTAAACCTCTCCCGGTCCCACTCCGCCATCTCCTCCGCAAGCATAACTTGCTCGCAGAAGGAGACAGAGGATTGAAATTAACCCTGAGTATATATTGCGCTTGATTTTGCAGAGTTATGGCAGCTGCGTGACATTTACTCGTCACAAAGCCGCCATGATTCAATACGAAAGTTTTTAACCAGTGTTGCTAGTGATGACTAACAGCACAGAGACATGGTCGCTCACAATCAGCCTCATAAAAAGGCTCAAACTCACCCAAAGAGCAATAAAGAAGTGAGAGAAGGAGATACATTTCTTATTATTAGTAATTTATTTACATTTATAAATAATCAATATGTGTGCAACTGAAAACCAAATTTTTTTCAGTCGTTTCCTACGTAACGAGCATAAAAAATGGAGGATTATCATCAAAGATCACATTATAGCTCTACAAAACAATCAAATGGCCAATTATCATATACGGTGCTATTAATCTTACTCTTGGCTTCTACTGCAGGTAGGTAGTTAGTAGTTGTTTTTGTATAGATCCAGTGTCCCCCAGTCAATTCACTGTCACCCATGCTTTGATCCAAAGTGACCCAACTCCGGGTCACAGTGGATCATTTCCTATTTCGTTTTAAAGTTTTTATAAGTCGCTACCAAATTTCAGAGATTTATCATTTGGCCATAAACGTTGAATCAGAATTATGAAAAAAATTGATCCACTGTTATCTAATCTCCTCTAAGTTACATTGGGAAACTTGTCGAGCAAAAAAATCATTGCGAAATCCTAATTTTTATCGACGTTTTGATTAACATTTTCATATAAACTCGCCTGATAAATTGTGTTTTTGTATAGGATTGTCTATTTAAGTCGGAATAATTTATCTAAAAATCTTAAAAACTACACTTAATATTATAAATAGATTTTTGATTAAGTTGAATTACGGAAGCTTTTATTTAAGCTTTAAATCTATTATTACTCGTAGACTCGTAGTGCTTTAACAAAACAGCTGTGAGTATTTGGGTGTCTCACTTCAGCGATCACGAAAGTCCTTTTTTTTTCCCTTTTTTTTTAAGGGGGAAATCCTCATGGATGGCCTCCGCCCAGGGGAAAGGACGCCCGGAGGGGTCTGTCAGACTCCTACTGACTAAAACCCCCCGGTGTTCCGTCTCTCACCTACGCCGGGGATCGCGGGAACTGAGGTGACTTCCGCAATATCTTCAAGTTTGCATTTGAAATATAACATATGTTATATGGTGTATTAACCATTACTCAGAAAAATAATGTACTCTTGAACACTTTATTTAAGGTTTAATTTTTATATCACGTCCACAGGTGCAACAAAAGTATGGTATGCGATTACACGGCCGTACATTATGCCAACAAGAGGAGGCGTATGCTCGTTGCTGAACCTTTTCAAACCTGTGAACGACGTTTATTTGACGTGAACGTGTTTATTTATAAATTTTTCATCCTTAGAGATGGCATTTTTTGTTCAAATTTGAATAAGACCAAATGAAAACTGTACCTCTCCTAGTAAAGAATATATTTATAAATCAGTTCATAAACTATGGAGTTTGAGGTAACAAAAATAAAAGGAAATACAACCTAATTAAGTACCTACTTAATTAGGTTGTATTTCCTTTTATTTAGGTACCTACCTACCTTCTCCTTTTTTAAATTCGGTTTGAAACTTCGACAGAAAGCTCATTCCGCAGGAGAATCGTACAATCGAACAAAGTTAAAAGTCTAAGTGGAGAACAAGATTTAATCTTTCAACAGGGTTCAATCTCTAAATATCTTATATCTAACAAAATTCTATAGTCATGTAACAATTATAAGATGCGATTGAGTTAACAAACACCAAAAACGCATTTGTATTTAAAATATTTTGTCATCATCATCACCAGCCTTAAATAATTCACTGGTGGACATAAATATTATGAAGGAATTTCAATTTAATCAGACGGCCGTGTGTGAGATGTGTCAAGTTATTATTACTAATTACTAGTAAGAAGTACTATTATCTATCCAGGGGACCTTGGCCCAGCGGACCTGAAATTACAAAGCCCAGGTCCTCCCCAAAGTAGGGTGAATGGGGCCGATCGTCGCTCGGGGTGGTTTTTAGTATCATCAACAGACTATACTAGTCCACTGCTGGACATAGGCTTCTCCTTAGAAAGGAGGTTTTGGCCCACTATACCACGCTGGCCAGACGGGTTGGTATAGGGTTTGCTTCAAGTTTTCCTTCTCTTTGCAGTGCTGTTGTCCTGCTTAGTTTGCTCCCTTAGTCGGCTCTTACGACACCCACGGGATGAATTGGGGTGGTGACAATTTGTATTCTTAATCCGTCACCACGCGGACAGTTTTTAGTATAATACACACATACTCCTTTCTTCACAGGCTTCTGCATCACCACGATTGTGTCACCCTGCGTCGCATTGTACACTCAGTGTTAGCACCTGTAATTTAAAAAAAAATGTATGACGCATTCAATATCTTTGTTTGTTCATCAATAAATATAAATTATACCTACGTCACGAAATATTTTCTTAATCTTACGATGACTGTCGCAATCAACATATTTTGGTAAAGATTACGCCGTGTACCTCATCATCAATCAAAATTAGGATTTTATTATTACCTTACTCTCAGGATACAATCGTGCTGTATATGGAGACAGAGGTTTGTCTAATATACCTTTCTATAAATTAAGGCCATTCAATATACGATTTTTGTAATGCAATTGATGAACTTCGAATCATTTTGTAGCAATATTTGCAGTACAGTTACGTTTTGTGTCCGTTTGGATTAAGAATACGGAGTGTCACCATCATTACACATCCCGTGGGTGTCATAAGAGCCTACTAAGGGAGCAAACATCATAGTCAGTATGTATTGTTACGAACTTCCCAGAGTTTGAGCTACAGACCAATAAAATTCGAAGTGATCTAAGCGAACAGAAAAGTAACCCAATGACCTCGGCGATCATTTTGGACATAAGTGTGTGTTGGTAAATAAAGATTATTAATAAAATTGATTATTAACTCAAATATTAAATTTTGGTGAGATATTTAGTGTGTAGTGTTTATAATTTTATAAAATTATTAGATAGTGCACAGAGTACTGATTTAGGTCCATAGTTAGATATACTATCTCTTTCTCCAGACTTATAAATAAAAAACGGTGTGAGGGATCTTTGGACCCCCAGTTGGAACGATGTTCTTTTCGCTTTGTGAAATAATATCCTATATACTATGTCATATTTTCATTAAGAATTTTATTGAGAATAGGTAAATAATAGTTAGTAGGTAAAAAATTTGATTTAATTAGTTAGAAAAATTTAGTGTTTTTAGGTATGGCAGAAAACCAAGGTCACCGACATAGCCTACCGGATCAACAAGCTGAAGTGGCAGTGGGCTGGCCATATTAGCCGCAGAACCGACAACCTTTGGGGAAAACGAGTTCTTGAAAATAAACAAACGTAGTGTAGGACGCCCAGAGGCCAGGTCGAGTGACGATTTGCGCAAGATGGCTGGCAGGAGCTGGATGAGAGAATCCCAAAATCGATCTAGGTGGCATGCAATGGGAGAGACCTATGTCCAGCAGTGGACTGCGATAGGCTGATGATGAGGTATGGAGTTTTTGTTTGATGTTTTTTTTTAAATTAAATGAATTTAAAAAAAAACATCAAACAAAAACAAAATCTTTCAATTTTTTTGTAAATAATCATAACGTAGTAGGTTGAACTATTTCGCATAAGTCCCGAGAGGCAGCAACCTACGGAAGACGACAACCTTCAAATGTTATTCCTGCTGATGCGAATAACTGTGATGGTTTGATGCAGGTATTGAAACTGAGTATAGGCTCCAGAGTTATGTTGAGAAGCAACATTTCTGTCCATAAGAAATGTTGCTTGTTGCTGCAAAGAAAATTTAGTTCGAAAATCGAGAAATGCTAATTTAGAACAAAATAAATACCATAAAAGAATTGCCGAATTAGAACACCATTGTTAACATGAGTCGCTGAACTGTAGACGAAAGTCGCCGACATTGCGACATCAAACCACCGCGACGAGCCAGCGAACTTTACATTCATATTACCTACTAATCACTTACTTCACTAGCTTTTTAAAATCAATTTACAAAAAAATTATTTCCAATTTATTTCGAGAATGGTCGACTACCTTCGGACCCGGCAGTACGTGTCACTCCTTGAAAAAGTAGGTACTTTGGTTGTCCCGTAATCTTTGTACCTACCGCCCTTACAAAAATTCGGCAGTCTGTAGGTCATACACCATTGATTCCATTCCTCAGTTTGTCCATAAAGCTAAAGATGCTTTTTGATAGAGTTCCCCGTAAATTAACATCATGTCAGGATATTCCGCGGCTGTGAAGGTCGCTCGCGGCATTATGGATATCGATACTTATTACCCAATAAAATTTAAAAGGCTGATAATGCACTCAGTTTCACATACACTGCACTACATACACAAACTAATTTTTTCACTTTTCAAAATAAAATTGGCTGGACTCGTTACAACACGAAGGCTTGCGCACACGATGATAACATTAATTGTTCACACCATTTCCGTGTATTATGACGAACTCAATAAGACTAAACAATTAATTACACAAAAAACTTTTCTAAACAAATATCTCACGAACAACAACAATATTATTATAACGAAAATTTGTCGTGAGCGCATCAACAAGGACACAGAACAGCATAATACTCAGCGATTCGTTGTGGCTAAGGACCGACTGACTGTATTTACTGGGTGAACTAAAAAAAACTGCGTGTCCTTCTTCCTGATGACGCAATTATCAACATATTTCGTTCGATTCGAGTGTAGTAAAAGTATACAGCCTTTTGGAACGAAGTTCCTTATCGCACGTTGTGAAAGGGGGCTAGACGGAAAAAATTCGTACGAAAATTTGTCACGACACTTTTTAATATAAATTGACGTCTAACTGTGGATACCATACATTAAATTTGCTTTAACGTTCGCCAACGTCCATACCGATGATGAGATGGGTGACCGCCTGGGAATACCACGTGATGTTGGCTTTTTGCTCTTTATTTTCGTGTCATCTTGTCAGACATTCAGCGCCATCTATCCAATAGATAGGAAATCATTTCGCAAGAAGATTTTACCAATGTATAAATTGTTTTAATTGTTTTTAATATGTAGGTAATAGCCGCTTTCATAGATGGCGTTGTAATTAAAATTGTGTCAAATCAGTTTTACTCGATCGTCACAACTTCGTTCCTATCGGGTGTCCCACGACACCTCACGGTTTTTTTTTTTTTTTTTTTTTTTCCGTGCGGAAGTCCCCTCGGATACCACCTGTCGGTGGCATGTCGGACTCGAACCGACTAAAATCGCACGCCGTCTCGGGTATTAATAGCCGAGGAACCAGGTATACCCACCGTATACAGCCTGAGCCGTACCGCAGCTGATTGCCGCGTGAGGTCAATATTATAACACATGATGTTACAAATTATGGAAATTAAAAAAAGGTCCTGTTTCGAAACCACTGATGAATCACTGTCTTTTCTTTCCTGTACATTACAGGTTACTATCGGCATCTTAAAGTATTATCTCACTTCTAATCGTTAAGGAGATTCAACTTCCATCATCAGCTCTCCTGAATGACTTGAAAGAATACAACTAAAGGTCTAAACACACTGGTCTTTAAAGAACTACCCTCAACTTCTAACCGTTTAGAAGTTGTACCTTCCATCACCAGATTATCAACACGAGAAAATGACTACCAGACGCAAATACAAGAAGAGCTTTAGAAGATATATGAAACACGTAATACGCGCCTATAAAATTTCAGAGCTGTCTTCGATTTCTCTGTGATCCCCTCATCAGATCCTGACTTCGTGTCAATGAGAATACCTCAGGACTATGCTCTTTCTAATAAATAAAGAATTTTGGCAATCGGTCCACAATTGAAAGAGTAATTGGTGAACATAAATTAAAAATACATACAGTGGAACATAGATCCCTTTCTTGGAGTCGGTTAAAAAACTCCGCGATGGTATGTGGCTATCTCCTAAAGATAACTCATAGTAACCATTTTTATCTTTTATCGTCCCGGGTGGCAGCGGCTGGCAGGATCGGAACGGGCCTATAAATATTGCCTATAAAGATGTCCTGTGGTATAGTCCTATCATAATAATTAATTACTCCACACATACATCACATTAGTAGTATTAGTAGCATCTACACTGCACCCGTACGAAGCCGGGGCGGATCGCTAGTAATTACGAGTATAACAGTCCGTTACTGCCGGCCGTTGCCAACCGGGACGGACGTACGGCCCGACGGCGACCGAGGCGACGGCCACTTTGCCTACATTTATACCTACCTACATAATACCTCTAATATCTTGTAAAATATTCATTTTAATGATATGTTGCAAAGAACAATTTTAATCTACATTAAATGCACAACGTATCTAACGTATTTAATTGGAAAAGGAATAATAATGTATTATTTTAAAATAGCTTCGTAAATAAGCCATATTTTTTTGTAAATTTAATGGATATAAATAGTAACTGTGGTTTATCCTTAGGAGATAGACATATACCATTTTGGACTTTTTTGTAGATCTTTATAATATATACAATTCCATAGTATCTTATTTTGGTCTATCTCGTAAGGTTTAGCCAGCGTTATTACTACTCTGTCTATTGCTGAAAACCGCATTAAAATCCGTTGCTTAGTTTAATAGATCTAAGCAGTGCGTACTATAACAAAAAAAAGTGTCGGAAAAATGTCTTGTTACACTTTTTTCGGTCTAGCCTCCATCCGCTCTGAGCGTGTGACGCGCGATAAGGGACTTCGTTCCAAAAAAATTAGGTTCAGGGTTTAAATATTTCAGGAAAGATACCGGTTGCAAAAGGCAGTTTAAAACTGTAGACAAGAACTGGTGTAATAATATGCCTGGTAGCTCTCACGATGGAGCTACTTATACCATCAAACTCGCCAGCGCATTTATCTGTAAGACTCAAGATGATATTTTCAACTTATGCAGCACAATTGAATGTAGTGGAGTAGAACCAGAAGAACTGATAGATGTTGCACTTTGATACTGGTTATATTGCTGAATTTTAGATGGCAATAGTCTGGCCACACCAGCAAAATAATTATTTACTTTCTCTGCTAACTCTTCGCAGTATTTCAATAACTCTAAGGATGGTGTACTAATTTGTTCTAAATTAACCACCCGTTTATTAATTTCCAATTCTAGCTTTAGGACTTCTTCTAGCCCTTTAAAACTCGTTACACTCACATTCACGTTTGACGTTTTTTAAAAGGCCATTGCAAAAGTTGTGATAACGATAGAATATCAACTTTTTTGATTCCATGTCAGGGTGTTTCTCAAGAGTCCTGTGTAATTTGTCTCTATGACGTATGCATCTCAGAAGGCTAGAAATAATCCACGGCTCAATAATGTGTTTTTTTATGGGAATGGGATTTAATAGTGGAGGACATTATAGATACCAGTGAATGGGTAGCTGCATTTGGGTTTTGGGATTGGAGAATTGGAGAATTGAAGAAAAATCTGTGTTACTGATCCAATTAACTACTGCTGGAATGTCTATCTTGGTATTCGAGTTACTTATTACATTATTTTAAAAAAATAAAAAATACACCATATTTAACAAAAGCAGAAGAACTCATGAGTCAAGCTCACTTTATGAGGATGCTGCTAAAGCTACATGGCTATCATACCCTTTTCAAGTTTCCAACAGCAGTCAAAACAAAAATATTCTTAGGAACCACACCTAGGTCTGCTATCTGCATTCGTAGCAGAGATTAGCAAAAGTTCTAGCAGACCGGATAAAATAAATATCTTTATAAGGGATCACCGAAAGTAAGTATAGTAGCATATCAATATGCCGTAAGTGTTTAAAATTTTACACAATTTTGCTTGCAGTGTTAAGTACAAGATCCTGTTAAATATGTGCTGCCAAGGATTTCCCAAAATTAGATATTAGCCTTAATCAGATAGGTGATGCCGACGATTTCATTAATTGCTAAGTATGTGATGAATTTGGTTGTCGCAACTTTAATTTGTGGCACAGCTGCACTTCTCACGGATAGTGGGTACATGCGGGGTGGGATTTACAATGAAGTTACGTATGCGACAATTGTTAATTTATGCTGACTCTCATTACCGCCTTAGTACAATTACCCTCAAATGATGGCACAATGGTGGTCATAGACATATTTTTTTCAAGTTTAATACATATTAATGTGTTATTCCAAAGGTAATAAAACTATCTAAGGCTGATAGTACAATAATTAAACTACGACAAGAGTTGATTTTCATAAAGTTTAAATATATGTTTTGTGTTTTATGTTAATTCTTGCTTCTTGCTTAAGTGACGCCCATTACCCCCTGTACATAAATCTTTCCCACTACTCTCGAATGGATAAGACATATTATAATGTACCGTTTACAATAGACGCACACAAGTTACACACATTTATTAAAAAAATTAAAATGTGCCACGTTTCATAACAAAGTGGAGGGTTCTAATTCCTGATCATCCACGCCCCAGTATTTGGTTGAGCTGAAACTGCGCTCTGCCAGGAAGTGTGCATCCAGCGTTCACTATGTGGTCACAAACCTGGAAATATAATACATTCAAATTTTAGAAAAGCTGTTTTAAAGTCTTAGAAAAAAAAGTTTGTTGATTGAACATTGAGATGATTGATTGACAAAGAGCATTGGGTTATTTTAAAAGAACTCAAGCTCGTGTAGATTATTGAAAAAGGCATCAGATCACTTCGCCGTCCGTCTGTCCCTCAATCTGTCTGTTAAGACCTCTTTTCTACGGAACGCGTGGCGTAGTGTATTACATAAAAATAAAAATCAATCACAAATATTTATACCCAGAAGCTGTAAAAAGCCAGTTTTTGAGTCAATAATAACTATGGCCATATGAGCCACACAGCTTATAAATAAAAACCTATAGAGTAAAATTACTTCCTTTTAACCTAGAATCATGAAAAGGCATGAAAAACAAGATCTCCGAGCAGGAGTTAAAGAAAAAAAGTTGTTATATCCCATAAAACGAATATTTTTTGACGAATACTAAGTTACATGTCATTTTTGGTAAGTATTTTGCTTTATCAACTGCACGTTTACAAGATTGTGTTTACATAAAGTAAATGGCTAAAAAATCAAAATAAAGGAGCTATTCACAAGGGCAATATTCTAATAAATAAAGTTTAAATGTTTTAGTTCAAATATATAAACACGAAATCATTATAACACTGTACTAAATAAGGCCTTCTCTCTAATTCATACACATGTACAATTCACATGCTTTTAGAAACAAAATTAAACCTTTGCAACTAACCTGTATCCTAGTGTTGAAATGTAATACACCGGGGCACTGACGCAGCACTCTTGAACCCCAAACACAATAGTAGAATAAGTTACAATCGTACTCGTGGGGTAGAAGCCTGTGAATATGTGGGTTTACGGGGCAACCGTTTTCTAGAGAACCAGGAGCCGTTGTAGTAGTAGATGGAGTTGTTGTAGGAGCGGGAGTTGTTGTGGTCGTAGTTGATGTAGTTGTTGTTGGAGCGGGAGTTGTTGTGGTTGTCGTTGATGTAGTTGTTGTCGGAGCGGGAGTAGTCGTGGTCGTTGTTGTAGTTGTTGTAGGAGCAGGAGTAGTGGTAGTCGTAGTTGATGTTGTTGTCGTTGGAGCGGGAGTTGTCGTAGTCGTAGTTGAAGTAGTTGTTGTTGGAGCAGGAGTTGTTGTAGTTGATGTAGTTGTTGTTGGAGCAGGAGTTGTTGTAGTTGATGTAGTTGTTGTTGGAGCAGGTGTGGTTGTAGTTGTAGTAGATGGAGTCGTTGTGGGAGGAACAACTGTTGGTGGAGGGGGTATAATTCTATCTTGACAGTCCACAAGATGAGGCCATTCACATCGCCAAGTACTCAAGTCGAAATACAAGTTTCCAGGACAATATCTCGCCATAGGTTGACCATATACACAATGGTAGAACATGTTGCAATTTTCATGCCTCATTAAATGTTCTATAGTCCAGTCATGTTCCTGTTCAGGTGGGCATTGGTCTACTCCCACCACATTTGAGCGCCTACAGCTCCTGCCAGCCGCAACATGCCCGAACGTGGCATATACAACCAATAATAACACAATAACCCCTGGAAAAGTATAAAAAAACACTTGTTATACGAGTACATATCACTTGAGAAATACAATAAATAATTAATTTTATTTAAAGAATACACAAAGCTAGATATAATTCCGCTAACCTTTCATACTCAGTTTTAGAATCAGAGAGACGAATATTAATCATACTAAACCTCTTATATACGTACATTCAATAAAGCAGAAATAAGTATATGAGATTAATAGATAAATTACAGTACACAAATATATGGATTTTTCTTGTATATTATAAGATAAGTGAATACGATAACATATCATTATCGTTTAGACAAATATTATCAAATACACCATTTGATTATTAATTCAAACACTATAGTTTTGCGATAATGATATCACTACTCGTTTTTTTATTATTCTTTCAAGTATGTACCTATCTAATGTTTCTACTCCGAACCGACTTTAACATGACAAATCATGGAAAATAAAAAAAAACTACATTTTCTTTAAATTTGAATTATTAAATTTAAATAGGTGCCCTGCCCACTCGACGACACGGCGGCAAAACCAGCACGTGGAGCCTCCAGCCGGAACGACCAACGAACTAGCGTAGCTCGACCTGCGGCCTCACGCCACTCGCGTTCTTCTTCGGGCGGGACCCGACTGCTGCTAACCGCCCGGAAATCAGTCGTCCGGTGCAACATACAGTGCCAGACAACCCCCGTGTACAGCCGTCTGATCATCCAGATAAGGCAAAAGTCGCCCAAGGGCAGACGCAGCGCCTACCAGCTTTGGCGCCAGCTGATCATTTCCGGATCGTCGAAGAGCCACCTCCCGTCAAGGATCAAACCCAGATACTTCATCTGGGCCTGAACCGGTACGAGGGCCGAGTCGCCCATGAAATAAGAGGGCCTCCGTCTTATCTAGGGCCACCCGTAAGCCCAGCGCCTCAATGCGCCCGACCACCAGAGAGCTCCCACTGGTGGCCAAGCGCGCCGCCTCTTGAAAGTTCGCCCCCGGGCTGTGACCAATGTATTATCGTAGAATCTTAGTTTAAGACTATTTTACTTCTATAAAATAGTTTACTTAATCGAAGCTATTTTATAATTGTTTATAGTTTACTGGTATTGGATGTGGTTTACTTATCACTTTTTGTTTTTATAATACTGTTGTACGTGTATTCAAAACTGTTTTATAAACTCACTGGCCTGTGGGTCTCGTGGTTAGTTTTTATTACTGCTTAGCCAAAGGTTGTAGGTATAATAATAGTAACAATAATGATAACATTTTTGGAGATCTGACACACAACGCTATCTAGTTTCTAACTAAGCAGAGCTTGTACTCTGAAAGCTTGATTGACTGATGGAGTATTTACACACATTTTTGTAAATACATACATATTTGTTTCGGAGTTTGGATGTGTTTTATACATTATAACCGAAACAAATATTTGCAGATCATACAAACATTTAGTCCGACCCGGGAATCGAAACGACAACCTCAGTACTGCAGTCGCATACGCTACCAATGCACCACCGAGGCAGTCAAATTTATTCTAGGTTGGATTTCTACCTAGGCACATAATTATGTGATGAACATAATCATTTGTTTTATGTCTGGGAGTAAAATTTATCTGTAATATGTATGTAAATATATCTGTAATGTATTTAGTAATATAGGTACGAGTATAGCCACTAGAAGACCATTCTCAAAAGTATGTATCAGATTTTAGGTACGAGTATATGTATGTAATTTGTATACAACAATGAGTTTGATTACCATAGTACAGGGTCTGTTGCCTAGTTTGGGATCAGACGGCCGTGTGCGTGTGATGTTCTATATAACAGCATATATACCAATATATGATGCCAACAAGACATTATAGATCTACTAGCATGAACTCCTACCATAATAGGTTATTTATGAAGTAAAT
Source organism: Arctia plantaginis (assembly GCA_902825455.1). Classification (NCBI taxonomy): domain Eukaryota; kingdom Metazoa; phylum Arthropoda; class Insecta; order Lepidoptera; family Erebidae; genus Arctia; species Arctia plantaginis. The sequence goes on along the minus strand of CADEBD010000857.1, from coordinate 5,338,811 downwards.
TTTAGTGTATTATAACCCCTGTTCATCCAGTGGATGTGGATCCAGTGGAGCTGACTAAGAGAGCAAACTTTCGTCCCGTCTAACAAGCGTGGTATAGTAAAAAGCTAAAACCTCCTTTCTCAGGAGAGGCCTGTGTCAGCAGTGGGCTGTTAAAGGCTGTTGATGATAATGATGATGATGAAGAAGTAAATTTTAAATTGACTATCTTTAAAAATCGACTATCTGTTTTACAATCGGTCCCTGTTATGATTACCATTTAGATTATTACATCATGTGTGATTCCGATATGCAAAAACAGCTTAGAACACTTTAGATATTAAGCCACCGCATATTAAAACAATACACTTCTGCGTAATGCTACAGGAAATAGTATTTACTTGCTTATCTAATTTAAAAACAGTTCCTTTGCAAATTGATTATAAAATGTTGATAAACTATCATAACACTGACTACCAAAAATTTTGGCGATAATATTTTTATTTGTTAGATGGTAATGGCTATATTGTTCTTTTGCAGGACAACAGCACTGCAAAAGAACTGAGAAGGAAAACTTGACACAAACCCTATACCAACCCGTCTGGCCAGCGTGGTATAGTAGGCCAAAGCCTTCTTTCTAAGGAGAGGCCTATGTTCAGCAGTGGACTAATAAAGGCTGTTGATGATGATGATGATGAATGGCTATATTTAAAACAATTTGTTATTAGTGCTCAATAAAATTTATTTCTATATTTTCCCTTAATTTTAAAAAACATTTCATAAGAAATATATATAAATGTATATAGTAAAATGACTGAGTAGTCTTTCTTTTATTCTCTTCCAATAATCTTCCCTTTCCTTAAACGTAATGGCAATGTTTTAACATTCGCAAATATGACTACTTACGAAATAATATTATTTAAAAGTTTTTAAGACACGATTTTTTTGGTAATAAGGTCAACTTTAATAGGTTTAGGATTGATGAGAAGTTGGCATCAAGTAGGATGCGATGGCGCCAGGATGTCGGGCGCCGAGCGCCGCGCCGCGTCGCTTCAAGCGCAGAGCCTGTACAGTGCGAGTATCGCGCGAGCCGCCCGCCCTCCATACACACATAACCTCCACTTTATCTCGCTTCTCACTATAATACACACAATAAATGCAATTAGCTTAATAATGAATTTCCTATCAATACTTCTATTCACATTAATTCATTTCTCAAACTGTGTTAAAACTAAACCAAAAAACGCTACATCATCAACAGATCAGATACAAAAGAAAATATTTCTAGAACATGAAGAAAACTTGATAAAAAAACTAACTACAAATAAAAGTGAAGTAAAACCAGTTAAGATAACGAATGTTGTTATACCTAAGATTCATCCTGTGAGTGCTACGACGGCGAAAGCATCTCCAGTAATGATCCCACCTGACGTGTAAGTACACCAACAGTTTTTGAACACTCACTCAATTCATACGTTGCCTATAGACATAGCTCGTCATAGTGCTACAGTTTATTACATGTGGTGATGTGTGATAAAATGTTTCACGAGTCGACCTTGCTTCTTGTTTACGACTACCGGTATTTAGTCAAACTTCTGTTTGTACAAAACATTTTATTCGGGATGAATCAATGGGATGAAATCTATTTTAAAAATATGATACTGTATACAGTCGTAAATACATAGAGGGAGGATATTATAAATCTTGTGTTGTGTTATACATACATTTGTAACAGATCTGTCTTTTGTACTCGTATTAAAGGGAAGTAAGTTTAAACAGACAAATATATTTTATGTAACATATTTATTAGTATATTATAGAATTAACAATTTCTAAATGTATTATTAGGCACTTAGCCAAATCGTCGCTTAAAGAATCTTGAACTTTCTTGTAATACCAATGTTGTATTCAAACAGGGTACAAAAATGGGCAAATGAATTACGGAGCAGGCTGTACGATATCGATGACCGAATTGTGAGAAGGCATGAACTGGCCGCAGGTTTTACCGATATAAAAAGCGAACAACGAAACGGTACAGCCATTGTGAATGTAATGGCTGATGTTATAGAGGAATTGCTTTCGAGTCGCACTCGCGCTGCTGAGGAAATTGTTCGAAAAGCCGAAGAACTCGCCAAATCAGAGGCTAAACCGAGTTCTACTTACACTTTTGACCGCAGTATTGTAAGTATGAATTAAGGAAGACATTAGAAGGACACACCAGCAATTGATTGTCTGATTCTGGCAAAAAGTGTCACTTTTGATTGTAAATAATCAAACTCTTCTAAAACTATGTAGATAATTTAATTTTTAATTCTTATTATTTAATAATGTCCATTATTCGTAATCTATATATAGAAGAAGGTACTCATGTATTAATCGTGATGTTTTAGGAGTTAAATGAAGGAAAGAAAAAAATAAACCCAGATGAGTTGGAGGACTGTGAAATAGGTACCTATTGTAGAAGTACTCGAAAACTCCAACTAAATCATCGAAAGCATTTCGATGCTCAAGTGTCGCTAGATTATAGTAGCGTTCATGTCGCAGTCGAAGTTTTTGACTGTGGTAAGTAGAAAGTTTTTATGTTATTTTAAACTTTTATTAAATTATCAATTTGAAAAGAAAGTTTGTTAGTTAGTCATGAAGTTTTATGAAAAGAAAATAAAGAATACAGTAGATTGAGCTATTAATTTTTATACAATTTTTTTAATTTGTTATGACACAATTTTTTAATCCTAAAATACTACTTTCTTATTTCCAATTGTGTACACACATAATACATAACACACTTTAAAACATAAATCACACACCATACAAATTACCAGTTATACCACATAAGTAAATGAAAGCGCTTAAATTAGGGAAGACCTATGTCTATAGCCAGTAAGAAAATATTAACTTGTAATTCAGCGGAGACATAGAGAAGACATAGAGACATAGAGAAAGAATAATTAAATAAATACCCAGTGGCATGCAATAAAAATCGAAATTAGTTTTAAAGAACTAAGCCAATCCTGAGGGGCATTAAATATGAAATAAAATTTTACAAAAAATGCAAAACGATAGAAGAAACAAATGAACACTGATAGCAGAAATGGCTACACTAAACAGGAATGATGAAATATCTTTCATCAATCCTGTATAATTTAGCCATTTTAGGAGGATCTCGGACTGTTAATCGATGTATAGTAAAATTTCAACATTACAGATCCCAAGGTACTGAAACATCTGCACTGGTCTGAAGGATTACTACCAACGTTCCAGAAAAACTATGCGCAAGATTCATCAATTGACTTCCAATATTTTTGCAGTGCGCATGGCTTTTTGAGGCATTATCCTGGTGAGTAAGCACTTTTTTTTAATTTACTCCTGTATTGTTCTACTTAAGAATAAAACACAAAAAAACAATAGACTGCACGCATGGCGTAGTGGTTTAAGCGGTCACCTCGCCGCTTCCTACTACGCCGAGTGTTGTGGGTTCAAACCCCAAATGGGACGACACTTTGTATGATCCACAAATTGTTGTTCTAAGTCTGGGTGTTCTTTGTGTCCGTTTCATGTATGTTTGCAAAGTCCCCCGCGACACAGGAATGTATTCCTAATGCCTTTATTTAAAAATGGTGTCTTTATTAAAAAAAAAAAAAAAACCTAGAAAATGTTACCTGTTGTATGATAACCATCACGGCAGGACGAAATGTTCCTATGGACTTAGATAGATTATAAGTTGCGCTGTCATTGTAAAGACTTGCGTTGGTACCAGGACAGATCAACAAACATATTATGTACATATACATAATGTACATATTAGACTGGCATATGGGATAGGGAATACATATGTAACATATACTAGACAGGCTGCAGCCAGATGTAATCGATTTTACGTTGGTAATGCTTTATACATATTTCTTGAAAGTTTGACATGTGTACTCTTTTTCTAGGCATAAACTTCAGGCCTTCGTTCGCAAAATTTCATTAAAAACAAAGAATTCTCTATTACTTTTCTATTACAGCTGCATTGTGGTCTGACATGTTTAAACTGAAACTATCACCCGACGACGATGCGGACATATATGACTGTCGCCTGCGCCCATGGTACGTCAGTGCGGGCGGCGCCCCTCGTGATGTGCTCATCCTCGTCGACGCGTCAGGCTCCATGTACAACTCTTCAAATAAAGAAACTGCTTCACGGTTTACACAAGCTCTTCTAAATGCACTCACTGATGACGACAGAGTCAATGTGCTTAGATTTAATGTTGAGGTTTTCTCCCCTATTAGTTGCTTCAATGAAAAACTTGTTCCGGTGAGTCAAAATCTGCTTTTACTCCCATGTATATTTCGGGAATACTCTACTAGTTTCGGGTTCGACGGGAGGGCAAGGAATGAAGGGTTCTACCAGGTTATTTGTAAGAGCCAAACTTCAGTCTCAGAAGTCTGAGTTTCAGAATGTATCAAATCATAGTCTCAATTTTCAGCTATGATTTTATAAACAGTATAAATAAAGACATAAACAAAATTAAAAAGTTAGGTTAAGTGAGACACCGCCAGGCTTCTAACTTGAAAATGTAATCTATTAATCCACAAACGGCTTAAACTTCAGAATGATTGTTTTTTGGTTGAAATTTGTAAAAATTCAGCTGCAATTTGTAAGAATTATAAGTTTTTTTAATTATAAGTATTTGTAAGAAAAAAAAGAAAGATTCTTTAAACATATGACCCGGGTTTGTGAGAGTATATACATCATAATTTGTTAAATAGGCAAACCACGTAAACACGGCAGCAATGATGGCGGCCATGCCTTTATACACCATGAACAACGAAACCTGGATGGCTGACGTGTTGACCTACTCTGTGACACTGCTAAAGAATCAACGGAAGGCGAAAGATAGACCGATTGCTTGTCAGCAGGCGATAGTACTGCTTACTGACAGTTTGTACGATAACTACACTCAATTGATGCGAGAACTGGATCCTGACGGAAATATCAGGTAACTCAATGTAAGAGTACGCTGGACATTGAAATTTGTTCTTTCGCATTTATAAGTTGTAGAAATTATCTTTTTTGTTTGAAAAAGTTTGGTTTCATTCTCAAAAGCTCCCATTGTCATAAAGTCAGGAACTAATAGGAGGAGTCTTGAGAAAACAAAAGAACTCTTGAAATGTTCAGGCACACCTTTAGCGAAAGTGTTCTCGGTGAACACTTTTAATGAAGTAAAACTGATGACTAAGACCATAGATATAAATTTGAACAATATATTCCACGTTGAAGTGTTAAAAATAGGCAATGAATTAAATAGGCGTCCATGGGCTGCTGTGTGCTCGTTTTTCACCTGTCAAAAATGAAGAATTCGACTTATTACTATTTATTATGATTTTTAGGCGCGTCGTTCTCTGTGATAATTTTCAAAAAGAGAATTACCATCTTTATAATATTACTTAAATATATTGTTATTACAAAGTGAAAAATAAATATTTATATATTTGTAAATATCAACATCTACTTATATCTTATAAACTTATTCACACACAGGCTCTTCATTCTATGGCTCCACGACCGATACGGATTGCGTGATAACACTCGGGAACTCGCCGACTGGGTGACCTGCGACCGTGACGGTTACTTCGCAGAACTTATCACGCAATATGACGTCACACAGCAGGTCCTGAAGATATTGGAAATATTGCAGCGACCGCTTGTCTCGCAAAGAAAGACTAGACCTGCTGTATTCAGCGATGTTTATGCTCATGTAGAGGTAACATCAAATTTTTTAATAAAATAGTGCACTGTTTTTCACAACACAGATAAAATAAGATAGGATTACTTTCATAAACTTGTAATTGAACGATCGATAAGTCATACGATATCAATAAATATTAGCATGTTTTAATGATAGATGAAAATCTTACTTTGGAAATGTTCTTGATATTTGCTCACTATTAACTTGTACTTTACATTACAGGATCCTAGAAGAAGTGAGTTCTATTGGCGAAGTAAAGAAAACACTGAACAAGGCAATCGGTACAGAGAATTGAAGCGACATAAAAAGATACTCCTCAGTAACGAAAGGCTGTATAAAGATTATATGCGCCAAGAATCACTAGTTAGTATAGTTTTTTATTTTTATTTTAATAATACTGTAGCATCAACGAATGGACGATATCGTGAAAATCTTACGCCAAACTATCATTTTTCAAAAACAATTCAACATAGCGACAACTTTGTACAAAAATAAAAGTAGTGAATGAAACGTTTGCCACTTGCTACGAAGTTTGTCATCATCCAGTATATTTAATTTAACGTGAGTGCTACGACTACATATACGTAGCATATAAGTCCGTTAGATCACGATACCGCGGCGCAGACGCCACAACACAACGTGATTATTTGCTACGTATACTCGTAGCATCATGTGCTTCGGTCCTTTCTACACAAGTAGTGAATTTAGGCTTGTATGTATTATATCACATATACCTGTGTCGAACCCCTAAATATAATAAGTATTTTGATTTATCGAGGAATCAAATCCCTGATCAAACAAAGCACTACTTAAATACTAGTTTAATTTTGGAGTAGGTATGGGTGAAGAGCCACGTTGACAAAAAATCAGCTGGCACAATGTGGTTTTGTAATACAAATTTTCCACTGCCTGTTCTTATTCCGAAATCTACACGCATACTTATGTTTATTAAAAAATAATACAACCTAAGTATTTTTTTAGGAAAAATACGGACAATATTACGAGGGTCAAGATTTGAACTACAGATTGCAAATCAGCGTCTCGGTTCCAGTCTTCGAGCATACAACTACTGAAGTAAACTTAATTTTCTAAAGCACCAAAACTATTGTAACGTATTTTGCGAATGGATTTTCTAATCTTTATCATAATTATTTTGGTTTCAGAATATCACGATAACGCTGGACGAGGTAAGCTCATTTCTATTTACAACAGATAAATATGTTGAACATGTGTCAAATAACACATATTTTGTTTTAAGTATTAATAACTTTTTTTATCACTTCCTAACCAGCTGTTATCTTTTACAGGAAAAGCAAAGAAATTCTACTAGAACGGTAACGTATTTAGTCTAGTATAGGGCTAATGTTCCAATGTTAAAAAAAGTTAGGTAATCATAGATTTTGTTAATCTGCTTCATCCATGTTTATAAAATATAACTAACTTGTGTTTCTTCTTTGGAAAGTAGTAGCTATTTTACTACTACTTTTATAGTTCAATTCAGTAGTTTCAGAATAATTTCAGTGTAAAAATCAACGACAGCAAATGATCTTTCCTCTTTATAATGTTACAAGAGCATAAGATTACATAATTATTTGCATTGTTTTTCTTTTCTTTTAATAATTTGAATTTAAATAAGAAAATTGTAATGCTAGTTATTTTAAATAATGTGAATAATCCACACGATAAAAATTTAATGTGTTTCTAAAAACAATTTTTAAAAAGAGAGAACTTGGAAATTCAAATTACTCGTATGCCGAAGTAGAGTTTAATTTCCCGTCAAACAGCTCTGTCAACATTTCTTTATTGATTTATTTGTTGATAACGGCGGACAAAACTTATGTGTGACACGTGAATACTAAATCACGCGGATGTTACACGCAATGCATACTACATACATTATCAAGTGTGCCCCTTTAATTCTTATGTAGTTCTCTGATGGTACTTGGCTTTATAATTAAAACTACTTTAATCATATACTGCCAAATTTGAGTCAGGCACAAGGTTTTTTTAAAGTTTAAAAACTTTTTTGTTTAAGCAATGCTTGTTAAATCATCTATTAATATGGATAAGGGGATTTGACCCCTTTTTTTTTCTTTTTTTTTTCATGCTGAAATCCCCTCGGATACCACCTGTCGGTGGCATGTCGGACTCGAACCGACTAAAACCGCAAGCCGTCTCGGGTACTAATAGCCGGGGAACCAAGACCGACCCCCCCCCCCCCGTGTGGGAACCCCATGTTCCCTCTGCTCCCTGGAAGCGAGCGCGCTTCGCAACGCGCTCGCCGCCACCCCGGCCTGCTTCTGTTAGGGTGACAGATGGCCTCACCTGTCACCCCCAGGCCTGCGCTTATGGAGGACGTAGGTCGTTCTGCGACCTCCGGCGCCTGAGTCGCCTGCGGTACCTGGCCCGTTCCCGGGCCTGGCGGGCCGGGAGAGTCCTAAACCTCTCCCGGTAAGGGGGATTTGATCCCTGGCATAAGGATGCGAACAAAGAACTTGGCGCCCCCTCTTTCTTTGTGCACTAGGCTGCAGACCTAAAAGCCTGTGTTCTCCTGACAGATTGTTCGACAGCGAGCTTTTTGAGTTCTTTGTCGTCGTTTGTAAGTCTTCATAGTGTACTTGTGCAATAAATAATTTTTATTGCTATCGTTCTTAAAAATTGCACTGAACATCAAAACCTTTCCACAACTTGGATGTTTTTGTATACCCGATTAGCAGTTACACAATATTTATGAAATAATATCTTTATTGTGTACTGTTTTACGAAATTAGCATACATAATTGAGTTCAATGTCCAAAAACCTTATCTGTAATCTGTTGAATATACAATGTGTCACTTGCAATAGAAAACTAGTCTTACATTTGGTTAATAATAAAACTAACAGATTACGAACTTTTGCAATTATTATTTTTAGTATCCAGTAAACCGACTGCTGGGCGTGGCCGGCGTGGATATTCCCATCGATCACTTAAAATTGAGGTTGCCTTATCATCAGGTAATAAACCCATAAATTGCTTCCTATCGCGAAGTGAGCTAATATACCTACCGGGCTTACGAAATGACAGTCAGTTTTATATATGTTAAAAGCAATTAGGAATTATTAGATAGATATACATTTGTAGATACTGGAAGGCGGAAACAATTTATATTTAATTTACAGTGGCTAAACTTTTGGATGGATATCTATCTTTTCTTAACTTGTGCAATACATACGACAATGCGACCATCTTGGATTAATCCGCCATATTTTTCTTTTACTATTTTACTTAGTTAATTTTACAAGCTGACAATTTCCTTACAAAATTACGTACTTTCTCTTAGGAACTGTTTGTCTTTAATCTATCAATACAATGGTATAATCTTCTAGATTACATAAAAATAATAACGGTAGTTATTATTTTTGTCAAAATCTGTAGAAAGCCATATCAACAGTAATTTAAAATAATTTCGCTGCATTACTTAATCCTTAAGTATATTTATGTCACCAATCACAGTAAACCCTTTATCAATGCTGTTTCCTATAGGTAGGTGCGGGGGGGACACTGTTTCTTCTAGACCACCGCGGCAACATTGTGGTACATGAACGTCTAAATCCAACGGTAAGTATTCTAGGTATATAAATTGTCTAATGATTTTTTATATGGCCCCTTATGGTAACTGAACATGTTGCATTGCCGTCGTTTAAGTGCAACCCCCTCTCCGAATGGGGAAAGGGGGGTCGTTGAAACTTTTTTTTTTTTTTTAACGTGTGGAAATCCCCTCGGACCGTCACCCCACCGGGGTTTGCGGCGGGGTGGTGTGTCGGACTCGGACCGACTAAAACCACACGGTGTGCCACTCTGCGCCTGTAATAGGAGGGATCCGGGAACAGCTGTTATTAAGACATCCGGACCCCTCCTAGCGCCGGCCCGCTCCTGTTGCGGGCTCCGACTCAAAAATTTCCTTTCTTTAGGCGACGTCCGGCACACGCGGACGCCGCCCCCTCGCGTCTGGCCAAACTAATGCGGGTGGAGGGGAAACCCACCCCGTCCACCCGCGGCCACACTCAGGGCGGCATGAGGCGGTGATAGGCGCGCCTCCGCCGCCGGGGTCGTTGAACCTATAGTAACCTAAAGTAGATTAAGAATACGAAGTATCACAACCCCTATTTATCCCGAGCCGACTAAGGGAGCACACTACGCAGGACAACAGCACTGCAATGAGACGGACACCAACCCTCTACTGACTCGTCTGGTCAGCCTGACATAGTAGGCCAAAACCTCCTTTCTAAGGAGGAGCCAGAGGTCCAGCAGTGGACTATTAAAGGCTGTTGATGATGAATGACCCTCTCAGGATGGGCTTTAAAGTAAAATGTAGGTACATTAAAAAATTGTAGATTGAAAAAAGATTAGAGTATCAACTACATTTGTGTATGACCTTAAATAGAGTAAGTTATGCCTCGGCAAGTAGATATTTATTACCCTGACCTTGAAAATACGAAAATGTTTTAACCTTCACTTTTTAAGGGTTATCTAAAAATATCTTCGATTCCTCTGTTTTCTAATCATCTATAAACTATTATAAATTTGAAAGCTATTTGAAAGATTTTCTTTAAAGCCGTAAACCGGCGGTCTTAAAATGGTGGTTAAAATCTTTTCTCCATTGATACTGAAATTGTGGCTAATTACATAACTTACTTACAAATGTAAAGTGGGAATGGGGTATGGTAATGTCTTTCAACATGGGAGATCACATGAAACACTAGGACCACGACTAACTAACATAACCCCTAAATAAATATATAATTGGTACCTTGTACAATGATAATAGCACAATTGTTTAAAGGTTTTCATTTTTTCTAAAGCTACCTCTATTCTCCAGCCTTAACGCTGGAATCCTTTTTCATTAAAAGTACACATGACAAGCGAGGTATCTGGTAGTACAAAGTAACTGTGATTTTAATGAACTATTACTAGAGAAGTTTAACATAACAACGCAAAACGGTTTTGTGTATTTTTTACGTCACGGTACGAATTACATTGTATATTTACAGTTTTACGAAAAACATGCCAGACTGAGGAAGCGGTTGAATATAAAATAACACAAAATAAAATCCTACAAAGGGAGTTGTTATCAAAGATTTTTAAACAGTAGTCGTCGTTCTCTTTGCTTGCTTTTTTCGAGATACATATATGAAACATAATTATTGGTTACAGTTCGATGGTGACATTTTAAAACCTGGCTACAGAACAGTAGACTTTATAGACTTGGAACAAGCTGCTGAAAATAACATACCCCGGCACTACCCGAAAGAATGGGTAAAGGTAATTATTTATGCAAACATATACCTGTTTATATATTATAATATTAATAATTGTACCATAAAACATCTTATTATATTTTTTGAAACATGTATTTTTAAACCATTTTCTTCATTGAGCTATTTTTTGACTAGTATTTATTATATTATTACAATTTCTAGTTCCGAAAAATGTTAATAATAGACAAAAAGAGTGGAAACAAAACTTTGTATGGAAAAAATATTTTCGAAAATGGAATGAGAGTAATTTTGGAACAACGAGAATATCATTGGAAGCGTATTTTAAACCACTATACAGCTGTAGTCGTGATACCTTTATATAATCGGTACCGTAAAGTACCAGAGGCAAAATTCACCAAAGATATAGCTCAGAAAGCTTGGAAATCATTATCCCAAACGGATTTCGCAATTCAACCAGACTGGTAAGTTGTATCTTAGAATAAAACTGTAATAATCAAAGTTAATAAGGAATGTCTGTCCTGACCTGTCCATGGTAAACCATGTCATATTGAGACAATAAACTTCTCATAGCTTTCCCTAAAACTATAAACAAATTACTATTGATTGTATTTTATCATTTCTTTAAAAACTGTCTTACACCTACTTGTTGTTGAAATTTATTAATTCATCAAAATAATTAGCCCAAATATTTTTAATCACGTATACCACTGTGTAAATTAAAAATAGATGACCCCATCAAACTTCGCAATATTGCTAAAAAAATCACGTTCGGGTAATTGAAAGCGCCAAACTATCAATCACCAGAAGATTTCAGGGTCTGAGGCATTGGGTGCGTTTTAATTAATGATTTAGACTATTTAAAAATTTTGAAGCATTTTCTCATAATAATAATAATCTCACAAATCTCACACAAGGCCGTCAGATCCCAAACTAGGTAAAACCTGTACTATGGTAATCCGACTGCTGATAAACATTCTTACATATTTTTGAATACATACATATTGTACATAAATTACACCCAGACACAGAATAAATGATCGTACTCATCCTGTGTGGAAATAAAACATTATTTTAAAACTCATTCTCTGTTATCAAACACCCACGTAATAGGTAGTCACTTGAACGAAATTTCTAAGAACAGATAAAACTATCGTGTCACTGTGGTCCTGTACACTCATTAGAGACATTTAATTAAATAAGTTATTATCTTGAACTTAGTCATAAACTTCAATTTTTATTTTTTATTTTTTATTAGTACTTATAACTTTGCCACCATGACCAAAAAGAAATGAAAACAAAAAGATGATTTACTACTCGCTATTAGCGCCGTAGGCAATTGCTATTGCTATTGCCATGAAATTTTTCATAAAATTCATAACAAAATTAAATGAGAGCCTGTATAACTATACTTTACTATTGCGGTATTTTCCGGACCGATACGACCTTCAAGAAGAGCGTACTCCTTCCTAAAAGACCGGCAACGCGTTTGTGACTCCTGAGTTGAGGACGTTCATGGGCGGCGATGGTCACTTTCCATCAAGTGACCCGTCTGCTCGTCTGCCCCTCTTTCTAACATAAAAAAAAAACAAATCATCAATTTCTTCAACAATCTTTAAGAAGTATCCCTTAAGCAGTTTGATGATATTGACGAGTTAAAGGTTTTTCTAAGTAACATAAATTTTTTATGTATTTTAAAAAGGTCTTCAGGAACATATGATGAAGAAATCATAAAAACAAAAATAACAATTTTTTCTTAAGCTGGAAACACTTTCTTTCCCCTAAAATTTTTCTTTTCGATCATACTGTATGTACACATCACTCATCTCACACGCGGCCGTCTGATCCCAAACTAGGCATAGCCTGTGTTATGGTAACCAGACTGTTGATAAACATACTTATATATTTTTAAATACATACATATTACAGATAAATTACACCCAGACACAGAACAAATGACCGTGCTCATCACACAATATTTGTCCTGAGTGGTAATTGTACCCACGACCTCCGCTTTAGCAGTCAGGGTCATTAACCACTAGACCACCAGGCCCTTGGATAAAAACGTGCAAATTATATTCTAGCAGGTCCAAGAGATATTATGATACATACACGATGACTAATAGTTATTTAATAAAATATTGGCATATTCGCCAACCTTGAAAATCATTCACGCATTAGGGAAGCCTTTTCGCTTATAGGGCGAGGATCATATAAGGTTATTAATACGCATGTGCACGCACACGCACACGCAAACGCACACGCACCCAGATATATGATTAGACACGTTTCAGGTGTAGATTAGATTCTCGTATGCAAAACAATAGATAACTTCCCTTTTTTTTAACATGAAAATGCTGTGTTCACCTAAAATTAATTATACAATTGGAAAGGAAAATTACATAAATATAAATACAATGAATAATCGTTGTAAGTGTTTTTGAATCTACAATAAATTATCCTATTTACGGTGCAATTTTTCAAGCGTACTACGGTTAGTCAGTGTTCTTAATCTTTCTCAGCTCTGTAATAAAATTAAATCATAAATTAGAAACCTATTTTTTTGTTGTTATCTAATGGCAGCTTATCAGTTCTACATATATTCTCGGTGATAAAACTAATTGTTTTGTGCAAATTACTAATACTTGTAGCAATCGGTTTTCTAATCATTTTGAATAAACAAGGAATGGTATGTAAATAACAAACATATATATATATATATATATATATTTAACCCACGAGTGACGTCATCACAAAAAATCGGAAACTTGAACTGTTTTTTATTTTTCTTTAAATAATTTACATTCAGTAAAATATTGACTCGAGATCGAATATGAGTTTGTGAAATTTTAATTAAATTGACAGGTTTAATTTATTAATTTTAAGACCCAACACTACGGTGTCTTCAAGTTTTTTATTCTTTTTATAATCTATGATTATACGAAAGATTTTAAAACATATTGATGTTAAAATTATGTTAACAAATACTGATTTTACACAGATAGTTTGTCCATCTCAATTCTCAAAGACAGAAATAAGATGATGAGGAAATTTAACTTTGTAGGCCAAAACCTCTTTTCTAAGGAGAGGCCTATATCCAGCAGTGTACTGTTATAGTCTGTTGATGTTGATCTTTTTTTTTTTTACAGCAAACTACCGACAAACTAACGACTTTCGGATTATTTCCCACAGATCTTTAATGTAGACTTTATTTCCATCTATTTTCTATATCAATATTCTTCGATAGGTCCGCCATTCCTATTTCAAATACAGTAATCTGTGTAATTTATCATAGTTATCCTTTCGCATTCGAATATTGGCTGTAAATATTCATATTCTTGTACTTTTAAACAATATACTTTTTAATGACAACACTTTATGACACACAGCAATTACTTTATTACTTTTCTGTCCATTGTGAAGCCTCATTTCTTATTATATGTACGTGAAAATACGTTTTTTGCAGGTTATATTGCCGCCACATCGAATCCTATTTCGAGTCTCGTGAAGCGGAGGTGCGCCACTTTATCAGACGTCGAAGTGATGAGCCCAACTTTGCGATGAAGAATCTTAAACATCATTTATCTCCCATCAAACCTGCTTTACTGGAAAAGAATTATATGTGTTAGTATTATTAATTATATAACTATGCCATTAAAACTGTTGTACTCTTAGTGTTAAGTATCATTTTCACTTAACAGTTAGAGTGCCATATTTTTACCGTTTCTACCGTTACCTATACATTTGCGGTATCACACCCGGGTACCAGGTTTAGTGTGTACCAGGCGTGCCTAAGAAGTCGAAATAAAATATACTTTTTTGATAGTGATTACCAAATTAGAAAAAAAAAACGCAATGGGATAACTTCTAAAAGTTGGAATACCCATTTCAATTATGGAAATATGCTTATAGAAATTGACACCTTGACTGCACACAAAAGATAGTGTTAAGTATAAGCGGCATACTCGTAGATACCGGTGAGCGCTACTGAGATAAACAATCTATTTACTGAGATTAACAATCTTAATACACTAACGTACTTAGTAAGATTTTTTTCTTAACGTATTTTAGTAAGTAATAGATTTTGAAAATTTGCTTATCTACTATCTTGAATTTATTCTTAATTATTTATATATTTAGTCTCTTTCTTACACTTTTTATTTCCTAAATATCTTTAAAATTATAATACTTATAATAATAATCTAATCTCGCCAACCAATTACTTTTCGCATATTCTTCAAAAAAAGATAAAATACCAAAATGCTTTATCAGTAAGTTTTGATTTAAATATTCATACATTTGCAATAACGATTTACAACAAAGATACTGATAACACAAGACTGATTTACAGAAAGTGAGAGGCATTGCAACTTCTGTGATTACCACCAAAACAATGCACTCATCGATGTGACATTTAATAAATTCGATAACAATTAATGCCTGTGTCCTGATGGCAATCTCATGATATTAATCAGTGTATAAGTGATTGACTTATCAAAATTTGGTAAATGCCAAAAGTGGTGAAATCATGAAAGCAAGAAAAGCTGCGGTGTGACAAGGTGACAAATGAATACGTGTTTTATGGGTGTCCAATACGTGTTTTATGGGTGTTTCATGTTTTTATGTTATGCTGTTTTCTTATTTAAATAAATAAATAAAAAAAAAAAAAAAAAATGTTTTGATAAGATACGGACTTGACATTGACGAGATAGGGACAGAAATAGTGCCTCTATGCGAAGTAAATAGCATAGATGAAACACTATAAACCAGAGAGTAAAAGGTTTGAATAATAATATAAAATCAGTCTTCCAAGTGCGGTTGAAAATATGTACACAAGAATGTTGATAGATATAGGTATGCACATAACAGGTTTCGGATGTTTAAGCATATGAAAAGCAATGGCTGACCGGATCAAGTCTTCTCCCTTGGATGAATCACTGAAAAGCTTTTAGAACAAAACTAGATTTTTTGCTCATTCTTAGAGAAGAGAAGAGAAGGAAATCTTGACACCAACCCTATACCAACATGTCTGGCCAGCGTGGTATGTTAGGCAAAAACCTCCTTTCTAAGTAGAGGCCTATGTCCAGCAAAGGTTAAAGGTTGTTGATGACGACGATCTAGGGACGGATAATCTGCGCGTGTGTATGAAAATTCTGATGAATGAGGGAGAGCAATTCATATTACGTTGGGAATAGTGCTCTGTTATCTTTATTTACTTATATATATGCATAGATGTATATATGTACACCTAATGTGCAGAAAGACTTTCTAAATATATTTATTATACGAATAACTTAATTTATGAAATATGGTAAATTCTCGCTGTACAACGTAAGAATGGTTAGTTCTGAAAAACACTGATATGAAATAACAATTCGCGACATCATATTTTGCTATCTTCAAATCATTTTCCGTAAATGTTTAATTCAATAACTAAAGCGTGACAACTAAGCGTAAAAAGCGTAAAAATAATAAAGAAATTAGTGAAATTCTTAAGTAATACTTTATTTTGTGATTACTGTTACAAATGAATTTTAATATTTGATAGATATTTAAACAGTAGTTATAATCTTGCGTTCTAATAATGTATATATAATAATACATGATAAAATACCTGTAATTTTAATGAACTGTTAATAGAAAAATTCAAACCAATAACGTATAATAATTTTGAAACAATAAAATTTTGCTAATGTTTTTGAGGTGGGTGTTTTAAGGTGGTGGGTGGTCTAAGGGAGCAAACTACGCAGGACAACAGCACTGAAAAAGAAGGAAAACTTGAAACCGTATACCAACCCGTCTGGCCAGTATAGTATAGTAGGCCAAAACCTATATTCTAAGGAGAGGCCTATGTCCAGCAGGCGACTATTAAAGGCTTTTGATGATTATAATGATGAATAAGTGAAGAAACGAGTTATTTACAATTCACACACATGTAAACACATAATAATATACTTACGGGAATAACATACATGTAAACCTGAATAGGTATTTCGTTTACTGTGTATATATAGACATCATTGTTTACAGGTAATGAGGAACTGATGGCTCATCTGTGCAAAGAAGTGATCGCTACCGACAAATGGGCGAGAGACCGCGAAAAGCCTGGCACCGAACACGATTGTTCTACATGCGAAATGGGATCCATTACCGCGTTTTTTGCTACCGGTATGGTAAATATGAAATTTTAGTTAGCTATACTTATTTGGGTTGTTCTCGAAAAGGGGACTGTAACTTGTAGCTTGTAGTAAGAACTACTTTTTTTTTGTACTTTAAGGAATTTTTAACAATGAGGCTGAATAGTATTAAGTAAACCGAAAAAAATCCAGTTAATTATAAATCAAATTGTAAGACAGACGTAGTCACTTATCGTGTACAAACATGCTAATTTACACTTTGCCGTAGAGCATGAAAACAACGTGTAACATTTATGCTAGTTCTTTAAAAAAAATTAGTAGCTTATAGATAGTAGCTTATAAATTTATAACAAACTATATTTAAAGAAAAAGCAATAACACAAACTAGAGATTATTAACTATTTACCGGAAGAGTAATACTAATAAAAATATTAATTAACTTTTAAAAAAAGCCACTCACGCACTCAAAAGATGACTTCACACGTCACAAAAGTCTACCCCTAAGGGTGGAAAATTAAGATGTGTGAAATTGAGATGTGTGAAAATGTTAAACTATATTATTTATCATAGCGTAGGCGCAATAACGTCTGGTATATTTAAAAAAAAAAAATTTAGATATTGTTGCCCCTACTATTTCTGACTACTAAATGAAAATCCAATCTTTGACAGCTATCACATATCAACCTTCACAGTTATCTTACCGATAGTAACAGACGTATTTACTACTAATTAGTATACAATTAAACACATGAAATCGCAATTTTGCCATTAATGTGAATGACACACTCGATAATGTTACTGATTTCACTAAAATAATCTATATAAATAAAAATTAAATAACTAAATGTGTTGGTAAGCGCAAAACTGAAGAAGGACATTTTCGATTTAATAATAATCCGAATCGGGTTCTCGTAGAATAATGCAACAAATCTTTCAAAAGTTGTCCGGAAATTGAAGATTTCAGAAAGTACAAATTAGTGGAAGTCTTTCGTTTCAATCAACTAAAAGTCTATTGCTTTTTTAAGCTTATGTAACAGTCCTTGTTTTGTTTACCTAGCCTAAGGGATTTATTTATGTCTATTTAGGGCATATTTCTGAGCTTTGCATTTAACTGACTTATGATACAAAACCGATGGTAGGTTATCAATTGTACGTACTATAGCGAACTTAACATGACTATTTTAGCTGTCTATACATTATTGGAAAAAAACCGGCTCAAAAAACACGCACTCACTGAAACTACCTACATACTGTACAAATTATTTTCGGGTCTCTTTACCAAGTCTGCTTTATTGCAACAGCTCCTGAGCCTTAACCTTTTTCAGCTGCTCTATATGCAGGAAGTATTATTTATCAAATGCATATTTGTATACAGAGAATGGTTTAACCCGTTGGCAACAGTACCACGCCACGAGCTCGCACGCTCCCCCACCCAATGGCTCTTGGTGGTCGCACGGTCCCGCCGACCCGTATTACCGAAGGGCTGTCGCCTCACCAGATAAGCTAGTAATACATGCCCCCGTGTCACCCATGAGGATTATGCGTATTGGTGAAGAAAAACCACCCGCTGTAAGTAACATATCTCTCTCATAAAATTATAATATAAAAATTGATACCTGATCTGTTTATTTACTTATTTTAAAAATTAATTATGTACTGAACAGTATTTTTGGTGCTTTCCATAAATTATTCAATTTTAAAATTCATCATCATCAACAGCCTATACTAGTCCACTACTGGACATAGGCCTCTCCTTAGAAAGGAGGTTTTGGCCTACTATACCACGCTGGCCAGACGGGTTGGTATAGGGTTTGTTTCAAGTTTTCCTTCTCTTTGCAGTGCTGTTGTCCTGCTTAGTTTGCTCCCTTAGTCGGCTCTTACGACACCCACGGGATGAATTGGGGTGGTGACAATTTGTATTCTTAATCCGTCACCACACGGACCAATTTTAAAATTAAAATTAAAATTATTTTTCATACCCCTAAATGGTAATGGTGACCCATCCCTAATTTTTTTTTGTTTTGCAATACAACGTTTGCCGGGTCAGCTAGTAATATATATTTACAATAATGAAACTAAAATGTAAAAAGTGTAGGTACAAGAATCATATTCTTAAAAATGTATTTTGAATGCACTCGCCTATTTTTAAATCGCAAGGGAATCTATAAATCGTCCAGCTTGAATAACAAAAGGTTGGTCATACATTATTGTGGAATGCTATGGCATCTCCAGTCTCAAATCTTTAGATAATCTGAGAAACTTTTCATGAAAGCCTTGAGGAAACTTTCTTCTGACTTGGTTCTGATTGAAAACAGTTTTTCATGTCTTCAATTAATGTTTGATAGGAATCCATCTCTTGCGTTTTTTTTCTACTTACTCGCCGAGTAGTCTTCTTTGTTTGCAGATCATAGCGGATCTATGTCACATAATTGGGAGCATGAACTCATTGCATAATTTTCGATTAAGTATACAGGGAGTAATGGACATCGTAACGAATACTGATATAGTGTATTCAGACCATGTTTCTGAGTCGAATATCATTAGAATTTTCTGCCGGAAAATTCAACATTTTTTTTTATAATTTTCCATTTCTTTGGTTAAAAATGATGAAAAATGATAGCACAATGAGTAAACAAATCATTTTATCATATGGTCAAAAACTGCAGTGTAATTAATCGAACGGCCTCCCCTCCGGCTGCCAACTCATGTTAGTGTGCATAGAATATTTACATGGAATACACATGTCGTTATAACTTTCGTGCGATACCTATAGAAATTGACTTTTAATCTTAGACAGCTGATTGCATAAAAAGTTTACTTTTCCGGCAGAAAATTCCAATTATTTTCGACTTAGAAAGATGGTCAGAATACACAATTTCAGTATTCGTTACGACGTCCCTTACACCCTGTATATCAGCGCTTTTTTTATTACACTTTTCAAAAATCTTTTGTAAATATTTCTCATTCCAAAATTTCTTCTAATAAACCTCTGTCAGTTCTTAGTTCAAGATTTGTAGGATCTAATAACTAGACAATTTTACTTGACCTTTCAGTTTGACATTCATTCAGAGTGGTATACAGCTGCAAGAGTACTGGGTTCGCCAAAAGAAGGCATCATTGGCGTGGCGGGCTTCCACTTTCATCCACATCATTTGAAAAACCTGTTCTCGTTAATCACAAATTTTCCCGTAAGTGGTAAAAATCATAAATTAGTTGATTAATTTGTTTATTTTAAGACGCTTATTTTAAGTATTCTTGGTTCAACCAACTATTCTTCATATTGTGTATTATGTATTTTCTCCAGAATCAAACTATCTCCGTACCAAATTTTATTTGAATCAGTTTAGCGGTTATTTATTACCCATACAAACTTTCCCCCCTCTTTCAGCCCCATAAAGGTTGATTTCTGGGATAAAAACTATCCTGTATTTTTCCGGGACCAAACTATCTTGAATCCAAATTTTATCTAAATTGGTTGAGCAATTTAAGCGTGTAGTAGTAACAGATACACAGACAGACAGATACACACTTTCGCATTTACAATATTAGTATGGATAGTATAAATGTGAATACATTTATACGCGTCTGTAGGCCTTACGGCTAAAATTTAATAATAAATACCCATTGTAAGATAATAAAATAAAATTCCACGAAATAGGAAGTTTATGCCACTGTAAAATAAATTTTACTTTAATTGTTTTACAACGATTGCTATCTCTTACATGTTTTGTTACTTAAAGAAACATAACTTTGTTTATCAGATTTAATAATGATATAGTATGGAATGTTTTGTAAAATCACGCACAAGTGTAGGTAATATATTAAGAGTGATGAACTGACTTGTATAAGTTGCCCAGCAATCTATATAATTCAGATATTCTACCTATACCATATCTAGGCAATGCATAGACTACCCGAAGCGTCTTGACGGGGTATAAAACATAATGAATAAAATGGTTTACTACATACTTTACCGATGTAATGTAATTGTAATGTAATGTAATTCCCAGGGATTGTGTGAAGTACCTGATCCAACGAAGTGTAAAATAAAATCGATTTTGGTCTGTATTTATCGATAGTTAGGATGTAACAAACCCCGACTAATATGTAAATGACTTACAGAAGCACGTTCTAAAAGAGACAGCAATCAATACTTCGGTCTATATCAGCGTGCTGGTTTTGCCGGCATATTTTATCAGCAAAACGTCGTGTTTTATCGTTGGATATCTGAGCCATACCAGACGGCTTAGTTTTCTATCGATAAAATCCTTTTAAAATACATATTTTTTATTCGATTACATATGTAATAATAAAAAAGTAATTATCGTACAATATTGTGATTTTATTTACAACTTTATGCACTTATGTACAACGGCGGGCTGTAGAAACCTGGTGAGGTAGGTGCACTGTTTATAACTAACATTTACTTAACAATTTATAACTAACATATACAATTACACACATACACGCATATATATATATATATATATATATATATATATAGATATAAATACACATAAAATACATATACTTTTTATTTTTTTACACTGTAAATATGGAGGTGTACTATTGAGTAGGTAATTCCGCCAGCTGAAGAAGGTAGTTATGTACATTCTTTTTAAATGGACAAACAACTCACAAACTCGGAATTGTGGGAGGGACAAAGGAGAAGCAAAGTATTTGTTGAGCGAAGATTTCTATCGTGATTAGTGGACAGGAAACGCAGATAGGGATCAAGGTAAGTGGGTGAGAATGGGGAGTTGAGGAATGAAAAGAGAGAGGTCAGCGCTCGCTGATTACGGTGCAGGCGAACGGGCAACCATTGCAATTGGGAACGAAAAGCAAAGACGTGGTCATACTTTCGAAGATTAAATATATATCGAATGCAGTTATTGAGAAGACCGTCAAGCTTGTTAGGGTCTGCATTCAGGTCGAAGTAACACACATCGCCCTAATCAGTTAAAGGGATAAGGATTAGGGACTGCATGAGAGAGATCTTCGTTTAAGGTGGCAGGAAATTCTTAAGACGGCGTAACGTTCGTAGGTTTCCGGTTACTTTCTGACTCACATGAGTAACCGGACACGCTAATCAAGGGTTGATTCGATGAGCGATGATTTTCATCCATCTTTATTAAAAAAATATATGTTAGAGGGGGTGGACGATCAGATGGGTCACCTGATGGAAAGTGACCATCGCCACCCACGAACGTCTGCAACTCAGGAGTCACAAACGCGTTGCCGGCCTTTTAGGAAGGAGTACGCTCTTTTCTAGAAGGTTTGAAGGTCGTATTGGTCCGGAAATACCGCAGACAACAACCCGTTCCACAGATTGGTTGTGCGGGACAAAAAGTGTCTCGAAAAGCGCACAGTGGTGGAGCGCCAACTATCCAGGTAATGAGGATGAAAATTTTGCCGTGTGGAACGATGGCGGAAATTTGCGGCTGGTATTAGTCCGAACAGTTCCTCGGAGCACTCTCCATGATATATGCGATAGAGAATGCAGAGTGAAGCCACATCTCTACGTAACGCCAAGGGATCGAGCCGTTTAAATTTAAGACAAATTTTTATTTTGGTACTGGTTGTTTGGTGTTTATAAAACATTATAAATTGAACATTGCCTTTAAATTACGTTACGTTGGTTTTAAATTATGGATGATATTCATAGCAATTCTTAGGTCAGCTTGACTTGCACAAATTTATAGTACGTGGGGCATACTGAAAATCTCTGACTCTCTCTCTCGCCACTTACAATAGAAAAATGAAAAAAACAATTATTGAATTAGAAAATGGAACTCTTTGGGAACATGTTACCTTTTAATTTGCGAGACTTTCATTTGTTTTTAGGGTTCCGTACCTCAAAACAAAAAAAAACCGAACCCTTTTAGGATCACTTTGTTGTCTGTCTGTCTGTCAAGACCCTTTATCTCGGGAGCGCGTGGAGGTATCTTGTTGAAATTTAAACATTATACTCAAATTTACTGTTTCTTGAAGCTGTAAAAAAACTAGACTTCTAAGTTAACGTAAAGTAAAGATACGGCCGTTTATGCCGCACAAAAACGTATATTTCGACACTCTCAAGAGAATCAAATTTATAGGATATTTTCCGTTGACCTGGAACTATGCAATTTGGCAAGTAATACCTTCTTATACTAAAAGTATACCTAGGGAAAAATCTGAAAACTATACATTCTAAAAAGAAGTCTAATTCGGATGGTTTGAAGTAGGTTGTCAAATTAGAGCTTGTCGTGAATTCTGACTAAATAAAAATGAAACCTTCCTAGTTTCAAATCTGGATCTATTCTGAATTGCGCTACCTGCAAATTAAAAAAATGCTACGTAGTCTAAACCAACTTAATTTTTTTAAGCATTTATATAAAAGGATTACATCATATGTAATTTAAAAATATTCCACGATCCTATTTAAACCTGGCATCAGGTATCTAATGCATTTAAATTTCACATTTCAGACAGAAGAGGAAACCGCCCCACGTTGCGATGGCACAGCATGGTCGTGTCTGTTAATAGACGAGTACGGCTGGGTAGTAGTCCACGAGGGCAACAACTACACCGAGCCTCCAACCGACCCTCTGAGGCAACACCTCGCCACTCTCTATCCTGGAATAATGGCTAGTTTACTTCATGAAGGTGTCTTTGAGCTAATTTGGGTGAATGATTACCAGGGTGTTTGTTTTGCTCCCGAAGACGAAGTGATGAAGATGTCTTCGGCTGTAACCGTAAGTTGTTTTACTGACAAATAAAATAGATAAAACAATAATAATTATAATAATAATAAACATTTGCTACTAGCATTAGGAATAAAATCCGAGCAGGAGAAGATAATCTAAATACCATACAATTTGTGTCGGTCTTCTGTAAGTAGCATGACTAAATTCAACTCTACAATATTAGTCACTCGTAAAATTTTCTAGACTGTTATATTCAGCTTCGAATTTACATGACCTTGGAAAATTTAACAAATAAGAGAGCACATATCTTGCAGTTTGGTCCTTCGAGCTAGGTAGAAACTTTAGTTTTTATATTAAGTAGGTCATGCTTCATGATATCATAGCATACCTTTAATATTCCTAGAGTTAAAAGCTGTTGGATAGAGACCTCGCAAGAACACGATAGACAATTGTAGATATCTATGTTTAGTCTTGATATCCCATAAGTTTTATTGTTAATCTGTGAACGGTTTCTTTCTTTATTCTTTTGCAGATAGTGCCCTCAATAATAAACTCACTTTGGCAGGCAGTGAGCCTTTTATTAAGAATGACTCAAGAAATGATTTTATTTGTAACGATTCTAAGTTCAGGTAAGTAATAACTTATACGTGTACCTACCCGAATACTATAGTACTACAATGTTCACTTGGTCAACATTCAAGATATTTATTCTACAATGGTTAACGAGACAATAGAAGATGTAGATACAACATTTAACAAGTAGGTTATTGAAGCTGTTCTAGAATTTTACTGGTAATTAAACCAGTATTTGCAGCAAATAGCAACTAATGAAAATTTGGCTTTCTTTTCAACCTTTTAAGTAACCTGAGTTACCACCACAACCAGGTTAAGTACCTAACCTGAATTCAATCTCAAATCTATGTATCTATAATTCTGATATATGTATATGATACATAATAAATATAGGAATATATCGGTATTAAATTAATAGGTTATTAATTTTTATTGATTGTTACTGTATTCCTTGATTCCGTTAGGATCAGTAGCTACTGCTGAAACTGAGAAGGAAAAGGCTAAGCGACGCAGAATACTGTGGCGCGACTATCAGCGCGACGCGTATGAACGTTTGTTCGAAGAACGCGTTCTTGTCAACAGGACCAGGTTCGCGGCTTGCGATAGATCACGACCTGTCTATATTTTACGGGTAAGGGATAAAACCAAAGTAAATAAGTCCATTACTAGTACAAGCATTTCATACGAGATCTATTTCCTTAAGTAGAATTCTCTTGTGAACATGTGAGAGAGGGTCGTGGGTTCACTCTTGGTAGAGGATTAAAATCTGTATTACTGCTTTCATTCTCTCTATTAGCTAAGTATATCGAAACTAAACATTGTTCGCGTGAAGATACTTAAAAGAAAAACGAAAATTGTTTTTTTTTTTTTTTGCTTTAATTATTATAAAAGTGACGCGAGAGATAAAACCATCCTTGTCATATCAAAAATTAAGCTCAATCGAGCCAGAACTTTTTAAATTTTTGGAGTGTACACAAACCAACTTAATCTTTATATAAGTAGATAATGTGATCTGGCTGTGTTTTTCAAAATACTTCACCGATTATTGTTTGCCAAATTTTTCTTCAGTTCAATGAAATGCTTTTTACCTAGAGTTTGATTTAAGAACACACCAACAACAAAATGAATATTTAATTTAATAAAATTAAAAAATTGATTTACAGGACACACCCAAAACCAATGAAGTTCTAAAACGGCCCGCAAAACCTTGCAGCTGGCCCCTCGTAGCGGCTAAGGTACCAGACACTAATCTTCTGCTTATCGCAGTATTCAATGATTGTAAATACCAAGAAAACATAATCATATCTGATCCAATGAAGAATATAATAGTAAGTATCCACTTACAGATAGCAGTAGACCTAACTCTTGATTTCACCAAATAGATGGTGTCGGAATGAGCTTATCGAACCATTCATAGCTACTTTTCTTACATTTTTTTTTTCAAATTTAACAATAGTAGCGACATTTTAGTACCTAGGGTAGTTATTAATATTTTAGTTTTTTTAATAAATGCGAAGAATGAGACCTGTGAAACTTGGATATATGAGTAGACTTTAAAGACACATATCTCTTTATAGGTACTATCGACTCGTTTCGTAGTTACCTGAATGTGTCCGGCAACGTATCCGAATGGATGATATATATTTCATATGGTTTAACACCATTACTAATAAATATGCCACAGGATGGGCTTATACCGCCTTTACTATTTTCAAAATGTATTAATTTAATCCTGTACCAATTTTTCTCTTCTTACCACCTTTACGCAGTCGATTTGCAAATCTACTCTTAATTAAATATCAACTCCATTTATAAAGAGCTACCTTATCTCTAAATTTATGCCTGAAGTGGATTATAATGTAAGTATTGCCGCAAGTGTCTTTTTCTTTAAGCTGAAGTGTGGAAAACTTATGTATACATATAGACAAAACCCTTTCATTAAGTATTCAGTTAAAACATGTCAAAGGAAAAATGTTTGCTTTTGCTGATTCTTGTTTAGGGATAGTCCTTTGCATCCGGGCCTCCGGAGACTAAATAGCGTGGATATCCTATCTAACTGGACCATTCCTTTTATTTGTTGAAAATTTAACCAAAAGGTTCAGGAGAGACATTAAGTTTAATGTTTTGCTATGCCAAAATGCGATTTGGTGCGTTTTTACGAAGACACTGAGAGTTTTGATAATATCAATGTACAGCCAAAAACAGTAATTTAAAAAATTCTGGATTTAAATATTATTTACAGCAAGATTTAAAATCTTCCCACATTTCCAAAAGTCGATCCATTGGTAATAATGACTACAAGTCTGACTTCAGCTTTACTTTTTGTAAGCGGGAGCAGTTTCCAAATTCTTTGAAAGAGTGATTGCAAAGCGCCTCCTCAAGCACTTCTCGAGAGTTGGGCCGAATCTGGCGAACAACCAGTACGGTTTCTGCCAGGGGCGCTCAACTGTGGATGCGATCATACGCGTGAGGGCTCTGGCGGAGCAAGCAGTTTCCCGAGGTGGTGGAGGAGTGGTGTTGGCGGTGTTCTTGGACATCGACAACGCGTTCAACACTTTGCCCTGGAGTTGCATCAGAGAGGTGCACGTGTACCATGAAGTGCCTTTATACCTAAATATATGTCGGAGAGAGCCGTTCTCTACCCAAGTAGTACCGGTGTCGGTCGGCATTAAATATCGTGCTGTTATGCGGGACCTTGCAGTTAGCTTTTTATAAAAAAGTATTTAAAACACTGAAGGTTATTTATTTGAATTAAATAAAGGAAATAGAAATATTTAGGAATTAGAATAATGAATCCGACCCGATCCGAGTTCGATTGTAGACTGACGCTCCGATGCGCTCAGGGTTTATATCGGTTTTATCAATGCTGGCTCAGCAAGACCAGGGTCTGTTAGTCAGCCCTAATGCCTACATCGACAGGGTGTAACAACCCCCCGCGGAAAACTGAAGTTCGAGGAAAAATCGAAGTTCAGGAATAGTTAGGCGACTTCCCTCAGTCGCGGCAATGGTAGGGGTGAATCCCTACTTTGGAAATTGTCATCGTTATCGGTAGAGGTCGGATTTGAATTTGAATTGTTAAATCTATTCTTATATTTATAAACAATTTTACTTAATTTAAACAATACATAAGAAAATACAATACAAGAAATAATTGATGTGAAAACAGTGTGACGAGTCTCGTAACTCGAAAATACAGGGTTTTTATTTAAAATATTCTTGAGGTCGGGAAACAAGTTATCATAATGAGTTTTTACAGTTAGATCATCCAAATCTATGTTATTTAACTTAACAGGAATAACATTATTTAATAAACTACCATTTAATACACAACATGAGTCATTAATAATGTTAAAATCTAAATTAGGACTAGGGACACTTATATTAATAGAGTTAATAGGGGAAATAAGTCTTGCGCTTTTTGTATACACTGTGCACTGATTGGGGGTTTGAAGGATTCCGGTGCCGACCACTATTATCTCTTTTAGTTCAGTGACACCACACTCTATAGAGATTTTGTTTGGACACGATTGCACAAAAATCCATCGATTATTAGTGACTGGTTTCCAGATGTCGAGTTCACCAGATATTGTCTTCGTGTTACACTGCACAGGAATGCCACTGAGTGTTTTAGTTAACAGTTCGCTTTCACATGTAGGGTGACTATTCGTCGACAACACCGTAGATATTTCACAGAGATAGAACTCAAAGCTCACAACTTTACATTTACTTAAATCACTTAAATTACAGAAACTTAACTTATCCTTAGACATAGCAATAAAAGGATTTGAGGGAGATATAAGACTATAAGTGTTAGGACTGTCTCCTCCGTGAGGAGTAGGTAGAGGTATACTGTGATACAAGTTAAAATCGTCATTAGTAACTAAAGGAATTTGTAACACAAAAACTAACTTATTATTATAATAAAGACAAGCAACCTTGGATATACTTAATATTAAGTGTATATTATCTAAGCTTAGAGGAATAGGTATTTCAGTGTTCCCAGGTAGGTGTCTATCGTTATCGACGAGCTCTTTGTGCAGTTGCGCTGGGGTTAAAATATTTGGGTGCAGTATATTTTGGCTAGTTAAAATTATGGCGTTGATCAAATCTTCTAATTGGAAGGATAATATTAATAGGGAACTCTCGAGGTTGGCTAATACGGAATGGACTTTATTTTGGGTTAGTAGGGTGTTAGTTATTTCGGTAAGATTATGTTCGTTTATCAGGATTTTATTTATAGAGTCGCTGAGAATATCTTCATTATTTTTTATGGTAGTCATTGTCTGTTTAAAGGATTCTAGTGTGGAAGTAGTAACTAAGATATTTTCTTTCATGAGTTCTGCGATTTTCTTCTGATCTTGTTGGACTATCTCTATGGCGGAGTCATATTTTAAGGCGTCATCTTCATCAAGGGTCCCGAAAACGTATTTAAACACGGTCCCTATACCACCAAACCACGCTGACCGTTTGTTTCGTTTTGAAATTAAGTGAGAGATAGAGTCATATTCACGTTTTATGTCTTGGAAACGCACTGTGAGTGGGGATAGGGTGTTCTTACATTCTGGGTCATTAGTTTTATGACACATTAATCTAACAGATGTTATAATTTCATTTAAGTTGGTTAAATGCGGGCTTATATAAGAGATATCTACGTAACTAACTATATTTAATTCGCCTCTGGTGATTTTAAGTTTGCCTATGGTGTCGAAGAAGATGCCAGAGTTAGAAGGGTATGGCTTGACAAAGTCTGGATGCGCATAAGTTGAAGCGCTGAAAAGGAAATGAAATAAATGAATATTTCTTTTGAATTTAAGTAGTAGTAGTAGAAGTAGAAGGTTGTGAGATTTCTGTAGGTTTGATTTCGTCAAAATGGTGTCTTATGTGTCTTCTGTTAATCAGGAGTGTGACAGTGTTGTTGTTGTGTACCTTTATTATTTTGTATGGTCCTTTCCAAATGGGAGACAGAGCTTTTCTGAGTCTTAAATGATTTCTAAGATAAACGAAATCACCGGCTTTGTATTGAGGCGGTCTTCTGGTTCGGGAATCGTAGTAAGTTTTCGATGTTTGTTTGGATTTTAGAATATTTTCGTGAGCTTTTTCCCTAGTGTATTTAAATTTGTGGTTTAGCATTCGGATATAGTCTGAGTATGTTGTACCGGCGCTACTTTCGTATACAGAACTGGGTATAAAGGGTTTGTGTCCGAAAACTAACTCATATGGACTGAATTTAGTAGTATGTATGTAATTTAGTAGTGTGAGTATAGCAGTGTAAACGTATGTGGGCCAGTTATCTTGATTTTGGTTTACGAAGGATTTCAAATATTCTTTCAGTGTAGAATGACTGCGCTCCAGAGCGCCTTGTGTTTGAGGGTGGTAAGGGGACGCCCATAGCTGTTTGATTTTCAGAAATCGACAAGTGGTTTTGAAGAGATCTGAAGTGAAGTTAGTGCCTTGGTCAGTGAGGATTGACTTGGGGATTCCGAAAAGGGAGATAAAATGAATTAGGCAATCTGCTGATTCTTCTGCTGTCGTACTACGAAGAGGATAGGCTATAGAATATTTAGTGAGATCATCCTGCAGGGTCATAATGTATTTAAGTTTTCCGGAGCCGGATTCGGGTAAAGGTCCTACTAAATCTAATGCGACTCTCTGGAATGGAGCAGTTGCAGTAGTGGTAATTTCCATGGGAGCTCTATTGAGTTTCCTTAATGCTTTGTTTTCTTGACACATTTTACATTTCTTAACATAGTCTTCTATGTCTCCTCTCATTCCTTTCCAGTAATATTGTTCTTTTATCCTACTGTACATACGTGTTGAACCTAAATGACCGGCTACAGGGATATCATGATTTTCCCGTAAAATTTTGGATCTTTCGCTAAGAGTTGGGTAGATTGTTTTATTTAGATAAATGTGTATACAGATTTTAGTATTGTGGAATACGTAGGTGAGGATATTGTAAATTTTAGTGTATGAATGTTGATCGAAAGGGTTTTTAAAATCCGAAACTGCGATATCTGATACAGGTCCGTTTTGTAAAATAAGATCTCTTACTCGTTTCAGGCTATCGTATATATCAGGGTAAGACGATTCGTCGAAATGGTGTACCTTGGTAAACAATAAATAAATTTCCTTGCCTGCGAATTTAGTGTTGAGAAATGAATTCGGTTCCTTTTCCGCGTTAAGGATTTCATCTCTATTTGGGTTGTCGTTTAGAATTTCAGAGACGTAGGGATTGGATTCGTCCAGATCAATGGAAGTAGGAATTAGAATTATTTTATGGGGGAATTTTAATAGATTCTCGTTGTGTTCTTTTAGGACAGTGTCAAAAACGCTCTCTTTGTTACTAATCGTTTTTAGGAATTTGGAATAGTCGTCATTATTCAGGTTCATGCTAGGTCGTTGAATAAGGTCTGTCGGTGAAGGGATATTGAGACCTTCGAGATCTAGGTCGAGATCTGCACTTCGAGGGCTTAAGTCTAGAGGGCCTAAGTCTATGAGTTCTGGTTCTACTTCTGGGGTTAACGGGAAGTCTGGAACAGTACTGGGACCAGGAATTGGGTTTTGATAAGGGTTTATCGCAGTATCTGAAGTAGGGTTACGACTGACATTTTCATTTAATAAGTTTTCATCATCGAAAGTAGTAGGGATATGAAATGGTAGTTCTAAAAGTGGATCCTCTAGTGGATTTTCGGAAATGGGATTCGGTGATAAGGTATCGGGGACTAGTAATTCTCCTTCTACAGGGTTGACCGGGAATCGGGATAGCGCATCGGCGTTGGAATTTATTTTGCCTCGTTTATGTACTATATTATAATCAAATTCTTCTAATTTTAAACGCCAGCGGATAAGCCTTGAACCTGGGTCTTTGCAGTTAAACAACCACTGTAGGGGTTTGTGGTCAGTGACTATAGTGAATCGATGTCCATAAAGATAGGGTCGGAATGCCTTAGTGCCGAAAACTATTGCGAGACATTCCTTTTCGGTGATGCTATAGTTGCATTCAGCTTTGTTGAGTGTTCGAGATGCGTAAGCTATTGGACGGTCTTTTCCTATTTGTCCTTGGGAGAGGATGGCAGATACAGCGTAATTTGAAGCATCGCATGTGAGTATAAAAGGTTGTGTAAAGTCGGGATAAGCTAATACTGGGGAGGTAGTAAGTTTATGTTGTAAATTCTCGAAAGCTAATTGTTGTTTATTTTCCCAGTTGAAAGGTGTATCTTTTTTTAGTAGGGATGTTAGGGGTTTAGCTAGTTTAGAAAAATCTGGAATGAAGCGTCTATAATAGGATACGAGTCCGAGAAAGGATTTTATGTCTTTTGCACATTTTGGTATTGGGAATTCAATGATAGCTTTTATTTTCTCTGGATTTGGTTTTACGCCTTCATTATTTATAATGTGCCCTAGGTATGCGACTTCTTTACGTAAAAACTCACATTTTTCAGGTTGTAGTTTTAAATTATATCTTCTAAGTCTTTCAAAGATGCAAGTAAGGTTTTGTATGCTTGAGGGGAGGTCTGGTGCGTATACCACGATATCATCAAGATATACGAAACAGCGAGAGCCTTGAAGGCCTGAGAGACATGTGTTCATTAATTTTTGAAAAGTAGAAGGGGCGTTTTTTAGACCAAAGGGCATTCTTGTAAATTGGAAATGACCTTGTGGGATTGAAAAGGCGGTTTTAGCTGCATCCTCTGGGGAAATAGGTATCTGATGGAATCCAGATGCCAGGTCTAATGTAGTGAAATATTGGCTTTTCCCTAACTGATCTAAAATTTCGGTTATCTGTGGAATGGGATAAGTTTCGCCTATTGTAACGTCATTCAGCTTTCTGTAGTCGATTACGACTCTCCATTTTCGTTGGCCTGATGCGTCTAATTTCTTGGGAACTACCCAGATTGGTGAAGACCAAGGTGAATCTGATGGCGTTACTATGTTCTGTTCCAACATCTTATTAATTTGGTTTTCTACTTCCTTCTTATGGCATTCTGGAAACCTATAGGATTTAGTTTGGAATGGGACGTCTGTGCTTGTCCTAATTCGATGCTCAGTGGCTGTAGTGAAGGTAAGTTGTTCGTTTGGGAGATGGAAGATATCAGAATAATCAGAGCAGACTTGTAACAGGCTTTCCGTTTCTTCACGGTTCAAATGGGAGGTTCTGAGTTGTTTGATAACTTCCTTGGTTCTGGTGAGGGAATTGGGACTTGGTAATGATTTAGAAAGAGGTGAGTAAGGTTGAACGCGTAATTCTTCTAAAGTAAGGTTGAGGTCAGAATGAAGAACGGCAGGTTCCTCCGAAGTATTGGCTATTGTTATGTTAACGCGATTATTCTCTTTAACCTTGACAATGCAGTTTGCAATTAATAGGGTATTGGAAATGTGTTGATCTAGAATTACTCCTTCCAAGATTTCGGGGTTACTAACAGTACATTCGATTACAGTTTCTGTGCGAGGAGGTATAGTATAGAGTGGTTCAGAGAAGTTTAAGTTCATTGAATCATTTTCCATTTGTAATATTCTTTTACTGTAGTCGACCTGACAACTAAAATTCTTAAGCAGGTCGTTTCCGATTATACCATCGTGACTTAGGCTTATATCATCGACGACATGAAATTCATGAAGTTTCATTGAATTATTAAATATGCGCATTTTAAAGCTCCCCAATGTGGGTGTTACTTCGTCACCGGGATCGATTCCTTTAAGTGTAATAATAACATTACTTAACCTTGGCATTTTAGAAATAGAACTTGATTTAATTAAACTTACGCAAGAACCCGTGTCAACTAGAAAAGAAAGGGGTTTATCTGAGACAGGAGTTTGGACGATAACATGTGGTAAGTATCTTTTCTCTGTGTTTTTATTAATTTCATAAATTCGAATGTTACGTTCCTTTTGTTTCAGAATTCGTGGGTGTGGAAATTCTGCTTCTGGATTCGAGGAGGGGGGTTCTAAAGAAGATTCGTTAGGATTCAGAGGATTCAGTGATTTAGTAGGATTCGGAGGATTCAGTGATTTAGTAGGATTCAGAGGATTCAGTGATTTAGTAGGATTCAGAGGATTCAGTGATTTAGTAGGGTTCAGTGATTTAGTAGGATTCAGTGATTTAGTAGGATTCAGTGATTTAGTAGGATTCAGAGGATTCAGTGATTTAGTAGGATTCAGAGGATTCAGTGATTTAGTAGGATTCAGAGGATTCAGGGATTTAGTAGGATTCAGAGGATTCAGTGATTTAGTAGGATTCAGTGATTTAGTAGGATTCAAAGGATTCAGTGATTTAGTAGGGTTCAGTGATTTAGTAGGATTCAGTGATTTAGTAGGATTCAGTGATTTAGTAGGATTCAGTGATTTAGTAGGATTCAGAGGATTCAGTGATTTAGTAGGATTCAGAGGATTCAGTGATTTTGAGTTACTGTATGTTGTAGCATGTGTGGTTGAAATGTCGTTTTTATTTGACTTTTTAGATACAGTGGATACAGAGGGGTTAGAGGTACCGACTTTGATTTTGTAAGGGTAATTTCCCGGGCGATACCGGACGGGAAATTTTAATAGTTTAAATGTTCTTTGTGTTCGACTTCATCAACTCCCGTATCATCTGAGCAGTCAACGGTAAAGGTTCTGTGAGGTGGATTTTGAGGCAAGTTATTTGGCGTCGGAGTATTAGGTTGATATCGGCTATTATTATACTGTCGTTTACGGCAGTTTTCAATTGCGTGTCCTATATTCTTACAGTAACGGCAGACTAGATCCCCCGTGTTTATTTTCCTTGTGAAGTCGGGTCGCGGATTTTGTGTGTTTCGGAGGCGATGTAACTGCGTTTGAAAATCACGTTTAGGAGTGAATTTGGTCCTTTCGGCGTAGTTGGAATTTGGTAAGGCTACTTTCCTGTAAGAGGCTGATAATATTTTTTCTTCGGCTACTGCAAATCCTACAGCTGAATTTAATGAATCAGGGTCACGACAACGCACTATCTGGGAGAGTCGTGGGTGGAGACCTACGGTGAATGTGTGTAACGCGAGGTCCTCCATTGCTGCAACGCGGCCCGCCATTTCCGTTTTCTTTTTAATTGACATTTTAATTTCAGTGAGTAATTTAGACAATATTGTCTCAATTTTAAGAGCATACTGGTTCACCGTTTCTGTTGAACCTTGTTTACATTCCTGCAATTCGGAAAGTAGGTGAGTATAATGCTTCCTGTCTCCAAATTGTTGTTTTAAGAATTCTATGAACTGTTCGAAACATTCAAATTCCTTTATACTGCACGTACTTTCGGCCCTATCAGTTAGTTGGCTTAGTATGTACTTGAATAGTATTGGTTTTTGGAATTTGTTAGCTAAATTATACGCACTCTGACAGTTGGAAATAAATGGGTTTAACTTTTCTCTGGACCCGTCGAATGGTTTTATGAATTTAAGTAGAACATTTAATTCTATTTTTTCTATTGTTTCTACGCGTGACGTAGAACCGTCGCTGGGAACACTAGTAGTTTTTTCGGGTTTTTCCTGTTTGGCATCACTCCTGGTTGTCATTATGACGATTTAGTAGAATACAACACAAGATATAGATTAATAACAAAAATAATGTATGTAAAAAATCTTATCCACACTAAGCTAGCTTAGAACTAAGAATTGAGACCTTATCTGTGCGTCACTGCACGGTGTCCGGATGGTTAATATAAACAATCTTATTGCAGTATTTAGTCTACAATTCTACAGCGATAGAAAGAATTAATAATATGATATTGTATTATATTAAAGTTAATATTAGGATTGTACAAAAAATGCAGTTACGTTGTTGAGTGTGGCTTTGAGTTCAGTTGGAAATTCTCTATAGCGATTTATGATGTTTGACTCACTGGAACAGCGCACTTAGGAACAGGATCATGATGAGATGCTCGTCTGGTCTGCAGCCAGTAGTTACACACAGCTGGATAACACGGACTTCCGTGTATGAATCAGCTTCAGACTTCACTTAAAGCACTTGCACAAGTTGGTCATACGAAATGATTGACTAGTATAGTATTTATCTGCACTCACTTTTGGAAACTGGGTTTAGCACTTCATTAGGGTTTTTAACACAATTTACGAGTTGATTTCAGAGACGTATTTGGGTGAGGGATTTTCGAAATCCCACCGCTGCCACCAAAATGTTATGCGGGACCTTGCAGTTAGCTTTTTAAAAAAAAGTATTTAAAACACTGAAGGTTATTTATTTGAATTAAATAAAGGAAATAGAAATATTTAGGAATTAGAATAATGAATCCGACCCGAACCGAGTTCGATTGTAGACTGACGCTCCGATGCACTCAGGGTTTATATCGGTTTTATCAATGCTGGCTCAGCAAGACCAGGGTCTGTTAGTCAGCCCTAATGCCTACATCGACAGGGTGTAACAGTGCGGTGTTGAGTGTCAGTGGGCATTCTCGAGAGTGCAAGTAAAGGACCTGCTTAAGTCCGAAGGAAAGGATCCCGTGCAACCGACCTGCCCACTCGACGATGGCCGTCTTGAGCGCCTCCACGGCGGCAATTCCAGCACGTGGAGCCTCTAGCCGAGACGACCAAGAAACTATCGCACGCCACTCGCATATTTCTTCGGCCGGGGGCCGACTGCCGCTAACCGCCCGGAACTCAGTCTTCCGCTGATATACTTCGGCAAGCACTTCCGCCTCCAAATCTCACGGGGGAATTCCGGCCAATGCGCACGCCACCTCCGTCGACACGGTGCGCTAAGCGCTTATGGCTCTAACCAGCAATACCCTCTGAGGACTGTTCTGGGTGCTCAGAGCCGCTGCCGACACCGATGCACCGTACAGTGCCATTGACCGGACAACCCCTTGTAACAGCCTCTCGTGGCGACAGGGAGACACAGGATGATGATCCGTCTGTCACGGATTCGGAGGCTGTTCCCGTATTCTGGCTCGAGCTCTCGACCACATGTCAGACCGCCTCAGGGGAGCTGTTTGACGCTAGCTTAGCGGCCGAGCCGGGACGACATCCCGATTCGGTCGCGGCCTACAGGCCGATCGTGTTGCTGAACGAGGCGGGTAAATTGTTGGAGAGGGTACTCTCTGCCCACATCGTCCGATCCCGTGGGCCCGATCTATCGGACGCCCAATTCGGTTTGGTGTTTAATAAAAAAAATGAACGAATGAAGGGGGTTAAGAAAACAGAGTCACCAGCCCTATTCATCCCGTGGGTGTCGTAAGAGGCGACTAAGGAAGAAAACTATGCAGGACAGCAACACTGCAGAGAGAAGGAAAACTTGAAACAAACCCTATACCAACCCGTCTGGTTAGCGTGGTATAGTAGGCCAAAACCTCCTTTCTAAGGGGAGGCCTATGTCGAGCAGTGGACTATTAAAGGCTGTTGATGATGATTGATGAAATATTTCCTTTGTTAGCTAAATTTTAGCTCTATCTTCTTCCATACAGAACACCAAAACTGTTGTTTTATCATAATAAAGAAAATTTCGGTGTTGCAATGGAACCGGTACTTCGTGAAATATTTTGTATTTTCATCACGTAAAAAAAAGGGTAACACCTGTCAAGGTGGTACAGGGGCAAGCCCCACCTTGCCCCAATACGCGGGTACGCCCATGCTATCAAATAGTGTGAAGTTAAAACCTTCATCAATTACTTGCATATAGTAGTAGTATAAAAATGTTGATATTTACAATGAGTAAAATTCCAGTACGTAGAAGAAGAAGAACTAGTTGTTGGCAGTATGCAGGGCACGGCGAGCAAGTTGGCGTGCTTCCGCAACCGGCAGCAGCTACCCATGCGCGCCCCGCACGTGCCCTGCTACCCGCACGAGTACCGGAAGGTATGCGTGGTACAGGTCATGTCGTCTATAGAACTCATCGTAAATAGAAACCTCAAGGGTTTAGGTATATTTGAGGACTTAACTTACTTTAAGCAATGGCTGAAATTGTGAGCTCAACGTAAAAGTTAAACACAACATAAATAGAAGATTATTTGTTTCTTATTCTTTCTTTGTTGCCCTTTTACACCGCAAATACTTAACCGATTATCGTAAGATTTTGCATGCGCACTGGACTACAGAACTGTTTATGGGTAAATGATGGGCTTCCAGTTGGACTAACAAATAAGTTTAACGTAACCGATTTTCGGTTAGCTAATATTTAAGCTCACAAACACCTTATTACAGAATTCTTTTTTTTTTTTCAATTTTCAGGAAAAGGGTTACAGGCAGTGCGGTCCTTGGCTCCCAGACGTAGAAACAAACATTTCGTCCAAGAAGAATTCAGATATATTGTTAATTATTGTAGCTATGATATGCTTAATTAAAGCTTTCTTATTGTTTTAATATTGTTCAACAATTTAATGTGCGGAAAGCATGTTTTTCGTGCGATGTTAATAAAATAAAATTAGAATAGAAAAACAAGTACTTATTTATTTTGAGATATCAACAGCATACGCTGAATGCATTACATACATAGAAAAAAAAATTGTTTGCTGTTATGTTTTAACGGATTAAATGTTGTCCGTATGGTGACGGATTAAGAATACGGAGTGTCACAATCCCTATTGATTTTCCTTTCTAAGGAGATGCCCACGTCCTGCAGTGGACTATTGAAGGCTGTTGATAATGATGATATCCAGACAACACTCCCATCTCTGAGTTTACTGCGTACCAGGACATTATACAAGTTTATTTCTGTTTTGGCAGCCCATAATCCAGAAAGTTCATCCACTTTCAATAACGTTATTGTCATATCACACAGCTGAGGAAAGGTTTTATGGTGAATAAATCAATTATTATTTTTGTTATTTATTTTTAACTATTTACTTATATCATTCATTCGCATTCTTTCAAAAAGACTTCATAAATTATACAAATTTTAAACAGTCCGCCTTATTTATGGTTTTTGACATTCATGGACAGTTATTACGGTTTCCCTATTCTTTTGGACACTAAATAAAATAATAACCAAAGTAAATAGTCTTAAAAATGTTTGAAGATGGACGATCTAAAATCTTTATTTTGTCATACTAAAGATAGTATAAAATATAAGGTATGAAAAAATAAAACATCATATTCCCATTAACTTGTTTATTTCAATCATCTGAACATAGATATTTGGTTTGGAAATATTAATACCGATCACTGTTATAGAAAGATAACATTTACTAACATGCGACTTGATTATATTTAAGACAATACTTTCATTTAATAAATAATTGGCATATTCTTTGGTAGGAAGAGGAATATGAGGAGAAACACAACCTCGTTGTTGATTATCGTTGAAACTTTACCACAAACAATATGGTCATATTAAACAATTCACAAACATAACTGGTGATATTTGAAAGCTTATATCTGTTTGTTTTTAAACACTCTTTAGTAAATGTTCTAAAAAATAAATGCGTAACCAAGAATACAAATTTAGTTTTTATATGACAGCATGGTATTGACATTTGTTACTAAATCATATTTAGGGTTGGATCTCGCAGCCATCTGCAATATTATCGTTGGTTATTATTCATTGGCAAGTAAGAGACAAAATTGACTTGAAGGCAACGCAAATACAACCATAAATAATCGACAACAGAACGAAAAATCAGTTTCTAAATTAATAGATATAACAGAAATTTCTGTGTAAAAAAATAATCACTGATATACATGAGTAAAAAGAAACTGAACACGGATAAAGCTTTATACAACTGATCTACGGTACATACGGTACGTGCTACAAGGTTAAGCTCCATGTGTGAGTTACCACGTGGCCGTAGACCAATAAGAAACGACCAAAATGAGTTAATTTCGAACGTTAATTCAATTGTATTTGTTCGGTTCTGAATTCATGTGATAGAAATGTCCAATCAGAATTAATTACCCAGTCGATGAAAACTAGGGCAAATCATTTGAGATAATAAGGTATACAATTAAATGGACAATATTTGTGTTGGTACTACCACCTTTTTCTGTTATTTAATTCTCGTTAGGATGTTATATCGGATACCCATTTGAATGATTGTCGCTCCAAATGAAGGTCTCAAATACTAAAACTGCTCAATGGTTAATTAAAACAAAGTCAGTCACCAAATAAAAAAAGACCTGGATTTCTCTTGTCCTTGACCGCATCACTGCTTACATAGCAGTGATGCGGTCAAGGACAAGGGAGCGTTAGCTTTCGCTAAGCGCGAAAGTGAGCTTTCGCTTCTGTACAAGGTCGAGGTCAATAAAGATGACCAATTGTATCAAACCTTTATAAGAGCCGTTCATTTTTGAAGGTAGTCGTTTATACCCAATTTGACATTCGCTAACAAATTTTTGGCTTTTAATACATAAAATACAAGCTTCTATGTTACAAAAGTCCATTTCATTTTATTAAAACATATGCCAAGACGATATTGTGACACAAATAAAACAAATAAATAAATAAATATGCCTAGACAATATTGTAACACAAGTAAAACGTAATCTTTAACTACTACAAACTATAGTCCAATCGCGTTAAGAAAATAGTGACGCATCGACCAAGCCCCGCCCCCTGGCCAATCAGGTTCCAAGAAATTATCGTTTCGTCCGAAAGCTATTTTCTTAACGCAAATGAACTATATATTCAAATTCACTGTATCATTATTGGCAGTTAACATAGATAAAATTAACATATTCGTTAATAAATAATACAATCGTAAAATAAGAAACCATAAAATATAGAATTCATTGAGTGAAGATATTATATTATGCTTTTGTGTACCCATTCGTGTGAAATGGCATGTACTTATATATACAAGGTGTTTCTTATAACGAAGTACTCTGAAAGGTATAGACAGAATTACAGTACTTACGCGCTGGATGGATATATGAATAAAATCTATTTCAAAAATAAAATCGTACTACTGGACATATTCATGTAATTATAACATGTTGAAGTAAGGTAAGATCGAACTGTGGGTCGGGGCGAAATCGATACAAATCGAATATTTTTTCTCTTTTTTTAAATTTGGATTGGTCGACCGACCTGTGATCCATCCATATCCACAAAGGTGTAGTTTTTATTACAATCGTCCTACATTTAAAATCCGTCAAATTCTAGAACTCAACTTAATATCCAATTATTTAAAAAAAATGCAGGCAGGTACATTTACTATCACATTATTAGTTACCTGATGCGCAATAAGAATATACAGAGAAGAAAAAAGAGACCTAAAACACAACACAGAGTTACTTTGGCATGTAATCACTCGAATAAAACCACTTGCCACGATGGACAACCAGACACAGTGATGTTTCCCACAATTTAACACTAATACATTCATGCTATTTAATACTTACAACCCTGGAAAGTCAGACTATGAAAACGTTCTATGCTTTCTCAACTGTCTACGGAATTTTATGTCACGTCACACAATATTATAAGGCGATGTTAGAGACATGGAAATAAATTAAATTTACATAAAAGTGCATTCAGTCAAGTTGCTAATTCGACTCCACAGGATTTTATTGTAGTAAGACCTCAATAAATTATATTGTTTAAAAAAATCTTTAGTTCTTTTCATGTCTCTAGTTTTTTGAACGAATATCATTATGTTTCGAACGTTACATTAGAACACGTACTTTGCAACTCAATTAAATATAATTGTTGTCAGCATATATACCAAGCCATA
Organism: Arctia plantaginis; assembly: GCA_902825455.1. Taxonomy (NCBI): domain Eukaryota; kingdom Metazoa; phylum Arthropoda; class Insecta; order Lepidoptera; family Erebidae; genus Arctia; species Arctia plantaginis. The sequence goes on along the minus strand of CADEBD010000857.1, from coordinate 5,297,823 downwards.
ATGTATATTGGTACTAAAAAAAAAAATACGATCTTATTACAACAAAACCAATTATTTTATATACTTTTGTCAAATCAGCAAGTTAGTGAATTTGTCCTTAAAATATTACTCTAAGAATTACTTACGTAACTATATATTATAAATAATCATACCTCCTTACAATTTTATATCAACAAAAATATATAACTAGGTATTCATGAGTTTGGATAAATCTTTATCTCCAATTACAGCTCACTGTTTCTTTTAATACTATAATATCTTTGAGCGTACATTTTAAATACTAAATCATTGATGTATAATAAAATTTCGACATACCAACTGTCTTCCACTTCAGACGCATTCTATAGATGAAATAACACTTTCGCTTGGAGAATGCAAGACATCAGTTAAAATTAATAAAGCAAATGTTGTGTATTGAAAATACAATACTAAATTTGATATTATATTCCAGCGATTTGAGTCGCATATAATCTAAAAACAAAGAGATTCGGTTGGCACATTACCTAAACCTACTAAGTTTAAATATTTTAAGACTGATTTTACTTACTTTACGCTTTTTCTTTATAAATACTAGTTTTATTAGTAGCGTTAACGGCGCATGTCATTATTGATTTTACTATACATCAATGTACTCACCGATTTAAACGATATAGCATCACAATTAAACTACAGATTATAATCTTTGGTGTAATAATTAACTGCAAAATAATACCTTTTGAAAGAATGTCCTTATTTCAAATATTTATACACTTTCCTTAATTTAAATATGATTTCAAAACAAGACAACATAAGCTGCACTAATGTTATTCAAAATGTTTGGATACTTTTAACTGTAAACAAAACGCACATCAAGTATGTGCCGTGTGTCTATTTTACCTTGACGAGAAATACCTGACAATCAATGTCTTAAATAAATATTTATAATATATTTATAATAATATGAGCTTAGTTCCAAAAATAACTTAAATAATGGTACAATACTTTTATTTTCAAGACGATCCGATCAAATTACAAGTAATATTTGCAAGGTTTAAGAGAGAATTAAATACTATGTAATTTTTTTTTTAAATTCATGGAACAAGGTTCCTAAATTTACCAATAGATAACAGCTGATAATAATTTTGATACTAAAAATTTGATGATAAATAGTCAATCATAATAAGTTGTCACTCTATTGTCATAACATTTGTCAGAACTAATTGCTTTTTAAACAAATCATTATTTATATAAAGTAATATAAATTAATAAATAAATTATAGGGATGCAAATATTGCAGGCAGTTTTCATCGCAAAGTTTTCTTTAATAATACTTTTTTTTATCTAAAAGAAACTATTAGATATTTATCTTAAATATTATATTAAATAAATTGTCAAAATCAACACTATGGACCTTAGGATATGGTCCAAAAAAACTCATTTTGTCTATATTGTATTATGATTTAAAGATAAATCGCGTAGTTATTTTTTCAAACTAGAGAGCTTTGATTCAAATCTAAAAAGATGATTGTGACTATAATTTGAGACAATGTTATTAATAAAATTCTGTTATTATTATATATTACATACTTATTACTATTATACAATAATTTATGTATCTCAACAAAATACTTTCAATACGTACGATAAACGAACAACAAATTTCTGAAGTTTATTTATGACATAAATTCTGAAAGATATAATAAAAAAACCCTATACAAAAAAACAACAACAATTCTTTGGTATTAAACAAATAGGCAGAGTGCATTGTGCAGCAAATAAATAAATAAATTATTAAAATATAAAATCACATTAAATGTGGAAAAAAAATACATCCGTGTTTCACCGATTTGTGATGAAGTTATACTAAAAATATATAACTTTCAGGAATGTTAATTATTATAACTTTAGGTAGGTACTGGTAACATAAACTAATACGTCGCTTTTAAAGCAAAATAAAAAAAAATGTTAATAATGTTAGTCTACTTACAGAACTAATAGCCATTTGCAAAAAATATTGGCTGAATTTATTTTACCTGGTCAAAATAAAGGAATGACATTAATACCTAACAGCTTAAAACGAGAACTTACTAATAAACGTACGTGTATCGTGAATCATTCGATCGCCTAAACATCAATAGTATCGATTCTTTATTCTTCTTCGGACTCAGAGTCGGAGTCAGGGATCGTTTTGAACCAGTTCTCCCAGTTGGATGGCGGACCCATCACGGTTCGACTGGAAAACAATGAAATCGATATGTTAGACAAAATTTGGCAAATTATAATTCATTGAATGACGGGTGGTCTGTTGGTCTAGTGGTTAGTGGCCCTGACTGCTAAGCCGGAAAGCGTGGGTTCGATACCTACCCAGTACAAATATTGTGTGATGAGCACGGGCATTTGTTTTGTGTCTGGGTGTTATTTATCTATAATATATACTACCTGACCCTTCAAACGTTGTTTTGCTATTTACATTATTAAAAAAAAAATTTTTTTAATTGGGAATATGCATTGTATTATTTTTATTTTTTTAAATTCTACTGGTTATTACATTACCAAAAATAAATATAACACATCCGAAATATAAACCGTTAAGCAAAAAAACTTTTATTAAAATCACTATCATTTTGGGGCAATTTAAACACTTCCATTTTAGCGTGCTTTTTTTTGTGACGTCAGATTACACTTTCAGACGAATTCGATGTCAACAACGGAGTGAAGTTCACAAAGTTTGTGAAAGTTAAAAAAGTCAGTGATAAAAATTAACTTATTACCATGGAAAAGCCAATGAAAACTTATTATAAATATTGTGCCGTTCCTTTGTGCCCAAATAATATCAAAATTGCAATTCAGTCATTGTGTTGAGTCTTTCTACACGGGAATTTAATAATTTAACACTGTAAACGTATTAGTTATTAACTTAAAATGAAACAAATAATCACCAGAAACCAAATATTACAAATACACACAACTTGTTGACACTCTTGACAGTGTAGGTTGACGTCACGTTTTATTCAACCAATAGCGTTGCGTTTTAGAAATTTGCGAGTGAATCTTAAAAAAGCCAATTTTTGATGATTAAATTTCACTATTAAATTATAATAAATTTGAAAAATAATTGTATGGGTATCTTTTTTTAGCAATAAAAATTACAAATAAAAATATTTTGTCCATTTTGGTGTCACGTGCATATTCCCTATTTCTTAAAATCCATTCTTAGCTGACCTCTACACGGTGAAAAGAATATTTCTACCAAATTTCAAGTCTTTAGCTCTAATGGTTCCAGAGATATCGTGATGAGTGACCACATACGTGGAAATCTCTTATATCTATAATATATATGTATTTAAAAATATATAAGTATGTTTATCAGTAGTCTGGTTACCATAGCACAGGTTCTGCCTAGTGTGGGATCAGACGGCTGTGTGTGTGAGGTGTGAGGTTATTATTATTATTTATCATTGACTTTTATTTGTTTTAAGTGGAGAATAAAATACATAAGAATGAGTGTTATATCGTCTTGTACGTCTTTTTTATTTAAATTTAAGAGATCTGATCTAGACTGATCATTTCGTATAATGTTCATTTAAATTAAACGACTTTCGAGTGCAAAGTTATAAGTTTTTAGACCTTTTTACCAATATTTACTTTTCGGAACGGCTAATACTCGATCGTATCGAACATTAAAGAGTCGATTTACCAAACGGTCAATAATAAAAAGTCTAGTATCGGCCTCAAGATTTATAGATTAAGAGCGAAGCCACACGATGCGTCGACGGAGCGGTGCGGCACCGCAGTGTAGAGATATGCGATAGTCCGTATCTACAATTATCGTACTCATTTTAGAACTTACGATCGATATAAAATTACGCGAAAAAATTCACGATGCGAGCGAGCATCTACACTTCACAACGTCTGCGGTATACACACACACACACCGCTCAGGCGACGCGGCGTGCGGGTCGAGTCTATCTACGTAGGCTACAAGTGGGAAGGGTACCCCTGCTTGGTGACGGGCTGCGGCAGCGTGGCGGTGGCGGGCGGCGCCTGCGCGGGGGGCGGGGCGCGGCGCTGCAGCGTCTGCGTGCCGGCGCCCGCCGCGCCCTCCCACCCCTCCTCCAGCACCCACCTGCACGCGACGGTACACACATGGATTACACTAGGCGACACTTTCGTTCGCGACGTTTTCACTGTTCGCTGAAGATCGACCGAACCGACCGGAACCTTGCCGACTGTCTCATCTCGGTCGACCGTTCATCTAAATCGATTTAATCGATCGATCGATTTTTCTGAAACGGATTATGTTCGATATTGACGTATTGAACATAATTGATTTCAGAAAAATTAGCCACATTTATTCTTATGAGTCGGTTCAGTTATTTATTTATTTTATTTTTATTTTTAAAAAAGACGACTCCCGCATTAGGAAAATATCCTGTGTCGCGGGGGACTTTACGAACATACATGAAACGGACACAAAGAACACCCAGACTCAGAACAACAATTTGTGGATCACACAGAGTGTCGTCCCATATGGGGTTTGAACCCACAACACTCGACGTAGTAGGAAAGGCGTGGCGAACGCTTAAACCACTACGCCATCCGTGCAGCATCATGAAACTTAAGGAAGAAATGCCCTTAACGGAACATTCGTTAAAAGGCTATGAAATTAGTATTACGTAAAGTACGTGTGTGTACGGTGTGTTAACAGGTTGCCGATTCGATCCTCGGCCAAAATGAAGAGATTATCAATGTATGTAAATATGTGGACATTTAGCATTAGGTCGTACAAATTTCATAAATATCAAGTTTAAAAAAAAGTCCTAATACGCTGCCTTGTGGCACGCCTAAGCATTCTCTCTTCTCGTCTCTTCATCATTAATGTGTCTTATTAATTTGACTAGCTGTTTTCTAATAAATATTAAAGAAACATGTGCATAACACATCAATTTTTTATACTACACATTTGCCTATACTTTTTTGTGCTTTTCAATTTGAATGAGTACAGTCTGTGTCAAATGCTTTTGCCAGATCCAAAAAAAAGCAAAGGTTTTACAATAAAGAAAATATATAGCTTTAAGATTCTATTTCATTTAATAATAAATATAGGATCGGATCATTTCTTTTTGTGTGGAAATGCAATACTAAAATCATTCAACAAGAAAAGCTGCTTTAAAAACCAAAGGTGTATTATACCCCTTAACACAGTCACACTATACAAAAAGTACCTTGAGCTGCTGGCCGACTTGCAGTTTTCACACTCGCTGCGGTAATCATCGGTCTCCTCTGTGCCGGGTGCGTTCGTTTGTTCGTAACTGCAAACGCATGATGGCTGCAAATCAATAATAACTTAATTAAAAAATGCGTAAGTAATTAACACAAAAGTAAGAAGGCTGTTTACCGGGAATAAATTCATATTTAAGGCGTGTATTTGTCGGCAATTTTTGATGACAAATATTGGTTTTATAGTTATCGAAAGCACGTGTGAAGTGAGAATGAACGACTTCGTGTGAAAAAAGTAAAATGACATGACGATTTATGTTTCAACACGGTCGGGTCGGCATCGTACTACGTGAGCTACCTTGTCGACGGTGAGGGGCAGCGTGGGCGGGGCGGGCGCGGCGGGCGCGGGGGGCGCGACAGGCGCGGCGGGCGGGGGGGGCGCGGGCGGCTCGGCGCGCACGTGCTCGTCGCTGTGCGTGCGCGCGCGCCAGCCGCCGCTCAGGCGAGCGCCGCTGCTGGAACATACGGACCTCTTACTATATACAAGTAGGGGCCACTCAATATTATACTTTTCTTTTCTTTCCACTTCTTCATTTCTACTTAAAGTACGTTAGTATAAAAAAAATCGACTTTCCTAGGGAAATTGCTAAACTGTGGTAGAAAATTGTAATTATGAAATAGATACTAATAAAGCTTAAGAGTTTTTTTGTTGGTTTTAACGAACTAATATCTGGAACTATTTGTAATGTCATATTACATTATAAATGACATCAATGCGAACGAAGAAGAAATACACCTTTTCTTTCAGTCACGATGTACTATAATACTTTCACGATATATAACGTAGTTTCGAGAGGAGTCGCGAATCGTCATGAATTCATTGGCCGCGCAATGATGCCTGAGACAACGAGCTTTATCACCGTATGCGTAAGATCGAAAATCGATCGATCTTGTTTACATTTAAAACGTACTCACATTTCTTAGAAACAGAACACCTTGTCCTTATGAGAAATTACTAAATGGATTAATGAAGCTACTAGCGGAGTCTTTGTATGAATATAAACACGTCTTTGCCGGGACAGTTCAGTTTGAGCTAATAGTGCAATAAATATCGACGCGATCTAAACAAAAGGGTAAACCAGCGACCTCGGCGATCGTTCCGGACTGTTACGAGTATTAAGTCTCGATTGAATTTATTTAAGTCTAATAGAAACTAGTCGTCAGAAGGCATTTATTTTGGTCGCACTTTGTTTGTGGTCGCATTTTTCCGAAACGGCTCGACTGATTTTAATGTTTTTTTGTATGTTACTACTAGGTAGGTATGAGAATAGGTCGTAAAGTATTTTTCGCCCTCCTAACCCCAAACCACATTTTTAATCACGTTTTTGTTTCACTTACGTTCCATTTCTTTGATATGATTTATTTGGCAGAACAACGTTTGCCGGGTTAGCTAGTTTTTATAGATAATAATAGATTGATTGTAAGATTTTTAAACCAAATATTTGTTTTTGGAATAAAAATATGTGACAGCTGACCTCCCCAATATTTTACATTTAACATAATGAAATTTAATATTAAAATGTCAGTTTGTAATATTTAAAAAAAAACTGACAAAAATAACATTGGCATTCTCAAATTTGCCGTCGATTTTACAAACTTGGTCAGACAATTACAAACAACAAAAAAAAACACACACACACATGGAAATTGATTTGTAACAAAAAATAATTATACTCACGGATCGTCCAGCGTAGTTTCAATGTTTCTAGTAATATCATTGGCGGAGGCGAGATTCAAATTTCTGGGCATGCTGCGACCAGTGTCGGCCATATTGTGTCTGTTGTTGTCGCTCGGCTTGTGGAACGACCGTCTGATCTCGTTGTGTAGGGACCGGTCCGCACGGTTAAACCCCGAGATGGGTGTGTCCAGGAGCGTGGTGTCTACAGCTGTAGAGATGCGTGGGATGGTGCGGTGGCTGGAAAATTAAGCCTTTTAAGAGGATTGCGTACAGAGTAAAAAGACAGTTTACCATCTTTAACGACAGCCTGAATTGTCTTCCATTATCCATTTAATGTTTTTATTGATTTGATATCTTCATAAATGATTTGACAAGACGTCACGCCATAGTATTGCTAACAAAAATGTAACGCGTCTATCGTTTTGACGTTTAATAAAGATACTGTTTTGAATTCACAGTCATTTACCCCATAATATGCACTTTATGTACATAATCTATCCGTCATAAGTAGCAGACCAGTAAGATGGGGTTTCCTTCATAGTTCACTCAACAAATAATATGAATTATTTGATGATATTATCAGCACTTACAGTGAAGTGTGAACGTTGTGATTGTTGGTATAGAAGCCGGGTACGTTGTGTGGCCGCTCGTGGTCCGGCTCGCGTTGTAAAACCGACAACAGTCCTCGATTGCTGATCGCGCCTAACGAACCTGTCAGACGAATCGCACTTGGAAAACTAACCACTGGAAATAAAAACAATATTCAAAGTCTATATTAGTCTATCTATATAATATAAAAAGAAAACAGCTCAGTTCCTATGTCTCTTCTGTTTTTTTTTTTAGTTTGGTATCAAGCAGATTTTTCGATTTGTTCTCATTAGTACGATCGTCGAACTAGTGAGCTTTTTTTTTTTATTAGTTCGACGGTCGAACTGGTCAGAATAAAAAATATCTTACTAGTTCTACTGCACATTAAAAACTGATGGATCGAACTAATGAAAACTAATCGATTTTTCATGGTATGGGGGGAGAGGGGGACAAACGAGCAGACGGATCACCTCATGGTAAGTTACTACCGCCAACCATAGACACTTGCAACACAACTTCCTGATTCTGTGCGTTTGAGCGTTAATTTCTGTGCGTGATTCTGGGGGACCTAACTTCAGTCCGTCCCTCCAGAATTAGGGGGGATCAGAATCACTTGGTTAAAAGCAATGACAGAACTGCTTAACACCGGTTTTCTGTGAGGTCGTACCGACTGCTATCGGTCCAGTCGAGCCTACAGCGAGCTCTAACAATATCCATTAAAAAACTTATTGCTTTCAATAATAAAGAATCTAATAAAATTAATATTAGGTTGTAATGTTTTATCGGGCATTTAAAAAAATACCCTACATTCCAACATACTTTGCTTGTGATTTCAAATAAAATCTTGACCTCAATACCTCAATAATGATAATATGTAAAGATTTTTGATAAGCTTTATCATAGTATTTTTACAATCTATCAGTACTATGCTGTTTAAATCATTTCATGATAGTGACAATCGATATTGGATATCGATCCATAATCGATATTAAAAAATCAAAAAAGTCAAGTAGGTAACAAACTTACCGTTAGGTGCAATTGGATGGTGGGGCATTGACGCGGGCTCTCTGTTCTCAACCTGATGAACTGGCTGCAGCAGTGGAGCATTGTAAGAATTTTGTGTGTTCGCAATCTAGAGACAGAACTTAGATATGGAATACAGCCTTAGACACAATTTGAATTTAATTGGTTTAAACATTATGGAAAACCAATACTAACCGTTGAATAAAACAGTTTTAGAGTAGTAGAGTAAACCACTTCTACTACATTTTTCCAATTTGCTATCATGCAAACATAGTTTCTTGTTTAAACGACTTACGACATTGAACTATACCTTTTTCACCCGGCTACCGGGTATTATTAAAGTAAGCAAGGCGAATAAGTAGTTTTTTCCCCCCGAATTACGGAAGAGGGGGAGGAGGGCAACGAAAGAATTGTTTAACAAAACTCTTACTTGTGTAACGGGGCGCTGTATATTGACATAGCCGTGTCCTACACACTGCACAGAGTCGTCGGGCCTCGCCAGCGTTTCAACTGTAGCGGGGTATGTGCGGTGATAAGACATCTCATTCGCAAGCCTGAAAAAATGAATTCAACGGCTGGTAGAACTAAAGACAGAACTAATTTGATAACTTATAACCCTTAATATACTAACTACAAAAAAATGAAAAGTAAAGTTTTGTTAAGATAGGTACACAATCTTTGAAGACTCTTTATGATTGGCTGCATAAACTTGATTTTGTAATCACAGTCAATTTTGGTTTACCGAGGTTCGGGTCATGACAATTTTACAGGCATATTACAATTAGCGGCCCGCCAGGCACGATCACCTCGCCTGAGCGGAAAATCCTCCCTTTGTCTATGAGGGACATGATACCTATCCACAGGACTGCAGGGATAGCATAGTGGTTTTAGCGGTAAGCCACGCCGCTCACTACTACGCTGAGTGTTGAGGGTCCGATCCCCACAAGGGACGACACTTCGTGCGATCCACAAATTATTGTTCTGAGTCTGGGTGTTCATTGTGTCCGTTTCATGTATGTTTGTAAAGTCCCGCGCGACACAGGATTTATTCCCAATTTGAGTTGAGTTGTCTTTTTTGAAAAATTGAAAATAAAGTGAGTACAAAAATTGACAGACTGAATAGATAATTGTGAGTGGCAAAATAAATATTGCAGAAATCGACCCATACATATACTGGATACTTGACAGGCTTTTGGATGTAGTGACAACTATAGCTTACGAAAGACTTAAAAATAACTGAAAAAGGATAAGAAACGACGACATAAGCTAGATCTAAAATAGATGTTCGGCAAATATTCGGTGTAAGCCCTATTCAGGCTAAATTTGTTATTTAGCCGGCTATCGGATAGGAAGCTAGTATTCGGTCACAATTCGTATATAATTTTAAATACAGCCGCAAAATAACTATAGATCATATATATTTGCAACAATGTTCGTAGTAATTGTAGCAGTGAGCATTATATAATACGCCCATTATACATATAATTGTGAATGAATTACAATTTTTGCTGAAACTTGTTTGCTAGTTTTTTATGGCCTACAAAAAACTACTTTAGTGGTTTGCTCTTAACACTGCTATATAAAGCAATCGTAGACCGAGTCATAAGTTTCGCCAAATACATGTTGAGATTTAACTGTAGGATAAAACTTGACATTGAATTAAGGAGTTTTACTTTCTAAGCTTTCATGGTTGCAGTCATGTATGAACCGTACAGTATAAACAGATGTCCGGCGGTCGGCTATCCAACTATTCGGAATCCAGCAACACCCGGCTACTGTACTTCATGTTTGTCATCATGGCTAGGCGATGACTAAGATTGAATACCACACTACGAATTAAATGGAAGCGATACCCTTGTGACTATAGCTCATCAGAATGAAGTATATGACAGGAACAAGCATTGATTCATTGTTAATTTTAATCGTTTTGTAGTTAGAGTTAAAAAGTTACTTGTCATGAATTTAATTATTTTTCTATTCATTAAATTTATTGTATACTGCAATCAATAAAGCGCTTGATCTAATCAATTTAATGAAAATGTAATTAAAATATAATAATTAATAATAATATAATTACTTTTTAACTATTGACGTTTTTAATAATTTTTATTAAATAGGCAAAACCAGCTTTACCTCATGTTGTCCTGTCTCGTTTGCGCCACGACCTCGTCGTAGGGCGGCGGTGCCTCTCCGCGTGGCAGATAGTTGGTAGGCGGTTTCCACGCCGCAAGCGCAGTCTCGCATGTTCCACCCATGTATCCCATACTGCCGCTTATATAACTGAAAATTAACGTCATCATTAGCACAATTCCTAACTTATAGATTTTGGTATTGGTTGTGGGCTTCGGTTTCCGCATTTAGACTCAATAATGGTCCTTTATGGGTCGAGTTAAGGTTGACTAGTTGGGTACCAGGGATTTCCTTTCTAGGATACACCTGGTTCACCCGAGACAGCGTGCGGTTTTTAGTCGGTTCGACATAAATATAATAGGTGATGTATATTTCCGCACAGAAAAAAAAAACCAACCAAGCTCCTTCCAGGAGCGCAGAAGCCTCCTGGCGCGTTTACAAGCTTCTAGGAGCGATTTTGTATCTAGTATGATACTTGCCCTTATAAAGTATCGTAAACTAATATTTGAAAATTTCAACTTTACCAAGCAATGCAATAATAAAATAATATGTAATATTTGTAAAATAACTGAAAAAATCTGTTGTCCTTATTTGAAACCGTAATTATTTTTAGGAAATTTGAACTCCAAATACACCAGTAAGATAGTTAGAATTTAAGAAAACCTCTATCATTTATTAGGGTAATAGTGCTCTTTCTCAGCATCTCCCAATCGGTCGACTGGCAGAGAATGCCTTAGGCATTAAGTCCGCCGATGCATGTACTTGTGCAAAAAGTTATAAAATAAATAACTACTTCACCTAGAACTACTGTATCAGCATTTCTTTTTAAATCTGCTTTTGCTTCAGGCAACTAGACAGACTCTAAATAATAAAGAAACACATCTAAATCACTCAAACTTTAAGCCCAATCTGTCTACTTTAGTGTTCGACTTTGAGATATCTGTCTTTATATTGATAGCTATCCAATCATCACAAGTCCATTTGCAATACCATTTCGAACAGGAAATATTCTTGTAGGTGGTATGTTGCATAATGCCAATAATAGACACATACTCAAGTACCTAATGAAAAATAGCGGCGGACTGTTAGTCTTGTTTCACACGTACCACAACCGAACCCAAATCGTGGGCGGGCACTAATTTGTAAGAAAATTAATAGTTAAATTCAGACGGGACACATTTTGGCGTTATTATCGACCGCATGTGTAACCGACCACATTGAAGCCACGTTGCAACCACACGCGACCAGCAACGACACGCGACAAGGCGATAAGGCAACTACAACCATTTTTAGGTGTGACAAAACAACCGCAAGAAGCCGCAGCGATACTAATCACACGTATTCACAGCTTGACCACATTTTCTCGCGACTGTGTAGTGTGGTTGTGGTACGTGTGAAACAAGTCTTAGCATCAAAATAGTTCAAGTCAACATGCGGTGATGCTTGATTGATTTACAGTTACAACCCATCGCCATTGAAAGCTCTTGCGCAAATGCATACAATTTTATATCCAACCATTAACACTTCGAATTTTAAATTCTAGTATGTTTCCTACTACACAAATAGAATAGGCAAAAATGTATGTAATGTTTCCCATTTATTTTACAAGTTTTGTATTTGTTTCTTGATCTAGTATCACACAGATAACCTACTTAAAAAAAAACATTGGCTTTGAAATAATTATTTATTACAGGTATGGAAATTAAATGTATGTAACATGTTTTTAGGTCATTGAGTATGCCAGTATGACCTAAAAATATGTTTTAAGTAAAATAAAGCCAATGTAAACCCATCGGTCAGTGACCTTCCATATTATCAGCACACATTGGGATGGAAGCATTCACACGTGTTCAAATTCAAGTTATTTGACCTTTTGGTAAGAGCTACTGGATTTTTTTATAACGTTTTTAGCTTTATTTATATACCTACGTTTACTGTTGAACTTTTATAGGAGAGAAGCAGTTTTCGATTGAATCGATAGTATGCAAAATATCAAATCAAAATCCTTTATTTGAATTTAACAATTTTCAGGTATTTTTGAATTGTCAGTAGGAGAGTCTAAAGTCAGTCGTAAAGCTAGGATAGGATCTACGTATGTGGTAGGGAACCACATACGTAGATCCTATGGAGAAATATAGACTCGAGACTCAAAGGACACTCTTCTTTAACATTATTTCTTAAAGTTGTCTATTATATTATGGCTCATAAGCGCAAACCTCCTTCCTAAGGAGAAGCCTATGTCCAGCAGGGGACTAGTAAAGGCTGTTGATGATGATGATGATGAAATGATAAGAACAATGTAATCACTGTGTTTAAGTAACAGCAGTGGCCGAACGGCCTTCAAGATAAATATCAATAGGAATTGGAGGTGAATTTAATATACACATCACAGAAAATAAAATGTATAACTGACTGACTGACCTAGTCCTGGTACGTCATTTACAAAAAAAAAGTTCTTTTATTACACGCTTTATATTAGCTTCACTTGTATGTTTGTTTGTATGTTTGTAACTGACTCCTTTGGGCGTGATTTTGACTGACTTTAAGCGTACAGAATTCGTTCAAACTTTGTAGATATATCGAGGACCGATGACAATACACTAATTAAAAAAAAAAAAAAAAAAAAAAATTGAAGAAAAAGCGTGGGGTGCTTTTTTAACACGCTTTTATTAGCTTCACCTGTATGTTTGTTTGTTTGTTTGTATGTAACCGACTCCTTTGAGCTCGATTTTGCCCTACTTTGAACGATCAGATTTGATTCAAACTTTGCACACCTGTCAAAGGTCGATGACAATGCAATAATCCGATCAAAATATCCGATTATCCTAATTAGATTCGCCAGGATTAATTAATTTCTTTCCGCATCCTTTGCATGCGAGTAAGAGAGACAGAGCTAGTGCGCAAACTACGCATGCGTGCAGTTCCAGACTTGCTCTTTCGGGCACTCAGTTCAACACAACCTTATAAAAACTAATATGGTAGTTGCGTCTTGTTCCTTATACTTACATATATGTCCCGACAAATCTAATACGCATTCTATTATCATTTTATAATATCCATAATATATTTATAACCGTGATTTACAGAAAAAACTTCGTATTCACAACAAAACAAAATATTAAGGACAGAAATATCTATTTATTTTGCGGCATATAATTCAGTTACCAGCATGAGCTTGGATCTGCAGTCGATAAGGTCACCAACTGTTAAGAAGATCAAATTTTCGGAGAGGGAACCTGAGAAACGACTACCGCATCCAAGAAAGGCAGCAGGCTCCCCATTTGTCTGATAAGTTATTGCGTCTTGTTCCTTATCTATACTAATATTATAAAGCTGAAGAGTTTGTTTGTTTGTTTGTTTGTTTGTTTGTTTGAACGCGCTAATCTCAGGAACTACTGGTCCGATTTGAAAAATTCTTTCAGTGTTAGATAGCCCATTTATCGAGGAAGGCTATAGGCTATATATCATCACGCTAAGACCAATAGGAGCGGAGCACCAATGAAGAATGTTTCAAAAACGGAGAAAATTTATTACTATTGAGAGACGCAGACGAAGTTGCGCGGGTCAGCTAGTACTTACATATATGTCCCGACAAATCTAATACGCATTCTATTATCATTTTATAATATCCATAATATATTTATAACCGTGATTTACCATAAAACACTTCGTATTCACAACAAAATAAAATATTTAGGATAGAAATATCTATTTATTTTGCGGCATATAATTTAGTTACCAGCATGACCTTGGGTCTGCAGCCGATAAGGTCACCAACTGTTAAGAAGATGAAATTTTCGGAAAGAGAACCTGAGACACGACTACCGCATCCAAGAAAGGCAGCAGGCCCCCAATTTCCTCATTTGTCTGATTAGTTATTGCGTCTTGTTCCGCATACAAACATAAATGTACCGACAAATCTAATACGCATACTATTATCATTTTATAATATCCATAATATACCGGTAACTGTGATTTACATAAAAAACTTCGTATTCACAACAAAACAAAATATTCAGGACAGAAATATCTATTTATTTTGCGGCATATAATTTAGTTACCAGCATGACCTTGGGTCTGCAGTAGATAAGGTCACCAACCGTTAAGAAGATGACATTTTCGGAGAGGGAACCTGAGAAACGACTACCGCATGCAAGGAAGGCAGCAGGCACCCAATTTCCTCATTTATCTGATTAGTCACTGTCTTAGAATTAACATCAGTGATTTTCTGATTTTTTTGAAAATCATTGATTTTTATGACACGATACTGAAATTGTGGGGAACTATAGTTCTTCAACACGCTTTATTGAATATATAATCTAAAAGCAGCCAACATTTACTTAGTCTCACTTTAGTAGTAAATTGATGTAATGATAAAAAAACTGAGCTACTGGTGACATACATGATCTATTCATTGAGACATGCATAGGACTACTCGCAAGTGACAGCACGGACTGTCAACGGTTACTCCATGTCATGCGCGCGCAGCATTACATCTTGGGGAACGATCCGTATACAAGTGTGAGTAGTAGCGTGCAGCTCTTTCAAGCCCATGGATGCAACTTGAATTCTCTACGACAGCGAAAAATCCGCCCCCTCACACATGCTATTGTATTCTATTATCTCGAAGCATCTACATTCGGGCGTTGCTCCTATTTACATGAGACACCCAATCCAACATAAGGTGAGAAACGTGCCGATGGATGAATGGCAGAGGGTGTTAAAAAATGTCATGTCGCTAGCGTCAACCTCAGGGCACCAGGCACACCCTGTTGTATAAGTGCCTTACCCTTCTACAGGACCTCTGGGGGGGTGGACCGTTTATTTGTCGTATTATTCGTATTTACTCGTGGGAATATTATGGAGAAAAAACAACAACAAACCAAAACACAAAAAATTTAACTAAAAAATGAAAAATAAATAATAGTTTAAAAAAAATAAAATTAAAAACACGCTTTTATAGAAATCAAAGTGATGATTTTTCTACTCATCTGACAATAAATGTTTATAACTATTGACACTATGCACCCCACGCTTTTTTTTTATTAAACTTTATTTTCTGTTTTTTAGTTGGATTTTCTATAAAAGCGTGTTTTTAATTTTAGTTTTTTTAAACTATTATTTATTTTTACTATTGACAACAGGCACACAACGCTTTTTTTCAGATTTATTTTCTATTTTTTAGTTTGGTTTTCTATAGAAAGCGTGTTTTTTAGTTTTTTAAAACTATAATTTTTTTAAATTATTTTTTTTACAACTTAAAAGTGGATGGTAATATATTTTCCATTAATCAAATCCTCTTACGTCTCATCTTTTCCTTAATTATTTATGTTCAAGGCTATTTTTATTTTCCCATGAATTTATTCCCCTTCTTTCCAATTGACAACATTTGTTTTTGTGTCGATGAAGTAATGTCTAAATATTTACGTTCCGAAATAATCAGCCAGTACAATACAATGGACTATTGATATACGGTCTATTGTCAATCGTGACCGGCATTAAACTGTCCTTAACAATAAGAGGCCGATAAACAACCTTGTTATTACAACAGGTATGTGTTAATGGCGTCTAATAAAACCACGGTGTAACATGCAAAAAAAGAAATCACATATTACTAGCTTTATTTAATAGCACAGACTAAATATATAGCGTCTGTCCTTAGTAGTTTTAAACTGCTTTTTAACTTCAAAAACGACCTCAAACACGAACAGCTTTACAATTCAACAATTTTATTTTGTGTCTATAATACGCTACATGTGTGCTATTCGTGAATCAATGTCAAAACTTTTTTAACTAAATTAATTGTACTCTAAGATGATTAAATTTAAAAATTATAATTACCATTTCTATATCGTCTCGCACGGACGTCACATGGGCATCGTAGTAATCCATACGAAAACCGACTTGTGACATGCTCCTAGGGTGTATTAAGCTTTAAAATCATTGCAGTACTAAAAATCATTAAGACCCCTACCTCTAGGGTAATACTTTTTCATTTGGCAAGAGACGTACGGCCAAAGTTATAGTGAATAGTAATTTCTTGAAGCTAAGTTAATTACGGACCGTGGGATAACTGTGGCGTGTCATCTAAATGCGAAGGCTCTTTGACACGATAAATATCAGCGGTAGAGTATTGATATACAAACAGTGTACTGCAAGTATAAAATAAAATTAAGTGTTGTCTGACATCCTTCCGAAATCGCTCTAACTATTTTTTTTGCCCATGTTATATTCTTTTACTAAGCAACCGCGAAGCAGCCTGACGAACGAACGAACTAGTATTTAATTTTTGTCAAATATTTTAGCATTTTTGGCGGAGCGGGGCGTGATCGGGACTGCTAAACCAGATGTCGTGGGTTCGATTCCCACCCCGAATAAAATTTAATTGTGTGATGAATACAATCACTTTACTGTGTCTGAGTGTAATTTATATATAATATGTGTGTATTTAGAAATATATAAGTATGTTTATCAGCAGGCTGGATACCATAGTACAAGCTCTGCATAGTTTGGGATCAGACGGCCGTGTGTGAGATTTGTGAGATTATTATTATTATGAAAAAAATCTTCATAATTTTAAAATAGACTAAACCACTAATTAAAATGCATTTAATGTATCAGACCCCGAAATCTTCTGGTGATAGAAAGTTTGAAACTTTCAGTCCTAGTTTGGGATCAGACGGCCGTGTGTGAGATGTGTGAGGTTATTATTATTTTGTTAAAACAAAGTTGTAACTTGGTTTTGTTTGTAAATGACATTACACCAAAGCAGGCAACTAGTTCATATCTCGGTACGTTATTTCGAAAGCTGTTACTCTGTTGTGGAATGTTGTAAAGGAGGTTACTCACACGATTAAGTAACAATGGTCTGACTACGCCTATCTTGTGTTTGATATACGGTAACAGATAGAGAAAGCCCTCTTAACAAATATTACGTCAATGACGCATCACTGAAAGCTGTCAAAACTTTTTATTAGTTTAGAAGCAGAGTAAGCATATCTCTAATGATGGTATCATCATAGTATAAACACAGTAGTTTTATATTAAGTGTAATAGTGTAACCCTTAATAGTGTCACATTTTTTATGCATTATTTATTTTAGGCAAACAAGCAGACAGATTGAACAGGCGGCAGTAGTCACTTACAATAAGAGGGCCGAGTGCAAGCTTATTTCACATGGACTCGCACTCGACGGCGAGCGCGTTTAGCGTTGCGATTGGTGAAGATTTCTGTGAGGGCCAATCGCAACGTCGAACGCGGTCACCGTGACGATAGAGCATCTGTAAAATGAACTCTAACTAAGGCTTCAGGTGACCCTTGATTGTAAGTGACTACTGCCGCCTACTATTAAGAGACAAGTGCGTTGCCGCTTTTACAAGCCCCCTTCCCTCGCTCCCAAATCAAAAGTAGTGGGCTTGGGCTCCGGTAACTTTACTCATCATCACATCATCATTAACAGCCTTAAATAGCCTACTTCTGGACATAGGCCTCTCCTCGGAAGGTTTTGGCCTACTACACCTCGCTAGCCAGGCGGGTTGGTAAAGGGTTTGTGTCAAATTTGGCTTCTCTCTGCAGTTCTGTTGTCCTGCGTAGTTTGCTCCTGCTCCCTTAGTCGGCTCTTACGACACCCACGGGATGAATAAGGGAAACTTCACTCGCTCGGTGAAAAGCCACCTAAAGAATTGCTTAACAACCGTCTTCTATGAGGCTGTGGTATCACTCCGAACGAGACGGCCCATTTATGCAGAAGTATGACTTTCCCACGGCAATGGTCACAAATTCAAGAAGTGTTTAAAAATGGAATTTATTAAATTATTATTAAGTAACCGACAACCGTTAATATTCTACAAGGACACTGTGCAGTACACTAAACTATAGAGCAATTTGCGACATCCGCCTCAAGCAGTAAGTATTGAAATGTTAAACACGTTTTATTTATGCGATTTTTATTGGTTCGGATAACAACCTAACCGATAGTAGAGTACGATTTTAACTCTAACATTTACTTTCTGATAATACATGTTTAGATTGTATGGCTTTAAACTGTAAAATTAATATTAGCTTTATTGATATCTGATAGGAGGCTACATAAATGTTCAATATTTAGTCACGACTATTTTGATAGCGGAAACAGAATGTAGATCAAAGGATAAATGTCTAGTCGAAAATAATATTTAAGTTGTATCTAACACACTACTGCATTAGTCTTATGTCATAAAAATAATAAGGACTAGTTTTGTTTGTAGTTAGAGTGTAGCTGTGGTTCGCCATATGATTGATAGTCAATTTTTTTTAAAAGCGTTAGATAAAGAAGAAAAGAGAAATCATTATCAACCCTTTCCTGTCTTAATGTCGCACTGCTGTCAATGTGGTAACTGGTTCTGGACCAGGTTCTGTACAAACTTATATGTATACTTTGTTTTCGTATTTTTGCCCATTTTTGTCTTTGTAGTGAGACATGAAAAAATTATTTCCGAAATCTACAACACTGCTATCCGTCGCAAGTTTAAGCTAGTTTTTTTTTTTTGTAGAGAACCAAGGAAAACCTAATTATCTTAGGGTCATATTTTTTTTCAGATTAAGAAGTAGACTTGAACAACAAAGTTATCGAAGTAATTATGTTTATTTCAACTTGATATCTAAACGCGTTTCTATGAACAGTGACAGTCGGAGAACGAAATGATCAGGCTATGAGGATTCTCTTTTCCTTTTGACATACGGAAACGTTATAATCTCAAATTTAATTCCTAAATTGCTGAAACTCTGCTGATTTGATAAAACCTCAACAATCATAAATGTGCATTTAGGTGTAATTAGAAAAAAATATGCATCAAAATTTTAAACTAGGTAATTTCTACGTATCATCTTAAATCTCATAGATTTTAAACAAGCGAACACTCACCCGATACTCGTCAAACTTCTCTGATCATCAGCGTGGGGAGGTCTTCGTCTCTTTTGTTTCCTTACTCTGTAGACTACAAGAGCAATAGTCAAGAGTACGACTACTAACGCGCCGCCAGCTGCCATACGTACATTGGCTTCTCCACCCTCGACCGGTTTGACGACGTCATCCAGGCAAATGAATTCACAGCATGTGTTACCCACACGGAATGATCGGCAGTCCTGTGATACAAACACAAAAGTTGATTGTTAAAATAAAAAATGGAGGTGGTTAGCTATGTAATTCTGACTAACTAAGGTGTATTTCCTTTTAATCGATGTTTGGTAAAAGACAGACTGGATAGACTTAGATTCAAATAATTAAAGTAAAGTCCATGGGTCAACTTATTACAGAAGCGTAGAGGACAAATAGGAGTAGAAAGGTTAGTATTTTTAGGGAATGATGATAGAACAAGGCTGGACAATCAATAAACCATGACCCGAATACTTATAGTAGGTACAAAAAATACATCACAACACATCAACAGCCTTTAATAGCTAACTGCTGGACATAACCCTCTCCTTAGAAAAGAGGTTAAATAATACAGCTAGATAATATAAAACTAAGGGACAAAGGGCAGTAAGCTTGATGCTGTTTACTCTTTATTATTTTTCTTACTTTTGTTTCAAGTTTTTTTTATTCAAAGGACAAGAACAAGAAAAAAAGTTATTAGAACTTGATTTTTATCAATCATCCCTACACGACTTGGAAAAGGTGGAAACTCTAATTATGTCCCTTCGTAGCGGCTGCGCCGTGGGTCTGAATGGAATTTCTAGTAACTTGACTTGTCTTTCAAGGTGACAGACGTGACGTGGAAAAAGATAAATTGAAAATCTGCATCAAGATTTTCAATTTATCTTTCTTCAAATATAAAAACAAATGTAAAAAAATAAAAACTTAAATAACAAAAAAAAACTGATACTTGTTTCGTAAATACAAGCATTTACGAAGCATATTAAACTCTTATTACGTGTATTTCTAAGGGGTGTATGAAATAGTGCAGAGTTTTTAAGAGTAGTTAGAGTTTGTAAGTTGCTATATAAATAAATAAATCCCTTTTTGAAATAAATTAATTAATTAATTGCAAATTATTATTTCTAGAAAACTAGCTGAAATTTTCAAACAGGAGTTTTGCTCTGATATTTGTTTAAATGAGCCCCAAACGTTTCATTAAAAAACGAGCATCCGATTCGATTTTAAGGTCTCTTGACTTACAGTGCAAAAGTGTTCACTAAAAACGTCAAGAAATCGATTATACACCGAATCTACCAGAGTGTAGGTAACTATAGGTCCATAGAGGTTCTTCCCGCTCTGTCGACTACAGGAACGTATCATGAATACAAGATTGGTCAACTATCTAGAAAACCAAAAAATACTTTCCCCGACACAATATGGGTCGAGCGGGTAGATCGACTTCTGCCGCCGTACATGATCTAACAAGTTGTGTAGTCGAGAACCTAGATAGTAGAAAAAGGTCATAGGTATCTTTGTAGATTTAGCAAAAGCATTCGACACAGTTGCTGTTCCCATCCTAATTCAAAAAATGGAAAATATAGGCATCAGGGGCAACAACTTGGGCTATTTAAGGACTCCTTTTTTTGGTGACGGGATGGAAAAAGATAGCTTCTCCCTGCCTATTAGCAGCAGATCACATTTTTAATGCGATTAGGCCGCCATTCTATCCCCTACCGTAGCAATTATTCTGCCACTAGTTGTCTCTACTGTCGGGCGGCCCGCGGTCCCCCATTTGAGGACTACTTTAATGAGCATACCCAGAGCGTTAAGGTGACTTTATAAGCGAAGACCGAATAGTGACGTATGGAGCGCCCCAGGGCAGCATCCTTCGCCCTACGCTCTTCCTTACCAATATTAACGACCTGGGTAGACAAACTTTACATAATGGCAAAATTATAACTCTTGCTGATGACACCATTCTAAGCCTACCTTGGGTACCAGTCTCCCACAGTCAATACTGTTCGAGACTGGTACCTAAGGTAGGCTCAGTATTCCAATTCTTGTTATTGTTTTAGTTATTGTAATTGTTCTGTTGTTGTGGTGAGAAATAAATAATACTTTTTTTTTTTTAAATATTCTTTATGTGAAACAGCAGAATTTCTTACGTTATTTGTTAGAAACATTCTAAGCAAATGTGCTGATAAACTCTATGTAAATGGGGTTATTTGTATTTATATAATCAAGTTGAAAGACTTGACACAAAGTCTTATCTAATTGATTTTATCAGAAATAGGGATATACAGTGTTCTCTCATTCTATGATGTTAGTTCTATCTGGTAGGAGACTTGGTAGGAATTCACAATAAGTAAATAACTACTCATGGTCTATTTACTTTTATAGAATATAAACAATAGCAAACACTAAATACTACATTTAATATTTATTTCTATTATATGTAAACTTGATGAATGTACATATAAAACAATAACCTTAGTTAAACAGTAACAGATTTTGTTTGGAATAGAAATGGATTTATTTATTGGTTTGGATGTGTATGTTTTTTTTTTTTTGTCTACCGAACAATAATGTATAGCGAAATGTGTAATCGCAACAGGACAGGCTTGCCTAGTGTGGGGCCACCGGCAATGTATCACATATTTTGTACTTTTCTTTTTGGTAATAAAAGAATGAATTTATTTATTTGATTTTATTTTTTTACATGTTGCGAAAAAAATTAGACACTTTATGAACATCCTTGGTATTATATCTATAGTTTCTTTTACATCATTATGTAATAAATGAAGACGTAACTGGTTGTAGGTGATATGTCTATACAAATTACTTTAGACCTTAAAATACTCTTGAGACTTTTTTCTTTAAGACTATTTTAAGGTCTGAAGTAATTTGTATCGACATATCACCTTCATATATCCTTCATTCACTTATGTTTTCAAATAATATAGAGGTCTTGCAAAGTATAAATTATTTCAGTTAACAAATTCCAATATTTCAGTTTCAATATATTTTATATTCTTTTTAAAAAATCACAAACTTTTCTAAACTAGCTAGATCTTTTAATTATTCACTGATTCTACACTACCATTCTACCCTAAATCATACATGACCACATCTTTTATGTGACATCTTGTAGGAGGTGGAAGGTTTAGATAATCTTTTACTGGAATTTCAAGGTCTTTTTTACTTAAATTAACCCAGGTTCTTCACATTCTGTATAAATTGGGAGGTTTAGATAATCTTTTTTACTGAAAACAACCAAGGCTCACATCCATCGTGCGCCTTGGACAGGATCGACAGGACAGGACAGACAGGATCTCATCACATCCTGTCTAAGGTCCCAAGGATATTGGCCAAGACTCTAATTGATATTCATCATCAGTTGTGGTTATATTTGGAGGGTCAGAGTTGAAGCATAAATACACAATAACTTTAATTACTAATAAATTGACAGTTAAAAGCCACAACATAATTTAAAACCAACTAAGATCTCTTAATATAATTAATTATAATTAAATTTAAGACTAGTTTAATATTTTAAATTGATGATATATTGTGTGGAGTAAATGACAGTACTCTATGATGGTAAATTTATTCATAGTTTCAAATATCCTGCCACAAAACTATCTAGTGTTCATTAATTAATTAATAAATTAATTAAGAAATGAGGTGACCCTAGTAGTATACTAAAATATGATTTGAATTTTATGAAACTGAAGAGGGACTGACTAATGTATCAAAATCTATCTCAAAAGTTTTTAAGGGAAAAAATTGTTTCAATTTTCTGTTTTTCTTTACACAACTTTATTTTGTGACTCACTAACAAAAAAAATGCTAACTATAATATTTTCAACTTTATTTTCTAAAATATGTATTCTTATCTTTTTTCTGTTATTAAACAAATAGGAAGAAAATAAACTACCAAGTATTTTATTTTTAATATTGAACTACTATCTAAACAAAAAATAAGACTTGGTTGTTTTTTTCTATATTATCGTATTTACCTGAGGTGGTGAGCATAAGACCGCTTTGCATACTTTAGGTAGCCCATTGTCACAAACGCAGAGCGTGCAAGTATCCGGACCAGGCACGTAATGAAGGCCATGGGAAATCAAGCGACCACGCAAGTCTGTACACTGCTCCTGAGCTCCTACATCTGCAAGTAACACCACACAGAACATCCAAGCCACTAGTATCACACACATATCTACTTTTATTCACCAAATTATTGTTTAACAAAATAATTACTGTAAAGATTTAACGTCGATAAACACAATACAAATTTTGCTAACATAATGAACGCTTCAATTCAATTTAATGGCATTTAAAATCGTAAGGTTCATTGTTGTTTCAGAACTTTTGTCGTATTTTATAATCGATATTCACTCGTAGCCGTATAAAATCTTTTTGATCATGCGTCTTGGCTATTTTGCTCTACTTTGCGTACATCTGTCAAATCAAATGTCAAACAAGAAATGTCAAGGTCTGTTTTTTTTTTTTATCGGCATTTTATGCCTTGGTTAATTGGACCTTTTAGTTTAACTCATTTTTCTTTGAAAATAGTATTAAAAATAATAAGTCAAAAGTAAAAATAATAATTTATTTTACTGACAAAGTAAAAATACTAACTTTCAGCATAATGGTTGTAATTGTAGATGAGCAGAGGGTTTAAAGCCATTGGGTTAAAACTGGTTTAAACCCAAATGGCGGGTTTTAAACTATTATCACCCTAAAAACTACTAATAAAAACTTGTTTTGGCTTGGTCGAGCACGCTATCACATCAAATGTGACAATTATTGATTTTTTAATAGATCATGGTTCTACTCTCGAAAACGTCATCGAGATTCGAAACAAACTTGTGTCTGAAACCGAAACTCCCTTGGCAGAGGTTTCAGATTGGGGCCGACTAAATTTAGTCTACTTCTACCCAAAAATGTCACAGGTTTGTGCGTTCACCTCAAAGAAGACACCATTTGTAGTATCACCTCGGTTTGAAAGCATCTCCCTAACTGCCTCAGCCAGTACCGGAAGTCCAGTTTCGGGGTCACTTAAAGGGTAAGGTCAAATCGGCCTCTAAGAAGCTCGGTGTGCTTAACAGATCGAAACAGTATTTCACTCCGGTCCACTGCCTTCAGCTCTATAAGGCGCAAGTCCAGAAACATTTGTAATACTGTTCTCATCTCTATGCAGGGGCACCTCAGTACCAGCTTCTCCGTCTGGACCGCATCCAACAAAGAGCGACTCGAATCGTCGATAGCCCAAACATCTCTGATCGGAGAGATAGTTACGTAGAGATGAGGATTCACTCTGCATGCTCTATCGCAAATAGCATGGAGAGATGAGTTACTGAGATGAGATGAATTACTTTTGTCTCATAGTACAGGTAAGGAGTTTCCTTATTCTAATTTAGCGCTCAGTGGTACAGCATTGCGTTGGATACACGAATTTAAGTACTTACCTCTGACCTCAAGGACAATGATGACATAGAGAGGGAAGGGAACGAACTGTCAGTGAGGGCGAACATGATAGCTCGCTGGTTTGCACGTTGCTCGACAGCAGTCAAACTTAAACTTTTTAGATCGTATTGCACTTCATTTTACACGTGCAACCGGTGGGCTGACTATACTGTACAATAAAATAAAGCCTTTAGGGTGCTGATGGGGCTGCAGCGATTCTGTAGTGCATCTGGGATGTTTGCTGAACATCGCGTAGATTGCTTTTATCCTACGATGCTTAAAAGATGCACATTTCTGGTGCACAGGGTGCGCAGCAGCGTCAACAGTATCCTGAACATGATCTCTAGTCGGCTGGTCTGTAGTTACATTAATCGTTGCTGCGCAATTGCGTACGGAATGGCGCAACAATGATTGTTGTGTGTCTCATATGTGTCTTTATGAATGTCTATTTTTTTTTATTTTGTGGTTTGTTTCCTATATGTACTAAAAGTCTAGTCTCAAAGAATATTCTTAATAACAAAATGAACACCATGGTCTGAAATAAAGGTCCGTAAAACTTTTCTCGATAACATTACAAACTTAAAAGTTATAATAGATTTAGATGTTGATGATTTATATTATCCCTTATTGTCAGCTCCAAAAATCATCTGGAGAAAAATAATACAAATAGGTGATTATTAATATAAATAGGTGATATATATATTGTGATCTGGAAATAGCTCTACTCGGCACGTCCTCTTTAATAGGCAAAAATTATGATACAGCAAATGAGCAACCCGGGCAAAACATCCAACGTTGACTGTCATCATCAACAGCCTATACTAGTCCACTGCTGGACATAGGCCTCTCCTTAGAAAGGAGGTTTTGGCCTACTATACGCTGGCCAGACGGGTTGGTATAGGGTTTGTTTCAAGTTTTCCTTCTCTTTGCAGTGCTGTTGTCCTGCTTAGTTTGCTCCCTTAGTCGGCTCTTACGACACCTACGGGATGAATTGGCAATTGTATTCTTAATCCGTCACCACACGACTGTAATGCGTTTAAATCGTATTGTAACCGAAAATTAATCGGTAACCTGCTAGTCTTAGTAGTTTTGTACTATTTTACTACGATACCTATACTTTTTCTGACAATTTTAAGCTCGAAAGTTGATCGTAATTGAATTGTGAACGAACTTTCACTACAAGAATTGGCCTTCTGATGGCAAGTGACTACCGCCGTCCATGAACGCCTGCAACTCAAGAGTCAAAAGCGCATTGCCGGCCTTTTAGGAAGAAGTAGTAAACAAAAAAGTATGTTTATTAGCACACTGGTTAGGGTTAGCATAGCACAGGCCTGGGTGAGCGATATCATTTATTTATTATTACACTCTTTATCTGAAAATAAATCTTATTTTTTTAAACAAAATTCTAAGAACTATCCTCGTCAAGCCAATAAATCAGGTCAGTAAAGAATATTACTGTTTATTTAATTGTGTTTGTTCCCGCTTAGTTAAATTCACAGTTTGTCTTGCTTTTGGAAATAGACAAACTAGTAAGTAAATTTCAGGTAGCACCATGGACTTTGACGTTTAATAATTTTGTCCATGAATATGCCTGTTCTATAATGTAAGTTTTAAAAAATGAAGATGCGATTTAATTGGTAGTAATTGACAATTCACTTATTCTCAGATTTTGTATTGGCACAAATATAACTTTCATGAAATTTCATTGATTTCTTAAATAAGAACAAAAAAAAAACTAACATACTTTCATTCGATATTTTTGGGTTAGTTATTTAGTTTTTTATACTCTTTCCTTTATGCTAAAATGCAATTAACGTTTTAGCAGAAAAATAATGCATTGATCAAGTGAGAATGGCTGGGTTTGGTGAATATTCTGGATACAATAGGCCCTTTGGTCTGGATCCTAATAGGGAAACCAACGACTTGTATGATACTCGATATCAGCAAATTTATGGCTATCATACTCCTGTTACCGAAGAGTTTCAAGGACCACCTTTGGTTATGGATGACGTTCCAGAAGAAGGTATGCAAACTTATTCTTTAATGTTCTTATGGTTTGACAAATTGAGAAAGGCTATCACAAATCTTTAATGATTTTTGGGTATAATTTCAGATAGCAATGCTTATGTGACAACAGCTATTAGTGTAGCAAGTTTGATAACTGAAAATTTATTAAGTCATCCATTTATTGTGTTGAGAAGACAGTGTCAGGTATGTTTTACACACAGTTAATACACTTCTGATTTACTCCTGCCGTAATCACATGTTATACACATAAGTTTTATAAGGTTTTGATTATTTTGTAGGTCCACAATAGTTTAAAAAACTATCACATAGTACCCTACACTTTGTTGCCTGTAGTGGCTAGACTGCACAGACGACAGGATGTCACAACTTTATGGAAAGGCATTGGCTCAACTTGCATAGTTAAAGGACTCAACCTGGCTGTTGAGGATGTTGTGTCTAAAGGCACAGGGTGGCCCAAGTAAGTTGAAAACAACACAAAATTATGTAATTGATTCTTCTATTACTAAATTTGAATAAAGTTTTTCATTGTTAATAAAAAATTAAAACCTTTGTATTGTTACTAAGTATTGTATATTGTATTGTACATATAAGCTTGGAATTTATACACAGCTTCTTATTGGTATATTTTTATGACAATTAGTATACCAGAATTAGCAAATCATAGCACATGGCATACCTATGCTCAAAAAAAAAATAAATATGATCAAAAAACATTATAATCATAAACTTGTAATCGTCTTTTCCAGGGAAATTGGCAAATGTAGTTCTGTTTTGCAGTTTCTTCAACATATAACAGTGAAATGGTAAGAAGTAACACTTTAATGTACAGTAAGAATGTTGCATGCATGTCTCATATCAGTAAATATATTAAACTAGTTTTGTCACCGGTTGATTTATATGATTTTTTCAGTGTAAGTTTAGCAATAATCACACCATTCTACTCAGCTAGTTTAGTAGAAACAGTACAAAGTGATATTGCAAGTGACAAACCAGCCTTATTGGATGTGTTTAGAGAAGGATTTATGCGTATATTGGAGTGGGGTACTCCAAGCAGAGGCAGAATGTTGCCAATATGGGCCATTGTGTTGCCAACTGTTGCTCTTGGCATTACCAAATATCTTACACAGTAAGTATCTAATCATTTGTAAAATAGCATTACTTTAAAGTGGTGCCATGTAATCCAATATTCTATCTCTTTTTAGCATAACTTTGAAGAGCATAACAGAAAAAATTCTTCGTTTCCAACAAAGGCATAAACATGAACTCAGTGACTCATACAACATAAACTACAGCAAGAATTCCCCAAACCCCCTGCTAGAAGATATCAGCTTGAAAGCAAATATATTCTCGTTTATTTCTATGGAGATCTTATTTTTTCCAGTTGAAACTATCATTCATAGGCTTCATATACAGGTGAATATAAAAATACTTTATAATTTGCATCTTTTTTTAATTTATCAAGTTAAACCAAACATATCCCTTGGGTCGGCCAGTATGTTTTAGTAAATATAAAACATAATTTTTTCTCTATGTTACTTTGTATTAATATAAAATGATGCAAAATTTGGTATCATTGGCTCTCCAATTGTGTATCACTTGGTTTGATCCTCAGCTTCTCACGTCCAGCTCCTACCAGCCATCTTGCGACAGCGGTGAACTGTGATAGGCTGATGATGATAACATACACTGCACATATCACTGGCAAGGCCACTATTAGTGTCAAATAATACTCATCTCTAAAATCTCTTTTCAGGGAACTAGAACAATAGTAGACAACCTAGATACTGGCACATCTGTCATACCTATTTTGACTGGTTATGAGGGATTTATGGATTGCTACAACAGTACAGTAGCCAAGGAGGGTGTGGCAGGTCTATACAAAGGTTTTGGTGCATTAGTATTGCAGTTAGCAGCACATTTGGCAATTATAAAACTAACCACTTTGGTTGTTAATGAAATCTCTAATCTCTTAAAACCGGCCAAGTCACCAACAAACTCGGATGACTCACAACAAAAATATATATTTAATTAGATGGTTAATATTTATAAAATTTTACTATGTAAGTGTAATTTATAAATGTGTTGATCAGTTCAGGATTTTGAACAGTTATTAAATTACCTGGAACAAATTGCTTTTATTCTATTGTTTCGCAGATTACAAAGTTTTTGCAAAATATGTGTAGGTATTGTATATTACATGTTTATGTGGAATTTCTCAACCTTATGAGTATTAACTAAAGATCATGATCATGCATACTGAAACATATTGGGACACTAAATATGAGATTTTGTTATTTTTTTTAAGAAAACCTAGTTCATAAGTGAAATGTTACTTCAGTGAATAAACCAAACTATTAGAGAGCAGGCTCATAAATAAAGAAATTGTTTTTAAAATAATTTTTATTTAAATCCTAATTATATAACATTTCTAAGTTGTTACTGGTGTACTTATTAATGACTTAAAACAAATCTTCCTTTTAGCAATCGTCTCATTACAACTTTACGGCCATTAGGAGTAGAAATTCTTGTTTCCCAACCGTGCCTGCGGACTCGCCTTACTTCGTTTGGCCGTGGAAAATAGCAACGTACTTTAGTTCGAACTGATGACAGCAAATGGCAATCTGGTTTTACTAAACCAGGGGTAAAGGTAGAAGCAACTTGCAGACTTTGTCTAACAAACCTGAAATATTAATATAATAAATAAAGACTTATTATTCTGTCTCTATGAAGTAAAAAGGTTAAAACGCATGTTTGATCTGTATTAAGGAATATTTGTTTACCTGAGAGGTTGAAAGATTGTCGATATAATTCCTGGCATGGTTATGCTCTGGACAGTCTGGACACTACTGCAAAGTGATTAAAAGACAATTTACTGTTTGTATAACATGCGTAATCAAAATAAAATAGAAATTTCATACAATTTCTGACAAATTCAACTTGACAATGACAGGCATGGACATTAGATAATCGACTAATTCTATTTTGCGGATAAGAGTAACCTTTAAAATAAAATAGTGCAAAACCAATCGAATAGCATGTTTTGAGTTTTATATCAACTAGAAACTAACACAGGTTTAGTGCAAAACTTACATCTAGCGCTTTAAATTAGGTACTTTGTCAAATGGTCAAAAATAAAATTATAATCAATTTAATTTTATGCATAATATAAAATCCTAAAACAATTATAATATTATTATTGCACTTATTTTTTCATTTCTTGTTGTTCCAAGGAAACAGTCACTTTATCGGAAGACAATATTTCCTGAACATGTTTTAGTGTTGCTACTATTTATGACGGTGTTAGGCAAACACAAAGTTCAAGTCTTCAAATGTTTGGAAGTTTATCTCGTACAATAAAGAAACACTTCAAAACGTTATTATTAGCCATGTATTAGTAGTTATCTGTAATATATTAGAAAAAAAAAATATATATATATATATGAAATATATTAGAATTTAGTGACTGACCTCAGGGCTAATAAAATGAAATTGACGCTTAAGGACCTCTGGCTTATTATCTGGCTTATTCCGTACGTTGGACTAAATTTTCGGTAAAAAATGACAATTGCTTTTGTACCGTTATAAAACGCCCCTAAAGAGGGTCACGGCTACTAAAATTGACATTTGTTGCAAAAAAACAATCACTCAATAGGGACGTGATTATTCCACATCGATGATGTGTTGATCTATTTCTTCACTGAGTAGCTTGATTTTATTGTTTTTTAATTCAAAATAAAAATAAAGTTGCTGATATCCTAATCCGCTTTGAAATTCTGGTAAAAACAATAATTACTAAATACGGTGTTACGTTACTTGCAACAAATAAGTCATAAATAAGTCAAATCGGTCAATTAGTTGTAGCGATATGAAAACCTCCTGTTGTTCACTATGAAAGCGGCGTCTTACTGTGTCGCAATCATAAACGCCACCTCCGGCCTAGGGCCATCGACAACAATATAAAATTAATAAAACAAGTCTCTCAGACTCACTTCTAAACTCAGAATTGTTAGTGTGTGTTGTGTGTGTTGAGGGTTGAGAACTTTGGGGGAAATTTGTAAGACCTATTTGCAATTATGTGGTTTAGCCATAAGTTTAAGCCCTTCATAGTTCAATGTGTGCAGCTATTCATTGGTAACTATGTTGCAAGTGTTAAGTGTAACTGGATAGACTTTCAGATTTACACGTTGTATATAACAGGGCTAATGAAATTATATTGACGTTTATATATGGCAAACTCCGACCATGGAGACCTCCGTACCTGGAAAATAGATACCGCGTCAAATGGCAATTCTGCATGCTTGTGCAATATGGTGCTTGTGCTCAGCAAGAATGAGTGTCTCACTGTAGGGTCCTAACATAGAGCATACAGCTCTCTAGTTGGGAAGCGATTAGGCTTACATGTCACCCCGCACAGCCCGCTGTGACCGTCTCAAAGGCAATTTTAGGGATTTTACTAAGCCACCCCATACAGTAAGACAGTAGGTCAGCATAGAGCGAGTGAGAGCAAAGTAAATCATTGTCAGTGTTTGTAAGTCGGCAGCTGCCCTTAAATGTTTGAATATAAATATTAATTTTCAACACTTAGTACTAATGATCTAACGGATATGCCGGAAACATAGGAAGACGGTCAATCACAGCTCACTACCCTTAAAGCTGATAGATCGCGTTGTGTGACAATTAACAGATGGGTAATGAAAACTGTGAACGGCAGTTTTAAAAGATTTTTAAAACATTTCGGCATGAATATTTTAACCGTGCCTGTCCTAATTTAATAAAAGATTTTAAACTAGCAGCTGCTCTGCTAAATGCAATTGCCACACCATTTAGAGACAACCTTAATGCCGAGCAGTTTGTTACGATAATATTTGAAAGATTATTCCTAGATTATAACCATTTCAGATCTAGTTGCACTAAATAATTTAAACAGGCGTGGTTCATTATTTATTTCTATTGACGGTACTACTATGTCTGGAATGGCTATCTATGGAACACTTTATTATTGTTCGCATGTAAATATATATAAATATATGTAAATATATACCATGAAAACGGAAATGTACATACACCATTTCCGTTTTCATTGTATATATTTATTATTTATTAGAGGTATCTAGGGACCGAATAAATGGATTAGAGGGAATTGATCCTATGTTGCTTCGTGCCAAAATAAAGTCTTGATATTCATCAGCAAGAACATATTTTGTTTTTATAGTGACTAAAAGACATATGAATAGTTGGGATGCAATATTAAGTTATTGCTGTAATTGTATAGTTGGTTTAGAACCGTACGATGCTACTCACATGATATGAGCATTGAGGTATGACCCAACCAGCTCCCTTCTTAGATGACGTTATTTTGGGGTAGGTAGTGTGCAGTGTAGATAATATATTTATCTTAAGTAAATGAGTACCGAAACTAAAAAGATTGTTTTATTTGCCTTATATGATAAGAATAACATAAGGATTGCAAAAAGAAAACTTGAAACAAACCCTTTTTTATTTTTTTTTTAACGTGTGGAAATCCCCTCGGACCGTCACCCCACCGGGGTTTGCGGCGGGGTGGTGTGTCGGACTCGGACCGACTAAAACCACACGGTGTGCCACTCTGCGCCTGTAATAGGAGGGATCCGGGAACAGCTGTTATTAAGACATCCGGACCCCTCCTAGCGCCGGCCCGCTCCAGTTGCGGGCCCCGCCTCAAAATTGTTCCTCTCTTTAGGCGACGTCCGGCACACGCGGACGCCGCCCCCTCGCGGCTGGCCAAACTAATGCGGGTGGAGGGGAAACCCACCCCGTGCACCCGCGGCCACACTCAGGGCGGCATGAGGCGGTGATAGGTGATAGGATATACCAACCCATTTGGCCAATGTGGTATAGTAGGCAAAAAACCTCCTTTCTAAAGAGAGGCCTATGTCCAGCCAGTGAACTACTAAAGTCTGTTGATGATGATGATTCTAAGAATATAACATTGGTTTTTTACCATTTTTTTAATAAAATCGTAACAGATCGATTGATGTTAGAGAAAACCACGAGCGGCTTTGTTCGGAGCAACGCTAAGCACAAACTTCTTACGTATTTTTGTAGTAATATTAGGTTAGTAGGAAGAATAACATCCTTGCTCTTTAGAAACGTTGATAGTAGAAAGGTTTACGAAGATAACAGTATTGTATACTTATGCTATGTAAGATTTTAATAGTATGGGACTAAGATGATAAGGTGTGGAACATAGTTCAATTTCAAGTTTACCTTCAGTATAGTCTATATTGAAAGTTCTATTAATCTGGTAATTAAAACTGTAATAGTAGATGATATTATGAACCTAATAAATACAACAATAATACCTACCATGAGATACGCAAAGCAGTACAATAGTCCCATACATTCCTGCCATTGTCCTTTAAAAAAAAATATGTAACCGACCAGTGTTACGAAAAAATACATTATTTCTTCCTTTTTTGTGTTCCACTAATTCTGCCGGCGTGTGTATAAGTACTAGGTAGGTACATATAGTTTATACATATAAATATCAAAATATAATATATATATTTATAATACGAAGATAATAAAGATACTCTTAAGGTGTTATTCTAATGACTCCATCAACAAGTCTCTATAGAGCTTCCGTACTTTAAGCTTAAAAGTGGATCAGTTGGTGGACATCCTCATTTCTATTGGGAGTATGTTCTAAAGGATCGACTTGATTTTATTTAATACCTTATTTTGATTTATATTACTTATCGATCTCTCAAAAGTTTGTTGCCACCTCATGGCATTGTGCAAAAAGAAAAATACTAGACTCGAATGAAAAAATTTAATTACTAAATAAAAATTTACATTACTTTATGAATTAACATTTAAATATTCAACGTCTTCAAGCGCAGAGTGTGGCGTACTCGCCCTACGTTTATGTCATCTACTTGCAGCGGCTCTGACACATTTCGAGGCGCAACCTTTCGTTTTGCGAGTGCCCGAATTCATTGGATTGGATTAAGATCACAGTATTAATGTGGCAGCCGTACCACTTTGTGACCGAAAATATATTTTTTGTCGGATTGCGCATGTGTCAAAGTCATCTAACACCTTCGAAGGATAACTCTGCCTTTGAATACCTGGTGTCGAGAATTTTCCATTATTTTTGACACCTTGCTCAACGATTAGCTGTATTCACAGATACACCTAGAACAAACAAAATATTAATATTAACGTCGTGATCAGTGGCGGATTATCCCTAAGGCAAAGTAGGCACGTGCCAAGGGGAGGTTACGAAAGGGCGCGCAGATTTTATTAACAAAGAAAAAATATATATGCCTAACATAATAAGAACTGATTCAGGAAGTATGCACATACTTACACAATATAAATAATAATAAGGGCCTGTTGGTCTACTGGTAAGTGACCTGACTGTTAAGTCGGAGGTCGTGGTTTCAATTCTGTCCATGGACAAATATTGTATGATGAGCACGGTCATTTGTTCAGTGTTTGTGTGTAATTTATCTATAATATTTATGTATTTAGAAATATAAAAGTATGTTTATTAGCAGTCTGGTTACCATAGTACAGACTCTGCCTAGTTTGAGATCAGACGGCTGTGTGTAAGATGTGTCAGATATATTATTAAAAAATCTTTAATTCTATAGAGATGTTTAAGGTTGACATCTAATGTTTATATTATGTAATCGCCACAACTTTTTTGCTTTCCTTCTCTGATACCTAGGAAGATTGAGGCTAGTGCGTGTACACAAAAGTGCACTTGCTACAACTGCAGCTGTAGTTGAGATTACTCTATGAGTTGTAGTAATAGACCATCAGGGTTGTCCAGTCAATGGCACTATATGATGCACCGGTGTGGGCGGAAGTGCGTCAGCCGAGAATAAGACGCGCCTCTAGTACCTTAAGAGGGTGGGGGCAGAACTCTCCCACGAGAAATGACTAGCGTAAGGCTGCTCGCCGAGCCACGATGACTTGAGGCTCCACCTGGGAGTCGATCGCTAGAAGTGAATTGAGTTGCGACGGTCACCACTGCGACTGCAGCGAGAACTTGGCTTAGCACACACTTGTCAACGTAGAGGAGAGGATTTCTGGCGACCAGCCCTTACACGCTCCAAGGCTGGCATGCCTTCAAGCGTCTCATGCCACCCTGAGTTATGTCTCAGGTGGGCGGGTTTTTCCCTCCAATCGCCACGAAAGTCTACCGCGAGGAGGTGACGTTCTCGTGCTGCGGACGTGTTCTATATGAGAGTTTTTCCCGAAGGTGGTGCCTAAACTATTAAAGGGCAGGGGCTAGGAGGGATCCGAAGCTGTCATCTACCCAAGTGGGAATCGGTCTCGGTCGGCGTGAAAATTCGAGCGGTTTGCCAAGGGGTCGGAGTTAGGGCAGCTCCTGTGGAACATCGGCTATGATTTGGTGTTCCGTGGTGCCTGCTTGGATATTCACGTGCTACGGGGATGACATGTTCTTGACGGCGTGCGATGCGCCTTAGCATCGTAAAGATCCAGCGGCTGAGTCTTAAGGTGTCTTTGCACAAATCTGAGGCCTTGTTCTTTCATGAGCCTCGGATGGGGTCACCTGAAGGATCCAGCCTGACATAGAGCCTTCGGTGAGATATCTGGTTCTGGTTCGGGATCCTGAGACTCGAGAAATCGAGGACTAGAAATCCCAACTCCGCCGCATCTTCGTGGAGGAGTTGAGGAAAAGACTTGGCCAGGCACGCCATTGTAGCGGCGGTAAGGCCCGTTGTGTAGGATTGGCTCGACAGGAAACACGAGACTCTCTGATACCGGCTGACGCGGGAGATCACCCGTGTCTGATCCAATCCAAGGAACCAACGCCTGGGTGCCACCATTGCGGTGGCAAAAGCATGGACAATAGAATGCCGGCGTGGGTGGAGCAGAGGCGTGGCCTCTTGATGGCCATCGGAGTGACACTCTCGCTCGGTATCATGATTGCGGCCATAGTACAGAGCAAGAGCGCCTGGAAATCCGCGGCCTGAGACCTGAAGAGGCTTAGAACTCTCCTGGACCGCCGGGCCTGGGAACGGACCATGTACTGCAGGCGGCTCAGGCGCATGAACTGTCGCTGAATGAACTCCGACCTACATAAGTGCAGGGCTGAGGGTCAGGCTGGCAGGCTGACAGGTGAAGTTATTTGTCTCATCCCTCCTATTTCAGGTGCAGTTCACACATCGTGTGATTTTAGTAGGTTCGATTTAGATACACCGCCCACCGCAAGCCCCGGTGGTTTCCACGCATAAAAAGTTATAAAAAAGGTTTAGTTAAGAGATATTAATAAAATGGTATGGGCGATAGAGAAATGCGGGGGGTGTCGTTGAGATGTTTGCCTAGGGCGCTCTAGATACTGAAGCTCAATTTCAACAGACTAGGTAGGTACTAGGTACAACTAGTTGGTTATAATTTGTATCAACCATTAGATCTTGCTAAAGAAATCTCAAGCAAAATATATTCATCAAGGAAAGCTTTTCATTTGTATTATATTAACACAACTGTGGTTTAATATTGTTTTTTTTAATATACCAGAAATATTTTTGGTTCAACTTTCCATTTACGTCCGTCGAGTTGGGGGGTTGATTTTTTTTTTCAGAAAGGTTACATTATTATAACCAGACAC
Source organism: Arctia plantaginis (assembly GCA_902825455.1). Lineage (NCBI taxonomy): Eukaryota > Metazoa > Arthropoda > Insecta > Lepidoptera > Erebidae > Arctia > Arctia plantaginis. The sequence goes on along the minus strand of CADEBD010000857.1, from coordinate 5,261,124 downwards.
GCAAAGTTTCATCATGCGAAGACGCGTAGTTTTTCAGAAAAAAACGACGGTCCTGAATGGAAAGTTGTGCTTATATTTTAAAAAATAACAGTTGTACTTTTGGCTAACTCTTCAAGATTGTTTCAACGCGTTATAACTACAATGGTTTTGTTTATCTTACCATAACCTAAAAAAAGGTAAACCTTAACTATTCTTATTATGAGTGGACATAAAAATTATATTCTTCGAATATAATGATGACTTAGAATATATGAAGATTATAAACATCTTCAAAGTTGGATAGTAGTTATTCCAGTTTGAAATTCTACCATACACCGCATGAAAACTTTATACATTAATTCATGGGCACAATCACGAATGTTTTTTAGGCATGCTTTGATTTTTTCGCCACCAAAACAAAGAAAAAACACATAAAACTCTAAATTATACAAAATAACATGACATGTAGGAACAATAGGATTGACAGCTCATGTACTCATTTATTTTAAGTGTTGCCAGCTACTTTAGTTCCTAAATATTTAATTTCCAACTCTACTCTCGTACTCTGTTCAACTGTGTATTCTACCCCTGATTAGTCGATTTATTAGGAGACTAAAACAATTTGTGTGCTTGTCTACGGCGTATAGAAAGTAAATAAAGTCTCTATTCTTAATTCATTATAAGAATAATATGGCGGACCAAAATAACAAGGGCGCTAAAAGATTATTTTGGTTTTTCGTAAGATCTATCAAATAAGTGACTTGTTTAGACTTTAAATTGCACTTGTTATGTTTATACTATATTTTCTAGCAAAGGTAGCCCGTAATTGTAAGTATATATGTTAGGATGTGTATGTTTTTGTTGCATGTTATTTTTTAACGCAGAACTGAGTACACTGAACTTATAATATTATTAATTATATACTGTTGTGATTTCAGATTTAGAATGTCTAATGCGATAAAAGTGAGTTTCGAAATTGGACATGTGGCGTCTTTAAGATCCAAACAGACGCCAGAAGGGTTTACTCATGATTGGGAAGTGTTTGTACGCGGCGCGGAAGGTGCTGATATTGGCCACTTCGTTGAAAAAGTGGTATTTCACTTACACACCACTTTCAAAAAGCCAAGAAGGGGTAAATATTGTATTTTTTATTAATTGACTGTCTAGTATCCATAAAAATTAATGGCTTTTTTTATTATTATACGCGTTATAGTGTCCATATAGTTTTTATTTTCATAGATGTTCGCATTAACATACTGATAATTTGTTCCTCTAAATAAACAACTCCCAGTTTTTTTTTACTTATTTTGTTTATTTTTATTTTTCATATATGTTCGGATTAACATACTGATAATTTGTTCCTCTTAATAAACAACTCCCAGTTTTCTTTTACTTATTTTGTTTTATTTTATTTTCATATATGTTCGGATTAACATACTGATAATTTGTTCCTCTTAATAAACAACTCCTAGTTTTTTTTTACTAATTTCGATTTATTTTATTTTTCATATATGTTCGGATTAACATACTGATAATTTTTTCCTCTAAATAAATGACTCCCAGTTTTTTTACTAATTCTGATTTATTTTATATTACAGTTGTTAAAGAGCCACCATTTGCCGTCAAAGAATCTGGCTATGCAGGCTTCATGTTTCCTATAGAGATATATTTAAAAAATAAAGATGAACCTAAGAAAATACAATTTTCCTATGACTTCACTTTACAACAAAGTGGACTGTTGAGAGACCGTTACATTTTTCAAAACCCAAATGAAGAATTCCGAAAAAAGCTATTTAAAGGTGGAGGAATACCTGTTAATAATGAATCATATTACACTAATCCAGACCAGGAAAGTAGAAGTAGAGATTCATTTACAGAAGAAAAGCAACAACTTGTTAGTAAGCCTAAATTATCATCAGATAATATAAAAAAACACAAGACAAAAGAGCATAAGGATGAAGTGCCACACAGAACAAGCAGCTTTGAAAATTTGTTTGGGCCTCCTATACAAAAACCTCCAAAAGTGTCCCCAGAACCCAAAAAAGTTGAAAAAGTTGTACCTTCTGTTAAAATAGACAAAAAAGAAAAAGAGAGGTCTAATCCAGATAAGAAACTTAAACATGAGCACAAAGAAGCAAAGTCAGATAAAAATAAAATTAAAGAAGACAAAGATAAAGGAAGATCTGAAAAAAATAAATATGTTAATAAAGAACAAGAAAAATCTAAAGAGAAAGCCAATAAAAGGCCTAATGAAAGACCTCCTACACCAGATGTTAATAAAAAGCAACGCATTATGAGCCCAGTTAGAAGACCACCTAGTCCACCACGTTCCAGTAGTGCTACCAGCATTAAAGAGGAATACAAACTCAAACATAATTCTGAGATTATTGAGTCGAAAAAAACAAAAGTGGAGGAAAAAGTTCCTGATATAAAAGTGGAAAAGGAAATCAAAGAGAAAAGAAAGAAAGAAAAAAAAAGTCACTCTAGAGACAAGGACAGAAAAGAAAAAAGGGAACATAAAAAAGAAACTCACAAATTAAAAGAATCCCCCAAAGAACCATCTAAGGAAATAATTAAGGAAGTACCTAAAATCAGAGATGTTCCCAAAGAAAGAGAACCACCAAAAGATTCACCAACAGTAAAAGAAACCCCAAAACCCATGAAACCTGAAAAGTCAGTGAATAAGTTTTCAATGGAAAATCTGAGAAAAACCCCTCCTATAGAAACTGAAGATCGTCCCGAAAATCATAAACACAAAGATAAATCAGATCCCAGAAAACATAAACATAAAAAGAAAGATAAAAAAAGAGATGAATCCAAAGATAAACACAAAGAATCAAGCAAAGAGAAGAAAAATAAACATGACAAAGTTCGGGATGTACCACCTGAAAAAAGTGAGGTTCTGGAGCGTAGAGAAACACCTATACCAAAAGAGCGCCCAATACCTGAATCTGCTTCACCTATTTCAGTAGACACAGCATCTCAATGCAGTTCAAAAAGCGGTTTAGCCAAAACTTTGCATTTGAGTAATGAAAATGCCAATAGTAGTCACTCAGACTCTGAAGGTTCAATTATAGATGTCAAAGATATCAAAATTAAGGTTGAAAATCCATCCCCAGAGCCTATTAAACAAGAAACCCTCTCAGAAGGAGAGCCAGAGATTGACCCTGATCCAGAAATAGAGCCTGAACCCATTGCTGAGCCACCACCACCACATAAGGAAAAATCTAAAAAGTATAAAGATAAATCGGCAAAAAGAGAAGAAAAGCGACGTAAACGAAAAGAAGCTGAAGAAGAAAGAGATAATATAGAAAACCTAGAGCATAGAAAATTAGCAAAAACTGCAGAAACAGCTCCTCCATTCAATGAAATGGAAAGTAGTGAAAGTAGTGCTTCATCATCGTCAGAAACCAAAGTTCAAGACAATGGTGTGTCAAGCAGTCTTGGCGAAGATGCTGAACCAGGTGATCTTTCTCCTGACTATATGGTGCAACTGCGTGACTTGCAACAGCGTATTATGAAAATCAAAAACAATGAAGATTTAGAGAGGGTAGTGAATCTTATTGCAGAAACGGGCCGGTATGAAGTAACAACTCAGACTTTTGATTTTGACTTGTGTTTGTTAGATCGCTCCACAGTGCAACAGCTTATTCAGCTAGTGGGCTGCTAGCCGACGGGGTAATGTGAACATAATCATGTAGTGACTGTAAATAAATACATCCCAGTTGAAAAGCAATATGAGCCTCGGCATTTGTACAACAACCTATCGCATCTGCCTGTATTTTACTTTATGGCAGCATAGCAGATATGGCATCCTTTTATTTACGACGTTCCAGAGACTAAGTTAGAAATAATCTCAGAAAAGTTTTATCTATTGATAATATCTTCACATTACTCGTCACTTGAGTTTTAAGTGCAATACTGTATAGGTATATAAAGTTATAAGACTGTTGAAAGATTGTTAAAGGTAATGTATATTTTGTACATTATTGTATTGATTCATTATTTTGTAAGTTAATAAACTTAAAAGTTTTTGATTAACCTCCATTGGCCTGGAAAGGGTTCAGAGAGGCTATGTTAATAGTTATAACATTATATATTATAGTTGTAATGTCAAGTCTAATCTTTTAAATTATTTTGCATAGATGAAAGGAAACACCACAAATCGTAGTGGTCATATTATGTTATCATTTTTGTGCACCACATTTTATGTTAAGTTTAACATATCCATTGTACCATAGCAATCTGCATTGCGATATTTGCATAATTTCTAGTATACCAATTCTTAATTAAAACCATCATCATTTTAGGTAATATGAATTGTGTTTGTATTTGTGAAGTCACAGGTTGAGTAGATGAGGGTTCCTTTAAAATTCTATTAAATTTTTATTAAATTATTTTAGTGCTCATTTTGGTTTAGTTTGATCTTGTACATTATATTTGTTACATAACTTATTTTTTTATTTATCTCGCATATTAGGATCATTTTAAACAATAATAAATAGTGTACAATTAAGATTTTGTTTTGTTTTAAACAATCCCCAGTCAATATAATTTGTTCTTATTTTATATTGGCAGTATATTATACAGTTCAACATATTATATTGTTGTTTATTTAGTTTGCAACTTTTAACGCCAGGGGCGCTGTTAGCAATATAGTTCTGCCATGGAGAGGCAAGGAGTGTGTGTGACATGTATGTCACTCACACTGGCTTGGCCAGGCATCATGGATTTTAATTAGGAATTAATAGCACAAAAAAATTGTAATTGTATTGTAATCTAATTAGTCGAAATTTGTCGTCAAATATCAAAATTTGTCAGTCACTGGTTCAAAAGTTATGAGCGTTTATAAGTGGCCTCCCAGGGGCCTCCAGACTCCCCTGCTCGGCTACGCTTATATCTCAAAAACTAGGGCACCTAGAGAAGATATGTTTTTCCCAAATTTAGTCGCTAATTAATCTAAATCAGCCGCCAAACTGCCAAACATGTGGGTCACCTAGGGATAAAATCCCCAGCTTAGCTAAGTTTGTCTCAAAAACTGGAACACAACGAAGATTTGTTTTTACTTAAATTTAAATATCAGAAATTTTCGGTAACTAGTTCGAAAATTATAAGCGTTCTAGGTGGCCGACCTAGGGAGAATCTTACCAAGCCGCTTACACTTTTATCTCAAAAATTAGGGCACCTAGCGTAGATCTGTTTTCTCCCAAATTTAGTCGTTAATTATTCGCAATATTTCGCATATTTTTTGACACAGATTTAGTCGGGTCCCTTAGGTATCTTCTAGATACTTCAATTTTAAGCTGGGTATAGTCTAAGAGCTATCTAGCTCTTTAGAGTTTAAACTTCTTTGAAAACCTTAAAACTGTAGTCCACCAAGCATGAGAATTAGGGATTGAACATCCACATTAATATTTTACATGCACACAGACGCAACGCGCACTATTAGTATACTACCCTGGACACTAATCAATCTACTTTCGGCGTCTTTGTAGATTGTTTATGAATGACACAAAAAACATGCAATAGTAGTAGCTCGCAGGCCCGTACTAGCCGACGGCGACATAGGATGTGGTCCAAGTATACGCATTGTGGATATTATGTTAAAACGATTAGTTTTTATTGAGAAATGTAAGAAATTGACAAGTCAATATTCTGTGTGATATGGGAAATGGAAATGTGGGTTTCATAGATGATATTTTATTTCTTATTTAAAAAAAGGGTAAATACAGATTTACACGTCGTCGTGCACTTATGGCAAAGTAAAATGCACACCCATTTATTATTTTTATGTATATGTGACTGAACACCTAAACGGCTGAACTGATTTTGATGTTTTTTTTTGTGTGTTCAAGTGAATTCAAAAATGGTTTAGATTTACGGTTCGGTCCACTACAAAGTGTTTTTTTTACGACCTATAGGAGTAGAGAGCCAATGAAAAATGTTACAAAAACGGTGAAAGTTTATTCTTTCGATAGATGCAGACGAAGTAGCGTGGGTCAGATAGTCTTTATAAAGGGTTACTGGGTAAGTCAACCTTAAGGGGTTGTGGTTGCCATCATTTCTGATAGATTTCACTATGAAATACCATATCCCAAACCTAGATTTTTAATAAAAATTACCGAAATTTTGCCTATTACTATTTTTTTGAACTTATATCCTTTATTTTACTGTTTTTGTGTAGTTGATAAATCTTTTTATAATATTAATTACTAAAATTGTAGTTAACAAACTGGGCCAACGAAAATGGTTAATAATAAAAGCTGGTTATTTTTTTTCTTTGACGAATAATATAAAAAGTATCTTTGAAAGTTAAACTGCAGATTTAAAAGATGTACGTGTTCTTAGCTATCTAACAAGGTCTAGGATACTATCAGAATTAATAGAAAAAGCTTGACCTTGAACTTGAAAAGGACCACTCTGAGTCTAAATGCGGAAACCGAAGCCCACAACTAATACCAAAATAGAAAAAAACTTAGATGAAAGACTGGGAGTGTTAAGCGTACAACCCGGTAGTAGGTACCTCGTTAAAAACTTGGCTTGTATTTTTGGACTGTTTCGTTTTCTTTTCGTGACTAACTATTGCTGAATGGACTTTGATACGAACGAAGAATATGATTTCTTACCGATAGTGCCAATGCGTATCCGCACGGGCTCGTGGATGAATACATAGCACGCTATCCCGGCCATCCAGTGCCAGATGTTATTGTGTTGGACGGAGCCTATCGTCAAATAAGTGACCGGCTTGTGTGCGTTACCCCAGCAAAATAATGTCGAAAATGGTCATTTAAACGTTATAGATAATTAGTTGCCCCCCTTCTGTAATTGTTAAGCACATTTTTAAATTTGTTTCTCTTATATTTTTTTTGTTATTTCAAAAAAAACATTTCCTGCTGGAGTAACGTTTGAAACGTTACCGCAGCCAGACATTTTCTTTTTTAATTGTAATATTGAAATAAATTTTAGCTAAATAATTAGTTATCTGGACTAGGTAAATGTTACAACTTATTTGGTATTTGTATTTTCTTCGGCTGCGAAGTTATTCGAAATCCTGCTGGGGTAACGTTTGTGGGTTTGCTGGATCTCTGAAACGGGTAAGCGGATTGTAACCATCTTTTGTACATAACTTCTTAAGGATTAGTTTTAATTTGTTCGACAATAAAATAACAAAAATAATGAACCGTTTAAAAATTATTTAGGTAAGTATGAAAACACTTCAATACGTCCTAACACGTTGAATAAGACCTCTAAAGACTTACTGTAAACGTTATTCTATTGCTTGTAACTGCCTTCAAATGTATACGAATTTTCGTTAGTATACTGTTAGTGACTAAAAAGTTATGATGAAATGTAGCTCTCCACGTTCACGATCACAATGTGTGCGGCCTTTTTTGGCCACCGATAAACCTGTCTGTGGATATATAAACTCAATGTTATACCAATAATTAGTTGTTTAGTTCAGTTGTCTACCTGTAAAATTTCAGCGTCGTACATATAATAATTTGCGAGATAATTAAATAAAAGTCATTAGAAGGTGCAAGACCGTGGTAACCCGACCATGTTTAGGTGGTTACGAAAAAGCGATCACCTAGTACATTGTGCTGGCTTTTAAAATATGTAGGATATAGTTTGCAAGTTTAGTACGGATATGTACATAAGTGTTACAAAAAACTACGTTTCTTGAATAATTTTTATTTATATGCAAAATAATAATTTTAAAATATTAATTAAAGTTAAAAACAATCACAGATAAATATTACAAACAGTAATTCTGTTTTTATGACCTTATTCATGTAAAACAATCACAGATAATAACAGATATAGCCTATAGAATGAATGTTTTCAATTCACTATACCTACCTATGCCTACTTATATCGTTAAAAATCACAGATCTGTGGTAATATTACCTTACATCACAATGTAGTAGAATACTTAGAGTAAGTCCTACTGTTTTATCTTCTAATTTAAAATACCTCAAATATTTTTTTCTTTGTTTATACAAATTATTTAAAAATCACAGACAGAGAATGTAGTTGACTACATTCAAATAATTATGTAAGATTTACTTTTAACAAATTACAATCTCAAATAGTCATGTAAAGTAAAATGTATATACCTATTATTCTAAAATTAAGTTAGTTATCGTATAAAAAAATCACAGATCATTTTGTAAAATGAGTATCAAGAAACGTAAGTTACTTTCTAAAGCGATACTTTTCATTCACAGACATCTAGTTCTAGTTATCTTTTTAAATACATATTTGTCAAATAAAATTACTAACATTAAAATTCACAATTTTAAAGTATCCACCATAGCATGTAAAGTGACCGTTGCATTATGATAGCCACTAATATGACGGACGGCAACAAGGTTATTTCAAGATTAAGTTCTAAAAAGTAGTTTTATATAAATTTGTATATATTCTGATATTATCAGATTTATAATAATCTATAAATATTATGATAATGTATAAATAATCGCGTGAGGCATTAAATTAATATGACTTTTTTAAGATCCATTAGGAAAATTAGGAAAAACATAATAAATAATAGGTAATAATAATGAATAAATATTGAATGTATTTAACACTGTACGCAACTGTACCGAAATCGTAAGGTGTATTACACTAAACATTTTAAAAGACAGCACTATGTACTGGGTGATCGCTTTTTCGTAACCACCTAAACATGGTCGGGTTACCACGGTCTTGCACCTTCTAATGACTTTTATTTAATTATCTCGCAAATTATTATATGTACGACGCTGAAATTTTACAGGTAGACAACTGAACTAAACAACTAATTATTGGTATAACATTGAGTTTATATATCCACAGACAGGTTTATCGGTGGCCAAAAAAGGCCGCACACATTGTGATCGTGAACGTGGAGAGCTACATTTCATCATAACTTTTTAGTCACTAACAGTATACTAACGAAAATTCGTATACATTTGAAGGCAGTTACAAGCAATAGAATAACGTTTACAGTAAGTCTTTAGAGGTCTTATTCAACGTGTTAGGACGTATTGAAGTGTTTTCATACTTACCTAAATAATTTTTAAACGGTCCATTATTTTTGTTATTTTATTGTCGAACAAATTAAAACTAATCCTTAAGAAGTTATGTACAAAAGATGGTTACAATCCGCTTACCCGTTTCAGAGATCCAGCAAACCCACAAACGTTACCCCAGCAGGATTTCAAATAACTTCGCAGCCGAAGAAAATACAAATACCAAATAAGTTGTAACATTTACCTAGTCCAGATAACTAATTATTTAGCTAAAATTTATTTCAATATTACAATTAAAAAAGAAAATGTCTGGCTGCGGTAACGTTTCAAACGTTACTCCAGCAGGAAATGTTTTTTTGAAATAACAAAAAAAATATAAGAGAAACAAATTTAAAAATGTGCTTAACAATTACAGAAGGGGGGCAACTAATTATCTATAACGTTTAAATGACCATTTTCGACATTATTTTGCTGGGGTAACGCACACGACCGGCTTTGTTTCAAGGCTACTATCTGAGCTCTGTGGCTTACGTTTCACTGATGAAGACGAAAACGCATGACGTATTTAGGTCGACTTACCTAGTAACCCTGTATATATCATTCTTCTGTGCGTGTGTATGTGATGAACTCCTAAACGGCTGATGAAATTTTGTTAAAATGCTATACTATTTTTGCGTACGGAGTTTAAATACACTGAACATATAATTACAATTTACACAAAGACTTCTTCTGTTTATGTTGTTTTTATACAGATTTCATTTGGAAGAAATACTAGAGTTCCTAACTTTGACTGACTTTATCCTACTTCACGGGCCTAATAGAATAATACCTTTGGCCATCTAGTTTCAAACCAAGCAGAGCTTGTACTATTAAATCTAGATTGACTAATGGAATACTTATATACTTTTGTAAATAGATAGGTACATATAAAATTATTTTACATAGAAAATACCTAAAATCCGAAACAAAAATTTGAAGATCACACAAACATTTGGTCCGACCCGGGAATCGAATCCGAGACCTCAGCACGCCAGTCAAATACGCTACCTCTGAACAACCGAGGCAGTCAATAATAATCGTTCATTGTTAAGGGTGCTTCCACGCGATGCAAGTAGCTTGCGCATGTTGAGGCTCATGCGCACTCGCGCGAGTTACTTGCGCAGGTACAGACAGCTACTTGCTCCGTGGACAACCACCGTCAAATCTAAAACGATCAAGACGCATACATGTAACCGAACATCCAAGTCACCCGTACATGCTACTGACGAAAATAACCCACGTCTTTGCCCGCTCCAGCTGCTTGGGCCGTATAGGACCACTCTAGGAATGTTAATGATGCAAGAAATAACCTATGCTTGTTGCGGAAGTCTATATGCTAGTTTAAATGAGGAGGAATGCATAGTTCTGTTCATGAGGGTAGTACACAATACAATAAAAAAATACAAGTTGTAGCCATGATAACATTTTATTCCAATGAGAAATGTAATCATACTATGGAACTATTTTTTTTGCATTTTGCACACAAGTAAAAGAAAATAAAATGAACGTTGACTATTGATTAAAATGGATGATGAATAACATGCTTTGGGTGAATGCTCATGATTGATGAATATGTATTGCCTCAAATGATATGATCATAAACATAAAATAAAAATAAGACAATGAAAATGTGAAAAATGATCTTATCTAAATCTTTTAGTAAAAACGTCAATAGCTAGGTAAAATACCCACTATTAATTTTAAATCCCTGCGAAAACAAATACCGATTACGATATTCAATTGATGATAAAATTTGCTTTGTGCTTAGCTTTTGTAAGCGCGCAAATATGCCATCCTGACTCTCTCAACGAGTTGTTTCCATTTCTTTACACTGAAACTGTAGACCATCTTTGTCTGTCTGTTTGCTGCATCTGAGTCCCGAATTTCTTGATGTTGTGTTCATCTCTTTTTGCCATTCTTATGGATACTTTGGCGCCACTTGGTATAGAAATCACCGAAAAACTCTACGGAAATTCCTGCAGCATGTGCAGCACCAGTTACACTGAATTCTTTGTAGTTCTCTTCATCACTAACTCGTTCATTACCAACTAACAGTATCAGTAATGGTGTAGATTTACTTTGTAATGAACTATCAGGGTCTCCATTACCACCCTGAATATTTTTATCTTCAGCAATGAGATGGTTGCAGAACTCCAAAATTTGTATAAAGTTCTGAATGTGAGGTGGAGCTTTCCGTGGGTACTTCAACAGAGGCAATGGTTTAGATTGACCAGGTCGCTGGGCGCGTAAGAAACGCGATCCACTGCGCAATTGAACTTCAAGCCAACGAATTGCGTCACGAGCTGTACTTTCCTCCCTTTTCAAATTATCCAGCTCTTGTAGCACTACAAAATTAATAGGTATTAATATTTTGTTATAGGAATTTTAAATATGCTTTGCATTAATCTGTATTTTTCTTACCAACAGACGGAATAAGAAGTATAAAGTGCCGAGCGCGCAGTAGTTGTTTCACACGTCTTAAGTGTTTGTGTAGCGAGGCAGTGTCAAGAGCAAGTAGTGCAGGTACAGGAGTCTGACCAGTACGTTCTAACTCGCGCACCTGTGATGCCAGCCAAAGACGGCCCAGTCTTCGTAATAAGCCGCCTTCATTTGATTCAGCCTGCAAAAGAAAGAAGTGGATAACAATGACTATTTATTTATAGTACCTACTTTTGTGTATATGATTATACTTACATGGGGTTTTTTAGAGTTGTGCCATTCTCTGCTTCTCTTATGGTTGATTTTTGTGTTAAGTTTGGGCTGAGGAGTTTTCTTAAAATAAAATACCTTGAGTGACCTATTATATTTTATGCGAGGTATTATCTTTGCAATATGATTTCCAAAATCAACAAAATTTAGAATCCTTATTATATTTTCATCATACAAAGATAGTTTGTATCTATCTAAAAGTTGCCATTCAGCAGCATCTTTGTCAAATTTACAGATGTTAGTACCTCGCAAGTTTATGTCTTCAGGAAGTGGAATAGTTTTATATTCAAGTTTGAATTTTTTAGCAGCACTTCTAGTATATTCCAAAATATGGCATTCTTTAGCTTCGTTACTTTTTGGATTGAAATAAAATGTTAGTATATTGAGCAAATCTACTACACATTGAAAAAGGGATTCTCCACTATCCCCACAAGACAAAATCAAATCTTTTTCATTGAGTGCCCAATCCTGAAGTAATTTGATACTGGGCAGAAAGTTATCACCATGTAAAAAGTTTTGCAAGCCCTGTACGTCTAATTCATTGTTAATATTTGTATTAGCATTTGATACATCTTTGGCTACCGTTTCTGTACCCAAGTCACCATTTGGTATATTTTTCTTGTCTTCTTTATTTAAACTTGACTCTATAGCATCTTCAATATTCGCAACTTCTTCATTATCAGAAGGTTCATAACAGGAATCATCACTTGGGGCAATATCATCTGACTGGCTACTAGATTCAGATAAAGCTTCATCATCAGAACATGATTCAAAGGTTTCTGTTTCACTGCCTTCTGTATCATCTCCAGATATATCAGAACTACCTGAAGATGCAAGACGTCGTCGTCGCCTCCGTTTTGTTACAGTTTTTTTAGCATTGGTTTTAGGATCACCATTTTGTACAGCTTCAATATTTTCTTCAGATATATTTTCTGGTACATGTTGCACATCTTCCTTGGAATTAGTTTTAATGTCCTTATCTTGAGTTGTTTCCAATTCAGGAGTTTCTTCTCTTTGATCTTGTTCTACATTTGAATCAGTAGCAGAGTATTGCTGTATGTAATGTTTTGGTTTGTACTTACTGGCTGGATTTTTAAGCCCAAGAGCCTGTAACTGTTGTAAAAGTTTTTGAAGCAATTGTGATAGTAAGGCTAAGGTAAAAGCCTTACAAGCAAAAGCTTTCACTTCATCTGTCTCAGTTATCTTTGTTATTGTAAACAAGCAAATAAGCACAATTTTGTGTACAAGATTTGCATTTAAACATGATGGGTTGGACTCCTCCTCTTCAAGGGCTTGTACATATTCATTGTAATTTTTATCCATATCTGGTAAAGGACTTCTCACAAAGTCCATTGCTACTTTGAGCTCCTGGGCAATAGTACCACATCTTTGGGGTATGTTAGTATCATTTTTACTCAAGTACCATATTTCTATCAAAGACAAAAAATCTGATATTGTATTTTGTATATGTTCTGTTTGAGTAAATGTTTCAGGATGGCTGTTTGAATCTAAACACTGACCATTTTTCTCAAATATTTTTGTAAGATTTCCAATTGCCCCATCAAATGGAGAAGTGCAACTTAGACATTGTATGTAGTAACAGACTGAATCTAAATTATAATTCTTGTCAAGATATAAATTTCCAAGTTGGTTATAGGGCATGCCTGAAGCCATGTCAACATGAGCAGCCTGAAGGTAATAGCGGGCTGCAATTGATGGATCGAAATCATGAAATATTTCTACCTGATATCGGCATAGATCTCCAAGATATATTAGACACGAATGCAAAGCTGAACGACTAAATAAGATTTCATCATCAGATGGAGCATCTTTATTTTCATTAAACTCTTCATCTTTAAGTAAATGAGTATAATCTAAGTCCTTAAGATGGACCTTCATTTCTGTTTCCAACCTAGAAATGAAATGATGGAAATGGCCAATACCACATACTATGTGAGTAAATAGGTAGCTATCATTTTCACTGTCTGTTTCTCGAAACTTTTTTGCTGCTGTGACAGTCTCATAATAAACCTTTCTCCATAGTAGTTCCAGGGATTTTTTGCCATAGTTTGTTGGATCAAGAAACACTAGTTTTTCACAGTTATCGCGTAGTTTTTGTCGCTGAACCTCAAGCTGTGTAGAGAACAGGTCATGTATGCTTAGACTTGCTGCTGTCATTTCCCCAATACGCCTCGCTACATCGCTCACATACCTGTAAATAACAAACGACTTATATTTTGTTACGATGATATGTTGTTATTACGCAGTGTGATTAAACGACAGTGTGAGGCAAAAGCGTGAGTTCCTAAGATCAACGCTAACAAAATATACGTAAACTAAGTCAACAAGTTTCACCTTTGACCTTTTGTGCATGAAGCACATAATTTGAACAAATATCAAGATCCTTTTAATTGTTACATTAAAAACCATAAAATAAACAATAAAAATTAAAATATTCACCGATAGAGTTTTTTGGCTCGTTCAGTGCGCTCGGCAACTTTAGCCTCCAAAGTTTCATTACAACCGTTCTTCATTTTCAAGTCATTTTCTCAACCTGTCAAGATGATGATTGAAAAAAAATACTTTTCATTGCTCACATTTATTCTATTAAACTCGGAAACCATTTCGATAACACCATTTTTCACAGTAAAGTCAACATTCCAGAAATTAACGTAATGATGACAGTAGTGTCGCCACATGGAAATTTGTCTTGTCATAGCTGTCAGTTTTTTACTCAAAGAGGTCACAGATTGTTATCGAGGATCTCTGTTCCCGTCCTATAGTAGATTAGGCTAGGCTAGGTAGGGCTTGTTTACATTTCATTGCATTTAGTTATATTGCATCAAGCATAAAGTTGGTTTGTGTATGACTCAAAAGTCAAAATCTTATGACACAATGCGTAACCCGCTTCAAATTCTTCATCATTCATTTGACTTTCAAGCCAAAATTCTCCAATAGTTTCTCCAGTCTTTGCTTCAAATTTCTCTAGTCCGCGCTTGACCTCGAACTCCTCTTCACCGACCAGTATAGTGTCGTCTGCAAACAGTATGCACCATGGTGCCTCTACCCGGATATCTCATCTCAGATGATCCATTATCTACATAGCCCATAGCTAAGAGCCGATATCTGGTGGCAGCCAACAGAGATACTGAATTGTTCAATGTTTCCTGTGACTGACCTAACATGAATGCTAGGCTCTTTACATAGCTCAAATCACTTCCACTTCCAAATCACTTCCTCCTTCCGCATGCACTCTTTCTTCTTGCAAGACTTATTTGACTTAATATCTTAAGTCCCCGTAGAAGGCGTCCACAGTAGTCCTCCATCGCATTCGGTCCTGAGCTTCGCACTTGACCTTACTTCACGTCTTGCCGATTCTCTTCACCTCATCTGCGACAGTGCGCCGTCTAGTTTGTTTTGGGTGGCCACGCTTTCGTTTCCCTTGTAGGTTCCAATGCAGTGCCTGTTTGGCGATATGCTCAGGGTCCCCACGTAGAGTGTGGTCAATCCAGTTCCAGAGTCAGTGCAATGGTGTACGAATTTCTACACCAGATCGCATCGCCTGGGTCTTCCGGGTAATGATTTTAAAACCCGTGAAAGCCTGCCTCTCGATGCAAGTAGTCTAATTTTGACTGCATATCGCGATGCGTGTGACTCAGTAGTCAGAGGTAATTGGTCTAGTCCAAGTCTTCTAGGACATCCGTTATATCCCATTCTATCCCACGTCGCTTGCTCTTATAGGCATAATAAAAAATCCCGTATATACATAACTTCCATACTTCAACTGGTATATAATATCTAACTTCGTCTATGCTAATATCATCTAGTAATCCCATATTCACATGCACATCATTCAACACTGCATTCAACACTTCCATTCATTCTAATCATTCATAGGTTTTTTGATCATCATAAGAAAACTCTCCATGGGTGTCTTATATCCTCATTTTTTATTAAAACCCTCCCGGTATCAGCGTTCATTACATCTTACGTGCTTCAAATCTTTCATTCTTGCTTCCCTATGTTTTGCAATGCGATGTCTGAACAGATTCTTTTGACCTACAGTTCTGACTACTGCTACCGCTTGCTTTGCTCTCTTTTTACACTTTTAATTTACAAAAGGTTATACCTACCACTGATAGCAGTCCATATTGAGCCTGTCCCTGATAAGAAAATAACCAATCTGTGTTCTGATTTCACCACTTTAACAGGTAATAAAATGTTCATCTTTTTTTAGAAAAAAGGTGTTAACATTCGCAAAATCACGATAAGGCAAACTGAACCAGGCCATCCCACCCTCTTGATTTCGAAAAATTTCCCCACAAACTGAAATACCTATCATAACCGTATCTAAATTGTGTCAAAAAAATTCTTTCACTATAGCGTTACGTCCCATTCAAGGCACACACACACTAATAACATTGAAATCAGGCTCTCCCACACTACTTTAGCAATTATTTTTCTTTCCTTAATATCTCTACATCCGTCACACACTTTTTCAGAATATTATCCAATATTACTCAAACTCTTACCATTTTTCTCTTACCATCTCTGTTACGACGGTCGAGGCGACCTCGAACCCATGTTCCACAGGAGTTGTCCAAGAACAAACCCCCTTTTTTTTTCCGTGCTGAAATCCCCTCGGATACCACCACGGATATCGGTGGCATGTCGGACTCGAACCGACTAAAACCGCACGCCGTCTCGGGTACTAATAGCCGGGGAACCAGGTATACCCTAGAAAGGAAGGCCATCTACAACAACAGGTAGACGACCCAAGAACAGACCCCTGCAGAACACCGCACGACATGCTACTCTAATCTCTCTGGCTTTCGTGCCCTTCCACTTGGTTTCTTGCATTTATCCTTCTTGTTTTTAAGATATCCACTAGCTCTCGATTCCAACTTTAGTTTCTAGATTCTGATACTCAAAGCTGAAACTGGGTTTTCAAGCGTTTCAAAAAACTCAACTCTTAACTCGCTCTCGCTCGGCCCGCGATGCCGAATGCGGTTGCCATCGAGAGCGAGTTCATATGAAAAGAACTCGTATCAAGTCCCCTACATATAGTTAGATTTTTTTATTATTTGGATTCGAACAATATATGATTTTGGCATTAAAAAAATTAGAGAAACATTTACACAAAAAAATAAAACGGGAATATGAATTAATAAAAACACATCGTTAGCAAGAAATATAATGTAATTTTTTTCTTTTTATATATATAAAAATGATGATTTAATTTACTTATGAGTATGAAGGTTTTCTAAAACTAAAGTAAACAATAAAAAGTAAAGTTACAAATAAGGTAGGAAAAACCTACCGATCTATTCCTGTAAATGAATCTATGTTGCGTCTGAAACTCTCTAATGTCTATGATCTTGAAAAAAAAAAACGGAGCGTTTCAATATCCTTGTTGACGCATTCTTTTTTGAGTACCAAGTTGAGTTGTGTTTAATGTTGATATTTACAGAATATTATACATAATAATTAGAATATAGAAGTAGAAATAGATGTTTAAAAAGTAGCTTAAGTGAGTTTAGTTTAATGAAGTTAAAAAAAAATTAAATAGTTGAAATGGCTGTATCTAAATCAACAAATACTTACAATCGTCAGAATTGGGAAGATTCGGTGAGATATTTGTTAAATGTTTCTGTAAAATGCTGTTAAAGTTTTCAAACATCAATTAATGAAACAATTGTTTTTTTTTGTGCAGGATTTCCCAATTTTGTGCCAAACATGTCTTGGAGATAACCCCTACATTCGAATGGTAATTATTTTTATACTCAATACTCAATCAATTATTGCGTTCCATAATGTACATGCATAGTCTTAAAAATTAAGGTTTAAGATTTAACTAAGATTGTTGGATATCATTGACCATAATGTCATTTTGTTTTCAGACCAAGGAGAAATATGGCAAGGAATGTAAAATATGTGCAAGACCCTTCACTGTATTTCGTTGGTGTCCAGGCGCACGGATGCGCTTTAAAAAGACAGAGATCTGCCAGACATGTTCAAAGCTGAAGAATGTGTGTCAAACTTGCCTCTTAGATCTTGAATATGGTTTACCTATACAAGTAAGGGACGCCGCACTTAAAATACAAGATGACCTACCACGCAATGAAGTAAATAAAGAATATTATATTCAAAACTTGGATAGTCAGATGTCTAAGTTTGACTCAACGCAACCTAGCAATTCTGCTTTAAAATCTAAAGGAGCATCAGATTTGCTGCTGAGATTAGCAAGAACTGCACCATACTACAAGAGAAATAGACCTCATGTTTGTTCATTCTGGGTGAAAGGGGAATGTAGACGGGGTGAGGAATGTCCATATCGCCATGAGAAACCAACAGACCCTGATGATCCATTGGCTGATCAAAATATTAAAGACAGGTATGTACTTATTTGTAAATGTCATTCCTTAAATATCCTTATTTAAAATAAAATGTTTAAAGCTTTAATATGTTGTGAGTTACTTTACTTAACCATGTTTTGCCACTTCTATAATTCATAACGGACCTGTTTGTCTCATTCTTGGCAATCCTAATTGCTAAGGATGAGGTTGTCATTCCAATGGAATGATTAATCAAGACCACTTGTTTTGATTTAATACTGCCTCCTGCTCATTACAGTACATTTTTTAAACAGAATGGAACTGAAGGGTTACTGCTCATACAAGCCTTTGTACCATACACGTGGATGATTATGACATCCATTTCATTCAATCAATTCAATGTTTTTTTTTTAAATTTTGAATTCTAGGTGATACCTTTATGATTTTTTAAATCTTTGATGTGGTTAAATGAAGTTCTTTATACTATTGTTAGTTAAAGCCTGTCAATGACAATAATCAATCACATTATTGATTAAATAATATTTATAATACTAAGTAACTCATTTGTTAATAATATTAATTATGGTTGATCTATAATTAGTTACGTACTAATGACATGAGGGAAATTGGAATGCACCTTCGGTGAGCTGCTTAGTTGCTATAAATATGGAGCCCGAACTTTCAGACCACTGAGAAGTGTCAAGTTATTATTATTATATCTCCAAATAGTTTAGCTTTGAGGCAAACATGTATGTTACTCTTTATCTGGGCATTCTGATTTGTAAAGCTATTGTGCCAATTAACTTCACACTGTTCTTTGACTTTCTAGATACTATGGGGTGAACGACCCAGTGGCTGAGAAGCTGATGAGACGTGCTGCTGCTATGCCTGCTTTACCTCCACCTGAGGATAAAACTGTTACTACCCTGTATGTGGGCAATCTACCAGAAAATATCACTGAAGATGAACTTAGAGGACACTTCTACCAGTATGGTGAAATAAGGTATGTCCAACAACTGCCATTGGCCCATTTTAATTTATTTATTCTATTGTTTTATTTTGTATAGGCTACAGTAAGCTGTAACTAAATTTAAACAAGGGATAACTATTCTACTAAAACTAATTCAATGAACTTGTCACTTACTAAGTTATAATTGTAGATGGGAATCTTGAGTGCTATTACTATCAAAAGTATGGATGTGACCAAAAACTTTCGGGAATTAGAATAGAAGTAATAATGATTCTTGTGCTTCTACACGTTTTTTTTTCTGTATAATTCACACTTCATGCAATAAAAATATACATTATATAATTTAACATATTTAATTGGTTATAATATTATGTGCATAAGTCTAAGTCCAAGAATTGACAGTGGTCAATTATTTTATTCTATTTTCTATTCCTTAAATTATTAAAATGTAAATAGTCAAGTATTAGTAAGTTGAGCATTAATTAAAAATAATATAACTATTGTGTAATTGTCTGATATATGTAAATTTTGTTTATATGCTTATTGATAAAAAAATATTTACAATCAGTGATTACAATTAATAATAATAATAATACATTTTGATAATAGCGAAGATGTTAGTGATACACATTCTATTCTATACTATGCGGCTATTGCAGTTTGTTGAGTAGCTGGTGTTAAAATAGATGAAAAAGTCACTACTACTTCACCTTGATCTACCTCAACAGTACATGTCATGTGTCACAGAGCGAATAGACTTTCTAACGCAGAAAATTTATGCATGGGCAAATAGGATAAGACGGTACAAAAAACTAATAAATTGGTATAATCAGAATCAAATGTTTCAAAGAAATGAGAAGTGGGTGTATCGAAAATGGGAGGAACCGGATCCATGTGTGAGTGATGGGCATTTGCCAGATGAAAATGTTATAAATACATTTTGGCGTAACATTTGGTCGGGGCCTGTCACTCATATAGAAGGTGATTGGTAGCCCCTTATCATAGACATGGCCATTAGCCAACAGTTTTGGCGACATGTTGGATAGACTATAAGAAGGCTTATGACTCGGACTCGGATCTCCTTGACACAACTCGTATGGTGTGGCAGTTCCTATCTTTGAAGTCCACCGTTGTGTTGGTCCCTGTACCTGATGTCGGTGGTCTATTTTTTAAATTTTTAATATATTTAAAGATGTTTTTTTTTTTTTTTTTTTTTTACGTTTTTTTTTGTCCTGCAATCTGTCTCTACGACATTGAGCTGGATTTTAATAAGTAAAACAATGGGCGCGTATGGCACAGTATCCAATGATATGTCCAAATTGGCGCTAGTTCCTCATGCAGACAGGTCTTGAGGAGCACGTCTTTTCAGCCTCTTGAAGGTAGAGTTTGGCTCAATGGACATAAGCTCTCTTGCCAGAAGGTTTGGATGGCGATTTAATCTTTCTGAGTATTTAGGTAGGGAGTTTTTTATTTCCTCCTTGACAAATTCAATTTTCAGGTCTTTGTGGAGACACGTATTTGTGATGTACCAGGGTGCTCCAGTAATTTAAAGATGTAATCAATATGTATTTATAATAAGAAGAATAATAATAATATTTTGTTTTGCAGATGTACATAAGTGCATGAAGAAAATAAAATAAAATTTGTATATATTTTCAGGTCTCTAACTTTAGTACCTAGGGCACAATGTGCATTTGTGCAATATACCACCAGAAGTGCTGCAGAGCATGCTGCTGAGAAGACATTTAATAGGCTTGTTATTAGTGGGAAGCGACTTACCATTAAGTGGGGTAAATCCCAAGGTTTGTATCATTGTGTTTATTTGTTGTTTTTTTATACCACCACACATATTATTGTTACATTCAGTTCCTATAAGGAGGACCCATTACAAAATTTAAAAACATTTTTGTAATATAACAACCACATACTATGGTCTACAGGCGTAGACTATCACCTTAATACATAGAAAACTGTTGTCAATATTAAATTTTCCACGAGTGTACCATAGTTTCAGTTAAACTGGATCAAACAAGTTGAAAAAAAGCATCGATCACTAGAATATAATCCAGTAGTCCACAACATGTTCAAACTTCTATAGAAATGAATAACTTAAAAGCTTACTGTCACGAGTTGGTGAAATGGTTATGAAACTTCTGTACCTTAAGCCGAATTGTCATTTGACAGGTCGCCAAGGTCCTAATGACAAGAATGAAGTGATGCCCGCACTGGAACCTGTACCCGGGCTGCCTGGAACGTTACCACCGCCACCTGCTTACTTACATCCATTCCCACCTCAGGTATGTATAAATAAATGGCTCTGAGATTATTATATGATCTGGGCTAAAAACATATTTTAAAAGCATAACCGCCGATAAATCTTTTTAAGCTTTTAATATACGAAGTTAGCTAGAAGCAAATTAGCTCGTTAAAAATGTTGATTAAATTATCATTTTAAAGTAAAACATGAAATGTGTACATAACACTAGCTTTGTAGATTTTGACAATTAATTTAGGAATCCTGCAACCTTATCTTAAAAAATGCTGGCATCTGTAAATTCTGCTGTCTGATACTTTCGTTGAAAATAATACTTATGTCGTTGAGTCCCCGATAATCTCACATATTACCACTTAATTCTTATTGTTAGTTGTCTTTGTAGAAGATTATAACACACGTACTTATCATTTTTTGAAATGTTTTTAACATATTCGTAATCATAGTTTTTAAGTCTAGAATTAAAAAAATCAAACTAATTCTGAAAAATATTTTGGTCAAGAAATAAAAGAATTATAATGATTATTATTGCAGATGCCACCGCCACCGAATCGTCCTAACGACTTCTTCAACCTCCACCACTACGGGGGCCCGGGCTGGGCGCCGTGGGGTGGCGTGGGCCCGGGCGTGGGCCCCGGCGCGCCGCCCCCGCCCGCCCCGCTGGCGCTGCACTACCCCAGCCAGGACCCCGCCCGCCTCGGAGCACACGCACACGCCAACGCGCCGCAGCCCTAGTCATGCACACGCATACATTTTTGAAGCTAAAGCAATGTACTAGCCTCATCCACCAGCTCCACCATCCTCTATCCTTGAAAACTTCTTATGACGTCTGTGAAATTTGTTTATATTTTTATTACCTCGCTTGTATAGAATTCGGTTGACACATTCGATGTAAAATGTTATTGTTTTTATACAAAGATACGCATCGTGACATCGTTGTCTACTCCAAATCGGTAATAAAGTAACATGTAAATGTGTAGAAATTTTCGATAAAACGTAAGATATCGTAAACCCGTAACAGGCCCGTTTCTAGTGCCTTGTAATAAATATACTTACGAATGTATGTGCATGTTATTTCTGTAAAAATACTATCGATTTCTATACCCTTTTATGAATCTCTAGCAATCAGAAAAAATTTACACCTGCTAAATACTGAAACTTAAAATATATGCAGAAGTGTATGTACTCTTGAAACTCTTAAAACACGGCAAATATTTCTTTCACATTTACACGTGAAATCACAGGCAATATCACAAATATTAGACGGGCTGTGCGAGAACTTGGATAATTGCGTGTTTTTACTTTAGACCATAAGTAATTCGGTTGACTGTAAGATAATTTGTGACAACGTTCAATTTGTTAATGATGTAAATAATAAAGTTACATTGTAAAAACATTTTATTTCGCATAATATTTTCCATCACCTTTCGACGAATTCATTTGCTACTTTCACGTCGTTACCACCCCGGCCTGCTTCTGCTAGGGTGACAGATGGCATCACCTGTCACCCTGAGTCGTCGGCGGTACCTGGCGGGCCGGGAGAGTTCTAAACCTCTCCCGGTTCCGCTCCGCCATCTCCTTTGCAAGCAAAACTTGCTCACAGAAGGAGACAGCAGAGTTCCACGCACTCTTGCTCCGTACCATAGCGGAAATCATGTTACTGAGCGAGAGGATTCCCACTCCGATGGTCGCCACGAGGTCGCGCCTCTACTCAACCCACCGGGCATTCTGCCAGAGTGTGGAGCGCCGTGTCCGCGATACGGTCATCGCAGTGGTGGCACTCAGGCGTTGACTCTTTGCGGATCAGACACAGGTGATCTCCGACGCATCTTTGCCGGTGATCACCTGCGTCAACCGGTATGACAGGGTTCCATGATGCCTCTCGAGCCAATCGTCCATAACGGGTCTTACGGCCGCGATAAAGTTCAATTGATACCAGAAAAATTATGTTTTATATTTAACATACATAAATACGATTACCCCGGTATTTCGGAAGGGTTAACGTGTAAGACAGCCACATTTTGTCAGCTAATTTGGTCCTACTCAGTATGCTGCGATCTACGCAAGTCCTAGTTCTACGCAAGCTATAGTTTCAGCAGCTCAGGGTCGCATGTCTGTTATTCATTGGTCGCATTGCTCTTGACGAATTCCGAGTTTTCTCACATCAACATCGTGGATAGGAATTGAACCCACGACCTCTGGCACAGAGGTCAGGCTAACCACTAGACCGAGTATAATAAGGCAGTTAATGTTGTGAATATGAATATTTTCTTCCAGCACCCTCAGTAGGTACCTACCTACTGAGGGTGCAGTAACTATTAGCTCAAATTTAAAATATTAGATTTGGCACGTGACAAATGATGACAACAGTAGTGATTGATTACGCTGCAATGTTCTTTAGATTCATTCTCCCCATAAACTTTTTTATAGTAATCTATTTCTATTCTATATTTTTCTCTATTCTTATATCTATATTCTTGTGGTGACGCATTAAGAATACAGTGTACTCCTATTCATCCCCTAGGTGTCGTAAGAGCTGACCAAGGGAGCAAAACTACGCAGGACAACAACACTGCAAAGTGAAGGAAAACTTGGCACAAACCCTATACCAACCCGTCAGAAAGCCTATTACTCAATTGTGGATTACATAGAAGACAAGAATGCTTGGAATTAATTTAGCACAGGCTACTTCGTAGTGGAAATGTGATGTGGGCTAGTCTTTTGTTACTTGATTTTCTCTTGTATTCCATCTTTTTTCTATATCTTGTTGGCCCTTCACTGCCTTTTTACCTTTTAGGCCTTAAAACTTACATACTACTTACATCAAAACAATGTTGTGTAAATTTAATGACGCGATTGTGTGTATCTGTTATTTGAAAAAGAGTGGCCGTGAATTTGTTTGCCCTTTCTTCTCATAAGGTTCAGCTCCTTGGAAACGGGCAGTTGTAGATCAGCACAGGCACAGACAGGTAGTGGGACAATTAGAAAGCCATAAAAAGAGCCTAGCGGTTATCCTTGACCTAATAAAAACCTTTGATACTGTGTCTCATGAAATCCTTTTACACGAGCTGGAAAGGATTGGTATCAGGGAAATTCCACTCCTTCTGTTAAAAGACTATCTGTTGGATAGAAAACATGGCTAAACTGGAGGGAGAAAGATTGGTGCTCAGCAGGGTATGGTGCGAATAGCTAACTGGCTAAATTATAACCTACTTACTTTAAACACAGCTAAGACAAATTATATTTGCTTTAGTAAAACAAACCACCTAGACTCCGAACAACAATTTGTGGATCACACAAAGTGTTGTTCCATGCGGGGATCGAACCCACAACACTCAGTGCAGTAGGAAGCGGCGAGGTGACCGCTTAAACCACTACGCCATCCGTGCAGAAAACAGAATGTAGTTAAAGCCCCTATAACAAAATCAAAATTTGCTAGCATCCAATTTCCGACATATTTATACAATCAAGTGAATAAGGAGATTAATATTTATATTAAACACTACCACGAATGTAAAAGAACCTTAGGTAAATGGTTGATGACACTGAGTTATGAAGAGACAGAGTCACTGCTATACAATGAAATATAATAATAATGTGGGAAATTTCTGACACGGTCGTCTGGCGCCAGGTTAAACGTACAGAAATAGATAGATCGCCCAGAAACGGTACATGTACATCTGTTCTCATTACGCAAATTTTTGTCCTGAGCGGGAATTGAAACCGCCACCTTTGACTCAATAGGCAATTTGCCACCATGGAGCCAACTAGCCAGCGGCAATAGGCCGACTTATCGCTCTTTTAACTATAAGCATATTAACTTAATACCTACATTGAATATCCACGTTGCACACATTTTATACCCTAATTACTCAATTAATTATTTAACATTAACTTTTACAAAATAATACTTACCTACCAACTTAAGACTTGCAGAATAAGACTAATACATATGTGTGTAGGTATGTGTATGAGTGTTAAAATATATGTGGGTCAGTAAACTGTTATGGGTAAATAGTGTAGGTATCCTATAAATAGCTTAATGATCTTCTTTCTCTCTCTTGGTTTGGTTTATTTAATACAGTTGCATTTTTATTTCATTTTTTTTTCTACTTATGCATTATTGTGAAATATTAGGAGGAGCGGAGTCTCCTAACACAGGCTTCTCATTGCCTAACAGGAGATCCCAGCCACTAGATTGTAACATGTTTAAGAAATGAATAAAGATATTATTATTATATAAATGTTTACATACATATTTATTTTGCTCAATATTTAACAAAACCAAGATTGTTGCCGTTGTGTGTTAATCTATGACTGAGTCTACAAGAGAGACGATTTCAAACAATTTAAAAATTGAAATAAAGATAATTTGAGCTTGAGCCTGGCTAGCGTGGTATAGTAGGCCAAAACCTCTTTTTTAAGGAGACCCCTATGTCCAGCAGTGGACTAGTAAAGGCCGTTGATGTGGTGTTATTTTATATAAATACTAGCTGACCCGCGCAACTTCGTCTGCGTCTCTCAATAGTAATAAATTTTCTCCGTTTTTGAAACATTCTTCATTGGTGCTCCGCTCCTATTGGTCTTAGATATATAGCCTATAGCCTTCCTCGATAAATGGGCTATCATACACTGAAAGAATTTTTCAAATCGGACCAGTAGTTCCTGAGATTAGCGCGTTTAAACAAACAAACAAACAAACTCTTCAGCTTTATAATATTACTATAGATAAGAAACACAGGGAAGTAGGAATTGAGATCTAAACTGATCATTTAAATGTTAAAATAAAAACTCAATTTCTGAAACTATATTTATTATTAATCATAAGTTTATAACATGACTTAATCGTTACAAAACAGTTTAAACATTTAGATAAATCTACACGCCTTCGCTTACCGTTTATCTGGGGTAAGGACGGTCTGTTAAATAATTTACAATATGCTAGGCCCAGATTATATAACGTACGTACACGACATCGCGCACTGAACTGTGTCGCAGCCACGTACTTCAACTTTAGATTGGATTGGATACAATTTTGTAAGCGGTCTATAAGTTTAGTCCATAGGTTTCCAAAGACTAGTTAATAAATATGCTTAAACGTTTATCAACTTACACTATTATATTTATACAACGATAATTACTAAAATTGAAGTCTTGTGCATCTAATAAATAGTCTCAACGCAGGGCAAGAGGGAGTCACACGCATGGAAATACTACTGATTAAGTAAATGGTCCAAATACATACACATCTATTAGCGACATTATACGATTTTAAATGTATTGTAATATAAAACGTTAAACGATTATTAAATATAATTTCATTACACCGTTAGTGATCAAATACGATATTTACATTTAGTTCTGGAATGTCTACACAAGATGTTCTACCACATGTATAATAGTCAAATCAATTAATGAATACAATATTAATATGGCAAAACAATAATTATAATAAACACTTGATATTTGTTCAATCAAAACCTGTCAACCGTTGTAGTGTTAATATTACACTAAGGAATAATACACCCTGGTATAAGATTGTTAGTAATTGTATGAAGACTCCACAATTTTAGTAGGTACGTAAATCTTAAAGCGTTTGTAAGCTCATGTCGATTAAAATAACCTTTACAGTTAGCAATAAACTAAATCGTCTGCGTATCATAATGTTCCTATAAATATCGTAATATTATATTAAAATACCGAAATGCTGTTTGTGTAAGTACAGTGCTACAAATAATAGAGGTGAACATTAACTTTTAAGTAAATTATTATGAAAATATAAACGTACATTTTAACAAAAGAAATGACTTATAAAAACGATTGGCCTATTAAAAAAAAAGCTTTAATTTATTTCTATTTTCAGTTGCACTATACGTTGTATTGTAACGCCAAATTAATTGCAATAATTGTTAAACTGCATTTCGTACACAGCCATTATGAATTTTGGCCGATAAACTACTGTTCATTATCTCCAACATCTAAGCACACGCCAAACATAATAATTAATAATAACGAGAAGTCAGAGCAATGAAATAGGATGTCGGAGACTACATTTTATATTTCAAATATTTTGCAATTTATAATTACATGTAAAACAAGAACACTGTCCTCGAGCTATCATAAAGTTTGATCAAACTCGAGGTAGAAAAACGACATTAATATAAGAATATTAATCGATAAAATGACTGTCAGAGAAAAACATGCAATATCAGAAATACTTAATACTTGTTATGATTTTATTGCGTAACCTCCCGATGTGCACTAACAGAGCGATCATCCATTTGGTCAACACGTTCACACCTGCAAACAAAATAATACTAAAACAGTAAACAAAAAGTGTACCTATTCATATTTTGTTAATTATTGTTAAACCCCTTCTTTTATTAAAAATGTGAGAAAATGATTTTATTCGTCAATTAGGATATTTCATCTTCAGTATAGTTAATACAGATTCGTGTATTGTTTTTTAAATATAAGAAAAAATAAAAGAGTTAACTCGTAACTTGCAGTAACTTATTGAAAAATCCTTCATGAGGCTAGTTTATGGTTTATTTCACTACAATAATATAAAATGTGTTTTTGCTAAAATGCTCAAAGATTTTAATAACTAACCCAATGTGAGAGAGATTTAGAAATTAGAGAGGCAGCGATAGAAATAGAGAAAAAGAGGTAAAGAAACAGATGTAGCACAATATTAGAGAGAACGGACCGTTAGTAGCGGTTGGCGTTGGCGATCTGTTGGTTGACGGCGGCGGCGGCGGCGCTGGACGCGGCGGTCTGCACGTGCTGGTTGCGCAGGATCTCCGTCGTGAACTCCGCCTGCGCCTTCGCCATCGACGCGCCCGTCGACCGGTAGATGCGGTGCACCTATTCGAGTATGTTATTTTTTCGAATCAAACAACTCAAGATAAATGATACGAAGAAATAAACACTAACTATACACTAACAAATAAACACTAATAACACTAAATAAAACATTTAAGGCATTAAGAGCGTGTTTGAAAAGTTATGTATACTCTAAAAGTTATGTGTACTCTATGTATGTAGGATGAATCGACAAAAGTTCGTACACACGGTTCGTAAGTTTGTGTATTTTAAGCACGGTAACTATCCGTGTGGTTTCTATACAGCATTGCAAAGACAAGGAAAACTTAGCGAACCCTTTACCGACTCGTGTAGCCAGCGTGGTATAGTAGGCCTAAACCTCCTTTCTAAGAAGAGGCCTATGTCCAGCAGTGGACTAGTACAGGCTGTTACAGTGTGGGGTGGTGGGGACTGGGGTAAAAAAACGGGTCACGTAGTACGGCTGCATTCCTCTACCACTGTCACCCTTTAAAAGTAGTCCTTTAGATGAAATATAATTACAACATTACCTTCGCCATTAAAAGGATATCGGCTACGACGCACATGATGAATCCTATAGTCACCAGCAATGTGATAAGGCCTACTCCAATGTTAATACTGAATGCCGTGATGCTGGTGATGAGTCCGCTGTAAAGTATTAATTATATTACTATATACTTTTACGAGAGATATACTTTTATAAGATTTTTTTTTAAATATAATTTTAGTACAAAAAAAAAGATAGTTTATTATATTTTTATTTATGAACGATAATTTCATTTAGGTGATTCTTTCCCAACATCTGCCTCCAAATTAAGGTTTTTCTTTATGATATTGGGGTAAACGAGCGGACAGGTCACCTGACAGTTAGTGACTACATTAGTGATGCAAATTATTGCTACTTTTTAACCATAATCATATGATGCAATTATTAGTACTAATCTCTGTTATTTCACTTGTGATAAATCACTACTGGGATTTAATCATTGACAAAGATAAATGCCATCAAAAACTTAAGCAACGAAAAAAACCAAACATTTTTCAAATACTACGACCTTTTTTAGCGTAAGCATAATCATAAGTGGTTTGTAACTTAGGTGTGATAATATGATTTGTAATTCATATGATTTATATCAGGTGATTCCTGATTTTATGCCATCCCTAATACCGATAGTAGTCACAAGTGCGTTGCCGGCCTTTGTGTAGGTGCAAGGTCCCTCCAGAATTACGGGGAGGAGGTTGTACCTCCAGTAATCGCGGTGATTTGATTCATTCGTTGCTGTCTTCATCCTATCAACGTTAATTGCATCAGAAGTCCACGACAAGTGGGTCTTGTCAAGGCAAATAAAAATTGGCATTAAAATTGGAATTAAAATTGTTATTTCGGACATCTGACACAAAACGCCAGCTAGCATTAAATTAAGCAGAGCTTGTACTATAAAAGCTATTAACTGATTGATATATTTTTATATTGTATTTCAATTTTTTTGTAAATACATACATATATTATACATATAAAAATGTTTTTTTTCTCTTTAATCTATATAGGTGTTGTTGAGAAATACAAAACATAGAATCCATTAAAAAAATACTCTGGTTTGTTTTAGTTATACATGTTTTGTGTAGTGTCGTCGGTAACTATTATTATTTTATGCAATGACCACTTTCAATGTAAATCAATCATTGACTGAAGCAGGCGTCAGCTTTGGTGGCCTTTATCATTTTGTACAACAAACAAGATATCGGTAATGTTTTAGAATGTGTCATACCCTTGTTCTTTAGAATAAATTATCTTATCTTAAAAGGTACAAAATAACAGAAACACTGTTTCTGGAACAACATTCATTGTCTTTTTCCTTTTTGTTGAAATATAATCAATAAACAACGACACTCGTAAATTGAGTATATGATTGGTTTGACTACATCATAGCACCCAAACTAGACCTCAGTGTTTTGTTAGGGTACGTGTGGCCTACGCAGCCGGGTTACTAGGAGGACTTAAATGGCCCTTGTCATCATTAGGACTGCAGTGGGAAATCGGCACAACAAGGCAGGCGGTTTGTCCTCCATCGAAAACTCCAGTGGGAAAAATAATGATTAAAATCACATCTTATATTTGTAACAGTAAGATCTCAGAGCAAAACATTAAATTGGACTCACCAAGAACCTCCACCGCTGAATCCAATAGACTGCACTAGTGTTATAATAGTTTGAAACAGGAAAATGAAGAAGAACACCATGAAATTGAACGAAGAGTCGCTCCTGAAGGCCTTGTAGATTGGCCTGTACCAGCAAACGAAGCTAAACGGTGTCAGCAGAATAAAGTATAGTATAGAAAGTCCGAATACCGTGAAGCCTTGCCCGACGAACATCAGAGACATTGCTCCAATAATATTTAGGGTTAGGACAAGAGCGTGGACTGTAACAAAAGAAAAATAATAATAATTCCAAAAAACTTTAATTATAAATTAAATTTGAACACTAATAAAATATAGTTTAAAATAACATTAAAAATATTTTTCCGTCTGTTGACTAATTAGACCTCAGTACAATGAGAAATAAAATGTTTGAATGTGCTACTCTTCAGAATAACCTATTTGATGTAAAAAATATAGACACATTGTTTACTAATTTATGTTTATAGTTGCTTCGTCATAAGAAACTAATCTACTAAATAAATTACCAAGAGTATCCTAGTTGCGAGGTATGAATGAAGCATTTTTATTTACCAGTATGATGAAAAAAATATAAGGAAATAGTTATTGACCTAGAATAGTTCATAGTTCATCTTATCCTCTTTGAAGTTTATTGATCGTAAGTTTTAAAAAGAAGGTATAAACATTATTTAACAAAAAGCCTCAAGTCACTTCCTTAATTTAGGCATACATAATCAGTTATCATTCCTAAAAACAGTGTATAGGCACCAACGTCATGTTTGTTTGATAGGCTACCACTGGCATTAAGTACACCCCTGTGAAGAATGTACACTCAAATAACGTTTAATGTATTCAATTATACTATACTAATGTGATAAAACAAAGAGGTAATTTATCTATAAAAGTTGTGATAAAATGTAAACACATGATATCAAAATACTTACACATCCACAAGTGGTAGAGATGTCGAACAATTCTCTGGAATTCCAGTGGTATGTCAACATTGATATCTTGATAGAAGCAAGGTTGTATGGGGCAGAATGAAGGCAAAGGCGGCCAATTGTTCCGCCTGCCCGCTGAGCCAGCGCGGAGTTCTGCCTCCCTTCGGGCCAATTCCTCTGCTTTGCGCTCTAACTCCTCTTGTCTCCTCTGTAGTTCATTCACATCCATGGTTATTTGCACAGTTTTAAAACAAAACTAAAACATGTTTGAGTTTACGAGACAATCTACAACGGATGGATTCACACCTACATATGCAATTTGAATTTAACGAGATTGAGTGGGTGTAACATTCGCTTACACTCATTATAGTTAACTAGGTAGCCGTTTGTGCTGTGTGAAAATAGATAAATGTGTGTGTTTAATTTATTATTTACTTAAATGTAGTGTAAGCAAAATTCGTTCTTATGTGACAGGTTAATTCGTGAACACGATAAAATTTGGAGGTCATACCTACAACACAAATGAAGTTATTAATTGTAGTTTGGGCTTTGTCTACACTGTGACCTTAGATTATTTATGTGTCTAGATGGCCAGTCAAAGCTGTGAAAGTAGAGAAAAACATAGCGCCCAACTGTTGTCCTCTAAATACTTTTCCCGCGTTTAGTAACAAAAGTACTGTCACTGGATACGCACAAGTTGCTTTCATATTTTTTTATTGTTTATATATATGTTATATATGTTTGTTGATTTGTGTGATAAAAGTGTGTAGAAATTATAAGGGACGAACTTAATAAAATTATAAAGTCATTTTACATCGGTAAGTACCATTGTTTGTATTGTATCTGTTTTAGCAAAATGAAAATATTTCTAAAATAAATTACTATTGTATTCGCCATTTTGTATGTGTTGCTAGTTTATGAACTCAAGTCAAATCTTCCTTGTGTGTTAGATGTCCAAAATATTATTATTATTTTATTACTTACTAGTAACTTCTCCTTATTCTGATGTAATGTATAGGTAGTTAAATTAGTGATATTCCAAAGAGCGATAAATATCGTTTCATCATCATCAGACTATCGCAGTCCACTGCTGGACATAAATATCATTAAAAGGGTATTAATTTTAAAGTAAATACTTTTAAGCCGCGTTGAGTGATTTTTGGTAGGTAGGAGTATAATTCATGGATGGGCGTTGACTGCGATGGTGCAGCAGTAGCGTATGAGTGCTATGACATATGAGTATAGTAGTAGACATTTTTTTTTTTTAGTATCTATTAATACTTTTGACTGCCCTGTTGGTACCGTGGTTATTTAGACTGCTGAACCAGAGGTTGTCTTGAAGTATCACACACATCAGACCATTACTTGGTCTGGTGTGTGTGTGTGTGTGTGTGACTTGTTTTGTGTTTGGTTAAAAAATTTGTATTTTGTTCACACAGGCTGGGTACCACAGTTCAGGTTTTGTCTAGCTTGTAATCAGATGGTCATGTGTAAGGTATCTAAAGCTATTCAATTTGTTTATTTGTAAAAATGTACTACAACTAAATGCAACTTTTACTGATCAAGGTGTAACTCATGAGAGTGGCAATAGGGGTGTGTAAACATTTGTTTGTATTAAAAAAATATCCTTGTGTTTTAAATTAACTTATTTACTAAATATACAAGTTGTTCAACTGACTCAAACAAAACTAGAACATTTGTAGTTTTAATGCATGAATTTCTATTAAGTTAAAAAAACTCGTTGAATTTAAAGTAGGTATCTAGTATAATAGCAATACTCCTCTGTCTACCCACTTGAATAAACCTGAACCCCTCCCCCTTGTTATCCCATTGGACGTGAGTTTATGTATGCATGAGTGATAGTTTACTTTTATAAAAACATTTAACTATTAAATTGTTCAAGACATGGACTAATAAAGGACTACATTTAAGCTACCATATTAAGTTAATTTTGGATGGTTTAAACATATATAGAAGTTTGTTAATTCTTATTATTATGACATTATGACCGCAAATGACATGAACATGAATGCAGCAAATGTTTTGTATGGTTTAACATTAATAAAATGGGTGTCATTCTAAAGCTATTCTTCACTAATAGTAATAATAATGATTAATATATATATGTTTAAAAAAAGTGTTTACCTTCAGCTCCTTTTGTGTGATTCGAAAAAAGCAAAGTGCACATTAGTTGGCATGCAATACTATAATTATGTACATTAACTATAATTTACAGTTTTGAGGCCTAATTAAAAGATTTTTCTATTTTAATATTTTGTTTTACCGATGCAGTAAGTAATTTTACTTCTTGAAAAAGGACCCCAGACTCTGGGCCAGAGCCTAGAGAGGCATACCAGAAATAAACACATGAGACAAACATGATACATCTTTCAATCAATTTCATTCAATCATCATCAATATTTA
This sequence comes from Arctia plantaginis, assembly GCA_902825455.1. Lineage (NCBI taxonomy): Eukaryota > Metazoa > Arthropoda > Insecta > Lepidoptera > Erebidae > Arctia > Arctia plantaginis. The sequence goes on along the minus strand of CADEBD010000857.1, from coordinate 5,227,442 downwards.
GGGAGTTTTGCTACAAAGAAAGTATTGTAAATGGATAAGCATAACTTCCTATGTAAATTATACAATGCTGTGACGAGACATCATGTCATGACATTATATGTATTAAAACTCATAGTATGCATATGGCCTTAACCAGCTAGTTAGTCAGGTGATCATTAATATAACCAGTACTGATGACCACCATTACACGTACTAAGTAATTATCTGTGTGGTGACGAATTAAGAATATGGGGTGTCACCACCCCTATTCATCCCGTGGGTGTCATAGAGGTGACTAAGGGAACTAACTACACAAGAGAACAGCTCTGCAAAGAGAAGGAAAACTTGAAACAAGCCCTATACCAACCCGTCTGGCCAGCGTGGTGTAGTATGCCAAAACCTCTTTTCTAAAGAGAGGTCTATGTCCAGCAGTGGACTATTAAAGGCTCTTAATGAACATTAAAGTACTTTTTTTTAAATGTTTCCTATCACCATTACTAAATAATTAAGCTTATTTTTAGGAGGCAAATGAATTTGATATATATCATTTTGATAAAGAATAATTCATACTTAAGATAAGATATATTATATACTATTGTGTAGAGTCATTTTTATTATTCTTAGTAACCTTTGTTTGAAAAAGCAATTTGATGAATATTATCACAATCAAACTTACAAGTAATTCTTTCCTTATTCTGATGCATACTCAGTTAATAGGTATAATATCTGACTTTAAACCACAATCATCACAATAAATCACATATCGCCGACTGCTTGACTTTCAACAATTATTACATTACAGACTACATGTTACTATACAGTATAGTCCATCTAAAGGTTGCCTGTAAGAGATTGCAGACTGCGCTTAGGCCGCCCATTGTACCACTGTTTCTTTTTGTTTTATGTTTATATTGCATTGTATGTTTTCTATCCATGGTGTGCAATAAAGAGTACCTATCTATCTATCTATCTACATTATTGCCGTTCCTTTAACAGCATTAAAGCCACAAGCCATAAACATTAAGAAAATCAAACAAGAACAAGCATCCTTTCTTGTCTGCATAGTCCTTTAATAGCCCACTGCCGGACATAGGCCTCTCCTCGATAGGAGGTTTTGGCCTACTGTACCACGCTGGCCAGATGATTTGGTATAGGGTTTGTGTCAAGTTTTCTTTCTCTTTACTGTGCTGTTGTACTGCATAGATAGTTTCCTTAGTCAGTCTTACGACAACCGCAGGATGAATATGGATGATGAAACTCCATATTCTTAATCTGCCATCATACCGCATATTCTCCATAGAAAGTACTGTCATCAGTGAGTATACAGTTTTTTTTCCATAAGTTTTTCATTATTCTATTAGTTATTATCATTTATTAATGGGTGCATACCTGAAAGTCAGCAGTTGTGAAATTTTGTGGCGGTTGATTGGGTTGCTGGATTTGCGGAGGCCGTGTGTACTGTCCACTGACTGGAGGTGATACAGCTTGCATGATGGCTGGTTGAGATGGTGGCTGAGGTGCTTCTTGCTGAAAAGTTTTGTATTTCGTAAGTATAAGTATATTCTTCTGACTGTTATTGTTTATTACACACAATTTATAGTCTGTACTGAGCAATATTGATGACAATTGAGTATAAATTTTATAGGGAGATTTAGATAAAACTTAGCATTTTCATGATAAATTATGTTTATTCAAATATCATCATCAGAATTTTTCAACTTACTTAAGTGGGTTTTTTTTCTTCAGAATACTTTTAATTTGTGGATATTTTTAGCTGTCAAGGGAGTGGCATATGTCCAGCATTGGACTGTTAAAGGCTGTTGATGATGATGTTTAGCTTTAAGTGTGCCTTTTTGTAATCAATGAGACTGTTATAGTCCACAATTAAAACACACATACCTAAAGTTAATGTTACTTACTAATTATTGTAATTTTTTTATTGTACAGACTTTCTAAATGCAGTATGCTTTAAATGAAATTGAAAAAAATTAGAACATTACTTGACTTCGTAATTTATTGTATAGTTTACGACAGTTTTAACATATCCACAGTAAATATTACTTGTTGTGAAATTTAAATTGGTGTACTCTAGAAATAATTTTTCTTAGTAAAAGGGCATGATTAGACCATAAAATGAGAAAGTTATACATCAATAAATAGTAAATAGAGATGACTTTTATAACAAAGCTATTAATCATAACAAGGTGATTATAATGTACCATTATCTATTAAAGATACCGTTGCTTAGACGTATCGACACCTACAGAAATATCATTAAAATGACTAATAATAACATATTACCGCAGTTTGATTTGCATTTTGTTGTCCGTCAAAAGGATTATAGTCATCGAGTCCCTGTGTTGCATTGTTTGTACTCCTGGCCACTTGCTGTACCGCGGGATCCTATAATTAAATAATTTATTATAATCACACCTATAAAAACATTAGAATTTTCGTGTTACTGTAGGGCTACATACTGCAAATGGGTTGTCTATGGTTGGATCACTAAATGGATTATCTTCAAATTTCGACATAATTAAGCCGTTATTGACGCCACTTTTTTATTATGTTATGCACTGTAAACACAAAGGAAAGCCTTTCTTTAGTCTAAATATATATTTTTAGCACAAAAGTAGAGATAACAATCAACTGAATTGACAGATTACTGATGACGACGAAAATGACAGCTGCTTAATTAGTGTTGCAAGTCTGCACAGGTCTACTTCTGTTAAGTTTTATTTCAATTCTTTAATGTTACCAATGTTAACTGTTCCATGTACAATATATATTTTTTATTATTAAATAATATATTTAGTTTCCGAACCTATTCACACTAAAATAACTTTTTACAGAACTAAGAAACGTTAATAGGAAAATAAACATACGTAGCTGAAACGTGGACACTTACGGTACGGCTGGTCCACAAGTTCAAAGTCGCTCAACGTGCTATGGAAAGATCTATGCTCGGCGTTTCTCTAAGGGATCGCATCAGAAATGAGGTGATCCGGCAGAGAACCAAGGTCACCGATGGCTAATATGGCAGTAGGCTGGCCATATTAGCCGCAGAACCGAGAACCGTTGGGGAAAACGAGTTCTTGAGTCGAGACCGCGTCTCGGTAAACTTAGTGTAGGACGCCCACAGGCCAGGTGGAGTGACGATTTGCGCAAGATGGCTGGCAGGAGCTGGATGCGAGAAGCCCAAAATCGATCTAAGTGGCGTGCAATGGGAGAGGCCTATGTCCAGCGATAGGCTGATGATGATGATGATGAATAGGAAAATAAACAAAAATAAAAATATAAACCTTCTCTCTAAGGAGAGGCCTATGTCCAGCAGTTAACTGTTTATGGTGGAAAAGGCTGATTATGATGATAATGAAGAATCTTGAAGAGATTTAAAATATTTTACAACCAATTAACGGATCACAAAAATGTTTTTATTTAAATATATTAAATTAACAGATTTCCACTTCATTTTTGAGTTTCGATAAAAATTAGAAATTTAAAGAAACCAGCACAGTTTTAAACTTACATATGAGAATTTGTTAGATATTTTTTATTGACCTCTTAATTTCTAAAATAAAAAATTAAAAGCAATGAAATAATTTTGTGTTGTTAATAATATGCCAATTATGTTTAGAATTTTTTAGGCAATTATTTCATATAATCCACTTATTGAAGTCCTGGAGGAACAATCCATCAGGTAATAAAACTGATTTCATTTATTGAGACATACTGTTTCTTCTCACTACTGCTCAACCTGTACGGTGATTGGTGTATCAGTTTTTTTTGTAGTATGACATTCAAATCTGAATGTTGGTAACTCGCATTTGATTGTAAAGGCGAAAGTGGTTTTGGAGTTGGCAACTGCCGAAGTGTCAGTTTCTTGGATGTTTCTGTCAAAGTAGGTAGCTGTTTACGTTTTGTATCGTTATTTTGCGATCGTTTTGCTCAACTTTTGTTATATCTTATTGTTTTTATGATAACACTTTATCCCTGCGTCTTAATGGTGAAATGTATAAGTGGTATTATTTTATATTTTTTGAACAATGTCAGATGTCAAGAGGTGAATAATCTGTGTTTTGTGTTGTAACGTGTGAGTGACAGTTTTTATATTGTTTGGGATTTGGAGCGATAAACATATCGGTGAGTATTTCCTCTTTTATTCATCTACAGCTTACTCGTAAACAGACAATTTTTAGTTACGTGGAATGTGTTATGAATTGCACTTTGGGCTGACTGATTTTAATGACTGAGTGAGCTCTGGTCATGGAAACGTGAAGACTTGCGTAATGGGCCAGTAATAGTGGTACCTAATTGAGGTGCTAGGAGTAAGTACATTTAGGTGATATATTTTTAAAGTGTGCAATCAGGCGCGTGCGCCAGCTGGTAACAAGAAGGAAGCGCGCGCGCACCCGCCGCCCGCAGCGAAAGTTGTTTGCTCTTGATATCGAGGAAGTAGCACCAGAGTGCCAAAGTACCGGTCTTGCTACATAACACAAAACACATTATTATTTTATTTTTTACACTAAAAAAAGTATTTTATTTATCAATTTTTTTTAATAAGACCTGTGTAAACTTTTTTCTATATTTTTTAATTTAGCTGTAGTGATTCAAGCTTCTGTATATTTTAAAATTACACAACATAGTTAAAGTTGAATATTTTGGTAAAACTTGTTGATTGTGGTTAGCCTGTCATTGATAATGATGTCAGAGGCTAATGTAACACATCTAATTATTTATCATTGTTTCACATGACCCTGGGTTACTTAGAATATTTTAGCATTATTTTTAAATAGAAAAGCTACACTGTTTTACTGCATCCAACTTAAATACTTCTCTACTACAGAAAATAACTTTTAAGTACCCACGTTTTTATTTTTATTTTAAAATATTAATAAATATATACAGTTATGTCTGTATGTAAATATATTATGTAATAAACAAAATATTTCTTAAATCTTTTTCTCTTTTGAGTTGCAATAATTATTAGTAATGATTATTTGAAAATATATGAATGAGAGAAACATTGTGATTAGTAATTTAATTTTTTTCTCTACAATTTTGTACAGTTATTCGCACAATATCATATTTCTTCTGTCCTATTTGTTACTTAATTTAAAAATAAAAATCCCTGTAGCACTGTGTCATTAATTATAAATTACTAGATTTTCAAAAACAAATAAGTATTATGTCAATACATAAAACTCATTGCTAGCTTTTATTATAAAAAAAGCTCCCATGAAAGTATATTTTATGCTATAATACATGATAATTATTATTTTATCTGTAAAGAACACTTGTAGAGAGAGGCAAGAACTCATTAAGGGGTGAAAGGCTATCTGTTTTGAGTAGTTAAACATAAAACAAATTTAATGAAAAGTCATAATACTACTTGTTTTTCAATTAAAATAGTGTTAGTAGTGTTCTCTATTTCTAGTCTCTCTCTCTCTCTCTCTCTCTCTCTCTCTCTCTCTCTCTCTCTCTCTCTCTCTCTGAATCCTCCATAATATCAATAAGAAATTGCTTAAAACAAATAGGTTTCCATCTTCTCTTATAATATAAAACATGTTAAAGCAATTTACATATTCGATCAATCAATTTATATATTTCTATTTCAATATTGTTTCCCAGCTAATAAATGAACCTGGTAAAATTGTATTATTTTTTAAATAAGTTATAATGTCAGAATTAAATGGATAATTAATTGCAATGAGACAAATTAATTTGATTCGCTCTCAACTGGTGCTTTAAACGTCACATCAGTGAAACAATGTGGCCAATGCTAGCATACTATAAGCTACTGTTCACATACTAATCATAACATGCAGCTATGTGTGTATAAATAAAATACAAAAGCAAGTGCATCAGATTATTCAGGCAATTATGGCTGTTATTTTCAAATGCATAAAGATTATTTTGTCAATAATTCACAGATCATTTAGATTACTCTGGGTGTTGAACATTAAAATAAACATTCTTTCAGCTTGGAGTCTTGTTGGATTATTTATTACTGTAGAATAATATTACTAAGTATCAAAATGCATAGCTACTACTATAAAGAAATAATGATGGATGAAAATTAAGATCAAACTGTTTTATTAACAACCTTATCATATCAGTATCATCAATTTTTCAATTATATCAGAATACTAAGTCTTAATGGAACTTAAAAGTAATGTAATTAGCAGTTATGAATTGAAATGTTGAGGGTGGAGTGGGAACAGTACCAGCGTCGAGTGCTGAACGCTACGGTGCCGTGTGACGTCTTCTACATTAATTGTACAGTAGAAACTGTTTAAGGCGCGTCACCGACCTCTGTCTGACGTCTGTCATAAGTCTCAGTTGGTAATGGATTATCTCCATAATTTTACATTTACGTTACAATGTCTGATATTTAAGTATGTAATATCTATGTAATACTTAAACCAATAGATTTACGAAAAAATAATATAAAAGGTAAATTCGATTTTAATTTTTTTTAAAGTTGTTATATTTAATCCGTATATTTTATCCGTGTGGTGACGGATTAAGAATACAGACTGTAACCACCCCTATTCATCAAGTGGGTGTCGTAAGAGGCGACTAAGGAAGCAAACTACGCAGGACAACACAACTGCAGAGAGACTCTGACACTGGCCAGCGTGGTATAGTAGGCCAAAACATCCTTTCGAAGGAGAGGTCTATGTCCAGCAGTGGACCATTAAAGGCTGTTAATGATGATGATGATGATGTTTGATACCTTAGTATGTTTTACGATGTGTTACCATGTTGCAATTATGAGCGTGTTCATGATTGACACGGACCAACAATAGACTGAAAAAATAATCTTATTTATAAAAATCAACTTAAATATAAAAATTGTCATTAGGTAAACTTCAATTACTAACAAAAAATCATACAAAAAGGAAAATTTCAATCCTCCATAGCACGAAAATCAATGGATTATCGCAGTTTTTAATTCCAAGAAGTTAATCATATTGTTTACTACATTAGTGGCAAAAAGCATACTGTTCTGTTTAGTGGTCCACCTACCCAAAAAAAGTGAAGGTTATAACATTATTCAGTCTCATCTCATATATATAAAATCATAGGACACCTTTACGGATTTACGTAAAACAAACAAAAAATTGTCGGGTTTCGTCGGTTTTTTTTTGTTGCTGGAAAAACATGCGCATAATTATGTTTTCGTAATAAGTTTATCTCATGACTTATCAACATACGAGCACAATGTATTGCCATTTTAGCGTGCGGAGCGGTGCGCTATATCCAAACAATTTATTGTTAGCGCTATATTTTTGCTTTTCGATGTATAACAACGTAGTAACACTACAGTACAATGGTCTTTATAACCGGTGTAGTATATCACCTAGGCAAGCTAGGCATCAACAAACAGCTATTTCCTAAGGTATTGGTTTAGAAATAAACTCAAGTTTCTTGTTAATTAAGGATACAAAGCCTCGCAATCTTGCTATTGTTTTCGCCGAGCTCTGTTGGAATAGTAAATATATATTTCATTGCTTACCGATGTTCTTTAGACAGTAAATCTTTAATTAGGTGCACTTTCTTGTTACGTTTGTGACTATGAGAATTTGATTCACGTTTAGTACCTACTTTAGTTACCATTTTACGCAGTCCTCTATTTTATTGAAAATAATATCATTTCCATTTTGAAAGACCAATTAAGTTATGTGCCTGTGGTTGTTAGGCAATCAATTTTCTTTGGTCTCTACGTCATACGTCTTGGAGAAAGCAATAGGCACCTAGCTGATCACATTAATAATAATAACAACCTCACACATCCCACACACGGCCGCCTGATCCTAACTAGGCAGAGCCTGTACTATGGTAACCAGAGTGCTGATAAACATACTTATGCCTCTTTAAATATATATATTTATACTAATATTATAAATGCGAAAGTGTGTCTATTTGTTACTCTTCACGCTTAAACCGCTAAACCGATTTAGGTGAAATTTGCTATAGCGATAGTTTGAGTTCCGGGATAGGACATAGGATAGTTTTTATCCCGGAAATCAACCTTTAATGTGGTGAAAAAGGGGGTAGAAGTTTGTATGGGAAATCAATAACCGCTTAACCGATTTTAATGGATTTGGCATGGAGAGACTGATTCTTGAGGTAAGACTAAGGCTCATTTTATCGCGATAACCGACATACATGCAGACGGACAGCCGCGGATAAAAGCTAGTTATAGATAATAGTTATTATTATTAATGTGATCAGCTAGGTGCCTATTGCTTTCTCCAAGACGTATGACGTAGAGACCAAAGAAAATTGATTGCCTAACAACCACAGGCACATAACTTAATTGGTCTTTCAAAATGGAAATGATATTACACCCAGACACAACTAATGATCGTGCTCATCACACAATTATTTGTTTTGGGTGGGAATCGTATACCTGACCTCGGGCATAGCAGTAAGGATCACTACAACTAGACCACCAGCATCGAATTTTATTCTATTCTATCAATTTGGACGCTTCAAGGATTTAATGGACACTTCGTACCCGTTCATGCCCAGAAACCAATATAAGAACTTTTATTATCAAAGTGGACTACGTCTTCTCTGGCCGAATTTATCACTAGGTCATCTCACTCCCAGAAGACAGTCACAATTTGAAAGAGGTCAGCTTTTACGGTCGGACGGGGCGTAATCAATCGAGGCGAAAATGCGTTATGTGGGCCGCATTACAAAAAAGAACCTCGAACTTTCCAGTCCAGTGCACTTGTATAGTTTAACTTTGACTATAAACCGGCGTTCGGCGTCATGGTGACGCTGTCAAACGTCCAATCTACTTGAAAAAGTACACTCGCAGTCCTCTCTCTGGTATACACTTTGTATTCCGGACAGTGGGCAGTGATTAAAACACAAGAATAATTGAAATGAAATAATGATGAAATGACTATGATCTTCGATGCATTCACTGTATTATTATTTTTTCATTATAAAAGACAACTTTCGCACTAGGAATAAATCCTGTGTCGAGGGGGATTTTACAAACATACATGAAACGGACACAAAGGACACCCATACTCAGAACAATAATTTGTGGATCCCACTAAGTGTTGTCTCATGTGGGGATCGAACCCACAACACTGAGCGCAGTAGGAAGCGGCGAGGTGACCACTATTATTCTGAAAGCTAATAAGAGATACATGATTGTTTGATAAGGTATTGAAGGGGCGAACTTTTGAATAGGCAACGTATGCTACTTGTGGGGTAGAAAGATTAATTCCAAAATTTATTTGAAAGGGATAAGATCGAATAATTAATGCTTGTGAGGAAGTAAGTTATGAAGTGAGTTTGAGATAAAAAGCAATGAAATGTATGAAATCAGGAAAAACTGCAACACAAAAGATATTTATTTAGGTTAATTACGTTACAACTAATTTATATATAATTGCAAAACTAAATTCTTAAGTCACCATGAACTTTACTCGTTTGAAGAAAACATTTAAAATTGATAAATAATCTAAATATGTACTATTTACCAGAAAATTCACATTTGAGTTTAGATTGAATGTGCACGTTTGGCATGAAACAGCTATTGAAGTAGTTTGTTCGAAATATGCAATCTCTATGTCACTGAAATAAACTCAGATTTGTGCGCTTCTTGTTGGTTTTCTAAATTATTTAAAATCTTATATATATAAAATTCTCGTGTCACAATGTTCGTTCCCGTACTCCTCCGAAACGGCTTGACCGATTCTCATGAAATTTTGTGTGCACACCGGGTAGGTCTGAGAATCGGCCAACATCTATTTTTCATACCCCTAAATGGTAAGGGTGACCCATCCCTAATTTTTTTTTGTTTTGCAATACAACGTTTGTCGGGTCAGCTAGTAGCTATATATCTAAAGGATAGGTCTGAAGTTGGCATTTACTTTTATAGCTAAGTATAAACACAGCCATATTATTTTCACTGTAGCTTTGTCGTAATTACTAATTTTAATACTCCAATGAATATTGAAAGTACAAGAGTTTTTCTGTTACGCGTTCATGCAATAAATTGGCAGGAGGGTAAAAAAAAAATAAGAGTAACTTTTGTTCAGAAAAAAGTTCAGTGCCCGGAGGATGGATAAAACAACTTTCACGCGAGTGGAGCCGCGGGCGAAAGCTAATAACTGCTTATTTATGTTGCTTAATGAAGGCGGATACGAAAACTGTTATTTTTAAATAGGTAGTGAATGGTTAACCTTGTCTTAGCCACTCACTTAGAATATGTACGCCTGATGTAATTGCAAATCAAGATATTTTTTTTACAATGTGTATCAAGGTTTGTCTTTATTAATAATCAATTCCTTAATCACGTAATTTATATTTGTAAAATCTTAATAAGTTCTTAAAATCAAAACACAATTGTGCAGTGCTTTTAAAAATTTAATTACTCTATAGGTACTTAATTTAATTATAAAAACTGTACACATACAGTTTTATAGGTATAATAATATTCATTCTTTAACAATAGTATAAGTTTAAAGTGTTCCCTGCAGAAATATTGCTAAATTGATTAGTAAATTTGTTTTTATACATTACATACGTACGCAATTATACGTTTTGTAAGTATTGAGGTCTTACATAAGCGACTACGCTCCGATTTGGACAAATTAAATACGTCTAGCCGTAAAAACTAGCAGAAAACAAGTTCCCAGTGCTGGACTATAACGAAATGTATGTAGGCTACATTTAAAATTGTTGGTTTTTACAAATTTTATAGAAAAATAGATATATGTAGACATTCATGTGTTCATAGATCAGGCATGCATCAGTTTTTAGGCTTTATCTTCACAGGATTTTTTTAATTAGCGAGTTGAGTACCCGTTATTTAAAAAAATCCTTAATCTCTTCTTCCTTTAATTAATCTGTGAAATGTCGAGGTTTAAGTTTGTATGTAGACAAGTATGCGGAAGATAAAACCGTATTTTTTTAGTAACCTTGTAATTAGATAAATAGACTTATCTTACCTACAAACTTGCGAGTCTGAGGTTTTGTCTCTTAATATTTCGTTGAATACGCAAACGCTAGTAATTTTTTTTGTAGTCGATGATTATCTTGTTGTTACTGCCATTTTGAATGGCTTCTAAGTTTTGAGTTTGACATTGATTTAAAGATATAACATTAAAATTCCAATTTTAAGATAAGGAAATATTTAGAACTACAATCGATAAAAAAATGTTGGAGTATTGCTTAACGAGGACATCACCTGGCCTCTAATTATATGTAGAGCAAGACTTGGGGAGATGAATGATCTGAGCAATGTTTTTTCTAGACTAAAGAAGCTTGCTAATTTGGTACCGTTTGATGGAAATGGTTTTGAATATTTCTTATAAAGTTTAAAAAATGTTCAGGAAATAACAGCGAGCCGGGAAAAAAATAATGATATTATTACTACATAAAGTTCGTTTGAAATTCTTGTTTCCTTAGAGAATTGCACTGCTGATGACCACAATTTTTCTATCCATCTAAGATGGACTACCCATAGAAGCCATCAGACAAGACGAGGAGGCGCTGGAAAGCGCGCCTCCGCAGTTTGGAATGCTTTGCACGTTGATATCACTCGACATACTTATGTATTTTAACATGACCATTGACCATACCATAATATACCCTTTTTTAAACAATAACCGACTTAAAATATAATTACTTTGTCTACCCGAAATCATTTTGATTAATCGATTAAGATTTATCTATCCTAAACTATATTAAAACCCCAATTGGGTGGATTTTCACGGATGTCATTGCATGCTAAACGCGACCTTCCCGTGATCTCAGATCTTAAACAATGTGCTTTATAACGTTCATATCTTTAAATGTGATATTTTGTTCAAACATAACTGAAACGGCCATTGTTGTATCAAAATTATGAGTTGATAAAAGGCAGACTCGTACTTTTGAGGATGAACAGTTATTTTATTAATGTAAGTAGAGCGTTGTACGGCCGAGTTAACTTGTAAACTCGAGATCTTTCATGAACACAATGAAAATACTGAAGTTAAAGAAACTAAACCAAAGTTATTTGTAAGTAAATACTTTTCATACAAAGGATCGTTGTTTAATGTAGACAGAGCAGCTCGTCTATTAGACAAGATGAGATCTTCACTTGCTTAGTTATGTTTTTGTTTCATGAACGGTTTATGTCTTTTCGTGAATCTAAAAGTGTTGATTATTACTTTTTATTTCATGTAGTCAAAAATATATTACCATAAGAATTTCACGTGTCTTATTCATATCAATTTATTCTTATTACTTACATTCAACCTCTTTGAACTTGGCATGGCAAATTTGGCAGGCAAACTAATAATCTATTGGATAATTAGCCGTAAATTAGCCGCAAATTAACCGTGAAAACGAAAAATTAACCGCAAGCCAAGAAACTTAAAATCAAGTCTAGCTTCAAGTGAAGGTTTAAGGTTTTTGTATGCCAATACAAAAACCTTAAAATTGGTCAGGATCGTTCTAGACAATTCTACCTGGGCTCATAATTTGCCGCTAATTGATCGCTGACGATACAAACCCACGTTTAGGACGAATATTTTTTCAAGCTCATAACAACTTTTTTACCCGTGCGATACAACATTAAAGGGAAAGGGGATCGTTTTGGCTCAGTCTCGGGTACTAATAGCCGGGGAACCAGGTATACCCTAGAAAGGAAGTCCCTGGTGCCCCGACATACCTCGGGCCATCTACAACAACAGGTAGACGACCCCGTAAATGGGCCTAAAGTTCACTTTAGCGATCTAACTAATTAAACGTAGTGTAAACAAATAAATCATCAGCCCAGGTAGAATTGTCTAGGACGCTCCTAACCGCCTTTATGGTTTTTGCATGCCAACTTCACTTGAAACTAGCATGCAAACCGATTTTCGGGTTTCCTTGCTTGCGGTCAATTTTAATCTTCCACGTTTAATTACTTAGATTGCTAAAGAAGTGCTTTAAGTGAAATTTTGAAGTAATCTGTTACAAAACCAAAAAATACTTTAAAACGGTTACTTAAATCTACTGACATATCAACTTCTATTGAATATAATTTTTTTTTGTTAGATTTCAACCACCAGGCGAATATTGTACATTTTATTGTTCGTTGACCTTAGATCTTATCCAGTTAGTACATTTGCAACAGAGTATTTAAGTTTAATCTAATTTGAATGTCTGCTTTGATTCAACTAACCTGAGTTGCCATGAAATAGTCCTTAATGCTAATAATTGCACAACTCTGTGCTCGCGGCTTACCGCTGCGGGAGCCAGATTAATTAAAGTCTTTATACAGCTTGTTTGTAATGATAGTGGGCTTTTATTCAAATGTACGTTATGTTCAGGACATTCGAAGTGGATATTAAGATTCCGTCTTCTTTTTTGTTTCTGTCTCATTACGAAGATTAAATTTTTGGTCTATCTTCCTACATAGAAATTTCTTCTGCATGTTACTGCCTTTCTTTTTCTTTGCGGAAATCTCCTTAGATACCACCCATCGGTGGCTATGTCGGACTCGAACCGACTAAAAACCACACGCAGTCTCGGGTACCAGTAGCCGGGGAACCAGGTGTAGTTTAGAAAGGAAATCCCTGGTACCCCGACATACCTCGGGTCATCTACGGCGGGTAGATGACCCGAGGTATGTGTGGGAACCCCCATGCTCCCTTTGTGCTCCCGAAAGGGCGCGCGCGCTCCGCAAGGCGTCTGCGCTCCGCAACGCGTCTCGCCGCCACCCTGGCCTGCTTCTGTTAGGGTGACATATGGCCTCACCTGTCACCCCCAAGCCTGCGCTTATGGAGGACGAAGGTCGTTCTTCGACCTCCGGCGCCTGAGTCGTCTGCGGTACTTGGCCCGGTCCCGAGCCTGGTGGGCCGGGAAAGTTCTAAACCTCTCCCGGTCCCGCTCCGCCATCTACTTCGCAAGTAAAACTTGCTCGCAGAAGGAGACGGCAGAGTTTCACCCACTCTCGCTCCGCATTATGGCCGCAATTATGTTTTCGAGTGAGAGAACTCCCACTCCGATGGCCGCCACGAGGTTGTATGTCACTGCCTATATTTAACCACCTTAATACAATGAAAGCTATTTCTCTAGTTAGATGAACTCTCCATAGTTTACTCGATTTTCCAGTTATCCAATTTCTATTTCTACAGTTGCAAAATATCATATATGTTAGTTATAAATTCATGTATAGTGATAAGTTCAAAGCTGCCGTAGACTGAGTCTAGAATCTTTGTATCTGTAACTAGGTCGTATCTGTATCCGCCAAGTACAGTGGAGCATTGTAAACGGATCACAAGTAACCTAAGCGACTTGCTTAGTTAACAAGTTGCAATCACGGGCCTGAGATTGCCACGCGATTTAGTCAGGCGATATTTACACATTTCGGTTGGACCTCCATTGAAATATAGTTAGCTAGCGAGTAGAATACTAGGTATCAATGCCCTTCTTCTACAGAATTTTAAGATGGTTTTGGTGGTTCATACAGTTCATAGGCATTCTCTATCACTTGTATGAAGTATAAGGAGTGCTCTGCTTCCATCGTCATTCACTGCAACAAAACGTTTATCCCTTGTATAACTACTGTGTCACTTTCAAGAAATTTTTCACACAACCCATTAGATGTTTAACAAATTATCGCCTACTGTAATCCTGTTTGTGAATTGTTATCTATTATCGACCTTAAATTTCGATATAGTTCGAATCTTGCAGGTGTATTTCCTATACATCGGCAACATACGAACTTTATCGCAGTAGTCATTTACCACAAGGTGACTCTGTTATAAAAAAGACACTACGAAATTTTTAATTTTTATATATTTTAATCATAGTACCTCTCGTACTATTTGTTTTCACTCTCAGTTGTGAAAAGGAAAGCCGGACGTTTTAAATGTGATATGAACATCAATTGGCTGCGGCGATTTATTTTGACTATTCTCACAGCTTATAATTTTCTATGTAATCACTGCTTATGATCACCATTAATGTCAGTTTTGAAACTTAACGGATGTCAGCAATTAATCACAGATACGTTGTTTAATGGAATCAGTCTAAAGTCATAAATAAGCTCGATGATTGAATGCTTTTCAAAAGTCTCATTAATAATGTATGCGTAGTGAGATTCTCTAATACGTGATCGTATCTTAACCATTATCAGGTTTACGCTGAGCCCAATAGGCCTCATTTCGTTTGCCACTAATTGGCTCATAAACACTTATCTGGGACATTCCGTCCCGTCCTCATTGCTGCTCGGAGCCAAATAGCGATCAACTCAGTGTTATTGGCCTATAATCGCAATTAATTTATATAGATATCTATTCGAACTTATTTGCGGACATGTGAGATATGAAATTGTCCAGTTATTTTGAGATCCAGCCCAATGTTTTGTTGTTATTTGCGATGAAATATCATAAGAGATACCGCCTGGAATGACCGCAGAAAGTAGAACGCAGTGTAGGAATATATCATAAATTCTACAATATAAGGTTTCCCCGCAGCTAGTTGCCTTTTCGACTGAACTTCCTTTCAGCTCCGGGAATATGTTCGCTTTGTTTTGTTTTGTTTGCGAGTTAGGAACGGCAAATTGTCGGATTACACAACTCCTAAGTTGCTAGGTCAACATTAACGTGGAAACGTTCTTAGGTTCTGGCTTTACTCCTGATTTGTGTTTTGATGCGTAATTATTAGCTTATCAGTTACAAGCTTAATAGGCGCAAGAGACTTTCTTACTGATCGTTTTTCAATACAATTGTGTTGCTTATGGAATTTAAAGTTTCTAATGTTTGTTTTGTAAACAACGCTAAATGTCTCAAATTGCCTATTAGGGAACCGTCTTACTTGTTTTTCTACAAACAAGTTTTTCTGTTTTTCTTTCTTAAATAATAATCACATTTCAGATGTTTGGTGGTATTCAACGATTTATGTTCGTTTCCTTTATTAAGTAACGCCGGCGTTTCGGACTTCCTTTCGGCGGCGTTGCATTAGTTTAACGGTTGTAAATTGTATGAGAAAAACAGTAGCTGGCGACCGACAACGACACAATGCAAGTCGGACAGCGGGCTATTTGAATGCACATATTTATGAGATTTTACAAAAAAATGTATTTCAGCATTAAAGTGTGGTTTAATAGTACACTATGTATATATGTAGTTATGGTTAAAAAATATATAAAGTTGCTGTTATCTTTGTGAAGAAATGACAATCGTGAAACTAAGCGGTAAGTCATTACTCTATACCTTGAAATCAGTTTTTGAAAGAAAGGAATTATAAACTTATCCATTTCCTATTGACGTAGAGTCGTCTCTTCGTGTTTTGTTGCAGGATATAAAAGTCTCTTGAAACAGTATCGCACCACTTTGTTATGGGCAGTAATAAAATTAGTTTTGGTAAATTTTAAAACAGTTACTTTCGGTTTGAGTTTATGAAGCGATCTCTACTTTACATAGATATTTGTTGTCACGAATTCGTATCCACTGAATAATGGCTGATTATAATTTCAATATAAATGTCCTTATTATGGACGTACACAGTTACATGTACATTGTATCCCTAATAACGTGTTGAAGTCTATAATTCAAATTGTCAGTGTGTCTTTACATAAGAAAGTATTTGTAGTAATCATTCAATATTTATAAACGTTGGACTTTTGTTTGCCTTCACAGTGCTCACGTGAAAATATTTAAATTAAACAAATTCAATGGCTCTTATATAGTAATGATGTAATGTGCTGTATGTTAAGAGCAGTGTTGAAATTATTGTAATGTCATTATTAAATGAAGTACAAAGTTCACAACTTTTAAAGAAATTAAAGGCGAGGCCTAAGTCCAGCAGTGGACTGTTAAAGGCTGTTGATGAAAACGCTTCTTAAATCTTTTGAAACAAAACAATATTTTTTTGCATGTAAAGTCCTGTGTTGAGTCTAACTTCTTTAAATCCGTCAGTTCGGCAGTTTGTAATGTCGCTGGCTAACGCTTGTTATTGCCAAGCCGGTCACGTTCAAAGCCGGTCACGATGCGACAAGTTTTTCCCTCGTTGGTCAAAAAACTAGCGTGTTTACGAGCTGTGAGTTCTTATGCGACCTATGACATTTACGTATATTTTATGCACCAGCGCTATCCTAATTATATTTTTTTGTGTATTTTTTTTAGTTTTTATATAATTCCTAGTAGTTCGTTATTACTAAATATTTTCTATCCATTATTATATTATTCATACACACACACACACACACATACACACACACACACACACACACACACACACACACACACACACATACACACACACACATACATACATACACACACACACACACATATATACTTAAACTGAGTATACTTTTTCTTCTTTTTTACCCACATTGCAAAAATACAAACGGACCCCCAACCCATTAACGCTGCCAACGTTGCAGTCGAATGGATTGTCGCCGCTCTTTAGTGAATGATATCGTCAGAGTATTCTGGATGAAATTTAATTTGCTAACGGTCTACCAGCACAGACGGCCAGAATGTCGAAGGGTGGATATCGCGCCATAACGCCTCAGTTTTCTGAGTCGCCACCCTCAAGCCCTGCTCACTAATCTTTCCCACGCCACAAACCACCCCTGCTCAGAGAGATGAAGCACCTCCTCGAAGTGTGACCCTCTAGCCAGTATTAGTGTGTCGTCAATTGCAATCGGACCTAAGATGCACTCATAAATAGGTAGCATATGATTTATGCCAACCGGATAGCAAAATACATGCACTGGTTTTTACATTACGTAATTATAACTTTGATTCAACTGTAATACTTTTACAAAAGAACTGATATTTACTGATTATTGAGCGATTTGATTAATGGGCTTCTTTATTCTTAAACGTAAATTCTAGTTTACTTTTTCATTTCTTCCGATAGTATGAGTATAAAAGTTTACTTCACTGCTAAGACTATTACTTTGTAACATTCAGAAGGCCAATTCTCGTTATAAAAGTTCGGGCACAATTCAGTTCCGGTCAACTTTCGATCTCGAAACTGTCATTAAAGGTACTTTCATAGTAAAATAGTAAAGTATTACTAAGACTAGCATATCAATTTTGGGTTACAATACGATATAATCACATTACAGTCAACGTGGGATGTTTAATACTTTAATACTGAATTATACATTTTAAAGATACATTATTGAAGATACATTATAAAGAAGCGAAGCAACCTGTCGGTATCATTTATATCAGACGCTATTAATTTAATTAGTCGATTTGAACTTTTCTCTTCAATATTCAAATTAGTATAAGTGTAAGAAAGGTCATTAGTATAAAAACAACATCACGTTGGTACTATTCTAACTATATGAGTAATGTTTTCTCCGAGTACTATGTAACTGTTATACTAAAAGTAAATTTCTTTATGTAGTGGACGTGTCATCTCCATCTCCGAAATGCTTTCTTGAACTTGCACAATAAAACAACTTCTACTGAAGTCGTGTTTACAATGCAGCAAGAGCGCTAGTTTATGACGTGAATGTCCCATCCCTGCATACAAATGCCACAAAGACACTTTCAAGTTTTAGTAGATACGCCTTTATCGAATCTATTATGTGGTTAATCCCTTGCTGTTGTGAATATAAAAATGTCTCGGATTATGTAGTTTCACATGTGACGCAACTACATTTTAGAAATGGAAATCGTAACACTGATTGTATTATTCGAAAGTAAATGTAAAATTAACACAAGTAGGTTCGCTTATACAGCCTATAAAAGCATGAAGTTTTTAGTTTTCTACCAAATATTTTAAATTTATTTTTTTATATGAAAATTGCGTTTAAAGATTACTATGTAACTTATTGTTTAGATACTAGTAGGGAGAAATTAGGAAATTATTTACGTTCTGGCGAGAACTTTAAAATGATATAAATTATTAAACATAAAAACAACCAGACTTAAAACAATTTTTGGAACTCAGATATAATAATTCTTCATTATGTTATCAAATCCACAAGTTTAGTAGAATATAAAGGAGTTTTTTTTTTGTGTTTTTGAACAGGAAATACTCGGTAATAATTTAAATTAACAAAAAGTTGCGAATAGTCTGCCTATTATTACATGGTGATCTAATGTAATAAATTGAAACCTATAATATATGTCTACCTATCTAACAGAAAACCTCATGTTGTTATATGTATATATATGTATATAATAATTATATGATAGCAAGCCGCGTTCGACAAGATGAAACAAATTCGAAAGGATTGACTTAAGCAATTTACTAATGTTGTTTTTAAGCTCCGTAAAAACTTTTCGCATTCTTGGCGCACCCTTTAGAGTTTGGGTACTTTCGTATTTTATTAAACTTCGTATATTGTTTGCAAAGTATGGCTTATATTCTGCTTTGTTTTACTTGAATTTAGAGTTTAATAAAACATAAGACCAAATATGAAGTTGAACGGTGTCTGTTAAGTAATTCATAACACAACTCGTGCAAATTATCTCAAGTGTATTTTGAGTAGTTGAAATACTATTTTGCGTGGATGGGAACGTACGTCTGTGCAAATTTAATGAACACACTTGAGTGTGACAAAACCGAAATTAGTGCTAATTGACTGGCATGGCGTATGATTCATTATGCTCGGTTTGTGTATCGGTGACTAATTAACCGAGTAATTCGTGATTGCTTCTTGAGTTTATCACTTAAAGCGCTCATAATTGCATTAAGTATCCCATATAATACTGCCTGATTTACAACATTGTTTTAATTTGATTTAGAGTTCTCATACCTAAGATATTTTGATACATGAACAAATAATATATACGGGGTATATTATATATACGCCTCAAAAGGTCCAAATTAGACAGTAATTTATTAAATTACCTATTAAATTATTTATTTCGGTTGTCGGTTCTGCGGCTAATATGGCCAGCACACTGCCACTTAAGCTTGCTAATCCGGTAGGCTATGTCGGTGGCTTTCGTTCTCTGCCGGATTACCTCATTCCTTATGGGATCCCTTAGAGAAACGCAGAGCATAGCCTTTTCCATAGCACGTTGAGCGAGTTTGAACTTGTGGACCAGCCGTACCGTAAGTGTCCACGTTTCGGCTCAGGATGTCATGACGGGTAGGACGCACTCATTGAAGACTTTCGTCTTTAGGCACTGTGGGATCGACGCTGAGAAGACTCGACGTAGCTACCCAAACGCTGCCCAACCCAACTGAATTCTTCTGTTCACCTCGTCCTCGAAGTTGTTTCTACCTAACTGCAATGTCTGCCCATGGTAAACATAATTTTGAACAACTTCGAGAACGGCACCGTGTACCGCAATCAGTTCCGGTGGTACATGTTCATTGAATATGACCTTGGTTTTATCAAAGTTTGTCCGTAGGCCGATGCGTATAGAAGAGTCAGCTAGGTCATTTAGCATCTGTTGTAGGTCCTGCTTCGTCTCTGCCATGATGACGATATCATCTGCAAACCGCAAGTGAGGGATGTATGGGCCTTGTTTGATGATTCTGTACTTGGACGGACATGGTGGCGGCTTCGTAGAGACATTTCATCACTTAGATGTATCGCCAATCTACAGTACGAGAATCCGAGAGTTCAATTAACACTTTTCTTACACCTCGTTGGAGTAAAAATTAATTGGCAATTACGACTGTTAGGTTCTTTAATTACTGATATTACTTTAAATAATTACTTATTTATGAGTAGGCTGGCTTTGTGGCTATGTGTGATGATGCGAATCAAATTTGAAAGAGAAGAATTCGTGTCTATGTATGGCTAGTGGTAAAACCATTAATTTGCTGCAGAATACTTTTTCTATTAGTAGTTAAAAAAATCTGTTTGTATTCCTTTCTCTATAAAGTCAACATTTGAGAAAACCGTGAATTTAAAATTACAGTGCAGTTTCGTCGCATTATCATCAGTCGTAAATTATTTCAAGTCGCTAGGCTATCTATTTAATTTGTTAAATTGAAAAGAAACATCGTATTGTTCAGATAGAATTAGGTTTATTTGTGGAGCCCATTCGATCGTAACAGGAGATCCCTTCGACGGAAATAAGTGAATGGAATAAATGAAATGACCTATAAAGTGGATCGGATGCGGCAGTTTCCACAGAGCTCAATGTACTTTACTTTCTTATCTTGTAATTTATTCCTATTCTCAAATAATGTTCATCAAAATACTGGGTGTTACGGCCAATGTCTTTTTGTATTATATCGGAATATTTTATTAAAATTATATATATGTACGTAGATATAAATTGGTTGTAAAAAAATGTAGATAAATATTTTTCTTGATTTATTGCAGTTTAAAAGCGTAACATCACTGAATCATTAATGTGATTTCGTAAATGGTAACTATGAAAGTGACGGTGTTAACTATTAAATTCTTATCAGAAAATTACACCTTTGTACAAACTGAACTCTGACGTATTCTGTAATTAACAGAATTGAAATTTGAATTTCGGTGGTTGAGTACGTTAATGTTCAATATTTTCACTGGACATTTTACAATAAAATTGCTCAGTTTTTGACTGGTTTTAAGTTTCTCGGTTGCCCCGTTATTGCTGTATCTTGATATTTGAGAAAAGTTAGTGGAGGCTTACAGGTTGTGTCACGGTGAACTAACGGTTTTTGGGATAATGAGTTGTGGGAATGACGTAATGTATCTTTTAGACAACCTTAAGGCACACTTAAGTCTTAATAGAGAATAAAGCCTGTTGAAATTTGCATAATTCGGAGTACCACATAACTACAGAGGAACTTCCATGCAAGTTACCGCGATGAAAGTACAAATATAATATTATCATAATTTTTCAAGAAGGGTGATACTATATACTATACCTAAAATTATTCTGAACTTATAAAATTGACAGCCCAATGAACATGAAATGACCTAACAACGGTCAAACAAAGTGATTTTAAAGTGAAGCGATCAAATAACTGTAAGTAGAAATAAGATATTTCGAAGCTCTAAAGCAACACTGCAGT
Source organism: Arctia plantaginis (assembly GCA_902825455.1). Lineage (NCBI taxonomy): Eukaryota > Metazoa > Arthropoda > Insecta > Lepidoptera > Erebidae > Arctia > Arctia plantaginis. Next base: position 5,205,509 of record CADEBD010000857.1, on the reverse strand, counting down.
TGCTCTGCAACGTAAACGATGCATGCTTGAACAGCAGATGTACTCATATTTCTATTCTTAGTCGGAACTATTATCGTGCAGGTTGTACAATGGGGTAACACGTGCAACTGGCCGCTCTGCATAAACTAAACATTTAATGTACTTATATTATGTGCTCCATGGGTTACGGTCTGCGTCCGTCTCATGTCGTCACCCTACGCTGTATAATCGTTAATCTCGTGACTCTGAAACACTATTTTGACATATTTACTATGAATATCGTCACCCTGCTCATAGCGGCACAACGTACAACAGATTTTGCGCTAGGTATTCAGTACCTAAATACATACAATATTCTTAAATAATATAATAATTAGGAGGTATGAAGTATTTACCAATATAAACAAATAATAATAGACAGGATAACTTAGGCGTTTTTTAAATATTGTATTCTTGGTAATTAAGTTCTGAAGGATCTTTACATATACTTGTAACAAACACATTAATACGCATACGCAAAAGATACTTTATTAAAAAAAAGATAATACTTCAATGCCAGATTCAGTTAGAGCATTTCATTACATTGTTAGGAACAAATAGCTTTACTGATTTAGAATCGTATCATTTTAGATTCAATACTGGTGCTTTACTGTTTCAATTTATTAAATGCCATTGGTAAATTTGAATGTGTTGTTGGTGATAATGATTACTTTAATATGAATTTCGTGCATATTCGAATCCTGGTTTAAATATTTCATGTCACTCATATGGGGTTGGATGAACATTTAATACTTTACGATATGTAGTCTAACTAATAAGCATTTTCAAATTTTTCTTATTCATGGTTACAGGTTATTTTTTCCTATTAGGTTTTAAATAGCAAGCCATAAAACCGTCTCTATCCGTCATTTTGAAGACATTAAGAAGACACGGACTATTTTCGTCACTACCAATTTGGTGTTATCGCTTCATAGTACTCTTCGCTACTTGCGGTCTTTATTCAAAGTTTCCAAAATATTTGTAACAATACACATTTATAAATAAAACATATCTTTGTTTCAGGTACGTCATCATTTCTTCAAAAAAAGGGTGACGATTTTTTTACATTGTCAACAAGGTCGTCGTCCGCCGTATGTATTGTCAATGTAAATAGGGTCGATGGGTTAGATATGTTTATACATGTGTTAGATGAGAAATGAGTCGTGAGAAGTATGACACAACCGCGGTTCAAACAATCATTGTGTCGCTGTAGAGGCTTGGCAAAGATTAGTGCTACTATAGATTTGCATTCAATATAAATGACTTGTTTTTATAAATTTATAAACTAGTGGTGATTTGCCGCATGAGAAAATGAGCACGTAATTATGTTATGGCATTGAGGTTTCTGCTTTAGTAGAAACAGAAACTACGTACTGCGACTATTATATAATATCACTGTAGTAATATCAGCTTGAATTTGTTTCACATAGGTAAATAACTATGTTTCAATGTAAATTCTCAAATTTCATGTGAAACCAATTCAATATAAAGGATGCTGGTTTAGAGAGATATGTTCATCATATTAAAGTGTTAGACTGGCTTCATAGAGACAGAAAAATATTATAATTTTGTTTTTGTGTTATAAAATCGTAAATATATCGTAATAACTTTCATCTTACACGGTCATCCAATCGCAAACAAGGTAGAATCTGTACAGTGAAAACCAGATTTCTGATAAGCATACCATTTTTATAAGGCTGTGTCTTCAACTAGAGCAAGGGCCCGCATCAGGAGCGAAGCGACGGCACATTTTTTTTTTCTATTCAAATGGTTCGTAAAGTCTTTGTCCGGTTTCCACTTTACCGGCGTTTTAGCAAATACGGCATTACATTTTGTCAATGTAATTTTTACCAATCACAACGCTGAACGAACCCGTAGAAATATCTACATATAGACAATTCTTTGCAAACCAAAATATAAACACCTGGAAAGGTCGCGGGAATCTGTTGGATGCGGGTAGCACAGGAATGATTGTTGTGTGGCTAACCTTGGGAGAGGCCTAAGTCCAGCAGTGGACGGCTTTTGGCTGAGATGATGATTAGACCAAAATCATTAAAAGCAGTATTATCTTAGCTTAAGGAACATGCCTTACATATGGAGGCCATTACGTTATGATAATTCCTCCTCTGGGCATATTCTACCACCGATACCGTTAGGTACCGATATTTTATAAATGTTTTAGGTATGAAAATTATTAATTGGAATGTATAATAATTCTAATGATATGTGCTTAGAGACAAGTAGCAGCAGTATTAGTACTGAATTGTGTTTACATAAATCGACTGTGTCAATTGTGGAAGTTGCCGGAAACGTGAGTTTGGCACCGCATCGGATATATTCCGTCCTGCTACGCTATTGTATTGTTTGTCAGGTTGCTAACATTGCTGCAGTTCTATATATGCGCACAACTGTCCAAATATAAACGATATAACTTTTTTAAATAACTATCATCCTATGTGCTGTATCTGTTTACAGGATGGAAATAAATATCCTCTCTTATTCACATAATTATTATGTTCGCTTTATAAATATATACACAATTATTGCAGCCTATTAAAACTCATTAATTGAATTGCGGAAGAAACTGTCTAGTTAGACCCTATCTCACATATTACTCGTACTACCAATACAAGTTGTATTTTCTTTGGTTCGATATTTTACGAAATTGTTTTCGCTCTTTATGAATCATCAATTTTCAAGAGCAATCAAACTAAATTAGATTCGTTGCAGAAATAGCTTACAATTTGTACTTTTACATAGAAATTGAATCCGCGGAGTGCTTCAGATATACGACTATGATTATAATATTTGACGAAGTATCAAAGTTTGGATGTTTGTCAGCTGTGATTTATCAGTCTGTCTAACTCCGTATCCATGAAAATGACAAGGGTAAGATAAACAGTGTTCAGCAAATTCTTGGCTAATACATGCGACATTATCGACTCCTTTATAAGAGATTATGTTAAGTTTAGCAGCTAACGGCTACGGACGATAAACAAGCAGTTCCCTCTTACGACGTGTCGCTGATATCAACGTCTTCGCCAGTTGTGACGGCTGTCGGAAGCATGCAGCCGACGCCGCTCTGTGCTCCATTCACCATGCTATATCGACATAAGCTGTTACTGCACTAGCAGTGACTCTTAAGGCACACAGTTAGGGTGTACAATCGTTTGACAGGTGGAAATGTCAAGTTTGTGCAATTGTAACTAGTGCCGATTATGCGCCATGTTGTTTAGACGTATCCTATGTTTACATTGACGTGCGTCATGCTTTAGGACATGGTGCATAGTTTGCTAAGAAACATCTTAAACCTAGCTGAATGTTAATATTTACTACACTTACTATGATTACATATAGTTTGTGAACTGTTTGTACCTTTGAATGTAGTAGATGTTAATAATGGACATGGATGTGAGTAATGGAGTACTCAGCTGGTGTACAGTTATTAAATTACCTATAATTGTGTTTTTTTTTATTATTAAAAGTGTGCTATAAGCAGATTTAATAAAGGCCTCTGTTTTGTTCACTATTTATTTACCGAATTCTTGTACTGCTCATAAATAGATAAGTATGCATAATCTTTTGAGGTGTTGCAATACTCTGAGGCAGTTACAAGAGAGTCATGGCCAGTGTACATGCAAAATACCTTATATCAAACGTTCTGTACCCCTTCGTTTTCTCGTTAAATTACGATTGAAAAAGAATAATGTTAAGAACCTTTAATTTTTTAAATGTTCTAAAGAACTTTATTTGATCTCTTCCCGGTAATACCACACAAAACAATTTGAGTTTCGGTCTTATGGGAGTACTTCAGTAAAAATATTCCAAAAGCGAAGTAAATATATTTTGCTCATTCAGATTGGATTTCAGTGTAGGTGATCATTGGGTAATTGGTCGGTGAAAAGCTATTAGGATTTGATCAATAATTAGTTGTAAACAGCCATTTCTTTACGATTTACACAATTAGTCATGTTATTTGGGTATATAAAGTAAGGAAAAGTATGTTATCCCAATAAATTTATTGAACTCAACCAATCAGCATGTGCAAATTCGTTAAGGTTCATGAGATGAGAGAGTTGAGATGTTCAACGATTTTTATTCGATTATTATATGGAAATGATTCAAAACCGACCTTGTATGTAATGTAATGTCGGCATTAAATATTTAATGCTTGGAGTAATTGCACAGGGAGTGCACTCGGGTCAAAATGAACATTAAGCGAAATGGGTATGGCCTATCAGCTGTGTTGAACTTTCTCGCCGGGCTTGTATCGAGGAACTTCGCCGATTAAACAATTGAGGACGTTCGTTCTGTGCCTGGGGGACTAGATATTGCGACTACAAATGGCTACTGAACGGAGCTCGCCGCCAATGAACATGACTAAATGTGTGCTCCTAAACCAAATGAAAATACCTATAATATTGAAATCTATTTTATCTAGCGACTGTTAACAAAAATAGTATTATGATTTCAGGGGTTCATAGTTTTCGAAAATTAGGCATTTACTAGTACACCACTTACAACTTAAGCAATAAGTAAGATGTTGTAAGCACTATATAAATAATTATAACGTATAGGTGTCAAATTAGATATGTTTTTAAGGTAATTCGTACTAAGTTGATTATTTGATTACAAAAGTATATAGGTAGGGTTGTACATTTTTATTAACACATCAATAAAAATATAAGGTACTTTTTAGCGTACTTTGCAATCTCTAAATACGTCCTTTGCACGTAAAGGAATCTAATGTTGCAACACTAGAGTAATAAAAAATATATTTGTCCGGTCTCCATATAAATACTTAGTTATTGCTAAATAATATATCTTTAGATGCTTAATATGCAAATAAATGTATATGTACCTATATGTGCAAATAATGTAAATGTATATGTAAAATCTAATGTATTTAACATGAAATAGTAATCGTGTCCAAAAAGAGCCGAAAATATTTCACTTCTGGCAGAATATATTTTATTATGCTACAGGAAGATAAATAAATGAAGTCAATAAACTCAGCTCAATAGGTATTTTTATTATCATTGTATAAAAAAAATTAAGTGCTATCAATCGGAATCTCACCGTATAAATACTATTAAAGAAGAACAAACATTATACTTATGAATAATTTTGATTGAGACGTAATATGTATGTCTGGATATGTTGTGACGACACAATATGATAATCTGAACTGTGGGATTAGGGATGTGTTGTTTGGTCTTCACTTACTAAATCTCTCAATTGTATTGATGGTCACGCGTCGTTGAACTTTCTCTGCATTTCGTATAAAAGTATCCAAGTTGATTTGGTTATAAATTACAGTTATTTATGACAAAATGCCTGTACCCTGCCACGCTTCGCTGTGGCACATTGTGGCTGCACTGACGTGAAAACACAAACAATCTTTGAATCGAGTAGTATATCGTGTCTAAATTTGAGCTCAATCGGTGCAGAACTTTTTGAGTTTTTGAAGTTGACATTAACCAACTTAACCTTAAAGAAAAACTGCGCTACAGAGCCAGTCCTGCAGAAATGCCCGATACTGGAAGTATCCAGTAACTAGTAAGTTACGACGTAGTTCGGTCACCCTTCGCTAGATGGGGATCTAAGCTTGGTTTTAGCTAGAGTTCTCAGTTGTGTTATTTTAATTGAATTTGTATTAACTACGGTCACGCTTAGCAGTAGTGATTGAACTAAATAAAAATACAGGGTGTAAGGGACGTCGTAACGAATACTGAAATAGTGTATTTAGAATATAATTCTGAGTCTAAAATTATTAGAATTTTCTGCCGGTAAATTCATCATTTTTTTTCATAATTTTCAATTTTTTGCTTAAAAATGATCAAAAATGATCACAATGCGTAAGCAGAACATTTACCGAAATTAATTTAATAAAAACCGCATACGGTCAAAAACTGCAATGTAATTAATCAAACAGCAGATTGCATAAAAGTTTAATTTTCTAGGAGAAAATTCTTATGATTTTCGACTCAGAATGATAGTCTGAATACACTATTTCAGTATTCGTTACGACATCCCTTACACCCTGTAATATGAACTCAAGTTTTTTAATATATCGGGTACTTGCAAATCTAGCTTAACCACTGAAGAATAAAAACGGGGGCAATGCCCTTGTGTGTACGGCGCCTGTGTCGGACTCATGTTTTTTAAAATAATATTCGAATATAGAAAAAAAAGACGTGATTTGAAACCGGATAGCTAATCGCGAAAATGAATAGGTATTTATATTTTATATAATTCGGACACGTGAGCGATTTGCTACAAGCCAATTTCTCTTTGTTTTTATTAATCACGAACGAACTCAAAAACATGTCATCTAGGAGATTTGCTTACATGTTTTTGGATTAGAACTTCAAAATATAATAATGTATTGAATAATGTACCTTTAAAATTTATATCAGCCCATTTTTAACCCCCGACGCAAAATAAAAGGAACTGGGGTAATAATAATAATGATATTTGACCACATTTACACAAAGTCATCTAGTCCCAAACTAAGCAGAGCTTGTACTATAGGTAGGTACTAGACAAATTGATACATATACATATATACTTTTATTTTGTAAATATATACATATACTCGTAATACATAGAAACACCCAGACCAAATCAAACATTAAAACGTTCATAACGACAAATGTTTGACTGAGGGGGAAATCGAACCCGCGACCTTTAGAAGTCCGTTACACAAACCACTACGTCATCCGGCGGTGTGTAATGAGTATTGATTACAGATTTTTATCGACAAGTTATTTAAAAACTTTGTGCAAAATCATACATCCCACTAATAGAACCTGCCGTAGGTGCTGAATGAGGAATAAACAGAACAAACATTAAGCACCAAGCTAATATACTATTGGTGCTGTAAGTGGACTAGCTAAATTAGAAACATTTTTACTATATAGTGTGTGTAATATTTAATGGATATACCCACATATAACCGCATACTATATAGATTAGTTTATCTAACACATGTTATAATTTATGCACACATTAATAACGAACGTTTGAGTGTAGCATATACGCTTGCGTGATCTCTGCTCAATTTGCCTATAGTTAAATGTTATAAATTATGTTCCTACAACACGAATATCGAATCGATATCACTGGTATTACGAATCGAACTTAAACTTAGAGCCATTATAGCTTATAGCCAGCTTAAGCCATTAATTTTCCCATTAATTAAGTAATGTCGTCAAAAATTATATTATTTATTTTTATATTCACAATATAATATTGTGTGTGAGTACGTATGTACTGAGTACTAAATCAGTACAGTAACCGACAATGTTCGCGAAACGTCTAATTTTTTGTCGCTTACTGTAAGTACTTCAGCCTGATATTGTCTTTCTTTTGATTGTATCGTTTATAAAGTAGACAGTTTAATGACAAAATATAGCGAGTATAATTAAACGTTCATTCATCACAGTGATAGTACCGGAGAGGGATGTCGTGTCTAGGGAACGGCTTTCCCTCATCAGGTAAATTACAATAATGGATTGTTCGTACTGAAAATGTCTAAAACAATAGATAAGAATTAATTACTTTGACAGCTTCTTATAAATATTGTCTTTATTTTCTATGCTAATTGTTATTTAAAAGTATCTTTAGTTTTAAATTGTGTGTACATAACGATAGATGTAACTTCACGTAAATATGGTAAAGTGTGTCCAAAAAAAGAAAAGAAAGAAGAAAGAAAGATGTAATCCAAACAGATGATTTTTGTAGGAGAGCCATGCTTCTAGCAGAGGAGTCCATGATGCTAAATGGGGATTTACTCGAGCGTCATGAGGACCTCTTGCATTTGAAAGATTAGGTAATGAAATGAATAAAAGTTTTATAATGTTGCCACTTTCAGCGATAGGAAAAGCTTCTACACAAACTCTTAGCGAATTGTCGAAAATGGAAACAGCAAATTCGAAAAATCCCCTTTGCTTGCAGCATAATATTGTCCGAGCTCAAGAATGTCAAGGTCATGTGTTTTTTTTGGAACTGTGACTGTGTGAGTTACTCCTTATATAGACAAATACCTAGTAGTAAAATATTATCAAAATCGGTCCAGGCGTTTAGTAGATTACCTGGAACAAACAGACAGACAGATAAAAAAGCAAAACTTTTAGGCATAGGTATCGTGCAAATAACCGTGTGCGCACGAAAAACACTTATTATTTTGACATTACAAACAGACACTTCAATTTTATTTATTTGTATAGATAAGTCGTATGATTTATCACATGTGATTGTTATTTTATTCCATCCATAGTGCGAGGTATTGTTCCCTATGTTAATCTGCCACGCTCGAGTAAATCCCGAAATCCCTTCTAGGGCTCCCCTACTGTTTCGCGCGTATTCCGGCTTTGCCGGGGTGACACCGCGGCCTCACAGAATATTGGTGCTAAGCAAATGTTTCGTTGCTTTTCACCTAGTGGTGACGTTACCTGAGGCCAAACCCCTCATCCGTTTGCCCTCTATACCATTAAAAAAGATGAATGAATTCTATTATCTTTAGGAAATCTACTATTGATTCTAATTATTTATTAAATTAGATATTAAGTAATATAACGGTATACAGGAGCGTATCTTGCCTCTAAGTAGTTTTAAAGGGCATACTCATATACTCGCTGCTGATTTCGCTGAGACTCTGTCACACTGAGTGTGTGTGTGTGTGTGTGGTGATATGCACAAAATTCTTTCACCTAAAATGTTGGTCTCTAAAAGTACTTCATGTATTTTTCTGTGTAGAGGGTATCCCTCTTTTATTTCACTCTGCCTTAGTTTTCTTTTCTTTTAGTTTCTTAATGCTCTAATTTATTTTAACACTGTCTACGTCTTGTAAAACTAAGTAAGACAACTGCTGTCTAATAAATAATACGAGGCCTGACAAAAAGAAATATTTTCTTTGTTCTGTAATATAAGAACTTTATCATTATTATAAATAATTATGAGGTTTTTTTTTTGCTGTTATGTACTTAATCAGAAACCCCACCTTATCCTTAAGTATCATTTGTAGAAAATAAGCGTTTTAATATTTATTATTAGTACGTACTTAACAGTTAAGGTAATTGTGTGCCTCGAGGTATACGTAACGTGTAATGTTTTGTTCCGTAATTCAAATTTTTCGTACCGCAGTTTGACTACATCGTGATACCTCGCACATGCACTGTACCGCATAAGGACCATTACTATAAAGATTAATAAAGATACTGTGATTAAAGCACACAAAAAACTCAAAATCTATTTTGTTTTTTAGACACAAGGGACCATATTTTCTTTCAGCATATTAGAGATGATGTTCCATCTATAGAGCAGGGTATCTTCTGTAAGCAAATAAAGGCTGGATGTGTGCGCATTGGCACGTATATATATAACAACGTACCTGAACTTGGAAGAGCAGGTTGGCGACAAGAGTATCTATACATAGTACCTACAGTTGTGCACATTTGATTATAAAGCCTAGTAAAAAAGAGTGGCCGTGAGTTTGTGTGCTTTTTCTTCTCATTAGGCTCAACCCCTTGGAAATGGGCCTTTGTCGATCGGCATATAATAGTTTTTCGATAGTCATACTTCATTTACTAAATATTTGATAAAACAGATTGTGAATATTGTGTGTTGATCTATGAGTTTAGAGACATTAGAGACGATGTCAAACAATTTTAATTTTTTTAATGGAATAAAAATATTTTGACTGTGACTTACGTACCGTACTTACTGGTAACTTTTAGTTGATTCCCTTCTTCATGTAGTAACGTAAGTAGAAGTATATAGCAAAGAAGATGTCGATCAGTTTAAAGCATTAGTGTAAGCAGATTTAAATACCTCGACGTAAGAGTGACAACATCGTTCAAGGTAAATGATAGAATGATACCTGTTTATTTATGTCAAGTTCAAAGATGAAATAGCTTAGATAGTGTTGCCATTTTAACTCACTGAACAACAACAGCAATAAAAAAGGTGCTTTTAAAAAGGCATGATAAGGATCAAAATTAAATTGTAACGAAAAAATCATGCTGTATGAGAATAAAACGCATCCCTTGCATGTTAAGTCTTAAAAACTGGTGAGGAGTGTACTTATCAATCACTCAAATATGCTATAAAACTGTTTCAATGCTGTATCAAACATTTAACTCATTTTAAATTACTGCTTTAAAGATAATAGTGCTGTGGAGATTTCAATGGTCATCACCTACCAAAAAAAATCAGTTTTAAAAATTGAAGGCAATCTAAACTATCACCAACTACAAATTCGTAGACGGATTACAGGAAGCAAACATATTTGGAAGAATGGCTTGCAAGGTACCATTTGTTAGTAAACAGGGCTGCCAAGCTAGACTGACTTCGCAAGGAAGTATGGCAGTTGAGCGGAAACTCAAATGTGAAATGTATTGTTTTCGGATACAACTAAAATAAATAAATTGGCTCTGAGAGTAAATGGTAAGGCCTACTTTTTGTAAAATAACAACTATTTACCAAGTAGAAAAGAAAATAATAAAACAAGAAGTCAAGAAACTCTAAGGTTTGTTTGGGTTTATTTCTTGAGTATTCATATTAATACCACAAACAAATTGTTATTATAGATTCAGTGCCTAACTGACTGATTGCTCTTCAGCTCACATGGATAAATTTTTATAATAGTTACTTAAATTAGCACCATGTAATTATTTGACACATATTTTGATTGTATGATGCAGTGGTTAGAACAATTAAAACAACTCATTTTTAATTTCAAAGTATTTAATAAGTAAGAAGGCAGTTTCTGTAAAATCTCTCCACATCTTTATTTTTCAAGGTTTGCTTCATGGTGTAACAAACTAAAGATATTGACTAGTATTTGTACATACATCTACCGAACAACGTGCAACGATTGTACACACTGTTGTCACACAATCAACATAAACTGAGTTATCATTACAAAATGACCGTGTGGTGATGGATTAAGAATACGGAGTGTCACCATCCCTATTCATACCGCGGGTGTCGCTACTACGCAGGACAACTGCAAAGAGAAGAAAAACGTGACTCAAACCCTATTCCAACCCGTTTGGCCAGCGTAGTATAGTAGTATCCAGCACTAACTGTAATGGCTGTTGATGATTACAAAATACGCTGGGAGCCGTCATTGAAGTCTGTAAGTTAATTGAGATTTAGCATAGTAGTTATCAGAATGTAGTTTTGTCATTGACTTGTCAATGTTGTTCTCGTTACTTCTATCTAGGTACTACTCGTACTATATTATAAAGTAAATAAATTATAATAACTTTATCATGTTCTGTATTATGTATGTATATATATCTAGACTGATATAATATACCGTGTTACTAGGAGGATTTTTTATTAACGCATCACACGCATTAATTGTCGCGTGATGTTGAAGTCTGTCTTTTCACGTTTATTTTAAGCTGACCTATGGTTGGTTGATCTATGACTCGTCGGTTTGAAATAAACTCAGTAATTTGAATGCAAAACATAACATTCAATGCGGAATGTTCATAAATATGGATTTGTGTATTATAATGGTAGGAAAATACACTCCAGTTTAACGAACATTTCTAGTCAAGTTTAAGATCAAGATTTTATTTTTACTTTATTATTATTTTTCACTTTCTATAAAATTCAAATTAACAACACGTTTTACAATGAATACCTATCTTAGGAATTATTACGATGTACAGCCAAATTTGCTGACGCTTTTAACCCAATGTTTTTTTAAATATGTTTCTGTTCAACAAACGGCGACATCGAAGCGCTTGTCAGGGATTAGTTAATTAACAAACTCCTATTCAAATATACTTGACATACTTTATTATATAAATATACAGTTATAAGGACAACTTATTGCATACCTCTTTCTTCCAGACAATTTGTTTATACGGATTTATGTAATCATGTAAATTACATAAACCCGTATAACACTTGAAAATAACTATTCATCCATAACTATTAAAAAAACATTCAATAGAATATTAGGATTGATTGTAATACAAGATCTTAGTGTGCTCTATTTCATTACCCTTTTGCGTTATATTATATAAATTTAATTTAGAATTTTTTGAATTACAAATGCAGTCATTGTTTAAGTAACTTCATACTATCAGCTTTTAATAAAATTACGATGTGGCACTTAATTAAAATGTGGCTGTGTCATGGTGATTTTATTAGTGCCATTTTCTATGATTGGTTTAATCTAATCAATTATATTACTTTGCATTTTAGTGACATATGTGTATATATATATATACATGTGTGTGTCACACATACATGTTACTGTTTATTTTAAGATGCAAAATCTCACAAAACTCATGAAGAATCAGTTTCATTAACTCCCGTAGCCTTGCTTCACATGTTGTAACTTAATGAAAAGGAATATCTTCCTATTACGTGAAGTAGCAATCAGTAGGATTTGTTTCCATAAGTCAGTTCTTACTACTTGGCTCAATGCCAGTACAGCCTGATGACATTTTCCACACGTTAAATTGATATTGGCACTAAGTGTCGCGTTCGTTGTCGCTCAAGGTACTCTAATAGTTTTAAGTTTGTTTCTTTATGGCTCTTGGTTTTTTTAAGGAAAAAATATAGGATTGTTCTATATTTTTAATATATCATGAGAACTATGTAAACCTATGATATATATAGGTTACTCTTAGAGCACCAGGGACTTCCTTTCTAGGGTATACCTGGTTCCCCGGCTATTAGTACCCGAGACGGCGTGCGGTTTTAGTCGGTTCGAGTCCGACATGCTACCGATAGGTGGTATCCGAGGGGATTTCCGCACGGAAAAAAAGAAAAAAAAAAGGTTACTCTTAGAAACACTTCGGTGCTTCATACAATTAAGTTATAAATATAAAGATGTTTATTGTATATACTATATCATCATTCATCACATAGTAAAATAACATTAGAAGTCGGTCTTCATTTGCAAACCAGCATTGAATGCTTATATAAGTAGTTTTAAAAGGCAACGAATGTAGCAGATGTAAGCAAAGGTCATGGTTTCGTGAATACGTGTTACGCAAACCGCTTGTTATGCTGAGTACCACCGGCCATGGCACGACGCGAAGCGACCATTGAATAATGCTGACAAAAACATTGGCTTCAAGATTTTCCTTAAGACGTCGTTCAACGTTCAACTTAATATAAAGTGCAAATTGGTTGGTTGCATCGTTGCGCATTCTGACACAGATTATGAAATATTCACCAATTGTTGTCCTACCTGTAGTCCAAGTAATTTTTACCTTGAAGTGTTTGCTAAGCGAAACTGGTTTAGCCTGCATATGTGGAGTTATTTCCTAGTTACTTTTTATAAAGCAATTGAATAAATGTTAAGGCGAAGCCCAGCTACAGTTTTACTTTCTTACTTTGTTTACTTCTGTCTCTGAAAATTACCCTCTAGGTTAGGTTGTATTATACGTTGTAACGTTCTAACAGGAATACTACAACAAATTTCTTTACAAATTTCAGTAACTAGTTTAGGAACTACTTTCAGCCTGAGGAAATCTGCACATGCCATGTAGGTACCACGACTAGGAAAATAATTCAGTTTTCTGCTACGAAGTAGGATCATTAATGCTGCATTTTATTGTAAGCAAACATTTAAGCGCTGATAACAGCTTTTTGTTAGTCGCACTTGTTCTTCGTTACAAAATTAAGCCAATTGTATAAATAAAACATATTGAATTGTAATTTTTAATTCTTATATTGCGAAGCCTTCGTGAAACAACGAAAATAAAAAGTTTTAATGAATTGTTTTTGTTACATATCTTTTGTTGGATTTTGATTTGTGGCGAAAATGGCGGCGTAAGTTAACCGTAAAAAATCAAAGCATATTTTTTGAGACCCTTTGGCCCAGATACGTACGGTAGGTATATATTTATTTTTCTATCGATAAAATATTGGCATTCTGATATTCTGTTTGTATCAAAGTGAAAATGGCACGTACAGAGACATTGTTTCTTATCAAACATCCGAATATATTCCAGAGGAATTTGGTGAAGCTTTGGTCGGGCTGGAGGCGGCGATCGTTGGAATTTTGCCAGTAGCCAGCGCATTGTTGGCCGTCATGTTAGTAAATTAATATTGCCAATAGAGATGCACTCTACACGAAAAGTTATATCTACATTAGGGTTACCATCATAAGTGTTCCTTGACTTTAGTCCTGTGTTTATACACAAATAATAAACTTATGTTTAAGATTGTCTTCTTACTTGAACTCTATAGATGCCGTACGAAAACTGCGTTATTATTGCATTGTAACTGGGTGATTAACAGAACTGGATAGCACATCAAAACATCTATCAGTATGTATCTATATTTTTTTAGCACGTACAAACTTAACAGAACTGGATAGCACATCAAAACATCTATCAGTATGTATCTATATTTTTTTTAGCACGTACAAACTCGTTCAAACATAAATATAACCCGTTTTGTCATTATAACAGTATAGGAAGTAATAATATTGCATATATATATATGCAATAACTTATTATTATTTTTAAACTCATTACTTAAACGAACGTGCTGTTTAATTGTTTATAGTTCAAAATTCGCTTTTGACAAAAAAACATACGTTTGTGATGTACTCGTTTAATGTACCTTTATTATGTAGTGTAAATTCCAAATATGATTTTTATCCTATACTTAGGTATACTCTGTAAAGATGCACAGTACATTTAGTTGTTTGTTTGAAAAATCGATGTCAGCTGGACATATTCCAAAAATATTTCACTTTAAGAAATCTAGATATTTGTATGTATAAAGGATTTTATATATACGTATAAAAGATTTTGCTTAAAACTCCCTGGCGACAAGTAAATTGAGTATTGATACATTATTTATAAAATGATTAGTGTTTTTAAAACGAACCTTTGGTCACAGTACATATACATCGGCCAAACTGTATCTTCGAACCAGTTATTGTAATCGGTTTTACGATAGTATAACGTTGGACAGCTTTCGCTGCTCATCTACGTGTGTACTAATGATTTAAAATTGATATTAACATAAAGATAAATGTCTCAGTGTTACTTATTCAGACGAAGTGTGTTTGGACATTTCGTGGTTAATGCTTTTCCGTATCCGTCATATCCGTCATATCCGTAGGCTAGAAAGAAGGTCACTGCTATTATATTTCATACCGCAATGTAATAGCAGTGACCTTCAGCGAAGTCCACGCTTTCTTTATTTAATCTTACAACGAATTATTAATGTTTGAAACCTTGATGGCTTGATTTCATATTGTGCTTTTTCTGAGGTTTTTTGAAACCGTGTACAACGGCACAGTTTTACGATACACTTTTATAAGTTTTTACATATTAAGTAATTATTTGTTTTAAGTAAGATGACTATATTAATTAATGCATATTAAACATAGACTGCCAGAAGTAAACACATGCACAATATTTATTATTTATTTCTCAACAACACTACCGTTATAGGCTTACCCTAATGTGTCAAAATACACAGTTGAGTACTAGCGTTGTGACCGGTGAACCATCTCATTTTGAAGATGAAGAACTCATTTTACGATACACAAACCTGTGTTTGCCAAATAAAATAACGCGAAACGTTATAATAAACATTTTCGAGACACATCCTTCGCCTCAGCAATATATCTTGGAACTCAGGATCCAAATGTCAGCGCTGCACGACTTTTAAGCAACGCTCAATTTACCTGGTGCCATTTTTCATCTTCAGTAAGATGAAATTTGATTATATAGTATAATTTGTATGTTTTATAGATAGATATATGGAAAGATAGATTGAATTAAACTGTTTGACAGTAAATAATTTGGATTCGTTGTATTTAAAGCGCTGTGCCGCACATCCGAGCATTATGAAATCTTTCATGCTCCTTGGATATAGAAAAGGACATAGCGTACTTTATTATCCAGAAAAAATGTTTTGTTCTCGTAGGATAGAAACTTTTTTGTTTAGTGTTTAATATACCTACAACATTTTGTGAAATAGTACTTATACCTTATTTACGTATGTATATCCTTAAGTGAGACGTATCATGGTCACCGTTATTGGCCGTGCGTTGTTTAGGTTAAGGTTTGCTTCATTGCTGTATCTAGTTTAACAATGTTTTGGACTTCATATTACACACTCAAAGTCAAGATTTAATAATCTGTAAACTGTGCCAGTTTAATATCTATACATAGTATATACAATACATGTGTATCACTTTCATGACAAGATAAGCTACTGATAGCATACTTAAGTAACATTATCGTGGTTATCAACAACTTTATTACCAGAACCTACTGGTCTGTCGAAAGGTCGCAGCGCCTTTTATGACTAAAGATCTGACGTTTCTTAGTGTCTCGACTCCCAAATCACAAATGCTTTGGCGCCGTGACGCCACGACACAGTTTGGTATTTAGAACATTTATCCGAATTATGTACACTATAACATTTATAAATGTCAGCAGTTGAAACCGACAATGATGCAATTGTGGTAATCAGGTAGATTTCATTGCTTCTAATTAGAAAACTTTTAACGAGCAGTTCACATAATGATTAATCAACATTTCTAGATTTTTTCCAACTGTGTTGGATATATTAACCTCTGCTAAGAAGGACATTGAGTTCATGGATGAGCTGAGCTGTATTTAAGGTGGATAATTATTTCATTGTATTCGTTTCATTGGTGAATAACTCAGGTAAAATTACTTCTGAGTATTAATGTTTTATTAATGAATGGCTTACCTTAGTACTATTTACTTACAATACAATGAGATTTAATTAAAATACCTAATTGTTTTTTTTTCTAAATTTCATGGTTCTGGGTATTGTTCTGGATCATGATTTTTTTCTTGCCAAATTGCCATTGGTCAAGTACGATATTTGATTAGCCTGCGAAATGTTCAAATTGGTTAAAATATCGACTTTAATAACGTCGAACGATTTTATCTACTTAGAAATTTGTTTCTTTTTAAAGCTTCAGGGCTATGCTACTCCACGTGTTCTTGAAAAAAAATATCGGTAGACAGAAAAAATAATAGACAGACAACGTGGTCCTTTACTTCTTTTTTCCTTTTGACTATCGTAACATTTACCTAATCTGAATCTTTAAACAATAGCTTACGTCACATATGTATATCTGAATAAAAAAGGAAGTCGAGAGAGCTCCACGATAAGCACAATAGATCATTTAGACGGCTTATCTTGAGAAGGATAATTTACTATAGCGAAAATGTGCGAAGTACAAACCTATTAAGTTATGTGAGGCATAAATTTAATTCTACTTTCTCTGTGCATTTCGGTTTTCTAATTTCGTATTACGAGAACGCGTATTATATAACTTTGCTTTTTGCTTTGAAATCGTATGCAATTCGCGGCTAAAAGTTTTTAAAATTATTTTTAAATGTAGATCAAGTTAACTGAAAAAAAGTGTGGTAAATCTTTTTTGTTTGCACACCTCTAATACTGTCACTGTTTTAACACTGATTTAAAAACTATTTTATCACTCTTCAAAGTTCATTCCAAATCTTTTATGTGTCACGTTTTGAAATGACTATGCCTAGGGTGGTGTCAACACACACATATCACAATACGAAATATAAAATAAACTCAAAATTATAATCATAACTGAAAACGAGTAACTAGAAAATCTAACTATCGAACTCGACACGGTGATGGTCACCAAAATAACCACTTAACACGCCATCTTAAGCGAAGTGTTGTAGTGGCATTTTATAGCACAATTTCTATAAAGTAGGTAAAAAGTAGTATTCTATGAAGAGAAAACCTAAATTACTTTTTTTAATATCAGCTGTGTGACAGTGAAACGCCTAACAACGGTCTAAGCGTTTTGAACTTTAAAAACATACTTGAATCTGTGTTTGTTTTGCTATAAATTTCGTTCCATCCTATCATCATACCTTCGCTCAACAGTTTCAACAGTTACAATAAAATAAATATTATTGATCCTATTTCATAAGTTCATTGTACCACATGAGTATTCTGATTATATAAATAAATAAATATTTCGGACATATGGGTTATATGATTTCTTCAAATTTAAATGGAACCAATCACTAAGTATACCTTCAGAAATAAAAATAAAATTTTATAAATCAGTTATGGACGGATCTCTGAGCTAACAAAGTTGAAAAGAAATTCAGCTGAATCAAGAGCCTTCTCTGTTTTTGAAGTCGGTTAAAAAGAGAATAGATGTATACAAATAAAGTAATCACGTTTTTCTTTCACTGAATTTGGTAATTGCAAATCGTCTGATTTTAAGTGAAACGTTAGTTCATTGTCTCTGAGAATAAAATGGTTTGCGACGATGGCTTTATCCTCGTTCTCAGCGGTTGGTGACTGTTGAAATCAAAGATTTCAAGGCTATCAAGATGATCTTGAATCTCGTTGAATAATAATTAGACATTCGCTAGTTTGTACGTTTCGTAACTACGACATTTTTGCATAACGGCAAGATGACTACCTGAAGAAAATGCATACGTTTTTCTAGTATTGCTGCTAGTTTTGCTGTATATGGTAGTAGATATAGAAATTTTACTTGAGATCTACAGTTCCTACGACCTTACCACCTTTTAGCCTATCACCATCAGCCTATCGCAGTCTACTGCTGGACATAGGCCTCCTACATTGCACGCAACAAGCCCAACGTACCTTAAAATACTGGCCTGTCATATTTTCAAATTCAGAAAGTAAAGTAAGAAGGCAATAAAAACACTAAAAGGCGAGTAGACTTATAGTAGAAGTTTCGTGTTAAACTATGTAGTGTTGTAAACGTGCTTTAGAATATCCAAAAAGGTTCATAAAACCATCTACTATGTGTCATCGCTCTAGTACAAGTCTGATAGTTGCGAGAACGGGTGTCTCTGTTTCTGTTGTGCTGTTTGTTTCTTTGTATATGGGAGTCGCCATAGTTTTTATTTGAAGTAAATTTCCTGTTGATATTTTTTCATTCTTCATTTCATTAACACTGAAATGGCCGTGGCGTCAGTTTTTATTTGTTAATTGGTTTTAATTGTGTTCAAGTACAGTATGTTACATTAAGTTGCAAAAGCTATGTATCGCTCACTTGGGCAATATGTAATTCGGCCGTGTAAATACCAAACAAAGAGGTTTCATCACGGATTCTGTTTACTCTATGAGAATGCTCTTTGCGTTATAATTGGCTATTCATCAATTTGGTATTCGAATGTTTTGTAGTTATCATGCTATCTATGACCCCAGAATTAATTTAAATTCTACATTATTTAGTAAACTGTGACAGTTTCCCCACCAACTAGCTAAAAAGTAAAGCAAAGGAACGGCATGTTAGACCCTTGTAATTTGGTTGTGGATAAAGTTAGAAAACCTAATTTTCGGAGACCAAGTGTACACAATATAACAATATATATTGCCAAATAAAGTTCAACTGGAACTTGTAGTTGAAGATCTAGTCACTACTTAGTCAAAGTTCCATTAGTTTGTCAAACACAAATTGATTGAAATTGCTAAATATTTTGTCAAATATTTAGCAAAATAAAAATTATACCGTTATAAATTATATATATATTTAAAAAATTCCATTCCATTCCATTCCATTGGTGACCTTGAAATTGACCTTGATCGCAACCTTGAAGGTTATGTAGGGTCAAGGGCAATTTTCACATGGGATATGACCTTCAGTACAAATTTAGTCCTCTAAAGGTCATCAATCCAAATTATTGAAATTATAATCTGAATGATGGTAGTACACTCACCATTTATTCTTTTTCTACGAGAAAACACCAAAACTTTGAATTTTAGCTTGTAAATCATATGTGAAAATAGAATCCTCGTATCGCAGTTAAAAAAGCCGAAAACCGATCGAAGTGGCGTGCAATAGGAGAGGCCTATGCCCAGCAGTGGACTGCGACAGGCTGATGATGATCGCAGTTCGTTCGTTAAGCTTGTTCAAATAAGAGCATTTTTGAACACTAAACTGAATTCAAGAAAGTAACGCTAAGAAAACTTACAAGCACAGTAAGTTTTAGACAACCTTGAAAAAGCATAAATAAACAGATGCTTGGCATACTGCCAAGATAATATAGTTAAAGGAATAAATTCTCTAGCATATGAGGGTTTCAATTCTAAGCTAATTGATTTTCTAATGGACTTCTAATTATAGCCATTTATATAAGGAGGAACGTTTACTTAAATTAGGTGCAGTACGTAAAGATCAAGAGGGATTTTCTTATTTGGATCGGGAGACATATTACTTTATAGGTAGGTATATAGAAGAGAAGGTCCATATCCGAAATAGGTAAAATGATCAAGAAAACTGACGGCCATTACGTACGATTAGACTGAGGTAACATATAGCAACAGTAACAGGTTCAGGCCTGCATAAGAAGAGCCTATTCTATATACTAAGGTGCTGATTAATTCTTACCGACAATGATAAGAACTATATTGTCCTTAAGAGATCGTTTTGACAAAATGAGATAGAAGACTAACGCACTATGTAAATTTAAATCCCATTTACTAATACTTTTAAAAGTTCCAGCAAAAGATAAACTTAGTTGGAAGTATAAATCAACTGAAAGAGTTTTTGACTTCAGTTTGAAAACTTCTCTCAAGAACAACACTTACCACAGAGTGGTAATACCATCTGTCATGCAAGTTGCCAGTACAATTTTTATTATAGCAATAGATGGACTGCACGGATAGCGTACTGGTTTAAGCGGTCATCTCAACGCTTCCTACTGCATTGAGTGTTGTGGGTTTGATCACCACATGGGACAACACTTTGCGTGAACCATAAATTGTTTTTCTGACTCGGGGTGTGCTTTGTGTCCGTTTCATTAATGTATGTGAAGTCCCGCGGGCCACATATATTCCTAGCCACATTATTCTCTAACTCTCGTAGAGTTGTCTTTTTTGAAACAGCCAAAACATAACAGAAAAGATTTGTATGTGTGCGTGTTGTTTGGGTGTGTGGGCGTTTACGTACGAATCATGTCAGTGTATACAGTTGTGATAGCTCATGACCAAGATGACACGACTCGTTTCGTTGATAATTAGAGCACAACCATCACGCAACGTTGCAAGGTCGACGTGAGCATGCATTTTTGTTTGTGTGTGTATGCAAAGACTGTCCTAGATATTAACGCGGTAATGTTTAAAACATTCATAATATTTTAAGAAAAAAGTAATCTTACACAACGTTTATAATTATTTAAAACAAACGTATAGCTGAAATTCTAAGATAAAATTCGTCTTGATTCAACGTCCGGAAATTACAAAATATTGCTGAGTGAAGGCACTGACGGAGGCTAGTTTACCATTAAGTTAAACGTTAGTTCCAGCGATGTAAGCGGATGTACGATGTAAATTACGATTGACATTATGACCCCTGTGTGTGTGTTCATCAACAAAGAACACCATTTTGTTTGCGACATGAGCGATAAAATGCAATTTTTTTTATCTTAAAAGTTCTAAGATAAATAATACTTTTCTGAGAAAACGAACTGTGATGAATGTCAAACGTTATATATTTCAAGGCTTATCATTTGATTCTTAATCTCTACACATTTCCCATTTAAGTCGTCATTAGCGATCATTATAATTTTAGAATGTAATTTTTTTTTATTTAATGTGCAAAAAAAAAAACAGTTCCTTGCTAATTAAAAGAAAGTCAAACTAGCTACAAATATCTTTTCACATGCATATAAAGTTCACATGTACATAACATGTGAGCCTAATAATATTACAAATATTTGTCTAACATGAAATAGATAAGCTTATAATACATCCCCGAAGCATGTTAATAACTAACGGTGTGGGGGGTTAGCATCTACCAGCATAGTTCGCAGTCGCAAGACCGGGCTGAGCAATTTATAACGTCAGTGTGTAATCAGCGATCATAGTGCGAGCCATTAAGCTCGTTTAACTCGGTCGGAAGTCAGACGTGGCTGACTCCTGCGGCTACGACACAGCACCAGTTTTACCGATATGTGCTCATACTCACACCCAATATGTGTTAAAGTTTATCAATTATCGAGTACTGTGACGAAGTTTCTGGGCCCGTCGAATACTTCACGCACTCTCAACTCCCCCAACTTCTTAGCGATAAGAAATACGTATTTCGGTTTCTGTTTGAGGTGCCAAGAATACAAATTATCTAAAATCCAGATTTTCAAGTAATGGTAATGCAGGAGCCTGATTTGAAATTTAATTTACGGTTTCTGAAAACTCAGTTGTTAAATTTATTCTCTGCTGCGAACATGTTAGATTTCCGACTCATTTATTATGCTGATTTTTATGCTTCTGAATCTGACAGTTACATTAACCTCGCTCATCCTCCTATTAGACACGCTACAATGTAAAAACAACGATAAACAAAAATTAAGGTACCCAACGTATTTAGGTACTTAATATTTTGATGCTTTTATCTACTCGACGTTGTCTGAAAATATGACGTACAGATTACGTTAGTTCGAGATTGTATGGGCAGTGCAAGGCTGCCCACCGTGGGTCCCCCGTTTTCATCAATCTCTTATATTAGCTGTATCTTTAATTTTACAATTGCAGTTCGAAAAGGCTTATTGAAAACCTCATAATTTTACATTGAAATCAATCACCACAAGCTTATGGAATTAACGATACACAAATACAATCTGTTTATGAGTCGAGTCAGGCTTTTGCTTTCTCCTAGCTCGTGGCTGTTATGTAAACACTGTCGAAATACCTACATAGAGAAATCAGCGTGAGATTATATCGTGGCCAAAAGCAGCATTTTATGGTGACATTAATATTTTAATTATTCTGGCGTTAAATTCCATTACCTATTTATAAAGGGGTTAGGGAACCCGCTGTTTCTGAACATTAAAGTTCCTCTTGTAATTATCGATCCTCGTGCCTGCTTTTAAATATTCATGCATCGTACAGATGAATCTATGCCTAGAAGTCTCATTGTAAATAGAAAAAAGTCCAAATCGTACTACTACCAGTGTCTAGCTCGTCAACATCTACTAACTACAGCATAAAGAAAAGCAAAAGAAAAACAGGTCAGTTGACAAAAACAGAGAGGCATTGGTTTAACACTTTTTGGCCTTTGCTTATTTATATTTAATTAATCATAATTTATCGATAACAGTTTTTTTCGTTCGCCAATATTAACAACTTGATAAATCGCTCTCATTACGTTGTCCACAGTTTTGTAAAGTAAAAATCATTTATTAAAGTCTCTCACTTTGTCAAGGAATTTTGAAATTTCGTAATCGGATTAAATAAATGATAAATATTCATGCTATTTACGATTCATAAATAAAAGATTCTTTAAGAGGCTGAAATACTGCGGCGTCCCTGTTTCGTTCAAACCAAATATCTAAGAGGACAATGAATAGGCAGTTCGCGTCGTATCACCTGTCCAAGTGTCTAGACCGCTGAGGCGTCGTTTATCAATGTCACTCGACGAGCCTCGAAGAATGCTTGGAAGGCGCCCATTGTCCGTGTGTCCAGTCATCCCCTATTACTAACCCGAAAGAACGAAAGCTCATCTAAGATCTCTGTAAGGCATTTCAAATGATACCAAAATTTTCTTCAAAAAAAAAGCGGCATAAAAATGTATTGTAATATTAGTCGTAGGTTTCAGGAATGCTTTATAGCACTTATGGTCTACGCATTTCACATTTGCTGCGAAATTAGATAGTGTGATCGTCTTTTGTTCTTTGTTCCCACGCATTCGTATTGTTCGGGGATATTTATTTTCGTAACAAATTCTGCACGTGATATGCCTTTATCTCCTGAAATGTTTTTTGTATTACTGGCTTCTTCTAAACAAATTAGAAATCTAGTGCGACATTAGCAAGGAACGGAAGAAAATTTGCCGTTTTATCACGATAATTACTGTGGTGTAGTAAAGTTTTAAGTAAATGTAATAATTTTATTGTTTAAAAACACCATTTTATTGGATTATAATTGGTCTACGTCAAATTAAATAAATACTATATTTGCTACTTGTTGTAAGCAAAATGTATCTACTTAAATACAGTAATGGATTTTTATTAACAGTTGCCTTATTTTTGTTTCTACTATTTGCGAGAAAATATTTCCTCTTTTCACGTCTCAAAAGTTCTTAATTCGCGGATCCAAATGATAGAATAAAAGTATTAAGGTTCGTTTTTTAGGCCTGGTTTTAAAGCAGCAAAACATAGGATAATGCGACGCTTTCGTGAAAATTGTTTTTAAAATCACTAATACTATAAAGACCTTTAAATCCTCCTAAATTCAAAATCAACACCGGTACAGTGGTTGTTAAATTATAGTGTAATATTTTTTTGGGACTGATTAAGGAATTGCTTTGTTTCTGAAGTTGAGAATCATAAAGAGAAAAAGAGGTATTTCGACTTTGTTGTTCTACTTTTGGAAAATATCTCAAACAAGCTCAGTTTTTAATCCCTGGCGAGATTTTTTTGTGTAGATAATGTTATAAATGGATCTTTAAATTGTATTTTAAATTAATTATCTTACTAATGACATATCATCAGAGTTTCTGTATTCGCAATAAATTTACGGAACGTATCCTGGACGAACTTCTTTTGTTCGCGTTTTGAAATGCACATGATGCTTTCAATCTCTTAAGTTACACGTTCCTCAACTCTCTAACAATTAGCTAGTTACTTGTTGTCTCATTTAAGTTGTTCTCGCTCGAACAACTCACCAAGTGTACAGGAGAGTGTCGCAACTTAGGGCGGAATTTGCTTAGAGTGTCAATGGCAGTTCTCAGCTTCTTCACAGCAGTTATTCACTCTCCAAGTCAGCAAAACTTTATTGTGCTGTGTTGCATTATAATGGTAGCATTTCCGCAATCTAACGTATCTATTTATTTACAACAACGACGTAACTTGCTTAGTCATATTTGAACTTTGGTAAGTCGTGTCTGTGAAGTGTAGTGTAGTGAAGTGTAACGTTCGGTGTAAACTATATAGAGGTTGTTTTATTGTTTATTATTATTATCTCTTTGACATTATTGACTTTTATTTATATACCACTACACATAATTTTGGGTAAAAAAATAAGAACAGAATAAAAATTATTAGAAAGAAAAGGAAATATAATGCAACCAACAAAGAATTTAAATAAGTTGTACTTTTAGAGGTGGGAAATGTTATAGATAATAAAAAGATTTATAAGTTTTGGGACAATTTTATTTTCTCATAAAATCTAAATATTTTAATAAGAAAAGCTCAGTCGTTTTTCAACCATCCTCTTTCGCCCTCGTAAGTCGCGGAGACTTTCAGTTTCTTTCTTCTACTGATTGAGCTATATTTTGTTCTCTTTCTAACAGTTTTGTTTCTGTCCAACAGGCTGTTATTCATTTTTATGCGTTTTAAATTAGCCTATTATTATTAAGTAGTATTAACAAACCGTAATAACTTATTACTTACATTCAACCGCACAACAGTGAGCTTACTAGTTAAATGTTTTAGCCAACACGCTACCGTAGCTCGCTTTCTTGTGGTATTTAATTCTAGTTATCATTCTTATCTCACACGTTGATGATTGAACCGTATTAAGTTGCAAAACGTCTAAAATATTTTACTTAAAACCTGACTTAACTAGAAACTGTAAAAAGTCAGTGCATTTATTAAAAATATCAGGATTGTTAAACGATGCTTGTTAATTGTAGTGCCAATTTGGTTAATAGTACCAAATAGAATAAACTGTTACAGAAGCATGCTCACACATTACGTATTCTTGTAATTGCAGATACATACATACACTTGTATTTTGGGCAAAGGTTGGGGCTTGAATTAAAATGTGGTGCAAATTTCCCTGTTCCTCCGACTAAATATGCAAGTAAAATATTTAAGGTCCTCCATTAAGTTTTGTTCACAGTGTGTTGTAAGCTTGTGAAAAAGAAATACACATTTATTTACTCTCATAACTCGTTGTTCGGCATTTGTAATCCACTTAAATAATAGTCAAATGTCAAGAATCAAGAATTGCAACACCAAAAAAAGTTATCGAAATTAATTAAATGAAACCGAATAAATAAATTTTTGTTCTTATACCCATAAACCGCAGTGACAATATAACATCATAACATTTTATCAACTTTCTCTTCCAATTAGTGTCAGTATTCGCTTGGAAATGCACATTGAATCTTGAAATGACAATAAACCGGATGCAAAGAATACTTTTAGGTAAAAGTATCCTTTGTATCCGGTTTATTGTGAAGGAAGGAATATGACTGATAAAACAGATGTTTTATCAGTCATATTCCTTCTAGTAAATTAAGTGGCAATCTAAGGAATTGTGAGA
The DNA here is from genome assembly GCA_902825455.1 of Arctia plantaginis. Classification (NCBI taxonomy): domain Eukaryota; kingdom Metazoa; phylum Arthropoda; class Insecta; order Lepidoptera; family Erebidae; genus Arctia; species Arctia plantaginis. The sequence goes on along the minus strand of CADEBD010000857.1, from coordinate 5,179,214 downwards.
TGGAATACTTCCGGACATTTTTCAATAAAATCGCGTTAGACGTCTTGGACACAAGAGATCCTTACAACTAAAAGATATTAATAAGCTAACTCTCAAGAAAAGATATTGGCAGTAGACGGCAATTGTATTATGACAATGCACTGTACCATGGAGCAATTACACAGTTGGTGCCATTGTCAGGAATCGTTCGTTCTCGTTCCTTTTTGCCATTCACTCAACGGTGAAATGTATGGAGATTGATTTTGGTCGTGTCGTTGGATATCTATTCTTTGTCATGGGTATATTTATGATTGAGTACAAAAATCTTTTATATAATGTATGTTTGACCTGTGAACTTAACAGCTGGAAGGGAATCTAATCAGAAACGTTAGATTTGAGACATCACTTGTGATATAACTCCTATCAGAGTTCCGTCGATCAGTGGGTGTGTCTCTGACGTTAAACACGTCGCAATGTGTGAAAAATAATAAACGCACTTTTGTTTGAATGGCTAGCTCCTTTTTTTAAAGTCGAATAACTGAATCATATTGCGATCTCCTTTCTAAGGACTCCTTTCCAGCAGTGGACTAGTAAAGGCTGTTGATGATTGAAAGAAGCAAGAATTGACATTCAAAGCATACGCTTCACGCAGTAATTTAAGCTTAACTCGATGACTCTTCTGTAATGAAGAAGATGAATACAACTGTGACATGACGCAGTGGTGCTGGGAAATAAGTTAAGAGTTTATAAAATAAGTGTTTAGTTTAACACTCTTTAAACGAACGAATTATTTAGATTATCCTTTACGTACTGTCCTCTACTGCTAGACCATTGAAAAGAACTTAAAGGAAACTTAGAAAGGCTTAAACTGGTAAATGTTGACATTTTTAAATTGTCCATCGTTATATATTACTTTAAAGTGATCATGTAAAACTTTAGGATGTCATATTCTGTTATACCTGATTTTGTTAGAAAATAGCTGAATTATTTCTCTATAGGTGCCTTTATAAAACAAAAGGATGAAACTTATAGTAAATAAAAATGGACAAATGTAACTTGTTAATTCAATACGCCAACAAAATCTATTGTTATTCGAAATGTTCCAAACTTTTTTGGTATTCTGTTTGGCTTTTACGTTTGCTGTTTATCAACCTGAATGTGTAGTGTTTTTTTCACTTTGTTAAAACTAAAGTCTAAACAATCTATATGTATACACGTAAAATATTCAATTTTTATATTCGTCACATGTTTAACCCACCGCTGCATAGGCTCTTTGAGGTTACCAATTATTTATTTATTTTTTGCTGCCAATTTTTCTAATTAGGTTTTATATTATATTAACTAGCCAAAAAACTCAGTGGTGCTTTTGAAATTGTTTATTTGACAACTGTCATGATAAATATGTCCTGCAGTGTTCTAAAGATCTTGTTTAATGAGACCTTGTAGGTCTCCTTACTACATAATGGTTTTATTGCGGCATTCGAATGCAAGGTTATACAAATAATTATCTTTCAAAGGCTAACTGACTACGGATTACCTAAATTATGGTAATAGAACATTTGAAAGTTAGGGTATTTTTTTTTTATAAATTAATACGATACTAACAGCAGATGTATTTTCTTCTTTTTTAACAAAAGCATTATTAAATCAGAAAATGCTAAAAAGATATCACTGAATATATAAAAATATTAAAGAACTCCTTCGCTTTAAACTCACTTTAAATTATACTATGTATTGTTATTTTTTTTTTTTTTTTTCTTTTAAAAGACAACTCCCGCAGTAGGAATACATTCCTGTGTCGCGGGGGACTTTACAAACATTTATGAAACGGACACAAAGAACACCCAGACTCAGAACAATTATTTGTGGATCACACAAAGTGTTGTTCCATGTGGGGCTTGAACCCACAACACTCGGCGCAGTAGGAAGCGGCGTGGCGACCGCTTAAACCACTACGCCATCCGTGCAGTCATTTTATTTTCTAATGATTAATTTCGTAATCGACTTTCGATTTAATAACTAATCTTTACTGAAATTCTAACGTGTAAGAAGACACGTATATATAAGAATTAGAAAAGCTTTGTGGATGGTCCGTATTAAAAATGTCATATATACATTATTAGCACTTTTTCACATAAATAGGTATAATTTAGCTATATACATAAATATAATCGTTATGTTCCAAACAGTGCTGGCTAAACAGTTATCAATATAGCTACATTTCTGCACATTAAATTATAATTACAACTTTGTAAATTTGTTACTTCTCGAAACGGCCATAATTATTTTTAATTATAGAGATTACAATGACTCTATAAAGTTCGAGTTACAGTGTAATAAGTACTAATAAAAAAGTTGTAATGGCAATTTAACTGCGAGAGTACGGTCCGGATAGGCACTTAATCAAAGAAAACTAAAATGTTTTAAGTAGGTATTTGGATTTTATTTGTTTCTTAAGTGTGGAAAGTTTAAAAACAGCAATTATTGTCGTTTTTCATCAAAAAACTTAGGTTAATATTCATTTTTAATTCGTTGATTTTATTTTTGGTGTATATGCACGTATCAAGATATATTGCAGTGTAGTTAGACCCTTTCGGTCTGGTAATTAGTGATTCCGACTGCAAAGCACAGGTCGTGTATTTGATTTCCAGCAATCTCAGTTATTGCGTTGTCATTATTATCATCATCTGAAGTTGCTGTTGTAATTCGTAATATAATTGTATAAAATCAGCTCAAGTTCAATTTAAGCGAATGGATTAAAACAGTAGCTGTACAAAAGGCAAGGCGAACATTTGGTTCGACGACAATTTAACTGCAATACTGACAAGTACAAAAAAAGAAGAGTTTCACAACGATTCATGAAAGTTGTTACAGCACCACATGAGGTCACACCAAAATAATGTTACTACATCAAGTAACCTATAAAATAATCTTATGTAACAAACAATGTACCAGTATGACTTTTAAGTTTATGTACCGCTGAACTAGCATTAGTTAGTTCAGCGGTACATAGATACATGATGTTTGTGACTCGAATGTTAATTCTAAATGTCATTTGACGTCATATCAAATTGCGATAAGGCGGGAAAATTGTTAGATAGTGAACATCGAACACCCGGCCCCCGAACAATTTGATCGTAAAAGGCGGTCCGTGCCAAGTCCCAATTACGAAACTCTGACTGAGTGGCGCCGTCAGTCCGGTTCTTCATTAAACGTTCTGATCACTAATAGTACCATTCACATGCTCATATACTTGCTGAATCTGACAACTGCAGTGATTCGTAATTCGATATTGTTAGCCGCAGAGCTGACCTGATGTGTACTACAATTTCAAATTAGCGTTTTTGGCTTTTACTGCGTTTGGCTTTATTTACTTTTGTGTGTCTTAAAGTACTAGTAAATAGTATTTAAGATGGGTTCTTACAGTTGTCCCAAGTGGTTTAAGCGTCTGTAAGCTACAGTGACAGGATAGTATTAGGGACATGCTTTTTTGCATCCTTATTCGTATTAAAATGCTTTGAACTTATGGGTTTTCTTGAAGATGTGCATCACAACCTTACCTCTATAGTTAGTACTATGCATTAAACGCTAACTGCAACAGATCGCAGCCTGAGATAAGACTGCCCATTTTAACAATAACGGTTTAACGTGTCACACCAAAGTGTCTGGTGTGCAAAACAAATTGTCGTCTGCGGTAAGAGAGTACTCCCTCCTCAGGGGCCGGCAACGCGCTTGTGACTCGTGGGTTGCAGATGGTCCATCATGCTATCATGTACATCATGCACCTACTGCCGCTGAATTCAACGCGCGAGTAATTCTTAAACAATCTCGGCTCATCAACAAAAAAGTTATGCTCCAATATATTAAAACTACAAATAAAGGCAAATTGAGAACCTCCTCGTTTTCGAAGTCGTTAAAAGAGTAAAATTATTTCATTGTGAGTAATTAGCAATTTCTCGCTCTGAGCAATTTCGTGACGTTTATGTGAATCGCTGCGTGGAGGCTGATTATAACCATAACTATTACTCTAATTACAATCACTGCTAAACTTTTTAATTTATTTCTGTTACACGAAACGTTTATGTGCATCTGGAAGAACATGGGACTGTTAATGCCTTGATTACAGTTAGATATTTAAGGTGATTGTCATTGAGGAAATTGTTTTTTTCTTTTCTTTAAAGCATATTCTACATCCAACCAGTAGTAAACTGTTAAAGAGTTTTCAATATAATACTAATAAACACCAAATATCTAAATATGTATATAAAAATGTTAAGTTGGTTTGTGTACGTTTTAAAAGCTCAAAAAGTTCTACATCGACTGAGCTCAAATTTTTACACGAGATACACACCGCTTCAAAGGTTGTTTTTATCTATTGTTTGTTGCAACCACAAATTGCCACATCGGAACGTGTTAGGGTGTGCCCTGCCTATACTATACACCTATGTGGCACTGGCAGCTAGTATGTATATAAAATTGATACATGAAATAAAAATGAGACCCGGTGCAGAACTAACTTTATTTAGTTTTTCCTAATTGTTGGTAGATTTATTGCATAATAAGTATATCTGCAGTTCTGACATGCAACGTGAGTGACAACTCTGGTGTTTATGGGTCGCGGTATTTTTTTCACATTATATGAGTAGCCCGGATAAATTAGTAAACATATAATAATACAAATATAATAATCATCATCATCACTGGATAACAGCACTGCAAAGAAAAGGAAAACTTGAAATAAACCCTTTTTTTTTTTTTTTACGTGTGGAAATCCCCTCGGACCGTCACCCCTCCGGGGTTTGCGGCGGGGTGGTGTGTCGGGCTCGGACCGACTAAAACCACACGGTGTGCCACTCTGCGCATGTAACAGGAGGGATCCGGGAACAGCTGTTGTTAAGACATCCGGACCCCTCCTAGCGCCAGCCCGCTCCTGGTGCGGGCTCCGTCTCAATGGTGTTCCTCTCTTTAGGCGACGTCCGGCACACGCGGACGCCGCCCCCTCGCGGCTGGCCAAACAAATGCGGGTGGAGGGGAAACCCACCCCTTCCACCCGCGGCCACACTCAGGGCGGCATGAGGCTGTGGTAGGCGGGCCTCCGCCGCCCGGTTCGCCGGCGGCGGATCGGGTCCGAGTGGAGGTCGTCCTCCCGGGCCCTCTCCGCCGCCTCCTTCCGCGAGATTACTACCTCGCAGAAGGTTGCGACCGCGGTAAAAACAACTGTCGCTACCGGCCATGGAGCGTACTACGGCCGGTAGCGAGAGATCCACTCCGATGACTGCAGTGAGGGCCCGGCGCTGCGCCGCCCATGCGGGGCAGACAGCCAGCGTGTGCTGGGCCGAGTCCTCACTGCAGTCGCAGTGGTGGCAGGCGGGACTCAGTTCCCTCCTAGCGACCGTGTGCAGGTACTTTCCGAAGCAACCGTGCCCGGAAAGCACCTGCGTCAGTCGGAAGGAAAGGGTCCCGTGCTGCCGCCCTGCCAACTCGGCGATGACCGGCTGGAGAGCCTCCACGGCGGCGAAGCCAGCGCGTGGAGTCTCCAGCCGGAACGACCAACGAGCCATCGTGGCTCGGCGAGCGGCTTCGCGCCACTCGCGCACATCCTCGGGCGGAGGGCGAAATCCGCTCTCCGCCCGGTAGTCAGCCACTCGCCGATAAACTTCGGCGAGCACTTCCGCCTCCAAATCCCACGGGGGAGTTCCGGCCAACGCGCACGCCACCTCCGTCGAAACGGTGCGGTAACCGCGTATGGCTCTGACCGCCATTACCCTCTGAGGGCGCCAGAGGCGTACCCTATTCTGGGCGGTCAGAGCCGCCGCCCACACCGGTGCACCGTACAGTGCCATTGACCGGACAACCCCCGTGTACAGCCGTCTTGTCGCGACGCTGGGTCCACCCATATTGGGCAAAAGTCGCCCTAGGGCAGACGCAGCGCCGACCAGCTTTGGAGCAAGCTGTCGGAAGTGCTCGTCGAAGAGCCACCTCCCGTCGAGGATCAGGCCCAGATATTTCATCTGGGCCCGAACCGGTACGAGGACCGAGTTGACCACGATGAGGCGCCAGGGGGTGGACCACGACGGGGCCCATGAAATAACAGGGCCTCCGTCTTATCTAGGGCCACCCGTAAGCCCAGCGCCTCAATGCGCCCGACCACCAGGGAGACTCCCCCTGTGGCCAGGCGCGCCGCCTCTTGGAAGTTTGCCCCCCGGGCTGTCACGAGGGTATCGTCTGCGTAACAGATTACACCCAGCCCGGGGGGGAAAATCGGCGCGAAGGGCCCAGTCGTACCCTATGTTCCACAAGAGGGGTCCAAGAACAGACCCCTGTGGAACACCGCACGACATGGGCCGACTCCTCAAATTACCTTCTCGGTCCTCGTACACGACGGTACGCTCCTCTAAATAGTCTGCCACCAGCCGCCTCAGGTACTTTGGCACCCCATGATAGTGGAGTGCTTCCCTGATGCAGCTGAATGGCAGACTATTGAATGCGTTGGCGATGTCCAATGACACCGCCAACAGCACGCCGCCACAGCTCACGGCCTCTTCGGTCACGGCCCTCAGGCGCAACACAGCGTCGACTGTCGAACGCCCCGCCCGAAAACCAAATTGGGCGTCCGACAGATCGGGGCCCACCTCGCAGAGGTGCCGGACGATGCGGGCAGAAAGAACCCTCTCAAACAATTTGCCCGCCTCGTCCAGCAGCACGATGGGCCTATAGGCCGCGACCGAATCGGCAGGCCGTCCCGGCTTCCTCAATAGGACCAGCTTCCCGCTCTTCCAGCACTCAGGGAAGCGTCCCGACGCCAAGCTAGCGTCGAACACCTCCCCGAGGCGGTCTGCCAAGTGGTTGAGGGCCAGGGCCAGCACTCGGGCCGGTACCCCGTCTGGCCCAGGGGCGGTGTTCTTGGAACGGATCCGTAGAACAGCCGCCCCTACCTCCGAATCCCGGACGGGCGGAACATTTTCCTCCCCGTGCTCCCCGTCGTCTCCGGCCAAGGAGGCCATCGCCGGGGGAGTGTGTTCCGCTCGTTGCGGGAAAAGGCCCTCAACCACTTCTCGCAGGAAGCTGGGCTGGAGAGTCTCCGTAAGGGGGGGGCCCGACGCGCGGAGCTTTTGTCGCACCGCGCGGTAAGGGCGACCCCAGGGGTCACGATTAAGACCCTCCAGCATCTCCTGTCTCTTTTCTTCTTTGGCGCGGCTAATGGCCAGCTTCAGAGTTTTCCGCGCCCGTCGGTACTCCTCATGAAGACGGTCCTCCTCACCGTCTCCACGGTGACGCCGCCGACTGCGCGTGTAGGACCTCCGGGCACTTGTACAGGCCGCACGGAGGTCCGCCAGCTCCTGGGACCACCAGTAGACCTCCTTCCTTGGAGGCCGACGACCTCGAACGCGGGGCATGGCCGCATCGCATACATGCGTAATCGCATCGCGAAAGCGGCCAGCCCCCACGTCGACCTCCTCGGTCGGAGCCTGAGGAGACAGCCACGAGTGAATTATGGCTGCCTCCTCTAGTAGGTCCCGGTTCAGCCTGGAAATAAACCCTATACCAACCCGTATGGCCAGCGTGGTGTAGTAGGCCAAAATCTTCTTTCTAAGGCTCTCCTTAATGGGCATAGGCCTCTGCCTATGCCCAGTAGTGGACTATCAAAGGCTGTTTATAATTATATATACATAGTAAAAATAGAAAGACTTGTTGTTATGGCACTTCATTGACAAATTAAACCCTATTGATTATATTTAATTAGGGTAGACTTGAGTCCATACCTTAATGCTCTTTGAAATAATATTTTTTTTATCTCACAGTTCTCAAATATTCGCGCACAGTGGTATTAGTATTCTGTGCTACAGGTTTTAATGTTACTTGTGCTATATTTAAATATTTTTTATAATTTTTAGCGATCGCTTTTCAAGTTGGAGAAGTACGAACATTGGTGTGATTGAGTAAAATTTAACTTTTTTCCAAGCAGTTGCTATATTAGTCAAACATTAAATAATCAGAGCTAAAGATGCCTTGCGACCTACTTATGTTTGACTTAAGATTTTGCGTGCGCCTTTTAATCGATAGGAAACCACTTAGTGATGTTACTCTTGTGCCTTAGCGCAGTTTGTTGGCTCTGCTTGTGTTTACTTAACCGTAATGATTTAAGATTCCAATTAAATTATAAAATAAAGTAAATATTAGATATGCTTATGTATACGTTCCGCTAACCTTATACTGTTCCTGATTATACTATGGAGGAACTATGTAGATTAGACCCTAATTGATATGAATATTTTAGAAACTCACCTTTTTATACCTGTTTACTTACATAATGATAATTTTGAAACTAAACCTGAACCTAACCGTACTAGATCTTATTACATTATCATTTGATATATTATTACATTTGGTATTTATCGTTACAGTTTCGTAACATTAGAATGTAAAGCCTGCAACTTACATTCACCAGTTTGAATTGCCATTTAATTTAGTACTTCGAAAGTGCGTTGATGTAACTGGTCTAGATGTGAATTATAAACCTTTATGTTTATTAGATAGTCGAAATTGGAAAGTTAGCGTAGGTGTGTGCATAATTAGCTTAATCATAAAACAACAGCATCAAATAGTTGATTAAGTAAAATTTCTTGGTTTTTAATCATGAAGTTACGTGACTGGATAATTAAAAATAATGAAAATGTAATCTGAAAGAAAACTTAAGCTGTAACAGTGTTTAATGATTAAAAAAATATTTTTAATTAATTATGTATATTGGAAAAAGAAAGATTTTTGGTTGTGTGAAGTACTACATTGTGAGCAAACAATTGTCAAAATCACACATTATACTAAGGAATAGCAGAAATACTCCATATTTGGAGCAAACATATTCTCTATGAGATTATTAGCCTTCCTTTGCAGCATCGGAAACGGTTTTGTAATTTTATTTTGTTATATTTTGATGTATTTTCATGTATTTACATTTTTAATTATTTTCTTAGAATATAACTTAAGCAAAATTTTTTTTGTGTATCTGGAAGCTTGTTATTGGCATTTTTTACCTAAATTACTGATGTACTTGTGCTGTGGCTCTAAGCTCCCAAAATAAAATAATCGCTATAAAATTCATCGGTCTGCATAATGGAATTCAAATCCGTGGAATGTACAAGGCCGTAAGTTGCAAACATCTCGATGTAATATTATGTTGTAGCATTGATCAATGCTTCACCTCGTGCATTTCTGTCACCGTTTATGTGAAAAATAAAAAATAAAACACACTTGTTGAGACAGTTTTGGCTAAATCTAGTAAAACTTTAACGCAGATAAGCCTACTGTCCCATATGTAGGACGGTAGAAATTAAAAAAAATATTTCAACTTACGCATATATTAAGAGAATACATTTAAAGGATTTGTAGTGACAAGCTATTGAAATAAAAATTAAAAAGGTGCAGTTATAATATATTATTCATTTTATAAATATTTCATTGAAAAGTAATCAAGTGCATTGCAGACATATGGGACAGTAGGCTTTAAAACAGGCAGGCAGTTAAAACAGATGGAATACGTTTATTTCAAAATATTAGTCAAGCAAAATAGGACACACTGCAACGGAGAAGACATAAAAGAAGTTATCACCCTATATATCGCCCCGCAGCTGTTTTACAAAGCGACAACGTGGTTGGTGTAAGATTTTGAATCATGAATTGGCACAGACGGCTGGACCTGCGCCCGTTCGCTGTTCCATATCTCACCTTGTTCTGTGTTAACGATACTGTACCGTGGCAAATCCGTGTACCTTCTATTTATAAATAAAGAGTTAAGTTCATACGAGATTTGGCCCGGAATAGCCGCCAGGTCAATTTAAAAGTTTTTGAAGTTCTGACAGCAAGTCTTTAGACATGTTGTCTTGACAGATAACCAATAAATTGTTTTAGCGGGAACGTTTTGTGTTAAGTAATAGAAATCATATTTGTCAAAGGGCTTTGTTTTTGTGATAACAATATGGGCAAGTATACAATAAATTCATTTAAGTAATTCAGTATGGGTCTACATTAAATTCAGTTGTAGATAACTAATCACTTTACAATATTATTTTGTAATCAATAACAAAAAGTGTTTTGTGATACCAATGATTTATACTAAATTAGTATAACATTTAAATAAGTATAATGATAGGTAACCAGAAAAAGCATGAAAACCCGCGTTTATATTAGAAGTAATATTTGTATAGAAAAAAAAGATTCTGTTTGCAACATGTCCTTTGTTAATGGAGTTGTGGGTTTAGTAGTGTAAGATACTGAAATCACTGGAAGGAACAGTCGAATTAGAAATATATTTTTGAATATCACTTACAGGAAGAATGAAGGTTATAAGGGGAGGAGATATTATTAGAAGCGGAGGATTGAAGAGGCTAGTAAATCTTAACCGAGGTGCAGAAGTGTTGACGTTAAGCTACATGCGATTTAAGCCAATCAATGTTGCATACATACAAGAGATTGCCTCTGAGCGATAAGGCCGCCATTTGTACCTGTCTAACCTAGCTTAAGTTAATCTTTATATATTTATACCTGGTGTACAATTAAAGAGATTTATTATTATTTATTATTATACATTTCACATAAGTCAGATTAAAGTGTGATGACGAAAAAGGAACATTCGTGTTAACATAGTGCTACTACGGCCTCAAATAAAACCGGTGATAAGCAATTCTTTTCAGCGTATATATCATTGAGAGTGCCCGAGGAATTGTCCGGACTAGTAAGCAACTTTTCGCCATCGTTCGACACGGCAAAATTTTCATCCCCATCACCTGGGTAATTGGTTCTCTATTGAGTTGTAGGCGTTCATGGTCTCTTTCCATCAGATGACCCGTCTGCTCACCCGTCACTTCCTTCATAAAAAAGAAAAAAAAGGCGATGAGTTAGGTAGCCAGAGGCCCAAAACTTCTTGGGGCACTAAAAGGGCGGCAACGGTCTTGTGACTTTTGAAGTGCAGGTGGTCGGCAGTAGTCAGTTGCCATTAGATGACTCACTTAATATCGTTTGTTTCCCGTAACCATATAAAAATCCTTTTAAAAAAGAAGTTGAACCGACTTCAAACAATACTAACAAAGAGCACTAGATACCTAGCAGCAGTCGCGGTTGATTTACTGTCATTTTTTTAAGAGTTGTCTGTCTCCGAAAAATCTTTAGTCTTTGTATCGGTATTTACAGATTTTCTATACATTACCATTGTCAGACAATTAACTTATTAGTCGTTGTAAATGTCTATTCCTTGAACGTTTCGTCAAACGTCGACATTATTTGCAAGTACGGCCCCGGGCCGCAGTAACTTGTGATCAGAGTTCTGACTAGTTAGATTGCGGCCTTAATCCAATTTGATCTTCATGAACTACTGTTGATATACGACCCACAGGGGTCGTTTCAAATTAACTATTGCTTCTAATGTTTGCATGTTTGTTCCTTATACATATAATGATAGATATTTGTTCTATATAAATCCATGTTGTTGATGATTTGGTACATGTCAGTTAGTTGAGTCATCCCATTTGCAAGCATATTCACACTATAGATTTTCTTAAGTTTAAATACTTCAGTTTATATAATTGTTTTAAAAATAATGATTTATTATTTATATTATTTATTATTATAAAATAATCATTTATTTACTAAATAATTTTATTGCAGCAGTAATTTTAAGCCATGAGTATACTTACAGCTTATTAAAAGTTATTACTTGGAATTTCATTTAATGCCTAGATATGGTTATTAAATTTCTCAATCTAATTGTATGAAAAGCTAAGCATATTACGTAAAACATGGCAGTGATAAGAAATCGAAGGAATTGAATGAAGAATCATTCACAAACTCATTGAGCGTGTCGTTCGTAATGCTTGTAAATAAGGCTTCACTCATTCATTAATTTGTTCAATACATTCTTTATGGACAGTCAATGAAATTATTGATGTATTTTTTTTCCTCCTCAAGTTAAGTTAAGGATGGTCATTGGTCACCCATGCATAGACTGACCTTGCTAAGATTGCTTAACTTTGCAATGTGTTAACCTACTCGGTTACCACTTAGTTCCCCTCAAAGCCTCCAAGCCAAATTATCAAGGTAATATGGACTAAAATTTTGTATACCATTATCTTGGTGCTATGGGTGTACCAAGTGAGTAACGAGGGTTTTTTTTACGTGGGAGAGCCATGCTGCCTTACAGAAAACCGGTGTTAAGTAATTCTCAAAAACCGCACGCCGTCTGGGATACCAGTAACTGGGGAACCAGGCGTACCCTAGAAAAGAAATCCCTGGTACAACCCCTGCTCGTTCTGGGGGGGAGGATTCATTCAAGGACGATAAAGTACTTGTGACTCTTGATTTGCAGGTGTCCATGAGGTGACCCGTCTGCTCTTTTGCTCTTCTATGCTATAAAAAAATAGAGGTGAGCGGGTATTGAAAGATAGTGTGATATTGTTTGATATTTATCAAACTATCATTTGATGGAAAATCTACACTCTAAACAAATAAATAAAATTGAAAGGTTTTTTTAATGCTTACACGGTTATTTGCACAATACCTATGCCTAAAAACGAGTTTATTTTCTTTGGTCTGTCTGTTTGTTCAGGGTAATCTTCTAAACGGCTGGATCGAATTTGATAATATTTCAATACCAGGTAGCTGTCTATATAAGGAGTAACTAAGGCTATTTTTCCTCTCACAAAAGCCATTAAAATTTTGCCGAATCGAACCCACTACGGCAGCGCTTTTCAAATTCCACGCGAACCAAACCGCGGGTACCGGCTAGTATTAGAAATAAATATAGGATTGGATTGCACAATGTAGCAATGGATAAGGTTTAGTAGCCTTTTCAGGTTTTGCCTCTGTAGGCATCCTAATTGTTGAAATAGTTTAGACGAATTGAGCTCGAGCCAATTGCGATCAATCAATGTTCGTAATTAGTTTAAGACAATATTAATTAATTGTGTTTTGGTTGGATTTAGTATAAGCTCAATAAGTCTTGAGCATTGCTCCAGTCAGCCTGCCGTCTATGTAGGTAGTGACTTGTAAATTATTAACTTAAAGGTGGTAGAAGAAAACTTTTTCTTTAGAGACAAATTTTACAAAAATATATAAAGTAGACATAAATAAGGACAAAGAAGGAAGTATCTGATTTTCGTTATCCATACCTTATTTTATTTTAACTGAGACGTTAACCAACGCTGTGGTAACACTATTTCCAGGTGAGAACCCGAAATCATAGGAACATATTATATTTCTCTTTGTATTTCCTATATGTTCAAATATTATTCCAGATGCTATAAATAAAACATGACTTTAAAAAATGGTTTTATGATATTGCTGATATTGATTATTATAGATTTGATTAAATAACGTTTTATTTATCAATGATGCACTCTATTACTTGCGTTTTAAATTTAATATCATCTTGCTCAAATCCAGATTATAAGATTTATTGAAACTGCAAATCAATCTGCAAAGCAATCTATTGATAAATTAACTTTCCAATTGATACATTTTGCGATTGTTTCATAACTTACATTTTTGGTTGAAGACGTTCATTAAACACGTGTAAACGTCTTTATGAGCGTCGTGGTTTTATTTCTGTACTATGACCAATGGCAGTTATAGTCGATTGGCCTCACCAGAAAACCTGTCTCAACAGATGACGTATTTGGACTCAAAATAATAACTTTGTTTTGGTGTAATCGTTGTTTTTTGTGTGTATTAGTTACGTGACGATTCTGATCTAAATAACGTATTTATTATATTAAAAGTTTATAGTATTATAAGTTGTATTAATACATTGTTATATCTTTTGTGGATTTAAACAAAAAAAAGAACAGTTGCTTGCTATATAACCTTAAGAGTTCTTCTTACAGTAACTCAAACCTTTGGGCTTGGCGGATAGGTGACAGTTGATTTAAGACTACAATTGATTAATGAATTGCTTGTGTAGTTATGTGGTAGCTGTGAGACCTCATAATTAACGTATCATCTCCACCTGTGAACATGGTTAACTAAGTTTGTGACAGATAGATCAAATGACGGTAATTATAATGCTGTGACTAAGTTTAATATGGAAATTCCACGACAACTGAATTAAACTTTAAAGTTGTTGACTTTTTACAACTGTTTTCAATGACTATATTTCAATGTTTATTATCTCATCATCGTGATCTCAGCTATAAAACGCACAGTGCTAAAGAAAGATCACTTTTATATGGAAATTGTACCTTACTGGTATCACATCATCAGATCAACAGCCTACTGGACATAGGCCTCTCCTTAGAAAGGAGGTTTTGACCACGCTCGCCAGGCGGGTTGGTATAGGGTTTGTGTCAAGTCTTCCTTCTCTTTGCAGTGCTTACTGGTATGTAAATAATATTTTTATAAAAATATGGTACTAACGTTTCAGAAGTGTCATATATGTTCATACGATTAATGATTACAAAATCACGGATCGATTGACTACAAAAAATAAGTGTCATTCTTTAAAATTATTTTATTGTATATATATGCATATTTTTTTATTTTTGAAGCCATTAAATTAAGTGATAGTTTTCTTTAACATAAATATACTTGTAAGTTTCTTTCTTAGAAAATTATTAATAGAATAAATCTCGTTTCTGTATTGAACTATATAATATATATATAACAAGGTTTAAAATATTAAGGAATACGAGTATACAAGTTGCTATCACTTAACAGCAAGCCGAGAAAGAGTGTGGAAAAGTTACGGTTGATTTTCCTTGCTGTTCATGCAATATTGCCTATAATAAGCAGGCATATATAAAGCAACCTAGAAATATTATTCAAAGAAATGAACGCCCTTTCTTTTTTGCGGTTTATGATAGTTAAGAAACATTAAACGAAGGTTTAATATAAATATAGGTTATCACATTTTTGCTCTATGTGAGACAGATTTTAGAAAATAAAAAGAGGATTTAAAGATATTTAAACAGAAGTTGACTTGAATGCTTTATGGGGATGATATCACTTATGCCTGCGGTTTCGCCCGCGTTCATTTTGGTTATCGTGGTCAAAAGTAGCCTATGTTACTCGCTCATAATGTAACTTTCCATTAGTGGTCTTCTTCTTCTTAGCGTGTCGATGACAATTCAAATTGAGTCGGCCCAAAATTTGGCGACGAGTTCGGCACTTTCAGTAGCCTCCATCAGTTCCTGTGATGTGCAAGTAACAGGACAGGCTGGACACGATATCAAGTGCCCCATAGTTTGTGGGGCAAGACCACATTTACACTCCAGGGCAGAGTCATCTATGAATCTCCACCTGAACAGGTTTTCTTTGCTTCGGCCTACCTGTGTCCGGAGTCTGTTTAGAGACTTCCAGGTCAGCCATGGCAACTCGTGTCCAGGTGGAAGATTTTCGGCAAGTGGCACAAATGGGTTGGGTAAGGAAACGCTATCTTGCCACAACTTAAGTCTTTCCTTAGAGCGTTCACCAGTGAGCGGGGGTACACACTTTAAAAAGCTGTTGCGGCTTTTCAGCCTTTGCGGTACTATGATGTTATTGTGTAGAGGGTGTCTAGCGTCGGAGACCATTTTGGCTCTTTCACTAGAGCTCGCCACCGCTCTGCGAACTGCTGGAGGCGCTATGCCTGCCAGTGGATACAGCATCTGTACCGGGGTCGGCTTGAGGCAGCCAGTGATTATCCGGCACGTTTCATTCAGTGCTGTATCCACTAACTTTGCATGGGCTGAACGACCCCACACGGGGCACGCGAATTCACCCGCAGAGAAAGATAGCGCCAACCCAGTAGTCCGCATGACGTCAGGCGAAGCACCCCACTTTGAAGAGACTAGTCGCCGCAAAAGACTATTGCGAGAGTGTACCTTATGCTTAATGTTATTGCAGTTCTTGCCGAATGTTAGAGACCTGTCCAGAGTAACACCCAGATATTTTGGAAAGTTGCTGTGCTCTATGGATACCCCACCCCAAACGATGTTAAGTTTGCGGCTCGCCTCTCTGTTGCGAAGATGGAATATGCACGACTGCGTTTTGCTCGGATTGGGCTTGAGTGAGTTAGCGCGGTAGTAAGTGGCTAAGTCACCAAGAGCGTTTGACAAAGACACCTCAACCTCTTCAAAGGTGGTGGCTTGGGAGGTAAGGGCAAGGTCGTCTGCATAGAGGAAGCGGGAGGTATGCGGGCTGGATGGTTGGTCATTGGTATAGATATTAAATAAAAGCGGTGCCAAGACACTACCTTGAGGTAGGCCGTTTTTCTGTGCTCTCCAACGACTTTTTTTCCGAGAGAAGGTGGACTTGAAATCGGCGGTTGTGGAGAAGTTCTCGGAGTATGCAGATGAAATTTTGATCGTTGACCAAGGTTTCCACCTTCCACAACAGCCTCTTGAGGTTGACTGTATCGTAGGCAGCTGATAGGTCCACGAATACAGCACCAGTGACCATTCCTCTCTCGAAGCCATCTTCAATGTGTCCATTAGTGGTATAGGCGTGAAAGCGTAATAAATCAAAGAAACAAACTCACTTTCAATATTTTTAAAATGAATGTAATATAAGTCTGGAAGTATGGATTATAATGTAAAATCGAAAAACATTATTGTGATTTCGTGTAAGTCGAGGCTCGTATAGTTACCAGACCGGCAAGGTTATAGATAATTTAGTGAGATTAAGGCTTTCGTTGTCTACTACATTGTTTTTGTGTTGAAAACATATCATGTTTTTAATATAGCCTTGTCTTGCAAGTAGTGAAACGTGAGTGTAGGTAGTATATTATCCCGCGACGAGAAAGTAATTTCAGTGAATATTAATGAGCTGCGCTGCGAACAAAAGCTGCTTCCACTTTCCGAACATTTACACAATAAATTTTAGGCTTATATATATATATAGATATATTAGTAAATATGTTAGTATGTAAGGCTTATTTAATTTTTGTAACTGCTATTAAAGTCCGTGATACTTTCGCTGTTTTTGCTGGTGTTTAAATTAGTCTCTTAGATTTATTTTAAGTGTCCGTGTGTTGACGGATTAAGAATACATAGTATTACCGCCCCTATTTATCCCGTGGGTATTGTAAGAGCCGAGTAAGCCGATACAAACCCTATACCAACCCGACTTCCCAGCATGGCTAAAACCTCCTTTCTAAGAAGAAGCCTATGTCCAGCAGTGTACTATTAAGACTGTTGATGATGATGATAGTTTAAGTGTTCGATCTGATTCCTGTTTGTGCTATCTCATTATGATGAGTATTAAAAAGAAAATTGTGATTCGATCAGTCGTAACTGAAATATCGATACATCGATCCAGCAGAATATGATGCGGGTTTCTTCAAGCGGGTTTCGGGTAGTTGATTCTGTAACATATGTGTGATAAATACATTTTTTTGAAGCCATAATATCCAAATTAAATTGTTATTTTACTCCTATTTTATTAAAAAAATATTTTTAAAAATATTTAAAAATATTTATAATTGTTATTTTACTCCTATTTTATTATAAATTAACGTATATACAATGTGATTAAGATGCCAGATGATTCTAGATTCAATTGCAAAATTTTATATTGGTTATCATATGTTTTGCGTTGATTTGATTGTTGTGATTTAGTCAGATATGCTTTGGTCTGTGGGCCATCTCGGTTCTAAATCATCACTTTTCTAGAAATTTGTATAATTATTAATTGTCATTTTTATTGCATTTTAAATCAAACTCTATTTAGAATTAAAAGAGTTATGTTAATAAAATAACATATTTATTTGAAATAGCTGCCCTGTAAAGTTCCATAAATGTCAGATCCCACACTATTCTACAACTATGACGAAATGATCATTCATTGTCATGAAACTGCATTATGGTCTTAAATGTTTTCCCTGTGACGCTTTCAAACGAAAACTGTGATACAATTTCGGAAATTTTGTATTCATATTACATTTTGAACTGAAATAATATAAATTTTAGTTTTTTAATAAAATAAACCAAAAAAAACGCTTTTGTAGCTACCCGTAATAAAAAGATTTTTAAAATCGGTTCAGTGGTTATGGCGTAAAAGCAGTAACAAAACAAAGCAAGTATGAAAATATGGATGATATTGTAAATAATGGAAAATTACCTACTAACTAATTACCTTTCTATTACTGATCAGAACAATTTCAAAGTATATCAAGGAATAAATAATAATGAAATGAGATTAGTTGATTGAATAAATATAATAAAATGTTTCATATCGTTACATACAGTTCACATCTATTTATTACATTTGTATATAATATTATCCAAACCAATGAGCAAATTTCATAACTTTTATATATTGAACTTCTTTGTTTCAGGTATGTACAGATCGGTTTTACACAATTTGAAAATTCCTGGTAAAGTACCCTTTGAGCTATTACCGGAGATCGGCATTCAATTTCGCCTGAAGACGTTGCGGCCAATTTCGTCGGGCACCGGGTTCGGACAAAAAGTCACTGGAAGTGCAATAAGTGCTGCCATCAATGTCGCGTTAGCGCCAACACAATAAAATAGAAAGTCAATTGGCTCTGCGGAAAAAGTCGCCGCTACCTCGCTGTTCGAGAGGTCTCGATCGAGCCTCGGTGTAACGCCATGAGCGCCGCTGTGGCTTCAATCGAATTGCTTTTCTGTTATTGTTTCCCTATTGCATTAGCTCCTCTATTATTGTTAAAGTGTACGGTTCTTTATTGTAGCTACTGCAAAAGGTTGCCATACAGGTTTCATTGCATTGGATATTTCTTCCGACGCTAGAAAAGAAAGTAAGCTTATTGTTTGCTCCGAATATTTGTTGAGATTGCTTGAGAACTACAAACAATTAAACTAAGTAATAAAACACACAAAACAGATGCCATTTAGGTTTTCACATCAAATCATTATGAATAAGATGTTGAAAACTTGAAGTAATACATTGTTTGAACACCGCTTTACGACATTAAACTACTCGGCGTTCCTCACATTTATCACATGTAAGCAGTCCATTAATCAAGAGACGATTGACTACAGTAACAATTACTATTAATTGAAAGATGTGTCAAGATGTCACTTGAGGATTGTTCATCATATTCTTGCTTTGTAATTATATTAACTTGTTAAATAAAAGTAACATTGATATTTCTTTTATAAATGGCTGTATTTGCAAAAAAAAGTACATGCAAAAATGCACGAGTTCCGATCTCATATCGATGCGCCAGCAAAAATTACCATAATTGAACTGTAGCGAAATCCGTTGGTTATACGGCTATACGTGTTGACATAAAGTGTTGCATAATTTCACTTTACGTGACACAATTTACATTTGCCGGGTACTAGCTGTGACCGTGAGCAAAGCCCGTGCTGACTCACTGACGTCACATAACTTTACATTTCCTGAACGTGTTAATTCCATTAAATGTTGAAGTGTTTATGCCAAACAATTACTCGGCATGTTTTGTAATAAATGATTAGTCTAAAATTCTCTTGCGAAAACTAGGTATATAAAAAGAACTAGCACTTAAATGGAGTCCTTGATGTCAGTATGCGATTATAAATTTAAATTCGGTTTCCATAACTAGTGTAAATGGTAAGAGAATACTAAACGATACCAGTTACGGTCAATCGTATACTTCTTATTAAGGCTGTGGAATATTTTAGATTAAAGTGTTGCTAATTTTAAACATGTCATAATGTCAAAATATTTTGTTTCGAAAATTTCAACGCCAGGAAGATAGCAGGGCTGTAATCGCCAAGTTTTCATAACTAACGTAGATGCAATTTAAATAATGATGTAATTTCTATAAATGTAATTTTAAATTTATATACGAGTACTATACCTCGTATTGCTAAATAAGTAACACGCATTACCTTAATAGGTGGCACGAGACCTCGAGCTGTGCGAAATCGAGAGTTCGACCGAATCTTGCCGGCCATTCACTTTCACTATAGTACAAAGGCCTGTTAGTGTTATCTTTTAGCTGGCTCGCTTTACGCTGTTTGTGTTTGACGTTTCCTTTTGTGCCTAATTAGACTCGATTACGATTTAGACCGCGACGTGCAAACGTCGAACGAAATTGACTAAAGGACTTTTGTATTAATTCGTAGCTTAAACAGATTATATTAGCGATTTACGATCTAATTAGATAGAGGATTATACCTCTCGATAGAAACGGATGCTTTTATGAGATTTCTCAAAATGTCTGGGGAATTCAGTTTTCATCATAGCCATTATCCTGAATATTTATTTATTATGCAAACTTTCCTCATTAGTTAGTAGTTAATCTGAAAGGTAGCGTACGCAGATATATTCTGGCCTGACTAGCTTTTACTTGCAGTTGCACTCGGGAAATATCGTTTAATGGGCAAAACATAGTACAATAATTTGTTTTTGTGCTTTCCCTCCTACGGCAGAGAGAGCATTTTTTTTTAATATACTACTACATAAAGCAGAACCTAAGCGTGAGTATATTGATATCAGTAGTTAACTAAATTAGTTTTTGACTCGCAACGCTTGAATTACAAGTTCGCCTAACGCCGGCGCTGTCTTGTCTTGTCGTAACTTGTGGTACAAAAAAAAGGTATTGTAAAACATCTTCACCTACTTTCCCGACGTCCCATTACCGTTTTTTTTTTAACTACAAGATACTTTCCTTTAGTAAGAACGGGTCAGAAAGCGCATAATATCTTTAGCTTATATAAGAACAATTTACGAATTTGTATCTTGTCTTTTCTGTACTACAATAACACGAACTAAACAATGCAGATTGTTTTGGTTCGTTGCATTGTAGTTTGCCCTAAAGTTACTACGAAGCTATTTGTTTATAATTTTCCGCTATGCATAGTCGTAGTAGGTAGGTAGGTAGTGGTAGTATTGTAGATGGAACTGCAGAATTGTGACCTTTCACGTCGTTCCCCGGATTACAAAATGCCACTCAATACGGTATTTCGGAGAAACTTTTTGAATACTTCGACAGACGTCACCACACACAAATAGAGAACGAAACGGCTTTTAGATTTTTTATATCTTTTATAGTTTTTTTTACTCATACATAAAATATCAATTATTGTTAATCTGTATGATTTATTAAAAGGTTACGACGATTGTCATAATGTTTATATTTGCAAAATGTTTTAAATGAAACTTGAACTATCGAAAAGTTGTCCAGAATTTTGAGTTTAACATGCGGTCATGACAATATTTCAAATAATTGTCTTTTTTAATTCGCTTATATGAATGCTACTTAAATAAATGCTACTTACAGCTTTAAATGACTTAAATTGTCATTTAAAGCATTTTGCTTTAAATGACAATTTAAGTAGCATTCATTCCCTTATTACAACGGGATATTGGCAGTTAAAAGTTTATAGCTACTGTTGCCCTTTTCACTATATGATTCGATCAATATTTGTGGCGACTTCAAAGAAGAGGCGGTACTAAATTTTTTTGTTGCTGACTGTTGTTTTATTCTAAAAAAAGATTTAACCGGATAGCTAGTGAAGGTATTTGTTTTGAATGATGAATATCATCGTATGCAGCTAATTTTATGTGATACTATAGAATTTAAATTCCCTATGGAAGTGACTACTATGCGGTTGTGTGGGTGTGGTGGGTGGTACTGACATTCGGCTTGTTTAATGGACATGGTGAATAAAGTTTATAGTTCTTGAAGCGTGCAAACACGGCCGTTGCAATTGAAAGGCGAATCGATTATAGTAATGTTTACCGCCATGACCTCATTGTTAAGGCATCATTATTTCACACTGTTTAAGAATTGTATACTGCTTCTTACCAACCTTCATTATGACTAGACATTGTTTTTTACCAAAAATCTTAATTGTAAATACGATACTTTTTTGCCCAAGGGCCGTTTGGGAAAAAATAAATAGTAGTCATTAATTGTGATCAGTTTACTAACAATATTTGATTCCAGTTAGAATAAATACATCAGTGTTACCATATGTTGCATAGTGCAAAATTTTTTCAAAAGGAAAAAACAAATAATTGCTTTCGTTAAAAGTTACGTAAGTTCTCACGTTTCCACAAAACATTAGCAACCTTTTTATTGAGTGTTGCGTAACTAAATGCCAATAAAGTTAGAAATTGGGAACGTCGTTCGTTTGAAACTATAAGCTATCAAATTTATTGTACCCGAGGACTTTGCAGTACATAGTCGGCATTTGAGATGGCTCATGATTTAACTTGTGCGTAGAGCTTTTAAATTTTGATTATATATTGAGGGATGTTCTGAAAGGCAAAGGTTGACATCCCGATTATGGAAATACTATAAAACGCCTTCCATGTAGTCATAATTGTGCAGTGTTTATATGTTTTTATATTTAAACATTTCCCACTCATAATTTAGCGGCCTATGTACTGGGTGTCGTGGAACACTTTAAAAATTGAGAACTTACCCTTAGATCATGGTCTTTTCACAAAGGCTTCTCCATAATCGGTGTTGAAAATGTTTGTGAATATAGTTTGTGTATTTGAGACTTTAAAATCAACATCAGTGTAACTTTGCAAAAAGTTTTGACATTTTAGGCCTTACTAATTCACTAACTGTTAAATTTAATTCCTGCCTCTGACATGCTCATGTACGTAGATATTTTGTTTATGGTTTTGACGTTGTAAAATTTTGTTCCATAAATAATTTAGTAAGTTTCAGTGACCCTGTTTCATACTGATATTTTTTATTAATTTTTAGTCTTTAACGTACGTTCAAAATGTAGATTCAATTATAATATCTTTGTGTTTATTGTTTTTATGAGCGCCAGATTTATTATTAAATATGTGTAACTTTTTAGAGCGAGAAAAACAAAATTAATGTAATGCATTGAATATCTGACCTAGCCTAATGTCATTCAAATGTTCGTAGCATTATCTGATCATTATTAGCATTTAACCTGACATTCAGAACCTGGTAGTATACTTATTTATTATACTCAGAACCAGTTCTTTGAACGTTATATCTTTTTACGTAGTTTTGCGAATTGCCCAATTGCGATGTTTGTCAATTATAAATGTGATATTATATAATACAAACACATACTTTAATTATAATACAATTACATAATACACACCGTATCAAATATCATTTGGTCTCATCGATCATCATCATGATCAACAGCGTAAGATAGTTCACTGCTGGACATCTCCTCTGAAAGGAGGTTTTGGCCTATTATACCACGCTGGCCAGACGGGTTGGTACAGGGTTGGTTTCAAGTTTTCCTTTTCTTTGCAGTGCTGTTGTCCTGCGTAGTTTGTTCCCTTAGTCGGCTCTTACGACACTGTATTCTTAATCCGTCACTACACGGGCAATAGTGTGTCGTTCCAAAGATAATAAGCTTACACAGTGTTACAATTAGCGATACTAGTGCTGCATAAATAGATACCTTCAGGTTAGGACACTTTTAAGCCTCGAGCCTTACACGTCTATTACATTTCATTTATTGGAACGTGAATATTCGCCCTTCAAGGCAGGATATCACACAATAGTGTCAGGTAGCTGACACCTTGTTAGAGAGGTCGCCCCTTTTGAATATTACCTTCATTGTGTTGAGATGGGTCGTCTGGATTCTGTTTCAAACGTGTCTCATTCCCGAGTCTGACAAATGAGACACCTACTTAATTGATATTACCCTCCGACCGATCTACGAATTCACTCATGTGAATTAAAATCAAAAGGTCGTTCCCAAACGTTCACCATATTTTCGTTTAGTTCCGAATTGCGTCAAGTTAGTTGAGTTTAGTTAAGGGTCGTGACCGAAAATATTTATCCCCTATGCCGGACATATATGCTTGTGTGTAGGAGAAACTGTCTAAAACATGCCAGTATCCGGTCTATAATTCACGCTCGGACGAGCACTCGACCGGCGCGGGAGGCTTCAATCGCTCAATGTCAATTGGACCACCCCCGTCCGCGATCTTGCGCTCTCAATGGCACCTCGACAAAGAAATGTTCGCCATTTTTCCTCGTGAAATGCAATTAGAACGGATGCATTTCTCTTTCACTGCTTGTGTTGTGCAACAACGGACAACTCTTGGATTTTTAATTTAAGGTTTTATTTTCTCGGTTTTATGTAACTTGACATCACACAATTGTATAAGGAGAAAACAAGAAGCTCCGACAGATTTAGTACCAACGTATTTATTGCCCGGGTGATTGTTATTGCGAAAGTTATTGGTTTTGTAAATCCTAACTTGCCAAATTGGTTTTATGATTGGCTCTATAAAGTAAAGAGTACTGTCCAATGATATTGGTGGAATTTAAGAAATATACATATGCGTACAGTGACGTAGTACATTCATTGTGTTAATAGTAATTTAACGGTGGCTAAAAGGGGCAATCGTAAACAGACCCAAGCAGTATCTAAAGGCAATAACAATAGTGAATTAGTTGGGGATACAAGTTGCGTAAGCGAGTGTCTGGACATCGTGCCCGTTAATCAGCCCGGTTGTTAACACACACTGCGAAACCAGTCGCATTGGAATTCGATACTTACGCAAATATAATGTCTTTATGCTTATTTACTTAGATCAACCCTGAATATGCATTTTCGAGAATACGTGATTTCGATTTGATTAAACGCTGCCATCATGCGTGATAGTTGTGTTTAAAGTAGTTTTGTGTGGTGTGCCATTTAATTTTTCAATAAGAAGAGGTATGTGTAATCAATAAAAAATATAAGATTTATTTGTTATGTAAACTCAAGAATAAAAAGTAGCATTGCATCTTTGATTCTAAATCTTCGAATTATTATACAATAAGTATATAATTATATGGGTTATACAAAAAGTGCAAAATGGCTTGTATTTTGAATGACTGTTTCGTGTTGGCCATGGGTGAATTACTAGTGAAATTAAACTCTACCCGTAGCTTGCGAAATTCATCCAGACTTTTGAATAATGCAAACGCTGTATGGGACTGGTCGTTGATACGTATGTTGTGCAATGCTGTCCGTTTCATTTTTATTTTAAGCGATTTAGTGATATTCGTGTGATGTTGATGTCCGATTGTTTTCCGACACAATTACGCTTCCCAATCCACGTGAATACGAGTACGAATAGGCATCACCGAACAGAGCCCTCACTAAAATGTGTTAAACATTTTTCATCGGTACAATAGATACGACGCTATGAATTATAAAAAATAAAATTTATATTTCACTGTCGAATATGTTCCGGATTACAAGCCATATATCAAGCGGCACGCCATTAAATCTAAACGGCATGAATATTTCAAGCTCGACAAACCAATGTATGGTTGTGCGTTTTTATTAAAACAAGGCATTAACGCTAACGCTTGACTGCACTCCGCCACGCTCTACTGGTATAAATCCATCTGAATTAGCGCAACGACAATGCGAGGACATTACGTTGTGTGCAAGTCCTTGTACTAAATCAAGCGAACTCTGTTAGAGGAATAACAGCTGCAGCCGACTACTGCAATAAAAGCAGCCACATACTACGATATAAACATTGTACCACCTAAGTTTCCTCTATGTACGTATATACGTATCTTGTACCTATATGTTCATTGTGGTGTCTGGCAAGCGTTATAATGCGACTTTTAAGGCATCATTTCCTTCAGTTTGTATGTAGGAGTTTGTGTGTCCTAGAGTCCAATTACAGCTGTACACAACATTTACTGGTTGATTAGCTCAGTTGAGAAAAAAATATTAGATTACAAGTAATAAAGAAAGAAAGACAAAGAAGAGATATCTCTTCTATGCAGAATTATAATAATAATAATGATATTATAACAATGCAACGAAACATTCAATTTCTTAGGAAAAAGGCTAATCAATTAATCAGTTAGCCCAAAGCAGTCCATTGCTCAAAAGGTTTTTTCTGATTGCGCCATAGCACCTGGTCCGCGTACTACGAATCCAGTCTATCCCAGCTACTTTCTACATGTCGTCGTAAATATTTATAATAATTTTGTTGAAAACCGAAAAGTATTCACAGTACACAATATGAAAGAAATACTGGGTGTATCGATTTATTGTTTAAGGAATTATATGTTGAACTATTTTAAATAAAATAACGTAATGAATAAACATAAGCTTTTATACATTTTTATAAACAACGAAATAAATAGGACGTTTATTAGCAAATGAAAATTAAAGAGTAGAAAAGAGTTTCACTATCCTCTGGTTGTATCATCAGGTTAGCGCGATTAAGCCATACCCCTTAACTTCGAGGGGTTAAATAGAAGTCCCTGAAAAGTGCTACTACGAGTATATGTCAATATTTTCATACATACATAAAACACAAGTTTTCGATTCAATACAGTAATAAGAAATAGTTAAATGGACTTCTAAGATTTGTTTACATGTGTAGTTATCTACTGTAGTTAGTTACTAGTAAAGCTAATGATAGCGTGATAAAATACACATAAAGATTATAAGTAAGATTTATAACTAGTTAGACTAAATATTATGAAATACACCTTCCGTATATACTCGTATATGTTCCCTTTCATGTCTACGCCGACCGTACTATCGATAGCCTTTTTGAATGGTATCCGTGTTCTTGTCAGTTGCAAAACCAAAAGCGTATAGTCAATTTCACGTCAGATTTTCACTGTTACGCCCTTGTGTGCGTGTGGCACTTTTTCTGTTTATACTGCAATATGACGTATGGTGGATTGCAAATAAATAATGTGTTATGTGTGGCAACGCACGGTTCGCCTTTTTTATTCGTCATTCGGTTTGTTTTTTTTTTTCGACGCGCGACGCCGCGACGGATAACGTTACGGCATTGTATATTCAGCTGAACGTGCGTCATTCTCGTAAACGACTTTTTATTTATGTATTTATAATACCTTACATATACAATATATTTCACACTATCGCTGCTGTCGGCCCAATTTTTGACATCGTGACACATTTTTGACGTTATCGTCCAAAACATTTATGTGACAAAATCGCGCGAGGTAATCGCTATCTCCACAGTTTTGATTCATGATTTAACACCGACATTAATATGGCGCAAAATACATTTTGAGGTGTTTCAGTCGACTAATCCATAATTATCGGCGTAATGTATTGCAACCGCTGGCTACTTTTTGTTTGTCAGCTCGTGACTACTGTAATTACAAATTGTGGTTGTGTTTGATACCGTGTGTATGCATACACCTGAAATTTATACGTGACTCACTGTCCAATATAATTTAATTTAGCTCCGTACGAAGGCAAGGATTACAATGAGGATTATTTATCATTCAATGTGTATTCACGTCAAGACAATACTGGCGGTGTCTTCACATTCACAGAAGCTTAAGATCCACTTCAGGTAATGCTAGCGACGTATTTATCATTGTCGTCGTAATAATAACAATAAGGGTCGCCTGCCACCCTCTCTCTAATGTTCATTACAACATAACAATTTATTAATCATAGTCGTACGTGACATCATTAATAATAATGTGTACACCCAACATGTAATTGTATTATAGCTTTAGAAGACCGCATTACGAGCAGTCTTAACTTACAATTTACAAATGTGTACTTAATAAACAGTGTTCCTGGCAAAAATAGTTTAAAGTGCACTCTGCGACCGGATCAACCTAATTTATAATATTGCTGTAAATTATGCAATGCATTTCCTATTAAAATTACCAAGTTCCTCGTGAAAGTGATCTGTGGTACACGAAAAAGTAAAGCTCACCTGGGTTTGGGGTAATCTGGTAATGGGGTATCTGTAAAAGCGGACCGTTCGTTCTCAGCCGTGGCAACGAAGCGCCCTAATCGAATTCGGCGCAAATTGTATTACCCATCCTTCAATGCATAGATCAAACTAGTTAGAGATCAGTTGCGTGAGCTGAATGTAGTTACACGTCTCTGACTGTGTGAAAGTAAGGATTGAGAGATACCTTTCTTTAAAACTGCATTAGCGGTAAGATTGGCATAGATTTTACCTCTACAAGTCCCAGTTTACCAATTAAAATTAAACGTATTAAGCATTTAAAACATTAAACGACCGCTTTATTGTAAATAAACAAAAAAAAAAAAGAAAGAACACCACTATTACGATCGTGTAAAACGAGGCAGTACTACGGT
Source organism: Arctia plantaginis (assembly GCA_902825455.1). Taxonomy (NCBI): domain Eukaryota; kingdom Metazoa; phylum Arthropoda; class Insecta; order Lepidoptera; family Erebidae; genus Arctia; species Arctia plantaginis. The sequence continues at coordinate 5,151,216 of CADEBD010000857.1, read as the reverse complement.
GTTCTAACCTGCATTGTGACCACGAGTCCGCATTCTTCACACCTATGCGAGGGTGGGTACACTTACATTTCCGTATCTAGTCATGGACAATTTGAGTACCCACACAAATTGTAAATTGTTTGACGAAAATAACGTAATATTTGAATGTTTGAGTGATGAAGTATATTATATCAACGTATTAAGTGAAAAATATATTCTCATGTAAGTGAAATGTTTTATTTTTGAGAAAAATAAATTCTTTCCCCACAATTTCAAAATCACCGTATTGAGGCACTATTTCAAATTCTGGCTTTGAGGAGGTTCTTAAAGTTGCTTTCAAAGCTTTTGCTTATCCACCTTTAAGCATTATAACCACGTTTATTACATAACCTGAATATTAGCGGAATTCGAATTCCGTTAAGGAATTTAGTGGAATCTTCTTGGGGTGCGTTCATCTTTCACACGGGCGTCCCGTAACTTTCACGCGTCAACTACTTATTGATTTAAAGGGCTTTGCCATATATATATATATGAGAATTTCGCCCACGTTTTCGAGAATTTCTCTTGTTCTACAAACGAGAATATTGTGTGTATATATATATTCTCTTCTGTCTGTCATTGTAAAACAAACGATCCGTAGTGTTCTGTAAAACCATTGCATTCCTGTTTAATTAAAACTCGTTGTCCGAGTCTTAGTGGAGGACTCTAACAACTGTTTGTGAAGCTTACCTTCATTACACGAGCTTTGTTTATCTTAATCTATTTAAAGAGTACCTGCTAAATGCTAAAATAAATTTCCTCGTAACATTTCCAGATAGCGTGAAGATTGATAGCCGTGTCGAAATGGATAGATTTGGTAAAAAAAATAATGCCAGTGGTTTATCCTCCGTAGATTTCCATCAGAGCGGAAACGACCGTGCTAGAGTATCGTGTACGAAATTGCCTCAAAAGGAACTCTGAAAAAAAGGGAAAATAAGGCGACATCCGCCAGGGCCGACGGTCATTACGTTAATGCGAGACTAAACTTGATTGATGATCCTGTACTCTACGAAATCCGTTGACCTGCTAGGATCTATGTCGTTGTCTCCGCGAACAGCCTTTTACTCCACTCCATTGAGACAAACGTCAATAAGTGTCACATGTTCTTGTCTACTCTTTGAAAATCCGCATTGTGCATTACAACTTGGGTAAGTCTTGAGAGTCAGTCGAATTAACCATGACTTATTCTGTTTACTTACCTACATTTGCGATTGCTTGTATAATACCGTACGTTGAACAATTAATTCAGTGTACAAGTAAAATCTGAGCTAAGCACGAATATCACCTTTCAACTCTGGAACTCGTATAAGTTATTCCGGCACGTAGCTCCGTATTAATTTAATTTTGTAGCAGTAATATCATTTTCTTGAGACCTTAATTTTAGTTAAACCAAAGTTACTTTTATTGTTTCCTGAGAAATATATTCCGCAGAATGTATTCCGCAAATAAAATGGCATTTTATATTAATTTTAAGTCAAGCAAAACTACTTATATTTTGTAAAGTATAAGTAACTTGCTTAAATTAAAATGAAAGTATTTCTGAGACTGCCTAGTGTAAGAAAAAAAAGTATTTAGCAAGACCTACAGTAATATGCGCTTTGCGAGATAACACTGTGTCCAGTGTCACTCAGTAATACTTTAAGCAGTAGCACAATAATAAGATGTTCCCCGTAGGAAACGAAACTTAATAATATCCTTCTTGGAATCAATAGTTTAATTCAGTAACAATTTAATTATGCAGGTCTCATCAACTGCCATTTTAACCGGTGAGAATACGAGATGTACTATTACATAATAAAATAGTCAATCTGTTGCGGTGTAAGTGCATCCCGGAGCTCTGTGCATTGTCCCAGCTGGCGTCTTAATTAGTTCATGATGCACATATAGCAGTAATGGACTGACCGTGTACTAAGCAACAGACACCGAGTACCTGGACTAAACTTAGTACCCCACCTGCCTGTTAGGGTATTATCTAGAGCCTTTGTTGAGTATACGGCTCGGTGGATAGTACCATTCCTCGATAAGATTAGATTAGCTAAGGAATAGCACGGATGTTTGTTTATTTAATGACATCAATTAAGTTTTAGCCTTGATTGAAATGTTAACTATGTTACGTGACTTATGAAGTGATGACTGCACCTAGTTTCGAAACGATATAATGCCAATGTTATATCCTTGGTAACAGATCTTTTTCGAGTTTGCGTAAACATTTATATATGTTATATCGATGCAGCCCTGAACTTAAGTTAGCAGCATTATTACATAAGTTTTTTGTAGATATCAGGATAATTAATTTCACATTAAGAATTCAGAAACAGTTTATCGTCAATCGTCGATCTATTGCATTTTACGATTATAATTCTTAAGTCACAAATGTCTTGTTTATTGTTTTTAATATTGAGCACTTACCGTTTTTGTCAGCATTGGCGTAATTGTAGATATTTATACTTGGTTAAATATTAATGACATAGTTATTGTTTACAGCAACAACCATGTCCTTACATAGGGCATACTTTGTCGTTGAGAACAATCTCTTGCAGGTAACCAATTTTATTTTCAGTTATATCCCGAGCGGTGTATCTTGACAGTGGGTCTTCAAATAGGGCCTTTAGATCTCTAAAGCAGCCTGCCAACGGTATACCGTATACGAATATATCCGATAAAATATTTTGGAACGAAGTTCCTTATCGCGCTTTACACACTCTGAGCGGATGGGAGCTAGACCGAAAAATGTGTAACAAGATTTTTTCCGACACTTTTTGCTATAGTACGCACGCACACTTGCTTAGATCTTTTAAACTAAGCAAATAGAGAGAGTGATTCAAGAGGAAGGTAAACGTATAATACATGCATATATGATTTGTGAAAAAGACATGTTTTTGTGCGCTTATATTGCAAACGCTGGCTAAACCTTACGAGATAGACCAAAATAATGTACTATGGAATCGTATATCTTAAAAAGATCTACAAGGTCGACTTTGCGATTCCTTGTAGATTGTAATAATTGTAATGAAGTTAAGCAGTGCGCGACTTTTAAGTCATCTGTATTGGCTTCACATCACAGCTGTTGAGGATGACAGAGAAAGGTCTGCGTATAGTAGTGAGTTCGGAGTTTCGAATAACAATAGTTATGCGAAATACTTGATTTGTCTCAGTCTTCAGTTTTCACGTCAGTCTTTATGTCCGTATCGCGAATCGAACGAAACCGAGATTCACTGAACTCAACACGAGAGGCATAAAATAACATTTTGCCATAAAAGTCATTTCGTTTTGCATAGTTTATTAATGTTATCTGGCTGACCTTACCACTCTATAAAATCCGTGAATTCAACATTGTAATTAATTTATTATTTGAAAAATCATGACTGAGTATGTGTTGACTCGTTCTCGCAAGATTTGCTGATTACGTAAACGTTGATAATTTAAATGTTGCTTCTGGCTTTTAAACCCATTTATTAACTTGATCAGTAATTGTTAATGTTAGTTTAAATAACATGTAAACCAAACATGGATACGCTATTACGGTTCGTGATACAACATGCTAAAAGCAAGTAGTTTTTTAGCTAATTATGTTGTAACAAAATATTTACAATATTAGCTGCATGCATTTTTTATTGTTTACGCATATTTATATTGTAAAACCTTGTCAAAGTAATCTCAAATATAAACAATAAATGTGGATTAAAATTTGCATAAAGATAGTGTTAAGTCCTTTAACTAGTTCCCCAAACAGTCGTTACGTTTGAAATTTATTACATTAAAAACACTCTTAACAAATTATGTTAGATTAAATTTAAGGATCCAAAGTAATTTCGTTTGACGACTCTCTCAGGAATGTTGTTTGAAATTGAAAGGATGATGCACAAATAATAGGAGCGTGAACGATCCTTACTAATATTATAACTGCAGAACCGATTTTAATGAGATTTGGCAAGTAGATAACTTGATTCTTGAGATACGACCTTTGCTACTTTTAACCGTTATAACTAAACCGAACCGCTGGCAAAAGCTAGATTTAACTAATTTCAAATATGCCAATATTCTTTATTAATTAGATTATTGCGTTTATTTTGTGCCTAGGTTACCCGGCCTACCGAGGTCAACAGTTACGTCGAAATTACTGTCTACCCCTCAGAGCTAGTACAAGAAAAAAAACGCGCAATGTAATAACCAAAGTAAAGCAGACTCCTTATAACGAGGTTTTGGTTTACTATACCAGGCTGGCCAGACTGGTGGGTATCGGGTTTGTGTCATTTTAAATAGAAAACTATACGGACATAATAATACGGGATACATATTACTATATACATAGATCTCAAAGAAAAAATACACTGAATAATATCAATTATCATAAACAAAAGTATGGTTTTAATAATATATTATACTTCTGTCTATCTCTTCGAGGTTGCATACGTATTTATGATGCTACTGATATCTAGAAGTCATTGAAGAAATAATTGAAGTCTAGAATAGCAATTTTCGAACTGTGTTTCGCAAAACCATTTTACTGATAATCGGGATTGACTTTATTTTTTATCAATTTGCCCATTCGTTTTACTCTATCTTGATAAAGCAATTTTTATCTGTCGATCTTCGGGACCTTATTTCTCAAACCACACCAATGATTCACTTACGCTCGTCCCCTTTACTATTTACTGCGTCGAAGAAGTGCCAATAGACTTTATAGGCTTTATTATGCACGGGTAAACTCCAATAAATGTAGGGTCTTCGTTTATCCACTTGTAACCTTTTGCTGTTGCCTTCAAGTGGAGCTTTTTGTTAAGAAATGGTTGTAACGTTTATTCCATTTAAATTTCTGATGTCTTAAAAATACTTTGCTTGATATAAATCTGACGCACTAAGCCAACTAAATGTTGAATAATATCTTAAGTAAGATAGTAGATTTACAATTTCTTATTAAGTTTTGAACGAGGTTTTAAAACTATTTAGAAATTCACAATGAGATCAAGTCTTGCTTTAGAACAAACAAGAATTAGTATAATATAACATTATCAGTAAGATCCAAAAGCAGATAAGATATTTTTGGTTCAGCTCAGGTAAGTAGTTCATAAATTTAAACGACTTGTAGTAGTCAATATGATATATTTACAACTACTAGTCGTTTAAACATTTAGTCGTTGAAATTTTTATTACACACACACACACACACACACATTCATTCATTAATTTATTCATTTACATATTCCTTATTGTTGCTAATAAAGAATATGTAAATGAATAATCTCAGACAACATTTTAATAAAGATAATAACAATAATCTGTGTATCCAAATCAATTAATTTTTAGGTAAGAGAAATCAGAAATGAATATACTAAATATCTAATTAGATTCAGAAGCATATAAACTATGTAAGGCGGACAGAGAATCTCTTTTTTTTTCATTCGGACGTGCGTAACCTCTAAAGAGCAGAAGAAACGTCATATAAGTTAGATCACAATAACGGAAATGCATATCCAAAAATTTGTACTAATATAATAAGGTTGAATCTTGTGTTTCAACGTTTCTCTCTTTCTGCAGCTTGCTCTTTCTACGGAAATTTCGACCGGTTTTAAAATTATTCATTAAAGAAGATCTAATTTAGAATTTAAATAATACTTTGCTTAAAGTACTTTTCCTATTGTATAAAACGAATATTTCGTTGTTTAGAAACTAAGTCGCAACTTAAGAATATTTTCTTTAGAAACCAATTCATCAGTGTAAGTGGTGTCCTCAGCTCGTGAAGTCGTGAATGTTTGTTTGTTCTAAAGCCCGCTCGAAGCTAGTCATTTGCGGCATTTACTAATCTTGATCCCACACGCTATTAGTTAAATCCACTCTCTGGAAGCCTTATAAATTGACCGCTGTAGGGTTGCTGGGGACTTGAAGATGAGTTTCTCAGGCAACTAATTGCGATACTTTAACAGTTTTTTAATCCTATTTATAATATGATGCTTAAAAGAAAATCTTTCAGCATTTTAACGTTTTACAGATCTCTGTAAGAGTTATTTTAATAAAAATTTGTAATTAAGCTCAAATTGTCAATGTCTTTTTGCACTTAGATTTATTTGAGAAATTAAATCTTTGCAATTTGTGTGATGTGGTAATTGTGATTCCTAGGAGTGACACTTTTTCTTTAATTCGATTCAAATTACATCCTGCCGCTATCTTACTTTTGACTTTCCTTTTACAACGTTTGGAACAATAATTAAATAAAACTTGTAAAAATTTGATGGATCACATTAAATGTCTTTTTCTTTATTTGCGGCATATGAAATCTGATGAAAATAATTGCCTCAGATACTTCATACTTTACGATACTGATGTTTTAAAAACTCAAAAACGCAGCCGGAATAGTATTGAACACTAAAAAACCACCAGTTTACCAGATCAATTTGACATGATGATTGATACCGCTGTGTTATTATGTGACACAGCATAAAGCCCTATAAAATATTAGATTCTTTAATTAACGTAAACTCACACGACACACAACACTCTTTTTGTATAATATTTAAAAAGATCAGTCCCTTCTGGAAATTATGTAGATATGAGGGATGTTCACACGCTTATGTTAACGTAAAAAAGGACCCAACCTAACTTAGTGTGTGAAACAAAGTTGTTAACGAGCATCCGAAATTGTTGGATGTTAGATCCGTAGCCGTTGGCGTATGCTTCCTTAATCTGCCCCGTAGGAGCCTTAACGTGCGAATATGCCATGCTCACGGTAATAAAAATTGTTGTACATTTGTCATAAATTTAATATAAACAGAAATCGACATACGGATAATGTAGTTTAATCTGTAGGCAGGCTATGAATAGTATTGCATGTACTTAAAACAAATTGGATGGCTAAGAATGTAGGTATATACTACAAAATCACACATACCTAAGCTTTATACGCACGAGTCTGTGTAAATATGTGTCCAAACATTTCTCTCCTCACATAAAGGACTGATGACCATAACCATATTCCAAAGGCATTAACATGCTGGTAGTAGTATCGTACCATGGTATTCTGTAAGGTAAAGATATTGTACGAGTACAAGTCGGAGAACTTCTTAGGTTTATTTTCTTACTTGTTACCCAGAGTAACAAATAGATTTGATTTAGTACTTATGCTGTTTTGTTTCTTCAAGTTTTTGGAGGAGCTTTTTTATAAGTTGAGGGTTTCTAAGAAGTTTGTCACCTACGTATTAAATAATTAAAATTCGTGTCGTTTTGAGAACGTTAATTCAGACAAATCTTTGTATTAACAAGTATCTTTGTATTCCATATGTAGTATTAACAAGTTTAATACATGTAGGTAACTTGCATTGTTTTTAATCAGTCCAAGTAAAGAAGTGCAAGAATCCGATAACCGTAAACAATTTCGGATGTTACGGATATCGCAGCACGATGCTCCACCTTTTGTAAAAGAGCTTCTACCAATTCCGAAACAAGTCGGACTTTCCCGAAATACAGTAGTAGAAAAATCGTATATCTTTAATCGTAAATATTTAATAACAAGCACTTGATACTTTATATTATTATGATTGTAATTATGAAGCAAATACAATTTTTATCGTGTGCTTTAGTAGAAACGTGACACCAACACTTTAATAGCAAACAACATCTAGTGCCAAAGCCAAGATCGTAACAAAAGCGCTCGTTACCGTAATGCGAGACTAAACTTGATGGATACAGCCGTACCGTGCCGCTTACAGCGACGTCTGTTACTTTTATCTTAACTAAAAGCTCAAGACGACGGAGACGAGGTTGTTCACCTCGACCTCAAGTGATTGAGATAATGGATCTTAGAAGCCGCGAGGAAAAAAACGATTCGCATACGAACTATCTGCTCACGATTAATTAGATTAGGTTAGTTAAATTGTTATCTTGCTTGATTGCACGCGTTAGAGTAATGAGTATTGACAAAGAAAGTAGCTTTAATAGACATCATCACATAACAAAACACAAAAACTTATACGAGTATAGTTTTGTTATTGTTTTTTTTGCCGAATTATAAATGTATATACAAAAATGGACTTCTTAATTTTAGTGTATAAAATTAAATAGTATTTTTTTGCCTTTACTTAGTTACCCAATTTTTTCCAAAACTGTTTAATGCTACACAAACTTACTTTCTAGATTTAGGACCATTGCAGCCTTTTCTTGTTACAAAAACTCACCGAAATTTTAATTTCTTAAACAAAATTTGAGGTGCATTAATAGGTTATCCAGAAATATCTGGATTCACTCCTGAAATAGTCCACTACCAAAAGTGTATTCCAAACAAAGGGTTGTAGCTACTTAGTTTATTTCTTAGTAGTATAGATTTTTACTATCTATCGACCTATAAGAACAGATTATGTAACTATTTTGTTTTTAAGTGCAACACCTATTTGATAGATAATAAATACATATAAACTAGAAACTATTCATATTTGTATCTACATTAAATAATTTTATATAAGAACCTCCGTGCAAAAGTATTTGGGCACTCGTGATCCGAACAAACCCAAACATAAAACCGATTCAACATCTCCGGCATTAATAGTGCAAAACTCTCCGAAACACATAAACGATCGGAGTCACATGAATTGGTATTATGTAAATGACCTCGTGCTGAATTCAATTTGTGTGAATCAATCCACTTTGTAGACACAAACTCAACTTTAGGGTTATTTGGGTGTGGTGTGGCGTATGCACATACATATTTCAAATGAAGGGACCAACAAATAACACGGACGCTTCGTCCGGACTTTCTTTTAGTCAAATGAGGCATAATAAAATAATGGTACGAAAAAAGGTTCCTCAAAAAAGTTATGAAAGGGAGATCCAAAAGTTTAGTAGCGTCCGCCCTTTTACGTTTTATACATTCTACTCTGTGTTGGCCTTGTGTTATTATTTACGTTACATTTTCCTCTGACCGCAGCCCCTCGACTGCGGTGCTATTTTTAATTAATGCTACCCATTCCACGTACCTTCCTAGTGTTACAGCAATTATTTTACCAACCTCATTAAGAAGTTTAATGTCGAGAAGAAAAATAGTCTCCGTGATGTTTCTAACAACGTGTTTTCTTGTCGTTTCAACTATTTCAACCCCTTTTTAACTATTGTAATACAGATACCACAATTTGCGTCACTTTTTCGTTTATACGGCCCCTTTATAACTATTTTCCGATTAGTATTTTTACACACCGATTACAAATTGATTGATACCAATAAACGACTTTCTTTTCTCAATATTGTTAAGATTTGTTGACGTGTAATCTCACTAAACGCCTTTCTCATTTCTAGTTTTTGACAATGTTTGTCACTTATCTATTGACTAAAATTGAGCGAATGAAATATGCGATGGCCGGTATCGAGATCGTTAGTGGAATGGTTAGCTCGTTTCGTTATTTACCATCGCTCGTCGATCATTTTTATTCGCGTCGCGTCGGTTCGTTTTTGCTCTTCGTGTATTTGTTTCGTTCAGTGCAAACTGCGACACGTGTCGGTGTGACGTTTTGTTTCTGCTGACGTCTGGATGATGGATTACATACAGGGATTTTTATAGAATAGAACAACGCGTTGCTATGAAAATCTATTAAAACTAGATTCTAAAGTGATTGTCACAACTTAAAATTTCTTTAGGAGCTTAATAGAACCCAGAAATTAATCTGCCAAGTATTCATTAGTTATGAGCCTAAACTTATTCTGTGTTTGACAGGGAAATTATTAACGAGAAACATGAATACCACCGCTGTCAACGTTTTCCTTAATGTCTTAATGCTTTCTGAAAATTACTTGGCATCTTCGCATCCCACGGCAGTAAGGAAACGGTCATTGCTTATATCAAATAAGGAAGCCGGGACTTGTCAGTTTGCGCCTCATGCCTGTGGATTTTACGAACCCGTCCGCTAACAGTGGCGTTTAAAGTAATCACCTTAAACATTTGGAGACACGTTCTAGTTAATTTGGATAAGTTCTAATCTGTTCAGACATTACGACCTCTCATAGTTATGGCCTTAATATTCACATTCGGGCGTGTATGTAGAGCAGCAATCATCGAGGTTAGGTGTTAAATGAGTGTATTTTAATAGTCTACGCTAATGTTTTTATGATGGTTTGAAAAGTTTGAACGACTAGGAATGATGCTTTAGCATCATTAAGCTTTAGCGTTATCATCGTGGCATATTCTTGGTCATGTATAAACTGAGATACGTTTTAATTCCTTGGAGTATTTAAACAATTACTGCTTTGAACTCTCTCAAATAATAAAATCTCTAATCGATCTTTTAATTTATTCTGTAAAAAGAAAATGTTTTTTTTTTCATTCATTCATTTATTTATTTATTTATACAGCTTTATTGTACACCGCTACAGTATATATTGTACAGACATGGATGGACAGCTATATTTTGGTATAACAATAGGCGATCTATATCGCTCACGGCGATCTCTTAGACAATTTTTACACTGATATTGTTTAATCTTAACGAACCGAAACCGAAAAAACCGAATTGAAGAACCAAAATTGACAGATTGACATGTATTAGAGGAATCTTATAACAATCGAATTAAATTTCAAACAATACATTCATCATCATCTGCCTACCCTTTTCCCAATTTTATTTGGGGTCGGCGCAGTATGTATGATTTTTTTTTTTTTTTTTTATTTCAAACAATACATTAACCTCATACAATATTTTTTTTTATTTTTCTCATATATATATGTGTATGTGTATGTATATATATATATATATTTATGAGTATGTATATGTATATATATGTGTATGTGTGTGGTATTACGACGTATACACCAAATTCCAAGATAGTTGGTATTTAACAAAACCACTATCTTTTATACCCTACCATAAATGCACCTACCTCATTCTTTCTCAGCACCGCCCAATCGGTCGACTGGCAGAGAATGCCTTAGGCATTAAGTCCGCCGATGCATGTACTTGTGCAAAAAGTTAAGAATAAAATAAAGTAATAAAAAAATATTTTAAATCAAAACCTGATGATGAAAAAAACTCACAATTTATCAAAAATGCTAAAGATAACTTATAATGATAGTACATATTTTATAATGCAATGAATTACCTCTTAAAAAGGAAATTAATGTAACTATTAGTCTTTCAACGGGCTTTTTTAAATCAGTGTCAGTAGCAATAGTGATATGGGTAAGGTTGTGAAATAGAAGAAAATATATAAATGTACACACATATATTTTTGATCCAGAGTAGTAAAAAAAAAATATTGTGTATGTGTAGTAAATTAACTTTTACACATTTTAACCGAGCAAGTGTAGCGCTATAACTTGAGGAATTTAAAGTTCAAATAAACTCATTGTTTGTAAGCTTGCATTTAACACAGCGTTGTTGTTTCTTTAAGATAAAATGTATACGGATTAACTGCTCTGACTGCATTTTGTTTTCCTCAGGAATAAAGTTATTAGAGTAAAATATTATACTTTCTATTTTAGCAAATTTAGAGTTTTGCGACTCATTTTTGACAGATTAGCTTTTATCTTCAGTCCAATTTTGTTTTTACTACTTTTGGCTATGCGTGAAATGATTAGCCAGCCACCATTGCTTTAGCACACATTGTACCTTTGAAGTTACCGCTTTGCGGTAATTCCGACACACCGTTACGTCTGTGCTTTCATGGGCTGGTCCGCGTCCATCAATAATATCATTGCTTTCCGCCTAATATAAATAAAGAAGTAAACGTGAACACAGTTTTATTTCAATGTTTATGACTGTTGTTGTATATGTCTCAAAGTGCGAAGTAACTTCGCCCCGAATACTAGTTGAATTATAAGTTGCATATACGGTAGAAGGTTTTGAACCCGAAGTGTACTTGGAGTTGAAAAGTTTTCGTAAAATCTGTGTTTAATAACGGCTATTGATTGAAATATTATTTAGGCTTAATGGACGTACTCGTGATAATAGAACGTTGTTCACGTATACTTCTTAGGTATACTTTTTGAGGGTGACTGTACCTGTCACGTTGTCAATTATTATGTTCAAAGTTCCGGACACGGCACTGCGTTCAATTGAATGGCACTCGAGCAGTCAGCCATTCAGTCTTTGAGAGCATTGTTACACTTTACACCTTCTACAATAAAAGTAAGAAAATATATCACCTTGGTGATTCGAACGTAGGATTTAAGCTAGTCACTTAGTTATAATTTATGACACAACATGATCATCACATTACATCAACAGCCTTGAATAGTCCACTGCTGGACATAGGCCTCTCCTTAGAAAGGAGAGTCCGTCGAGGTATTTGGCCGTCTATACCACGCTGGGCAGACGGGTTGGTATAGAGTTTGTGTCAAGTTCTCCTTCACTTTACCGTCACACAACATGATAGAGAACTCAGAAAACAAAACTTTTGTTCATATAGAATTTTTTCTAACATATTATTTTCTTACTATGCATTAATTATTTGTTCTAATACATAAATTCTTTACTTTAAAAATCACTTTTAGGAGCTATCCATTTATGTCCTATTATAAAATTGTAATATGTTTAACTTTACATTTACTTCTCAGGTCGGCGTCTAAAAGTAAAAAATATTTTATAGTTAAAAGCTGCATCACTAGGATGCAGCTTTTAACTAGCAGCAGTACACTAGTATAATATATTAAAAATCCTATCGTAATCCTTTCAGTGGATTAAGTGTTATAAGCGAAACGAACTGAACGTTGAATTTTTTGAAACACTACCAATGCCTGCGACCGTGATTAAATCCCCTTCGTACTGTGCTATTTAGGTTGAGGTTGAACGAACTTTAATAACCGAGCTACATACAAGTAGGAACAAAAATCTCTTTTCAGCGCGTAATTTAATATTTTTGATACCAATTATTACCGTAATAACATCGTTATAACCTCTCCGATGTAATAATTTCCCTTTTTCATATTCATACGTAGTCATTAGACAATTGTATAATGTTTCATACTTCCATATGGAGACGGTACTTATCTCGTCTGTTTTTATTACATTACTTATATCTTAATATATATTTTAGTCACAGTTGCCTGTAAGAGATTGCCTCTGAGCGATAAGGCCGCCATTTGTACTTGGCCAACCTTATTTAAGTCAATTATTGTATATTTATACCTGGTGTACATTAAAGCGATATTATTATTATTATTAATATAAAAGTATTTTTTATACCTGCGATTCTGCAAAGTTTCGATAAATTTCGTGCAGTCGTTCGAATTAGCCGATACAAGTTATATAATTTTGCGTAAAGTATATACTGGCTCATACCATTAACTTTCTCGTATCAAAAATATTAAACAGAATATTATATATACATATAGTTATAAGAACATTCAACATTGAGACTTGACACTCTCAATTACACATTGCGAAGCTTCCTTGAGTACAAATCTATAAAACTTTCTGCGTACAATGGTTGATAAACAACCAAATCGATTAAGGTACGAGCCTCGATATTTGGAATAATTAGATGAAGAACATAAAAAATAACTGACAAGTATCTCTGGCATTAAAAAAAAAAACACATTAAAACAAAGCCAGTTATAGTGTAATATTGCCTTATTACTGACTGTCGGAGAAGCCTTACAATTAAGGTACCTTTTAATTATGCGTCCTTTCTAATATCACACTGCTATGGGCCTCTAGTTATTCATTTGCATACTATCTGTTCGAGGTCAACGTGCGCGCGTCGTGTACAATTAGTGCGGTTAGTTACAATATGTAGGATTAGATGGCCCAAAGGCCCGATCTCCCAATCCGGAACATGAGCGTTTATTAACAGTCTTGTCACCAATTAGGGTCTAAGCTCACTATGATGGTGTGTGTATTGATCTACGATATTCTTTACGTGTGTATGTGTATTCGTAACCATAGGTTTTAATGGATTCCACAACAAATGAGTATGTAAGGAAATAATGTACCGTGCGTGCATGACACCCGGTATATGATTAATAGGGTATAGTGCTCGTAGTGGCGTGAGAATCGAGCTAGATGTCTATTATTGCAAGGCATAATAATAGGTGGTAAACTCACTATCGATCTTACAATTTTAGTCGATTATCTTTGTCAAAACTAAAGGAAAATGGATTTTCTTTTCGAATGAACATATAGAATTTTTCATATAATGACACTTCCATTTCAGTGGTGCAAAAAAGTAGTACTTTGCTTCCTGTCATTACTACGTTGGAAGTCCATCTTCGCGACTACTTCACTGGAGATGTATTGTGGATGCTTTCTAGGTTTTACGACGATAGTAGAAAGTTCTACTGTCGTGACTTTTTCTAAGAACTGTGTTTCTGTTGGACCTTATTGTAACTAGAACTACGAAAAGAATAAGGAATACCTACTGCACTTTCTAGATTGTTGTCGGAGAGTAGTCCCTCTTTTCGATGACTTTTATATTTGTCTTTTTATTAATAAAAATCTTGATGTTGATATCAATAAAATAAAACATTTTATAGTTTAATATTATGATAAAATTGTGTGGATTGATGAAGACAGCACAACAACAATTGTTGTAGCGAACCTTTGGGAGACCTATGTCCAGCAGTGGACGTCTTTCGGCTGATGATGATGTGCAACACGTGTCATCTGATATTGCGTTTAATGTTTTTTGGGAAAGTTTACCACTTGCAACAATTTATTATTACCGAGCGATCATATCGATCGATCGATACATCAAGAGCGAAGGCACACAAACAGCATTTGTAGTGTATTACAGATAAACGGTTTTATTTACATGTGTAATTTGGTGACGACTCACTCTTTGAAAAAGGCACCCAGTCGGGTCTGAAACTGGCCGGGAATCCCTGTGAGTAAAACCATTTATCTTTCTTAAATATGAATACCACACACGAAAGTTTTAAATCTTATATAACTTTTACGGTATAGGAGTGATATATTTTTATGTGTTAAGGCTGTTTTTACAATCACATATTTGTAAATTTACATTATATTAATTAAGCAGAAGCCTCGTAAGCATATATGTATTGGAAGGAAAATTTTGAGTTTCGTATGAATGAATTGAAATTACATAGGTAACCAGTATTATTAATGTTTACCTAAACTTAAAGTAGGTTCATGTTAAACATAACGAAATTTAGAAAAGCTGTCAAAGTTTCTTTACTAAGATGTTGCGAAGACATTCACATTT
Organism: Arctia plantaginis; assembly: GCA_902825455.1. Lineage (NCBI taxonomy): Eukaryota > Metazoa > Arthropoda > Insecta > Lepidoptera > Erebidae > Arctia > Arctia plantaginis. The sequence continues at coordinate 5,136,060 of CADEBD010000857.1, read as the reverse complement.
ACAACATTTTTCTTACTTTAAATTTAGTTTGCTCAGTGGCAACTTGTAACTTACTGTTGGTAACATATAATTTAAATCTTCTTCAGACATTGACATTCGATATAATGTACTAGCTCCGCTGCTGTAGGTGCTAAAAACATGTTTGTATCCTTGCACTTGCAGTTGTTATTCCAAAGCTTTACATTTAGCTGTATATATGGTAGATTTGAGTTCTTCTAATAACTATTAAAATATTTCTTTGTTCAATTTCGGGTAAAAATAAGAAAATTATTACATGAATCCGATGAAGTAGTTTCTAGTACATTTAATAATAAACATTGTCCAACGGATGGACGAAATCCGGCTTTCCATACAAATGATAGACATTACAATATGAATATCGTCAATATATTGAACGCAGGCACACAGTATCGGAAATAGCTGTACAAGGATGATGACCGATAGAGAGATTGGTCGGAGTATCCCGATCGAAACGGTATTTTAGTATGGAGTAGAGAACTACAATTAAAGCGTTCTTGAGATGCGTTAGTCGACCTAATGGACTTTTAACTGTGTATGTTTTTAAAGTTATCATAATTCATTACTTGCTTAAGATGTATTTCAATATTGGCTTATTTGTTTATGATTGTTCAATATAAAATTATGAAAGCCAACAGCTTATCTCAGCAGGATTAAAAGTATATTAAGGATGTAGTTTATTAACGGACATTAAACTGGAAAAGTTTCTCAATTCGACTAATTATTTTGTTTTTTTTTTGTTAATACCTACGTTCAGTTGTAGGGGTGAAATATAATCACAATCAACTGTGATTTACTCGTATATTCACACCTGTGACTAATTTATAGTACCACTGCGACTTATTACTATTATTACGCTACCGCTAGACTAGCTAAAGGTCTAAAGGCCTAAATGTAAAAAAAGGCCGTAATCTTTGATTAAAAGAATTTTGATCGATTTTGAAACGCATTTATCTGTGTCTATGACGTAATCACAATCACATTTGAAAACTAATCACTAATCACTGTGACTAAAACTAATCATTTCATCATACGAATATGATTTAAATGTAGCAATAATGTCCATGTCTATTCAGTAGGTATAAGGTCTTTAAGGTTAGTTATTGAACGTTACTAAAATTATTTTATGGTTAATTGTTTTGAGATTGATAGAATGAGTTGATTTTGATCTCAATACCGCTTTTGAAATTTATTCTCTTATGATTTTTATTTTCTTAAATATTACATCCATTAATCATTCACAAGAACTCCGGGTTTGTATATACATTTTGCAATGTAAAAAACTTTGAAAAGCTTTGCTGGAGACTGTAAATTAAAAAAAAGTAATGTAATTCAGTCATTGATAAGGGTTATTTTAAGTTATCTAGTTTATTCCTTTAATAATATATTCCACGCATGGTTTACAAATATTAACTTCAATATAAATTTAATTAACTTAACAATATAAAAAAATAACTTCAATATAGATTTGTTAATGAGTATTAATAAAGCGCTAATGCAGCCTTCAACTTAACAGACAGTAACGAAGAATAATCGGATATCAGTGCTATATGTCCAGGTAGAGTGTTCTTGACTGGATTCTATCCTGATTATTAGGTAGACGAGGGTTGACACGTGTCCATCCATCCGCGGTTATTCTCTCTGCCGTGATCCTACAGCAACACACTCCCCCGCTGTCCTGCACACGTAACGCTTTTCATACTATTGCTATTCACTCTTTTTTTTTGTTGGTATAACAATGAAGATTTTTGATTGTTAGTAAAGAAAATATTTTATACGATTGAAATTGCTGCAATTTTTTTTATGGTATTGTATGGTAGCTGAAGCATGGCTCTTCCATAGTTGTCACTAATTGATGACTTACAGAATTATTCTCCTATTCTAAACTATTCTCCTGACGTATATATCATCATCACCTTTAATAGTTCACCGCTGGACATAGGTCTCTTCTTAGAAAGGAGGTTTATACCACGCGGGCCAGACCGGTTAGTATAGGGTTCGTTTCAAGTTCTCTGTCTCTTTGCTGTTGGCCTGCGTCATTTATAATTATATAACGTACACTTTATTTTCACTAAAGTGAACTGGTATCGGTGTTAGGAATGTATTCTATTCTCAATTAATTTTTACTCTTTATAGCAGTGATTGCTGTTGGAATTGGTGCTCGTTAGTTTACAGATGTAAGACTACTGTTAGACTACAATGCTAATGTATCATAGGTATATTATATAAAAGACATTCTTTATTGTAAAATTATCCTAGTTTTATCATAAATTATTTTAAGCTTTTTTACTTTTTTGTATAGAAAATCTAATTAAAATATTCTACTGTAGGATCAGATGTTTTGTAATTGTTTGTCCAATAGCAAACGTAGTTTTACAATAAATTTCCAATGGTTATGAAGATAAATAATTTATTATTTTTTCTTTTTCCAGGTAAGTGGACTAATAAGCGTGACATTATTTTCTGGAACTCATTATAGAAAGTAAGTTCTATTCTGCGAGCAAATATTGATGTCAAAGCTCTACAAATCCCTCGTTATCTGAACAAAATACCATTTCCAATAGTTATCCGAGAGTAAATCTGTTCAATTATACGTTGAAACAGGGTTTCGTTGTACAGTGCTATTACGCGTATTACGCCTTGGAGGTCGACAGAGGTGAAATATTGATTAGGATTTCACTGTTATATATCTGGTGGTCTTTTGTTCAAGTCAATATCATTCATTGCATAAAAATAGTAGTCTGCCTTTTATTTTTACTTCACCGAGTTCAAAACGTCGAGGCTTATTTCTTTCAATGGTTATCTGCCAAATGAACTTACTTAGGATTGGCAAGGTGTCGTATAACACCACCGTATATATTTTTACTTATATTAGTTTTTAAAATATTTAACAACGAAAATATACAAACATTGAAAAGCCGCAATCAAAAATGGCGATTGTGAACTTTTGAACAACGATCCACTTACATTCTCATTTTGTATGAAACTCAGTTAAAAAAAAGCAAATTTTCAATTTTCATTGTAAATAAACCGTGAGTATCGTTGAAATCCAATTCATGTTTACAAACATTGTAAGTGACGTTTAGACTGTTTGTCGATAAGCTCTCAGCTCGTGATCCCTGTACTGATGATTGCAGTAACAGGAAAAAGTGCGTTGTGAAATGGCTTTGAATTATCTGATAGTGAAAAAATCGCGGACATCAACATTAGAGTCAAGCAACGAAGGAAGCGATGATAAATAAAAATAAAAAGCGATTTTCCATCTCAGATTGAACAACGAAGCGATTTTGTCCAAGTTGAATCTCAAAATATCACAGGTTAGGAAAATGACTTTGGGGCTGCGTAATACAACAACAAGACAATATGTCACGTAACTCCATGAATTAAGATTATCATACGCCATGAAGCCACCTACGTCCAGCTAGTTAGTGGTCTTCTCGGCAAATACTGCTTCGTAGAACAATATTTATGTGATTCGCTGGAGTTTATTCGTAAGTCTTATCCCTGAAAATAAGATGTTTAAAAACCATTTACCCCTTCTGAAAAGATCCCCGTTAACCAAAAAGTAACATTTGAAAGACAGGGAATATATACATACGTATGTGTAATGTGTTCTTGTGGATCTATTCCAACTCCACCAGAAAAGTGTTACATTTACATCAACTTCCATTTACATAAGCCAAGTGAAACTAAATTATATTATAGGGTATTGAAGAAATTTTACAAGACGTCGTGCATTACTTAGGTTGCAAACGCTCACTTCGAGACCGTATTACTAAAGCGCTGTCTACAGAGACAAAGCAGCTTTCGCTTTGGGCGTCCCATTACAGTAATGCGGAGCTAAAACTTGACTGATTACTGGTCTGCCTGGGTGAATTTTTCCACTGTCTCAACATCTCGGCGGTGGTTTAAGCAGTCATTAACAGTATTAGAGGGATTTTCTCTTATCTGTGTAATCGGAATTCTTGTTTATACGAGCATCCGGGAACTGTTATCTAGTCAGCACATCACTATACAGCTCTTCGCCAGATAATGAATATGAGAGTATCTTTTTAGATAGTTTGTGAAGTTGTGCAATATATAAAAGAAAGCGGCAAACATAAAAAGGGAAAGTTAATGTGAATAATTTTTGTAATCCGTCAGAAGTTTAAACATGAGTTTAACTGCGATTATTCAGTTTCTCCAGTTAGGTGATATAAACTTTAAAATAGACTTTTTAAATTACTTCAAAATGTTACATTATGAGTTCGCGAAAATCATTTGTTTATGAATATTGGTTGAGTACCACATCAACACTATTCCTTCGAATTACCATATTCAAATGTGAACATCAAGTTAATTTATTGTAGGATCTTAAATTACCTTAGAAATTAGATATAATTCGCTGTCACTGCGGATGTAATTTACATTTATTATTGGCCTTGTTGAATATACAGTAATATATGTAACAACGCATTATTCCTGTTATTTGGGTCGTGGACGCGAAAAATACTTTACGACTATCGTTAACCCGATACTATCTGCACTCAATGCTAATGCATTCTATGTCAGTGCTCAGTTAATTGCTTATTTCTCGTGTTGACCGTTCCTGATTTGTAAAGTAGGTTCCGGCACCATTACTTGAGTCTTATGTCATCATTTATTTCTATACTACTCAGCCTGCTAGCAAAATACTCATAGTTTTTAAAGATTCTATAAATAAATTTCCATCGCTTTATCTAGTAGTTTGAACTAGTTTTGTCCTAATTACTAAGGCAGCTAGATATTTAAAAAGGACCGTCAACGTTCCTTCTGAGATTTTTAAGAGTAAATAAGCGTTTCTCTCATCCCTAGTCAGTTGGAATGTTTCTGCAGTACAATTTAAAAACCAGGTAAATATGAGCCAGTCTCGCGTAGAGACGATTCATCATCATCAACAGCCTTTAAAAGTCCACTGCTGGACATAGGCCTCTCCTTAGAAAGGAGGTTTTGGGCTACAATACCACGCTGGCCAGAAACGATCCGTACCATTAATTCAATTATTTATAGACAGTATTTAGAGATATACCCTGATATTTAAAAAAAAAGTGTACTGTTAACTTTACATAGGTTTGCCTGTAATCTATAAGTTAAAAATAATTTTCTGTATTATTTTCTAAACTTTAAGCTATACTATCATGGAAGTAGATAAGGGGCGACAATATATGGCCCATCTATTAATCTCCAAGTTCTTATTTTTGATTTTGAAATACTCTTTGGCTAGTGGTCTATGGATATTTTATGAAGTTGAGTAGATGCTTCATGTCTTTACACGATGTTTTTCTGGTTACAAGATAGTCTGAGAAATGTTATATAATTAATAAATATAGTAATTACTGTAATAGAGTTAATAGACTAATATTTTTAATAGACTAAATTTTAATATAGATAACCTGTAAGGCAATGGATTGTCGAAACACACGAGTGCTACTGTATATTATTGTATTATTATTCTTCAGGCAGTCTTTAAAGTTTTTTAATTTTATCCCACCTTTTCTTTTTAACTTACAGAATATAGTTTATTTAGTTTATTTTTCAACGTATGATAGTGGCACTGTAACAATCAATTTTCGTACGTGGTTACGTGAGAAAAACATACCGCGAGACTAATAAGACTCCGTTGTGAAGTAATAAACTACAGGCGCTGTTCATTGCAGTTTTTGTATGAAAATATTCTAACATTCATTTTCAGGACCATTCATTCTATATTCTGCTTTATTAGTAAGATGGTATATTAAATGGCATGTAAAGTACGTTTAACTATCAAGTGCATTATTTGAGACGAATTTTGTAGGAGGAGGTGTATCGATGGTATGTTAATGGTATAATTAATGTAACATGGTTCTAAATTTAGATATAAATTGTAAACAACAATTTAAAGATCTACAATCACTAGATTAAGAAGAATTAGCTTAATATGAATAATACCCTATAATTGCCCCGTTTCGGAATGGAAATCGAAACACTAGACATATTGTATCCAGTGTTCTTTATTCTTCTCTTCTTTGTTCTTCTACTTCTACAGTATTTTTTTTATAATTTTAAAATGAAAAATAGAAATGTTTTCTCTATTCGGAGTGTTATATTTCAATAAATTGTTTACTCAATGTGAACTTGACATATTTAAACCACTGAGATTAGATTTGTATTTTAAATTGGGGTCATGACCAGCCAATATGCATTCATCAACAGCCCATAACAGTCCACTGCTGGACATAGTTGGTTGGTATAGGGTTTGTTTCAAGGTTTCCTTCTTTTTGCAGTTTGCTCCCTTAGTCGGCTCTTACGACACCCACGGGATGAATAGGGGTGGTGATACTCTGTATTCTTAATCCGTCACCACACGGCGTCACCAATAATCATTATACGCCGTATTTACGTATTTTGTATATTTACTACCAATTCATAGTTGTGTACCTAGTGAATACATCGTACCCAAAGTTTATTGTTTACTAGCTTATGCCGGTGTCGGTAAAAATTAGCTGATGTCCACAAAAATCAAACTATCTAAACACCAAATTTCATTTATGCCGGTTCAGCGGTTAATGATTCCCCATAAATCTTCCACCCCCCTTTTTACCCCATTAAAGGTCAATTTCTGGGATATAACTACCCCATGTCCCAGGCCTTTCCTGGGACTCGGTATGTCTCTATACCAAATTTCATCCAAGTTGGTTAAGCGTGAACAGGTTACAGTCAGACAGACACACATTCGCATTTATAATATTAGTACTGATTAACTGAGGTAGTTTTATTCACGCCAAACATATGTCTGATGTATATGTGTATGCCTACTTCTTTTTTTCTGCTGCAGCAGTTTAAAATATATTCAAGTGTTAAGCATACTAAACAAGCAACCAAGCAAACTTTGCCAGTATAGGCGAGCATATAAGCATGTGTTTGTTATTCTGTGTTAGACTTAGAAGGTGGACATTGGACATATAGCGTTAATCTATTTTTATATACCTTTTTAAGAGTTATCATTCGGTAATACGTTGTTTTCGTATAAATACTATTGTTTTTCGCTTGACACAAGAGTAAAGTCCACACGATGAACAATCGTTATCATTATTTTATCAAACTTATATAAAACTGTAATGAATTATGCACCTAAGCCTTCATTACTCTATCCATAGGTATTTGACCGTGTAAAAATCTCTCCAGTACTATTAAAATTTATCACAAAAGACAGACTTTATTTCATAATATGTAGTTATTTATTTATATCAGCATTTTGTAGTAGTAATCAACCCTTATGTTCACCATCTTGTTAAGGCAGACAGATGTCAATCGCTGGGGTTTTTACATTTTCCTCCCATAAAGAAGTTCGTGCGAAATACGATCACACCTTCCTTCTTGGTGGCATATATGACTTACCGTCATATAAATAGCCAAAAGACAATAGCAGGCATGTATGGGACTTTTGTACCGTATCCCATGGTAGGTATTATTGTTGTATTTATTTGGCTGGTAATATCATCAACAATTACAGTATTAATTATTAGATCTTTGTGTTAAAAAGTTATTTCAGTTTATAGTTTGTATATAGGCTGTACTGAAGTCGATACCAATGACAGCTGGCTAAAGAAATGTTTGTTTTAACTGATAAATACACAAGTGATCACATTCATTGATCTCGATGTAAACGTATCGTTTTTTATGTAATTTATATTTCATGCATGACAAGTTTAGAAGAAATGCGTTTGGTTAACAACACTTGAACTTTAGTTATTGCATTTGTGACAATTCTTTAAGAAGATTTTATTTACTTTTAGCAATGTTCTAAAAATATGATAATTACATGAAAATAGTTAGAATGACTCACTTTATAAACGGTACAAATTTAATAATCATCCGTCAAACTAGGGATACTAGATCTGCCTTTCTCCTTTACTTTTAATACAAAAATAGTATATTTTTACTATTTTTGTATTCCAGATATAAATGTTAACAAAACTTTCTGAATGCACCGATGTTAAGATTGCATGTAGATTTTATTATGATTATACAAAGCTTTTGTTATACATTTCTCGTAAATTAAGAGGAGAGCTGTTTCTTACGGATTACCATATTTAGTTATACCGTAAGTTTATTATTGCATAAAGGCCATTATCCTCTTACTATCTTTACATATGTAGGTAGGTATTAAATCTTCTATTAATAGTATTGAACTGCCATACAGTTAGCGTTCTAGATTGAGCGAATGAGGAAATCGTGGTACAGCTCTTGTATTATTTGCGACTATTGTTTTCGATGCTATTATCGTTTGGTACGTATCCTGGTCGTGTCTGGTGCAGTCACGTCGGGGGGAAATTATAATTAAAATGGCTTGTTTAACGACAATGGCGAGCCGCCATCGAGGTCGTGTAGCTCATTGTTTATTGTAATGTGCTATGTCATTATTACCACCATTTATAGTTCCATACGTTTTTAGCAGCTTAATTATTGATAATATTTTTAAGTAGTAATATGTTTGGTAGTTCTTTAGCAAACCTATGACTATTGAGCTAAGTGTTATGTGTACTGATTGTGTCAGATATAATCACCTTACGGTCGGAAGATCCTCCTTTGCCATAATACCACAATCGACCATCAACAAATCAAACAACTATCATAGGATCGCCTCTAGTGTTGCAAGTTTATTAAAGCATGTATATATGTTTGTTAGTTTGCCATCTTAGCATATCTATATATGCTAAGATACCAAACTCTTCTGTTTCCTAATCTAATATTTATTTGGAATATTGTTATTCATATAACAATATTCCAAATAAATGTTAGATTGTCACGATTCATAAGAAAACAGAATCCATTTTGCATAAACGTAGGCTTACTGGGCAAAACTGGCGTCAATCTGTAACTTCCGGCGAGAGTCCCGTTGCGATTGCTTTGCCATACATATTCAAACCTCCATACATCAGAGCATAGCTCACCAGTGAGCTCAGAGCTCTGTAATAACATGCATCGCGTGAGACGTTCCTGCATTCCTATTTATTCAGATACCCGGGATATTTAATGTCGCCTTTGTGCTGGCTTTGAGTAGTAGTTTCCTTTAGATGATTTAGTAGGGATGTTTACTAAATTGACTATAGTCTTTCGTGTAACCTTTTTAATTATATTCGCGACTCGCGTCTGTGATTGCAAGTGATCTTATAGGAGCAATGTGTGTCAATAGGGGGTCCACGCAGAGTTTTTGGCATTTGTTGCCCGAGGCAACTGTCTCTGCACGAGCGTGGCGAAACTGTCCGAGCGTGTCGGATTCGGTATCATCGCAAGGCTGATGCGCTCGGTAATCCCGAGCCATTTGTTCCTTCGTTCAGTTGAGAGTTAAGACATCATAGCAGAAAAATGCATTAATTCTTTCGCATTTCAAAACAACCTACATCAAAGATTGATATACCTACTCGGGCGAGGCACGAAACAAAAAGTTTGCGCCGCAATCGACCGAGGCGCCTTTCCTCGGCCGAGCCACGCTAGCTAGCTGTTGGACATCAATATCTCATTGTATTTTACAACTGGACATGTTTTAATATTTTGAGTTGTCAAGTTGTAATTAGGAAACAATTTCTGCGTTAGTACGAGATCGCTAGTTTACTAATAACTTATTATAATCTGAATAGTATTATTCTTTTAGTATACTCCACGATCCATAGATAGACACCGCAAGGTACCATTATCATTTTCTGTGGTGCACTCTTCTATAACTGATTGTAGTCATTACGCAGTTTTCCGAGACCGCATTTGAGGTTGTAAATGTCACGTTCACAAATGGTAATCTTTAAAAAGTTCTTCACCTATATTGAGCCCTTAAAAGTAGGGTAGATGTTTAATAAATTTGTAATTCATTGATGCAAATATTGCTTAAAATCACACTTTTTGACTTGTTCGAAAATGTAAAATGGTTGATATTTGAGATTTCGAAACTAGATTCTTCTTTTAACTTAAGTTCGCGCATTTTGTATTGACGACATAAAAGAAAACATCGTAACCTTGTCTGCCCGGACAAGTATTTGGTTACGAATCCCGACATCATTATTTAAAAATAATCACCATGTTCTTAAACATGATCCAAAAGAAACATAAGCTTAGTTCATTATTCTTTGTAAACAAATACATTCTTGCAGCCTAGTTCCTTTAGACATATAGGCCATTCTTCTTATTGAGACGATGAGGAGCTTCAGACAAAGCCAGTATTAGATAAATGAAGTAGGTATCTTGTTTTTATTGGAATTAAAGTGGTATTTCTTTATTCTCCGAATCACAGATAAAGTAACTTTTTATTGTCTTTGAAAGATGATAAAACTAGAAGCAACGACCTGTATTTAAGGATTTATTAAGAACTATCTTGTTTTTTGTTTTATGATATCGGCGATGTGTCAATAAGAATCTAAACTCGTGATTTATGTCCCTCCGCGATCGTAGGTGAACTTCTTTTCTTTAACAAAATAATGTTGTTTAGCTGCGGTATTATGTAAGGTGGAGGATGGCACCCTTTGAAAAGGTTAAAAATCAAAATCTGAGAAATCCTTTTACCACTTAAGTTTTTGGTTAAATTATCGCATAAGTCGTGTATATAATGTGTGTTACATACATCAGTGGAAACCATTGTTAGTTAATTGTGGCACTAAGCAAATAGCACGTCAAAAATGAATAGATCACTAGAGCGTGCTAACGTTATATCAGTTTAGAACTGTGTTATTATTGAGATGCAAAACATATGCATGGTGGATAATGGTAACAGGTTATTGTGTTTTTCAATATCTTACTATACCAAATCACTGGTATTAGGCCTTAGTTTCAATTTATAAACATAATAATAAAATGTTTTACTAATACTAATTGTACATAAATCCGTGCAACACGCTATATGCATATATAGATGGATAGATAATACTTTATTTGTAAACCAAGGTGTTCACAAATTTTATTAAACTGAAAATGTACAGCAAAAACAAAGTACAAAGGGCAGCCTCATCGCATAGAGCAATGTTTTCCAGGCAACCTTAGGACGGACTGAAATCTTTTAAACGAATGGTAGTCATTGGTGTATAACGAAAAATTTGTCAAATGCTTAATAGACTTGTATCAACACTGACCGTCGATAAAAGCGTATAAAGCCTGTCCTGACCTTAGTGCTGTTTATTTGACACTATATAAATGGTTCTTAGAAACGATTTTGGAATTAGAGCAACGACATTCGAAATTTAGACAGGTTTAATCATCCATGACCACAGCTGATGTTCATTTTAATACGAAAATTTGATAATTACGATTTCTTAGAACTTCATATAGACCTAAGTCTGCTCAACTTCTATTCTCAAATTTCACAACAACTAATCTCGTTCATGGATCTAACACCGCTTCACTTCGATGATAGAAACCGCTGCCTAAACCTACTAAGACATACATGCCTGATATTATGTTATGTTAATGCATGCATACTCATGTGTAAGATCATTCATGCTGGGGTAACACGACATGTTCTCGGGCGAATCATGTGCCTGAATAACATAGGCATGTTCGTGGCACATGATTCAGTTCAGTACAATACATGATTGGATATAATTAAAATACAAATTATAAAATATCTTTATATATATTGAAAATATAAAATACAGTAAATCAATCATTTGTATTTTAAGTACGAAATGAAAATTATAAAATACGAAAAAATACCCTTATTTAGTGCAAGATGTATCTACTTTTAGGAATTCTTAAGTGGCCAAAAAGCGTACTATAGAGACTTGTAACTGCAGAAAAGTGCCAACCTTTTAAAAACCTGGCTTTTCTTAAAAATCCGATGCTTCAAGACATATTTGCCTTTTAAGTGACTCCTAAACTGGACGTCGCCGTAAATGTATTTATAGAAAAGAAATGTTGAGCAAATGATAATCATGATGATTTCTGTGTTAGTATTTGCTACCCTTCTTTATTGTTGTGTGTGTTGATCTATGACTATTGAGTCTACATAAAAGACGATTTCAAACAATTTTAATTTTTTTATGAAATAAAGAAAGCTTGAGTTTGAGTTATAAGGTTAGATTATATCGCAAAATGTATTTGTACTAATTTATTTTGAAGCCTAAATTAATTGAAATATATAAAGTATTTGAAAAAAAACCCATAATAGTGAATATTTAAATACAAATAAAAAAAGAAATAAAAATAGTAAATACGTATTTCAATTACAAGTAATTTAACTACTATCCAGCGCCGAACATGAAAACAAATAGTCCGATATAGACCTGTACTATCCGATAGCCAATAACACAACGTAATCTGATGCGACGTGACAGGCGGGTTTGACGAGGTACCGAACTAATCCAATACAAACAACAGTCGGGATACTTTTATGGAGTTATTTATATACAAATCAACTGAGATATTTTAAGCTCGTAATCGAAGATCACAATTGATAGCCGCAGAACCGACGATCATTGGTCGGTAGGTTGAATCTTAAACGAGTTCTTAATTGGAGACCACGTCTGGGCAAACGTAGTGTAGGATGCCCACAGGCTAGGTGGAGTGACGATCTGCACAAGATGGCTCGCAGGAGTTGGATACGAGAAGCCTAAAATCGATCGAAGTGGCGTGCAATGGCCTATGTTCAGCAGTGAACTGTGATAGGATGCAATAGGCAGGTGATGGATGATGGGATGATGATGACATATAACTACCAACAGGCAGTGATCAGTTCACGGCAAGTGCTTTCGCTTTATAGCGAGCAAGATTCGAGCTTTGCAAAACACAATAAACGTAACTTTTATTATGTTATTTTGCCCGTCAGATTCGTCATCGCATACATTTTGAAGCCTATCCTGTCTTTTCATCATCTAACCTCGATCCGTTCTATACAGGGTATTTTACATCCATATGCGTATTGGACGGTCGTAGGTTTGCTCGGGATTTATTGGATCCTGTCGGCGTATGCAGATTGTAGTGAGCACGTGAAGATGGTTCCAAGCACGCCGCTTCAAACCACTTGAGGCACTGTTGCCATACGGTAGTGAATTATTTTTACGTCTTTGTATCAAAGGGGTTAAATAAAGAACAAAGTTTAAATTTCAATTCAAAGTCCCTAGGTCGTGTTTTCTTATATCCGATCATGCTTTTCCATTTATACGCAGTACGTATCTTTTGAATAAAATCCAGATTAGGTTTTACTTGTGGAAAATGAAGAGCGTTCAGTAGCAGGAACAAAGTTTGATTTACCAAGGCAACGTTATTTTCTAAATATGCCAATATTACAACGTGTGAACTTCCTGTAATAGGACTCCTTCTCAAGGATTCGATATCGTGTGTGATGATATCGAGTCCTTGGGAAAGAGTAGATATTTGAAGTCGTTTCTATCCAGAGCTCTACCAACTCCTTGTCATCATGCTCATTTGTTCGGCGATTAAAAGTTTAAACACATTATTTCGGGTTGCTCGCGCGCAGTTGAATTGATCGCTGTGGTCGAAATCTTACGAAGATCATCGAGATCAAACGTGGTAACGATTAATGTAACTAGGTTCTTATTTATCTGTCTGTCTGCTAGGAAACAGTAAAAGCAAACCCATGCAAGGTATCAAAAAGAGGTTTACTTTTTGATCCCTTGTGTGGGTTTAATGTTCACATATAATTTGAGACTTAATTTGTAAAATGTTATTTCTTATTCTTTATATTTTAACTTTGTTATTCCGATTTGAATATAAATTCTATCAACTGTTATTTATAAAGACCGTTGTGGGCGCGTAAATGCCTTCGTTTGTCAGAATGTGGCGCGATCGCCATGATTCGTTTACCCGTCACGTCCGTCATTCTGACGCGTGTTTTAATCAAGCCACAATTATATAATGCTTATTCTTTGAAACAGGTTCATTTATGTATTAATCACGTTCATGTATAGGGCTGTCAGACGGGAAGTAACAATCAGTTTATTATTGTACAATATACTTTATTCTGGGTAGTGTGATTAGTTAATATATTTATAATACATACGTTATGCTATATAGGGCGTGGGGCCTTTCTCTTTTCATTTTGTCAGTGTTCACTTGAAAACTTTTATATTAAAAAGTCATAGTCATAATCGCACAGGTTTGTTTTGTTATTGTTGTCGTTAAAGTTGCGGTAAATACACCTTACGCCATCTAGCGACAAGAAACTGAACTATTCCAAGTTACATTCTCTAAAATCAACAGATCCTACATAAAGTTATGACAATCCTTTAATTCAAGCCTTCTACTCCTAATATCACTAATTAGAATATAATGTTACACCAAAATCTTAATTTAAAAAATGTCAATAGCACTTAGTGGTAAGGTGAGTTTTTTAGCGATGAAAAACGGAAGTACCGTAAAATCAGTTACTTGGTAGCCCTATAATTTCAGCTGCAATCTGTTCTAAATTGGTGCGTGACTTTGAACCGCGACACGCCGACATCGAAACCAATTACTCTCACTTGTTATGTTAATTAGTCGCCGCGTTTGTATAGTGGGTACTTGAACGCCTGTATGACGCTATTAAATGAGTATGTCTTACGCTTACGATATAAATTTTCAGGGTTGGTACTGTCACCCTCATTAAAACGCTTTTCATTAGATCACAAATATTAAATTACTTTTGAAATGTTGTCTCTCGTCACGAATTGAATTGAATCACCAGTAGAAACTATTGTGATTCTAACTGATATCCTGAAAAACAGGTATAATAGCGAAGTATAATAGCGAAGTATAATAGCGAAGTATAATAACGAAGTAATCCAACGATCCAGTTTGAGGGAAGGCCAAATGAGTCTACGAGAAGCCTCGTGTTCTGAAGCGACTGAGTCTGTATTTCACTCCGACCCACCGCCTACTACTTTAGAAGGAGAAAGAAAGGAGGATATTTCAGATCGGCTTGACGCCCAGGCGTTGTGTAGGGACATAAATCCGAGAATTTCAAAGATTTGTCGTAAAAAGCATGGGTTTGCTCGCTTAGGTTGCAAACTCCGGCTAATGCTTACGAGATAGACCATAATAAGTTACTACGAAATTGTACCTTTATCTTAAAAAGATTACAAAAAAGTCCGCTTTGGTATATGTCCACATATAATTATTCTACACTGACACCACATTAGTAGTATCTACATTGCACCTGTGCGAAGCCGGGCGGATCGCTAGTTAAATATAAATAACTGGATAATATCCAGTGGATATGCAAATGTTACAACAGTTACTTTAGATTATAATTTACCCAAACTACAGGGCTTTCATTTTCACATTTATAAAAATTGAAAAAAATGTTCTTACACAAGTCACGAAAACTTATTGTCCTCGAACTATTTAATTACGTTAGGAGAACATTATTCATTACTTTCTTAGTTGAAGATTAGATTGTAAGGGTTTGGATATAAGGATTTTGATTAGCAATGAAAATAATTCGTAACTTTCGAGAGAGAACGATGAAATCAAGCCAAATATATGTATTTAATCAAAGGAAGTTATATTTTTACTCGTAATTTATCCCTTCGTGAAAAAGTACTTTGAAATTAATCAAAGTGAACCTTTTTCTAATAGCTACTTCAGCAGTGCACTTAATGTTAAAGTTTGCTATTTAAACTAACTAAGAAGTCAATCGCATTGCTTTCAAAGGTATTCTCCTCATTCATAATTTCCCCCGAGATTTTTCTTTTCACAGTCTTACATTATTCATCTGAATTTACGCTTTATATTATTAAACGTGATTGGTACTCAGTACATTATTATGATTCCTTTATGTATATCTACAGAAAGCTCATTGTATGAGAATTGCTTTTGCTGCATTTAACCTATGTCGATTAACCATGAAAATTACAGTGCGGCGGAGATGACACGATGCAATGCCATCCGAGTTTATTCAATTCAAGTCTATTCAGTTGCAGGTTACAAGGATCTGCAAAGGCAAAATATTGTCTACTTAGAAAAGTGGCTAGGTTTTATTAGTTAGGTCAGGAATAGTTTTATTTAACACTTCTCTAAAATTTTGGTAATTGAACTAATTACCTAATTAAAATACACAGCCACGTCTATATGTATTGGTGGGCTAGTAGCAGTTTGCCAACTATATTTTTACCTAAATCCTAATGTGCCTAGAAGCCTAGTTTACGGCGACAGCCGTGGCGTTAACCGAGAACTGTGCATGTATATAGCAAAATGAGCAGTATCCTATAAGAAAAGAAAGAGAAAAAGAGATGACTATGGTGGGTAGATATTGATTACACAGATGGATTGGGGAGTGGAGCAAAATCTAGAGCAGGTCCGGGTCGCATGCCTAAACACATAACGCAACTGGAATTGAATTATTCTCTATGCTAAATGTATATAACACAAAAGCATTTTAGCTAATTTACACATAACACTTTCTAGGGTGTCACAGGGAGATAACAATAAATAATGTAAAAAATAATAATGTGAATTTTTGACAACCCTGATCTTTCACGACCGTTTGAGTTGTAGTAATTACATGTTTATTAATATGACGGGGACGACACGCCACTTCGCGTGACAACCTATATCCGTCGTCTTGTACTTGTTACCTAATAATTACATACATTCTTAACACTTCAATCCGATAATGACAGATGGTGGGTAAATTTAAAAAATAAAAATCCCATTTTTAAAATTCACTTTCTTGCTAATCTAAGGTTTTACGAGGGATCCTGTAAGAATTTATAATTTTCCAAACGATAATTAACACTTACATTTACTGTAATTAACACAATTGTGTACTGAACTGACTAACGTTTTGCATAGCACGTGAATGCAACTGCCAAGTCGTGCCAGCAGACTCACCGTTCGTGTCAATCGATCACGTGTTCGTCGCTGCCAATGTTACGCATTAAATAGCAGTTGTAACAGCAGTACGTGTTAGTCACGATTATATATTATACTTTTATTGCAAACTAGTTGATTTGCGTGAACGTCATACGTCACCCTTCTATGCGAATTTGTGTGATTTTAGGGTGGCAAAAAACAACAAATTTAAGAAAAATAATCACAGCCAGATAACAGCAAATAGAAGACTGTCAACCTCTTCCCTTGAACTATAAACACGTTAGGTACGAGTAATAATACACAAAGTGACGAATATTTATTACGTGCATTGCAGAACTTAATTGACTATTAAACACAAATCATTTTAATGCCATAATCTCAACTCGCAATGCGATTTCTGCTGTCAAAAATATTATGGATCAATCGGGATCTATTATAATTTCTTTTCTATTGTATGTGAAGGTCTGTTAAAATAACTTTCAACATCTATACGAACAATGGACGTTTTAATAAATGTGAATCGCATACATATTGAACGGCGACATAAAACGCGTTCAATATAAACACCTTCCATAATGTTAAGTTGTGTTGTACAAGCAATTCATATGAAATGTGAAATTTTTGTTCATATATTTTAACGTTATTGAATAGTCAATGAAATAAAAAATCACTTTGGCTGTCTAAGAATGTATTTGGAAATAAAAATGATTTGATAAATTACAAAAAAAATATTAGATATTGAAAATTGGTAACTCAATATTAACTTAAATTTTAGAGTAACATAGGTGTTCTAAGGTTATTTTTTTAAGGGTTTTGTATTATTTTTATCAAGATTATTCAGATTATTCATAACAGAGAGAAAGCGAGGGCAAGAGAGAGAGAAACGCCTGACGAGATGTGTAGATAGAGTAAATCCAGATAGGAAACAAACAAAAAGACAAGAAAAAGAGAGACAGAAATGGAACGAAGTATATAGGTGGGAACTCACGTGGTATTAAAGGTACATGTGTAATTAAGTCAATTAATTATTCTAAATTAAGGGAGAATAAAAAAGAGGGAAGCGACGGCGACCGTTGAAATATTCTGATTTCAACGTTCGTCGCCGAGCGACGACACGTTCCCTAGCTGTCTGGCCCAACCTTTAACTGCACTTATATGACAGTAGGTACTACAATAATATCTGAACACGACAGTTTAAATATAGTACGTACACGTTGGCCACCCAATAAAACTTACATTGAAAGATTACTTCCATTGAAAGATTGTTTCCTTACAGTAAATAATAGATCAGGGTATTTTATTATTTGCTTGGTATCCATTACTATTGTATTCACGTTTTCTAACCTGAAATACGACCCAGGTATTATTCTCTATTGGATTAGCAATTGATACTGGTGGTATTTTTATGCTCTTACGATACGAAAAGTTATCCTTCAAATCGAAATAAAGTTGTCTAGATAGTTAAGGGTAGACCAACATCAATGATGATAATCTGATTGAGTAATTGCTTTTTATACCACATGAATATTTTACAAGGTAAAGTTAGTTAGTTAACTGATATACTAAGCTACTAATACAATATATAAAAAATCTCCTTTGTCCATATGTGTCATACATTAAGATCTAATAGATGAAATATAAAAGAATAGATTCTTATATTCTGAACGGTGTCCGTTATACATACATTTAGTTGCGAAACGAATTGTCTAATTCGCATTAATTTTTATGCTCTCATTGTCACTGCGTGCGGTCTAAAATTAGTAATTTAAGGAACATATTTTGTTGCATTGTTTTTAGTGTTGTAATATAATAGTATTTGTTCCACTAAGAACTTATTAATGGACATTATTGTAATTGGATTATTGTGATGCTTTTATGACGGATTGAAAATACGGAATGTCACCACCTTTATTCATCCATTCAAACTACGCAAGGCAAGCAAACCTTATACCAACCCGTCTGGCCAGCGTGGTGGTATAGTAGGCCGAAACTTCCTTTCTAAGGAGAGGGTCGTGTGTCCAGCAGTATACTATTAACGATGATGAATATTTTTATTTATACATAACCAACAATGTTTATCATAATATCTACACTAGTTAATAAAAAGCCATATACAGATTTTGAATATAATCATGATATTATAACACACATAACATGGATGTCGTCATATTATATATCTAATCCAAAGGTAAACATCATTTCTGAAAATTTTTAAAGGTATTAAACAACACAGTGTAGTACTTGAAGAAACTTCAAATTTTAACATAAGTAATATGACATAAATAGTTAAACATTTACAATAACCCAATAAAGATTAATTTTTACGAAAGAATGAAAGTCGGTGAGTTTCATAATATATATATTTTAAATTTTATAAAAAATATTTTATTCGGTTGCTCAGCGATAATGTAGAGATAATCTAATATGAAATTAGAAAAAGAATTAACAAAAATAGGATCAGTAATTGCCGATATTACATTTTAAATGCCACTCATTGGTTTCAAACACTAGTTATATTTATAATACGGTTGTATGTTAAGACTTAAACACTCACATTGTGAATTTTAATCGTATTATATAAGTAGTGATTCGCTATTTCATTCTTTCTCCAAGTCTTAAATAATCCTCACTTTTATTTCCGCTGCAATATTCGTGTTTATTTCTGTACCAAATTTTATTGAAAAATTCTAGAACGTGTCAACTATTTCCAATAAATAAATATGTATCGATTTTTGAGTGACGCGCTCCCTCTATTTTGTTCAAAACCCGTAAAACAACTGCAATGCTCTGATGCGGGCGCGCCAACTTACTTTTGTTTTGCCATAAATATTTGAGTTTATATTAAATATCAATGTTCAAGATTACTCTGTCGTTAAGTTTACGAGTTTACAAGGTACAAGTCAAATGTATGCCAAAGACAAACAATCCTACCTTTGCCGGGGTTTCCTAAACTTTTAACCGTAGGTTTAAATATTTAACTATAAATTTCGGCGGCGTAGGATATGCCCATCCTTATTATATGTATTATAGTATATATATATTACATATTTTATTAAATGGTAACAGATTTGTGTTTTAGTTGTCTTATCATCCTGAATAAATATTATTTGATATTAGAAATCCTCAATGTCCAAAGGACACCTTTTTTTTCCGTGCAATAAAAATAACTATATAGATTTAGTATCATCTAAAGTATCATCATTATTTAGCACTAAAATCATCTTCTTATTATCAGTTTATAATAAGATGATTTCAGTTTTAAATAATGAAGCTGGATAGAAAACAATGCTATACGCATTATAGCAAAGTGAAATAGTGTTTTCATTGTTGCCCTATTACAACAGTAATACGGTTTATATACCTAATACGATACGACCTTCAAACCTTCAATACAGCAGTGCAGAGAGTACTTTTCTGTGCTCAAAGGCCGGCAAAGCACTCGTGACCCTCGAGTTGTGGGGTCGACGTTAGGCACCATCCCAGCCCGGTCGGCTTTTTTGCCCCCAACAATAAAAAAAGCCTAGTGTTTTAAGTCAGACATCATGTATATAAATATATTTATCTTATTTGTACGTTCTATATATAGATGTTTTTATATTCGAATTTCTTTATAATATGGTGAAGTAGAAATATTGCAAGTATGCCTATATTCAAAGATTGGTGTACGCACTAAAGTGAGTATCGTATTTTACGAGATTGCTTCACAATATTGTTTACATGATACTACACGAATAAATAGCTTTGTTTATTCTCACGCAGGGTATGTGTTTGACATCAATCTTTTACGCTGATTCCAATATTAAAAGCTCTCTTTTATGACAAGTTTCCTTTGTTGCCGTTTGAGCAATAGTTCTTATTTACAGGGATTGAGATCTGTATACAATTATATTTTCTGTTATGTTTTAGCTGAAAGGTTACTAAACTGTATAAAAATGATAAATTTTAAACTAAATAGCTACTGCTCAGAAAATAACTTAGATTGTGTAATCCACTTACTTAATAACCAATTGGCTCTACAGTTTACCGAAGTCCATCGAGTCATAATAACGATTAATTCAGGCGAATGAAAGAAAATACATTTATTAGCCACAACACACAAAAAATCAAAGATACAACATAAAAGAGAAAAAAAAAGACTAAACTAAAGAATAAAACAAACAATAACAAAACAAACAATCACGAAACAACAATAAACACTAAAATAATATAACATGATATAATACTATGTGTAAGCAAATAGTGTTACTGATGTTACAATTATGTTAGTTCAGGTCACCGCTTACTACCAGGCTAATAGTATTCTTGTTTGATAATGCAACTGTGTTAGTTTATTGTTAGTAACTGTATCCATAGTTTCATTTGTATATTCAGTTAAATAGTTTGTGCGAGTTTCCATTTCTCGCATATCATCATTATTAAAGTTCAAAAGTTCCTTAACAGTGGCGCCCTAGCGGTTAGAAGCCATAATTAAAAGTTGCCGGCTAGTTTTACCTTAAACTTCTCTCATTAAAACTTAGCACCTGAAGGGAACAAATATTCTTCTCATGCACTATACACGAAATCCTAAACCGTTAGTATCAACTAGCCTTTATAATTCAACTTGCTTTATGTTACCCAAGAAACTTTACTGCTGCTGCATTAAATATTTTAGACGCAATTATACATTTTCACGTCGTACATCATCATCATCAGCCTATCGCAGTGCACTGTTGGACATAGACCTCTCCCATTGCACGCCACTTATTATTGTTTTAAATTAAATCAAAATGAAATGTCTAAAAACATTTCATGTACCATTTCTGAATGAATATCTAAATTTCAAATTTGCTCTGTTTTTATTATGAAAGCTAATATTGGAATAATAAATGCTAACATAATTTTGGAATGAATGGCCACGGTAGGCTGGGTTCAACGTCGGCCTCCATTCTTCGCATTTTTGCGGCGACTTTGCAAGGAAATACTCAAAAATTTCAAGTCTGAGTCTCGCTAAAAAGTACTTTATACTTTGGTACCTTTGGAACCCTTTACAGGTGACACATGTCAATTTAATAGTGTTACAATTTTGCTGAAAGCTGTTCTTAATTGAATTTTGATTGAAATTAACGAAAATGCGTGATATTGCTTTCGGATACTTAATTTACGATTTTGTTTAGTTACTTTAGATTCTATAATCCATAACTCCATTCAAAGCCATGCCTTCTTTATTTTCGAATCGTAAGCTAGGACTAAAATGTCAAGACATAAAATGTATTTGTACTAACGTCCCTCGTCTATTTTACGGTATGTGGACTATCCCAAAACTAGCCCCAGCAGAGAATTATAGAGGTCACGTTGTTTTTGGCACAATCCGTGAAGATTTATGCCATCGGGAGACATCAACTGCACTCATAAACAGTGCATGCGAGCGCTCACTGTGGCTTGATTCATGATTCCACTCTTGTTTTGAATACACAGTTTATTGTGTGTCTCGACGACATTGTGCTCGGCAAAACACTCGTCTGTGTTTGAATTTGATGGCTTATTATAAATGAATTTAAACTTTTAAGTATTTTGGTTTTATTTTCATCTACATATAAATTTGAAACCAGTGTTATTATCATTTTAGGCATACTTTTATTTGTTCCGTTCATCGTTCATCAATCTCGCACTTCAATTACAAATATAATTATTTTCATTTCATGCAATGAAACCCTCAAGCCCAATCATAATCAGTGACTGCTAGTGCATCTAACGGTATTAAGAAAACATAATCCCCAAATTATATAAAATTAGGATTCAAGGCTATCGTGAACTTAGAAACAATGCAGCAAATCTAGCAGCTTGAGTTTGTTCATTTTACAATTTGATTGTTATCTAGCTGCCAATAGACCAACCGTCACCAAAACGTTCAAGATCCGCGCATTGATTTGATTCCAAAGTTCCTGTTGCCCGATTAACTGACTAAGTTTTGGTATTGCACCTATCTACGCCATGAATATCGTGGTATACTAACTACGTATAGAAAAGTAATTACCGCCCAAATGTCGAATATGTTTCCCCAATAACGTTATAATTAACCTTGATTCGTGTATCAAAGAGCTACTCCACGTCCGCACAGTACTTTATTAGTGGTAGTATTCTGGAGTCCGAAGTCACTAAGTCACGTAATTGGCCGGAAATGGTACAACGTCGCTCGAGATTACATTCGATCACGTCCTCTCGTAAACAGTTTAGCGCTGATTTTTTTATTCGACGACCTTTGTGGAGAGGCCTGTGGATCCAGTATCGAGTTTATTTTATTGACAAACGGTTAAAGATTTTCGCAGTTTCATTGGAGCGGCTGTTTAAGGCTTGATGTTAATTGTGATACGGTGTGGATGTTTTAATGTATGGTTGAGTACTGTCGGTATGTGAGTGATATTTTTGTTAAAATCATTTCAATAAATAAACAAAAATGAACTATGAAGTAAAATGCAACATCATATTTTACTTTATGTTTTGTATTTTTTTGTACCACAAAAATTGTTTATTTCGACTTGTAGTCTAATTCGCTCAAAAGGCGTCAGAGG
Organism: Arctia plantaginis; assembly: GCA_902825455.1. Taxonomy (NCBI): domain Eukaryota; kingdom Metazoa; phylum Arthropoda; class Insecta; order Lepidoptera; family Erebidae; genus Arctia; species Arctia plantaginis. The sequence goes on along the minus strand of CADEBD010000857.1, from coordinate 5,112,703 downwards.
AATGTGAGTTCTGGACGTGAAACTGTTGACTTTTAAAACAACTGAAGTTTGTATTAGTTCACCCCCATGGACGTTTGCCGTACTTATCATAGTGTATAAATCCCTGTCATATTCCGGACATCTGTCGAGGAAAAGATGACATTAATAACTAAGTCAATTTCCACTCGAGCCGGCCATTTGGGCACTGGCTAATAAATTAATCTGGCGTCGGATCAACGTCAATGTTACATTAGGGTCAGTGACGGAGTTCGTAAGGCGCAAGATAAAGCTGTGTAGCAATTAATTAAAAACTGATTTTGGGGAATGTCTCGCCAGATAACGACTCCTTAGAGGGGTACTGTTATTGGATTAAAAGTGATAGTCGCCGTTGAACCTCTTCATCTCGATAATCAATCTTACTACAATAATTTAATTATTGTTAAAAGGTGGTTCCGCACATTCTTTTTGACGATATCGGATTTGTATTAGTATGTATACATATATTAAAGGTTCAACAAATTTTAGTTTAATTAGTTAATTAGACATAGCTTACCACAAACATTAAAAATTCATTCTATAATAATAATGTATTCCTAAATAATGTAGGTACCAAAGTTATCTTCGGACGAGACTTGTCCCCGCCAGCAATCATTACTGCCATGCTGGCGGGTGAGGAGGGCTGGGGCGCAGTGGTCTCTTTCTGTGAAGCTGTAATGCTCCAGAAAGAGACCGCTGAACGGGATCGAGAGAGGGCCGATCCCGAGCGAAGAAGACGTCGACGACGTAATGAGCAGCCGACGGGACCGCGGGCCGCCAGAGAGTGGGGCAGATTAATTGCTGCGGTAGGGGAAAGGATGGCAGCCTGATCGCACTGAAAATGTGATCGGGCTACAACATCTGGATAGGCTGAGAGGCAGGGAGAAGCCACTGGCTTTCCCTGAGATGGGACCTAGTTAGGTGCGGCGTCGATCTGGGGGACCTGAAATCACATGGCCCGGGTTCTCCCCAGAGCATGGCGCCTAAGGCTGGCCGTCGGAGTGGTTTTTAGTGGAATCACCACATACTCCTGGCTCCTCCGAAGGGATTTTCCACTCCGTCAACAAAAAAAATGGTACCAAAGTTATCTGTTCGTAATACTTACCAAAACCTAAATTTTCCCTTATTTTCGTCTCGTTTTCAATTTCAACTTTAGAGAAAACTTTCTGATGTCTGCAAGTAGTAGTTCTCAATTATAAACATCGTTTAAACAAAGACTCAATGCGCGAAATAAACTCGAGTTTTTGTTTGGATTTATAACACAGGTATTAATGTTGATGCCGCTGAAGGCGGGAACAGGAAAAAAGTGTTACTCCCTCAGCGTTCAAACTTACTTCGGTCAGTACTCGCACAAGTTGTTCTTTGACAAGCCAAGTTCCTTTTGTGGGCGCCACAGTAATTAATGTTAGGCAACGAACGGTCTCTGTTCTGACTTTTCTTATATTGTTGTATTCGTGTTTTGTTATTAATAGCTTATACGCAACTTTTTTCTCTGTTTCAGAAAGGTTTCATAACTAGGTAAACACATTATTTTTACTCCCGTGAAAGATCACATATTCTCGAGTAACGGTTTCTCTACTGTCTATGTATTTAGTATTTGTCTTTTAGTTCATCGTAAGAATGTGCATGTAAGTAATATAGTATATATATATACTATATAGGTACATTAATGCCGATGTAAATTTAAATTAAGCCTATCATCGTTCTTGTATTACAGCGTTTCGCTCGCAACGTACCGACATTAAACTGGATGAAAATGAGTAAATAAGCTTACTAGTCCCTTGTGTCTTATTATAACGTTAGTATCCAGCGTACCTCTCCTTTGCACGTAAGTTTTATAAGAACCACATTAAATCCCCTGCAAGTACTTCTGAATTCGAGTTAGGGTAGAACGTAATTGAGGTTTTCATAGATCAGACTTGTTTGCCTTGTTAGCTAGACAGTTAGCTAGTAGGTTTTCTACGATCTTGTATCTAATTGTGTGCTAATTCTATGTGACAAATATACTGTTTACGGGTTCAGGAAAAATATACTCGTATATCTACTACATAATATATCATGCGTAACCCATACGACAGGATGATTTCAAATCGATGAAATTATTAATATTCCTAATAAATTGGCAACTTAACAGCGCTAAATAAAAGTCGCTCTCGCGTATACTTTAAATTTTTGCAACAAGCTATGTAATTACAGTTCTCAGAGGAGTTTTTCCCGTCACTTAGTGAGACGTTATCGCGACATTATTTCGACATGGAAACGAAACAGCGAGCGTCGGCCGATCCCAATCATGTAATTGACTTGTCGCCATGTCTAATTCTAGACCCTAATAAATGTATTATTTTATTAGACTTGTATGATACGGATGTCTCAATTGACACTTTTTGTTTTTGGGTATAAGCTAAAGAGGATGAAAGAGAAATTGTCATTTCTTTATGTAATGAATCCAATGTGGGTACTATCTGTATGATACTGTACCTTATACGCGGGTGGTCTGAAAAGTTTCCGACCTAACAAAGATACAAGATCTTTTTTTAGGTTTTTTTTTCAACATAGTCTCCTTGTAACTGTACACCCTTCTCCCAGCGATGATCCCATCTCTCTAAAACGTCCAAATAGTACTCGGCGTTTTACTCTGCAAAATAATTGTTCACGAAGGTGATTGCCTCTTCATTTGACGAAAATCTCTATCTTCCGAGCGCAATTTTTCGCTTGGGGCTAGATCTGGTGAGTAAGGCGGATGATCAAGCAGTTCAAACCGTAATTCGTGAATTTTCACCATTGCAACCGCTGAGGTATGAGACGGTGCGTTGTCTTGGTGAAACAGGATTTTCTTTTTCTGCAAATGTGGCCGATTTTTTCGCAATTTCTGCCTTCAGCTTATCAAGTAATGATGCGTAGTATGCTCCTGTAATGGATTTTCCTTTTTGGAGATAATCAATTAAAATATTGCCATGACTATCCCAAAAAACAGTCAAAATCACTTTCCCAGACGAAAAAACTGTTTTTGCCTTTTTTGGAGCCGGTTCCTTCTTGCAGTCCACTGTTTGGACTGTATTTTTGTTTCGGGCGTATAATGGTGTATCCAAGATTCATCTACAGTAATTAATCGGCGCCAAAACTCGGCTTTATTGCGCCTAAACTGCGCCAACAGAAAGTTGGAAATGTTCATTCGAACACGTTTTTGGTATAACGTGAGCAACCGCGGCACCCAACGCGCGGACAGCTTTCTTATGTCTAAATTTTGATTTAATATGTGACAAGCACGTTCTTTTGACATGTTCATAACCTCTGCTATCTCTCTCACTTTAATTCGGCGGTCGTCTAGCACCATTTGGTGAACTTTGGCGATGTTTTCGTCTTTAGTTGCAGTTTTTGTACGACCCGAACGTTCATCGTCTCCCAAGCTCTTACGGCCGCGTTTAAATTCAGCTGCCCAATTTCACTGTGGTAAATGATGGTGCAGAGTCTCCATACGCAAAATCCAATTCATCTTTGATTTGCGTAGGCGTATTGCCTTTCAAAAACAAATATTAAATGACAGCTCTCGATACTCGATTTTGTCCATTTTCATAAAAACACACATCAACTCACTCAAACGACTTACATAACAAGCGTCCAAAATAACTAAGACTTTAGTAAGTAACTGTCAACAGATGATCAACGAAATTCACTAGCTTTTATTCACGAGTTTTGCCATCTTCGTGTTGAGGTTGGGAACTTTTCAGACCACCTGTGTATTTTAAGGTGCATTATGTTAGGACGTGTAGTGACGGATTAAGAATACGGAATGACATTACCCCAATTTATCCCGTTGGTGTCGTAATAGCCGACTAAGGGCACAAAACAACGCAGGACACCAGCACCTCAAAAAGAAGGAACACTTGACATAAACCCTATTCCAACCCGCCTGGCTAGCGTGGTATAGTAGACCAAGAACCTCATTTCTAAGGAGAGGCCTATGTGGACTATGAAAAGCTGTTGATGATAATGTTATGATTGAATTTAAAAAATACTCGTATATAATTCTGAATATATTTATTGGAAGACGTCTTCAAGTCCAAAAACCCGCAATATCTGAAAAGCAAGATATTCAACCAATGTATTCTGCCTATTCTCACATACTGATCTGAAACATAAACGAACACATGTATGCCATAAGAGTTGCTCAAAGAGCCATGGAGCGAGCATTGCATGGTATCCACCTCGTAGAGCGTATACCAAACGTCGAAAGTCGACGTTGTGGGTACAGGGATTGCGAGGCATAAGTGGAGATGGACCGGGCACTTGGTAAGATGGGATGATGACCGATGGACTAAACCAGTTACCCAATGGTGGCTAAGAGATATGCGGCGGCCTCGAGGCAGACCACTTGCCCTTGATTTCTTTTGTATAATAAACATTACAATATTGTAATTTGATGATTATAATACTAAATGATAAAAATCTGCATGTCTGTTATATAATTAATAAAAATAATCCTTTTTTTTAACACTACTTCCTGAGCTCTGTCATAATATAGTTTTATTATGGATAGAATACTATATTAGAATATTATTATGTTTTATTTAAATAAAAGACATCAGTAGCTGCTTTTCTTCTCAAACTTTCATGTATTATAAGATGTTATCTCAATTTTACTATCGTAATTATTTTATCCTATTGAAATTGTAAAAATTCCTTTTATTGACCACACATTTATTTCTTTGTTACAGGTATGTATTCGTTATACAAATGAAAAGGCAATTTCGCTCGAAATGCAGCAATCGTTTTTCACTTTGTGTATTTCTACCACCAACGATTTGCAAGTGTATCAAACATTTGTATAATTGACGTAAGTTTTGCTTTTGTCACGGTGCCTCTACAACAACCAAGCGAAATTAAGAATTCGTACTAGTTACCGAACCGAACTTGCGTCAGTTCGAACAAAGCGAGCATCGGATGTGCAAATGGTCCGTAAATCATTCTTTTAGTTAGCCCTTCGAGTCAGCTATCTCGCTTTGAGAGAACTAACGACCCAAGCTCGGAAATTGCAATACTCATATGTCACTAGCCATACTGCGTTTGTAAAGACGTGGAATGTATTGCTCACTGTTTTACGGCTATTTTGCCAGGACCCCTGCCTTCTCGGCTGGCACTTATGCGCGTATATCGACGCATGATACTTCCTTTTATGTCTATGTGTCAACCCTAATTGGACAGATTGAATCTTTGGTACACTTGAAATGTTGGTCGGATTATCGTTTCGTATATCAAATGGAACCAAATATTGACGTCAAGCGTTTGAGCCAATATTAAATTCTCGTTTGAATATCTACAATAGAAATATGACGAGATTTAACTATTTAGTCAGATTTTAATTAAAATAAGTATGTTTGAAAAATAAAATTCACTGACGAGTATTGAATGTTATTTGAATGAGTTTAGGTTTATAGGTTCAGTTAGCACTATAACATTATTAAATCCTAATCTTAAATGTTTTTTATAAGTTTAAGGAGTAGTAAGTGCATGAAGCTATCGATAATATTATTATTAAAACAGTTCGCTTATTTTAAGGAATTAGCTTTGTCCCTCTAAATGTTTTTCTCCCACAAAGATTAGGCTATATTGTTATAAAGTGTATACCTAAAATAATCCAAAATAGAACTAAGAATAGTATGTTATTAAATATTAAAAATAAAATTAATAGTCTCATGATTAAACTTTCATATTTGAAACATTGACCTGAGATATAATTTATTACTTGTAACTGAAAGGATATATATATATATATTCCGTCGTATTATTTATGTCCGATATTGATTTGGGACGAAATACTTCTTTTGTAGAAATTTGTAAGTAGAACAATTTAGATCAATACGGCAAATTACAAAAAAATATTAGCTGAGTTCTTCTTCATGGTTTAAATATCCCAGCGACACCGTTGTAAGAAGTTTTGTAACGGGCGGTTTTGATATAAGTCTCAATCTAATGTGCACAGCGTTCAAACATAAGGCATAACCCTTCGGCTTTATATGCTATTATTTACTTAACGAGTGTTGGGTAGTAGCAGATATACCACACTATTGATATTTTTGAACAATATGTGCGTTGGTATAGAGTAAAATACGACACAATGCCAGCTCTGCGCGGCTGACTGGGACTCCGCTCAGCACCCGCTGAAAGACTGCCCCGCGTGGGCGTCTGAACGCGAAGTCCTGGTCGACAAAGGAGTGCTGGCATTGTGGGTGAGGAGGGCTGGGGCGCAGTGGTTTCTTTCTGAGAAGCTGTAATGCTCCAGAAAGAGACCGTTGAAAGCGATCGGGAGAGGGCCGATCCCGAGTGAAGAAGACGTCGGCGGCGGTACGAATATGAGCCGCCGAAGAGACCGCGAACCGCCAGAGAGTCTGGAGCTCTGGTAGCAGATTAATTGTTGCGGTAGGGCATAGGATGGTGGCCTGATCGCCTTAAAAATGTGATCTTGGCACAACAACTAGTGATAGGCTGATGGGCAAGGGGAAGCTTGTGGCTCTTTCTGAGATAGGGCTTAGTTAGGTGCGGAGTCGATCTCCGGAGGACCTGAGATCACATAGCCCGGATTCTCCCTAGAGTAGGGCGCCTAAGGCTGTAAAAACACGTTTTTAATAAACAAAAAAATATATAAATACGAGCTATATTTTTATTTATATTAGAATTGTTTTGTTCGATATAATCTATTTAATGTTCGGAAATACCAGTCGCATTTTATATTATATTGTATATGATAGACTGTTTATTGAGAAAATTATAGACTAAAATATCACCTTACGATCCGTATGAGCAGAGCAGTTTTGAGAAACGCGAATAAATATCCGTGGAACGACCAATTAATTGAAGGTGCCTTAACTCGCTGAAAATGTAGTCTTCATTTGGTAAAAATATTTTTTAAAATCGGTTTAGCGGTTTAGGCGTAAAATCGCAACAAACAAATAAACCAAAAAACTCACTTTCATATTTATAATATAAGTATGGATAAAAACAAGTTCATCTAAAGGTGAAATTATAAAAGTATTCTTTATGAAAATTGATATTCGTAGACCATTGTGTTGGGTGAAATGGAATGTTGAGCAAAATATTTTAGAATTATCGAGAGTCATTTTATGTAGATCAAATTTCAATGTACATCAAATATTCACCCCCAATACTTACGCTTAAATAATGCCCTCAACGTCCTTTGTCGAGCAACAATTGCTCGACAAAGGACAAGCATTGCAGCTTGACAATAATTGAGTCGCTACAATATCGATTACACGCTACCATATAATATATTGTTAATAATGTATTGTTCGATACTTGCCATTCGGATATTACCCACCCACTCGCAGCTCTGTGCCATCTCCAGACATTTTATTGTTATCCGTCTGCATATGTGATGTGACAGTTGATATAATTACTGATTTTACGAACCATTTTGTATTACATCATAATATTCGCATGTGACACGCGATTGTGTCTGTATCTGGTGTCAATATTAATGCCAGTGTTATTTATTAACCGTTGTTGTTGTGTTTAGTGGATATTTGTGATGTTTTATCTGTCGGTACTTGTGTTGATAATATAACCCCATCACAACATTTTTTTGTAAAATGTTGCCAAGACGAGGCTCGCACTGTCATAAACTTATCAGATGGTCATGATGAGTAGATGTTCATGTAGAGATAAGCTTCAACTTTACACCTTAGTCATAATATGAGGCTTGACCGTTTCGCTACCATCAGTGTAGCGAGACAGTGAATAAGGTGTAATAAGGTGAAAAATGCGTCTCTCTGCGAGGTACATTATCATTTATTGCTGCACGGACATAAAAACAACAAATTGAAAACACAAAAGGTATAAAATATGTAAAAATATTGTTGCCATTATCAACTACAAAAGATCATTTTTTTTTAAACAATTACAGGAAAATAAATTCTAGTCGGAATTTGTGGGTTAGCTTCGGTACATTTTATTTAAGTACTTACCAAATTGCGCACTACCTTATACTCGTAACTTATTCATACCTGTCCCTAAACTTTAATATGTTATTACCTACTTGGCTTTACTACCTAAAAGCGATATCTTTTGTGTCAAAATTTAGTAAACCGTTATTCAAAGTAGGTAGGTACAATCGTAAATACTCTTCCCAGACAATTTCTTTTATTTAAACTTTTACACCTAGGCAAATTTCACTTTTTTCAATGAATTTTACTTGCTATAAATACGTGTAAACTATAATAAACCTCCTTTCTAATAAGAGGCCATTGTCCAGCAGTTTACTATTACAGGCTGTTGATGATATATGTGTACCTAAATCTTACAAAATTTCATTTTTTTTATTCCTTACTTTTTCGATTCAAAAACTTTGTCATCATTTTATAAAAGCGACATCTTTACTAATATCGAAGGAGATCGTCAAAAATTACTGACTAAGGTACATTAATAACAAATTAAATATTATAAAAATGGTGAAATAATAGTAACTAAAGCAGACATGTCTGATGGCTAAGTCACATTAATGAGATAAATTGAAAACTATTACCCGAATTTAGACATTTACATACATCACATTTCCATGATTTAAATCATTTTCTCACATTACCCAAAACCTTGAGAATGCCGAAATAGTATTGAAATAATAAGTAAACCTACAAGCTTCGCATATAATTTTCAATAGAAACGTTTCAATGATAAATGAATTTATTTGATGTATATTTCTGATACTCAATTTCAAACATTGCTAGCACAAACGTTTCCTGTTATTTTGAAATTTTCAACGAAAATTCATTAAATTCTAACACGAATTTTCGCACAGACATGAACTGTATAACCGGGTGCCGCAATTAAAAGTTTGTTTAGAGCCAACCTTTTGATTTAAAGTTTGAGGTTTCACTCGACACCCGTACTGCGGTTACTACCCAATTTTTATAAGTCACTTTTAACGCACAGATAAATGTAAATATGGAGCATATGATTGTATTTTTTTTCATTGCAATAAGTTAAAAATTATTCTAAAAAATATATTCTCAGTACTCAATGGAGCTCACTGCTTAGTTAGGCTTTTTTTCCTTGAACACCTTAGGTTCTATATTTGGATTCTCCTACATTGTTCGATGTCGTCACTCGACGGCCAACGCTATGCTTCAAATTTTTCTCGCCCCCTTTTCGATGTCATTTTGGTGCAAGTTTCAGGACCCAGCTGTATTTGAAATTCATAATCCAATAAAAATAGTAACGTTATTATTTCAATCTCAAAATCAATCGATTTTGGTTTAGTCATTTTAATGAACTGTTCATTTTATTTGCCCATAACAATACTTTTTTTCTAAACCATAAAAGTAAAATTCTATAAAATTAATTTGGAATTGTTTAAAAATAACAATTAAAATTGGTGACAATAGTAGAAGGTACAAATCAAATAGACCGAATTCATCACCTCCTTTTGAATAATTAATTGCACTTGAGTGCTTTTGTATTTTCCAACTGATATATGTAGTTCGAAATACTTTTAAATAAAGAAAAGACCTTTAAATCGAGAGTCGGTATGTAACAGTTAAATATTTTATTAGTACTAACTGGGGGTTCCCATTTTACAGTTTGCATTTTATCTTTATCTAAATTTACATTGAGATTTTATTATTTGCATCTGTATCTATAACAAAATAATTGCCATTCACTTATTTTGTTTCGAGTTGTATATTACTGTTAAGGAAGCTGACCAAATTGTAAATAGAAATTAAATTCGACATAATTTTGAATATTACATGGATTAAGATTCTCAACGAGCTCATTGTATCCCTGGGGTTTGTATAGAATGTGTTGAAAACAAAAACTACCTTATAGTGTAAATGTGTGTGATTCTCGGAAATACCTAACGGGTACAGTTACTCTTGACTCGATTAAAATGTTTATTTTACACCAAAGTTATTATGAATGTTGCAGGTAAATTAAAAGTGGAGCTTACTATCAAATTATTTGAATACCCAGAACCAGCTTTTTAATAAAGTAAAATACAGTTATATTTAAATGAAACTTCGTTGCATTAAAATTAGGCAAATTTTCCTGCCATTCATAGAATGTTCCAATCGCTCTCTAGTTTCTTTATGTATAGAAACTCCATTCAGAACTTACATGTTCACTACGTTTACAATTACTTTTGTGGTGCGCAATATGAAGTTTTGTTTGTTTGAAAAGTTGGCAGCGGGCAGCATCCATTCCATTAGTATGGAACGGAAAGTTTGTGGTTATTTTTAATTAACACCAGAGCGGTGAAGTTGCGCCTGCGGCGGCACTGGGTAATTCGTTGCGAGTAATATCTGGGGTTTAGCGAATTAAGCACATACTAAGTACTGATGACCTTACAGTTTTCTATTTTATTGTATTAGTTAGTGATCGTGGTGTTTATAATTTGTATGTTACTCTACATTCTACTACTCTGGATTCTATTGTTTTTTTTTTCTACTAAAGAGTGTGAAGTGATGTTGTTCTTTCAGATGAAACGTGAGCTTGGGTTATCTTTTTAGGTACTTGTTATTCTTATTTAACTTTTTCTAAAATCGATTAAAAATAATATGCATTAACAAGATTATTACAAGGTTAAGTCTTTTATTGCAGACTATATTTAAAAAAAATATATATATTACAATCCTCCTGATGGTCAGCGATTTGTATCCATAAATACTCATAGGAGTCGTGATGCCACTCATAAAAAGTCATTTGGTGAGGAAAAGGGCAAGGAGATATGTGGTGTTACTTGCCAGGAGAAATTCACCACTGGTTAAGTACGAGTATAGCCGATTACATTTGTAGGTCTTGGTAGCAGTACCAACGTTGTTACGCTCAAAATTAAAAGATCTGACTGCAGAGTCAGATCTCTTAATTTTAAGTGTAACATGAATGTTATTACTCTCAATATTACGAAACTCAAAACTGTATTTTGTCTGCAGAACTCATTAGCGCCTAAAACTTAGCTGTACGCTACAACAAAGGCAGGTACAATCAAGTAGCAATACTGTGAATGTGCAAATTGCAAAAGTTTTCGTTGCGTATGTTCGATAACTGAACTGCACATTGTAATGTCGAATGTGTTCAATTCATTAGTATTGAAAGAGAATGCTTGTGAGTTCAGCGCACTGTGCAATTTCCTCGGGCTCATTATGTTTGAGTATCACTAAATGCTGATGTTGGAAAAAGTAATGAACAATTTCCATTTTCTGTGAATATGCAAGAGAATATTTTTGTCCTTGTATGCAATAACTAAAAAATAGAAATTTAAAAGGAAACGTACATGCAGTAAGTAAAGGAGAAAGTTTGATTCGTGGCATATCTAGTAGTCGAACATATCGCACAAATAAAGACGTGGCGATTGCGTCACCGACACCGGTCATCACCGGGCCTGGTCCTTAAATTGAGAGTTAGATGCAATAACTACAATAACAAGCTACCTGCCTGCAGGTTAAAAGTTACCGTTGACTAAAACGACTACCAACATGGTGTAAAACAATGTTGTATATACAAATATTTCATTGTTATTTAACTGTATTAAACAATACTTTTCCTAATCAGTAATGTTTTGTTTGTTTTGTTTTGTAACAGACTATTAGCAAAAAATATAATACGATGCTGATTCAAGCATCTGCTTATTCTAGTGTAGTCTCTATACAGAATGCGTTTTGGTGGGTCTATGCATCATGTCAATATCATACAAATATAGTCCAAAGGGACAAAGCAATGCTACCTTCGTACAAATATAATAAGAATGTTTTATTCAAAAGCAGATGTATTTATATTCAAACCTCGATTGCGAAACTCAATTTGGCTTTAATGTTGCAAATGTTAATAGAATCTGTTTGCAAGGACATGATGCGTTTCGTAAATGAATATGATCAACTCAGATGTACTGATTGTGAATTCTGTTTCGGTTTTGTTGATGACGTAAAATAAAGTGTATGTTGTATAAATATTTGCGATATACAAAAAAAAAAACTATATATTTGTCTTTTTACTTCTGTATATTCCAAATGCAGTCGGGCAAAACGTATTATGGGTAATGAATACTTGAAGCTATATAAGGATCAGATAATCGATAACAATATTACAATTACATCTGGTTCTGTCATTGCTAACATGTTTAATACCTTTTTTACTGACATTGTACAAAATAACAAAAATGAAATAAAAAGTAATAATCTAAGTAGCTATAATATAAAAGGAAATAATAACAGTGTATTTATTGAACCCACAAATGCAATTGAAATATATAATATAATAAAATCTTTAAAGAATAGTAAATCAGCAGGCTACGACAATCTCACTACAGAACTTATAAAACTTATATCTCAATACATAGTACAACACATAGCATAACCATAGCATAGCCTATGTCATCAATTTATTACTTGAAGGCTGCTTTTCAGACAGTTTGAAAGTTTCTGTACTAAAACCGTTGCATAAAAAAAGCCAGAAAAGAGAAAAAAACAATTACCGCCCTATTGCGTTAACACCCGTATTATCAAGTTTTTGAGAAACTGATAAGAGGATTATTAATTTTTTTAATAAATATGACGTATTAGCTGCACAGCAATTCGGATTTAGGAGAAGGAGATCAACTCAACATGCTACGTACAGTCTAGTTAGATCAATAATAAACAATGTTAACAATAAAGTTCAATCCAGTGTCCTCTGTTTAGATTTTAGCAAAGCGTTTGACTTTGTAAACCATAGTATACTTATTGAAAAGTCAGAAAAAATATGGTTTTAATCGTTATTGAGAAACAGAACACAAATCACATGAATAACCAACTGGAATAATAAAACAAAGAACTTAGAAAACTTTGATACAATTATAACGGCGTGTCACAAGAAAGTGTCTTGGGTCTCTTGTTATTTATAATTTACATTAATGATTTCCACCAGGCCATACAAAGACATGATTGTGTTTTGTTTGCGGATGATATATCAAAAATTAACAATGTACTAAAATATATTACTAAATTGAGAGATAAAACGAAACTTGTTCATTTTAGATCTGTTCAAGCTAAGCAAAAACAGTTAACTATTCAATATTATAACCGTTTGGTTATAATATTGAATAGTTAACTGTTTTTGCTGTTTAGTCTGTTAGTCGACTGTTTAGTCGAACAAATACATACACAACATTTTTAGGTGTAACAGTTGACGAACACCTTAAATGGAATCAGTATGTAGATGGTGTCTGCAAAAAAGTTAACAAATTTGTATTCGCTTTAAAAACGGTTAAATACGTGGCTTGTAAGCAATTTTCATTTATAGTATACCACGCATATGTGTGCTCCATAATTCGATATGGTATTTTAGTTTGGGGCTACTCATCAGAAATGAACCGGGTTTTCATAGCTCAAAATAAATGTCTTCGGGCAATATTCAATATGCAGTGGTCGGGAGTCCTGTAGGTCGATATTTAAATCAGAAAGAATTTTAACGGTCCCTAGCATGTATATCTTCGAAGTAGCGAAAGTGTGATATAAGGATTGTTTGAAGCTAATGCTAACACAAATAAGCGAAAAAAATAACCAAAGCTATTTAAAAGTGCCTGTACCTCGTTATTTACACCACCACTTATTTACACCGAATTACCTAAAAAATTTGTAAGCTTACCATACCATACATTTTGTGTGGTACTAAAGAAATGGCTAATTGAAAAGTGCTTTTATAATGTTATTCTAAAAAAAAGGAATTCTTAATAAAATTCGCTACTCGGTCTTTTCATTTTAGAAATGCATTGTGTTAATTAATAACTACAAACTCAAAACTGTATCTCGTTGCTTATGTTTTATTATTTTAACCTTTCTTTTAAAAATTTGCAAGCTATTTCTTGGGGAAATGTGTCCTGTTCCCATTATTTAATTTACTTAACATCTTTTATACCACATTTTATGCAAATAAACTTATTATTATTACAAATGTAAATCCAGAACAAGTTACGAAATAGACTAAACAGTACAGTACATTCAAAAGTAGTCCGTAGACGCAGTGTTATTTGCCTTACTATATGTTTGCTTTCAAATTGTACCCACATTACCTTACTCTAGAAAAACGCCAATCACTAACAAAATCTTGAATCTTTACGAGTATTCATGTATCCGGTTTCCTATACCATAACGGTAATGATAGAGATAAAATAATAAAGATTATTACCAACTGTAACTTAACCCAAAGAGTTTGGGTCAACTGCAAAATAGCCCCCTAGCCAAAAGCTATTGTCATATATTCGGTTTACCTATTTTTCGTTAGTATAGTAAATAATCCTTCAATAACTTTCTGAAACATTTACCAACAAATTCAAAACAGTTCAACCGATGACTAACTTCGAGCTTAAATATATAATATGAGCTCATGTAATATATTCAATTTTATCTCAACTAGAAATACCACTTTATTTTGTAAATTTAGTAAAAGGATGCAAGTAAAACAAGTACGAATACTAACTTCCTCGGAAAGTGGATGGTGTAGAGCTGCTAATATTGCAAGTGGCGCCGAATATTCCAACTTCTCTTAATCAGCCGAGAGATGTCTCTTATAATAGGGTGACGGCAAACAAGTGACGACAGAGACAAATTTATGTTGAATTAATCTTCTGTAAAGGTCCACTCGGTAACACGGAAGATATTTTTTGTTAGTTCAAAGGCAGAATAAAGTCAAATTTAAGAAAAGTTCTACAAAAGTACTGAAAAAAGTCCCTTATGTTTTGCGGACTTAGGATTTTTACTTTGATAAACAACTTAAAACTCTTTTAACTCACAAGAGTATCTGTATAACCATCCATTTTTCTCCCCATGATAGTGACGGGGCGTACATAATTGATTAGTACTCCCTAAACCTAATCCTGGGTCGCAATTCCCAGGCGTTGCCCCCATCTATCACATGATGGAACGCTAAGAAATAGGTCCGAAAGTATTCCTATAATAGTGACAGTCATTTATTAAAAATATAGTAAGTAGGTGCACAAAAATGTTTTCTTAACTGTTCCAGCAAACAAAATAATCATACAAAATTTAGGAATGAAATAACGTCTCGAAAGTGGCAATATATCAACTTGTTCCTAATTTTGTAACGTGAAAGTATCTCCTAATGTTTTATATGTTTAGTGTCGAAGTCGAATGTTACGTAATAAAATATATCAAAAATATGTCAAGTGTATAAAAAAAAATATTCATTAACTGGCTGTCCCCCGCAACTTCGTCTGCTTTTCACAATGTTTTAATTGATACTCAGCTCGTATTGGTCAAAGCGTGATGTTATGTAGTCTATCCTTCCTTGATAAAAGGGCTATCCAACATTAAAAGATTTTTTTAATTCTAATCCATAGTTGAGATAACCCCGAACATACAAACTCATAAACTTAACCTTTATAGTTAGTTGGCTAAGTGGTTCCCAAGTTTTACGCGTACATACATTTCATTCATTCATTCGCATTCATTTTTATCTAGATTAAATAGGAATTCCCTATTACGACTATGTTAATATTTTTGTTTTATACCTTTTAAATTTATTTATTACCGGTATCCTTTAAAAATACTCAAACAAAATGTGCAGCCCGATTGCGGATATGGTGGTCATCACTCCATACACTGAATGAAATTGTAATACTTTACGCAGATATAATAAAACACTGCTTAACACTGCAGCTGGTGAAGCTAATCTTTTTAACCCCAGGTGTCTAGCCTATCAAACTATTAAAAAATATGTATTATACAATGTAGTCTCTGAGACACCTTATTTTAAAATTAAAACATTTCAATATCCGGGACTTATCTTAAAATATTAGTCTCTCGTAGCGTCGCTAGTGTTCATAAAAGCTACATTTGGGATTAACATTCGCCGGTGGAACTTAGTACTACGTAATATGTAATATTGTACTGGTGTCACATTCCCACTAAGTACTCACTTGATATTCAGCTAGTTTGAGTTATATTCCAACAGCGATTAACCGATACAAACGTGAATGTACGACCAGTATTATATCGCAGTGGATACTCTGTCTTTCAGAAACTTGACACTTCACTATTTCAATTATTATTTCGATGATGAATATTGTTTTAATCAGGCTAACAGATTGTTTAGTTGCAGTTTTGTTTTAATTCTAAGCCGAGACTGCTATTATTTCCTAACTTTAACAAATAACAGATATAAAAGTCATTCAAGTGTTTGTTTGATTCTCTCTTCCTCCAAGCTTGTTTCCCAAACTAGGTTGGGGTCGACTTTAAGTCTACTACGATACGGCTGAACTTCGATTTTTGCGCGTAACGACTGCCATCAGACCTTCACAACTCAAGTAATAGGCGATATCGAAGTTCTGTAGAAAAACTGTTGTTGGACTTCTTGGGCTTCAAAGGGTTTGTTTGATTAGATTAATAAATTTAAAATTAATAACCGATTCGGGTCGACTAGTATCGACTAATAAGATCTGGATCTAATTAGTCGATACCAGTCGACCCGATTCTTTTTTGTCTTGTGAAAATATTTTGCCAGGGTTTGATAAGATTCCTAGATTATTCATATACACAATGGTACCTGTTCGGTGAAGCTGAATCCGGTTTCGAGAAATTACATTTTTCAACCAGTTACAATTAAGCACTCATCTCGGGACCCTGTCATACAGGCTGATGCAGGTGATCACTGGGAAAGGATGCTTTGGGGGAGTGCGTGAACTCCGCCGTCTCCTTCTGCGAGCAAGTCTTGCGAAGGAGGTGGCGGAGCGGGACCGGGATAGGTTTAAAACTCTCCCGGCCCACCAGGCCCGGGAACGGGCCAGGTACCGCAGATGACTTAGTCGCCGGAGGTCGCAGAATGCCCTTTGTTCTCCATAAGCGCAGGCCTTGGGGTGACAGGTGAGGCCATCTATAACCCTAGCAGAAGCAGGCCGGGAGCGCTGCGCAGCGCGCGCGCCCTTTCGGGAGCACAAAGGGAACATAGGGGTGCCCACACAAGAGGGGGGTCATCTACCCGCTGTAGATGGCCTGAAGTACGTCGGGGTACAAGGGATTTCCTTTTTAGGGTACACCTGGTTCCCCGGCTACTGGTACCCGAAACGGCGTGCGGTTTTTGGTCGGATCGAGTCCGACATAGCCAACGGTGAGTGGCATTCGAGGAGATTTCCGCACAGAAAAAAAGGCACTGTTTACAATTTTCATATACTTGTTTTACTGTCAAAAGTGTTTAAGACCACGTCTGTTAGGTCCGCCAGTGTTAGTTTTAAGGTAGTATGTTTACACATGAAGGCGGCGGAAACTCATAAACATCAATCTTTTATTAAGAAACATTTGTAACAGGTAGATAAAATATATTTCCAATTTACAGCAATTAAACAATACTGTTTGCTATCACAAAGTAGTGTAGTAGTAGCAGACATTGTGATAGTTTAGTAGATCTTAATTGAAATAATATTCCTTTGTCTCCGAGCCAAAGGAGATTGAGGACGGGACGTGCGGCATTTTTGTTTTTCCCCTCTCGAGCAAATGAGAAATACTTTTCTCTTTGTGACATACGACGCCGACCGTCCGCCAAGCTAGCTAAGTACCAACGGAGTAGAAAAACTTTACACGTAATACTGACATTTAACGCCTTTCGGAACATAATATTTAACCGCTGTCATTATGATACGAACTTTGATTAAATATACTCTGCATAGTCTCCGAAAAG
Source organism: Arctia plantaginis (assembly GCA_902825455.1). Lineage (NCBI taxonomy): Eukaryota > Metazoa > Arthropoda > Insecta > Lepidoptera > Erebidae > Arctia > Arctia plantaginis. The sequence goes on along the minus strand of CADEBD010000857.1, from coordinate 5,095,015 downwards.
TTTAAGTGGCATATAAAAAACATATGACTAAGGTAGTTTTGCCATCTAATTTTAGGGAGTTACCGGTAACTGTAACAATGGACCACCAGTGACGTCGCTTACTCGTTGCGAACAATACTTAATAACTCTTGTTACTATTATGATCATCTTTTTGATCATTTTATTATAGCATTGCAAAAGGGGACTTTTGTGACCGGATGTTTGCCTGACTTCATTTATTTATTGTCAGTCGTTACTGTTGATTAGGCAAGGTAAGGTGAATGTGCTTCGGCAGTCGTAGCCTAGAACTGTTGATTACTTCTAAATTGTATTTATCAATAGTTTATTTTTTTTATGGCAAACGAGCAAACGGGAATCTCAACTCAAGAGAGTGAAGAATGTGAGAGAGCAACGAAAGAATTGCTAACTGTCTTCATCAAAATTATTGTCCAAAGTTTTAATTTGAACTTGGCTCTACCTATAAAATGCTTTTGTGCTCTCTCAACCATTTCTTTCTTAGGTCACCCAACAATTCTGCTTGATAGGGCCTGGTTTGGTGTGGCGTCAATTCGTCGGAACCTGAGATCACATGGTCCAATTTCTCCCTAGAGGAGGACGCCTGAGGCTGACCGTCGGGGCAATTTCTTAGTAAAAACACCACAAACTCATAGTTCCTACATTCCCAAGGAGCCGGTGATCCGATTTTGCACCCCGTCACAAAAAAAAAAGGTTACCCGATTATTTCTTACCTACTACGAACGATAAAGTCGAATACGCTTATTTCCTTACTCTAAAAGATAAATAAAAGAACTGTTTAAATTACTTGCTTTAAAAATTAACGAGATAATGATTACTTTTTTCAGTTAGACACTGAAGTTTGCGCTGAAAGTTTGACTGAATCATCAAAGCGAGCGTAAAACAGTAAACAAAAGTTCAATTGTAAGTACCAATTGAAGAGTAGAAGAGAAAGAGAGCAGGGTTTTGGACCATTTCGCCGATTAAGTTTATTTATATTGTTTGATAGGTTCTTCGCAAAACATGTTTTGTCACATGTGAAGTTCCACCCATAATTGTGAAAATATCTTGAACCATTTTAAATTTTTTACATTGTGAAATTTCTTATTATTGATTAAACATTATATATTAAACAAATAATATAGTAAAAAATTAGTAGCATACATATATTATTAATGTTGCATAAGGTTAAAGTTACATGAAAAATTTAAATTAATTTTAGTATCACACATCACACATCATAAGCCTTATAACAGTCCACTGCTGGACATAGGCCTCTCCTTAGAAAGGAGGTTTTGGCCTACTATACCACGCTGGCCAGACGGGTTGGTATAGGGTTTGTTTTAAGTTTTCCTTCTCTTTGCAGTGTTGTTGTCCTGCGTAGTTTGCTCCCTTAGTCGGCTCTTACGACACTTACGGGATGAATAGGGGTGGTGACATTCCGTATTCTTAATCCGTCACCACACGGACTATGTAATGTAGTTTTTACAATAAAATTAGGCACATGATATAAATTTGCTCTTAAACTTTTATTTATTTCACACACACATACAATACGATAATAATCCATTAATGCAGACTATTAAGTGACATCAACGACGTTTCCAAAGAAACATAGACCTTTATTGGTAACGACCGCGACCATTTAGGTGGTTGGTTAAGTCACGTCCTATTCATCCGGTAATTATAACGACAGATGGAAGCGGGCACTCCCGGACACCCCGGATAGTTTATTGCTGCAGATAACATTTATGTTAAGGATATGACCTACGGCTTCGAGCTCCTATGATATAATACACCATGTTCACCACATTGTTTATTGGTTGCTATTATGGTTTGACCTGATTTATGTTGAAATTTGATTGAGGCTAATATGGACGTTTGTGTTACTCGAATGGGTTTGTCTGTTCTTATTTGTAATAATGTTGAAGGATCTAACGTTTGTTGGAATTGAATCCACTTGATTGTGAAAACAATCATACACAATGTGTTTGTATTACAGTTGACAATGATTAACCAATGGAATATTTTTCAAAAAAGTTATCTTATTAATATACTTATATGCAATGAAGTATTATTTATCATAGTAATATGTTAAGATTCACATTCATTAGTCATTGAACCTACAACTATTTAAATAGTTAAAATTACAATAGTACAAAATAATTACTACGCGAGCAGAGAGTTGCAATACGTCAATAAAAAATAAATATGTCACTTTAAACAAATAAGGTATTTTATTTATTGTACACCTGAGTTCGAAATTCATATGGAACGAACATATTCTGACTTGTAGCTACATGCACTTAACTTCTGGTAAGAGTGACGCAATAAAGTTTATATAATATGGTAATACCAAGTTCCCTCTGTGGCTTTGGCGTACTATTTTCGAAGAGATCGTTTCCGAGAATATAATATTAACGTATATAAGTATGTAATTTTATATTGTTGCCGTTAGTCTAAAACTCGGACGCAGTAATACAATACTTTTCTCAATGAAGCCTCTGTGTGTAACAGTATCAAATTTATGCCTATTCGTACCAAAATGTGGTTTAGACTCGTGTGTTTATGATTTACAACGCTTAGGCCTCATTTACGGAGACGCGGGGCGTTGTGCGTCGCGTGCGGCGTAACGTCTCGCGGCGCGTCCGACGTTTTTTTTGTGTTTACGGAGAGGCGGCGCGTGAAGCGGCAATATACGACGTTGTTCATAGAGATGCGAGACCGGAATAGTGGCGGTGCGCGCCGCTGCGCCCGTGGCGAATCCTCAAGCGTGCAGCGAAACACGCAGCGGCCTCACTGCGGCGCACGCGGGGCAGGTACTCAATCAAAAATAAAAATTAGGAATGGAATAAAATTACAATCACATGTGATTCATCATTTGATTTTATATCATATAATCAGACCTGTGCTAATTTACAAAACACATTTGACTGATCATTGTTATTACGATAGCGTCAGTCAGTCAGTTTATTTATTTAGTTACAAAATTTGTTCGGTTATAAAAATGAAAATTAATTACAAAAATCAGTACACGAGATAATAATTATGGGTAAGATTTCAAATGGTAGTCAACACTGGCCCGCCATCTCATGTTTATATGTTTGTCTTTGTCTAATCCTATCGACGGTATTGTACTTTGGTCGGTCACCGCCGCGGGCAACGCTGCGTGCGCCGCCGCGTGTACCGCCGCGGGCTCCGCCTCAAAACACGCTCGATTTCAAACAAACGCGTGCAAAAACGCTTCTCCATAAACGAACTCATACAACGCCATATGTTTGAATTTAGTGCGGGCCGCGCCGCACAACGCGACGCGACTCTCCGTAAATGAGGCCTTAGTGTGGTAAATATTTGTAGGATCTTCTAACCGTAACTGACCGCAGACATCACAACGACAGCACGCCGACAGGACGACGACACGTAGCGGCACGTCGGCCGGGCCACGCTCGAGCTCATCTACGGCCAACGTGCTCACACATAAATCATTGCAGTCTCTGCACCGTCACATGCCGTTTTTCATCAGATTCTAAATTTATTTAAAAAATATTTAACGGTTCCCAGGGACAACTAACATGTTCAACGCTTATCTATTCCCTTCGCTCTGGTATTTATCAGTGTGGGTGTGGTTCATTTGTTAAATTAAGTAAACTATCAGCAAATTTCTAAAACATGGCAGATTTGGCATAAATGTATATAAATGTGTACAGAGTAGTGTAGATCTACCAAAAACCGATACCCAGCAACATCTAACCATTGATTAGTGTACCGTACTCACGTCTCTCTTTACACATCCACCTATAGAGAATATCTGATGTATTTGTCTTGTAGAAACCTAAACTAGTTTAGTCGATAAGCGGTTTTACAAAATATGAAGGTAAGATTAATTATTCAGCACGTCAAATAGAAGTGATGGTGTACGTTTTGTATAATAGCCAAAAGGTGTAGTGCGAATGCATTGTGAATTTTAAGGCAAGCGGCTGTAAGCGTCGCAAAGCTGAGACGCTCCGATTCAGTATGTCTAATCCACGCGAGCTTCGAAACGTGTTTGTGTAAAGTTTTCCATTACATTAGAGTGAGCTGGCTGCAATGCACAGCCTCCGGAACTAAAACAAATGGACGGCAGAGCGCGCTCGGATATCGTAACTGCGACTGTTATTGTAACGGATGTAACTTTGGATAAATGTCAACTGTTCTCGAATTTACGGCGCCACGGGGCGACTCGCGTTTTATTAGCTCGCTTTGCATACATTACATAAAGTGAGCCGATACATGAGCGTAGAGTACTTCCGACAAGAATTTAGTCCAGGAACACTTTACGTTTGAATTTTGGGAATACTTACTGCCGCACATTTCCGCTAGAGTTTTGCAAATACAGACATTTAAACTGTGGTAAATTGTAGCCAAAGCTTTACGTTGAAGAATGAAAATTGGCTTTAGTTCACGCGAATGAGGTTACAACTTTTCTACTGTCCAATTTGCAAGAAGTTGTCTTGATTTCACGTTATTTTAGTTAAGTAATAGGGTTGTGTATGAGAAGCCTCTACATTTCAGTGCGTTTATCCGTGCTGATTTAAATTTTGTTATGCTCCATACTCGTTTATTTAAATGCATTGACACATTTTCACATTGCGTCACAAGTTCAATATATCTTAACATGCTGTATGCTGTTGTTATTAATATTTCAAGCGTAGTTAGTACTTTCATCGAAAAATGTGATAGGTGAAAGAAAACTTCAAACATATATCACTTTATACTAAGTTTCCAGGTCCTATACGACACATATCTTTAATAGAATGCTTAATATATTACAATAACAATACCTATGGCTATTATGTACCGCTCAACCCAAGTATTCAAAGGGTAAGGGGATGGGGTACCTGCATTCTGTTTAAGTGTCCGATTCGAATTGAGCGGTAAGTGCAGACATCCACATTCCGGGAGCGTCGGTCACACGGTGTTATACGTAGGTACCTACATTTCCTCCCTTTGATGTTATTATGTAGTACTAGAGATCGCCTAGTGTTCTAATTCTGAACAATTGATTTATAAATTATAAATATATCAATCAAGTTATTCAATCAAATTGTAATTGTATCAGCCTTTAGTAAGATTATGGATATGAATATGATATATTTATATACTTTTTCAATGTAGCGAACTCATGTATAGTGTTTCATTCCATGTTATTAGTTCTTAAAATAAATGTAACAAGTTGAATATTTTTATTCAACCTTATGTGCTAACTGGCTATTACTCATTAATTTACATTAATACGTTATATCCATTAAATAGGAGAGCTCTATGTGGACTGCTATAGGCTAATGATGATGATCTATTAAATAAATCTCATCGGTGTATGTGATCGTACGATGCACCTGTACACAAATATTAGAGCTAATACGAGTATCACATGGAGATCTAATTCAAGTCTTAGCATGTATTCACTTCTGATTATTAATTCATATCCAATTAAGTTTCAGTGATAGTATAACGTTGAACAATACATAGCAATAAGCTGCTGTTTGCAGCGTATATTACCTTGCCTTATTATGGGTGAATATAATAAGTTTATTTTCACCACTCCTATTGTTATACTCATTTTAAAGACCCTTCTACTTTACATTCGATTTAAACTTTATTTCACAAAAGAATTTGTTTGCCCCGCCCATTCATTCGTTGCCTTCTCTGCTATAATTTATTATAAGCAAAATTAAGAACACCTCGTAATTTTATCTTATTGATTATTCTATCGAATTATGTTACGCTTTATTGTACTCATCAGGCCTTTTTGTAGGCTTTAATTTAAGTTATTTCATTCGTATTTCCGGGATTTTCGCATCAAAATTTGTAATCCAATTTCAAGCACTTACTGGCCCCTGATTGAGCTCAAATTCGTAACTTCGTGGAAAATGTAATGATTTGACGTAATGAGGGTGCTTTTTGATGTCAATGGAGGTTTCTTAGTAGCTCTTCGTCACAGAAGAGACAAATAACATGGTCAGGGCTGTTGAATTTGTCTTTGTAAGATTAATAATCCATTAGCAACTCGCTCCAGCATCAGGTAGCATAGACAGTATTTTTTTGTTATTGTCTTTTAAATTGTGATAGACAACTGTAACAGGAATAAATCCGTAATGCATTGTTTTCATACACCTCTATAAGTTTACGCGGACATCTGTGGATTTTGGCATTAAAGTAATACTACCCTACATAAATCATTTGTTCGGCAGTTTGCCTCTAAGTACCAAGGGTATTGAAATATTAGTCTTTTAAAAGGTAAAAAAAAAGAAATGGTTCCAGCGAACAAAACATTATCTGACAGGTATTTTGTCAGACGGGATGCTTACCGAGTCTACCCCGGAGACGAATTAAGGCGAAGCTCGGGCATTACACTGTAATCGCTGCAATTTGTGAAAAGATCACGTTTACGTTCTATTTTTACACTGGTCGTTTAAAAAAATGTCCACAATATATTTAGTTTTTTGTCTACATTGCTTCTTTAATAATATATATATATATATACACAGATTCTAGGATTTCTTTTTAGATATCAATTTCACAAAGTATTTCTATCACACTTAAAGTCGTTTAGTTTTTTTATGGAAGTTACGTGTTCACATTTTCTTCATTTATTTTTGTATTCTTTGCTTTCAAAATAGCTCCATTATTGTATGCAGATTGTTTTTACTGCATGGCAATTCATTGATCGAACTAAGTAGATCAGGTTAATGTTATCATTGTATTCTGCATATATTTAACATATTACTTTTGATTTCAAATATTTTATTGCCATTAAAAATGACCAATCCTTTGTCAGATTTAGTTTAAGCAAATAAAGTGATCGATATCTATAAATTTATTGAGTACAACTAGCAAGAGTAAGGTATAAATTGTGATTTTTAATCCAACAAAAATGAAATACTGGAGTGGAAATTCAAAATGAAAGTTGTGCAAACAAACGAACGATATCTATTGAATCGGCCGTATAACGTGGGCTTATTTACGTTTAAAACTGACTTGTTTACCTTTCGACTTATTGACTTTTGCTTTGTGTTTATTCCTCTAAAGGTCCTAGAATTTTATTAACGGGTAGTCAGTGAAGTTATATCGAGTTTTGTTGTGTTTGTTAATTATTGATCTAACAAAATTTGTTGAATGATTGTATTTACATATCGATTCAATAATTAAATTTGGAAAGTCGCGTGCAAATATTTTAATTTGATATTAGGGCACGCAAACCTATACTAACAGAAATACTTGGCATTTTCAACCATGAAGTTAGGCGTGTGAAGTAATATCGTAAGTGTACGTAATTAAATCAAGTTTAAATACGTAACTTGGCTTAGAGAAGTAGAATAGTAATAATAATAAAAATAAAATCTAATTGGAACAAGTAAATTTGTCTACCGTGCCTCAAAATATCTTTTATTTATCAATTTAAGAAGCCCGACAACGGTAGATCTTTGATAATAAATTCACACTGGATTATTTTTTTATGGTATAGAGGGCAAACAAGCACACAGGTCACCCGATGGTAAGTGGCTGCCACCGCCTACAGACAACTTGAGTCTAGACAAGTGCGATACCGCCCTTTTGTGCGTGTGTGTTGGGTGGAGGAGGAATAGATTAGGCTTCGGTAACCTCACTCACTTTGTAAAAAACAACAAAACAATTGCTTAACGGTTTCCTGTGAGGCCGTGGTATCACTCCGGCAGGCCCATTTGAACCGAAGCTTGACGCTCTCACAATAATTAAAGTTTCTTGAGTTGGAGAGTTTCGTTCCACTTGTGTTTCGGCCCGCGGACTGAAACATTCTTGGTCTTTTTGGATATATATATTTATATATACTTATATATTTTTATAAATACGTACATATTATAGTTAAATCACACCCAGACAGACACAGAACAAATGATCGTGCTCATCACGCAATTATTTGTCCTAGGAGAGAATCGAACCCACGATCTCTGACTTAGCAGTCTGGATCTCTAACGTCAGAGGTTTTGCAGTAGTAACCTTTCAGTTTCTAGACGTACCCCTGCCGGACACGGCTAGAAACAGAAATATATAAGATAAGTAGAACTAAAAATAATTATTTAGTAAAATATTATTGCCGATGAATATTAGGTTGTTTCTAATTAAAACCTTTCTGCTGCTAACTAGTAATAAATCATATTTTTTAATTATTCAAATAATTCTAATGATAAATCTTAGCAATTATTACCATTTAAATAAATTAAATACCCAACATTGAGAGTTACGAAATAAGAACGTGAGAAAGCTGTCTTTGTCTATGTATTATTTCGTTAAAGTAGCTAAGAAATACGTTGGTTCATCGAATGTTTGTTTTAATTCAAATTGCTTGAGAGTTTTAATCTGTAGACCTAAAATTCCTGTGAATTCTATGTTTACAGATAACACGAACTAATAAAACGCATATTTACTTCTTTTTTTAAATTTAGATGCTAATGATAATTTTACAGCAGGCTTCTAAACTTTTCTGTTGAGGACAAAACATTGGCATATTCCCGAAATCTAATCCTATCCTTAACTTATTATTCACTAGTTTCTGCCCATGGCTCCACCAGCGCGTACGTCGGTTATCGCGGTAAAAATTAGCCCATGTCGTTTCGCAAAAATTAAAGTATCTCTATGCCAACATTAAAATCTGAAAAAAGTAAAAGCGTAACAGACAGAGAGACAAAATTACATTCACATTTATAATATTAGTAAGGATTAGTCTAAATATTGTTGACTAAATGTTTATTTCGGTATTAGAACACTGCACTCTATTCCAATGTATATATTGCCTTATCAATTCAATATTGATCTCACTTCAATGATGCGAGATATACCACAAGTGCTTTGCGGGCCACAGTCGAGAACTTCTATTGTGGCGGCCCTGAGAGCATCCACTCAACGCATGCAAGTGGTCTGTAGATGGCGCTCTTACAACCTGCACTGACGAATAGAGCCTATCTGATATTGAAAATTCTATACTACATGTACAGTTTCATATCTATAAATCGGGACTCAAAGATATGCAATTGTATGTGATATATGTCTTTTGAGACCCAGGGAATCGATAAATGTGAAATCGTATCTTTATGGTTCTGTCGTCATCTTCAAATCGTATTGCATTGATCGAGTCAGTTTTGAATAATTATTTCTGTGTTGGATTGTATAATAGTTGAGAAAAAATCGGTTAACACTACATTCTGTCCCTTAGACGTTGAGCAGCAAATAAAGGTTTAATAGTACAAAATATTTTTCGTTAACAGTATTAACGGATTACTGCAGTAAACTTATGTTGAAATAAAATCTCATCATCAAAGATTTAGATTCGTTAATTCAGGGTAATTCCTTTTTGAGCATAAAAAGCAGCTGATCTTTCGCCATTTGTTCGATTTATCTTCAATATGTTGTCGACACAGCAACTTATTCATTAGCTGCTAGTTTTCAATGGCAAATGCAAAAAAAACTGACGTATGGAAAAAGTGACCTTGTACCCATTGGTTTGGTCCTAAATCAGACACTTCAAGCGCCGAATTCAACTGCTCATCGCTTTTGGAGAAGCAGGCATAGGGTAGTATTACGACATGTTCTATCTAGGCTTACTGTAGGGTACAGGGTTCACAACATTTTTACCCGTCTGTGACATGACAATGTGGTGTTAGTTCGATTGAATTATTAAATTCCAGTCAGGTAATAAAAAAAACATTTTAGTTACTGGATCTATGGGTATTAAGGCATGTCCATTACATGTTAGAATTTGTAGATGATATTGTAGGATGTTAAACACCTTGCCATACTAGAAGCGAGGACTTGACACTGACCTATCATCAACAAACAGTCTCATCTAGTCACCAGTACTTTACCAACTACTTCATCAGTTACTATGTGCTACTTATTCTCATTTCTGAAAACAATAGGTTATTTAATATTCTTAGCTTGTATAGTTAATTACTCTCCTATTTGCATAATTACCTTGGAGAACATAAATTTTATGTTTGGAAGTCTTATCTGAATATTTCCCCACAGCCCGAATTGTATACATTAAACATCGTAATGAATGCCTGGTTTTCATGTCTATATTAAACATTTTATGAGTGGCAAAATTCTTGAATCAGTTTCTTGTATTATTTGTAGTGTTTAGCCGAGAAAGAATATTAAATTGAATTTGTAAACACGATTTCTTCCTTTGAGTATTACTTAATATAAACGTGTTTTATCATTCCTACCGTTCTCGCGTTTGAAACAAATTACAAGCTACAAGCTAGTTTCATATTATTTTGGTCTCCGCCTCAAATATTTGCGTAATGGGCAAGCAATCTTTTCTAACTTTTAAATAAAATCTTTGTGATAAAAATCATGTGGTTGTTGTCCGAACTGGAACTCCTTGATGTACATTTTCTTTTATTTTATTTTAAAAAAACTTTCGCAGTAGGATTATATTCTATGTCGCGATACTTTACAAACATACATGAAAAGGACACAAAGAACACCCAGACTCAAAACAATAGTGGATAAAACAAAGTGTTGTACTATATGGGGATCGAACCCACAACGCTCAGCGCAGTAGGAAGCGGCAAGGTGACCGCTTAAACCAATACGCCATCCGTGCACTCAAGTCAAGTCAATTAACCAAGCTAGACGAGTCGGCAACCTGGTCTCCACCATTCTCAAGTTGTACTCAAACGAGATTTCTATCTATACATTTCCTATGTTTCATAAATTTTCTTTCTCTATACCTCTAAATTCTCTTTAAAATTAATATCTCTATCCTTTTTAAATAACCTGAAAAAGAAGAGTATAAAAAATCTCTAAGCTCGTACTATTTTTCGTGGTGTGGAATAAACTTAAGCAAATTTTTTTGATGTTGGCCATCGTGATAAAATTGATCCACATTTCAAAATTGATGTTTGTCACGTATTAAAGGCGCGTAAACAAGATTTTCGCGAATATCGTGTTTTCTAACAATTGGGTAACATGCGTAGTAACGTAATACCTAGGTCACCTAACCATTTTCACGTTTACCTTGTAACAACTGTTAATTTAATTAGAACGAGTAGTAATTATGGTATTAAAATATAAAGAATGGTTTTAAATGAAAATTATTATAAATATTATGGTCACCTTTTATTTATGGTTAGACTGTTTTTGATTGTAGTTTAAGGAATAATAGTTTTGCTTTTTAGTAACATTTGTGCCAAGAAAATTGTACCTTGCTATAGAGTTCTAGGAAATTAATTGAAAAAGGACTAATAATGACTGTTATAAGACTGTTACAGGTTATGCAACACACACACAGAATATGTACTACGTCATATAAAAATTGTAGGTTTACCTCAATCTAACTCAACTGAATGTGTGTAATCAAAAACTGACTGACTTTATATCGAAAACTATTTCTATCAATCAACTGCAGGATAAAGTACAGTTTAACAACTTTAGTAAAAAAAAAAAAATTACTTAATACGTAACTTTGATTAATAGTTTGATTAATTGTAATTTCCTAAATGCATGAATTGTACACTGAATAATTGAATTGAAACCAAAGCAGCCCTAGTACCTTAATAGTTTAAATGAAAGTTTCGTAGAGCTACCAAATGTTGTAGACCGAACGTCCGTAGCGCTAACGGAGCGTAGCATTTCGTAGTGCTCCGTAGAAGCATATTGTGCTACATCGACCGCACACGCCACTCGGGCAGGCCGGTCGTGCCTCAGCATAATACGCAGACTTGATAATTCTTATTGCTTTAAAGTGAATAATTACGTTATTACGCTGTGTAGTACTTGTATGAATCTTATAAAACGCATATTTGTTTGGCATAATGATTTTGCCATTGATATCCTGTTTTGATTATTGAAATGAAATTAATAATAAAGGAAAAAAATCAAATGCATGTCATCTTCATGCAATTTTCACAATGTTATTTGGGGTCAGGACAAAGTGTAAAGCGTAGGTTTTTCTGGTTTCCTTTGCTGACACTGCCTGCCATTAACCCTCCTAGGGAATTTAATCATTTTAGACAGGACAACGGAAGAAGATAAATTTTGTGTACGTGTAGAGTACGGGAGCTAGGGTAATAACAATAATTCGATGAAATTGGGGTTACGTACCATATTTAAAGCTACCTATTAGTGAACTTAATAATATCATTATTTTCGGTGAACTCAGTTAAAAATATATTTCTTGTTTACTGTTCGCCTGATGATAAAATTTAAATCATAATTTAATAAAATCATTGAATGTTGAATGTCAATGTATATACCGAAAATGTATAGGTTTTTGGTTGAGCCGTCTTAGCATATTTTTTAACATAAATTGAAAAAATGATATTGACATATATATACATTTATATTACAAATAGGCAAAGTTACTTGAAACGTGCAACACATGTAACTGTCCAAACGTGTCGATATATTGTTCCATATATTGTAGTGCGTTCACAAAGAGCCGATACAAGCGTTCAGCGAACTTTGTCGATAATGTACATGGCTTTTACGTACGACTAGCGCAAATGTGAAGTGTACAATTATCGCACTTTCGAACTGGTGGCGTTGACTAAACATTCACTGTTAACTCTAAGCGCTAATGTTTGGTTTTACTTAGGAACGTACTCCCAGTAACGTTACGAGTTTATATAATTATATTAATACTAGCTTTCGCCTTCGGCTTCGCCCGCGTGTATGTCGGTTATTGCGGTAAAAAAAAGTGAAAGGTGAAAGAATTTTTAAAATCGGTTTTGTGGTTTAGGCGTGATAGCGTAGCAAACAAACAAACTCACTTTCACATTTATAATATCAATATGGAAGTATGGATTATCATATATAGATCACATAAGTATTTTATATACTTTATATTCTTAGATATTTCGAAAAGTTCTAGAATGGAGATCACAGATTGCAAAGCGCAGCTAGGCCCATCGTTTCCCTATCAATCAATCACCCTATCACAGTCCAGTGGACTGTTCGGGGAAAATGACTGTTCGGAGAAACCTATGACAAGCAGTGGCTTTTCATAGGTTTCATTCATTTTCGGAATGCTTTCAGGCCGCTGAAATGACTGACAGTCTAATTTATTTTTACGTAGATTACGAGTCTCATTCCTAGGATTACTAGGATTAGTTGTGGACTGTCATTGGTTCTACTCCAGGTGGAGCCAGTTTAAAGTCTCTTTAGCGTTGATTCTATGAAGTATGTTCAAGTGATACAGTCAGGTCTTCTCTAAACAAGAAGACCCTCAAAGCCTCAAAATAAGATATAATATCCGATTCTTTTAAGATGAAAAGAACTAGTAAACTTTGAAAAGAACTAGTAAACTGAAAATATTGATTATGAATAAAATATTTCTAACTGCATAATCAAGATGTTCGAAGATTACTTAATTTAATAATCAAACAACAAACAACCAATGCATTATAATTAATCCCCTTATCGGTAATAGCGGTCTATGTTAGCCACGTCACCGTTTATTTGCCTCGGGCTTGTTTGATCTGGCCCGTGCACTCGAAGGCCCAGTAAATCAAAGCCATATAATCTTGAACTATCAGTATTACCTTTGCTTCCCTTTGCACATTCCATCCCGTCTTTACAAGTAAGGGAGTGGAGGCTCAAATTAGATTGGCCAGAATAATGGCACTTGTGTTTCGCAAACGATGTTTTATTCATGCCGCGATGCTCGACTGCTGCGAATAACCGGCTAATTATTGAGGTGTTTGGTTGCGAGATTTAGGCGTTCGGAGGAATCCATCGACACAGCTTATTGTGAATGTGCCACTTCACTTGTCAGGTTAATAAAGTCTCGCGACGTATTTTCAATATACTTGCTCAGGGAATTTCGTATCGCTAAATCGATTATGTTAATATATTTGACTTCTGATTTACGTTAACTGTGAATGTGGCTGAACTTATACGGATATATGAAGGTAATTATGTAAATGACATGTAGGAGTCATTTCATGTAATTTACATATTTACCTAATAATTTCTAAGTCAAACTAAGTATTAATGCGTACTTATGTTATCGAATTTCCGTTTGTTTGATCTTTTTGTTTTTTTTAGCAGTAGCACTTGCAAGACTTCATATTAAATTAAAATCCATACGCAATCAGTAAACATTAAGTAAAACGGCTCTTATTTATATTCCTATCTTTTCATTTATAACTGAACTATAAAACTGAAAAACAAATTTTGAACAAATATACTATCGGAATAAATGTCTCTTTTCGTTATTAAGTCGTAAATATCATGACTCCTACGCGTCCGCAGCGCACCGATTACAGAGGCTAATGGAATTATCCAGGCTATGGCACAAAATTAATTCGAACGACCCCTAGACCTTTTAAATATTATCCCGAAGGGCGAAAGCGTTACGTTATAAAAGTACAACTCAACACTCCAACAACGGTGGTGTGTCGGTATGTTTTATAATTACGAACTACAGTTTAACGTACATATACATATACGCCCGTCTCTGCAGGGGAAGCAGAGGGTAAATTAAACGAACAAACATTTTGCCAAGTTAAATTTAGTTCAATTTTATTAAAGGCAAATTTGAAAAGTATCTGCTATTAAACGGGTACGGACATACGTTGGGTATAAACAATTAAAATCTCAGTATATTTTGTACTTTCTTAAACTTGTCAAATGGACAAACGGCTAACTTTATTCAACAACAGAAACATTTCAGTAGGTAGGGCTGATTTAATGGGATCTTCTGTATTTCTTCTGTGTTCTATCAGAAGTAAGCTTAGCATTTTCATTTAATTTTATATACGAGTACTAGTGGTCATACATAGGGCTCCACTATCAATAATTAGATTTATTATTATTAACAAATCAGCTCTGTCAAAGATAGCGAAGAAATACTATTTTAAAATTTGTTTATTGTTAAAAAAAGAAAATTTGCCAACAGAGACACAAAGGGTACTAAATTTCTAAAATCATGATATTTACGGTTCTAATTAGTACTAAAAATAATAAATTCAGCAACAGCCAGCAAAACCGCAATCGCCTTAATGTAAAAATTTATCTTATTTAGAAATATAATCTTAAGTCAGTTTATTTATTTTTGTAAATTAGTTGATAAACTCCCAAAGTTAACAAAATGTGAACATTTCGCCGCTAATCTCAATCTTTGAGTAGGTACAGAGTCTTAGCCAAAATTGGATAAACTTTGTTGCGTGCATTCTAAGCTTCTCTCGTATATTTTATTTAAGTTACTGCGCTAAAGTCGTAACTTCAATTTTAATATTTAATTTAACACAACCAAAATGTTCAAGAAATGTGTTGTAAGGAGAAACTCAAAACCAACCTTACTCTTCCTTTTGGCTACATATGAAATCTTCGGTGTAATAACTCTGGATATAACAAAGGCTGTGTGAGAAATTTTGGTTACCTCAACGTCGCCACGTGAGACGTGATTCGAGAATTCTAATATCCTGTTCAAGAATATTGTCGTAAAGTTGACTATGGCGTGTTGGCTAGTATTTTTCTTTGATAATCATAAATATCTTGATATACATACTATAAACGGTGCACATATTGTTTAATATTTCCTTGAAGTGAAAGGTCCATGAAGTAATAAAAGTTTGCTTTGATCGAATTCCTTTTAAACGTAAGTCGTCGTCGTCTCTCGAATGTTATTTTATCACACAGCTCTTTTTAAGGCCATAAAAATGTACATTTGTTTTTGCTCGTGGTGCAGTTTGTTGGTATAGGTAACAACAATTAGACATGCTATGCTGTGCCCACAGAAGAGGCTTGCACAATTTTTTTTTGGTACTTGATAAAAATAGACTAGTTTTAAATTTACACCATAGTGTACTAACACAACGTAACATGTTAAGATAAAAAGGAGGTAACCATACTCATAATGTATAATAATATTTATATAGTATAGTATAGTAATATTTTTCGTAATCATTTATTTTATATTTTTGTAGTGTGTTTTTTTTTTGCAATGACAGTCCATACAATATGATTTAATTATTATCTCGTTATAAAACTTAATAAAGGTTTCTGTTTGGTTGTAATAAAACTGGATAGCAAATTAAAAAAAAAACTAAGAACTCATATTAATAGTTTGCTCATTTGGAAAACAGATTATTAGACTAATCTATGTATTGTATTCCGTGCTGTGTGTGTATGATAGTCTATTAGTTTAGTTTATGAAAATATGAGAATTATGACTAAATATCAGGCGACTATCACCGTAGTTTTCACGCATTGGGATCATTCGCTGCAGACATCGGATTTGTATAGCTATTTTTGTTACTTGATTCTAGCCTGTTGTGAAAAGAAAATATTAATATTTCTAGTAACCTTGCTTATATTAGCTTCGTAAGCTCGTTCAACTGTATTTGTAATATTTACCTAAGCACCGAACACTTCATTAAGACCATAGATATAATATATAAAAGGTCCACAAAAGCATACAATTTTTACTCACTCACTTACTTTAACATGCAATAGGCTTTGATTATATCTATCAAGTGACCTTCAATTTCTACAAAAAGAGAGATATTATATTAAAATATTATCAAACAAACCTAAATCGGCGGAGGACCCAAAGAATTCCGGTTAAAGGTTTTACTTTCACTCGAAGCGGACGTCAGATAAATTTCCGAATAAAATTTCATAAATATTTTTGATATATTCACGGTCAGGCTTTTCATACTTTGCCCGCGTGGCTTATCTGGATTATCTCGGGATTTCCCACGGATTTTTTTAACTTGTTCGCGTTTGTGCGTCCGCTTATTGCGTTTTATCTGGCGCGTGATTTGCCGCGGTGCCGCCCGCGCTCCACCAAATATATTTATCGCACCCTAAATTCGCCTTTATATTTATAGAGTTCGTTCGAACGTAAAAAATATTGCTAAATAAAGAGCGCTTCTTGACGCCGTCGCGAGAGTTACTCTTTATTAAAATTTAATATCTCTCGAGCACCTTTTGCTATCGAAAGTGGTACACGTTACAATTTGAGAGAGCCTTTAATTAGTCTTTCTACATTGAAGAATTATTTAACACCGCTTTTTTCGTTTCAGGTAATACGAAGTGGGATGACACAGTACTTGAACGGGTCAACATTAGACACGCATACTGTGAAGGCTTAGTGCAACCGTGCTCAACAAATAGTGTGTGCACATCCTTATGTCAAGCACTTTTCAATAGTTCCACGTGTGTTGCGAAGTACTGTTGTTTAAGTCGCAGATGCAGTCGTGAATTGTGTGTTGTCGATTCATTGTCATGGTGGCGTCATGGCGCGCGCTAGCGCTGCTGGCGGCGCTGCACGTGTGCGCGGGGCTCCCGGAGCCCGTGTACCACAACCAGTTCGCCGTGCACGTGCCGGCGGGACCCGAACACGTGGATGACATCGCGAGAAGACACGGCTTCGTAAACCATGGACAGGTGAGTACGTTTATTACTAACCGTTTGTTTATATACAATATTACAGACGGTATGTAAATTAAATCCAACAGATCGTGTAATAAGTAGGTTGTGTAACCGTATTAAACCTAAAATGTAATGCTACGGTTACCAAGCGTGTCCAATTAGAAAGTGAATAAGTATATTTTAAGGTTTATTTTATTGCTATGGAGAGTAGTATGGGCGATTTCGGTGATGTGACGTAGCTATAAGAAATTCATTATAATTAAAGCGAGGACAACTTTGTTTTCATTACGTCTTTCCTCCTTAGCAGTTTATTAAAGTGTTGCTTACGCAAAATATATTTTAGTGTAATTAGATAAGTAAATTTTAAGTGTATTGACTTGAAACCTTTTTTTTTTTTTTTTATTTATCACATAAAACAACTTGACAGAGAAAACGTACAAAACGACAGCTTCTGGAGAAACCACATAGGTTTATGTTTGAGCTGTCGAGAGTTTACACTTTATTACAATGTAAGTGAATGAGTTACATACTAAAATTTGTCCACTTGGTACACTAATTACGAGTACTGTGTGCTTTGAAAACATTACATAACTACACAATAATCAAATAATAATAGCTACATTGGGTTAAGGAAGTATTGCTTTAGTTTACATTTAATATTTTTGTCGGTTACACTATTAACTAATTCATGTGGCAAGTTATTAATAAATCGAGGTACAAGGTAGTTGGTGGTTCGCTTGCCGTAAGTATTGTTAGCGCGTGACGTACACAACCGGTTCTTAGAGATAGCACGAGTGTATACAGAATGTTCCATTGGTGATTTCAATGATTCTTTAAAAAATACTTATTAGGATTGTACCAAATATTCATTGCATAACATAATTTTCTATAATCATACCAGACAGGTCAATAAACTACTTTTTCACCACGCCTCCGATCACCTTGAACTTGTTTGGATATAACCTGTAGCGTAGTAATAATCGTTTGGCATTAGATGATATATCAGTATGTAAATAATAATGGGCTTTAAATGGCAACTACAATAAATAAAAATGAACGTGTCTGGTATAAAAATGTAAGTAAAGAAATATGTTTTTTCAACAGTACGTCAAATTAATTAGGTTGAGTTGTTTTTCTTAGATGCTTATTGTAAGCTAATCGTTCTAAAAATAAAAAGAACAATAGAATTAACGCCAAATTTCTAATTCTAAGAAAACATTCTTGTATATATTTTAGTAAGATAGTTAAGTACATGTAGCCGTAACTATACCCAAGTTGTTCGCGTGACTGTCTGTCCAGCGGACGTCCAATTAAGTTTTCTCCAGTGATTAATGCCTTCACCCAACCCTGCTAGGTTGAGTTTACGTAGTCTCCAGTTTTTTGTTTCAAACTATAGCCCAAGTTGTTATTTCACAATTCTGTGAGACATACAATATGATCAGCCTCAAGAGACGTTTTCTTCTCTAGTTATAATCCATCTCTAATTAGAATTTAGGTTAGAATATAAGAATATAAGGAAACTAGCTTCTAAAATTTGCTTCTAATGTTATCGTTTCTTGTGCAGTCAAGAAGTTTATTCATTAACAATGTTAACAGTAGTTTTGATTTAAAAAGTAAACTTTAGAAATTTGGCTAAAAATATTCGATCCTACTGAGTTTTAACGCGTTTTAACTTATTTTGTTGAAGCACTTCTTAAAATGATGTTATCAACAACGGTCATACAGTAATATGTATTTATAATGTATATGTATGCACGTGTAAAGAGCGTGTGCCTAAAGTGGATCACACATAGCACAATATAATCCGTGTTTCCCAAACGGAGTTGGGCACAGGTTTAATGTTTAACACTTTTTATGTCACTACTGGCGAGCTTGAATTAAAAGAAGGTTTTACATAGCTTATGTTTGTGTCTGGCAACAAAGAAATTGATAAAATTAGTTAACTAGAGAAAAATGATAAAGAAATGCCTGTAATTGATAGGTGCTTGTGTAGAAATAATTTGTCTGTAATGAAACAGAAAATTGACATCTTAAACGTTTGAATATGAGTTGCTTTGTAAACGTAGTTAACTTGCTCAAAAAACTTTTTAGTATACGTTTCCTGTCGAGGTTACTTACTTCTTATAAATACGGAACTTGTTTCCGTTGTTTTTAAGGAAAACTGAATGACGTAGCACTACGCAGGTGGCTCCCTGAACCATTTTATATTAGATAGTAGAACTTGCTGTGGACTCCAGAATATCCTTTTAAATGAAAATCCCTTTACTTTAGTTAGTTATCTTTTTTCTCTTATTTTTTCTGTCCTATAAATATACTATCTTTTTCTGCTATATCTAAAATTAGAAAAAGATCAGACAAAATATTACAATAATTTACATTTTTACGCAAACGGTATCTGTTATTCTATGTTTTAGATCTATCAGTCGCTCATACTGAGTACTTTTCTATTCTTTTCGAAAATAATAAATAGTGAAATGGATAATTTTTTTATGCGAAACTGGATATGCGGCCAACCTTGCGGCTATCAGACCGAATTAGAACAACAATAATTTCGGTCATTATACCTACTATCCCTTAACCGGCCGGATAGTGCATTTGCGCCGGATAGGCCGGATAGCGGATATTCATGTCATATCTGAAAATAATTGACATCAGTGACATAATTAATGGTATTAAATACAAGATCGTACGTTTTGATGTTCCAATTACAGAATAATTATGTCGCACCAATGAATAATCGTCGTATTCATATTAATTACTTGTTATTTTGTTATAATGTTACTTTGTACGATACGGTAAATATGCTTTAGGTAATATATTTCCTCTTTTGCTTTCCTTTTCCTCTTGTCATATTATGTCTGAAGGTTGATAAACGATGTCATTAATCACACTAATGTTATAAAGAGAGAAATTTTGTTTGTCTTTTTTACACGACTGTCTAATAAAGGAGCCTATTGGTGTCAATGTTAGCCTGACCTGTTAGTCGAGGTCAAGATCGTGGCTTTTATTGGCCCAGAACAAATAATGTCTGACTGTCATTTATTTATAATACCAATTGATTTTTAGAAATATACATTTGTAGAAGAATGTTTATCAGCAGTCAGGTTACTACAGTATAGGCTCTGCCTTGTTCGGGATCTGTTTACCCCGGTTACCCCTCGGTGCCACCCACCGGTGGCTATGTCGGACTCGAACCGAAACCGCACGCCGTCTCGGGTACCAGTAGCCGGGGAACCAGGTGTACCCTAGAAAGGGAATCCCTGGTACTTCGACGTACCTCGGGCCATTTACGGCGGGTAGATGACTCCCTCCTGTGTGGGAACCCCCATGTTCCCGTTGTGCTCCCGAAAGGGCACGTGCGCTTCGCAGCGCGTCTCGCCGCCACCCCGGCCTGCTTCTGCTAGGGTGACAGATGACCTCACCTGTCACCCCCAGGCCTGCGCTTATGAAGGACGGAGGTCGTTCTGCGGGTATCTGTCGGCCCTGTGTCTAAATTGTTAAGTGCAAGTTAGACATATACCTACACTAGAATATGTATGAACTATTGACCTGTCACGGTATTTAAAGTCTATAAATATATAGAACGACAATGCCAGTTATACTAGTCAAAGTATACAACAAAACATTTCATCAACAGCCTTAAATAGTCAACTGCTAGACATAGGCCTCTCCTTAGATAGGAGGTTTTGGCCTACTATACCACGCTGCCCAGATGGGTTAGAATAGGGTTTGTGTCAAGTTTTCCTTCTCTTTGCAGTGCTGTTGTCCTGCGTAATTTGCTTTCTTAGTCGGCGCTTACGATACCCACGGGATGAATAGGGGTGATGACACTCCTTATACTTTATCCGTTACCACACGGAACCGTCACTAAACCGACATCGAAAGACAATAAATTACTTTCGAAATTAAACTTATTTTAGAAGTAATTATACTTCACCAAAACACCATTTTGTAGGTCTTGTCTAAAGGTGTAATGTTTGAAAAAAAAATTACTTTCTAAATTTTATATGAGAAAAGAAATATTCCTGTACCATAGTAAAATCTATTTTATAGCAGAAAAAAACGTGAACGCTAATACCGCTAACTACAAAGCCATCGTAATTAATCGTTTCAGAGCAGGTTATCCTTACACAATCAAAATGCAACACTTACTCGTTAATATCCATCAATTTAGTGTAGCTTACTTACCAGTCGTCACATACCTGATAAAGTTCCTGGTGATTTATTGCCTGAAGAAAATTCCCAACTCAAACTATGGGTTACTTTGAACCGAAGTTAAAAACTTTTTAGTAACGCTGCTATTGCAAGTTTGTAATCCTCTGTGCATATTTTCTTTTAAAAAGTTACACACCAATTCTCCAGCCAAGGAGGAACAGTTTGTGCTACTCGTTCACTGTATAAAATGGAACTCCACAGAGGTTCAAAGTATTCATTCGTGTCTCGCGCAACATGAATGTTATTTTATAACTTTGTATGACTTCCGAGCGCTGTATTAACTCTTCCTTACACCCATTTCAATGTCTATACTCGTTTCAATCTTCGATCGTTACACCGTTGCGATCGCACCGACCGATCTCAAATGTCATGCGCTGTCCAAAAACTGTTGACGCGAACGTTTCCCCAAATTAGATTTTTATCTTCAATGCGAACCGATGATCGGAACGAATGGAATTGAATTCGAAACCGGGAAACGTATCGACGAGCAGGTTGAGTGCTCAGCTCCCGACTCAGCTGGGAATAAACGAGGAGTGTTCCATGAAACACATTTGAAACATTTCCGTTCGCATTATCGACTGTTTGACTTACACTACGTTAAATATAAAGAGATACGCAAGGTATGTCTCTAAAGAATCGATATACCGTAAGGCTAGTGCTTCCAATTCTGTGTACTATGAATTATTAATTTGTTGGCGTCAAGCACAGTTATTTTTCAGGTCGGTTCATGGTCTCCTTCGGCGAAGATGTCATGTCCGCGTGTGGCAGACGTCGCCTAAATATAGAATATACCCGAAGGTGGTGCCGGCGCTAGGAGGGGCCCACCGTGTGGTTTTAGTCGGTCCAATTCCGACACACCACCCCGCCGTAAACCCCGGTGGGGTGAAGGTCCGAGGAAGTTTACACACATAAAAAAAGGAGTAAACGTGCCTCTACACACCTTCTCTAAGTTGTAATTGTTATATTATAATATTGTAATAAAATAACGATCCCTAAGAAGCTTATGAGGTATACCATTTCACTGTTTGTAGTTCGCTAATGTAAATAAGGATCCTAATCTGTCAAAAACAGGGTAGGAAAGCAAATTTCCCAGCAACAGGCAAAAAGATTTGTAGCCAGATATGTAATTTACTCGCTGTCTCAAATCTTTTCTTGTCATCTAACTAGAACAAGTCGTTAACAAGGGAAAACCTCTATGGAAAGCATAAATTTAATTGTCGTTAGAGGGAACTGTAGTTGTTTGCATGACTACTGATGGCATTACTAAACCAATTTTGGTGACATGTACGCACTCGTACACAAAGAGTCATACTTAAAGTATGATTCTTAATCTAGACCGCCAAGCTGCTGATCCCGTATCGCGCAATGAAAGTTTTCGAAACACGATGAATATCGGTAATCTACCTGTAGCTTCCAGTATTTAAACTTTAAATTTTACGGGAACTATCGATATATCTATTCTCTCAACAGTTTATTAAAGTTCTTTCTGCTATACTTCTTAGTACAGAAACATCATATTATGTTGGAAAACTAAGGCTGAAATTATTTGAACATAAACTTACTAAACAGTAAAAACAATCTTACTGACGTGAATCTTAGTTGTAGAGTTGTGTGTGCGAACTGAATGCGTCCTGGTGTGCGCAAACACTCTAGTGTGCTGTCATTGTCGAGTGTAAGTGTCGCCAAACACTCCCTCTATTCGTGAGACATCCCGAACCTCCTGTGTTTGACGCACTCAACCAAATCGACCCACGAGTACTCTCAGCTGTGTTGTTGTAGCTAACACAGTTACATCAACGACACGGAGTCCCGAACCGTGACACTGTGCCTCAATGTGTCATTCAACACTAACGCAATTCTTGGGCGACTTGTAATTTAGTTACGTAGTTGAAATACTTCGGAACTCACGCGCACACGTCATAAGTTAAGGAATGATTAAGGGGGTTTTGATCGAATTATTGCGGCAAGTGTTCCGTTCATCATCGGAATAGTGTTTCTTTTGAATGTGTTGAAATATAAAGAGAACCAGGAATTATTATCATTTACGTAACTTTATGTATTCAAATTGTAACTATTTTGTTTTTATTCGTCTGCTATTCAATTTGTCTCGGTTTTTAGCGCAGTACATTATTTTTCTTTTTTAATTTGCCAGAAGTTGGTACGGTAAATATGTATATAGCTATTAGTCTATAACAAAAACGTACATCAGTCAATTTTTTGCTACAGTTTAACTACCAACTGTGATGGATGCCGACACTGCCAAACACTAAAACAATATTATAAAAAGTCGAAACATCAAATGAAAAAGAAACTATTTTTTTACGCTTTATTATAGAAACTTATTCGTTTGAACGTTAGATCACACTATTCTCTTCCGTAAACCTATTAACGTATGGCAGAAAGTATGGCAGAAAGATATATTATTAAAAATGTTGAAACTATTTTGTGTCATAAATTTTCCTACGCTTTGCTTAGTCGTTATATTTTCCATGTAGTAACAGAGATATTATATTTAGGAAGAAAAACATTTGACAAAATATTTGAGATAAACAAAAAGAGTTATTAGGTAAATAACCAAGTTTTTGTGTCTTATAGGACTATTTTATGATCAAACTTTTAAGCATTTATTATGCTAAGTTTAATTTGTAACTGAAGTTCTATCTCAAAATGGCCGTCAAACAATCTCGAACTCATGTCAGTGGTTTTACTAATGTTTAACATGAAAAAGTATAGGAGGGTTTTTTGTTATCTTATGCAAACCTTTTTTGACAACAATCACCGCGCTCTTTAAAGTTTTAATTTTTTAAATATTTAGGTAGACAAAACTCGTAGTTCTAGTAATTTTTTAAGGTTTTTCGTATTATTTCGCTCATAACTCGCGGCACACCAAAAATCCACCACTAAACGTCGCGCGTTTACTTTAAGTTTGCGTTTCGCGTCACGTACTGCCTGTCGATGGCTCTCTAAGGAGCCCCATTCTTCCAATTCGTTTTATAAGTATTCAATAGTGCTCACACTATACTTACGAGTATATGATGGGATGAAATCGTGACTTATTACGTTGTTTACTTACAGATTTGATTGTACGGTTAACGTATAGAAGAAATACTTGTTAGTATAGATTTTTTGTAGTCTGATTTATTTAAGCATTAACTTTATTTTATTTATTACTTTAGTACTTGTTGCTTTTCTATTTTGTTGTGTTTGTTTTCATTTTTTTCTGAATAGACATGTGGTGTGTCGCGAACTACATTTTTATTGTTATTGATAAGGCAAATAGGCTTTTCTCTTTTATTTGATCTGATGGAAAATAGCGCTAAAGACGAAGACAGTGCACTTTCGTTCAAAACAAAACTTCTCTCTAATGGTTGAATGAGAAGACACATCTACTCTCAAATTTAATTTAATTACGTGCATAGAATGTTCGATAAGAACCTCATTTTAAAAATTACAATATTATACCGCTTTGCTTTTACCATTTTGAGCTATTTCACTGCCCAGAGTTAAGGAATCGATTAATCGGAAACTAATCTGCCAGCGCTCGATTTAACCGAGAATTGATTTGAAATGGCTTTTTTTACGACAGATTGAGTTGTTATTACTGTATTTTAGTATCTATCAGTATTGCGACGTGACCAAGGTTGTGGTTATGTGCAGTGGATAATTATAGCTGGTTGGGTTATATTAGATCATTATAATATTTCGATTTCTATAGCTGTTATAACTGCTACTATTGCTTTAATATTTTTTTAAAGTAAATCCTTTATTTTTTCGTCTATCTATCGCATGTCGCATTACAGCCAAGGCGAATTTGGCGGCGCTCGCATCCGCTGACCGTGTAGTAGTACATGTATATTCTCACTGATTCATATCTTGTCTACTATTGATTTCTCATTATCATTCCCATTTTCAAATTTTTAAGTTAGGATTAAAACACGTTTTTAAAACCCTAAATCGAATAATTTTTCGAATAATCCTAAAAAAGTTTTACTTGCTTGTGGTTCATCGTGGTTTCATAAAACCACACTACACTTACTTTTTAATATGAATATGTTTGTAACATAAAGTTAAGACATACTTACTAGCCTAGCTAGTTATTGAGTTTTAGTTTCAGTACGGAAACGTATTTACTTAAGTGTATGTAACATACTTATGCTTGACCTGAAACCAGCGAGCGTTACAACTTTTTTCATATCAAATTCAGTAATAATGTATGAACAGTATGTTCATACATTATTTCGTTTAGAAATAATATCACCGATCATAAACTTAAAAATTATATTTTAAAACAGGTTTTGTCTTAGCAATTTATGATGGTATGTTAAAATAAAGCCATATCTTGTAAAATGTATGTACGTTAAAATATTTTCGAGACATTTTGACCTGAATTCGCAAAAAAAGAGTTAGACGTATTTTCATTTTTTATCGAGAGAAAAAAAAAGCAAGTTTTCTTAAATAATTCAAATATACTTTTGCAGAGTTAATAATATAAAGATCGCTTGTTCAATGACAGGATCATTGTGTTGTTGAGAGAAAACTACAAGAACTAAAACAACTAGTCTATATATTAAAACCAGACACTTCAAATAATATCGTGAATAAGTTGCGAGCACTAATATACTAAGCCATTTCTCGGCAGTGAATAGTCTACCTCATCATTTTCCGCGAGGGTGGTAAGAGGCGATTAAAGGATTATATGAAGAGCATGAACTGTAACGTCTCACCTGTGTATCTCATAACTTTCCACTGCGATTACAACCCTGCGATATGAAGTGACTATGCTCTATGAAGATCCCGATAGATACACTTTTATATAGTTATGTACATAAGGGTGCTTTTACTTTGAAATATTTCAGCCAGAGATCGAGACTGTAGTATGTGATATAGTCGATTAAATTTATAGGTAAATATAGTATTTGTTGATTCTTACTACGGTGATTAATAGCATAGATAATGTAGGAACTGTACCGTGTATAAATCCATAAATGCCTGTTTTTTTAAATGAAAATGAAAATTCATACTTAATAATAATTTTAAATACGCAAAGTCTCTGCTGATATCGTTTCTAGATAATTAATATATGAAATTCGCATTACGAGTATAACGTAACACTAAAAACATTCCTTTTTCTCATTTGACAAGACATAAGTAAAAATGTAAATATAATCGTCAAATAGATCAATATTGTACTCCACTCTTGTTGGCCTAGTTTATCGATAGTCCATTGGGTCGTTATTACATATAGTAATTTCGTAAATTGGAGTTATTTGAAGCATAATTGTATTGGTTATTACTTAGCAAATGGTTTGTTTTCATGTTATTCGACATATTTATTCAATGTTGTGGTAATTAAAATCGTTATCTTTCCTTTGGTAAGTACTGGTTTTCATGACATATGAAAGTGACGTATTTTATTTGCCTATTAAAGATCTTTATCACTCTCCAAACGACTGTTATACATACTTATTACAAAACGCTACATACGGTTGAAAAATCAAGACTATCCGTATACAGACGTTCTGTACGTTTTTTTTAATGACGAGCACAAATTTTCAATTTTTCAATATTTTTTTCTCTACAATTCACTACACCTTAAGCTGTAATTGGCTTTTATATTACTAGTTTTAAATTTGATTTCTCAAAGAAAAAAATGTGTGTCGGCAACACTCCCAAAACAAAATACGACATAACACTATGGAAATAACTAAAATATGCTAAACCGGCAGTTTAAGTGTTCGTTAATTGGTGAGTTTTGTATTTTTCTATAAGTTTTATCTGTATCTTAAATCTTTATACGGATAATAAATCCGTATATAGTGAAAGGAAGTGAAGTAAATCAGGTCCGGGTCGCTCAGGGTCGTATAGCTAGACGAGTCAGGTGCCGGAGGTCGCAGAACGACCTCTGTCCTCCATCTCAGGCCTGGGGGTGACAGGTTAGGTCAGCTGTCACCTTAGCAGGACTCCCTTTCGGGACCACAAAGCGAACATGGGGTTCCCACACAGGAGGGGCTCATCTATCCGCTGTAGATGGCCCGAGGTACGACGGGGTACCAGGGATTTATTTTCTAGGATACACCTGGTTCTCAAAAAAAAAAGGATCGTATAGCTGTGATTTGAACTGGATAATGCCCAGGAAGTTCGAACCCAACATAAGCATTGATTCTTCATATCTGTGGATATGCAGAATTGACAAATTCGTTCTTTACCGTGGTCGGAAATTGTTGATACAAACGTGGGAACAATTTGCAAACTTTCACTTGTACATATGCTGTACTCAAAGTTATGTCGGTTTATACATAATGTAAAAGGTTGCTGCTTTCAATTCTTACGTAATACTGTGAAATAAGATATTAATTTCTTGTCTTTTTTATTGTGCACAACAAATAACATAGTTAAAAGAAAAACAGCAAAATATAAATAGGAAATAGCGATCTGTATTTAAACATTCATTTTTGTGGAAGTTCGTGTGTACATTAGACATGTGACATCGTTTTAAACGTGTTGTAACACAAGGAGTACTTCTAGATCCCAGGTCGCGGACTTACCGCGGGTATGCTTAACCCCATCTCCTTATGAACCGATGGCCATCAGGTGGTCCTGATGGCCATCGGGCGATCTCGTTGCAGTCTTCACAAAATCGCCCTTTTTCGGACCGTTAAGAGTACTCGCCCTCACTGGCGTCCCGTAAAGCGCCACAGACCGTAGAAAATAGTAACCTCCCTATATATACTCGTACCTACCTTTTAGCCTAAATCTCATGGTTTATTCACCGTGTGTAACGTCCTTTAAAGTCTGTCTGCAATTAACCTTATTATCTGCTGAACCTATAAACATCAATTTTTATTCATTAATAAATACAAAGATTTCCTATATTAATTACAACATAGCAAAAACAGTTTATTTAATATACGAAACATTTTAAAATTAACACCATAATAGGTAATTATATTGTTCAAAGTAATTACGCGTTCTTTGTACATTGAACGAAATATTACGTTTGCTATATCTGTATAGCCTTCTGCTATTAATTTATATAAACAAACCAAATTCTGTTCGTTACCAAGCTCAAGAAATTTAATAACATCTGACTGACATATAGACTATAAATTTGACAACTGATAGACTTATAGGTTAAGACCTTAACTACTAAGTGTATTTGTATATATGAAACAGATAGGCTTTGAGAAGTTTATTTTTCTTTATACGTCTACGTTTACAACCAGTTTAAAATGATTCCAGTCCAACCTAAGGATATCTGGAAGCGAAAAGGCGGAACTTTGTAAATCAAATTAAATTATTGCCTATAAAGAAAAGTTAGTAACTCTGGTAGCTTGCAGTATTTTAAACACAAGATTGTTCATCAAAAACCATTAGGTAAGTTATTCATTATTAACGACATGACGTGAGTGGTTTATTACTTGGCGCAGTAAAGTGTGAAGCTATAAAGTTATTAATTATGCACACTAATTGCGTTCAAAACTTGGCCTAATGTGTCTACAAGTTATTTATGTAGTGGTGAACTTGCAAGATCGATGTTACCCGTAAATAATGTATGTCAATGATGTAGGTTTTCATTTAAAAGATGGTTTGAAACTAATTGACTGTTCTTCAGATATTTTTAAAATTTAGCTTATTATAATATGATGGCGTTTAAAGCCCCATTACCTCCGAATTCTTTTTAGTCCCCTTTGACATCCCCTTCTAAAGTAGTAAGCATTCTCCTTCCATTCTATACCAAATCTCTTTGGTTCTGTAAAAACATTGACGTAAAAAGCATTCAGCATTAGCTTCCTCGTAATATCTACAA
The DNA here is from genome assembly GCA_902825455.1 of Arctia plantaginis. Taxonomy (NCBI): domain Eukaryota; kingdom Metazoa; phylum Arthropoda; class Insecta; order Lepidoptera; family Erebidae; genus Arctia; species Arctia plantaginis. The sequence continues at coordinate 5,065,599 of CADEBD010000857.1, read as the reverse complement.
ATCTCATTCTAGTTTTTTTTTAAACTATACTTATGTGTTACTAGTTCCACTACTAAAAAAAATACATTTGCTTATGCAACTTTTGAAAAGAGAAATCGAATATGTGTGTATATAATATTTGGGTCGCAGCAATTAGTTATATTATTTATAAAACACCAACGCAATTGACGCAACTACTCGTCACGGTCCATGGTATGCACACACGAGATACTATTATGCGCTATTATCTAAATTTACAATTATGTTTCTAAAATAGCTCCGATGTCATCACAACCGCTCGCGCCGCTGTGACAATGGACTTCGACGATATGCCGTTGCTTTGCCACGACAACCTTTGAAAGACGTAATGTAATATTCCTTTCTCAAAATGGAACAGTGACAGGTGTGCACAGCATACACTTGAAATTTCGCTATGAAAAATGTGCACAGCTCTCAACTGAATTACATTATGCAGGAATGTGTCAAGATGCGACGCGACGCGACGTGGCACCACACGGCATACACTTTGAGATTCTTTGTGTACGTAAATATAAGGAGGTTCGAGAATTCTCCTATGGCAAACAGAGATGGGCCTCGCTTACATAAGCTACTGTACTACACTCGCATATGTTTATTAGAACTTATCACACCAAAATATGATTCTCATTGTGCTTAATAAAGTCATAATAATGGCGGTGCGGGTGGGACGGAAGGAAGCCTCGACCCTTCCTGTAGGACAGGGAACGACGGATACCACCACGAATATGGTTAATACTCGGCCAGCCCGATGACAATAACAGACCTTCGTTAAAAGTAATATATTATAATTGTTTACAACTAACTTTTTTAATACTCTGGTCAGTTATTATGGAATAATTTTAACAATATATGTATTTCAATGTGAAAAGAAAACTTTATTGACTTATTCTATTTACACTTTTTAAATATCATCGGGCTTAATATGGGTTTATTTGCTTGATACTCGAAGTACCGCATGAAAAAATAACGAAACGGTTGCCGTTTCATTTTAGTTAAAATAATTAAATTTATGACGTACTTTTTTTTGACGGTATGGAAAATCCCTTTGGACTCCGGCTCCGGCTGGAGTATGTGGTGTTTCCACTAAAAACCTACCTAAAATAGAAACTTACCTAAAATATCCGCCTGAATTAGTTCCCTAACACGGCTCTGATAAATTACCAACTAGATTTAGCTACCACACTGAATTAGCAAAGTCAAACTTTGGTAATATGCTTATTATTTTCATTTAAAACATTGTTGGTAACAAGCTAAACTCATTGCTGAAACTTTAGGATCAATGGAACAAAACAATGCTTTTAGCGTATCTCGATTCGGGTTTGTTCAATTAATTTTATATTCGAATATATATCTTTGTTTTAATTTGACTATGACGACTTACTATTTATTAACATCATTTAGGTTATTGTATGCGGGTGTGTTATTAATTTGCATGATATCGTAATTTATACAGGTCAATGCACATTGATAGGTATTTTTATCGTATTGACGCCTACATTGATCGTAAGGCAGCCAGTTTGTTCTGTATAGCTTTTGGTTAATATTTATGAAATATTAATAATATGACCTTTAAAAGCAAAAACGTGTGTGCCTTAGTTTGGTTGTCACGTACCAAGTTAAGCCTTATTTTGTGTGCAAAGTTCTGCATTAGCTTTTTAAAAAATTTCCTCGAGTTAGAAAATTTTTGGTCATGACTTTCCTAGCATTCATTTAAGAAGCGGAATATGAACCGACTTCGTAATTGTCATACTTAACTAAACATGGGTCTGTTATGCAATATTACCTGTGTATACACGTAATCAATATTGCTATTATAATACTATTACACTTCTTTATCCCCGAGGGGTTAAGCAGAAGCGAATGAAATGCGCACAATTTGACGACTATAATTTTAATCCCACACGTATTATAAGGGTAGGTCTTTTACCGTCAACCGGGCGCTTTATGAATTCGATGAGGAAATCTCTAGTTCGATATAAAAAGAAAAGTTGGTAAGATGGAATGAAAATAGTAGGATGGGGATATTACTTAATCTAATGATTTGGGGAGTGTAAGCAAGAGCTCTAGTAGATCAGGGATCAGAAACTCGAAGTGGCTGTTGCCGGGAAGCCTAAGGCCTCTGACCTTAATATTAATATATTTATTATTATAATACTGCGTACAAAAATAAATCTAACAGAAATGTGTATTCTATTATTTAAGTAAGTTAATTAGTGTTTTATTCACAACACAAGCAAAAGCAGAATCAACTCTGCTTTGTTGTATTAATACATTTACATTGTATTCCATACATTATTGTTGGTATTGTTAGTATGTATTGTAAGGTTTACATAAATAACATTAGTTTAATTATGTTTGGGAGTATACAGTTATTAATAGTTGCAACTGATTCTTCCTTATTAGATTTTTTTTTGTTCAGAATACCAACAGTACAAATAATAGGGTACGTAAGGTAAACATTATAATAATGTAACAACGAAGCTATTAACAGGTATCAGCTAATAGATTCCAAGTGTAAAACAACAGTTCAAATACCAACAACAACAAAAAAGTAAATTTAAAAATTTAAAAAAACTTAATGAGAATAACAGGTTTTTGGAAACAAAAAAAAACAAAAGAAAAACTTAGTTTAAGGAAATGTCACGCTCCTGATATTGGGTTAAAAATGTTTAAATCATGTATTTTTTGACATGTGGAGGTCTGGATCTGAATGGTTGTATGCCTAGTAAGTAAATTATGCGGTACTCTGATTTTAATTTTCTCGAGAAGAATCGAGCAATCTATATCTCCGTTAATGATTTTTAATAATGTATCAATATCGGAGACAGTACGTCTGTTCGAAAACAAAATTGTCCTCTTAAACCAATGTTTAAAACTGTGTTATATAAGATTATTTAACGTATTTACTTAAGGCAGCAAGTTGAACAAACAATAATAAAAAGCTTTTGCGTTTATTTATTTTGAAAGTTTTACAAATAAGTGTTGAAAGACAATATTTAGAAACAGTTTAAATTAATTCAATGGCGGGAGATTAGGCTATATATCTTGATCAAATTACAGTTTTTTAATCAAATACCTATCCTAAATGCAAATATATATTTTACGTCTAGAAAGGACTAGTATTGTGTACAATATAATTAATTCTGTATTTTATTTTCTTCAAATTTAAATGGAAGGAATCTTGAGTCGAACGAATTTGGTTAAAAAATAATTGTTAAAATGCATTCCCACATAGCGCAGATCAAGAATATTATGAGCCATATTTGTTTTTGCTACGGTTAGCAAAAACAAATATGGCTCATAATATTCTTTAAAACATTGTGGTCCTCTTCTTTATTCGAGTCAAAGAAAAAGAATATAAGAATATATAGAGACATACAATAATATCGTCGTAATAATAAAGTCAGCCGTGTTAACAGAGTGAAAATCACGCTTATATTACTTTATTTATTAAAAAAAAAAAAAACTGTATAAGACTGAAGACTATTCTAAGAGAAGACTATTCTATTCTATGGAAACGGCAAAATTCTAAGGAAATTTCCACCACCGCAACCTTCAGTTAAATAAATATTCCATTAACGATATCTGAAATATAATTAGATGTTGTTATTGTTGTTATTCTAAGTATCTTTATATTTTTTTAGTAATTGGATAGGTATAGTTTAATATTTCTATTCATGTTATTTTCGTTGGTAGTAATATTCTTGTTGATGACTTTTGGTTAACTCGGATTTCTACAAACAATTTGTAATAGACCTCTTAACGTCAAAAGAGGACCTACGTACCGCCACTTGCCTTTAGAAATTCCACCAAAACTCGTTGATATTTTACTCAATTATCTAATTTTCTAGTCGGTCTAAACGTCAAAACAATACACCTTTTTAAGAGTCTTACAAGTGGACGCGATCGGTTACCAACAAAACTAGAGACTAATTGAATTAGGTGGCCCTTCTGTTCCGGGGGCCGGCTCACGATATCCCTTGGCGGAAAAAAGTACCATTTATTATCGAATACAACCACTGGTTGGAACGGCGAATTATAGGGGACCAGTAAGTCGATGGATTTTGGATTTCTTTGTTTGTCAAGATGGATAGATCGCTTGCGTTTTTCCGTGGCCTTTTTCTATAATTTATATTGCCCTTGGGGTTCTTGTCCCTTGTGTGTATCTATTTATCTCGTACCTCAAGATATTTTTATTGTGCAGTTAACCGTGTTTGATACTGATAAGAATATAAAGGGATAACGAGTTAATAATGTCCTTTATATCTCATATTTTTCAATACACGATAACTACCTTGGTGGCGCAGTTGCGCTGAGGTCTTGGGTTGGATTCCTTGGTTGGACCAAATGATCTGCAAATATTTGTTTCGGAGTTTGAGTATTTTCTATGTATAATATGTATGTATTTACGTAAAAAAAGTATTTAAGTATTCTATCAGTCAATCTAGCTTTCGTAGTACAAGCTTTGCTTAGTTTGGAACTACATAGTGTCAGTCTGAAAAATAATTATATTATACTATCAAAAATAAAGAAGATAAGCCAAGATGAAAATATATCTTTGTATTTTGGTTCTATTACGTTTACATTTAAAATTGAAGCTAAATTGCGCGAGTGAAAAAAAAGCCAGAAAATTCATCAAGTAAATAAAATAGGTTTCTTTCTTTCTTTACAATTTATTTTTTGCTTCAGAAAAACTTAACTATAAAGCGATTACTTTTTCTTTTGCACAATATATGAATTCCACACGTCTAGAATGATTGGAAAAGTTATTAAATACTTATATAAAGTACGCCACCGGTCTAGAGTAATTGAAATCTACTAAGTGTGAACATTGTATTTCGACGATAACTATAAGTACTTAGCAAAATTAATTACAGATAAAGTATTTGTAAAGTATACCCTTTGAGGTGAAAGGGATGCATGATCACCACTTGCCTCATCCATCAGGCGTGCCTGAAGACTTCGGCAGGTGACTAATGAATTCATAATGATAGTATTATCATCATCAGAACCTATCATCGTCATCATCATCATCATCAACAACCTCTAACAGTTCACTGCTGGACATAGGCCTCTCCTTAAAAAGGAGGTTTTGGCCTACTATACCACGCTGGCCAGACGGGTTGGCATATTCTCTTTGCAGGGCATATATATTAATTTCGCAACACGATCTGTTTGCAATTGTATATAAGTAAAGAGTCTTGTGTTTATGAGCGCATTGTTATCTATAAATAAACAAAAAAAAATAATGGCCATAGATACTCTTGACGAAAACTACTGTAATATCTTTATAAAATGGTGGGTCGTCTATCGCCTTAGCCTTGATATTTCCTTCGTCGCAGTGTAGCGAAAAACCGAACTTGTTTATGTAAACTGAGCCTTACTCTTTTAAATCTGGGGAACACAAACGGCAAAGTTAAATACGTGCATCAAGCGTGTAAGGAATTCCTCCAGGTTTAACGGGAATTAAATTGACCTAATTCTCCTTTGACCTCCTTTGTCGAGTGGATAACGGGTCCGATGAAACGTGAGAGAGTGGGTTCAACTTCTTGTAGATGTCGTGATTAATAAGTAGCTGTATTATAAATAGGTAAATCATGTATAAAATTTCTCAAAAGCTTTACCGCAACGGGACTAAAAGCTTTTATAGGGTGTTTCTAAATTAATCTATCCTAATATTATAAAACTGAAGAGTTTGAATGTTTGGTTGAACGCGCTAATCTCGGGAACTACCTTTTCAATTTTAAAAAATCTTTAATGTTGGATAACCCATCAAGGAAAGCTAAAATATATAATATTTTACGGCCAATAGGATCCGAGTATCAATGAAAAATGTTGCAAAAATTGAGAAAATTTATTACTTTTGGGAGATATAATATAATATTTTAGTTCCTACTTCCCTACTATCTAGTGCCTACTTTTTGTGTTTTGTGTAATAATATTATAATCACAAATGTAAATCTACAAAAGCTCCAAGTGGCCCAGTGGGCTAATTGAGATTTGTACCGGAGAACTTCGGTATGACAAACGGTTTAGCTCTTCTCTCTGAATCATACTCAATTAAAAATTAAATTATTTAAACTTTTAATTAAATAACTTCGCCGGGTACCAATTTTGTTTTGGAAATTTGTTTTGACACACGGAACTTTGCGGGCTTATTGCTTGTGAATGATGTACTATTTTACTATTCTATACTTACATATTATAAAATGAAGTCCCCCACCGCGTCTGTCTGTCTGTATGAACGCGATAAACTCAAAAGTACCAAACGGTTTTTTGTACGGTTTGCACTAATAGAAAGTGTGATTCCTGAAGAAGGTTTAGGTGTATAATTCATGATGGTTTTATAAAAATTGATTGAAATATAACGATTATTGTTGAAGTGGTCGCAAATACATCTAATGTTATATAAACCGGGCGAAAAAGGATCACGGTTACCGAAATCAGTTCATGTATATTTAAAACAAGCTAATTTTATTTTTAACCACCAGACAAATGATTAGATTTGTACATACTGCTTTATACAGTTCAACCTTCTCAGATTGTGTGAGAAAAACATCAACCCTAAGAATAATTTCTAGAGGATCATCAAATTATTATTATCGCAGTTCGGTTTTTCTACATACACATTATGCGTATGTGAATATAAATTAGATTTATTATGCATACTGTCATACCATGAGCTGATTGCTTCGAAATAAAAGCAATAAATTCGAATATGACAAGGATCATTCCTCCAATACTTCCATTCGTTTGTTATGTTTACTTATAAATTAATAGGTAATAAATTTTCTCGTATAAGATAAGATAAGATAATAAGATTCTATTGTTGGAAGTAGAGCTTTATGCTTTCAACGTCGTGTGAACTATCAGTTGTTCCTTATACTTAATGTGTTTGTCTTTGATAAGAACACGAAAACAATTGTAATCAATTATAATGTGACGGTGGCACGTCATGCTGTAATTAAGTTTTTTATTTTATATTAAGAGTAACCTCCTGCAAATTCTAATAGTTTATCTTAGATTGTGATAGGCTCTTTAGCCATTTTACATACACACGCTCGCGCCTTCCTTCTTTCGGGATACTTACTACGGGGTTAAGTACCGCTAATAGGGCCCTTGTCTTTACTTCTTAAAAAAGACAAGAGCGCAGTTTGGTAAGTAGAGACAGCTTGCTTTTATCCTTGTATACTTCAAAAGCTTCTATTAGTTTTCCTTATTTAACCTTTCAAATAAGCCAGCCCATTAGTTTAAGGTACTTTTGACCTACCCTTTCCTGAAAATTCCAATAATCTGGTTCTGCGTTATCGCTGCATATCTGGCTTCCCACGTGTATTTTCTCTCTCAGTTTAACTCTTCTTTTACATCCTCTAACACATTTCCACATTTTTCGACATTACAGTTTCTATCAACCTAATTTGCTTTTCAACCTGTAAATTTGATGTTTGAGAGATAAATCCAGTGAATTTTTATTCTTGCTGAAATTTCTGTCAGCTTTTCAAAAGCATAGTGTTGCCTTTTATTCGACGGATTCCTTATTTTTACTACATTTAAACTAGGTAACTGCGTCAACTAAGGCACCGCCTGTTTTAGTAGAATTCTGATCTCGGTCAAAGTCCAAATCAATGTGTATAGTTAAGCGTAGGGCATCGGGTCGGTGATCGAGCGACCGTGTCCTGCCCATAGTTAGAATATGTCCAATACTGAAGGTAACTAGATTATCAAAGATCGTATTTTAGACTACGGAGGTTGGGAATATGTATAATACCTCCTGATCTGTTACTTGTAAAAGAATTCTTCGTTTCTTTTTATTCCCAGGAATATAAACGACTGGATGGCGAAGGGGTTTCTGTAACGGATTGCTATTCCAAAGGTCGCGGGTTCGATTCCCGCTTTAATGTTTGATTTGGTCTGGGTGTTTCTATGTATAATATGTATGTATTTACAAAAAAAACTATGTATTTATATCAGTTGTCTAGTACCCACAGTACAAGCTCTGCTTAGTTTGGGACTAGATGGCGCTGTGTGAATGTGGTTTAAAAAAAAAGAATGGATTTGAATAAATTGTTATTTTAAAATCATTCAAAAAAGGAGTCACGACAGTGTCTGTGACTACGTAAAACATGTATGTTTTACGTAGTTTGTGTAGTTTTACTAACTCAAACATTGTCGTGATCTCCCGAAAACTCTCTGTAATATTTTTTTGTTATCTGTATTTTTCTACTTTAATTATTCAAAACGAAAATGGAAGACAACTTATATAAACAATGATATATGTTATGCCGAGTGCCATATTATGTAGGATAGAACTGTTTTTTCTTTCTAGCATAGCCGCGCCTGTTCGAGCATGCGCTTAGTTTTACATAGAAATAAATAAAATATATAGATAATATTTATTTTAACACTTTCAGTGTCGTCTTTGGGAGCTGCGATAATTTTGACGATGACCGCTATCTTAACAGTCTTGCTCAATATGATTTATCAAACCAAATCAAGAAATTACACCATATTTATTGTTTTATTGGTGTCATACAATAACGAGGAGAAATCAATCTTCTATAATAATTGTATGTCATTTAATAAACTAGCTGTACCCAAAAAAATCGCGTGTTCCACCTTCATTCGTGTTTCCGTGACGGAACACATTACACACAGACATCTGTAAATATTCCTCATTAAACACTGATCTTTAAATTATAAAGTACCGCAGCGATAATGATATTTAACTAGCGCGTATGTCTTTTGTTTATATAGCTAGTAAATTGGTCTCGGTAAATCTTTTTTTGAAAAAATGGTCTCGAGCGTTCCGCATAATAATAATAATAATAATAATAATAATTTATTGACATTTAAGTTTGTACACATATGATTGAGAATCCCCTGGCTCCTGCGCTAGTTTAAACTGTGTTGCAGGAGACAGTGTTTTCCGCACGTAATATAAAGAACTCTATGTCATAGTTAAATAAGCAATACAATAAAAAAAAAAAAAAAAAAAAAAAAAAAAAAAAAATATATCAGACACCACACTTGATTTGTAAAAATGTTGTCTTAGAGAGCGTAACTCATTGTTAATAATAGTTATCTGCGCCACTTCTATAATGTTAAATAAATGCATCACCTGGTTTTCAACGTTTTTGCAAAAAGTACCATGTGTTTGACAGCATTAATGTTAGCTAACGTTTAAAAGCATTAACAGAATATTAGCAATAGATTGTTGAACTGATTGGAGGGCAAAATTTGCGCACTAAAGTACCATATCCAATTGTAATTTTTTCCTCTTTTGAATTCCGGCCTCAAAAATATGCAGTCAAGGGCAATTTTCAAATGGGATTCCATTTGAAAATTGCCCTTGACTCTTGATATAACCTTCAAGGCTGTGGTCAAGGTCAATTTCAAGGTCACTAATGGATAGCTAGGGAAAATTCCTGTAACGTTTGTGTTTAAAGTTTTCCGAAAAATGCATCCGTAGCGAATTATTCTGCTGTTCCGGTACTTTTCTAACACCCGGTATGTAATAATAATACTCCTCCAGAATCGTAACATATAGATAGTTCGCATTACAAACTGAAGTGCGAATGAACAATGGTTCATTACATAACTGTACGATAATGGACGTATCTATGGGAAATATAAAAACTTCTGATCAAAGCCAGAAATTGCTGGCAGCTGTATTTTTATACTTTTTGCTTCCGCGTGGTAAATACACAAGCTGCCCGATAATCAACGTATTGAGAGTTTGCACTCATCCGCGCTTAGCGATGCATGCGTTATTTTACCCCACCATACCCCTGTATTTTTACTGATGTTTGCTATGTCGGTCGAATGTGTATCCATCGTAGGGCTGTACTGTCTACTTATTTTTCGTGTAATTTATTTCACCGCATTTTTAATGGTTTTCGACCAAAAACTGGTTTTGGAGAATTATGAAGTTCTGTAAGATTCTTATTAGTTTTATTAATGATAATTTTATTTAATGATGTAAATATATCTCTCACACATCTCACACACGGAAGTCTGATCCCAAACTACTATACTATGGTAAACATACTGCTAATAAACATACTTATATATTTTTAAATAGATACATATTATAGATAAATTACACCCAGACACAGAACAAATGATCGTGCTCATCACACAATATTTCTCCTGGGTGGGAAACGAACTCACGACCTCCGATTTAGCAGTCAGGATCACTAACCACTAGACCAACTGGCCCGTCGATCAATTTTTTTCACCTTCGACTAATATGAACGTTAATTGTTTAGTTTATTTATAATCATATGTTCCAAAGAAATGTTAGATTCACCGAACTATGAACTAAGCAATATCCACATTCTCAAAGCCATCAACTTTGCGCAGGAGGATATAAACTCCGTGTCATCTAACTGCGGCTACTCTTATGCGGTACCCGTAGTCGCTTTCTCCCGTTTTTGCACAGCTCCTTCTCCTTCAGTCATGCTTCCTATCATGAAATATAAGCATTATATTCACATTAAACCTTAAGAAATTATTTTTCATCACAAGCTGCAACCCTATTACCCAATGAATATTCACAGAATACATCCCGTATTTATATGTTTGGCTCGAAGTGTGCATTTGGGATTGCATAAGGTAGCGTACATAACAAGCCGCGATGGCAATAAGCGTGTTGGTATTTTTTCCATGAGTATCAATTAAATACTTACAAATTAATTACAACTTTCGAGGAATTGACATAGCGATCCGTTTGTTATTAATTGATATGTAAGTAGGCCTGTCATTGTTTTAGCAATGAACGATTTGTTTAATAAACAGTTTCTTTTTAATACAAAATTGTAACATAATAAATTTAACGACTATCAACGTTTTCGTAAAAGTTGATTAAAAACGCTTTTGTCTGAAACAACAAATTAAGGATAAACTAACAAAACTTTTATCATTATTTGTACGAGTTTTGCATCCATAATTTTGCGATGAAATACATAAAGTAAAAAGTTGTTTCGTGTTTCTACTTTAGTATTTACAGCACGCTATCTACTTCGAAAATCTTTTCTAGGAATAGACTTCAACAATGTGAAAATATGTTTTTAAAGTTACTTAACACATTAAGAATAGGTACAGTTATGACTTTTGCGGTATACATTTTACATTATAAGATTTTCACAAATTTTGAAACTTCTAGCTACCAAAAGGTAAAAATTCGCTCGGCGTTTACGGTTGCAAATCTAATGTATATAATTCACCTCGATTTAATTTTACAAGACCTGTGTTTCGTACAGTGGTGTCTAGCATTTGAAGATGTTTTAATTTCAATTTTCAGAGGGAACACTCTGGGCACCTTATAATGTGATATTCGTTTAGGTATTTTATTTCCCGGCGGATGGGCGCGCGCCTGTGGCTCAGCGGGAGGAAACAAAGCCATTTCCTAGCCGTCGCCAATCTGTGGCCACTAGAGACGAGACTATACACGTCGCCCTCCCCTGCCACGGCCTGACATGTGACGTCTTACGTTATTAAATCTCCTTGTTTTATTTCTTAATGTTATTATACCTTTTTTGCTTTTCTCTGAACCTGTTTAGTAGCAATTATGTTGCGCGCGGTTTTTAGGAAAGCTTTAGCATTATATAATCATGGGTTCAACTCGCGTGGTTCTATTACTCCCAAGCTAGGTCACTGCAATTGCAATTGAATGGTTGGCGTTCCTTGTGTTAGATCTTCGTTCAGCAGTGGTGGTTCAAAAATGGATCAGTATCTTTTCAGTCAGATAGTGCTACCATTTTTGACCTTAACAGCAAATAAGTTTATAATTCAACGGTGTTAATTGTTTTATTAAATAACTTTGGCGATAATGATATTACATATATCCTTAATGTGTACAACTGAAAACCTTACCTATAATAATATTGCTTCTGAAGGTTCTACAAGTGCATTTAAGTACTTTTGTGGTCGATAGAGGGCCAAATTAATGGAATGTTATTACGTTAAAAAAATAATGTTAATTAATACAACGGTTTAGTATTAAAAAAACGCTATGAAATCAATAGATGTCTTCAATTTACACTCTCGTCACAGATTACTTTACAACGACAGTGACAGATAAATAAAAGCTATCGACGGTCTAAAGAGGATTATAAAATAAATGTTTACCTACCATTATACTCTAATTCTAGTTAAATGAAGCTTGTACAAGAAATTATAAACATGATAACAAAAAAAATGTGCAAAAACATATTGTAGTAGGTAATGCATTGAAAGTCGTTGTGTCGTTGTCCCTTAACGTATTATATCCCGAGCAGGGACGAGCTGTCTAAGACGTGTCGATTTAGCATTCCGACTGAATTTGACATTCGCAATGTTTATTGCCATCCCATTCGGCGGGCTTCTTTGTGCGAATCTTTTTGTGGTATAATTTATCTAATTTGGAACAAAGCGGATTATATGCGGGATGTTCACTCAATTCACGCTAGAGGCAGTCTTGAATTTTTATTAGAAGATTTTGTTTTTCAGTTTTGTAGCAAATATTAAGGAACCTGGCCCCAAAATTTCTTTGTCAGCTTTCTCTTTTGTATTCAGGATCATATTTTTAAATATATTTTTTTGCATCTGACGTTAGAATAGGAAATCTTTAAAAAAATACGAATTCTACTTTCATAAAATTTGTTAAGATATAATTTAAGGGTATCAGAGATAGAAGCGACTACTGTTAACAAAATTTGTGGATCAACGAGGATGGTTTCGAACCCACGCGTTCGAATTGGATTAGCAGTCCAACGCCTTGACCACTCAGTAACCTCGTCATGTCGAAAATTTGTTGAAATAACGATACGATGTCATGGTGTACTTATTCTTTTCTTAACCACGTAAAAGCCGCGCTTCTTATTGAAAGTTTTAATATTGCAATTGCAATATTGAAATGAAATGCATCGTACATAATGGTTTTAATATTTAAAATCCAATTGGCGCATTTATTTGGCAAACGAAACAGAAAATACTTTCTTTTTGCTTAACTAAAAAAAAAGTATTTTCTTCTTTACAATTAAATCGTGCATGTAATATTTATATAAGGAAAAACCTCAGAAAGTCTTTTAGAACTTAAATATTTTTGTCTATTAAATAAACAACTTGTTACACTCACGCAAAAAGTTTTTTTTTTTTAATATAGCAAATTTTAAGTACTATCGAGATATAAGTCTGTACGGAACTCTCGGTGCGCCGCCGCCGCACAGTGCGGCCGATTCCCAAAAAGCTGGCCAAAACTCGAAAAATCAAGTAATTGATTCAAAATTTCTTACTCGGGGGTTTTCGGGGTCGCTGATTACGAATTTGATTTTAAAAATTTGAAAATCCACCCCCTTCCACCCCTATTGGCCACCCCCTCACGTGAAATAGCGTATATTCTAGAACATAATCAAGATGCATGTCAATTTATATCTTTTCGGGGTCGCTGATTACGAATTTGATCTTAAAATTTTGAAAATCCACCCCTTTCCACCAGTATTATGAAATTCAAAATGGCGGATCCAACAAAACGCAATACAAACAGTTTTCAAGTTTCTTCGTGTACCTTTTCTTTGTTACTATTCAATCATTATAGTCAGACTAAATCAATATACTACACAAACATTTTTCAAATTTTCATTTCCAAAACCTTTTATTAAATTTAAAAATTGTAGGTTATACAGCAAAATAAATTATTTAGTTTTAATTACATAAAAAAAAATAGTTTTCAGCAAGATCTTCAGCATCTACATCTGTCTCTGTCTCAGAGGCCGAACTACAATCAGTACTTTCCAACACTTCTTCCGCATCAATAGATGGAGACAACAGTAAATCAATTGTATCTGCTGACAAAGACTTCATCGGTTTTGCTGGCAACTTTCTGCAACTTGAAATGTATGGGTCAGAAGCTAATAAAAATCGTTTAAACACGTCCTCCATTGTTTTCTGACGATAGTTCTTTCTAGCGAAGTTCAGGCGATAGATGGCAAAAAATTGATTGCAAGCCTCTTGAGCATCTTCCGACATTTGTCCGATAGGCAAAACGGCATCTTGAATGATTTCTGGACCATGAATCAAAAGCTTATGCACTAAAGTTGGCATATAATACCAATCATATTTCTCTACTAGCATTCTAGCCAACTTTACACTATACCCCCGGAAGTTTCCTATATTTATCTCATGTCCACTTGAAATGGCTTGCAGGATGATGTAGAAACGATATATGATGTCCTGATCGACTCCCGTTATTTTTGCCGATTGTTGATATTTTTCAGAAAAATGTCGTGCAGTATTACCATCATTCGATGTTCCAGATCCAAATTTAGGCTTGTCAACGTTTAACCCCATCTCTTTTTTAAACGCAGTTTGTATTTTTTTTTCGGTTTTCAACAGACTGTTTTTCTTCTGGCTTACGAGCCTGCCATTTCTCGATTTTCAATTTGTACGACAAATGTAGCAGAAACTCGAAACATCTAATCCAACAATGAAGCGATGAAATGCCAAATTTCAAGTGTTCCGTAATAATGTCTGTTTGAAGCATTGCATCAATGTCGTTGAAATCTTTTGATGTGCGCTTACATAGATAACAACGCATAGCAGAAGTTGTATCTGTCAATGAGTTACACACTTTGGTATCTATCATTGTTAAGGATAAATCATACTTGACACGCACGATTGTCCCATCAACAGTAGTTTCAAACGCATCGAGATTTTGATTTGATTTTGATCTTCCACCTCGTCTGTTGTTTTTTTTTGTCAAGTCAACTGATTTTTTGTGCACAAACAATAGCATAAAAGCCAAGGTAGCAAGTGGTAGCAGCTAAATCTTGTTTTATTCAGTAACTATTACTTTTTTGAGTAACCTCTAATAGGTTTCAAAGCAGCATATGACGGCGTTGTATTACTATACAGTTTGAAAACTTAAATTTAAAAAAATATATGCAAAAAATGTATCTTCGTATTGCTGCAGCTAAAAATTTTGTGTCGAGGTATTGATATGTACTAAAGATTTCTCGTATTTTACTAACCTTCCGAAGATGATTCCATTTGGTTTTGTTCAATTTACTTCATTACAAAATCTTTCACATGTGTACAACTTTCACTATTCATCGACAGTAATACGATGCTCAAACGAAGTCCACGTTGCGACTGAAAATACAGAGGATACTTAGGGTATAGGACGTTGCTATGAACAGTTTTCACTTCTCAGGGGATTACTGTAGCCAACCCAAAGACAAAAATACTCTATCTAGAAACTTTTTTTTTCGACTTTTGGCCAGCTTTTTGGGAATCGGCCGCACTGTGCGCCGGTCCGATTTTGTTTATATTTAACAAATCAATAACGTCAAATGTATGCATAAATAAACCACGTATTAAGAAAGAAATGTCAATAAGGCGACAATAAGCGCTTGCTTCGACCACTTAATATATGTACAAATGTAAAGTTTCATATGAGTCCAGTGTGACCGTTTCTAATACCGAGCATACGAGTAAAGCCCCTGGATTTGTTCGATGCGCTCATCCAAATACAGCAAACACCTGGACCCATTCCGCTTAAACACTTAAACATGTCCTATTGATGTATGTGTTCCAGGGTTTACAGCACCAAAGTACCGTAGTTTATATGTCTTCTTCTGTCAAAATAGTTTCACAGATTGTGCTTGTATTTGACCCATTTCACTGTGCGCGTAAGTCAGTCTATTGAAGAGTTCTATTGCTAATAGCCTTTGTCACAAGGGATATCAGGTGTGCAACTGTGTTACAATAATGTGCAAAGCCTTTGATCTAAATTCATTCATGCTTAGCTTTCGTTACTTTGCCCGACCTTTGAGAAGTTTGTGCCCCAAAATCCAAAGAATAAGAAATTTATGTAACGCCTAATATCAACCGTAACGTCTTTATTTTGCGACCAGGTACTATATCTTCTAAGTCTTTTACTGTTATTACTCTAAAATTACACTTAATGTACATTTTTATTAGTCTTTATAATATGTTTTATTAGTTTCTTACCATTTCTATTCAAATAATATGTCGAATTGTAGTTTTGACTTTAGTTAATATGTAACTACTATTTATTACGGGTTCGTCAAGATTATTGTTTTTATCCAGATAGTGTTGCAAGTTCATTCTGCACGTTCGCAAATATAACCGGATAACCTTCCAATTTGAAATACAAACATATTTAATCAAAAGCGTGTACCCGAGCCGACTCATAATATAATGAATTTATCTGGCGAGTTTAATTTAAGCAAAAGTGAGCTCTATCTGAATACATTGTTTCCGTCGCGTTGGCCGGGCGCTCATTAAGTATTATAACTTAAACGTCACAGTGGTGCCGACCCATGTAGCAAATTGTGCTCGTAGAATTAATTCAGCTTACATAGAAGCCATAACAATAACTGGATATCATTATTATTCGCGCGGGGGCAGGGTTGCCACTCGCTAGGAAATGAATATTCCATTCCTAATGGACCTGTACTTTCTTTCATTAAAACTTACATTATGTGCCCCACTCCGCTCTTGAATAATTACAACACTTCTTCGGAATTTGAATGAGCCGACGCGTAGGTAATGAATCGAGAATTTCATAGCAATCGTTACTGTTTGTTTTCTGAATAATTCATCTTGCTTTTCGTGTTACAACATCTAGAATGAACCCAGGGTTTCCTACTTACAGTGGGTTATTTCTGCGCACCTGCAAGGTTTGAATGTGCATCTATCGAAGCTTTTATTTTTTTCTTACCAGAATACTCATATCTTGTTTGAACAAAATATAATCTTTCTGTTAAGAAAACTACTTCTTAAGTTGCTTGTGCCCATAGGGTATTTAGTCACTTGTAAACCCGCCTGTTCGTTTCCTTTATAGCATAAAAAAGAAACAGAAAAATATCATTTTGTGTTTCTTATTTTACCATAACTGGAGAACTAAGTCGTCTAGCCATGCCATTATTATTCTAGCTAGTTAAACCATCGTACACAAGCAGTCAATAAACACCTCATCTTTCCTATATTCTTTTTCTAGTAGAATTTTCTTGAAAGTAGCAAATCATAGTTGTGTCGTTTACTACGGTTCTGGGTACGAAGCTTCAACAGCGATATACGAGGAACATTTGAAGCGTTCGCAGTCACGTTTAGCGAATAACGTATCGTGTTCAAAGATTGTAATAGTGCTTCCGTAGTGACAGATTGCTTGCACGTACCAGCTACATATTTCTCAAAGTTAGTTCCTGCAAATCTTTTTGCTATAAAATAGCTATCTACTCCAGGTGATTATGTAGGTCACTAGGTAGTTTGTTACACAATTTGATTTTAGAACAGCCTAATTAGATGCGAAAGCACGGGCATTCGCATCTAATTAGACTGTTCTAAAATGACCTGGGACCTTTCTAAATATAGAATTAGAAATGTCAATGGAATAGTTCAAAATTCATCTGTCAGTAAATTCAAATTTTTTAAGCTTATGTTTAGACAATACAAAATAATGTTATTTTGTTGTGTAATAATTTCCAAAGATCTATAAAACTACAAATTTAGTAAAAAAGTTATAGATTCTCATAGAATCGACTTATTTTACTGGAAAACCCCTTTTTTTTTGTTGTCGTTATATTATTGGTAACATATATAGATAGTAAAATGTTTTTTTTCATTGTCATTTTACCTTTTAGTCTTTAATAACGGATATACTGACACACATCAAAACAATGTTGTGATATATTTAATGATGCCATTGTATCAATCTGTAAATTGCAAAACAGTGGCCATGAGTTTGTTTGTCCTTTCTTCTTATAAGGCCCAACCCCTTAGAAACGGGCGGTTGTTGATCGGCACAGGCATATCATAGATGGCTGCCTGTGGACGGGACGGGTTTTCTCTTCCACCCGCCATAATGGACATCCGCGTGTGCCGGACGTCACCTAAATAGAGAATGTACCCGTAGGTGGTGCCCGCACAAATGCGGGCAGGCGCTAGGAGGGGTCCGGATGTCTTAATAACAGCAGTTCCCGGATCCCTCCTATTACAGGCGCAGAGTGGCACACCGTGGGGTTTTAGTCGGTCCGATTCCGACACACCACCCCGCCGCAAAACCCCGGTGGGGATTTCCACACGTAAAAAAAGGCATATCATAGATTTTGTATAAGTATTATTTTGCCAACTATTTGACAAACAGAGATTGTTACTAATGTGCGTGCTGATGCGTAATGTGCGTGCGACCTTAGTGTGTACATAAAACACGATTTAAAACAACTTTAATTTTTTATGAAATAAGTATATTTTGAGTTTGAGTTAATTACAAGAAAATGTACGCAATTTATTGGATATCGAGTTAATAAGTTTAAATTAATTTATCTTTCAAAAGCGTCTGTTTGGAACATGACTTACTTCCACTTCGTTGCATATTAATGCTCTGTAAATCTTAGCCTTACTTATAGAAGAATAAACTGTCGATTGATAAGAATTGATAAGTATTGAGATGATTGAGATATAAGTAAGGTAAATATTGTCGTTTTACACCGTGAGCTGCTTTCACAGCTCACGGTGTAAAACGACAATATTTATATTCAGACTTCAAGGTTCTGAGAAAAGATTCTCGGGGTATTGAGAAAATAATTAACTATTATTGGCAAAACAAGATTAATTATTATTGGCAAAATTAATTATTATTGGCAAAACAAGATATTATATTATTCAAAGTCCATACTAGTTTTTAATACTTGTAGTACCTATCTTCTACCCAGTATAGCAATCAATCGCAATTCCAGGTATCAAAATCTCTGATCGTTCAGTTACGCAGTAATTACTAATACTGTTGAATTAACTTTAGAAAATGTTTTCTTTTTTAAGGTAATAGCTCAAATACTCATCACTAATGCGAAAGTAGTTTGTTTCAGTTGGTTAAACTTACAAAAACCTAGTAAATACACCAAGTATAAAAATAATTCTCCTTAGTTCCATGCACCTTTGAATCGAATACCTTATGCGGATTTTTTATTTCGATTCTCGTCATTGCAGTTTTTTAATAAGAAAATCTCCGTACCTCTACTTCTTCTCCATTATTCTCATATTCTCTGAGTTATTTGTCTACTTTACGTCATGTCTTCCAATTGGAAAAGATCAAGATGAAATTCAATACTATTATACACTTCTTCTTACGAAACAGTATCTAAAAAAAACTGTTATTCGGTAGTTATTCCATTAAAACTTTATAAGCCAAAAAAATCTGTTGTATTATGCTCAATGTTTCCCCATAACGAGGGTTCGTTTGTTATTACAGCCTTATAGGTTCGAAGTTAACACAAAGAGTAGACAATAAGAATACATTTGTTTGACTTAAGTTTACCGTATGTTGGAGAATATCATTTCTATGTAGAAATAAAAACTTGTACTTATTGGAAATAAAGTTTCTCAGTTTACCAGGAAACTAGATCGTTGTGATCTTCGGAGAACAGTTTGTTGTCTCGTTTACAAGCTGGCGATGCGTTTCAGAGAGAAGAGACAAGCAATGTTTTCTAGTGTAGAACTTTGAATTTAAATCGTGCACAGTTTCAAACATCCATTTGTGCAGTTCTTAGTTTTCACGTGTATGACACTAGTGGCTATATCTTGATAATATTATAATACTAGACACTGTCACTATTAATAGTTTTATAATTTTAAAACTTGTTAAAAAAATTAACATTATGTGCTTAAAGGCTTCTTCTCTCGGTACTAAAATAAGTTTCTTTGGCTACAATGGTTTATACAGACACTGCTGCTTAATACATATTAAATCGTAATATATTTTAAAAACTACTTAAAATAAAAATTCTTTTAGATTGTTTGTTACCTTTTAGCAAGTTTTCTCATTAGTTGTAAAGCATTAAAATGGGCAAGTTAGATTGAATTTTTACGGAATTTTAGATAGTGAAGAAGGTATTTAATATTTTTGTAACATAAAACATTGAAATATTTACTTGAGAAGAGTTTTGAAGTAGTAAATTAATACTTAAAATACCGTTATCGGATAGATTTTTCAATTTAATTAAAGGTTTTCATTAAAAATTGGATATCATTTAACTTTTGATGATTTTCATGGCTTTCTTCATCTACGGTTCTAATTGAGGTACGCGGTTCGTTTTATTTAAGCATACTCGCTGGTACAATGTCTTTTATTTCAGCATTTGTTTTCTTATATTTGTTGAATTAGAGGGAAGTTAAGTGTGGGAAGAAATTAAATTTAATTCTGCATGGATCTTCTTGTAACTATTAAAAATTATGAATGATTGGTAGATACGTAATACGTACTAATGTTTCTTATTTCCTAGTTATTCTATCTGTGAGTTTCACTCAAAAGCCGAGCTTCGCGGTTTTTATTTCATTTCGTAATCCTACCTGGGAGGGTTTTGGTTACTGATTGGTACAATGTTTTTAGAAGCTAAACTTAGTGTGGGATTTCTCTCAGTCAGGGGTAAAGCAGGAAGGACTCCAGAAGATGTGTTCCTGAAACTCCTCCCGACTGCCGAGGTAAGCCGCCGCGTGGTTTAGTGGGTAGACTGGTTCTCCGGGGGTCCCACACACACCCTCCCTCTCCCTAACGCGAGTCTGGTACGAAAAGCAATCCGCGGTTAAAAAAAATTAAGTTAGTGATTTCTTATTTTAGAAATTTAAGAGTTTATTTTATTTATGTATATTGCACGCAGTTCTATTATAAAACATTAACAATTTTACCGTATCAACAAAGATTGTGTGACCTAACATTGGGCATGTGTGCATATTATCGATTCCGTTTGGCGTCACGTCTGTCAATGTGCCGTTTACATGTGCACGGATGGTGGCTGATTGGCCTCTCATTTGGGCTGATTGTGCCTCACGAATACATAATTTGTGTTCGATGTCGTCACCATTAAGGTAATCTGTTGTTCGACTTGGGTCAAACTGCAACCTTTCCTCGTTTATCACCAATTGTTTTACCGAATTGTAGAGCGGGAGAGAGAATCCTAACCGCGTGTAAAATCAATTTAACTCGTAATATGTCGTATTAAAATTTATCACAGAAAAAAAGAAAGCAAAAAAATTTCTCCAATTCTAACAGAAAAAGTTATTACCCCTTTAAACCTAAGAGGTT
The DNA here is from genome assembly GCA_902825455.1 of Arctia plantaginis. NCBI lineage: Eukaryota > Metazoa > Arthropoda > Insecta > Lepidoptera > Erebidae > Arctia > Arctia plantaginis. Next base: position 5,044,499 of record CADEBD010000857.1, on the reverse strand, counting down.
TAACTTAATAGGTTTGGCAAATGTAAGGTGCGTGTTAAACTTATAATTGTTAAACATTAAATACGATGTTTTCTATAATTTGCTCAAAATGATTGTACCTAAACCCTCGAGGACAAAGTAACATGTCATTTAATAACACATTAAACTAATAAAAGCGGACAGGGATCTCAACAACATACCCGCATTTCTGGGCTTTGAAACCACGTAACTTTGCAAACCGACAAGCACCGTCCACCATTAAAACTTATTTTCAGTACGACGCAACGCACCACACAAGGCGTGCGGGCGTCGTCGATGCGAAAGTAATCTCTCTGGGGTCGAGAAAATCGCTTTTAAAAGTTTACCTTATTGCTCAATACTCGCTAGAGGTGGATAACTGGTCCAAAGTGACGTTACAAACCTTTAAAATAAACTTGCTGCTGCCGGAACTCCTTAGAACTTTAAGAAGGATGTGTGAAGTATTTCTTCGCACTCTTGGACACCGCAATGCATTTTAGTTTGGCAAATGTTCAGCGATGGATAAAAACGAACATACTTTGAAAGGTTGTACAAAGTCTTATAAAAATAAATTGACACTATTTTATCAATTTCCAATTTCAAAATTTGTTTTCTACCAGTTGACAATTCCTACGTAAATCATTAAGTTTTATCATTTATACTTCTAAAAAGTGATGTTTTAAACTTAATAACTTAAATTTACAGCGATATATTATCGATTGTAACATAGAGTGGGAAGTGTATTAAATTGTCTGTGTTTTTTTGTTCTGCCTATTAATATCGATTTTGCAAAATAATAGACAAGAAGAGGTGTGCTAAATATGTTTTTTCTCCTTAGTTCGTAAACCGTTTTAAAAATCACTTATGCTATTTAACTTTTGATAATTCGCCCTGAATTATCTATTATAGGAATTCCTAAATTCTAGTGCTGAATTACATGTGACTATATACTAGTTCTGTTAAAATTCACTTGACTTATAAGCACAAGTACAATACCTTAGGAATATCCACAAGATACCCTTAAATTCATGTTCTCGTGATGTTAAGATGTACAGCAGTTGGATTTGTTTAACACTGTTGTTATTATATAACTCAATTTTTGAAGTAATCATTTATTGATAACTACACAGTTTCACCGATGTGACTAGTATTCGTACATATAACATATAACAATGTATATTCATTCAGTTATGAAAATGTGTGAAAATATCTATCATATTCCTGACTGGGAAACTGGAACTAACTAGGACTTATTAATAACCCAGATAAGGTAAACCAAACTTGTCGTCCAAAAACGCGATGGCATGCAAATTGCGGGTTGACATGCACTTGATTACCAAATATCATTAGTCACCAATAGTTTGGCAAATATCATTAAAAGAAAAATCTCCCTAACACTAAAAGAAACATGCCGCATTGTTTGTTACATTTAGTTCAGTATCTAAGAAAATACAACTCATATAAGAACACATACGTAACTTTATGTATCGGACAAATATCTCAGTCTTTATAAGCTGTCTAAAACCAATGACTTGACTGTCTGGACGGCTGGCGTAGTAGTTTAAGCGGTCACCACGCCGCTTCCTACCGAGTGTTGTGGGTTCAACCCCCCCATAGGACAACACTTTGTGTGATTCACAAATTGTTGTTCTGAGTCTGGGTGTTCGTTTTATCCGTTTCGTGAATGTTTGTAAGGTCCCCCGTGACAAAGGAATTAGTATCCTAGTGCGGCTGTTGTCTTAAAAAATTACCACACATTTTGGATATGCGTTCATTGGTGAGAATGCCATCTCAATAAGACAAGCATAAATAATTGCTCAGTAACTACATCATCATCGACTATGCATCACCCCATAAAAACTATCTCGCTGATTAGTACATACATTTATTACTACGAGTACATTTTCCAAACCGTCCGCCAAACATAGTTGTAATCTAATATTGATATATTAAAAGAAATGAAAAACGTTGAACTGTTGGTAGCCGATACCATAGAAAATCTATTTTATCATTTGTACCAATTCTAGTTTGCTCCGTGACTATAGCAATAGGTATATTTTGGTAGTAAGAATATATAAATTTCCCTTTCATATCACGCAGGTGTTAAGTTCCAATAAAACATATAGCGGGAGGCGAGGTCGGCCGCCCCCTGAGGCTGTTACTAATGCAGATTGCGTTGAGAAGGTCATATCTAAATCACAGGATAGAGAATAACGTCAGTACTTTATCTTAACTCACCACCTGCCGCCCCCCCTCCGCCTGAGTTATAACATCGGTTCTCCTTTTGTTGTTTACGAATGAGTTTTTCACGCTTTTCTTCGGCCGCGGACCGGTTCTTCGACACACCTGCTATTCTCCCCTGTTGTTATATTTATTGTACTCATTTTATGTATATTGTGAGTAGTACGCGATGTTGGGAACTTATCGTGTATTTTTTCTCTCACGCCCCCGACTAGGGGATGATGTTTTTATTATAAACGCGTGTCAAGACTTGGAAATATTTGCGAATGTTAACGTATAGTGATGTGTTCGAGTCATTCACGTGTACGCTTCTATTATTCGTTTCGCGAGGATATTTGACTGAAGAAACGTGTTATTATGCTTTGCTGTGTACCCCAGTTATGTAATATTTGGAAGCATACATTTTTCTTAATAACGTTTTATTTGGATTATATATTAAACAATTCGTTATTTATTTAGTCTATAGTTACATTGTTTTTAATATACAAGTATAATAAAACGATTCATTCATTTATAAGTAAATGATTTGATTCTAAACTGTTCAGAAATGTTTAAACCAGTAAGTCCAAGTTAACAGCAAACTGTGATATTAACTAGTTGTTATTAATCGGTATTTTATGAACTTCTGATTCAAAAAAATTGTGATAAAATACCTCTCTGCCTACGCTGAAAACTATCAGCTTACATGAAATGAAAACCTGTATTTTGTAAAATTTTCAAACAAATAAATTACCCTTTTTTTAAGGGTTCCGTGCCTCAAAAGGAAAAAGCGGAACCCTTATAGGGTCACTTTGTTGTCCACCTGTCAAGACCCTTTATCTCGGGAACGCGTTGAGGTATTGAGTTGAAATTAAAAATCAGGTCTACAGCTATGAAAAAATAAAATGCAAAAAACGCATAATATTTCTATGAAATTTGACAAGTAACATCGTCTTATACTACAAGTACAGGGAAGAATGTGACATTTGGAAATATGTCATTAAATATAGTCTTTATTTATGCAATCAATCATCGAGCTACAATTTCTCTTATAAAACTCAAAAATATAAGCAATTATAGGACTCGGAAACTGAATTTCGAGAAAGCTCGGAAAAAACTGCAAGACTCGATTCCTGAGCTATTTATAATATGTAACTACACATTTGTACGTAACTCTCGGTGAGCGTGTCCGACTCGCTCCTGTCCGAATTTCTTAAAAAGTATTACACTAATGTGCACGACTTCTTACATTTGACTGTATATCAAAGGTTCTCTATAAAAATGCCATGTTGCCATAAGACGGTCCATTACAACGCTGCTTAATATAAATGTACAAAAATAAAATATTGTCTACTTATTTATTTATCTGCCCTCCTCTTCTCCCAATTTTTCCCCTGAGCTGGTAGTGTCTGACCAAGTACAAAGCCCAAATACAAAGTTACAAAAAAAAACATAACAAATTAAAATTAAACGCCGTGTCCTTACACAGTTGTGACAGAAAGAGAACACATTAACTAAAAATGTAAATGCTCGTATTCCTGTTTCGGAGCGTTTTGATTGAATTCTGACGACCTTATTAAGCCATTGGCGGGCAGCCAATAAGGGAATATCGACTCTTTCTGCAAATGACGCGTGTTGACCCCCTACCCTATGCAAATGAGGAAATTTATTGAAAATTTACATGCGATGAAATGCGATACGTGAAATGGTGTTTGTGTTTTGTTTTAAATGTTTAATTGGTGCGGCATTTAGTAAGTGTCGCTCGTGAATGTGTGACCTATGTATGTGCACATGTTATTGGTTGACCTGTCAGATATAGTAATTGTTATTAGTGACACGCGATATGAACACTGACATGAATACATTTACTAGAAAATAATATTCTGAGTCATATTACACAGGGTGTTGACCCAACCTAATAATAATGATCTCACACACGGCAACCTGATCTCAAAATAGGCAGAGCCTGTACAATGGTAACCAGATTGCACATAAACATACTATAATCTTCCTAAATATATAAATATATATTACGTACTCATCACACATTATTTGTCCTGGGTAGAAATCGAACCAACGACTTCTGGCTTACTTGACTAACACCCACGATAGCGTAGTAGAAAGCTGGACAATGTGGACTGGATTGACAAAAAAACAGAATTCCAATACTTACCCAATTTTAAAAAACCTATTTAAGTTATTTAGAACATTCCCGTTTCAACACTTTTTAATGTAACCAAATATGCACGTCATAAATATTTACCCCAAAAGATTCTGTGAATCATTTTATACTGGAAATATCATTCCGGTATTGCTTCTAGGTACGATAGAGGATATTAGCGTTGGCGCTTTGTGGTATCGTTATAGTTTTAATTTCAGTAAGTACGGGCGTTAACTGGTGGAACGTAGTTACTGCATAGTGTTGTGGATAAGGTAAATATATGAATATAGTACGCACTAGCGATTGCAAACACAATTGCACTCGCTTGAGTGTGAGTGCACTCCATTTTGTTTGTTGCTTGATTAATTAATTAATATGTATTGTATTTGACTACCTGGATTCCCGTTCCGTTGGTGTTCGTTATAATGTTATATTCAAATATTAATTTTAGTATTGTTAGTAGTTTATTAAAAAAATTAGAAGGAAGTAAATCCTATTCTTAGTTAATCTTAAAATTTGTATACTACGGGTTAGTCGAATAAAATTTTGTTAAAAAAAAATAGGCGAACAGGCAAATAACCTGTCTGGTTGTTAACGGTTATCGGTAGGCACAGAAGATAGAGAATGGCTCCGTTCCGATTCGGCTTATAGAATAATAGGATTTGCATACACACACACAAGTCACTATGTAAAAACAATTTCTATTTTTCTGTCTAAGCTTTTATTTTGAACAATATCTGCTCCTATTCTTCTACGTTCCGGTTTTTTAAGGTGACGCAGTTTATTTTCTCCCTAATGTAACCTTAACCATTTCTAAATCAATGTGCATCGGAGTTTTAACAAAACATAGGTAGGTAGATAGAAGGTATCTACCTACCTATGTTTTGTTAAAACTCCGTCGTCTTTTTGTATTTTTTAAAAACACATAAGGTAATTTGAAACATTGTTTAGCATAATATAAAAAAAATGTATAATTAACGTTACAAGTTTTATTTACAGTTTCCTCTCTGTATCACATAATTACGTTCGTCTGACCCCGACGATGCCATCCACAAAATATTTCATAAATTTGCAACGAGCGACGATAAAGTTTACTCCGAAATTCCTCTTTTAACATAAAATTTTAACAAAATATATCATACAAACATTTCTTTTTGTAGAAAATGTTGAGTTCTGAAGTATAAAGTTAAATCCCATTATGATATTACTGTATCCACACATAACCTATTTCCAGTGCCAGTTACAACAAAACAAACCTGCATACAAATATCGAGTATCAAGAAGATACTTTGTTATGCAGCAACATTAGATATTCAACGAAGGTTATTTGATTATAACGTAACGTTTGAGTATAACGAAAACGTAATATACAATTGATATTTAGTTTTTATTCCCTCCGAATTATTGCCTGCTTTATACGTTTTTGCCTGCTGTTTGAACCGTCCAAAGTTTTTCTTTGTCTACATTTCAGTTATAAACATGCGCTAAAATTATAAATGTTCAAGGAACAACAATCGAATCATGGGAGTCAACGATTCGATTGGTGTTCATTGAACATTAAACATCATGTCTGAAGATTTCTCCCCTTATTTACTAAGGAGAAATCCCCACACGTGGCCGTTGAATCACACATTTAATGGTCCTGGACGACGGAGATCATTCATGTAAACATATTTATGCTTTAAATCTTGAATTTGTGTTGTTATGTACTTCAAACATAATTGGTATAGTTCTCGACTGACCTGTTTTTACATGAACTCACGCTTTATGAAGAACAGAGACATACTTGATGTGTCTTAAAGCCGAGACATGCACTGTTATAATTTACAAACGAGTGTTTTAAAACAAACCTTTTTCATCACTTTGATTGTAAGTTATTAAGAAAAAAAAAGCTGTACACATGCAATGAAAAAAGTTAAAACTTACGCAAAGCCGACTTTTTCCGCCGAACAAGTTTTAAATGAGCATTAAAACGTATCAACCAAAGTGGCACACCATTATCACAAGTAATGTACACGGTGCAATTTGTGGCTAAATTGTCGCGGCCCGCAACCGAATGCACGCTAATGTTCTCGAACATTAAGTCGACCGCTTAACTGGCCAAAGCATAAAATCTATGGTCGACTTCAATTTTCCTAAGATCTTTTTTTTTAATAAATTTTTTGATCATCACAAGAGTTTACTAAGTAGATTAAGATCTTTAGCTTACTTTAGCTGTTAATGTTTAGTAGAGAAATATCCTCTTGTAAATTACGTTTAGATCACAATACATTGATTACATTGGACGACTGCGGTTACTTATTAATTATAAGTCTACTTAATTTATACACTAAATATATTTATGAATGTCGACCTCGAACAACTTGGTCTAAATACAGATTTTTAAATTTTTATTAAATTTATGTCGAGCTACGTCTCTAAATACTCTCTGGTCTGGTCTGAGTTGGGCTTTAATTCAAACGTTAATGAATATAGTTAAACAAGAGTGGAAGTGATGGAATTATATATTCCATCTTAATTGTATCTACAAATGTACAACTCTAAAGCATATTCCAAGTATATGTAATATTAATGGCATCTAATCTTACTACTTTGTGCGAAACTCTCGCTTTTACGGTCGGTGTTTAATTTTGCATCCATTTTCATTACCCACAATTTAAGGCCTCTATTTCCTAATTTTAATCATACTTCAAAACACTCCCGGATCGAGCGTTTCTCTAATCCCGGCTAACATAAAATTGATATTCTCCTAACAAAGCCCTTTAAACCGCATGAAAAGCGGATGATGAATGGTGATCACGCTATTATGTACCAGTAGCACCTACGCATTTAGCGCTAATAGAAATAAAGTGCTGGCGGGGCGATGCACTTTGTGTCCCTCGGTGCCTCCTTGCGGTTTAGCGATTAGATCAGAGGACAAACTAATGCGTGATAATTTTTTGACCACAACACTGGAAAAATTTCAAATAAGCTCTTTGTATGGAGAACTAAACTTTCGACAAATTCCTGAAAAAAATTCTGTGTTATCTCTGCCTACCTTTAAACGGAGAAACATTTGCTATAGGTTGATTTATTTCATACTACCAGCTTTTCATTTTGTGTGCTTTTCTTTTTTAATGTAGGTTCATGTTTTATATTACTTTATTTGATACTGTTTTCCTTGTTCTGTATGCAAAGTAATATTATCTACCAGTCAGCCGTTGCTGCTCTGAAGAGAGAGAAGTGACAAATTGAAGAGATTTCTGCTATTTACTGTTAATAAAAACTCATAGAATTTTTAAGTTAGTAGTGAATTTCTGCTTCACCATGGTTTACACCTTACTCCACATATCAGAGCCGTATATACCTAAATAGAGAAAGGAAGCTAATGGCGTGTTGTGTGAAAAACATTACATACATAAAAGCATTCAGCCATGAGATTTCCTGTTCACACACAGCTTGAACAAATCACATGCATAGTTGAATGTAATAACGCTATGTTTTTATTGCTAAAACTTGCAAAATTAGCGTGACACCGTCGCGGCAGGACTTTTTAGACTTTTAGATAGGGCCCTGTCGTGTCTGAAACTAGTCGGGCATCCGCTAAATCAAACTATATTCAAAATACAAACCTAAGTCAAACGATATATCCATATAAGAAAAATGAGACTGCACGGATGGTTGTGGTGGTAGTGGTTTAAGCGGTCGCCACGCCGCTTACTACGCTGAGTGTTGTGGGTCCGATCCCAACATAGTACGACACTCAGTGTTATCCACAAATTGTTGTTCTGAGTCTGGGTGTTTTTTTGTGTGTGTTTGTCTTTTCATGTATGTTTGTTGTCCCCCGCAACACAGGGTGTATTCCTAACGCATGAGTTGTCTTTTTAAAAAGAAGAAAGTTCATCAAACCCTGAGTATTTTACCAGTGAGTGAGTCATATACGATTGCATAAACAGACAATGATTTTAATACATAATGTAGTACGGAGTTAGATAAACGATCAGTCGTACCATATCTCACTAAACAATAAATATCAGTGCCACATTCAATATGTGTGTTTAGTTATGAGTAAATGGGTAATTATGCAAATCGTTGCTGTATTTACGGCGGTTGACGGATTATATGAATACAAATGCCTTCAGGTTTATGATAATATTGAAATGTATTACACTAAAGGATCTCACTTTTACGTTATAACTGTACGAGATTATAACAATTTTCGTATCATGACAAACCCTATCTCTCTTGAATACTTTCTACCACATTTCATTTTAAATTAAAAGGTAGGTATTCACAAAAGGTTTGTAGTTCAAAATGTTACGTCTGTAGGCGAATAACCGAATCAGGTATTTTTCTCAAACCTCAATATATACGTTAACTGAAAGCCTATCATCTTAAACTAAAAGTGGTTCTGAGCTATAAATATTCCTAATATTTAAATAAAGCTGTATTTGTGAAATAAAGTAACATTTCGGCGTCAAGTTTGGAAATTAGGGAAAACTTGGATACCAACGTTCTCGAAACAAAAAAAGTGGATTTAACGATTTCACGTATAAAACAAGAAGAACATTCTCTTTTATTTCTGTTTGTATCCAACACTATCGGATTTCGTTACACGCGCGCTTCGCTACGATTCAACAATATCACGAATTTGCCCATGTGCATGTCACATCTGTTTTATATTGATAGTGGAAAGTGGATTTTTTAAGTTAACAATTCTTTATTTCAAATGCATACTTTTATTTTTGACTTTAAGATATCAACTATAATTTTATTAAAATTAAATTTCCCTCTTGTTGCTGATTAGATTCTTGCCATTGAAAACATACTTTATTCAAAAAAAATCGTAACAGAACGTGCTCGTCTTTTGACCGTTGCGGTTCTTTATAGTTTCAGTTATTCATTGCAACGCCGACTAATGCCAAGAGCTCTTCTCGCGAGGGTTGCCTTTGAAATCGTCTCATTGACGGCCTCTTTGCTACTAAAAAGTAAATGACGTTGTGAAGCCTAGGCTGTGCAGTCATACGTTGTATTCACACGTACGCCCGGACGGCCGTACAACCTAGTTTTGTCACTTCGTTTTTCAAACTAATTGCCTCAATCATTTCTTCAAATAGTGTTTCGTTTCAAAAGAATTTAAGAAATGTTTCTCTTCTCACTGATTAGTACCTTGAGAAATCGCAACTGCTATTATGCTGAAGATAGTTCAGAAGCTTGTGTTAATTAATAAACTGCTGTAGTGATTATTGAATAATATAGCAGATGGTTTAACGCATTTTATGCTTTCTTTCCGTAACGTTAAATATGAAATCTGAACATCAGCGAACATTTATGAAAAAATCAGTTGTCAATACCACACACGCCGACAGCGCTCCTATATGGAGCAAACATTGGAATCCAGATATACGTTTTATTTATTGACATCTGGCTTCCACGACGCATCGTGGGGTAAGCCACATTACCTTTCTCCAATCCTATACAGATATGTCGTTATTCCAATGTACTTATAGGCTGTAATTTAGCTTTTCTTTTTCCTTTGAGTTTCTAGATCTTGGTCCTTATCTCTCGATAAAGAGATTTCCGTGCTTTGTTACTTAACACTAGTAGCTTTGTAGTAGACATTATTATGCTTCGACCTATCAGTGTTGCAAACATTTTCTTATATTTTATATATTAGGTAGTGCTTTTTCATTTGTATGTTGAAAAAGTGCATGTATATACAAAAAATATAGACCTTCTACGAAACGGCTTTCAAATGGTAACAACATCAATGTAAACGTTTGGGTTTGCTATTTGAAATTGAAATAAATACAGGTTATTTCTAATAAAATATATTTATGAATTTTTCACAACTTTTGATGTACTCGTAGTTGGGTGACTCAGTGCAATCCAATGAAAACTGGAGGTATCATATCCATCATATCGAAGTGAGCATTGAACGAGTTCAGATATCGGAAATAAAACGTTGTCGGGAACGAGAGCGGTTTCCGATATCAGGCGATGCGTCACACAGGCGCACGTTTGTAATGTATTCATCGCAGCACGACCCCAACCGCGGTAATTCGAACTGAACTCGATTTTTATTGAGTTGTGTCTTACAGATGTTACCTTAATCTATGGAGTGGGTATTGTAATATAAACTCGACTTCATTTCCCGTTCAAGGCTGGATATAATCTAATTGAGTGCCGATCACCTTAGTCTGTAGATGAAAACATTCAGACATTCTCACCTATAACTACATTAATCTACAAGAACTGATTAATCCACATGACTGATAAAAAAAAAATTAAAGGTAATAATTTAAAAATAAAATAAAATATATGTAAATATAATTTTTATCGTCATTTACAGAAATAAACTCTACCAATAGATTTCACAATGCTTCATATGAGTCAAACTATCTCAATTGAGTAAGTGCGTGCTAGTACATCAAACTAGTACGTAATATGTTAATCCTTTATGTATGACTCTGTCATAGCCTCAATGAGAATTAGTTCCAATTACAAATCATAATTTGGCAGCTGATATTATAACAACACTAATTGGACATTTGATCTTCCTTCGAATTAGTATTAGCATTATTATTGGCCAACTTTAACATAAACACTTTCTTACTTAATTTGTAATATGTACATAGTCCCTTACTTCATTCAGGAGTTTGGTTCACACTTTGAAAGTCACTCCGAAGAGTTGCTCACATATTTCAGCACATGTAATGTACTTAAAAGACGTGTGATTAGAAAATATTCTTTTGAATGCACTTATAAGATTTAAAGTAACAAAGTCAGAAAATATGAAGCTCGAATCACCGAAGTGTACAATCATTTGATTTATTTCTACTGAATTTTCAAAACGCTTCACTATGGATCCGTTTTCTTGTAGTTATTGTGTTGTAAAAGTTATATTCACGTGGATAGAGAAGTAATGTTGTGTTCAAATTTTTTTAAATGAAAAACCAATAAGTTTGTCTTTAGAATTTGTGCATTATTATATCTTGTGCTCACAGAGCGTATAGAAGCTGTTACCCGTTTTCTATTTTGTAGTTTGTATATACCATAATTTGCAAACTTTATTTGAATAGTAATGAACACGTTTCCTTGTGAATCTATGCAGACTTTGTTTGGTGCTTTTTTTTTACTTGATAGCAGCTGTCGCAAATGTAACATGGAAACCAGACAATTGCATACAAACTTACGGATACTATTTTATTTGCTCGTTGCGCTGCTTGCCAATGAGTATACGTGTAACTTGAATATCATTACTTTGAAGACTGTCTATCGCGGTTGCTTTGATCATGCCAGGAAAAATATACAATCATATGTATATTTTTCCGGGCATAATCTTATAAAAATAAAAAAAAACGTGTTGAAGATATAAATACCCTTAATGTTTTCTACGCGGAAACCCCCCCTAGGATACCATCTGGATGGTTGGGGGGGACGGGGAACGAGGTGTACTAGGGTAGGGTGTACTAGGGTAGGGTGTACTAGGGTAGGGTGTACTAGGGTAGAACTCCCACTCCGATGACCGCCACGAGTTCTCGCCTCTGCTCACTCGCCGGACACTCTGCCAGCGTGTGGAGAGCCGTGTCCACGGCCTGGCCATCGCAGTGGTGGCACTCAGGCGTTGGCTCCTTGCCAGACACGGGTGATCCCCGAAACATCCTTTCCCAGTGATCACCTGCGTCAGTCGACGCCTCTCGAGCCAATCCTCCATAACGGGTCTTACCGCCGCGATGACGGCGTGCCCGATTAGGGTAGCCCTAGATGGGTTTTCGGGATTTACTCGAGCGTGGCTTATTAACATTCACACACCAGGGTTGCGTCGGGGTGGTGTGTCGGAATCAGACCGACTAAAACCACACGGTGTGCCACTCCGCGCCTGTGATAGGAGGGATCTGGGAACTGCTGTTATTAAGACATCCGGACCCGTCCTAGCGCCTGCCCGCAATGGCGCGGGTACCATCTTCGGGTATATCCTCCATTTAGGCTACGTCCGGCTTAAAGTAGGTTGGGTAAATTACATGGCGAAATATAGAAATGTGCTTAAAAAAAACAAACTACTTGAGCGTGACATAAGGCAGTGAAACGGTCACAAAGTTCCAGAACAAAAAACACATGACATTTTTAAGCGCAGACAATTTTTATTTTTATTTTGAAGCAAACATGCAAGAAATATGTTTTTAATTTCTATATAACTTTTAGTTGTTTTATTTGTCACATTTTGTAATGGAATAGAAAATCAAAAAATAGAAATATTTCTAACCGTCATACATTTAAAATATCCCGCAAAAAATCGTCAGATTTAGACTAGCATGACAGGAACATCACGCTTGAACCGTCTGTATTTAGAAATGGCAATTTTTCATATTTGTAGTTTGTATTTTCGAAAATTTCCTACTAGTTTGTGTCACTTTAAAATAGTCAAACCTTTCAATGGGAGCATTTTTGGCGTCCAAATAACATATCATCAAAATATCTGAAGAGCCCGATTATTTTCTTTTTTTAAATTCGTTCCATTACATTTTTGAAAACCTATGGAAGCTTTTGAAACATTATATAATTTTTTATTTTATTATTACGCAATCTTTCAAATGTTAGGTCCTCATGACGATCGAGTGAATCCCCATATAGCATCATAAGCTCCCTATAAATCGATAAGGTTAGCTATTAATTTTATATTAACTTGAAAAATTTTGTATTTAAATTTCGAGATCAGGTTTCCTTGAACCAAATTTTTCTGTACTTCTATGAATATTTTAGTAGTTTTCCGTAATAGATTGCTTACTCTCTACGTGTTTGAATACGTCTGCACGTCTAATATTGTACACCCCTACTTTTTATTTTATTTATTACTAAAAGTTCTTCTAGAGTTCGATTAATAAAAATAAATAAAAAAACTAAAATGTACAATAAAATAATTTATTTAATTTGTTAATTGGTTAACTTTTTAGCATTCGGTAATATTAAATAGAAAAATTAGCAAAAAAGTATTTCTGCATCGGCCGGGAATCGAACCCGGGCCGCCCGCGTGGCAGGCGAGCATTCTACCACTGAACCACCGATGCTTACGTATACTATTCGAATTACCGTTTCTCATAGGCAGCTGTTATATTATAAAGTCGTTCAAGACATTACTTGAACAATACGGCTTAGACAAAATCTATTAATAAATCCTATTTTTCTCAGAAATTGACGGGATTTGTTAGATCTTTTATTAATATAAGAGTTCGAATGGGCCCTGATTGATTTTTTATTGCCAAATCTATCTATTTTTTCCGCCGTATCATGACAGATATTGAATAAAAATCTATGACTCGGAACCGTGATATATTTAGGTTTTTTTTATCTAACGTCACGTACTTATGTTTCGTACGTACGGCTTATTTCATTTGTACATATTCACGTAAATGTAAGTCTTTGTTTTTAATATGTGAACCTTACATGCTTTGTACTATATAACTCTGTATTTAAATGAACCCGTACCTTAGAGTCGTAGAGTGCCTAGAATAGCTTTGTAGGAGCTCTGTGATGGTAGTGTTATTACTCGCAATTCACTAGTATTTGTCTCGAACAAGCCGACGTATGCTATACGTCACTAGCCAAATATTAAACCTAGAACACCCCAGCAGAGATTAATATGTCGTCACTCGCACTTTACGAATGCGCCGCGTAGCAGATGTAACGTTTGGTGTTTGTTGTAAGCGGTAGCGGGTGAGAGAATTTTTCTATTCATAATTTGTCAAAACAACGTTTTGTATGCTAACTGCTATATAGTACTCAAAATCCAGTTTAAATCAAGAACGGTACTCACACAAGACCATACCATTTAGCTTTTACGCAGCATACGTTGCAATGCGATTTGTAATTCGATGCATTAAATTATTGTGAGCTAATGGTGTTATGTTATAACCTTACATTCAATGTATGCCTAACGAAGAAAACGTCTCAAAATAAGTCTTTAGTCTGTCAATCCCTACAACTTGTCACATAAAATGTATTAAATTCCGTCATAGTTAAACATTCGATGATATAAGGACATTATCGCCGATTAACTTTGTAAGCTAACACTCGGTGCGAATGAATAAAATGTATGGTGTAATTTAAAGTACTAATGTACGATTGACGCATTGCTAACAACGCAGGAAAACAGGACTGAAAAGAGACGCAAAAATTGAAACAAACCCTATACCAACCCGTCTGGTCAACATGATATAGTAGGCCAAAATCTCCCTCTAATAGGCCTAAATAGCCCCTCCTCATTTTTAGGTGTAAGGAGGGGCTTATGTCCAGCAATTGACTATTAAAGGCTGTTGATGTGATGATGATGTGACTAATTGTAGCGATCTTCGTTAAATATTTACGAGAGTATTGTTTTACATAAATGTTTTACGTCTGATGCTTACACCTTGTGGCAAGCGCCAAACACGGGTAGGGTCTTCGTCGTTGGCCTCCGCTGACAAGGGTCCAAATCAGAGATATTAATTTGTTGGGTGCGCTGTAAATTAACGGTCGCGAGTTCGTGTAACCGAGTTACATCACACAGTCCACAGAGGGCCGGATAATTTGTAACGCGAGCGAGTAATAATTTCCGGTGGTTGTCCCTTTAGTACGACGTGTGTAGGATTAGATGTTAAGAAGGGTAAATAGTGCCCGCTACCTATTTTCGCGTGTTTAGTTTTGTTTGAAAATCGATATGTTGCTGCGTACGTTCGAGGATTTGTGTACCGATAGCCAAGTAATACCGTGTTTTGAATTCGGTGAGGGTTCGAGCCCTATTCTTGTAAAAAAAATACCGGGTCGTTTTATAAACATATTATGTATATATATATTTATACACCTAATTAAAATTTTTTATGCACAAAGAGCATGAAATAAGAAAACTATATCCGTTTTCTTATTTCATGCTCTTTGCTTGCTTCTCGCAATTTCGGGAAAAATAAAGTCTAAAAATATAGTAATAGTATATTTTCCTCCATGCATTAAAAATTATTTTAGACTAAGACTTGCCCGTAGCTCCGCCCGCATGAATGTCTGTTATAGCTTATATCCTTCCTCAATAATGAAACTATCTCCATACTAAATTTCATCTAAATCGTTTCAGTGGTTATTGATTCTCCATACAAACTTCCAATTTTTCGTTTCACCTTCTATCATCTTTTAAGTTGTTAAAGGATGATTTCCAGGATAAAACTATCCTATGTCGTTTCCTATCACACTATCTCTATACCAAATTTTATCTTAATCGCTTTAAGCCTGAACAGGTAGGTAACATACAGACATACACTTTTTGCTGATTTTCATATTAGTAGGAGTATTATAAACTGTTATTATTGTTGCAGGCGTTTATTGGCGGCGGTAGTCACTTTCCATCAGGTGACCTGACTGCTCGTTTACTCCCTCTTTCAAAAAAAAGCAACTCTATCTACTTAGGCTACAACAATCAAATGCCTTTCTCAGTACATACCATAGAGAAAATTTCATAATTCTAATGCCTATATTTTAATATTCTCAAATCATAATATATCTATAATTAAAATAGTTGCATTGTTTTTATAAACATTAGAACCATAGAGATAGAGACTGCACCGATGGCTTAGTGGTTTAAGCGGTCGCCACGCCGCTTATTACTACGCTGAGTGTTGTGAGTTCGAACCCCACATGGGTCGACACACTGTATGATCCACAAATTGTTGTTCTGAGTCTGGATGTTCTTTGTGCCCGTTTCATGTATGTATGTAAAGTCCTAGGCGACGTAGGATAAATTCCTAATTGAGAATTGAGAGTAAATTATTTTACTAACATTTTAAAGACCTATTTCATCGATAAATCGTGTTGCGATAGGGATCGCTAAATTTCGGCCTTCAGGGAGGTAATAAAATTTATATTAGGTCGTCAAGAACTCAACAAATGTACACATTAGAACCTTAAGGCTTAATCCAGAATTGAGTCACAAGAGACTTGAGTATAGAAGGACTAAGATTTTATCTTTTACAGAATTATTATATCCCTGTCCCCCTGGAAGCTTTAACTGTAAAAGGGTGGTCTGCAACCATTCATTTAAATTACGCCATCCTCTTTTTCATTATGGAAATCATTTTTAAGAAAGCCGCTGAATGTCTAAAATGAAAATGGTAAAAGAAGAGTTGTTTGTGAAATCTGAGCTTAGCGGTGATGTAAAATTAATCTGGCAATATATTACAATATGTAAAAATATATAATAAAAGGTTATTTGCTATCAGTGTAGTACGAGTATCCTTTTTTAAAGCACTGAATCGCATGAATACGCACGTAAAGTGTCATGGAATGTTTGTATCTACAAACATTCCTTCAATTTACTAAATTCCAAAGAAGAACGAATCGTGTATTCCATTATTTTAATGGAAATATTATTTCTTTAAATAATATAAATCAAACATCAAAGTGCTATAAACTTCCATCGTGTTGTTTTGGTAGCGAACAATTTGAGTTATGCTCAGTGACTTGGAATTTTTGGAATGTAATGCGAATGCCCCTTCGAGCTCACTCTGGAACTTCGACAATTAATTAAAAGTTTTAAGAAGAGCCCCTCCCCAGAGTCTCGGCAGCTTGTGACTGATGGGTAACACCAACTATATACACTTTATTTCGCCGACATATTTACGATCAAAAGTTTAAACGAGTGATAAAAACTTTGGATTACGCTGTTGAATATCATTTATTTTATTGCAGGCCTCGGTGAGGGTGTAAAATGTTAATGAAGTTTATATTATCATTAACTGCTGCTAATTTACAATTAGATAAATAAAGAGGCACCAGAGACTTCAGTTTAAGGGCTAAGGTAATAGTTGAGAGAGAAAGTCAAAGTTTAAATTGTCGATGATTAATTTGCGTAGTACAAAGCAGTTACAATACCGTTCCTATTTCGTAAAACTAGTTTCCGGTATTTTTATGTATAATAGTTTATTTTATTTATTGACTCATATTTGACTGCACGGATGGCGTAGCGGTTTACGCGGGCACCTCGCCGAGTGTTGTGGTTCCGATCCCCACATGGGACAACACTTTGTGAGATTCACAAATTGTTGTTCTGAGTCTGGGTGTTCTTTGTGTCCGTTTGTGTATGTTTGTAAAGTCGAGTCGAGAAAGAGGGAGTTGTTTAAAAAAAAATTAATATAATTGTGCAAATCTGAGTTAAAAACCCAGTTACAAAATCTGTATTTTTTTATTCAGAGTACGTTTAGTTTCGAAAATTTGCGCTTTGAAACAATACGTCATATTATTTTTGCAAAACGGCGACTTCTACCGGACCCATCCCTACGTCTTTAACTACAAAAATAATGAAAAAATCCACTACACATTTGTGTGTTTTGCCTATTTATGTACGTATTGCTATGATGTTAAATAAAATAAAATAAGAGCAAATCTTTAATACTGAAACGCGTAAATTTCAACGCTTCGTTTCTTAACGAATGACTTACGATAAACTCTGACCCTTGTAATAAGCAAGAGACGAAGTTCAAAGGTTAAATATTTCAAGTCAAGATTGTCGATATTAATTTCTAATTTTGATTACAACTTCCAACGAGTAGGGTGCTCGGCATGAGGACTGCCCACTTGATATTATCCCACTTAATTATTGGCTACACATTTAATAGATCGTAGGAACTTTAATTAGCCTTTATCAAGTTTCGAACTCTTAAATCATCTTTATGGCCTTTTAATTTATTTCTCAGCTGCTCCCTTATAAAATTAAACTACTTAATTTTGCGAAATCGAAATGATGCCGATAAAGCAATAAATACTTAAAAAGCAAGCAATCAAGCTGTAAAATAATCCAGAGTAAGTGAGATCCATTAATACAAATCGGAGAAAAACAAGTTACGCTGAAAATAAAATACGATAAAGCATTATCGTAATCAAACTTTAAAAAAACGGGTGACATCGCCACAATAATTTTAAGCACATAATAGATTAATCTTACGTCATACATTTGCTGCGGCGTTTTCAAACGAGGTACATAAATTATGGGCGAGGTGAAAAATAGAGCTGACTGCGGCGTGCGGTGGCCAGACCCTAGCGCCAGCCGCGTGTTACCGGCACAAATATATGATCTTGAATTTTACAGGTAAACTAGAGAAACTACGTTATATTTAAAGCCGTTTCAATACGATTGAGAGACTTGCCTTACTGAAATATTTATTGTGGACACGTACGGAATTACTGCGTTAAGCAATCTCGTGACAGGTATTACATACCTTTGAATTGCCTGACGTTTTAACCATGTAGCGCTGACCTAGTGGTAATAGCCCTAATATTATTGGAGTATTTAATTATGAGAAATATTTTATGCTGAACCTGCTAATGTTCGTATGAATATTTTTCGAATTTGGATTTTTGCATTATCGTTATTTTAAACTTGATAAAATGAAGTACTTAATAAATGTTTTAAATGCTCCAAATTTTTATACATTAATGTTTATGTAACACTAACACGACAACAAATATATTTAACGTACTGGCATAATACGTTGTATTTTGCAACTTAAAATACGTCAACAAAGATTCTTCCCTACTATATGAAATATATCAAAACTCCCTCTTGGTAATAAACGTTTGAATATGAATCGTAAAGCTGTGTTATCTTCGCGTGCTTAACATAAAATTTTGTCTCGAGCTCAATCTATAACTGGACGTAATAGCGTGGTGTTACGGAGCATGATGCAGAGTCGTATAATGTCACTTCAATAATCTAGATACGAAGAATTGAGCGAAAGAGAGGGAATATCGAATAGGGGAGTGGGTAATGGAAATAAATGGTCTTTTGCTAAAGTGTCACTGCAGCAATTTAGGGACGTCGGTTGCGTTTGGATTTTGGGGTGCAATATAATATAATTCGGGATTTTCCTGTTAGCAAAAAACTTTCAGCTATTTTAAAATAAAGTTGTTACTTTCACAGTTAAGCTGATTGTAGATTCCAATCCAGTTTATATGGTCCCCTTGCACACTTAATCTTGTAATTTTTTTAGTACCGTATCACTCAATTGATTTTAGGCGTTTTTCGGAATATGTTATCGTTAAAAATATCACTTCTTATATATTTTAACTATTAATAAAGATATAAATATTTCTATAGTGTATTCTATTATTTTACCTGTGTATGTACTATGTAATATAAGCCTATTTTTTGGAAGTAGATTATTGTCAGTAAATGCTTTTAAATTAAAATAGCCTTTAAGCTGTTTTCTCATAGTAATTTTATTAGGTTGATAGCAAAATTTTGGAAAAAGTAATAGTCGGTAGGTGCAAGGTCTGGTGAGTATGGCGGATGAGGGAGAGCTTCCAACCCCAGCTCTTGCAGCTTGGAGACTGTCTGTTGCGCAGTATGGGGTCGCGCGTTGTCGTGAAGGAGCAGTGGGGACGACCGATTGACCAAAGCTGGTTGCAGATGTGACCACCAGACCTTGCACGTACCGACTATTACTTTTTCCAAAATTTAGACAACTTTTTAGTGGGTAAAAAATTCAATTCCCGAGAGGCAGTACAAAATGCCTTTGAAGAGTTTGTTGCCTCCCGTCCAGCTGATTTTTACAAGAAGGGCATCAATAAACTGCCAATGCGTTGGCAAAGATGCGTCGAGTGCATGGGTGATTACTTCGAATAACAGAAATAAAAAAGTTTGAAAAAATAAGTACTTTCACTTATTGCATACAAAACGGCAATTTCATAGGTAAAGACCTATTATTTGTGGTATAAGGGAGCAAACGAACCGGGCTACGAGAGGGGTTTCTTCATAAACTGTAACATGAGAGAGCACGCAATAATAATATTATGCACAGTAAATGGTTAGAAGTTTTGTTTTTATAAGTTTAACAACTTTAATGAATAATAATATAAAACGGAAATGTAGAAAACGTGTTTTAATACACGGAAAAGTTTGTTTAATATAAAACACACTTTGTTTTCGATTTAGGCAATGCTACATAAATTATATTGTATCAGTATTTAGAAGTCTCTGAAATAAATGAGTTCAGTTTCTTTTTACTGCGGATAGAATGGCATAAGTACATTCCTAATTTTCTACAATGTGTACCATGAAATGATGCAATGCTTTTTAATGATATTCTTTTTAGTGTCCAACGCGTTACATTTACATCTGGTTTTATAACAGTGCCAACTTAAAACGCAATGGAAAGTGAAAAGCTAACTGGTTCTTGTTTCGCACATTTCTGCAGATATCGGAATCCACGGTATATTCAGTTCAATAAGAATTTATGCCCTCATATTTCGTATCATCAATACCGTTTATTTTCCACACGTTTTCCTTGTCGGTTCAGTCGGGCGGCGGAAATACATTTCAACGAATTTTTCTCTTACAACAGATAGAGCTAATTTTGCATAGGTGTTTCTTCAGTCTTGTAATATTAAATTCCCGATAGTGACATCGGAAAAGACATATTGTCACATTGTTTCCAACTTAAGTGGTTTATGTGAAACGTTTGATATTTTCTATTGTATACACATTGTATATTTAACCATATTGAGAACAAAAACAAATATGCATAATGTATATCATGTAAATGTATGTATTATTGTTCACGTATCGTACGCGAAAACGCGGCACGTAAGAAATCATATTTTGTGGGAAAATAAAAAATATGAAATAAAAATGTAAAATAAGAGATAAAGATCTACTTCAAGTTTTTATTTTTACTAGCATCTTTAATCGTTACAGAGCACAAAATGTACTACGAAAGCGCCCATTCAACACTAAAAATAGAATAAAAACCTCAAGCACAACACAACACAAAAAACGTAGCGAAGTGACGAGCAAGATACAAAAACAGAAATCTCAATACTATTATAAGCAGTTTGCTGATTGTAAATACCAGCCAAAAAAAAATGTGGAGTCTAATAAACAATCTTTCTCAGAACAAAATAATAGACAAAACCAGGCCACTGAAGCTTTTAACGGCAGAGGGATATATTATCAGCGAAGAAGAGATGAGCAATAATTTTAATGAATGTTTTTCAAATATTGGTTCAACCCCGACAAATAAAATTCCAAAACGATACCATAATCAGACAATATACACTAATTCATCGGGAGTAGATTTACATAGTGACAATAATCACACAATTTGCTCATAACAACTTAGCTGAAATTGCCGGCATAATACAGGGTCTAGAAAGTAATACCAGCACGAGCTTAGATGGTATGAATACCAAATCTTTCAAATGTGTGTTTTCTTTGATAATCGAAGAACTTACCGACTGTATTAACACATGTCTTGACCAGGGAATATTTCCTAAGAGCCTTAAAATTGCTAAAGTAACACCGATTTATAAATATGGCAGTAAGAGCGACCGTAGTTATTAACTACCGTCCAATATCGGTTCTTCCAGTTGTGTCAAAGGTTTTTTAAAAGAGTTTTACATAGCCGTCTAGAAAATGTCCTAAGCCAACAAAATTTCCTCTATACAAAGTAGTATGGCTTATAAACGAAGTCTAATACGCTATCGGCAACTATAGTATTAATAACAGAAATAAAGACCAATATTAACAAAGATAAGACTTGAAGAAGGCATTTGACGCAATTAGGCACGAAATCCTTCAGAAAAAGCTCAATGATATCGGTATTGGCAGGTTGTATACAATATGTTGAAATCATATCTAACCAAATCGTCGTCACGTTGTTAAGGTCGGGCAGAGTATGAATAAACCTAAAAATATTACATACGGTATACCGCAAGGGTCAATTATGGGCCCATTGCTGTTTCTTATATATATTAATAATATACATCAATTAGGACTACAACGTGACTTGAATTTATATGCGGATACATCGTTATTTTATTTTGGCCACCAAATTGTCACTATGATTGCATATGCACCTTAAACGGTTGAATGAGTGGTTTCTCAGTCACTTTTTAACCAATAATACTTCTAAAACTAACTGCATTATTTTCTCGGCTAATAACTAAAAAAAAATACAAATTTGCCATCTCTATTAATAATGAAAAAATAATCAAGTAAATCAAGAAAAAGGACCTAAGCCTGATTCTGGATAAACATCTCACATGGAAACTGCATATACAAAAACTAAGAAATAAACTTGTCTGTTTGTCAGGAATGTTACATTTCGATTGTCTTACGTCAACTTAAAAAATCTACAAGGAAAACAAAATCATGACTGTTCTATAGGCATACAAATATAATAACTGTATACTTATAAGAAAAATACTAACTAATAATATACATACGCAAAAAATATTACTAAAAAAAAAATGTATATAGAATCGGTCTTAAGAGTACCGATAATATATTTCTGTTAAAATCACGAACAATTTATAGGTAGGTGTATTGTGTATGAAGATGCTAAAATCTATAATCAGCTGCCTAATGTGGTAAAAGATGCGAAAAATTTGCAAATGTTAAAAAAATATTAAAGTTTCACATCATTGATAAATAACACAAGCATAAATAAACTTTTTATAAATAATAGTGTTTATATATTTTATTGCATAAATTATAAGTTTATATATTTGTGTGAATATATTATCTTCGTTTTTTAATAAAAAATAATACTACATGCCCCAATGTTAATATATTAATATATTTATTTATGAATCTAAATCAATCAACGCAATAAAAAAAAATGGACAATGTTAACAAATAAGATACATAATATAATAAATAATCAACGAAATATGTACTAAGTTCACTGTATTATAAAATTTTATACTTAATTACTTTAACTAGCAGATAATAGTGCAAAATATGTTAAAGTAAATTGTAGTGTGTACAAACCTTTTTGTCACTTCTAGGCACGCTCGATCGCTGTATTTAATGCTAACGTGGTTGAACAAATGTTTGGAATACATAATGTTTTTAAGTTACCCTTACTATAATTGTGTAAGAATTTGTTTTGTATTTTGTTTCTAAAACTTTTTTTGAAATCTATGAAACTGTAATTTGTTTTTCTCATGTAAATGAATAGTTAATGTTACTTCTTTGTGAGAAATAAATGATCGTAAACCTGAAAAATACTATGCGAAAACCCAACACATGTGTTTTTAATTTATTTATTTAAAAATATTCCATAACGCAAGATGAGTTCACACTTTTCGTAACAATACTGACTGACTAACTAACAAAAAAAAGTAGGTTAAACAAAATGATTTACTTAGTTATTTTCGACGCTTTAGTCAGAAACGGTTAACTTAGAGAACGACCTAATGTTACCTTTTTTATTACGAGTTGTTGTAAGTAAATAGGTGTACACATATAATATAAAACACATAATATGTACAGCAGGCATACAACATAGCCCAAACTTTGTACAAATAACGCTTACGTTACGAGGATACCGCAATAATAGTGACAATATCAAGAAAATAGCTATCCATGAAATAACTTAAATTGCAGTGGCAAACTACAACGCCCTCCTTCATTACTAATAAAACTCTTGTAAATTCATCAGTGAAATAAAAAAGTGCTGCAATATAGCTCACGTCTAAAACGACGGCTTTATAGTCATAGTTATGGCCCAATAAAGGTAATAGAGCAGTAGTCTCTCACGCGAAAAATCCCCTTCCACGTAAATGTAAGTAGGTAAATGTTCCGTATTCACTAGTAAATTTTCTTTTACAATGTGTTGACTTTTCATGCAGTGTGTTGGAAAGTTACGTAATGTAAAACATAAGGAAAAATTGAACCATAAACACAAACAACAACACTGTAACTTGATAGTCCAAGTTATGGCTGAATAAACGCAATAAGTCCCCTTTCATTCGTTTCAAAATTCTAGTGGCATGTATCGTTCGCTCTATTTTCTCTCTTTTTTTATATGTGCGCATAGTACAGTGCGCTTCTAAGTTTATTATGCAGCCATAATTAGAGTCCAATTATGTTGTTAAAGTTATTATCTATCGGCCAGATTTTTGTATAGTACTTCAAGTAATTTTTTGTTAAACCAAAGATGTTAATACAAAACCTACTAACCTGCTAACTTGTTATTATTGTTGTTAAATAACATTTGGTTCTAACACCGACCGAATGGCGTAGTGGTTTGTGTAACGGACTGCTTTCCAAAGGTCGCGGGTTCGATTCCCGCTGAAGTCAAACATTTGTGTGCATGAACATTTAATGTTTGATTTGGTCTGGGTGTTTCTATGTATAATAAGTATTTATATCAGTTGTCTAGTACCTATAGTACAAGCTCTGTTTAGTTTGGGACTAGATGGCCTTGTGTGAATGTGGTGCAATATTATTTATTCATTTTTAGTTACGTTGAACAATCAATCAAGCAGTTAAAACTTACAGTGAAATAGTGAAAATAGCAATTAAGTAAATTAATATTTCTACAATGGTTGATTTAATCAAAAAATATGCATGCGTTAAAAGGTATTTTATAATTTTTCATTGCACTGTTATAAATCTGCCTAAATTCAATTCCATTACTCGCTGAAACTATAAACATGTACCTTTAGTTGCTAACGAATAGAATAGCTCTTCAAAAATTTAATATT
Source organism: Arctia plantaginis (assembly GCA_902825455.1). Taxonomy (NCBI): domain Eukaryota; kingdom Metazoa; phylum Arthropoda; class Insecta; order Lepidoptera; family Erebidae; genus Arctia; species Arctia plantaginis. Next base: position 5,019,631 of record CADEBD010000857.1, on the reverse strand, counting down.
GTCACGCACATCGTGAAAGTTCAATTAACCGCGTAATCCGGGAATCGTTTAATAATAATAATAACAATTTAACGTTGGCACGGACCAATAAGTTTTATACCAATACACACAAGGTCCAAACGAATTTGTATTTTTCAGAAGCGGACGGTTCTCGTAGGGATCGGAAATTGCTGGAACGTTCCTTTACGAGTATTATAAATACGGACACGTCTTCGTTGGAGTCAGTTCAGTTCGAGCTACAGTGCGATAAACATTAAAGCGATCAAAGTGAATAGAAATGTGATTCCGGCCTATTCTCCAGTGTTGTTGATTGTTTTTAAGTGTAGTATAATAAACTATCTTTAGTCGTCTAAAGGTTTATTTTTCCAAATCAACGAACCCTAACACGTAACAATATTACAAGTGAATTTTAATATGCATGCATATATATTATGGTCTAATAACAACACATGATAAAGTATCTCTAGTTTTTTTATGGTATAAGGGGCAAACAAGCAAACATGTCACCTGGTGGTAATTTGACTATATCCGCTCATGTCTCTCCCACGGTAAAAATATATAAGACATTTACAGAAGATCACTATACAATAACAATGACTGGTAATCACGTTTTGATTGTTCTTTCCGAAGCGCGAACGTGCTTGAAAAAACGTGACACTACTAATAACACGAGAAAATCATGGTCGAGTATAGTTATTAAGTAACTAGTTCTTATTTATTGTGTACCGCATAAAATTGAGGTAATTTCTTATCCTTAAATACGAGCAGAAAATCACCTATGACGTAATACGAGAATAATATACAGACATGTTATTATATGGGAACAAACACCACGGGAGCACTGATGTCTAAGACACAGTTATTATATCTAGTTTAGTAATTTTATGGTTATTAACAATAGTACAAATTATATAAGCCTTATTTCTGTTATAATGTTCAACTTTATAAAGAAACAAAACATTATGATTATCTTGTAATTATCTTCATGTATAATTGTTGAGTTGTAGTGTTTCCTATTTAGAGTATTAGTACGTGCCCCTATCTCGTGGTTGATTTGCGATTCCAAACAGGCTCGAAGCGCGACCGACGGTGACGTCCTGACTTCCGTCTGAACTTTGCTCGACAACAAAACCGACTTGTTATGCCGTCGGTTGTGTTCGGGTTGAGTCTTTGAACGCGAAGGTAAGGTTTCCACGGAATGAGATACCATATTACGTTATGCTATGACCATCGCCTTTGAATATTACATATTTATGAGACCGGATATTTTTTGATATGAAATAATAAGAACCAAAACAGAGTTAGAAACTAAATTCACTAGTATTGTTGGATCTGAGTGCGTTTCAGTAGTAATTATGTAACGTAATGGTATAATGTAGATAGGTAGTCATTTCATTTTCTTTTAAAAAGTATGCGATACTAAATTTGACAAGTAAATAAATTCAACCGTGTAACTAAATTATAACAGAAAGAATATCAATTGTGACGCCAGATATTAAGACTGTATTTTATTAATAAGCAGAGATTAAATCGTACCCCTGTTGAGCTAAACTTGAGAGTAATCCTTCACAAACCTGTATTTTGAAGTCAATTGCGAAATATAGAGACACATCTACACCTTATCTTCTATACAAGGCCCTTTCAGGTACGTTAAGGTTCCCTGTTAGTTAATAGGCGAACGTTAAAGCCCCGACCTCGTAAAACATCGGTACGTGAGCCGCCAAATAATTTAATCTCGCTTCTATTTCGACCAAACACTGTCAGCCGAGACGAATTTCGCCTGAATCTTAATATAGAGAGCCAGAAAATTTTGCTTGTGACTTTGCAAAACATTTATTACAAACCAGGTGTGTCCCACAACTTTATTTATATATGTTTATTGCTTCACTCTTATGCGAGATGGCGTGAGGGAAGTATCTTACTAACAATAAACGGGGATCTTACATAGAAATATACTTCCGATGGCGATTAAACTCGGGTAACTAAGGAAGCTTACGCAATTAAAAATATATCTACTCTGTATGTAGTTTTACCGTTTAGTGATGAGTAACCTGCATGATTTTACTTATATAATGCCAGCAATCATAATGTACACTGTACGTGTCCGACATAACACTCCGCCAGTAGGTGGCATTTCCGCACAGAATAATAAGGAGTATTGTATGTGTCTTTTTCTAGGTGTTCTAAAATCACATATCACATGTTTTGGTTAATAAACCCAAATTGTAATATATTTGTGGACGAACGGGTGTCATATCCCTCCAACACAAAGGGAGGATCCTACGACCAGGCGAGGTGATCATACCTGGCGGGCCGCGACCCAACGGTTGGTGTTGGGAAGTTGTATAAGTACTAATCGGCGAGAGAATTCTTCATATCGCGATACCGGATTAGCAATTCTCATTCAGGAGTTACTCCGTAGTTTGGTGTGACTTCAATAGATGGCGATGTTTCTGTTCTTTTGTATGTGGGTGTCGCCACATATTTATTGCAACCAAATCTTGAATCGTATTTAAACTTGAAGAGACATGATGAGGGTAGTAAAATTAAATCTGTCGAATCTTCACGGAAGAAATAAATAGAAGTTAGTAAATCAATCAATGATGGGGAGGGTTTAAATTACTAAATTTTATAAAAAAATGTTAAGTTGGTTTGTATACCCTTCAAAAAATTAAAAAAGTTCTGCACCGATTTTTTTTTTTTTTTTTTAAAAGACAACTCCCGCATTAGGAATATATCCTGTGGCGCGCGGGACTTTACAAACATACATGAAACGGACACAAAGAACACCCAGACTCAGAACAACAATTAGTGGATCACACAAAGTGTCGTCCCATGTGGGGTTTGAACCCACAACACTCGGCGTAGTAGGAAACGGCGTGGCGACCACTTAAACCACTACGCCATCCGTGCAGTCAAATTGATTGATTGAGCTCAAAGTTTGACTCGATGTACAACCCGCTTCAACGTGCGTGATAACTGACCATACTGGTATTTCGTTAAATAAAAGTTATATGATTTAGTAGTAGACTTGAAACAATTGTAGAATAAATCTGGAAATTTGTAAAAAATATTTAAAAAACTACAGTTCTTAAAGTGCGGTCCCTCAGTTCTCACAGATCATCAGCCAGATCTCGGCAAATATACGAAAAATTAAGATATTGTGACTACAGACATTTAGTGAAGGATTTGTAAAGATATTTACTAAATAACAGACCACAAACCATCAAAGATAAAAAAAATAACGACTAAACTGTGGTCCCTCATTCCGCAAAAGAAAGATTAATATTTTAGTGAATATTACCAAATCAAATGAATAAATTCTTTCTATTTCTACATGAAGATTTAGTAAGAGTCTTAATACATTTTGTAAAAAAGAAATTAAATAAAAATATTGACGCAATTCGAGGAGAGCGACTATTAAAACTGTACATATACTAGCTTGTTTACGAGAGAAATATCAAAAGTCTAGTTTATTTAACATTTAGTAAAATGTTTGTACTAAATAATAGGGATTTAAAAGTATATATTTCTTGCCTCTTAGTTGAGATACTACTATTTTTTTAATCCTATGAAAGTAAACAGAGTAGTGTGACCACACAATGAAACAAAACGAACAGTTCTATTATGCTATATATAAATAGCTATAGCAGACAACATGCACATGCTGTCATGTTATTATAACTGCGTATTGGAAACAGAACGTATAGAATAAATAAGGTATCCTAGGTTTATCCCCCTTGTTCTACCCTGAGATAGGGCCTGATTAGGCATGGTGTCAATTCGGGGAGGACCTGAAATAACATGGTCCGGGTCCTCCCCAGAGTAGTTTTTAGTGGAATCACCACATACTCCTGGCTCCTGAGTCCCCGAGGAGCCGGAGATCCGAAGGGATTTTCCACCCCGTCAAAAAAAAAAAAATTTATCCCCCTTTCCTTTGGACCACACCGTCATATGCGGACTATCTATTAGAAAAACAACTTATAGCCTGAAGAATGCACTAATCCATATAAGAACCGTAATATTTTAATTCAGTTACAAATTTAGTAAAAACATGCAAAGTAATGATTACAATGATAATAACAAGCCATAAAAGTGTTCTACATAAAAATTGTAACGGTACCTTATCGGTCCTATTGCTGTTTTAACGCCCTTCAGAGGCGGATCGGATCGCGTGCTCTCGATTTATTAAAGTCAGTAAAATATTTACTGAAAATAGTACTGCCCTCTAAGGTACTAATTCAGAAAAGCAATAGGAATAAATTACTGTGCCTAATGTTTCATACTGTAAAACCTTCAACGGCCCTTGATTGTTGCGCAGGAAATAAACTCGCGATAAGGCTCGGATAGTTTTGCTAGGTCGTTACGAAATTCGAATAGCCTTCGCATAAATGTCATTTAGGGGAAATGTAGACTTGCCGTGTATAAAAATTGTTATTAAGTGCTCCCTTACCCTCTGCTAATAAAAGAGATTTTCTTTAGATAACGGGCAATACCTATCTTTTGTTAATATATTTACTCTGTCTATTATAGCTCGGGCTTATTCAGCGCTGTTGTTTGCAATTTATGTAAAACAGTTACTGTTTATCATTTCAAGAGTAAAGTTTTATGAACTTTTTACAATTTATTAGGGTTCTGTACCCAAAGGGTAAAACCCTATTACTAAGACTCCGCTGTCCGTCCGTCCGTCTGTCACCAGGCTGCATCTCATGAACCGTGATACTTAGACAGTTCACAGACCAGACAAACAGACAGAAACTTTCACAGTTGACGTATTTCTGTTGCCGCCTTAACAACAACAGAATAAAATAAATATTTAACGGGGGCTCCAATACAACAAACGTGTTTTTTTTTTGCTCGTTTTTGCTCGATATTGATAACGGCAACAGGGAGACGTTTTAAAAATTCACCGAATATTTAGCTGTTTTTATTCTAAACCTACCTTACCTTACCTACATACCTTTCGTGCGCGAGTCCCGAGTCGCGCTTGGCCGGTTTTCTTAAGTTAGTTCATAATAATTAAATGGTTACATTTGTTGTTTCAGATTGGTTCACTGAAGAACTATTATTTGCTGTCACATCACGAAATCCACAAGCGATCTACGGAGCCGAGCCACAAACACCACCTCAAATTAAATGACGAACCACAGGTAAAAGCTTGTGTCTGATATTTCTTTCGCCTTATTATGATATGATGTCATAAATATCCTGCCAAACATGCTTATAATTAAATGAAAAATAGATTTTTTTTATGGAAAAGAGGCTCTAGTCCCTAGTAAATATGAGAAGCATAGCTCGTATGGAAAAGGCATAACTCTCCCACGATAAAAATAGAGATATCATTTTTACGTAAGAATCGCTTTTTATGTGCTGATCTATGTACCACAAATCTGTTACCGTAAGAGGCGGTTCACCTAACCTGTTGGCATGACATACCTGATTAGTTTTTAGGGTTCCGTACCTCAGAAGGTAAAAAAGGAACCCTTATAAGATCACTTTCTTGTCCGTCAATCAAGGTCCTGAGTCAACACGATAAAAAGTAATGTTCGATTTTCGATTTTCGCGAAATTTACCTTAATTTTCAACGGTTTTTATTTTTCAGAATTTTCTCTTTACTTGTGCTGTAAACCCTTGCTTTTAACCAATATTGACAATTCTAGGTCAACCGGAAGTACCCTCTAGGTTTTGGGTCGAAAACCTATGTATATGATCGTTTACCTAGAATCACGAAATTTGGCAAAAATAAACGTCTTACAGCACAAATAAAGGAATAATTCCAAAAATAAAAAAGTAGAAAATTAAAATAAATTTTGGTACTTACAAATTAATAAATATAATAATTTAATCTACGTAACATCTGGGTAGGTACGGAACCCTCGGCGCACGAGTTCGGCTCGTACCTGACCGGTTTTTTTATTAACCTAAATTTTAATAAATTTATTTCTTTGAATACATATCATCTCTGTATCATTTCAAAGATAAGATCTTTGAATAGCTTCTTTATTTACTCATACTCTGACCAACGGAATGTCAACATTCTGATAATCATATTTACAAATGTAATAGAGAAAACCGTCCAGCTTCATCCAAACTCTTGTCCTCGAAGTAAATATTTCACGAGCATAATGGTGCGTGAGTCGCTAGGGTGCACAAGTAGGCGAGTATTCGTATGTTAGTGGTATTGTCAAAAGTTCTCCGCCTACCCAACCCTTCTGCTAATCCGCGACCTCACTTAATCTTTTTGTCATCCAACGCGCGCATACTACGTTCCCATCACTTTATCTTGTTCCACTTGCACAATATGTTTCCGCGTTTTGGTAATTCCACCCTATTTCTATATGCATCACTCCAAATCCAATTTTGTATACGCTTACGTTATGTATGGGTTTACATAAAATTTTAAGATTATAAAGACGATTCGTAATAGGGTACAATTTCTTTTGAGATGACAACGCGGAGGCAGCTCAGTCCGGACGTCGTAACATTTTTATGGTTTGCTTTGTGTAAGATGAGTGTTTTTCTCGACTTTTTATACTTGAGTAGAACAAGGATTCAGATTTTGTCCTACTGATATAAGTATCATGTAATTGGGTATACTGTCAAGACCTTCTTTATTCAAACTTTTGCGTTTTCCATCAAACATTTATGAAGCGTTTTAGAAAAATAAAATTGCTCCTACGTAATATAATTTATATATTTATCTACCATCTCTTAGCTTGCGCTTTAATACCTTTTAATGTTAATCAAAACATAAATCCTTTGTGTAAAAGATATCCGAAATTGCTTTTCGTGTTTTCTTTCAGTCTCTTTTCATTAATTAATTTATCTAGTGAAATTAAATTGGTAGGCCTGATTATGCTTTTGTGTTTAATTATGTTTTGTCTTTTGTAGGAATTCTGCTAATTCTACATTTAGCAATCCCGTAGGTGTTGCATGATACAATTCCTTTTTATATAGATTATCTTTGTTTTTCATGTTGTGTGATCTTTTCAGATCTTCTTTACACTAAATAACTAAACCTCTCATTACTTATTTTATCAGTGTATGTCTATCCAATGTCTAAATATTTGAGAAACATCTCCAATGAGCGTCAATTTACGAACGATATCTTTATCTGTAACTATATATTTCGTTCAGCGAAAAAGTTTCCTGTAACAGTATTGACCCAGAAAATCCTCAGTGTAACAGATAAACTAGTGGATTGTGGAGATAACGCATCAAAAACTTATTACTTAGACCCATTCGGATTATAGGCTTTTTTCTTTGATGTAGCCCCGTAGTGCGTGACAAAGCAAAGAGGGCGAAATATCAGCAATCTACATTAGTCGCGGGGTAGCACGTTCCCTCTGGCTTTTTGGATTTTTTTAAGAACAACGGAACTTATAGCTATCGTAGCATCGTGTTTGTATCTTGGTATCTAGGCAAAATGGCTTCTTGAAATTCTATCCTTAACGTCATCCAACGAATGTGACATATATTATCATTATAGTGTAGAGAGTAGGTTGCGTTCAGCGCTCCGAGAATATGCAAGCTGTATTCTTGCAAGAATGTCTTGGGCTAAATATCCTTGAAAGCTTGTGCCGTCTTTTCGTTTTGCGCTCGGTCTGCAACTGAGTTGAGCATTTTTCACTTGTATGAAATTAAACTCTGTGCTGAATAGAAAATGTGAAGTTTCCTTAGAAAAATGTATGTCTGTGTATGTCACTAAAATAAATGATCACTTCGGTTGTAAAAATATATTAAATTAAATATTTTTGTTATTACGTCGTACGATCGTTGTTATTACGTCGAGCCACGATTTTTTATATTACCCATCCACTCAAATATTTATATTGTATTCATTACTTAGTTGTTCAAAAAAACCTTTCCATTGAAAATTTTATGTATTGATTACTTATTAATTATTAATACTAATTATTAATTTCTCATTTTACTTATTAACATCTCATATAAGAATAATTGTTGTTTGTGAGAGATAAAGTTATGTTATCTTCTCTTAACATTTCGCAAAAGTTTGTTACAAATATTTTATTTGAATTAGGTTTTAATTGAACTCCTCACTAATATTATACATTATATTAATTAAAACGTGAGGTGGCTCAATTCATAGCTTGTTGGTTTGTCATCTTTCACGGCTTAGCTACTTAACAAATTATTATTAAATTTTTCATGCACTGCCATAAATACTTAGAAAAAAAAACATAGAATTCCTTTCATCTTTTAAAAGCTTCTTAAAGCTTCCATTGATAGAAACAGATGATCTTCCAAACTTATAGTTACTTTTCCTGATAACACGAAACCTTTTTTTGTGCTATTTTCTTTACAGAAATTGTTTTAGGAAGGTGTATAGGTTCTCTGAAATAATATGACGAACTTTACTTATACGCTACAAATCATTACATCTCACGTTTGAGCATTAATATCGAGAAGTCACTATGAATCGACTTTGTAAATGTCATGTGACTTTAAACAGGTTCGTAACCAAACCTTAGCCGATTTAGGTATTAAACCCAAAATGAAATCCCTTACACACTCCTTTGTCCTAAAATCTACAGTCGTTGTGTTTATTCTTAGCGTCCGTAGCCTTTTTGCATTACGTTTTATACTGCTATGTGTTCATTTCAGTTGCTATAAAGGACTCGGAAAGTCATGAAAGAACAAGGCTTGTAGTGTATTTTACCATTTTATTAAATAAATTTCGGGTATTTTATCTAAATTTTAATAAAACAATAGTCGAGTAATTTCAAGCCAAAATAGGTGGCCGCAAAATATATGAACTCGATCTTCGCAGAAAGAATAAACTATACCTAGCATATATTATAACAGATTTTAAAGAACTAGTAACTGTTCTATTTGATATTTGATCATCATCATCTCAGCCGCAAGACATCCACTGCTGGAATCCACAGGTCTAACCCAAGACTCTCCAAAACAACCGGTTCCGTGCTGCCCGCATCCAACGGCTTGCCGCGACCTTCTTTATTTGCCAATCATAGTCAAGTAAAAAAATATATATCTAAGCACATGTATCTGCTGAAGAACATGAGCTGGAGAACGATAGGCCTATAGCCATAACTCCTTTGTTCTCTAAGATTATGGAATTCATAATCAACAGCCAGCTCCTCCGGTACTTGAGTGATCACCAGCTACTCAATGACCGACAATATGGCTGTAGTATGTAAGATGACTTGAAATGGTCTGACATGGAAAAGTAAACTGATTTAAAAGTTTCATGTAAAATGTTACTTTTCGAATTGTATTATCCAGCGCTGTATAAAACTCGCTGTCCTTTCGTTTTCTTTCAACATATACAAGGACATCAGCATATGTCTTACATTTTTACATATTTCCCCACGACTTTACACCGTCACCGGGGTTATCCTTAAGGGTACGAGAAAGGAATACTAATGTTAGCCGTTGTTCGCCACAGGAACGTAGGCTCCGCCCACTGGGAAAGAGACTTTGTGGCAATTTTTAAGCGGCATGTCTGAGAAGTTTTAAACGATGTGCCGATTGTATGTAAGAATGTGTTTACGATTCGTTTATAATGTTAGTATGTGACGCGTCAGGTATTTAAAAGGTATGTACTTAATACCTATCGGGAGCGCATTACTTCCTATAAACACAATTATAGGTATTACGGAACGCGATATTTTAAGTTAGTTTATTATGTATAGTTAGATTTTACTTACCACTTGATAACTATAAATCGAATATATTTTTTTTACATTAAATTAAATTTAGTTATTAAATTCGTTAATAAATTCATCAATCACTTATATTGAGACACACTGAATGTTTAAACAAATGTACATATAAAATGCAGCCACTAGAGACTGATAATCTTGCAGGTCAGAGTCTGGGTTGATGCCTACTTATGAATATTTGAAATAACCTGCTCATACATTTAGGTGTTAAAAGAATGTCGCTGTAGAAGTCAGTCACTGCTACAATAGCTCAAGCAGTCACTATTGCGTTTTTGTATCGAAATAGTCTGTTTTCTTACAACTGTCCTATTTATTTTTAGCTATATACGAGTATAAACAAGAAAGCCACGTCTAATCTTAATAAACACATTAAGTTTGATGAAGTTTCAAAGTTTTTCAACAGACAAGACAACTGATACAATGCTGTAATATGTTTCGAAAGAACGTCAGGTTTCTAAAGGTTTTCAACCTGAAGCTTTGCCTACACTTACCTAAATCTTATAACGACTGTAGCCCAGCAGTGAACTAGTTTACCGTGGGAGAGCCATGCTTCGGCACGAATGGGCCGGCTCGACCGGTGTGATACCACGGCCTCACAGAAAACCGGTGTTAAGCAATTCTTTCGTTGCCTTTCACTGAGTGAGTGAGGTTACCGGAGCCCAAATCCCCCCTCCCGCTGACTTGAGAGACTCCAAGGGCGGCAACGCACTTGTGACTTTTGAGTTGCAGGTGTCCATGGGCGGCGATAGCTGCTTACCATCAGGTGATCCGTCTGCTCGTTTGCCCCTTTATAACATAAAAAATATATTTAAAAACCTGAAAATTTAACTTAAAAATCTAAAAATAAAATAATGAATAGAAAAAGTAATAAATAAATACATATTCAATAAAGTCACGTGTAATTGACATGCGTACGAGTCAAGTTGACAAATAATGCGAAGTTGCAAATCTCGTTCTGAATTTGCAATATAACCGTAGCTTTTAATAATACCGAAGTGACTGTGTAGCTCGGGTGACAGTTTTCCTTTCCAAAATTTTATATTAGACCTAGCTGCAAAATAATATTTTAAGTAACAATACGAAAAGGTTTTATATGTACCGAGATTAATATCATTTTAGACAGCATGTTTTCATCAACATTAATATATTATGTTAACTTTTGACTCGCCTGGGCGTGCACCCGTTGAAAATGTAAACTAGGATAGCGTGGATGTTTTTAAAAATATTCCCTTTAGAAACATAAACTGTATTTTTCCACCCAGGTCGTAGTGTACTAAGGATTGGAAGATTACCCAGTGACGTGATGATAAAACTCTAATCTGACCTGTCAAAGTAACGCTGCTTTCTAGTGAAAACAGCATAACTTTGAAAGTGAAAACAGCAGAACATTATACCTGTCAAAGTAACTCTGTTTTCTTCTGAAAACAGCGTTACTTTGACAGGTATAATATGTATGTAGAACATAATATATAATAAAATATTCTCATACATTTCACACACGGCTGTCTGATCCCAAACTAGGCAGAGCCTGTACTGTGGTAACCAGACTGCTGATAAACATACTATATATTTCTAAATACATACATATTATAGATATAAGTACACCCAGACACAGAACAAATGACCGTGCTCATCACACAATTATTTGTTCTGGATGGGAATTGAACCCACGACATCTGACGTAGCAGTCAGGATCACTAACCACTAGACCAACAGGCTAGTCAGGAGGACAGGAGGATGAGAACAGGAGTGTACCCATATGACCATATGAGTAAAGTACCGTAGTAAGTAAAGACCAAAAATGTAACCTGCTTCACAAATATTATTACCATTCTTAGACTGCACGCTACGCTGAGTGTTGTGGGTTCTATACCATCATGGCACGACAATTTGTGTGATCCACAAAAAAATATGTTCTCATTTCCACTTTTAACCACTAGACTGTGAAAAAACTAACTTATTTACATATAAACAATATACACGTAAAGAAACAGGAGCAACGAATATTTGAAACAAAAAAAGAGATATGTTAGTGCAATGGGAGAGGCCTATGTCCAGCAGTGGACTGCGATGGGCTGATGATGATTTTACTATTTTGACTTTCAAAACAGCAAAATTAGAATACGACAAAGGAGTCCTTGTTGATTGCGGTCTTTTGTGGGTATTAGTCGACCTAATTAGTACTTACTTGCTTATGCTATTGTAAGATCAAAATCAATATAATAAATTCCAATTTGCTTTGCGCTTAGGCACTTCAGCTATTTCGTATTCTAACGGTAATATTTATACCATAATATATCCAGCTCTCGCGGCTCTTAATATATTCCGCAGTAAGGCAACTAACTATAAATCATGATTTTTGATTTGTCTAAGCCTTGATAATAATAATTGAAATCTTATAAGAAAGATGCTATAGATAAAACTGTACAAGTTCTATGCACCTCTTGCATGCTAAACAGTATTCACACTCCGTCGGTACCATCAGAGAAAACGAGACGTGTAAGCATTTCAATGCGCATATTTTTATATAAATATAAAGTATTAAACATAAGAGTAACAAGACAAACACGTTTGGAGCATCATTTTTAGTATCATATTTAGCTTCCATTGAACGAGCTGCAATAATAACGAGATTTCTCTCCGGGAATGGCCCTTTTAACCTTTTTTTTGGGGGAAATGACATCATTCCGTCAGATGGCTTATATTGTTATAACCCTCTATATGTTTTGCCAGTAAATCTGTTGAAATTGTACCCATATGTCATTTCTATATTGGCCATGCGAAGCAAATTTTATCATAAGCGATGTCGTTTATATTCATCATGCTTTAGACACTTGGTGGAGTTAATTTCATGAAGTGATATAGTAGTACTGAACGTGTTGCTTTTATGGTTACGCTATCCGTACTGTCTAACAAGTAACTTACTATAAGAAATTCAAAATCAAGATCGTGAATTAATATTACGGCTAACAGAACTAGTCTGAGCTCCTCAAACAGAAAGTAATTATGTTATGTGTCAATAAACCCGAAAGGTTTGACAAACAGCAAAGTAATATCGTATGTACGAATACGTGACCAGTGGTATGGTTTAAACGCGCAAATATAGGGCCGGGTTATTTGTATCAGTGGTCAGATTTATTACGTACAAAAGTTTCGTTCACCAACGTACCATGACGGTTTTGTGTCTTTGTGGCTGTGACAAGGCGAGTTTGGGTCGACTTGGGCGGGCAACTGTGAACTAATAAAACTGTGGGGCGTGCCAGACCCCTCCGTCCGGCCTTTCTCATGTTGATGAGACCAAAACCAACAGTACATAGTTGCATATCACTATAGTTTATTAATCCCTTAGTGAACACGATCTCCTCCGTTACTGGTTACCTCGTATCATTAAAAATTGTTTGTAAGAAGCATTGATACGTTTTTGTTAGCATTCCAGTCTACCTAGTAATTGTTCTAATTTTTAGGTCGTCCCCGAATCACGGGCCTCAGCAAAAACTTCTTCCTAAAACCCTTATACACTGTGGAGGAATGGGTGTCATGTCCCTCCAACACAGGGATATCAAGAGAACAAAGGGAGGATCTTCCGACCAGGCAAGGTGATCATGTCTGGCGGGCCGCGGCCCAACGTTTGATGTTGAGAAGTTTTATATATGCTAAATAATTTTTCATATCGCAATGCAGGATTAGCAATTCTTATTCAGAAGTTACTCAATAGTTCGGTGTGTCTTCGTTAGATTGCGCTGTAGTATGTTTCTGTTTCTTTTTATGTGGGAATCGCCACATACACAATAAAGTTATATGTCCTAAGGGAATTGTTTTCCATGTCAGTTACTTATAGAAGGTGAAGTAGTGTCTGGCGATGACTTATGCTAAAAGCCTATATGACTCATCGATGTGAATTATTTTTTAAACATGATCTTTAAAAATACAACATTAAACTTATAACATTGAATTATCAATGACATATTGTTTTGACCATCAAAGAAAAACACCTCTTACATAACACCTCGAATGAGAAGCAAACAGGCAAATTCAAGTTTAATGGTAAACGAGGGTTCGCTTCGAACAGCTAATGCTCTTAAGTATGTTTGGTTTGAATTTTAGATGTTAAGTTGTACCTTCATAATTTAATTTTTATATGTAGCTCTGTGGCCTCAGTATATTGTTGTATATCTACCTTATATGATTAAACTGCCGAGCTCTTACATAGGTATTCCTTTACGAGGGTACCCGCACCTCAAAAGCTGGCAACACACTTATAACTGTGGAGATGCAGGTGTCGGTATTGACGTCATTTACCATCAGAAGACACGTCTACTTCTTAGTTCCTTATACTTCATTATCAGCCTACCAAAAGTGGCATTGTTAGCAAAGTTACTAGTTAAGTCCATCTGCCGTTGAGGTCAGGTCAGAATCCAGAGACGGTAGGCACAAAGCACAGTTAATTTTTAAAACATGCAAGAGTTGTACAAAAATTCCTCTCTTCAAATTTAAATCTTTTCAACAGTTGTTTTACTCAAAACCATGGTTCCGATTTTAATTAATTTATTTCAGTTTTTTCTGACATGATTTTGTTTATTTAAATATTATGCTTACATTTTTAGCTATGCTAACGGCAGTATTTATAATTAAAATTTCCATATTTTCCAGTACAGCTGGAAGGCATACTCTTTCATTTTACTTAACATTAACCAGTAATTGATTTACTTGTATTTTGGATAAAACAATAGGCTAACTGAATCACGGCTCCTCTGTACTTTCACCCTGCTTGAACATTCGCTTACAAATATAACAAAAACCCTTTAATTAAGGATTGTCTACATTATCATAAATAATTAACTACAAGCAACATTTTTAATTAGCTTCGAAAACAAATACGTTCGCCGGTTTGCAAATTAGAGCTCGCTACAAAAGGCTAAGGTCAACCGCGTAGATGAAGTGCGTTTCTTTTAGGCTTAAATTAAATGAGGTAATGAATAAATAATGAAAAAAGACAACCCCCGCACTAGGAATATATCCTGTGTCACAAAGAACACCCAGACTCAGACCACACTAGTGTCGTCCCATGTGGGGTTTGAACCCACAACACTCGGCGTATTAGGAAACGGCGTGGCGGCCGCTTAAACCACTACGCCATTCGTGCAGTAGCAAATTGTTTATATGTTCCTTATAACGTAGACTTGCGGCGCGGACGCCCGTAATAGACCCCTTAGTCTATTAGTTTAGGACCCTATTACGCCGCGGTGTGGCTACTACAAAGGAGCTTTATTAAAGCTCATTCGGTACGTTTAGTTCTAGTGTCGACTTTTTGTCGGTCCCAAGTCGAAGGATAACTATGTTTGGTTTGCGCGACATACGTTGTTTGTTCAGCTGAATTTACGCGCAAAAAAACAATATGTGAGGCACAAATGTTTGTATGGAAGCAAAAACTGATTTTTATCAACGTCAGCTGAATAAAAAATATTGTTTACCAGACGAATAGAAGCCCTGTACCTCGTAGACTCGTCCTCTATTATTGAAACGTGTTGATGTAAAGATAAAAACTTTACTTAATGTCTACCATAGAAGCAAACTTTCTGTTTTCTTATATATATTCGTAGTGGTATTTTGTGTCTTACGGAATATTGTGACTGTAATAGTTGAAAGAATTATTTTCTCTTAGTCACAATCTTTTTTCGTATGGAAATGTAAAAATTTCTAGAAAATTCCAGTGCAACTACATCATTTCTTTTCTGTATGCATACGTTATAAACAACGTCGGGGAGGACGGGGATTTTTTATTAAATTACACTAGCACTGGGGTGTTGTGACAAATAGTCAGTGTTTTGCTCCTGAGTCGTTCATATGCTGAGGCGACCGCTCCAATAAAATACGTGTGACATTTCACCCCACACTCCCCCTCAGTGTCCACCGCAAACCACCTAAAGCTTTTTGTACCATTGCAATTGTGTATGTAAACATTTTACCGTCGTATTTCTGTTGAATTGCTCAATAAATAAGAATTTAAAATATAAAACGATTAAAATGGCCTTAATTATAGACTTGTGTAAATAAGAATCACGTTAATATCCTTAATCGGTATTATGTTCCGGAATATCAAACAATGTTTGGTTTGTCGGAGTTTTAAGTAGATCACTGATGTAAATTAAAATTAGTTTCAATTACACCATAAAATGTATAATACAAATAGAATATAAACAAAATAGAAGTTTATTTATACAGTGCTGCCAAAAATAAACTATTTTTAGTAAAAAAAATAAAGTTTCTGCTGGTATACGTAATTTAATTCCCGGTGAAAATATAATGTAGCTTATGAACAAGCTCTCCGTTTTACTAACCACTGCGCTAATGAAATTATACCCCCGTCACTCAGACAATATTTAATCCTTATTTAAAAGCACGAGAATATTTTAAAATACATTTTTTTATTTAATGTGTGTATTTAGAAGACCTTTACAGTAAGATAATTTTTATATCTCGAGTATTTCAAACCCAGTAAACTTGTAAAACAATAAAATGTAAAACGACGGGGTTTTTTTTATATAAATTTTCGACGCCTAGCATTTATTATATTATAGTAACGTTATTTTTACTTAAATACAATGTTTTGTAACTGGTTTTCTGCTAGTTTCAGACATGACGGGATCCTTTAACAAGTCTAGTTACTCTGCTTTGGTGTCACATGGTTACAATTTGGAAGGTTAACATAATTGGAGCTGACATATAGACGACTTAAAAAAGGGGGCGAGTCTCAATTAATTTTTATGGTTTCTTGATATGGTTGTTACCCTTCGAACTCAGTTATTTAGAATCGATTCGATGAAATCATAATGATTATTTAAAAGTGTATACTTTCCCTTTTTGGTCCCATTCATTTGAAGATAAATACCACCCCTAAGGGTAGAAAATTAATGAATGAAGAATACAGTTTATTACAATTCATCAGGGTATGGGTGCATTGAAGTCGATGATAGGTTTTAAAGGTAATTTTTGAAAACCATAAACTATTCGAACGTCATCAGCATCATCAACAGCCTTTAATAGTCCACTGCGGGACATAGGCTTCTCCTTAGAAAGTAGGCTTTGGCGTATTGGAACGTAAGTTAATAATTTTCTTTCACCGACAATTGTTGAGGGAACGTATGAAAAAACATTTAGCCTAACTTTAAAGCGCCCTCTCAATTTATTAATATTGCACCAAAAAAGGCACGTTACAAGTTTCCATAAATAAAGCCTTGGTCCCATTATAATCTCGTGAAACGAATTGTTTATTTAGCAAGCCAAACCCCGCAGTTCAAAAACACAATATTATATAATAAAGGGCAGAGCCTAATTTATTTTGTTGTTTTTTATTATCAAAGTTTAATTAAAAACTGTTGTAAAGGTAAAAGGAGTACATCTTTTGGCACGTTAAGGTTGTATACAGAAAAAAATCCTGATAATTTTCTTCTTCCTGTCTGAGAAGGTATCGGGTAGTTCAATAAATAATTGAATTTCGAAATATCATATTGCAATAGTTGATTAAGACCACGGTAGAGTATCCAATCAAGTTTATGTCATCCACAATCATGTAATCACTTGCTTTTATTTGGTATCTACAACATTTTGTAAATATATTTTTCCTTGATTGCAATTCGAAAATATATCAAAACAACATTTTAATTGCATTGTATGCTACATACATCAACAGCCTATAATAGTCCACTGCTGGACATAGGCCTCGTCTTAGAAAGGATATTTTGGCCTACTATACCACGCTGGCCAGAAGGAATATGCCAGGTTGGTATATTCCTTCTCTTTGCAGTGCTGTTGTCCTGCGAAGTCTGGTCCCTTAGTCGGCTCTTACGACACCCACGGGATGAATAGGGGTGCTGACATTCCGTATTCTTAATCCGTCACCACACGGATAATTGGTTAGTAAATTGTTAGCATTGTATGCTAACAATTTACTAACTAATATATATGTATAATATGAATGTATCGTAACATTGATATCACACTTCCACAATATAACTATATAGTGATGTACACATCACGTGTAATAGGTTTATGACACTAAAACAATACAGTCACTAAAGAAGAACTAAAGAAGTGAACTGTAGCCACGTCCCAATTTTACATTAATAACTAGATTTGCGTAAAACGTAGCGCAATATAAAACTAATGCATTATTCGTTATAAAGCATTCATATATTTGTAATAAAGCGAACGAAGACATTTGTATCTTGTAAGAATTTTATATTAAAAATGCTAGAGCCTTGTAGTAACAACATTCACGATGTGTAAACATTTGACATCTCACCTATCAATTCAGCCAAATGCGTGATCTATATAAACAATTACCTTGTTATTGGGAACGTTTTCCCTGGCTTCCTATTACACACATCCTTCCCAGTTCACTCAAACATTGCAGGAAAAGGACAGTTGTTAGACGTCAAGTTCTAACACATTCATGCAATAACTGCACCCGATTCAGAGTGACCCAAAGCAGATAATCGTCAAATATACTGAATCTGTAATTTAGATATTATATATTATGTAAGACAAGGTCAGCACATGATCAGTGTTTGTCTTATGTTTGGCGGCCATCCAAACGAGTGCAGGAGCGTTGTAATTACACTGTATGGCGCGCTAATTGTTTGTTATGTCCCTCTAATCTTTTCCCCTGCTACTAACTCAAGTCTTGGCTAAAACAGATTCTTTTAGTTTTTTTGCTCTACCCTCATTATTTGGCGCGTTTACGATGTAGTTACAAAGATATCTGTACCATTGTTTGTAGTTGATACTATTCTATCGCAAGCATTGCAAATAGTTTGGTTATTTCTTTGAATGGAAATGGAAACTATTGTATTTCGAATCTGAGGTACAAATTTAAGTCTGTTAGTGTAATGTAGAAGTTTTAATACACACAGGTTCAGCAGAGAGTGATAATTATTACGAAATACAGAATTTTTACTAAGTATTAAGGCTAGCTTATGTATAGTTAAGTCTGCCAAGTGGGGTCCCGATGTCTTAATAACAGCAGTTTCCAGATCCCTTGTATTTCAGTAGCAGAGTGGCACACCTTGTGGTTTTAGTCGGTCTGATTTCGACACACTACCCCGCCGTAAACCCCGGTGGGGTGAAGGCCCGGAGAGATTTCCACACGTAAAATAAAATGTTTAGTAAAATCTAATTAGGAGCTTTTATGCATTCGCTGAAATTATTGTAGAAAGCAATTGAACCAGTCTTCCTTAGGGACCTCTTCAATGACTTCATGAAACGCATTCACCGGCGATTGAGGGCTCATAAAACGTGTGCCTCTAAGTTTTTCTTTAATTTTTGGAAACAAAAAGAAGTCGCACGGTGCGAGGTCCGGGCTGTAAAACAGATACGCACCGGTTCCACATTTGAGGCCTTTAAATAGGTTTCTGTTACCTTAGTGGAATGTGAGGATGCGTAATCGTGGTAAAGGAGGACATTGCTTCGAGGAAGCTTTTCGCAATTTTTTTCTAAAACTCTGAGCAAGCAAGTATTGACGTACCAATCTGCAGACACTGTCCTTTGATCTTTAAGCGATGTAGTGTAATGTCCTGATTTGCCGAAAAAAGAAGCAACCATTTCTTCGAATTTTCTTAACTTTCGTCGGCAAATCTTCAATAGGATAGACCCAATAGAATACACAGAGCTGCTACATGCTGCGACTCTGGCAACTCTCTTGTTGACTTAAGCCACAACGAAAATCATATAAAAACATTGAATGAAAATGTTAAATTCAATTTAATAGCAACACATAATTTTCGAAAGGACAACACAATTAAAAAACAAATGACAGTCTCGCAAATTAAAAAGTAACATGTACCCAAAGAGTTCCATTTTCGAATTCCATAATTGAATTTCATTCTTTTTTTGTAAGTGGCCAGATCCAGAGACTCAGTATGTCATAGCAAATTAATCATCAATCTAATGTTTTTTATGTAGTTTTGTTTTCATAATTTTATCTGTGACATTTTTTATATTTGCATGCTATCTAAATATAGCGAAATGTGTCTTGTGCTTCCAATATTATAAACCACCTACTATAACTACCACATTTTCTACAAATAAATAATATTATTTATTTTAGTAAACTGAAAAATGTCAATGAGAACGAACAAACTGAGGCTGAATCAACAACGGACAACAGATTTATAATAGACACTTTTTTTTTTCGTGCCGAAATCCCCTCGGATACCACCGTCATCACATGTCGGTGGCATGTCGGACTCGAACCGACTAAAACCGCACGCCGTCTCGGGTACTAATAGCCGGGGAACCAGGTATACCCTAGAAAGGAAGTCCCTGGTACCCCGACATTTTATATTAGACACTAAGGTGTCTATTATAAAACTGGGCGATGCGCCAATATCCAATTTTATCATAAAATTTCAATAAAAGCATTACTTATATAGAACTAGACATTTAAAAATCAAACTTTCAAATTGTTTCAGGTCCGATGGTTCGAGCAGCAGCGCGAAAAGCGCAGAGTGAAGCGCGACTATTCGCCATACGAACGCGCCTCATTTTCACAACTCTCGCGGCGGCTGCAGTCACACCGTCCACATTATCGCGCTTTGAATTCCGGCTTGTTCTTCCCAGATCCACTGTTCAAAGAGCAGTGGTACTTGGTACGTAGGATTTTTAAACTATACTTTCGATATCATCGCACGCTGAGTAAACTACCAAAGACACATGCATGCATTATTATGCCATCTATGAACTGAGATTTGAACTAATGGAATATGTGAAACTAGGTTCCTTTAAAGAACATAAATGGCGAATGCAGTAGCAAAAGTTACATAATCATTGATGGGCCAGAAGAATATTTGTTTAATTTTTAAATTAAACAGAAAAAATGGTTGTTTTATTTTTGTAAAGATCTAATAAAGTTAAAGCAAGGTTCCATGTACAGTGTAAAACAAACGACCCTTTAAAAACTCAAAAAGAAAACTTATTCAATATCCATTTATTTATACTGATGATAGTCTGGCGGTCGAGAATTAACCGTTATCAATGTCTTGCTTTATTTTATTGACCAGCGTAAGTTGAACTACCATTTTACAGACTTTTGAACCATAATCATCTACCTACCCGTTTCTGAATTTATTTGGGTTCGGCAAAGAGTTCGCTTCTTTAATTCTCCTCTATCACTCGACATTCTCTTTCACTTACACACACATACTTTTAGCTTTTTTCTTTTAAGGAATTTTGTTCATGGGAATGCAATCTTTTTGTGATAAGTCGCAGTTGTTGCTTCGTGCAACGCTTTGTGGTTTAATGTGATTATTCAAAGCATACTGATGTATCCAAAGCTGAATCTCATCTTTCAAACTTTTGAACCATAATAGATTATCTATATACAGGACCACTAGGAATTTTTGTTGCCGTTTTTACATATCTTAAAGAATGAGATTAATTCATTAAGTAATGCCAGTTACATATTCTTCTCAAATAGCGTTTCCCTGAAATTGCGTTCCAAAACTTTTTCTCGTGTGTTAATTACGAGTACAATCACTTTTTAACAACTTACCATGATGAAGAGGTTAGCACTAGACCGCTATTTCTGCAAGACTTCAGAAGACGTTTTTGTACAGCAGTAGACGGCTAAGATGATCTTATCATACATAGAAGCAGCCTTCCCTTGGCACCTTTGTATCTATTATATATAGTGTTATTTCAATAATTTTGCTTTATACAGAATGGAGGTGCAAAGGATGGCCTAGACATGAACGTATCACCGGCGTGGCAGAAAGGATACACAGGCAAAGGTGTCGTCGTGTCGATCTTAGATGACGGAATACAGACCAACCACCCTGACTTGTTGCAAAACTATGTGAGTACTCATCTTATAATTAAGTGTAGTAATACTAAGGAGCTCTGGCAATAACGAAGTTTGGATAAATTTTATTCAGATTTTGCCAGATTTGGTTTGCCGTTCATCCTGGTACGTTCATTATCCATCAACTCTGAACCCGAAAGTAAGAAACTAAATTATTTTATTGAGCATTTTTGTCCGTTCCTACGTTATGTTATTTTCGTTAAGTGTTTTATTTAAAAAGTACTACTATTACTGACAAATTTAAGTTTAATGTTTTTAGATTTTTATTTAGGTAAGTATATCTTATCAAATATTAAACACAACTCATAACGATCACTGTTGTTTTAACGTATTTACGTTAAAATTATATGGGAACTAGTACACGAAGTCCTTTTTTGCCAAGAGCGGTCTAAATACCAAAGTACCTACGTGTTTTTAATCTCTCCACTTTCGATTTTTTCTTAAAGATTTTGAGGCCAGTGAACTGTGCAGACAAAGAAAACAAACAGTTAGGCTGAACACGTGTAAAGTACATTCTATGAATTATGTATATTTTTTACATAAAGACTGAACACCTAAATTGTTTCCTCTATTTGTTTGTACAGATTGTAACTCAGAGCTAGTCAGATTTTTATGACACCACTTTGTTGTTGAAAGCCTCACACACCAGTAACATAAACAATAACTTGAAGCCATTACACGAGGAAAAAGAGCAATGAAAAAGTTGTATTTTTTATTTAGCCATATTTCATTTGAATTGTGAAAATCGCGACGTGTGCCGCGCCTAAAATGTAACATTGAACGAATATGTCGAAGTACAGAATTATATGAAATGTATGTTCGAATTTCAAACTATTTTTAACATGCTTTTATTAGCTTGGTATGTACGAGTATGTAACGGAATCTTCGAACGCGATTTTGACCTACTTCAAAACGTCAAATTAAATTTATAAAAATTAATAAACGACTTTTTTCATGCCTAAAAATACAGTAGTAGCATTTTTTCGATTAAATTATTTTTCTTTTCAAACTTACGGTACTAAACAACTTTACTAGTACGACTAATTACTAAAGCGTGTTTTCTTGTTTTTTAAACTATAATTTATTACCCGATATATTATGTACATAAAAATGATTTAAACTTAAGTCCAAGTTCCCCCAGAATCATGGGCAAAGGGAGGTTTTGACTCCGATTACCTCACTCACTCAGTGAAACGCAACGAAAGAACAGCAGTGCTATTCTCTGAGGAAACAGTCTTGCATACAGCGCTGCCACTTCGAACTTCAACGCAACTTTGTTTAAAATTCGACTCTGTAAATAGAATATCACTGCCAGAGAATAGCATTGCTGCTTAACACCGGTTTTTTGTGAGATCGTGCTATTAATCCGGTCGAGCCTTGCCCAAAGCTCTCTCCTACGATAGGCTAGGAGAGAAATGAAAAAAAAGTACGATGTTACATAACAGCAAACAAAATCGGATGTATATTATAGGATTTATTTTTCCTTTAATCAAAGCGACGAGTCATTGAGTCAACAGGAGCCCAAAAAAACATATCGATAAGCGAAGCATGTATAAGCAAGTATTGGTGTTTGCCCGCATTTTAGACATTTTACATTCGAAAATATAAATGTTGCCAATACAATATACACCGTGACCACTGAATGTTAAATAAAAAGATATGTCATACCTTTCTATACATAACTATATCTCTTAGTAAGTTTGATTACCTAATCATCTCATTCATTTGAAATACCAAATATACTTACATAGACATAATGTGTTGTCCTAGGATTCACTATGCCCGCAGTTTAGGTCATAGCGGATCGTTCCCAGAACAGTCGAGTCAAAATCACCAAGGTGCAAAATCAGCTTTACTTGAAAATAACTGCCTCAGTGCGTTTTTTTTTAAACAAATTAGTATTTGTAAATACTGTAAAGGGTTCATATTAACCGTACCTCATATATTATACTTCAAAAGTAAAACATATTCATTATTATTTGAAGAAATAACTACAAAAAATCATTTCGAGAACGCGTCCTAAGTAGCAATCTTTAGAAACTAACACCGGAAATATACATAAAATAATTTTCTTCTTACTTATTAGCCTTAAATTTTATCTACTATTAAGTAATTATATGCATTATTAAAGAAAGGAATGAAACTAAAGATAATTGAGTCAAAATATTATGTCCGACAATGTAAGCGTCATTTGAGTGAACACAGTTTTGATTGCCCGAAAATATTGTGTTTCTGAACGTGGCCTGTAGATGTTTATGGTGCAGTGTAATGAAATATGTAAACAAAGTGGCTGTCAAGAAAGTTTCTCGCCAAAATAATTAAAAATAAGTGGTAAGTACCTTTCGATTCATTATTTACAGAGCGTACATCAATAGGTCATCATACCGGGAATGCGTTTATTAACTCAAAATGAATGAAAAATACGTATAATAGTGTCTATAACGAATAGTAATCGCAAGTATTTTACATTAATTAAACCAAACATGATGTCAAAGATTTAAAACTTTTAAATAAAGGCGCGTTTATTTATAAAAGTCATTTCGAGAACGGTCATTTCGGGAACGTGCCCGGATTTGACGGAGTATTCTCGAAATGATGATGCCGTTCTCGAAATGACTTTTTCATTATCAAACTGACATCTGTTACAACTATTGGTTAATTAATTTAGTGAATGTTGTACTAACGTAGTTTTTAATAAATGTTTCATTTTTTTAGCAATATGGAGTCTCATGATGTTTCAATAAATAAAAACGTTCGAAAAAGCACCTTCACAAAAATAGTTCAGCTTATTTGCGCCAACGACAAAAAGCTAATGCCAGAAAAAGCAAATTTTTAGATAAGATGACAGAGGAAGAGAGAGAAATTAAAAGGGCTAAGGATAGAGCATACCATTAACAAAAAAGCTGAAAAGAAAGTTAAAAATATTACTCAGATGACTCACAGAGAAAAGCGAAAGCAAAGGAAACTTTTGAAAAATGCATCATAAAACACAGGGAGAAGAACAAGGCATTATGAAGTATAACAAGCAATTCTCCACCACATTGCGGTGATGATTTAGCTGCCACACCTTCAGTAAGAAGAACAGTGGGATGAAAAAGTATGCGTAAGGATAGAGCCTAAACGTACCGTAAAATAAAACAACAGGAGAAAAACAATTGCTGAAATTAAACATAAATATGAAACTTTAATGAAAAGACTAAGAAGAAAAGAAAAAAGAGGACAAAGTTCAGGTACCAAGTACTTCTAACAGTAAAGTTGATGTAATGATAAAATGTCAACACACCTCCTGAAGTGCGCAAGAATATTGCATAGAGAGGGAAATCTTCCAGAAATGTGTTAGCGGTAATATGGTGAGGAAATATGAAAATATGGAATTACTTCATATGGCTAAGAGTTTTTTGCCAAAAGAGAGAACCATTACATCGCTTCTGAAGTCTGATACCAAAATTCGTAAGGTTGTTTTTTAAGCCTGAAGTTTGTCAAAAAGTTAAAGATTTCTTCCAAAGAGATGATGTCAGTCGGATGTGTCCAGCCAAGAGAGATTTTGTAAAGAAAAACTATATTAACAAAAAAGCGTCTCCTTCTATTCTCAGTTAAAGAACTGACGTCAAAATTCGTTAGGGAAACTGGAATAAATTTGTCTTATGCGACATTATTAAGAGCTAAACCATTTTGTGTAGTAGCTCCAAAATTAAGAGACAGAATCTTGTTTATGTGTTAAACACCAAAATTTTGAGTTTAAAGTGAACAAATTACAATAATTGCAATAGATTAATCACGGAAGTGTAGAGAAAATGATTGAGTATTATAGTTGCGATATAACATCTTATGACTGCATGAATGGTTCGTGTGATAAATGTAAACATCCAATGTTTGAGCTAACTGATAATACTGATTCTGTGACATATTTTCAATGGATTTGTGTTATTGAAGAAAAAACTGTAAAAGGCGAGAATAAGAAATTTAAGATCACAAATAGGTTGCAATGTCAAGTACAGTCAAAGAATTAAAAATGGCTTTTATTGAAGATATTCCAGTTATGAAAAAACATCTGTATGGCATCTACAGATACAACAAACTGATCTGAACTGAAAACAGAACTAAAAGAAAATTTAACTGAAGAAGAGGTAATGATACAGATAGACTTTTCGGAGAATTACACATTCATTGTATTCATACGGGCGTACATTATATACGAAACTTTGAGAATGGTTTACAATCTAAATCGTTTGCTACCGTAAATTCGGATCATCAAGCCCATGCGATGTGGGCTCACATGAATCCAATCCTACAAACAATATTAGAAAAAAAAGATATTAACACCCTTCAAATCTACTCTGATGGTCAAACATCACAATACCGCAGCCGAACTAATATACATATCTGGCTACAAACATTAATAAATGGATTCAAACAGATAACAAAAGCTTCTTGGACGTATAGTGAACTCTCTAAATGACGATATGCGTCATTTAAAGAACACGTGCATCATTCCGTGAACACCTCATCATTTTCGGGAACATTACTACACAGTCACAGATAACACATTATTAATTTAGATAATTTAAAAAGTCACTGGCAATATTAAAATAAGGCGAACTTCTAATATCGTAAGCCTATTTACTTTAATATACGTCAACAATTATGGCATATTTAGTTAATTTTATATTAGGAAATAGTCCAATAGCTCCATTTGTAGCAATATTTTGTTTCTAAACGCTTTTATTTGCAATTTCTTTAGAGTTTTTTAATTTCTTATTAATAACTGCTTACTGCCGCTAATATACAGAATCTAGAGAAATAGTTAAGTTATATTTTAATTTTATTATAAGTCTTACAAAAACGTTCCCGGAATGATTGTTTTCAGTGACAGCTCAATTGAAAAATAAAATTACAAGAGTAGTACTTTATTCTATGCTCTGCCAACGTACACATTTGTTGAAACACAAGTTTAGTGAACATCTAAGCTTATTATCAATGTAATAGCTGTTAAGTATATTCATCATAAAACAGAACTCGGAATTTTCCACCTTGGTGATTTTGACCCAGTCATACTTCAGAAAGATTGATGAACGTTATATATACAGATAATGTTATCTAACAGTTGTTGTAGAGGTCTAGACCACTAAAGATAAGCTGCCCGCATGTTAACTATGAACTTTGTAGGCTTTGCCATAAATTAACATTGTTAAACCTGTTAGTAATACGAGTATGTATATGGATAGTAATTACTTATATATATATATATATATATATATATATATATATATATATATATATATATATATATATATATACATGTTCATTTATATCTGAAAGAGCTAAATGAAAATTGCCTTAACCGTTTTCGTGAAGGAGTGATTCTCAATCCTTCAAAATTTATTGACAGGGACGATATCAATCCGAGATCTCCGATGTTGATATTTTTGTTTGTTAAAATAAACAAGACAACTCTTTAACATAAAGCGTCTCCTCAAAACCTTAGTAATTCAACGATACAGATTTGTAACTCTTGTAATATAATGAAATAAATTCTCATGAAAAGAAAACTACAGAAGAAGAAGAAATGGACATGTGTTCGATCGAAAATAAACAATCACCAACTGTTAATTAGACAAGAGACGTTATAGACTTCTGACATCAAACTCAGATATCACCAGACTATATAGTCTGTCTGTGTAGATTTGGTCTGGGTGTTTTATGTATAATATGTATGTATTTACAAAAAAAAAGTTTTCAGTTGTCTAGTACCCATAGTACAAGCTTTGCTTACTTTGGGACTACATGTTGTGTGAATGTGATAGAATATTATTATTATTATTATCTTACTATCAGCAGAACGATAATCATAATATGGTGCTGTTTTAAACTGTAAAATAATACCTACACGAAACAAAATGCATAATCGTGATTTAAATAAGGTAAAACACTGTACATATATTGCTTAAGAAACTTCGTGAAAATTATCCAACTCGATTACTTCATATGGTCATAGTCGGCGATATAAATAGACCATATTACATAATTTCATGTGGGTGTCCAATTTCTACGTGGGTAAAATTAACATTTATATTCCTTTATAACGGAATACCACCATCATAAATTTGTCTGTCAGGATAAAATTTTCATAATGCCCTTCCTAATTTTAATAAAATCTACCTGCGTAATGTTGTTTATGTACGTTTTAAAATCGCGTCGTCAACTGTGGAAGCAGAAAAAATGCTAGACATGTTTATCGGAAGACAAATATTAATTTTGAATTATGGTATGAATTTATCTATTTTATCATTAATAATTTTTATACACAGCCGTTATGCACTACAAACAGTTAGTATAATAATGGCGGAAATAATAATGATTATCGAGGAAATAATATAAATTTGATGGTGTATATGGATAAGGTCTACCCGTTTAAGTACTCGTATTAGCTTACCATCAATGTTCTTCACTGACAGAATGGGTCGAAAGTGATCTGATATGGACTAAATCAATCAACTTCTAAAAACTAGCTGTAGGCTGATAAATTGGGGCCTAATAATTTGTTTTAATAGAGATAGCAATCACTGAATTGTACGACATTTCTTGAATTCAATTAATGAAAACAAGGGCTCGATGAGATGGATTGAAATTCATGGAATTAATTTTATCCTCGACATTCGACGACTCATGAAATTGACAATATTGACATAGTCTTTATTAGTTTATGGGTATTTTTTTCAATTAGCTATCTATATCCTGTATGTTCGGTATTGAAATAACCATGTAACAGGATTTTGTTTCAAATCAACAAATGCCTGCGGCGCCCACCCTTTTGAAAATTGGTTTTCGCATGCTATGCGTTCTCTTCTTGTTAATCCGGGTTGCAATTTATTTATGTACCTAATTTAGCTTAGTTTATTAATCATGGAAACAAAAATAAGTACTAAAAAAGCATTATCAGTTTTTCAAGCAAATTTTCCTGTATTAGTTTTCATTAGTAACAAAAGACGAAATTAAATACATTTTTTTTCTTATGTTACTAAGTCGATAAATAAAACAGAGTCTGCTGGTGACAAATAGTTAGCAATACCCATAAAACTAAATACACCAATTACTCTCGTTTTACCAATTCTATCCCAACTATTTTATGGACTTCCATCCACGATCGGTCCTATACGTCAGCAGTATTAAAAAACTACGCCAAAAATGCTGGCTAAGTGAGATCTTCTGTAGAAATGAAGAACTTCTTTTATT
This sequence comes from Arctia plantaginis, assembly GCA_902825455.1. Classification (NCBI taxonomy): domain Eukaryota; kingdom Metazoa; phylum Arthropoda; class Insecta; order Lepidoptera; family Erebidae; genus Arctia; species Arctia plantaginis. The sequence continues at coordinate 4,990,834 of CADEBD010000857.1, read as the reverse complement.
CGTAATTTTAATTCAAAAAGAAATCTTCTGTGAAAATACACATATTACTAGAATTACAATTCTGGGGTGATAGCAACAACAATTTTAGTGATAAGTCTAAAAATTATAAATAAATATTGATGTATTAATAGGTACACTTAATTATAAAAAAGATTCTGACGAATTGGGAACCTCCTCCTTTTTTTAAGTCAGTTAATAATGAGACTTGATTTGAGTGTATGTTTTCTGTATACTTGCCAAGCTACATATATGTTATATTTTATGTTGTAAGTGCTTCAAGTAGTTCGTAGATCTAGATCTTATCAATAAATTTGTTAACAAACTGTCGGTACCTACATCTCAAAAAGGCATAAGATTATTGAAAGCCATGTCCTTTGGGTAGGCTAAATTGAACTAATTCTTAGCACACTTGAGAGTATTGTTTTGTTCCAGGACCCGAACGCGTCAACAGACATCAATGGTAATGATGACGATCCTATGCCACAAGACAACGGAGACAATAAGCATGGAACAAGATGTGCTGGAGAGGTTGCTGCAGTTGCGTACAATCAGTATTGTGGCGTTGGCATCGCTTACAATGCTAGCATTGGGGGCGTTAGAATGTTAGACGGAGTTGTAAATGATGCGGTTGAAGCCAGAGCTTTAGGTCTAAACCCAGACCATATAGATATCTACAGCGCTTCTTGGGGACCTGAAGACGATGGTAAAACCGTTGATGGACCAGGGCCATTAGCAAGAAGGTAAGTATTAAAGTCCTTTAAAACCAACATTTCTGAATTGTACTTTATGAAGTAAAATCAAATTTATTTTGTAGAGCTTTCATCTACGGAGTCACCAGTGGGCGTCGTGGTAAGGGATCTATTTTTGTGTGGGCATCAGGAAATGGCGGAAGACATACAGATTCTTGTAACTGCGACGGTTACACAAACAGTATATTTACTTTATCAATCTCTAGTGCAACGCAAGGTGGATATAAACCTTGGTACCTAGAAGAGTGTTCATCTACTCTAGCTACTACATACAGTTCGGGAACACCAGGACACGACAAAAGTGTTGCTACCGTAGACATGGACGGCAGATTACGCTCTGATCATATTTGTACAGTAGAACATACTGGAACTTCAGCTTCAGCTCCTCTCGCTGCTGGTATTTGTGCCTTAGCCCTAGAAGGAAACCCAAACCTGACTTGGAGAGATATGCAATACTTAGTAGTCATGACATCACGGCCACAACCATTAGAAAAAGAGGGAGGTTGGATTGTAAACGGTGTCAAGAGGAAAGTTAGTCACAAATTTGGTTATGGTCTAATGGACGCCTCAGAAATGGTTAGCTTAGCAGAACAGTGGGTTACAGTACCACCGCAACATATTTGTAAGTCACAAGAAATCAATGAAGATAAACAAATAGACCCTAAATTTGGTTACACCTTGACCACGCATATGGACGTAAACGGATGTAGCTCAACAGTTAACGAAGTACGTTATCTTGAACATGTCCAATGTAAGATCTCCTTGAGATTCTTCCCAAGAGGTAATTTACGCATTTTATTAACATCCCCAATGGGAACTATATCAACTCTTCTATTTGAGAGACCACGTGATGTCGTCAGTTCTAACTTTGATGATTGGCCTTTCCTTAGCGTTCATTTCTGGGGTGAGCGCGCTGAAGGTAGATGGAAATTAGAAATCGTTAACGGTGGAAATAGACATGTCAATCAGCCTGGTATTCTGAAAAAATGGCAACTTATTTTCTACGGAACAGCTGTTGATCCCGTGAGACTAAAATCGAAAAGACCATCGCAAGTTGCCCCACCATTTGCATTCCCAACAGCTGCAGACGGCTATGAAGCCATGGGTGATTCTTTTTACAACACGGATGCGTTTGCTAATTACCAAAACTTTCCTAATTTATTCGCCGCGGGTTCAGATCCCGAAAAGGCTGTAGCCCGTCTCGACGGACATAATGTCCCTTCTCCACATGGGGAAAACGTTCTTGCTGATAGTAATGATAAGCGCGTAATGCACGATTGTGATCCTGAATGTGATGCTCAAGGATGCTATGGAAAAGGTCCTACTCAATGTATTGCTTGTAAAAACTGCCGTTTAGATGACGCATGTGTTTCTCGATGCCCACCACGGAGCTATGCTAACAAAGGTGGCGTGTGCTGGCCATGTCACGAATCTTGCGAAACCTGTGTTGGACCCGGACAGGATTCATGCTTAACCTGTGCGCCTGCTCACTTATTAGTGGCGGATTTAGCCGTGTGTCTTCAACAATGTCCGGATGGCTACTGGGAGGATACCCAATCTTCTGTCTGTCGGCCATGCGCTGCCCACTGCGCAACTTGTTCTGAAAAAGCAGACGGTTGCACATCTTGTGAACACCACTTAGTTCTTCACGATGGAACGTGTTTAGCTTCTTGCCCGGCCTCTCATTTTGAAACTGAAGATTATATGTGTGCAAAATGCCATGAATCGTGCGACACCTGTGAAGGGCCAGGAGAAGCTCAGTGCGTGACTTGTCACCCGTCGACCTACTCTTTAGATGGACGATGTGCTACGTCGTGTCCATCAGGATATTATGCCGACAAAAAAAGGAAGGAATGCATGAGGTTTGTAATTGTTACATTAAATGCGACTTTTGCTTAAAGTTTTACGGAAAAATCATACTCTAATATTTTAGGTGCCCTGTCGGTTGTTCAACATGCACAAGCGCATTCTGCTTAACATGTGAATCGAATTGGGAGCTTAATAAAAAAGGAAAATGCGTACACGCTGGCACTGACAAGTGTGGTGCGGGTGAATATCCAGAGGGACAGATATGCAAAAGATGTAACGATGCCTGCGATTCGTGTTATGGTGAAAACGACAACGATTGTTTGACCTGTCCAAATTCTAATTTACTCCAGGATTACAAGTGAGTTAAAATCATTTAAAAATAATATTTGTACCAGACCGATTTCAATTTAGATCTGCGGCATAAAATATTTAAAGGAGAGCGTGTTTAACAAACTTTCAACTTTTCTATAGATGTGTGTCGGAGTGTACCAGGGGCTACTATCCGGAGGCGGGTCGTTGTGCACGCTGCATGCACGGCTGTTCGGAGTGCGTATCACGTCTGAACTGTACATTGTGTGGAGGATCCTTACGTCTTCAGTCTGGAGCTTGCCGGACATCCTGCGCTGATGGGTATGTCAAAAATACACTGATTATGATATGTAAGGCAGACCTGGTCAAAAAGTTTACTTTATGCGCAATCAGATCCTATACTCTAACTACTACTAAAACGTTTATCACTGCAGTAAACATTCAATGGTTCATTCTCGAGCTACCTCCTTATTGGCCCCCATTGAAACTTTAGCGCCCAAGTTCAAATTACGTCGTCGTTCGCTATTGAACTGAAATATAGAACATACGTATTTCTTGCGAATACATATTTGTATGTCTCTAACGAGTATCCTTTCTTTTCTAAAATAGAAATCATGAAGTAGTTTTGCAAAGTATTGTAGGTATACGTTATCCTAAATGAAATTTGTTCAAAAGTAACAACGGCTTTACTACGAATAATTTTCACTCAGCGCTGTCCTTAACAAAGCGGTCCAATGAATGTTTCCAAGAGTTATTTTAGCCGTTTTCCTCAAATATGTTTTTGTTCGGCTTCCATCATTCCCTATCCACAGTACGTTTCACTTCAATCGAAACCTCAATTCTTTTTATTTCTTTGTTAAATTTTTGTTCTTTTTACGGACACAAACCTTCAATTCGTATGGGTTTCAAAAGAAACCAGGTTAGATTAAAGCGTAAATATAATCAATACAGATTTCTGTTTAAACTGAACCGACTGAGGTTATACCTCTACGTTATAAAGGACTGCGGACTATGAACGTAATGGATTTTTGCTTTTGATTAATGTGATCGCCAAAATTCCATGGTAACGTAACGTTCTCTACTTACCAGTAATCACTTCTGTCAGGACATTTATATAATTGTGAACTTAGTCAAAAAGCTATAGTGAAACACATGAAAGGAAGTTAAAATTGATGGTGACAACGAGGTCGTAGATATAAAAAAAAACAACTTTAGGATTCGTAAGTTTTTCGAAATAAACAACAAAACAGCGGATGACTCATTCAGAAAGTATAAAGAAAAATACTAATATAGCTTTGGATTGTATTGTAAATTTCCGTAAGCTCTTAATGCTTCATTTTGTAAAGGTTTTCATTGTGTTATTTAGGTCAATACAGTAATACAAACTTGGCAAGTTAACTTTTTAAATGTTTTGTTCGTAAAGCCGTGTAACTTTATTCCGTAGGTACTTTTTGTTTAGAACGAAATATTTTTTCTTTCCTTTGATCTAAAAGGTCTTGAAATGTAAGGTCAGATTTAGCTTTGGACATAAAAACCGCCTACGTGCGCTTTATACTTGCCATAATCATCTCTGCGCATAACTCTTCGTCGTCTAAATTGTCATGGTTAATTTGAAAGAATTGGAAAAGCGAATTATTTCTAGTACTAAATTTTTTCAGGATAGAAATATATAAAATGCATGTACAAAATTTAACAATAATGTTAATTGATGTTAACTATGTTGCGCAATACTTAACTTGTTTATCCATGCAGGTACTATGCTGATCGCGGCACTTGTTCCAAGTGTTACCTATCTTGCCGTACATGCATCGGCCCGCGACGGGACCAGTGTGCTTCATGTCCTGAAGGATGGAGACTCGCCGCAGGAGAGTGTCATCCGGAGTGTCCTCAAGGTAAAAACAGAATGTTATACTCTATCAAGTTCTGACTTTCATATGTGTGCCTGTTTGTGAAGATTGGTTTCAACTGAATATTATAACTTCCCAAATCGTAGGACAAAATAAAAAAAGAATAGGAATAAGAACGGATTCAATGATTTCCTCATAACTGAATTCAATAATAGCCAAAGGTTCAAGCGAGCTCTCTGCGAGCTATTGTCGACGGGAATATCACATAATAAATATGTGTTTATCTCGGGTTAACCGAATGATTAGCGGTCGATGTGTAGCACAATAGATTAAATTAATGGAGATGTTTCGGGAAACAACAAAGCGGATTATGATATAGATATAAATGGACAGCTTCGCGTAGGATTGGCAAGCCTATGTTGTTGTCTACTTAATCCTTTATATACAGAAATATTTCTGGCAAATATAAAAACAAATCGTGTTATTTGATATATGCTTGACGCAATTTCGGAATGTTAGATATCTGCTAACCATTAAAACCGACAAAAAACCTTATCGCTTTCTAACTTTATGATTATTTTTTCTGTTATAATTTACATTAAATACAACAGTATAATATGTAAGGTTTAATTATTTCAATATACTTTTATATACGCAGGTTGTGATAAATACTTGATCTTGATCATGGAGTGCGTCTTACCTGAAAACAACTGACGAGTACATATGGATCCTTATTTTGCCTTACCTCTGCCCGTCATTGGTTTTACTGAACTATATGTATGCTAAGACCGTTGACAATTTCATCATAAAATTCCTTCAGTGTCCTTATTTTTTTTTTATTAAAACTAGATATAAGCTTACCTCGTAATATATTACTCCTTGAAATTGGTACTGTAGTAATCATAGTCTGTAATGGGAAATTCTTTCTACATAAAAATTATTTCCCCTCAGGTTTCTATCAAAGTCTTGGCGGTTGTAGACACTGTCATCACTACTGCCGAGAATGTGACGGCTCAGGACCTCTTCACTGCAAGTCATGCCCCCCACGTTTCATGTTAGATGGTGGAGTTTGTATGGAATGCCTCGGCTCCCAATACTATGAAGTGAGCAGTGGAAAGTGTAAAAGTTGTGATGGGACTTGCAGGACATGTTCTGGCCCAGGACAGTTTAGTTGTACAACGTGTTCAAGACCACTTAGATTAGACAGGTGAGTTGAGTCCTAATAAATAGCGACATTCCAGCGATGTTGCTTGCTTTTTGAAAGGTTGTCAATGTTTGCCGAGGTTCTAAGAGATTCGAATTCAGAAATGAGTGATATGCATTTTAGTAATTATCACTCAATGTCCAAAACATTAAAGGGGCTAATATCGGCTTCTACTTCTCATAAATTTAAATAACAAAACCTGTTTTAAGAAAGCTGTGATAATTAAATTAGATAATATTTCATCAGTGAAGTTCTAACAGTGCTTAACTCAAATATAGAGCAATTTGACGTTACGAATCCAAAACCAATTGAGTGACTGCATGTGTTAAACCTAAAAGTTCAGTTTCATTGAAAAAACTTCGATCGTTATTCAATATCAGCAAATCATATCTATCGTTATAAATAAAAAAACGATATCAGGATTTTTCACTGTGAGAATAAACAAAGGTGCTACCGGCTATTGACAGCTAGTGTTAGTCAGCGTTTTTTTTCTTAAGCTCAATTTTCTCAATTAGCACAATTTTGTCTATGGTATTTTAGTCTGATCTGGCAACATTAAACATAAATTACATCGTTAACCAAATAGTCTTAAATATACTCTCTGATGGTGCAACCGGTTAATCCTTGACAGGTGGTCAAGGTATATAATTCGGAAGCATTTCACATGGAATAGTCATTAAAAAAGTGACTCTAGAGCCCTATAAACTTTAGCCTTGATTTTGACTAAGGAAAAAAAATAACACCGAAAATGGCTTGGCGCAGAAATGGCTGAGAAGCTTTAAAAGAGTGATGCTACCTATGTGTAAAACTTACACATTATAAATGTTACTGTTTAAACATACTGTTTTAACCACAGTTGCTCGTTTCAGTCCCAAATACGTCCCAAATATAGTAAATTAAGTGAACGAGTTTTCCATTCACGAATAATTAGTTTGAAAGTTTGGCATTAGATCCCTTTTCCCTGCCCCTAAAAATGGACGGCTTGTGGTTAACTTATATTCTTATGAATGTTCGTGGCCTGTGCTTTTCAAGTAGTTATCTTTAATTCGCATGTCGCCAGGTCGCAATTTTCCCCTGGCCACACGCTGACTCAGTCCATATGTCTGTATGTATTTACAAACACTAAAGTATATACCTGAGAGGTAGGCAGAGAACGCCTACATTTTACCAATAGTTAAGCCTATCTATCGCCGTCAACCAGGTACTTTAAGAATAATATTAGCAAATTGGAAATAATGTAAAGAAAGATAGGCAAGTAATGTTGCTTATATGGATGGATTAGGGAGTGAAACAGTACCTTGAGTAGGTCAGGGTCGAATACCTGTAGCTTAAACTGGATATTGCTGGAAAGTACTAGTACTCTAACCGATTTACTGCATCATCAACAAACTTTAACAGTCTACTGCTGAACATAGGCCTCTCCATAGAAAGGAGGTTAGGGCTACTATACCACGCTGTCCAGGCGAGTTGGTATAGGGCTTGTTTCAAGTTTTCCTTCTCTTTGCAGTAGCTTAGTCAGCTCTTACGACACCCACAGGATGAATAGGTGACACTCCGTATTCTTAATCTGTCACCACACGGACTCGATGCTCTGATTGTTTTTCTAAATTGTAAAAATTATATAAATGTTAATAACATTGATACGTGCGAGTTTTCACGTATTTCGTTTTTTATTTGTTTCTGTTTAAAAATAAAGATTTAATGGTGAATATATTTAAAAATCCCCTGGTAAAACGGTATCTTTTAGAACTTTTTTAGGACTTCTGCGCTTAGAGAATGCATTTTTTAAATGTTCGTTGAATGTAATTTGAAAACACGTATGAAAGGACAACTATTCATAAATGTATAATTTTAGAGACAATACAATATTAACTAAATGAGGCAACTGGGAAAAGGATGATCTATAATATTTTCCACTTTTTCGCAGGCTAAACAACCAATGCGTGCCGTGTTGCCCCGAGCGCGGCGCGACTAACTCTACTCCAGACTGCTGCCACTGTCATCCAGAGTCAGGTATTATTCATAATCAACGAATAGGGCTTTAGCACTGCACCGCACACTGCACACGGTAAACTCTAGCACCGCGATCATTGTTCAAATCAAAAAACTTGCGTTTCCAAGGTTTGCCGTTTTACAAGTCCGTTCCTTTTTACGAAATCTTTCAAATAGATCGTAAGAGGAAAAATGTTACATATCAGATATGTTATGTTACCAGAATCGTAACAGTCGTTTTGTATAGGTGAATGTATAAACTCTTCCGTGGCGGGTAAGCGCCGCATCGCGGAGTGGAGCGCGCTGCACGCGGCGCCGCACGCGCCGGGCGCGCCGCGCGCCGCGCTCGTGACGCTCGCCGTCTGCGCCGCCGCCGTCGGGCTGTTCGTGGCCGTGCTCATGGTCCTGCAGGTACTGGCAAATCGTATCTGTTAATATAATATTTTCAGACATCTCACACGGAACGAGAACGAGTTATACGATATAAGACCGATACGACCTGCACATCTTCGAAAAAAGGGCGACGTTCAAGGGCGGCGATAGTCAGTATCCATCAGGTGACCCGCCGGCTCGTCTGATTCCTGTAACAAAAAAAAATCACTGAGTCCAGTTTCAATTGGCAGACACACATATACAAAGAGATATAAGCAAAGAGAGAACAACGGGTACAGCTGCCTGTAATTGGAAGTGATACAGGCAACGAGAGAGCTGGATGCCCGAACATTCCCTCTGTCTCTGTTTAGCTAAGCTGCGATTGGCTATCGTCAAGTGGGCATGGTTTGGTCGTAGATCAGGTCAGGATCAGCTCGACTAGATGGACTATTAAAGACTGTTGTTGATGATGTTCACTCTATGCGTATATCTCTATGCATTTATATCTATGACCATATCCCACAAGGGGTAAACAGAGGCGTATTAAGCGCGCAATTCGCCACCTATAACTATAATTTCAATCCCTCTTACTCAATAGGGGCAAGCGTGTTGCGACCAAGTTATATATTTGACTAACACAATAATTACTGTAAAATAACTTAAATGTAAAAACTTATTTCGTAGTTTTTCAGGTGCTTACAAACCATATGCCTAATCAATTCCACGCTTATTTTATAATCTTATCTTAAAGCCTTATTTGGCTTAATTCAGTCCAATAGCATAATATTTTTTATTGATGATTGTGAATCGATATTTGTATTAAAAAAAAAACACTAAAGAAATGTTCATCATGATCATAATACAAGCATATGAAGTTTGGAACAATAGCTTTCCAACATACAGCGGATGAATTTGTCCGGTAATGGAATTGCGGCTTATCTATGATCGAGACTTGAGCGGTGGTGCCCACCGTGCGAGATTAATTTAGAGTCTGATAGCTTACTTTGTAATAAAGTGAGCTTTTATCCTTTTAGCTTTTCACTTTGAACGTTTTTAATAAAAAATGTAAAGTGAATTTTAATAGAATACTGTGAGGCCATGTCTGTATTTCAATAACATCCACTAGTAGTGAATATATTTTATTACATGTTGTACTGAAAGTCTTTTATGTATATTTATTCATACCTATATTTTAAATGTGAAAGTGAGTTTTTTTTTAAATATTACATTCACCCAACGCCATCTAGTCCCAAACTAAGCAGAGCTTGCACTGTGGGTACTAGGACAACTGATATGAATACATATATACTTTTTTTTTGTAAATACATACATATTATACATAGAAACAGCTAGAACAAATTAAATATTAAATGTTCATGCACACAAATGTTTGAATTGAGCGGGAATCGAACCCGCCACCTTTGGGATAGTAGTCCGTTTCACAAAACACTATACCATCCGGTCGGCAAATAAGTTTGTTTGTTTGTTACGCTTTCACGCCTAAACCACATATGTTACTCGCATATATACGTATGTTACTCGCTGATAATGAAGTATTCCATTAGTTTTTTTGTTTTGAAATCAGTTTGATTTTTAAAATTCTTTCACTAATGGAATGCTTTATTATCATCGAGTAACATAGGCTACTTTTTACCGCGATAACCGACACACACGCTGGTCGAGCCGCGGGCAAGAGCTTGTATTTTAATCACTCCTATCTGCAGAAGTTAAAGAAGAGAAAGAAGTTACATCTATATATACCGCAGCAATACCGGTGTATGTATAACTATATGGTGGTATTCAGTCTTAACGTCTACGTGGAGAATAATATAACGCTATAATCCTCCACAGATAAAACAACACAATAAACCTCCCAACTGTCATAAACTCAATCATATACCAACATTAATCCAGTGTTGCCAACACAAATAAAAGATGATCGATAAAGCATGTTATTATTATATGTAGAACAGATAGTCAGCTACCATGTTATCCCCATAACGCCTTGTTAATAAATTATATGACGTTCTCTGTAAATAAACGTTTATTCTTTACTGCGTATGTTCTTATTATATTAGTCGCATCGACATTCTCATCCTGCTGAATGATAGAACAAAATTTATGTGACACGAAAGCGTATTATTCAATAATACATTTTCGTGTTATATGACCCAACATTAACTCTTGTTATGTTTTATATCTGAAAATAAAGCTTTCTAGACTTAATACATTTTTCTTGTTAAGGATTATTGAATGTTTTTCATAGGTCTATCAAAACAGCCACTAAGCTTTATGAGCGGCTAGACTATAATCATAATATAATATATCAGACATCAATCTCGTATTAAATTGACTGAAGTGTCTTACAGGTTTTATTGAAAAAATCAACACTTCTAAGAATTCTTTTATCAGAGACTTATATTATTAGTCCACGTTTTGACAACTACAATTTTAATAACACGACACTGACACGCCTTTTAACGTCTACCAAGCACATTAAGGATTAGCAAAAAAATATTGAAAGGAATGGATCTTTGCTAATAAGGACGGATTGAAGAATGTAGGTATACAAAAGCTTAAGCAGGTCAGGGTTATATACCTGTAACCAAAATTGGCTTTCGTCGGAAAGTCCGTGCCCCTAAACTGAAGTAATTGTCGTGGTTGCAAATAAACGTTAAGAGTATAAACTGAAAAATAAATAAATGGATAAAGCAATCCTAAGTAAAATATTTTAGTGTAAAAATATATATATATATAATTATATTTACAAAAAACACATATAAGACTATATTACTTATAATTAAGATAGGTTTATCTCTCATTTATCAATCTATTATGAATATCTCATTATGTTTTCAAATAAAATAAAAATTATGTATGTAAATAATCACGTTAGGTCAGACACTCATATGAAAAACTGTGAACTGGAAAAGTCATTAAAAATGCATATTGTTATGTTGTAAATACAAATGTTATCCTAAATTGTATGTGTAGATTTATTAATCGCATTAAATTCCTAAATTTGTCAACAGGCTCGTAGTCCTCGGGAACAGCCAAAGCAAACGCGTGTCCGTGGCGTCGTGTACACCCCGTTGTCATGCACCGACGACGATGTCACCGTCCTACCCTCTCGCATGGAATTCACAATGAGCGAGAACGAGACGGAGCGAGACCAGCTTCTCGAACATTCCACATAGCGCGCGCTGTGATTGTAGACGTAAGTAACGATGTAATGTGTGTCATCTAGTAGTAAGCTATGGTTACGCGATTGACATGGTTTTTTAAATATTTTAAGTAAGGGCTGTAACTATTTAAATATTTTTTTCTCGGTGTTGAACATGGTTGATGTTGAACACGGTTAAAGGGACTACATTAAAATTTATGCAAGAAAATAACGATAAAACTCTACGGAATGAATTCATTGCATCGATTGTTAGAATAATTTTTGGACAGTTTTCTGGATTTTAACTATTTGCTCGATCGTGTAACATTAGCCTGATATCAGTCCTGGTAGTGGTATGGTAAGTCGTCACAACTTCCTAATTATTGAAAATTGTACTAGTTTTCGAATTTTGATGCGATAGGAAGATGGCAGCAAGTTAACTTACATCGACGTTCAAAGAATTGTTGAATTGTTATCTAAAGAGGACCATTACAATAGTGTTGATTGTTGTATAACACTTTATAGTAGGCTCTAAAAGCAATGTAACGAAAATCTAAACTCATAAAGTCCCCAAACGCGGATCTTTTATCGATATAGTCAATGCGATACACTTACATCTAATAATTATTTATTTATTGAATATGTCTTTCCACCGATAAAGCGTCCGTGTATGTGAATATTTTGGTATATAATAAAATGATGAACGATAGAATGAGTTTAGTTTGCCACCGCCATGGGCGTAGGTAGGTATAGTAAAGAACAGTTAGCGTAGACGCTGACCGATACTGTAACATTTACTTTTATTCGACCGTGATACTGACAAAGGTTAATCCATTTTAGATTACTAATGAAACAAATACGTAGTTCTTTAATGTTAATTTGTAATGGCGAAGGAATGATGTAGGTTTTAAGCTTTAAGGTATGTTAATTCTCTTCGAAAAATCGCTCGGTTGGTATACTTTCATTTATCTGTATCATGGTCGATATTACTTTATTCGCATCACCAGTCGAAGTAATAAAGTCTTATAATTAAAAATGACTATGTATGTATGTAATATAGCTAGTATTGTTTTAAATTGTAAGTTGAACAAAGAGTTCTCGAAACGCCTTTCGTCGCACATTACACCATGACACTCGGACCATAGGACACAGATCACTTATCTGTAGTATCGAATACCTATCGAAAATTAACGATTTTGATAAAGCAGTAATTCCCTTCAGTTTTATCGAATCGTAAAATCGATTCTGCTGAGTAATACGGAACTGTAAGGAAAGTTGTTCCACCCGATATTAGATGTCTAATTGATAGGCGTTAAATTAAAGTTATAATTAATATTATCGATTTTTGCCGGTTTCGAGAGTAAGTATATCGATACAGTCCTTATTCAGTGTACTTGTGCTCTCTCGGCTTAATCAAACTTACCTTTGATGTTAGCCACTCTATAGTTGGATAGGACTACACATAAGCTGTCTACCTAACCTCGTAGCATTGTAACTCTCCTCAGTACTAGGAAACCTGATGTGAATACTGCCTGTATTAATTGGCTTCGATGTGTTCTGTAAGAACTATTGTTTTCTACTCGTACTTACCAGTTTTGCATCAGGTCAGTTTGTTGTCATTTTCTTACATTCCTGTTAGTATCAGCGAACACGCATATGTAAAGCTATGTCCACACAGCGGATGATTTTGGCCGGGCGAGGGAGTTGCAGTACGAATACCCGCAACTCTTTCACAGAAAGCAACGGCATTACATTCTATTCGCTGTGTACATGCGACAATTAAAAGCCATAACTCATGCCACAATATGTTATTGTATGATCTGTGGGCTCTCTTAGTAAAGACGTTATTGTAATTATATTATATTTTAATTGTAGGTTAGTTCATAGGCCCAAAGTTACCATAGCGTTTTAAAAATTGTACAATTTTTACTTCAAACCGTTCAAGTTGACGAAAATAGTATAAAATATTGATTCTATTAGACAATTTTATATAGTTCTAAAATAAATTTTGACTTGTCATAATGTTAACATTATCTTTTAAGTAGTAAAGCTTCTTAGGTGTTAATCATTGTAATTATTAATGATAATCATTCAATTATTTCTGCCGATTTAGATATATTTTTAGACTAGATTTTTATATTTAAACAACACTGTCACAAATTTGAAAATAAAAGTATTGTATAAAGTCGCAAATTTACATGTTTTATATTAACTGGTGCGTTTATGAATATAATGTGATATATACCGTAGTTGATACGTATGAGCGCACGCAGTGTGTCGTGCGCCTTACCCCGCGACGTCGCTCGCGTTATCATAGACAAATTAATTAAAGTCAAAGAGGAAATGTTACCATTTACCATCACAATTGTAAATAAACGTTAGATAGATTGTTGAATTGTTAACAAATAAATATTGTCAATAAATCTTAATGGTATATTTAATGTCGCAGTTTGCTTTCACTTCAAGTTTCGGTCAATTAATCAAGTGACTATAATATAATTTATTACGAATAACATTTAAAAATTGTATCGCGAAATTTTTAGTTATTTGAAAACTTCTTGACATCTGAAGTGCTAGATAAATTGCGCATTTCCAGTATGTTAAAGTCGGTTATCAATCAAAATGTTATAATTCCCTATTTATGTAATTATCTATTTGTATTGCGGTTTTCTAGTTTGTTTTAGTGGGAATCTTTTTAATTAAGAATCTATTTTTGTATGAAATGTTCTTATGTGCAATTAATATTTGTAATAAAAAGGAGTTCTGTGTCAACAATAAAATGTTTTTTTTTTGTTTGAAACCCACATCTTCATTAGATAAAGGTAAGCCGATAGAGTTTTGATCTTTTTAAATATTAGCTTTAAAATGTTTCGAGTACAGTGTATATGTTCATAGTACAAGCTCTGCTTAGTTTGAAACGATGGCGTTGTGTGTGAAATGTCCGAAGTACATATTATTATTATTATAAGCATGTATGTTGCCAAACGAACATCAGTGGCAATCGTTACGGGTACTTAAACAAGGGACCCTAAAAAGTCCGAGAACAGTCTTTGTTTGGATTGTGTGTCTTGGGTTGTGGAGGTCAGATGGCAGTCGCTCCGCGTAAAAAATCGAAGTTAAGCCGTATCATAGTAGACGTAAAGCCGATCCCAACCTAGTTTGGGAAAAAGGATCGGCGAAAGGGATTTGATATGCATGCATAATTTTTGAGACAGAAAGGTACATATTCTGTTACCGTTTGAAAAAAATACTAATCGTAAAAATAGGAGATTTTTTTTGTGAAAACGGATGCAAACGAGCAAATAGATTAACTCTTTTTTTTCTCTAGAATTAATGGGTTGGTTAGGGTCTCCAGTAACCTCACTAGGTGAAAAGCAGCTAAAAAATTGCACCAGTTTGTTGTGAGACCGAGTCGGTTCATACGTGACGATAATGCGGAAGGCATTATCCCAGCGGTATGAAACTGGCAATTAATTTGTCGCCGCTTTCTTTAACCAAATGTATGATTTGTGTGAGGGGTACACTACAGAAATACAAAAAACTTTATTCCGTCAGGCACAAATACGAATTTCAAAATACCGATTTTCATAATTCCGAATGGTTCAAACTTCCTAATATAACAACTCTGATTGATCAAACATCCTACTTTAATAATTCAAAAATTTCAATATGCCTAACGTTTATAATTACTATACTCAAAATACCGAGTGTCAATAGATCCAATAACAAAAAGTGCGACTTAATGGTACTTCGAAACTTCAAAAATTCGAATAAATGTACCTAACCCAAACGATTAACCAACAATAAAGAGGAATCTGGAGCTCGGCGGCCGCTACCGCGGCAAGAAGTAAAGGAGAACACACAAAAAAAATATGAATACACAAATATAACGTAATATTTCGGAGTATTTGGGTGTTCCCCTGTGTGAGCAATACTGGGCGACATCATAAAGAGGTAAGTTAAAAAAATATATATACTGATCACTAATGTAATCGTCAACTTACCAGTGCCCAAAGTCGTGTCCTCAAATAACGAATTCACCCCATGTATAATAAAAAACAGAAGAAGGACTGCAAAAGAAAACCATTCTTAGTACGTAGACCTATGAATACATGAACCGAAATAGGCGCGGCTCAGGTATCACAAGTATTAGTTCGGGGCAGCCGCCGTCGCCGTGTTATCCGAACTCGCATACATTACTGCGCCAATATCAGGGGATGTTATTTGCATAGTATTGTCCCATGGACCACGCATTAACATTTAGACTACAGATCCGTAGAAAGCAGATGCCAATACGTACGTGCTTATAATAGGATTTCGTGACCACTATGTATCTGTAGTACTCAGCTATAATTTTATTTATTCAAATGAGTGTTATGGTACAGGGCATAGGTCGAATGAGTTGCTTTTGACTACTGGGTTTAAAACGGTGTTTAGTTGCTTTTTAAATATGAAAAAATAAACAAATTGGAAGGTTTACACACTCAGAACTGTACCCTTTGTAAGCTGATAACATTGACATTGATACCGATAGAATAAATTACAATTTATCAGTCAGAAGGACTTTTAGAAGGACTTAGTTTTGACCGCAGGTTTTCGACAAAAATAACTTCGACGGACTTTGTGAGTTAAAAGTAGTTTTGACTAATTAGGAACTTCGACAAACAACATAATTATATAATTTTATTTGAGTTGGCAGTATATGTCCTTGCGGTGTCTAGTTACAGAGAAAATATATTAAATCGGTAAGTGTCATTGGTTCAAGACCTCTTTACAAAACTTGTACACACTTTATACAGAATGATTCTAATATCGATAATAGTAGAACACTAAGTAGGTAATGAACTCATAATAAATCGATACGACCTTCATTGTACTTCACGGATCTTCATTGTCCGGGTGGTGACGGATTAAGAATACGGAATGTCATCACCTCTATTCATCCCGTGGGTGTCGTAAGAGCCGAGTAAGGCTAAAAACTACGCAGGATAACAGCACTGCAAAGAGAAGGAAACTTGAAACAAACCCTATACCAAAGCATCTGGCCAAAACCTCCTTTCTATGGTGAGGTCTTAGTCAAGTAGTGAACTATTAAAGGTTGTTAATGATGATAATGATGACTTTCATGCCTTCAAGAAAGGAGCCTCTTGAGTTTCCACGGGTAGACGTAGTCACTAACCGCGCCGGCGGCCGTGGCCGTGAACCATCTGCTCCCTTTATATCGTATAAAAGTAACTTAAGTATATTTTACTAAGGAAGCTTACGCACCATTAAAACACCTAAGTCATATAATTTTGTCCGAAGTAAAAGTAATAAGTTAGTATATTACCCTCCCATTGTTTGTTAAAATGTATTAAAGTGAAATAGGTTCTTTGGACATAAAACCTTCATAAGTAAAGCGTTAACAACGTTCATGGGGGACTATAAAAAGGCATGATAAAGTAGATCAAATGAGTTCTGAGGATATTCTGGAGAATATTAGACTGGCCGCATCGTATAAGACAAAAGTTTTAAGACTCTAAGGAGAAATACAGTGCTTTTAGTAATTATTTTTATTTTCAGAATATGTACTTTGGCAAATACACATATTGTCATATGATTATGTGTATGTACGGAAATTTACGCAATCACGTAATATTGCACACCTTTGAAATACTCGTACATACCTGACGTTTCGACAAGGTTGCATTGTCGCGGTCTGTCGGTGAGCCAGTCAGTTTCCTTTCAGCGTTAGTGCCTGCATGTGTACACAGTTATATACCGTGGAACGAAAGATAAGTAGTCAGTATAAACATATTGTTATATTGATTTCAACTACCATGGTCACTTTCACTTGATAACTTATTAGAAATGGAATAAGGGCCGCCTGCGGCTCCTGAGTAGAAGGCGTTCATGGGCGGTTTCGTGTGCTCGTTTGCTCGCTATACCATAAGAATAATATCGGAAATTAACTAAAAATTAATATGGTAAACATCCCATTTCTAATAACTTATCAAACATTATGTGGGCAAAGATATGGTCTGTTACTATGAATAAAATTTAACTCGGTTTACCTATTCACAGTCATCCATGTGGCGACGGATTAAGAATACAGAGTGTCACCACCTCTATTCATCCTCTGCGTGTCGTAAAAGCCGACTAAGGAAGCAAACTATGCAGCACAACAGCCCTGCAAAGAAAATGAAAACTTGAAACAAATCCTACACCAACTCGTCTGGCCAGCGTGGTATCGTAGGCATAAAACTTCTTTGTAAGGAGAGGCCTATTTCCAGCAGTGGACTTTAATTTTTTTTTGAATTATAGGTTTTTTATCATCAATTTTAGGCACTTCTTTATCACATTTGAGGTAAACAGGCATTTTTGTTGTAATTTATATTTAAATTACCAATTCCTTACAACTTTAAAACGTAGAGTTTACCAAACTATTACAGGGACATCGACGACATTATTATCAGTTGCAGTTCAGTGATGAGTCATTGCTCTTCCATAGTTAGTAGAATACGAAAAATGCAAAACTATTCCGGCGAGTCCATCTAAAGTCTATTGATACAATAATAAAGAATTTAGGCCCTAATGACGTGAAATTTTAATTCTTTGCATTTAAACATCATGAAAATTACTTGACTGTTCCAATCTCAGGGCCCATTTTTGCATAAGAAGTCTTTTTTTCTTTTAAAACGACAACTCCCGCACTAGGTATAAATCCTGTGTGGGGGGGACTTTACAACTATTCATGAAACAGACAGAAAGAACACAGACTCAGAATAACAATTTGTTGATCACACAATGTGGGTATCAAACCCACAACACTCAGCGCAGTAGTAATCGGCGTGGCGACCGATTAAACCACTACGCAATCCGTACAGTCAAGGACAAATCAATTAATGGACACTTTATTTAATGCTAAAAAAAATATATTTGTATGAACCTACATAAAAATACATAAAGTCGAACATAGTGCTTCCATTCTTTTTAGAGTCAGTTAAAAATATTATCGTATTATTCTGTCTTCAAGCTATGTAGGGTATAAGGTAGTTATTTACGGTGTTGGCCCGAAATACCAAGTCATTTAAGCCTGTATCAAATAGCAACGCTGGCCAAACAACAATATATGAGAAAGAAAATATTGGTAAGAAACAGACACGTATACAATAAATTGCAACGTGCGCAATGTCCTAGGATCATGGCAGTGCCGTCACGTTTGGGTTTCAACCAACTAACGTCCGCCATTCACATTTTTCCTCATTTTGACAAAATTGTTTTATGTATTTAGTTTACTTATCCAAAAGACCACAGTGGGTTTTTGTTTACAACTAATAAAAACATTTTTTTGATGATTTTTATAAAAAATATATAATATTTTATAGAAAGTGACTATCGCTGCCCTGGACACCTGCAATATTTCTTAAAAAATCTTATGTATTTTCAGAAAAATAGACTATTTTTAAATTCGTTAAATTTTGAAATATTATGACTACAATGAAATCGAGTCATCTATCTATAAATAAAAATATATATAAATAAAAATGAATCCCCTAAACGTTCTTCCGAACGACTGCACCAAAATGGATGATTCTTTTTATTTCTGTTCGTTAGTCGTTTTTTTTAAATCTCATAATAAGAAAAGTAAGTAAGTGAATGAGACAGAAAACTGTGCGAGATATATAATAATATTATAATATTTGTGAGTTTGTATGTTCGGGGTGATCTCAGGAACTATGGGTTTGAATTGAAAAAATCTTTTAGTGTATATGCCTTTAATGGATAGCCCTTTTATCGAGGAAGGATATAGGCTATATAACATCATGCTGCGACTAATAGGACCCGAGTATCAATGAAGAATGTTGCGAAAACGGGCAACATTTATTCCTTTAGAGAGAAGTAGACGAAGTTGAGCGGCTCAGCTAGTTTACAATTACAATTCACATCTTTAAAGCAGACTATTCTTCATTAAATATATATGATCACTTCAAGATAGTAAATAAATCTTGACTTTGGTAACTTATCGCATATTTCTTGTAGCCAAATTCTTCAAGTTTATAAGTACACATTATAATAATAAACATTTCAACATCTCAAAATGTTCTACGAGGTTGCGTCAGTAATTTGGTTAAAAAGCTATTAAAAGCATCTGGATTGTGTTGTAGGCGAGAGGCGGTCGCCATTTGCTAACGATGCTTAGGGGAGTCGGCTAACGAGTGATTAAAACTAACCGTGAATTATGGCCACAAGTTGTTGGCTTGTTGCAGTTCTATTGTGATAATATGAAACTTATACAGTATTCATACACGCGCTATTATATTTCCGCTTTCAAAAGTCTCGTGCTCGAAACCGTGCCATATATTAAGTGGTTTATTTTGCAACTATACTTATTACCCGGGTTTAAGTTGATGCTGAAATAAACTTGATATATTGAAGTACTTCGCATCGCTTTAATTTAGTCGGTTAAAATGTTTAAGGAGCTATTTATGCTGACAATATAATGGTTGGAATATTTTGCGAGTTAAGTGACGTTATCCAATAAATGCTATTCGAGGTTTCTTTTATGTCATTAACTTATTAAATTTGTAAACTCACTTTTTAAATAAAAATAATCTTTCTCGGCGTGTGGAGAGAAGAAAAGCCTAGAAGGCGTGTCTGTCTTTTGACTCTGGTCTCTGGTCTCTGGTCACAATACTTTCTTCTTCCTTGGACGAGTTCTCTGCTTGTCAAATCTTGTATAAGCAACTGAAATAGATTGACTATTTCTCTATAGATTGACTCGGGTATCGAGTAACAAAATATTCTCATAAAAATCACCCAGATAGCCTAGTAACAGGTAGGACTACTCATCGCACAAATCTTGTTCGCCGACTCTAATTCACAGAAACTTCTTATTACTCTTTAACAAACTGAAATCTTTAGTAGCAATATTGACCCTGAAAACATTCCCACTATAATATAACAGGCTTGTCTTATATTCATCACCATAGAAAGATGGTTCTGGCCAGCTATACCACGCTGACAAGGCGGGTTGGTATGGGATTCGTTTCAAGTTTTCCTTCTCTTTGCTGTTCTGTTGTCCTACAGAGTGCACTCCCTTAATCGGCTCTCACGACACCCACGAGATGAAGACCGGTGGTGACACTCCGTATTCTTAATCTGTCACGACACGGTCAATCTCTTATATTACATGGGTTAAATAATGTCGTCGAAATGAGTCTGGTAGCTTGTTAATGTTTATATACCTACTCCTCAGCCTACAAGCAAAATCATTGTTTCGGAGTTATTATGGGACTGTTAATAAGTAATAATAACCCTTTATCTGATCTATTTATAAAACACGCCACGTCAATACACACAGTTTTTCTTTGACTTGTACTTTCCACTAAGTGCTAATCAAATAACGTAAAACCAATAAGGCCATGTCTACTATTTTAGGCCGATATTGACATCACCTAATCCCCTTCCATTAATATTACTTCAGGTTAAATAAATTACGATGGAGCACTCACTAAATTACGGATTATGGTAGTTTCTGACCTCGTTTCGTAGGTACCTCATATGTAGTAGAATGTCGTGTTCTATGGTCATTAACTACTCCACTTACAGTTATTTCAAATCGACTAGATTGAAGGAAGTAAATTATGCAGTGGAATTGCTAGGAAGTCTTTTTTTAATTCTTAGAAAGTAGAGAGGCAAGGACAGTATTCGTGTTCTAATGTAAACAAGTTTTGTCAATTAAGTACCTTCCCCATGCAAAAAAACTGACCTGAAATTAACTAGAACTTTTTAACACGTAAATTAACTTGTCCAACTACAATCTTGTCAATATTTTCAAAAAAGAAAAGATGCCTTGCACGATTGTGATATTATACTCAAAATATTTAAGTGTTTTATATAAAACAAGCAACTGGCTAATTGAAACAGTCTTGAAAAAAATACTTTTGTAATGTACCATTGCAAACGTCAGTTTCAAACGTCATTTTTATTTGCAAATTTCAATTGATTGACATTAAAAACTAATTGATTACATATTACACGAAAAATTTTATGCTCGGCTGGATTCCCTTTACATTAATAGTTACAAATTAGGTTAAAATCAAATGATCATTATAGCTCTTACTAATACCTAAGATGGCTTTTAACAATATATTGTCAAAATGAATTTTATAGCTGCTGTTTCAGTGTTATAAATTTCAAAGTTTTCATTGCCAGTGTGTTGGTTATTACGATGTTTTTCTCAGCAGTTTGAAGTAAACAAAAACAGACCGTAAAGTTAAGCTTTTTGTTTACCTCGGAGCTTCCAGAACATACTCGAAAAACTTGTGTGGCTTCAAAACACATTTGTTTACAGTTAAAATTCGACAGTTAAAGTACACATACCTATCATAATTATTCAGTATCGCTTTTACGTAAACAATCCCTATATCATTGTATTAAATATGTAATGTTTACCAAAAACGCCTTTTGATATAGTTTTATTTAACTATTAACAGTACAAAGCCGGACTTAATGCAATTACACATTCTTTGTCAATGATTGCCTGTGTGCCTTTATTTCTTTTGATGGCGCCAAACGCTAAACAGAAGTACCTATATAAACAGAAACGATAGTGCGAAAGCATTCAGTCTGCTTCATGAAGTTTAAGGGCAACGGCTCTCGCTCTCCACTTTAGAAATATTTCTTGTCCTTGACAGACTACACTTCTCGCTGATTACAAGAAGTGACGTCTATCATTCGCCGAGTGGTCAGAGAGGTAAAAACCCTAAAGTAGATTCACGCATAAAACATCTAGCGCGGTGTAACAAAATATGTCTATATTGTAAATTGACTGAATATTTAAGAAAAACACTATCAGTGCTTTACCATCACATGTTTAATTCGTTAACAATCCCTAAAAACAATGTACTGGCGTGTTACGTCAGCACTCTTTATTTATTCAACACGATCATTAAACACAGCTACGTATTACATATCGACGAGTGAAATATTGCCTGACACGAGTCGGATCTGCCAAACACCTAACTCTCGCCGACGTGATATATGATAACCCATACTTTTTGTTCCAAAACCTTTTTTTCCGCTTATGTATGTATGTAAATAAATTCAATAACTTGGTTCCCTGGACACAAGGTTGTCAGACGACGCTTCGTGGGGCCGATAATTCAATTTATGGCAGTATATAGAGGCGACGAATCCCTCAGGATTGAGACAGGTTCTGGAACCTTATTCTGTATGCCCACTATCAAATAAATGATATATAATAAAAATGACTATTTAGCCAAATAGTCGTGAAGGGTTCTATTGCAAGAACGGGGTTCGGTTGCCGCTCAGTGCAAATGTACTTATACGTCCGTACGTACGTATAGTGCAAATAGGTACGTACATACCTCCATTTGCAATTGTGTGGGTGAGACGATAATACTATTAATGCACTGCACGGATGGCGTAGTGGTTTAAGCGGTCACCTTGCCGGTTCCTACAGCGATGAGTGTTGTGGGTTCGATTCCCACACAAGTGGGACAACACTCCACAAAGTGTTGTTCTGGGACTGAGTGTTCTTTGTGTCCATTTCATAAATGTTCTTAAAGTCCCCCCCGACAAAAAACAAATTATGGTTTTGGGTCAAGTTTTTCTGATTCTTAAGCGAATATGGTATTTTTATTTTTCAGACATTTATATCAGAGATAAATGGAAGATAGGTACAGATAATATCCTATTTAACATTTTGGTGTTGTTGAGTTAATTTATTATGTTTACATGAATTTCAAAAACTTTTAACAAGCAAAGTTGTAACTCGAACCTGCGTGGGAAGATAATGGTCAGGCATCATAAGTATGTTTGGTCATAGAGAATTACTGTGTTGGACATCCGTAGGTCTTTGTAAACAAAAGATATGGCACAATGTCACACCGCATATAAATTATGTATTTTATCCGAGAAGAATATTTTATTCACTGAAGTTTCGCTATATTTACCAAAACTATTTACTGATTTGGTTCGAAAATCTTTCCTTTCGATGTATGGTTATTATTTTTGGAGTTTACTTAATTCTGTCTTAACAAGAAAGTCTTTTTGTTATTCTCTTAAGATTTTGACTACAACTAGGTTTAATCGAAGGCATAAAGTTTGATTACATTGCATCTTTATAGCTCAGACCTATGTAACTCATATAAGTACGAGTATATACAGAAATGAAAAAAATGTAAACTAAATAAATATTTGTGGTGGTGATGTTAGTTTTTTATTTCATACTTACATGAGCGTTCAACTTAAGTGTACTTTACTTGAAATTACGTTACTGCTAAACTAAATATGCAATGTAGTATAAATTAATACCTGACCTGAATTTATGCCTTTTGAGAGACGCAAACAAAGGAATATATTTTCCCCATTTTTGTAACATTTTATATAACCTGTAGCCTTTCTCTCTAAATAGACTACGGCCAACACAAAACGTTTTTTCGATTCGAGCTAGTAGTTCTTTAGATGAGCTCGTGCAAACAGACAAACTCTTCAGGTGTATAATATAGACATATAAATTTATTTCATTATAAACGTATTTATGCCTATGTCCAGCAGTGGACTGCTAAAGGCTGTTGATAATGATATACGCAAGAGGGTGATCTGAAAAGATTCCGACCCAACAAAGATACAAAACCGATTTTTATTTTTATTTTTCAACATAGTCCTTGTGACTCTACACACTTCTCCCAGCAATGCTACCATCTCTGTAACCCGTCCAAATAGTACTCGGCGTTTTTCTCTGCAAAATAATTGTTTATGGTGATTGCCTCTTCATTTAACGAAAATCTCTATCCTCCGAGAGAAATTTTTCGCTTAGGGCTAGATCTGGTGAGTAAGGCGGATGATCAAGAAGTTCAAACCGTAATACGTGGATTTTCGCCATGGCAACCACTAAGGTGTGAGACGGTGCGTTGTCTTGGTGAAACAAGATTTTCTTTTTCTGCAAAAGTGGCCGTTTTTCCGCAAGTTCTGCCTTCAGCTTGTCAAGTAATGATGTAAAAGTAAAGACATACTCTGCTCCTGATAATTTATTTATTTAATCTATTTAGTTAATTTTCACATTTTCTTGGTCCAGTTCAGGTGCTTAATAGTGCAATTAGTTGCTGCCTACATAGTCATAACATTTAATGTAATATAACATCCTTTCACTATCCCACCTGCCAGTTCAACATCCACACTCACTTAGACATCGGCAATGTCTCATCTAATGGAGATAGAATCGGCACAGAGGAGCCTAGAAGAGAGCTTTAATCGTAGGATGACGGAACTCGAGGCCCAGCTACACAGCGGAGTGCCAGCAAAAGATACTGTGGCCAAAGTCGCAGAGGAGTTCCGTACATTTCGCGAACTCATTTTTAAAATGCTTGGGCTCCTTCGCAAGCAAATCTCAGACTGTCACAGTCTACTCGATAGCTTGGAGTCAAGGCAGCGACGGAAGGATCTTCTCTTCTTGGGCGTTCCCGAGGCTGAGAGTGAAGACTGTGCCACATCCATTCTCAACCTTGTCAATAAAAAAATGGGCTTGGAAGACATATCACCTGGTAACATTAAGGTCTGCCACAGGATTGGAACCCTGAGCAAAGACCGTCCCCGGCCCATCTTAGTGCGTTTTGCCGGCGAGAAAACAAGATCTTCCATTTGGAGAGCGAAGCCGGCGTTAAAGGGCACATCTGTCTCGGTGCGCGAGTTTCTGACCAAAGCTCGACAACTGATCTTCGGCAAAGCACGACTGCACTTTGGTATGAGAGCTGTTTGGACGCAAGGCGGTAATATCGTTATCAAAACGCCGGATGGACGTCGCCACAAGGTAATATGCATGGAGCAGCTCCTGCCGCTGCTGGAGAAACATCCCGGGGCGGTCGTTAACACTTCTTCTACAGCCAAGACCAGTGGTAACAGTTCTTCATGTAAATAATAATTTATACAGTGCAAAATCTTTGTTATTGATTATCTATAAGTTTCTCCATGTAAGGGCGTAGCTATTTGTGTCATATAGTTATTTATAATTTTATTTGAATTGGCGGTGTTCCTTATCACCTGCTTTTACTCATTGTAATATATAGAATCGTAACTATAATTATCAACAAACAATAACAAATATTAACCCACAATAGAGTAAATTATGTTAAAATGACATTTCGAAATCCACTACTTTGAGATTTGACACAAGGCTAGCTACGTTCGGATTCACATCGCATCGATACTATTCTTTTGTTTCGTCTTACTTTAGCTCTATTGACTTGTTGTGCAGGGTTAAACGATGCGTTAACTTTAATCGATTATTTTTGCCTGTCTGTACATATTTGAGTGGGTCAAGACTGGCGGGTGGTGTAGTTATGACAATGTTCTGAGGTACGCGCTAACATAGTTCTTGTATTGTCTAAATACATTAATAATTTATATCTTATACATATTATATTATTCTGTATTTATTTATAAAAAGTTTGACATCGTATTGTTGTCGTCCGATATTATTGGTTATATAACTTTACATATTTTTATTTGATTTATACTTATTTTAATTTCATGCTGTCTGATGATGAATCGTTTCATTCTGCAAACGAATCTGCTACTATTTCGGGTGACGAGAGTTTTAGCTCCTTATCAGATACACTTGGCGACTTTGTGAGACAGACGTTTGGTCGCCCTTCGAAATGTCGCTTAAACGTTTGTCATATTAATGCTCAAAGCATTCCCAGCCACTACAGTGACTTACTTGAAGCATTCACCAACTCCGAAGCACATGCTATACTGATTTCTGAGTCCTGGTTCAAACCCAACCTGCTTTCTACGTCGTATTCCCTCCCTGGTTTCATTCTCATACGCAACGACAGAGTCGACAGAAGAGGAGGTGGTGTTGCTATTTATCTCCGCTGCTCAATCTCATACAAAATCTTAACGTCTTCCCCTCCCTCCAGTTCTGCATCCGCAGAATACCTTTTCCTTGAGGTTAGCATCAGTGGAGCCAAAACTCTTCTGGGCGTTGTTTACTGTCCCCCCAACGTTGACTACTTCTCCAGTCTCGAACCGATTCTGGAATCTTTAGGGTCCGAGTATGCACACCATATCATCATGGGCGATTTCAATACCGATCTCCTCGCTTCCAATTCCCCTCGATCCCGTAAACTCCTCCAGGTCATCGAATCATCTTGTCTGCATGTGCTGCCATTGTCAGCCACACATCACAATATTAATGGACCTGACACCTGGCTAGACCTAGTCCTAACTTCGACTCCGTCCTTTGTCCGTAGTCATGGCCAACACCCTGCTCCCGGTTTTTCCCAACATGACCTCATCTACCTCTCCTATGCCCTGAAACCTCCTAAGCACCGCCCTCAGTTTCGCCATATTCGCTGCTTCGGACGGATGAGTGAAGACAAACTACGCAGCGATGCCTTAAAACTAGATTGGAAGCCCCTGATCGAGGCGTCTACGGTGGACGACAAGGTTCGCATTTTTAATAATTTAGTAATTGACCTCTATGACCAAAACGCTCCAGTCGCAAAAATTAAAATTAAACGCTCTCCTGCTCCCTGGATGTCAGTGGATGTCCGTGAGGCAATGAGACGCAGAGACAAAGCGTTCCTAAAATTCCGGAAAAACAGGAGCGAAGCAAACTGGTCTCTTTATAAAGTTGCAAGAAATCGGTGTAATCAGGTGGTGCGCAATGCTAAACGCTGCCATATTATTCAAAACCTTAATTACTCCTCGCCTTCCCAAATCTGGCGATTCCTCGGTACCTTGGGCATCGGTAAATCCGGGAAAAACATCTCTTCAACGACCTTTGATTTGGATGACATTAACCGACATTTCACCACTCTTCCGCAATTTGATCACCAAACAAAGTGTCTCACCTTAAAGTACCTGGCTGACCTTCCTCGCCCAAATATTAATTATTTTCAATTTTCTCCAGTTGCATCAGATGACATAAAAAAGATAATCCTCTCCATTAAGTCCAACGCCATGGGAAGTGACAACATAAACCGTCGTATGATCACACCTATCCTCGAACATCTCCTTCCCGCGCTTACGCATATAGTGAATTATACACTCGATTCAGGGACTTTCCCTTCACTGTGGTGCAGTGCTTTTGTAATACCCCTCCCTAAGGTCTCTAACCCTACCCTTATAAATCACTTACGCCCAATTTCCATACTTCCCTTCTTATCCAAAGTGCTCGAGACGTGTGTACATCAACAGTTATCACAATTTATCCATCGGAATAATTTACTAAGCCCTTTTCAATCGGGCTTTAGGCCTGGCCATAGCACAACTTCTGTACTCCTGAAAGTGACCGACGACATTCGGGCAGGAATTGAGAACTCCAAAGTTACCGTGTTGGCTTTGATTGATTTCTCAAATGCTTTTAACACCGTTAGTCACGATGTCCTTCTATCTATCCTTTCCTATCATATGATGTCATCTGATGTACTGGAATGGTTCTCTTCATATCTTCGAGGGCGCCAGCAAGCCGTCCGTGTCGACGAATCCACCTCCATATGGTGTGATCTTGACTCTGGTGTCCCCCAAGGCGGCATTCTCTCTCCACTATTATTTTCTATTTTTATCAATCTCATTACTCAGAATCTTCAATGTGCGTACCATCTTTATGCTGATGACTTGCAACTTTACTATAATGCTGCTGCAGATAATATAACGGAGGCTATTGCCATGATAAACGGCGACCTGGAGACTATTAGCGGTTGGTCCTATAGGTTCGGTTTGACTGTGAACCCCACAAAGTGCCAGGCTATCATCTTAGGCAGTCCACGTATGACCAGAAGGCTAGATCATGAAAAACTACCATCCCTAGTATTTAACGGGTCAACCATTCCTCTAAGTTCTACTGTGAAGGATTTGGGACTGTTTATTGATTGCAACCTCAATTGGCAAACCCAGGTTACTAATGTCAGCCAGAAAGTTACAGGAACCCTGCGGGTGCTATACCGACTAAAGAATTTTTTACCTTCCGAGATTAAAGCGATGTTGGTACAAACTTTAATTTTTCCCATTATAGATTATGGTGATGTGTGCTACTACGACCTGAATGCAGATCTCCTCAACAAATACGACCGTCTTCTTAATAACTGCATTAGATTCATTTTTAATCTTCGTAAATATGATCATATTTCCTCCTTTCGTCTTAAATTAAATTGGCTCCCAATTCGTCAGCGTCGTCACCTGCGGGCACTAACGACTCTCTACACTATTCTCAACTCTCCTAACTCGCCTACATACTTGACATCCTCCTTCCAGTTCTTGTGCTCCAATCATAACAGAACCCTTCGCTCTACAAATAATCTTCTACTCTTATGCCCTGCCCACACTTCTGCGTGTGTTCATTCTTCCTTCCTCACTCAATCTGTACTTCTATGGAATGCTCTTCCCCAGGATATCAGAATGGCGACCAGTCGTAATTCGTTTAGGGCGAAGGTGCGGGCTCTTCTTGACCGGAATGTAGCGGAATCATCACAAATATGATACTTTATGTATTATGGTATATATGTATGTGTATATATATAACACAATATATATGTATATGAATGTATGTATTCTTGTATGTATACGTTGGTATTTATATATTATTTCATTGCTTTTTGCTCAGTATTGCTATCATTACTTCTTTTATGTCCACTTTATAACTCTCAACCAAAGGGTAGTGCACCTCCACACTCATTTCCACACCACCCTAAGGTAGACTGGTAGAGAATGCCTATGGCATTAAGTCCGCCATTGTACTTGTGTGCATAAAGTTGATAAATAAAAAAATAAATAAATAATGATGCGTTGTATGCTCCTGTAATGGCGTTTTTGGCATAACGTGAGCAAACGCGGCACCCAACGCGCGGACAGCTTTCTCATGTCTAAATATTGGTTTAATATGTGACAAAAACGTTCTTTTGACATGTTCGTAACCTCTGCTATCCATGCCATCTGTTGAACCTTGGCGATGTTTTCGTCGGCAGTTGCAAAATTTGGCCGTCATTCGGGACGTCCAAATTTCATCGTCTCTCAAGCTCTTACGGCCACGTTTAAATTCAGCTGCCCAAAATTTCAATGTGGTAAATGATAGTGCTGAGTCCCCTACACAGAATCTAGCTTATCTTTGATTTGCGTAGGCGTATCGCCTTTCAAAAACAAATATTAATTAATGATAGCTCGATACTCAATTTTATCCATTTTCATAAAAACACTGACATCAATTCACTCAAACGACTATTACATAACAACTGCTCGTCCAAAATGGCTGAAACTTTGGCAAGTAATGTCAACAGATGAACAACTATATTCACTAGCTTTTATTCAAGAGTGTTGCCATCTTCGTGTTGAGGCCGGAAACTTTTCAGACCATCTGTGTATATATGTTGCCGTTCGAATACGAAATACGTCAATATGCGCTTTACCTAGTTAATCTGCATATTAACGAACGCTACCCCGTTAAATCGTGGAAGACAGTGAATGAAACAATGTTGTCTCGTTTTCTCTGTCTTTCCACACTCGCACCTGTATCCACGTCAACAGCGACGGTCGGTCTGGTCGGTCAGTCAAAAGTACTTTTGACCGCAATATCATACTGTTATAAGTTATAACCTTATCCAACCCAAATGATTCACCAACAATTGAAGGGATCTGGCGATCGTCGGCTGCTGGCACGGCCCGCTCGCTCGCCTTAGGACATTAATGGTCACTTCTTAAGGTGGCCGGAGATCGACAAGTGCCCTCCGGCGCCCGGTGCGCCTTCTGCGGGTAGAGACAGCGATGTTGCGTTCTCTCTCCCGTCCTGCCGCTTCCTAAGGAAGCGAAGGCGCTCCATGCACTCTCGCTACGGACCATGGATAAAACCAAGATCGGAAGCGAGAGGCCACCCGCAGAACTGACTGCCGCGATAAGATCACGACGCTGGCTAGCCCAAGATGAGCATTCCGCCAGCGTGTGCAGCGATGTGTCGTCAGGACAGTCGTCACAGTGATGGCACCGTGACGTCGGCTCCCGGCCGATCCGACACAAGTACTTGCCGAAGCAACCATGTCCGGAAAGTACCTGTGTCATCCGGAAGGTGAGAGCTCCGTGTTTCCTCTCCAGCCACTCTCGTAGGACGGGTCTTTGCGCCGCTATTGCGGCGTGCCCCATTAATGGTCACTGTTCTAACCTAACTTAACTAAACCGTATGCGTGGTCGTTATCCTGCAGATTACATAGGAAGTTTGCAGATTGTCTAGTTAATGTACATTTTTTACTGTAACTAATTTGCACTCTAACTAATTTATGCACATTAGCGGTAACATATATACCTATAATGAAATGAATTTACCTATAATTTGTTATAGGTGCTTGTGTCAGAAGTGGGTAATATGCGCGCCTGTTGCCTGTTGGCTTTCTCTGAACGTGGTAGTCATTTCTCAGGCTCCCTCTCGGGAAGTTTAATTTAAACTAATAAATAATAGGGTATAAATTTAGGGTTTAATTTAATCTGACGTTTGATGTGGGTGAAAATAAGGTCACACACAAATATACAGGTGCAGCTGTAGAAGGAATGCCTACACATATATATGTACATACATACACATATATACTATATGTTTATACAATAGAATCGGCTAAACTTCTTTCTTTTAAAACTTCACAACGTCAGGCAATTCAAATGTATGTACTTAGGGTCTATCGCGAGCAAGGCCGTCTTAGGCCACGCCGAGGCCCCTGGGCACACAAGAATTAGGGGCCCTGTTGGACAGTTAACAAAATGAATGATAAAAATATTTTTAGTTATGATCTTTTACTTATATTTGATTGTTGTATATTTTGATTGTTGCCAATAAAATGATTTATTGGCAACAATCAAATATACTTATAATTAGAGATATTAATTAGATAGATACATTTACGAGTAAGTATAATAGATATAAATATGGGATGTTAATTAGACAAGCATCTTTGAATTGATTTATTTATTTATTTATTATTATTTACAGACACCTTAATGCTAACAGAACAATCCATGCGCAGAAAGTGATTATGGACTTACAGTATCATTACATTGTAAAATAAAAAGCATTCAAGTCGTAAAACAGAAAGTAGGTAACATTGCAATAAGAATTCATCAGCATAGTATAAAATTGTAAAAAACAGTACATATTCGGACACAAACGTAATAAATTCAACACAAAATAAATGACAAAATTTGGTAAAACAAAACCCGTACACAATATCAAACGAGAAGATAACATTAATAATAAAGAATGACATCAATAATAAAGAATAACATCATGTGCACCAAGTCACTGTTAGGATATCCATTAATTAATCTGTACAGTACTGGCAACTGTCAACGTCTCCATGCAACACCCTGCTGCCTTGAGAAACGCTCCCTCGCTGCATAAGAATAAATCTATTGATGGGCTAAATGACACGATTTCATTAATATACCTTAGTGCTCGTGACAGGGGTGCATACCGACACAGGTTAGTGTGCGCCAGCGGCACTGCAAACAGGTGTTGTCGGGGTTCGCGCACCGTAGACGCGCCGCGCCGCGGCACGTGGAAATCTATCTGCGCCAGCAATGATGGATTATATGTAAAACCACGTATTAAGCGGAAGACATATGCTACCAGAGCTAGGTTACGACGTACCGCCAACATACGATAGTCGACCATCCCTATAACATATAATGTGGGGTACAAATATGGATAATAATAATACAACCGTTTAAATAGGTATCTAACGAAAGACTTCTGCACCTTCTCCACCTGCAGTACATGTTGGGCCTGATATGGATTCCACACTAAAGCATTCGTCTCCAAGGTACTTCGAACATACGCATTAAATAAGACACTCAGTGTTAGTTTGCTGTTAAAGCGATTGGATTGTCTTAGAACAAATCCGAGACTTTTCCGAGCCTTTTTACACATTTTATCAAAATGGTCGCGAAATGTCATTTGAGTATCGAACCAAGTACCCAAATCCTTCACTGTCGTCGCTCGTCGCAAGACGGTTTGCGATATTGTGTAATTCTCGTGAATTAGAGAACGGGCCCGACCATATGACACCACAACACACTTGTTAATGTTAAGGTTTAAACTGTTTAGGCGGCCCCAATTACAGACAGTATCAATATCGGCCTGTAACAGAGCGCAGTCAGAGGTGGTGGCAATCGGCCGCGCTAATTTAACGTCATCGGCGAACATCAAGCAGGTACTATTTTGAACTTTAGATGGTAAATCATTTATTATTATTAAGAATAATAATGGGCCAAGACAGCTGCCTTGACCTATACCTGAGTAGATGCTATATTCTTCAGATTTAGAATTGCTGTATAAAACATACTGTTTTCGATTTGAAAAGTAGTTTGAGAAGAAACATATGAGATTTTCCGAAAAACCTATGTTCGCCATCTTGGTAAGCAGCACATCATTATTTATCTGATCAAATGCCTTTTGAAAATCAAAATACGCCACGTCCACCTGTTTCCTCGCATCAATTTCATTTGAAATCATCATTGTAATATGTAAGAGGTTTGATGTGGTCGATCGGCCCGGCAAAAAACCGTGCTGTTGGTCACAGAACCATCCTCGTAGCTGATTGTATATGAGATTGTATAATATCGATTCCATTACTTTACCGAAGACCGATAAAACTGCTACTGCACGATAATTGTGTACATCACCCATGGAGCCACTCTTGTGTATGGGTAGAACTTTGGTTGTTTTCCATACAGAAGGATAGATATGATGTTTGAGACATAAGTTAAATATATGTAGAAGTGGATTCGCGAAAACTGCATAGCAGTCGCGAACAATTATCTGAGGTACCCCATCGGGACCTTGGGTGAATTTGGGTCGTAGTTTTTTTAGAGCGTTTAATACGTCACGTTTTTCTATGTAGTCTACTTGAACGTGAACATCAGGTCCGGTACATGCATGATGTAAGTTTAGGGCGGCTGTCATCGCAGAGCGCGGGTCCAGTACGGGCGCACTGGACAAAAACACACTGCTGAAGAACGCGGCAAAAGCATCAGCCACTTGTTGCGAGTTTAACATGCCGAATGTTGAAGGTTCATTTGACTTCCTAGTCTGTTTAATAAATGACCAAAAAGTATTTGGGTTATATAAAATACTATTTTCAATTTTTTTAAAGTGGGTATATTTGTTTTTTTCTAGTAAAGATTTAAATTGTTTTCGATAATAACTAAAAAACGCATAATATAATTGATTTTTATTCGACATTTTGTATGTTTTGTGGAAGAAGTTTTTTAAATGTAAATAATATAGTAATTCGCGATTGTACCATTCAGGATATTTATTAGGTGTATTTGATGGTTTAGTGTAAGGGACAAACTTCTCAAAGGTATTATTTATTTTATCGTACAAGTAAGACACGGCTTGATTAGGGTCCTGTGTCTTATATATCGGCGACCAATCAATGAGAGATAATTGTGAGTAAAGTTCGCAATCATTTGCTTTTCTAAAGTTACGGAAACGTATAGGATTTTCTTTGTTTATATCTTGGGTTCGAGACGTGCGGGTAGGTAGGTAAAATCTATTTATATTCACTGTAATTTGTAATGGAAGGTGGTGAATTTCTGATTCATTCTTGATGGTTTGAATCAGTTAGGTACAATTACGACAGTGATTTTTTTCGGGAATTCTGTTGTGCAAATTCTTCTATTATATCTTCAAAGTCGATTTTTTTGAGGATATCATTTTCTATGCACATAATTGATAAATACGTTAGTCGCTCTTGTGACGCTGATGTTCCTAATTCATTTTTTATTCGCTTTAACTTTGAAAATGAGCGCTCTCCGCTGCAATTGGTAACCATTAGGCATAGAAACATTTTTATAGCCACTTCAACATTTGGAAAAGTTTCTTCTTGATATATTCTTTAAATACTGTCTTAAATGAAAATACTCTGATTTGAGCTCATATGCATTAATGTCTTCGTGATAGAATTCTTTAAATTCATTGCATTTTTTTGTTAACTCGTCAGAATCAATTGTTGTTAGTGTGAAAGAAAACTAAAACGATCTTGCATTTCTTGATACGCTACCAAATGATTTTTTAAATGTGCATATAATGTATCTATTATAGGGATAAATGTATCTATACAAAATTTTTCCTTCCCATGCAACTGCACAGTCTCTGATGATACTTTAAAGAAAGTAACGCGTGTGCTGCGAATTCTATTCCTGTCAAATTTATCTTTATAGTCGGCATTTGGTTTTTTTTCTTTAGCAGCTAATTCATATTCATCAATCGTTTGGTCGAAGGGGAGAAGAAATTGAACAATTTTTGAACTAATTTTTTTCAAAAATTGTTTAATTTCTAAAATTTTTTTTAACTGTTTACGATTTACGTTCAGGGATTCCCCGTGGTTAATTTCGCCTGTAACATTGTAGAAACTGTCGTCGGCTTATGCTTTTATGTGTGAGCAGCAGTATGTGTTGCGATGCAATTTTTTTGTTTAATGTATGATCATTAAAACTAATTCCCGGGGCCAGGGGCCCGGGGCCTCGCAATGGCTAAGGCCGTCACTGATCATTGGCTTGTCAGTGCTTAGAGTTGCCATAAAGTTGCTAAAAAGGCTCATTTACTTTTTTTTCGGATAATATCGATATGAATTTGAGAAAAAAATGAGGTAAGCGAATATTTAACGTGCTATGTATTTGCTTTTTGGAGGCCCCTTGACGATGAAGGCCCTGGGCACGGGCCCCGGTATGGTAAAGACGGTACTGATCGCGAGTCCCGTTAACATTATTAATAGGTAAAAATGTTAGTTGTTGTAGGGAATTTACACATCCATCACTCCAAAAATTAATAAATGATTTGCCAGGCGTTTCACTTCATATATGGATGACCATCCACCCATGTCTCTGAAGCTGCCTAAACCTGTGAGATGTGTAGTGTGTCACAATAGAATCGGATGGGGTTGCAAAAAGTGTAGAAAATCGCTTTACATCAATAAATCTTGCTTTACCATTTTTCCCTCATCATAAGTGACCACATCAATTACAGAGATGTTCTCAAGTGGGTACTTGGGAACATCTCTGTAATTTTCAGACAAATATTTTGCAGCTGTTTTTAACATAACTTATCATTTATTAGTAGCCCTAAAAATGGGTTTACGAAAATCTAAATTTTTACTCTGTAACTTCGTTTAATTTTGTAAGGGCTACTTTGTTCATAAAATATCGCAAAGTAACTCTGAATATTTAAGCCTCTAAAATATTAGGTATCTCATTAAC
Organism: Arctia plantaginis; assembly: GCA_902825455.1. Lineage (NCBI taxonomy): Eukaryota > Metazoa > Arthropoda > Insecta > Lepidoptera > Erebidae > Arctia > Arctia plantaginis. Next base: position 4,955,143 of record CADEBD010000857.1, on the reverse strand, counting down.
AATGCTAGGAAGAAATAAATTAAAGGTAAGTACACATTTAACGAGAACATTTAATAAAACAAGGGCATGCTAAAACAAAAGTTTAATTAACGGAATGTACAAAGGTACCCAAACCGCGAAACAAAAAGTGGGTCCCTTATACAGGCTAATCAAGTTTCAAACGAAATAATTAACCTGAGCTACTCGGAATCTTCAATACCGTCGCGTAATGTATACAGAACTCAAATGAATGTCTCAAATCCGCCCCAGTGGTCACAGGACCAACAAAAAAGGCCTTAATTTATCTTCGGTAAGAGCCCGAAGGGACAAAAAAGGAAGGTACAATTTGGATAGCGAATTTTTCGGGACCCCATCTATATGTTAATGAGATGGTTGATCAAATGTATGTTAAAACGGGTGATATTATTGAGTTCGGAAATCGAATGGAACTCAGATAAATTGAAATAACAGGGATCGTATTAATTATCAATGTTGGTGGAGTAAACGCTCCACCAATACCGGTTTTTCTTAACGCAATAAAATTAACCCAACGGATTCTGGGCAGTTATGGATCTGATTTTGTCGTTGACTCAATTTATCGTTTATAGCAGCTAGTTTTGATTTTGTTTTTCTGGGACAACCATTTTAAGATGTTTAGTGAATAGGGTTAGAGAATCTTTCAACTTTCGTCTCTATGATTTCTAAAGACATTTTTTTAGTAAAAAATAATTAAGTGCCATAGCAAATTATTAAATTAGAAACGTGTAATTCAATTCATTAGACCTTATATGTATTTCATTTAAATCTGAAGGTGCCCGTTGCCAACTATACTTTTAGTTGGAAACGGGCTCAAAGTCGGAGTAACTTTTTAATCGACTTCAAAAAGGAGGAGGTCATTTTCATCAATTTGGATGCCTCATGCTGCTCTGAGTGTGGCTGCGGGTGGACGGGCACGGGTTTTTCCCTCCATCCACTATAGTGACCATCCGCGAGAAGGCGACGTGCGCGTGTGCCCTACGTCGTCTAAATCGAGAATTTACCTAAAGTTGGTGTCAACGCTTTGCGGGCAGGCGTCAGGAGGGGTCCGGGTGTCTAAATAATAGCAGTTCCCGGATTACTTCTTATTACAGGCGCAGAGTGGCACGCCGTGCAGTTTTAGTCGGTCCGATTAAAGTTAACCTAGATGGGTGACGGCCCGAGGAGGTTTCCACACCTTTAAAAATAATAGGATTAGCGTACCATCGTGTACGAGGACTGTGATGGTAATCCGAGGTGTCGGCCCATGTCGGCGTACGGTCCACAGGGCTCTGTTCTTAGACCCCTGGACCTCTTAGCATTCCATGGAATCACCGTGCGGGTGCCGGGTCCATCGTGTGATAGATGGGGGCAACACAAAAAAATGTTCGCACTCATATATTGAACACTGTGTGATTGTTGACGTACCTCCTTACCATTTAAATTTTGAATTTTGACTGCTGCTAATTTGCAATTTATAATCTACAATTTTTTGCACAATTGATTGTTATAATTCTTTGATTGTTTTTTTTTTTTCTTATTTACAAAGGCCATTTGTGGCCACTGTCTTTAATCTTTTTTGTAATGTCCATGTTGTGGTCTCCTATAATTGAGGAAGCACAAGACTTAAAATTTTATTGGCTTTATAACTAGCATGTAAGGTGTATTTCTTGTTGGAGATTCAATAAAATAAAATAAAAAAAATAAAATAAAATAAAACACATGCGACTTCGACAGCGCTTGGGACTTGCGACCCAGGTATAGGCTTAGGGAGTACTTCTTGCGACGCGTCAGCGCTCACCTACACTATCTGCTGTGTTAACCCCTCTGGCTAACCATAAAACCGTAATTGATACGAGCCTAGCAATGGCGCTTTGGATATTCCTTCAAGAAAAGGGCTTACTGAAGCTCTTGGCAATTCAAGCTCTTTAAGCAGATTATAAAGGGATTTAGCTGGCATAGCCTCGCACCCACTTCCACATAACCATTTTTAGTTATTTCGTTGGTTAAGTCGAAGTACTTGTTTTTTTTAAAGCGTGGTCTTAAGGGGTGCTCGTATCCCACGGCACCGTGAGTTCTTCTAGTACTACACGCTAAATTGATATTGCATAAAGAAATATGTCTGGTCTGGACGCCGAGGCACAGATATCCGCCGGTATTCTGTAAAGATTTTCATGCGTGTGCGCTTTCCACTAAGAAAAAGACCAGTCACTGGCGGTATTTATAGTTGAGTACGGCTTTTGTGAAGTCTTTTTTGTTGAGCTTTCCTTTAGAAAGGCGATGTTAGTTCTTATGTTTTTTGTTATTCCTTTTTTTCGATTTCTCCAGCGATAAACTATGATTTGTAATACCCTATCATGTCGACGTGAATAATGACCCCGATCTAATAGCTTTATACTTATATGAAATCTATGATAAGCCTGTGCTGATCTACAACCACCCGTTTTCAAGGGGTTGAGCCTTATGAGATGAAAGGGCGACTGCAGGGCAACTGCTAAAATTTATAATTTTTTAATGCTAGGTAGTCCTACTTCTTCTAGTCTCATTGTCTCTCTTTTTCTCGCATAATGTTGAGTAGAAGGCATTTGCTAATATCATTGTAGGATTCTTTTGTTTTCCTTATTCTATATTTTTTAAAGACAACTCTCGCTTTAGAAATATATCCTGTGTCGCAGGGGACTTTACAACAAGGACCCGCTATAGAGGATTGGCTCGAGAGGCGTCACGGGACCCTCTCATACCGACTGACGCAGGTGATCACTGGGTAAGGATGTTTCGGGGATCACCTGTGTCTGATCCGTAAGGAGCCAACGCCTGAGTGCCACCACTGCGATAGCCAGACCGTGGACACGGCTCTCCACACGCTGGCAGAGTGCCCGGCGTGGGTTGAGCAGAGGCGAGACCTCGTGGCGGCCATCGGAGTGGGAGTTCTCTCGCTCGATAGCCTGATTGCGGCTATCGTGCGGAGCGAGAGTGCGTGGAACTCTGCCGTCTCCTTCTGCGAGCAAGTTATGCTCGCGGAGGAGACGGCGGAGCGGGACCGGGAGAGGTTTAGGACTCTCCCGGCCCGACAGGCCCGGGAACGGGCCAGGTACCGCAGGCGACTCAGGCGCCGGAGGTCGCAGAACGACCTCCGTCCTCCATAAGCGCAGGCCTGGGGGTGACAGGTGAGGCCATCTGTCACCCTAGCAGAAGCAGGCCGGGGTGGCGGCGAGCGCGTTGCGAAGCGCGCTCGCTTCCAGGGAGCACAGGGAACATGGGGTTTCCACACGGGGGGGGTCGTCTACTCGTCTGTTATAGATGACCCGAGGTATGTCGGGGCACCAGGGACTTCCTTTCTAGGGTATACCTGGTTCCCCGGCTATTAGTACCCGAGACGGCGTGCCGTTTTAGTCGGTTTGAGTCCGACATGCCACCGACAGGTGGTATCCGAGGGGATTGCAGCACGGATAAAAAAAAAGGGGACTACAAAAATACAAGAAACGGATATAAAAAAACACCCAGACTCAGAACAACAATTTGTGTGACACAAAGTGTCGTCCCAAGTGGGGATCGGACCCACAACACTCAGCGTAGTAGAAAGGGGCGTGGTGACCGCTTAAACCACTACGCCATCCGTGCAGTGCAGTGCAGTCAGTAGGAGCCAGTGGAAATGTAGTTCATCATTCAAAACACCGAGTTTGTATTTTGTACTAAATATATGACCGTTCGTAAGCATTGTAAAAGTTACATCATCATCATCAACAGCCTTTTATAGTCCACTGCTGGGCATAGGCCTCTCCTTAGAAAGAAGGTTTTGGCATACCATACCACGCTGGCCAGACGGGTTGGTATAGGGTTTCTTTCAAGTTTCCCTTCTCTTTGCAGTGCTGTTATCCTATTGTCTGTCTGTATTCTTAATCCGTCACAACACGGAATGCGCAAAAGTAACATATTGTAGTTTTACTGTAGCACACATTATTACTGTACACTTTACTAACACTAGATTCATACACAAGGCATCGATTAAAGGTTTGATTACCGCTCACTGAATGTAGCTGTAATATAAGTATATTTATTGCATTGCATCGCCCATGGTTATTTATATAAATTAGTCGTCATCATCATCATAAACCTGTCATTTTCAATATTTATAACGGGAGGGGGGAGCTACAATACATCACATTGGGAAGTGGATACCGCAAGCTCAGGTAGGAAAGAAAAGTCCAATGATTCAGCTGACCATGTATGTATCTGAAATATTATGTAATATAAAATTATTTAGATGTTGAAAAGAGCAAAGTTTTTTAAGTATTTATTAAAATACCAAAAAAGTATGTACATATACATATACATTATAGACACACACATTATAATAGGTCTTTACCTATGAAATTGCCGTTTTGTATGCAATAAGTGAAAGTACTTATTTTTTCAAACTTTTTATTTCTGTTATTCGAAGTAATCACCCATGCAATCGACGCATCTTTGCCAACGCATTGGCAGTTTATTGATGCCCTTCTTGTAAAAATCAGCTGGACGGGAGGCAACAAACTCTTCAAAGGCATTTTGTACTGCCTCTCGGAAATTGAATTTTTTACCCACTAAAAAGTTGTCTAAATTTTGGAAAAAGTAATAGTCGGTAGGTGCAAGGTCTGGTGGTCACATCTGCAACCAGCTTTGGTCAATCGGTTGTCCCCACTGCTCCTTCACGACAACGCGCGACCCCATACTGCGCAACAGACAGTCTCCCAGCTGCAAGAGCTGGCGTTGGAAGCTCTCCCTCATCCGCCATACTCATCAGACCTTGCACCTACCGACTATTACTTTTTTCAAAATGTAGACAACTTTTTAGTGTGTAAAAAATTCAATTCCCGAGAGGCAGTACAAAATGCCTTTGAAGAGTTTGTTGCCTCCCGTCCAGCTGATTTTTACAAGAAGGGTACCCCCGCGACTTCGTTCGAGTGGAATCTGAAAAGCGCTGCCTTAGTGGTATTGTACAGTACGCGACTGCAGTCCATGAGGCCTAGGGTTCGATTCCCGGACTGGGTAAAATTTTATGGGGTTTTTTTTAATAGAAAAGTTAAGTTACTCCTTATACAGCTACTGGTAGTAAAATTACCCGAAACAAACAGACAGTCAGACAAAATATATTTAAACTGGTTTTAAGGCATAGGTATTGTGCAAATAACCGTTTGAGCATGAAAAACCCTATTATTTTAACATTACAAATAGACACTTCAATTTTGTTCATTTGTACACTCGTAGATATACAGTCATCGATAACATCTATTTCGCCCTGACATCGCGTGATTTTGTAAAAATGGCAGGTCCGATCATACTTTGAAATCTGGGGCACCTTGTGTCATACGGAATTCTCTGTAAATAGAATGACACTCGACTGCGCATGTAACACAAAACTGATATAAAGTTTTATAAGAGCTAGCAGCGTTTAAGACGCAAAATACTTTTAGAAATTGACTCCATCAAGAAAATAATTGTACCAAAATTATAATAGATTTATATTCTGTCCGACGGAGTTTAAGTGCGTGTTTGACGGGAGTTAAAACTCACTAGATTCGGGTCAGCCAATCGCAATTTTCGTTGGATTTACTACATGTATATGTCGTCGCATCAATAGCGTATGTAAGCCTCCCGGAGGGGCTTGAATACTTGAACAGTTATCTAGAAACATACTCGTATATGTTATGTTTGTTATAGAATCACGCTTTGATTTGAGTCACCAGCAAAAAAATAGCCATGCTCTGGTAGCCTCATTTCGAGCAGTAATCAACTAATCAGTTATCAGTAATCAAACTAAAAATCACATATCTTAACAGATTAGAAGCTAACACTACCATATAATTAGGCTGAAGGGAAAAATCCGTAATAGTAGGTTACGAAACTGTTTGCTCTTCGTTGGAGCGAGTAAAACCAAAAACTTTTACCCGGTGTGCACCTGCCCCATGACATCATCATTTCCACAATACTATACACTTAGATTATGCATGAGGTCACATCTGCAGCGCCAAATTATCCACATTCCCCAAAATCAGAGATCGTTTGCGAGGCGGATCGGACATAATGAATTAAGTTTTTTTTGTTTAATTTACTGGCCGGTATAACTCCTTGAATTGACTGCGCAATTGACCTGTGTAGTAGTAGTACAGTAGTAGCTTACATATACTGGAAGCATGTTTTGAGCCGTTTTAACGTAATTTTTTGTAACATGTTTTGTAATTAGGAACGAAAAATGTTAAAAAGAAACAGAATTTAAATAAGTTTTTCTTTTAATAAATAATTAACTTGTATTTAATACTGTAAATTTGATAGATATTGTACTTACCTTTAACAGTTCAGTAATAACTTTAACAAGTATTTATGTTCGTAAGAAATACCGTTAAATTCAATTTCATAGAACAAAACTCGTACTCTCCTTTAGCAGCACAATCTATTGTGCTATAAACCCTTTATTCACAATAAATCATATTTAAGGAGGTAAAATTTCTTAAACATGATAAATTCGTCCTCGACTAATTAGTTGGCGAGCGAAGGGTTATCTGGAAGGATGTAACTCAACTCCAATTAAACTGACGATAGTGCAGGGTTGACGGTGTCCTCCTAATTACTATTACCATCTGCGGTTATGGTTCACGGTAAGACAACCTTACCGTAAACCATAACCGCAGATGGTACTTTATATGAGAAAATAATACGAATTAAAAAATAAACACTGCATTTTCTGCGTCGGGAGAAGACCTTCCGAGAGAACAATTTAAGTCGTGCTTGCTTGGGTGGTTTTTGATGGGCCTTGATAGAATCGTAGTTTTTGGCTTTTTAATAAGGCCTGTGTCATCGTGTGGTGATGGATTAAGAATACAGAGTGTCACCACCCCTATTCATCCTGTGGGTGTCGTAACTAAGTCGACAGTAAGGGATAAAACTACGCCGAACAACAGCACTGCAGAGAGAAGGAACACTTGACACAAACCCTATATCAATCCGTCTGGCCAGCGTGGTATAGTAGGCCAAAACCTCCTTTCCAAGGAGAGGCTTATGTCCAGCAGTGGACTGTTATGGGCTGTTGATGATGATAATGATGATGAATAAGGCCTGTGTAGGCTCGCTGTCCGACCGATCTAAAAGCGATACTACGAGAGTGCAAGCAGCTGCAAAATGTCCGGTCAAGGCCGTGAGGCAAATTGCACAAAGATTGCTTCACAGTATAGCGATTTGATATAGAGTGACCAATACCAGTAGGTATAAAACGTATAACAAACATCATTTCGCTTTTTTTTTTACATACAATTATCTTGTTTATCTTTTAAAAAGACAACTCCTGCATTAGGAATATATCCTGTGTCACGGAGGACTTTACAAACATACATAAAACGGACACAAAGTACACCCAGACTCAGAACAACAATTTGTGGATCATACAATGTGTCGTCCCACCTTGGGATCGAATCGAAGCTCTAGTAAGCGGCGTGGCGACCGCTTAAACCACTATGCCATCCGTGCAGTCGATTGAATTTTAATCAAAAATAATTTTCGTTGGTATCTACTCTCTACTTGAGTCTAGAGAACATGTGTGAATAGACATGTTTCTTGTTGTTTATGGTAAATAGGTATTATTCAGAGCACGTTCGTATAATTTAGTTAAAACTGTTTACGTCTCGATGTGTGTGGTTTACCTGATCTACACCAAATATGAAGACACGTCGACATATGTGTGTAAGGAGTGTGGTTTAAGCAGACGGGATTATTTGTCTAGCGGTGGTATACGTTGTCTATAACCTTTATTTATTTAGTAGTGTATAACTATGTTTATCAGCAGTCTGGTTCTTATAGTACAGACTGTATTGCTTGAGATTAGACGGCCTTGAAAAAAAAATGTCTATCACGTAGTACATTTATTTGTTTTCTTGACCTGATGCCACCCAATTTATAATCGTAAACTTAGTTCAATTCAGACCGTTTTATTTTGTCAATGTCCAGTGGAAGCTCATATCCCTAAGTTTTTTAAATTTTTGTTACCCCATTACTCCGTCTTTTATAGATCGATTTGGCAAATTATTTTTTAAGAACTTTTAGAAGTAAGTTTGCCTTCATGATGTTTGAAGTTAAGGAGGAACGTGATTTATAAAGTTCAATTACTAAGACACTTATTGTTTAGTAAAAATCAAGTCACGTCGATTTCTTTAATAATAATTCTGTACATTTAGATTTCATAAAAAGCAACCGTTCCTGGTCAATATTGATGAAGTTTCTTCATCCCTCTGGTGGCCTAGTGCAATTTTTCTTGTTGCTTTCGTTGCCAGCTGTTTCCTTGGAGCTTGTAGTCCGTTTGATTTACGGCTGATTTTATCATATTGGAATGCATAACTACGAAAAAAAAACAAAATAAAGCTAGTGGTTATAATCGTTTTATTCCTTACTGATTATAATATAAATTCCACGTATATTATCACAAAAGAAAGAAGATATTTATTTCAGATAAGGCCGTGTCACTAGTGTTGGTTCATCTGCATTATATTAACAACAGGAACAATTAATGGAGTTAGTTTAACTATATCATGTTCTATTTAAATCTTCATTTTCAGTTTTTGCCAAAGTTGCGATATTAAATTACAGTAATAAAAAAACTCTTTAAAAACAGAACAAACTTTTTCATCTCTTGATTTATTTAACAGGTCATCGCCATCGTTACGAAATCCATTCTGTACATCCATTTAGTGAGTTTATCTGAGTGTTTTACAATACATCTATTAGCTTCGTTCTAAGACACCAAATTACAATATTGTCATTCAAAACACATTAAATTACGAGACGATAATTAAGAATATATTTAAATTGTTTTCGAATGATTACATATATTATTTATTTAGCTGAAAGTATAATAAGTAAGTCTTAAATTATTATTTAACTCACTCTCCAATCTATACTTTAACTGCTTGCATATCAGAGTAATTGGATCTTGAACATTTATAAAAAGACATCTCCTTTATGGATGGACGTCTAAATTTTGCTTCATGTTCAAAATACCTACGAGTAAGTTGAGAGATTAGTTCCCTCAGTGGAAGCACCCAAGGGATTCGAGTAATTATTTGTTCAGTAGGATTCATCAAGATTGTCCAGTACTAATTAATAGGATACTGGCAATTTTAGGTACCCATTCTAAATTCAAATATATCTTACACTAAAATTTAGCCTTACGTTATGTCTGTACTAAAAATATAATACGTCGGGCTGAGGGGATATTTAAGCTCGTTTTTATCACGTCTCTTTTTATTTTAATAATTATAATAAATGTCATATACTACCCCAAAAGTTAAAACAAACGACTATACAAAAAATTAATAACCGTTCAAGTAACATTTATAATTTTCTGTTTGTGTTAGTGATTAAGTTGTGGACAAAGTTAATTAAAATTTATGAGATTTACAGAAGCGATATCGTTGAAATATGTTTAATTTCCCCCACAGTTGTAGGCTACCTTCAGTGTGTACAACCTAAGTGGATACAGGGGAATAATAAATGGCGTGGGATTGAGACGATTTCTGAATCGATTTTACGTATATTTACTTTCCTTTTTTGTTTTAATTTACATTTATAATTTATCATCACTGACATTCTTTTACCATGTCCGGACATAAATAATATAACTCTTGTGTTGTGCTTTAATATGTCCTTGTCCTAAGCGCTGAGGTACTGCAGCCTCAGTCCTGTTTCTCTATTCGAAACTTGAGGTATTCCTAATCCTAGTTCCATCCGTGTAGGAATTATGATGATTCAGATACATATACATTAAGGTGTCCCTTATATGGGTGATTTTTTTATTTTTTGATAACAAAATGCATCCCCCCTACTTCTTTTTGAACTACCTAGACTTACTTAAACACAAAATTTTATCTTCCTACATCAAAATTAACGAGTGCCGACAGAACTCTGAAGATTTTAAAAATTGCTGTTTTTAACGCTTCCAGTTACGTAGGTAAATCAATTGAAATATTTAAATTTTATAAAATATTTATAAAAAAATATATAAAATTGGAGATCAGGTAGGATACTTTCTTTTGAGGTTACAGTTTTTTACAGTCTGGATACAGATTTCTATGCTCCTGAACACAGCGTAGCAAAATTTGCTTTTGCTCTTCCTTTGCAGTGATCAAATCATGAAAATCTTGCATAGGCTTTACAGCTCTTTCAGCTGTATCATTAACTGCCCTTAAAGAAAGCACTTTTCTTTTTGCCTCTAAATAGGCAACATCTTCATCCCATATAGAAACGAGTCTCTGGAGGAACTTCTTATTAATTTTCAATCGAGAAAATAAATTTGTGCTCTTGACAGACACAAAATCACTTAAGGATTTTCCTGCAACAATATTAAGGCACTATTATTATCAATTTTTTGAAAACATTATAAACAATAGTACTATGTATTGTATTGCTACTTACTATATAAATAATCAGACATATCTTCTTCAGATATAATGTATCTCTTCCCAGAATCATACAAAATCTCTATGTGTAAGTTCACTACAATCTTCGTCTTGGTTTGTATATTAACTTCATCATTAAAGAGTGATAAAACGGCAACTTCTTCTGACAAGTACCAAAAATGTTGACGAAACTTGCCCAGGGCTGCTTTGAAGATCAATTTGTCAACAGTTTGTCAAATCTTGATTTGGTTCCTCTCATATGTGACTGTGGTGGAGGAGGTGTGGTGGAGGTGTTTCACAAATATAACCGCAATGAATAAACAGACGTCTTGAAGTGCTCGTTTATCCTACCATAACACATTTTCTAATATCTTTTTTCTCTTTATTTATTTATTTTTGTCTTGCCCTTTCTTCTTTTTCTGCTAACTTTTTGTCTACACCTGCTAAACACCCTGAACCCTGGTTATCTTTGTTTTTGTAAAAATATTTGATCTTCTTAAATTTTCATCCGTTCCAAAGCATCAGCGTGTGCTATATAAAATAAACTATCTAAACTGTATTTAAAGTCATCCTCACGGCGCTTGTAAATATCTTGTATTATTTTTTGCAACTCCTTCCAACCATGATGAAGATCCACAAGCTTTTTTTACACAGTTAGGTATAGCTCTGGTAGGGATTCTAGCTTTCCCAAAATATAATACACTCGAGTATAATATACATACGAGATTAGCGCTTTCACTAATAGTCAATTTAACTTTACGAATGTTAAAAATAGTACTGTAAGAACTTGACGATTAGATGGTAACTGTTACTTTGCGCCTGTAATTTGATAATTTACGTCATCTCCTAAGAAAATACTTTTTTTATTGCTTTTTAATTCCACTGCCATTATTTAAATGTAAGAAAATACGCGTTAGTCGTGACAATAATTGAGAACAAATAACAAATACCGCGAATACGCACCGCAACATGTATGAACATGATTCGATGCAAGTCGACACGGGTTATTGTCCTCCAAATAAGGTAAAAATTTATTTCCGAGTATTTTAGAGGCAAATGAACAAAACTAAGACCTACGCTTATACTACGTGCCTAGTGTGTTATTAACATTTGTACTGTGGCACGGTTGACAGTTAATTAGAATAATGAATGTACCTTCTGTAATTAAACAGCACAATGGGTTTTATTAAAAGGATGCTCAGAAGTGCGCGGAATCTCTTAAATTTATAGAAAATGTATAATTAACTTAATGTTTAATCTTGGTTGACAATAATATAGTTGCCAGTAAATGGAATACATAATCATAATGTTACATAATCTTTGTGACAAACTCACTGTATTAAATATTATTATATTTTGTACCTTAAGTATATTTCATTTCAGAGTTAAATTGATTTTTATATTTCTAAATATATTAATTATCGTGGTACTTTTTTGTGAGGAAAATTATCGTCTATTCTTCACGTCAACAGTTGCTTCTTGAGATCGTCCATCACTTTACAAGCAGCTAAACATTGGCGTATATCACGTGTTTGTTTCTTCAAATGAAACCAGCGATTTTCATGCGACTATCGAGTGTCTTTGTTTAACTAAAGGTTGTTTATCTTAACTATATTAAGATTTGATCTAATTAAAAAGATGTATCTTTCTTCGACATTCGAATAAAATTTAGTTACGTCCAGATTGCTTTCCATTGATCTTAACAAACTAAGATAAAAATTTAAATGTACTAATAAAAAAAAACAAAACAAAACGTAATTATATATATATATATATTAATACGAAGAACTGAACTGTAAAGCGAACAATTATTTAAAAATATAAATTATTAATAAATATCTAAATAATTTTGAGGAATTAACAGAAATGATCGAAATCGGACTACTCTGAAAAATTATGCAAGAACCTTCTTTACTTTTTGATCGGTTAAATATAGATAAAACGTTGAATAAATAAAATAAAATGACAGCTCAGGAACGAGTTAACTTTAATAACGCACGACGTAAAATTGTGTATAGACGAGAATATAATGAACTGAACAAAGTGCCTATTTACTGGCATCGCTTTATTCATTAACACCTGATGAACTTCGCGTATGTGTAATTAGATATTTTTAATGTTGTAACATCACACGTCCACCGTGTCTTCACTTACTTCACGGCGTCACAATCTGAGGTGGAGGGGGTAGGTCGCAATTTACCTACAGAACATAGCTGGTTTCGAAGTAAAGGGAGCGAACGGGTAATATAATGTTTGCTTGTATGTAGGTTACCAGTAATAATAATAATAATTTATTAATACCAATACCAACACCTCGATAATACATTTGATTTTTGAACTATAGACGATGTACTTGAAACGAGACGGGTGTTTATAATAATTCATGGTCCCTAACGTCTAAGCTAGGCCGAGCCTGTATCTTAGACGTTAGTGTCTTCCCAGAATTCTATTATATCATAAACAGAAATGTGTATTTGATCTTACAACTAAAGCTAGGTACAGTATCAAAATGTGGCTTACATAGTATAAAGCTGACAGGACCTCAATATTTGTTTGTTGTTGATAATCATAATATGCTTCTGTTATAATTATAATTGCATTTTTGAAATTGGCTTCGGTTTAACAATCTTGTGTCATACAGACTGTCCACTGACGAAAGTGATAGCTTTCCTGACTGCCCAAGACCGGGACGATAGCATGGCATGATGATAGCGTATAATTTTAAACTACAGCTGACATAGTTTTTAACCTAGTACGAATAATTGATTATGGTTAAAAAGATACATTTTTGCGACTCAAGTTGTTTGTGCACATTATTTTGCATAATATTTAATAGAAATGTGATAAAAAATTACCAATATGTCTATTACATACGACGACATGGGAAAATTTATTCCTTTTGAGAGAGACAGACCAAATTGCGCGGGTTAGGTTGTGTGTTTGTTAAATTTTATGTCTATATGGTAATGTAATAGTAAAGGCTCACATCGTTAAGTATTTTTTCTTGTTTATACAGCCGAGGCAGACAAGTTAATGGCTTCCTTGACGGCACTGGGAATTGCTGATAGTGTACAGCGTCATATTGTAGTCAATATCAAGCTATAACTACTGCACAAGAGGGTATAAGGATGCAAGTAAATTTAATGCTCTCAACGTCAGTATTCTGAGAAGTGCAGTAGATGCTGCAATTCAAATTATTAATTTGCTTTTTATTTGGTCATCAAATTTAGTGAAAAATCAATGCGTGAATTATTGATGACATTACCGGAGGATATCTATGCCTCGGTGTCCAGACCAGACATATTTTTCTATGCGAAGTCAATTAAGTGTGTAGAACTCACGGTACCGTGGAAACCAAGATCCCTAAAAACGCGCTTTTCTTCCTTTTAAAAAGACAACTCCCGCACTAGGTATAAAATCTGTGTCTCCAGGGACTTTACAAACATACATGAAACGGACACAAAGAACACCCAGACTCAGAACAACAATTTGTGAATCACACAATGTGACGTCCCATGCGGGGATCGGACCCACAGCACTCAGGTTAGTAGTGAGCGGCGTGGCGACCGCTTAAACCACTATGCCATCCGTGCAGTCAGCTTTAAAAAGGAATAAAAACGTTGACTTAACTAACGAAATAACTAGAAATGGATATTTCGTTGCGTTGTATGCCGCGGAAGTGGGTGCGATGGGTATACCGGCTAAACGCCTCTATAACCTGCTTAAAGTAAGTAAGCAAGCTCTTGAATGAATATCCAAAGCGGCTTTGTTAGGATCATATTAAATATAGTAAGGTAGAGGGGATAATACAGCAGGCAGTGGAAGTGAGCGCCGACGCATCGCAAGGAGTACTTCCTAAACCTACTCCTGGGTCGCAGGTCCCAGTCGCTGTCGCAATCGCATCTATCACGCGATGGACCCGGCACTCGGACGGTGAATCCATGGAAGATTAAAATAGGTCTAGTGAATTATCTATTATAAGTATTATAACCCTTTGCTGAAATCTTTATGTACATACGTAAATATAATTCTTTGTATTCATTTACATCAAAATTTATACACAAAGAAATCTAAATAACTACACGTAGAAGAAGTGCATAAAGTTAATATTTTTAACAATATGTGTTATAAATTTACCAAATATGTGAAACCGATCACAAAACCTGACTAGGGTCCAGTGTATTTTAATCTATCATGGCACGCAAAGTAGATACATACACTGATAGTGACACTACTACAGTTAAACTGAAACTGGAACTGAATACCTAGATTTAAATTACAAATAGGTTAAAATTTAATCGAAATATGAAATCTCTAGTCTACAGGTACTCCATAACCATGTTACGATAAGTCGAATTTTCATTGTTTTGTCTCACTCACAGTAGCTTTTAATTACAGCATATTGTAAGAAGTCCTAATTCCATTATCCTTCGTTTCTAAGAAGTACGCTAACGATTTACTTCTCTTATTTAGTCAGTGATTACTTAACAGCACAACGCTCCTGCAATCGCATGATTTCGCTTCGTAATTGGCGAAAGCTAGCTGCTAACGCGTTGATCCGAGTGGCTGACGGCTTTCTGTCCACGCTCTGCCTCGCTCCTTTCAGAATTCCACCCATTGCTTGTCGATAGTTCATTCCATAATAAATACAACCAATACTAACCAATACTTTAGTAATTTTTCTACTTGTATTTTAATATTTTACCATTCTGTTTTAAATTAATGAATGAGATACGAATTTTTATTGTGAGTATTACACCCAAAGAAACATTGAGAATCTTCTCTCACTTGAAGTCAATTAAAAATAACTAAATGAAACGTGGGATGCTTAAAATCAAAACTATTTCGGTTTAGAAATTTTAACTTTCCTACAATGTCCTTGGGTTGATTATGTTTACGAAAACAAACGGCTGACTTGGAATGTAATACGGGAGTGATTCATAAGAATCACAAGCGGTTTTATTGATACTCAGAAAGAATAGTTCACTTATGGAACCATTAATTCCTATTCCATTTGCGTTAAATTCTCTTATATTTATCAGAGCACCTATTAATCGTAAAAACTAAAGTTTTTTTTCGATTTTTTTCTTTGTAAAAGAATAAAGAGTGCCACCCAGGCACTCTTTATTCTTTTATAACATAGAAATGAAGAGTAAAAAAGATAGTGAAAAATATTCGGTCTAATGTTATACGTGTAAGAAGTTCGTTCGTAGTTAAATCTATATTTTTGATATTTTTTGTTTAAAACCAATTTCTTCAACAGGACTTGTTTTCATGGTGCGAATACATCAAATACTATACCAAAATTCATGAAGCTTAAAACTACTGACGTCCAATATTTTATTACCCAACGAACATCTCCTTTGCGTTTTTACTTTTTGATGTATATATTTAGCACTTGAGGTCGTTGGTCTTAATCCTGTACATCGATCAAATAGAGACGATAAGTTAAACACAGAAGTAGACATAAAAGCTAGTAGAAGCAAACAGATCTCTGGTTACTAGACCTTAGACACACCATGAGCGGTTCCTCCCTCGGACGCTGATATCTCTCGCTCTTACCACACAGGGATGAACTTGAACAACATATTTTATCAGTGATTGTGCCAGGGTTACATAAAAAGATGTCGGGATACCAATCCGTCACAAATATCCATAAAAAATGACCACCAGTTGTGCAGTCACTTGTTATGACCAAGATTGTTTTTGATTTTTAATTTCTAATGGTCCTTTTCTAATGGTTCGTAACCCTAACTGCTGAGTAGAGTTCTATTCCAACAGAGAACAAATAATTTATCGGGCATTTTGTTCTGTATCTGGGTGTGATTTATCTTTAGAAATAACCGTAATATTATCTTTATCTTGTATTATCACCATGTTAAAAGCTCCGAGTAGTTTGTTATTATATTATTTTTTATTTTACCGCTATAATCACGAATACCACACACCTAATCGGTTATCATAGTCTAAGAATAACGGTAAAACCAAAATATTATTTATGTGTTGCCAGTAGTGTAACGAACCTTTTCCTCTTTTATGGCCTTTTTGTAGAACCCAAGGGAAGACATTCCGCAATCTGAGCATACACGATAGAAAATTTTCCTACAACCACAAAGTACGTGACCTGAATTTTGATAAAACAATATGAAAAATGACAGTTTGGTATCAAAAATGATAATAAATGAATTTATGATAGTGCTTCAGTTTTGGTCGAAAGGTGGCAATATATCACCTATATGCTTGTAAACATTTACTGTAACTGACCCTTTAAAGTTAAGATTTCTTTTTGCTAGGGATTACTATTAATCGAGAATTTAGGATTACGTTTGCAATGCTTCAGTGCGATTATAATTTGCAGGTATAGGTGACCGTTTCAGGCAAGCTGTATGCTTGTTTTTTTTTTTGATGGAGTACAAAAGAAAATGAAGTGGTATTCCAATTTGAGAATTTGTGAAAATATTTTTTAAGAATAATGCGGGCACTCTTGTATATCGTCCTAAGTAATAGTTACTAGAAAGATGAGACACGAGAATACACAGTATGAGACTTAGAATAACGCACCCAGAATAAGTGTAATTTATGTATTATGTGAGTGCGAATTTATTCATAAATAATAAAAATATAATAATAATTTTATTCCCAGAAGAAGAAATATAAAAAAATCCCTTCTGTTCCCAACAAAATAGGAAAAACAGAAAAAATGGTATTAGAGAGGAGTAAATGCTAAGAAGGAGCACAACTTTAATTTTTTAAGTACAATCTCTGTTTTATCATCTAACTGTTGTCGGACTTTTTAGGGCCTCAACTCTCCGTGCCAATAGCAAGAGACGTTCATACGGTAACCGGGTCCGATGGCTCAACGTTCTCTTGCTTGGCTCTGTTCTCTCTGGCTTGTGTCTAGGAACAAAGGGTGGTCAATGTGTACTCGGTTACCACTTAGCCATAGGCCCCCCCAATATCTGTATTGTATTAAAAAATACATTAAATTCTTTACTCTTGAGCCCTAAATCTACAATTCATTTCGAATCTCACAGGATTGTCAGTAATAACATAAACAATTTAATTCAATTTTATCATCCACACTTACAAAGTTAAAGGAAGAGAAAAATAAAATATTTTACGTTAATCGCTTTAATAAGAAGTGACTAAGAGGGCGAATCTCTAAGAGGGTGTCTCCTGACTAAGATAAGAGTGTCTTGAAAAGTGGTACAGTACTAATTTGAATTAAATTCCGAGGGATTACGACATCCGTAGCGTAGATTACGTCACCACGGCGCATATAGCTTCCTGTTAAATGTACCGCTGTTGTGAGTCTAGAAAATATTTATTTCCCAGTGCTATTTGACAATAATTATAATTTTGAAATTGTATTTAGCAGGAACAGGGTGGTAACATAAAGTAGTGGTGGTTTTAATCAATAGATTGCGCAGTTGATTGTTTTAAAATGAAACGGTTTTATTTATTTTTTCTTGGTCATATTGTTCTTAATATGTGTAGAAACTCCTCGGGCCGTCACCTCAACGGCGTTTTCGGTGGGGCGGTGTGTCGGAACCGAATCGATTGATTTAGTCAGTTCGTTGAAACAACGGAGTTGCTATACTAGGCTTAAAATAGGATGGATCCTTGACCCAAACTAAGCATTGTTTATATTTTCTATCGTAATATTACATTTTTGAGTGACACGCTGCCATTGTGTGATGTCTCACCTATGTAATAGTAAAAAATATTTTTATGATATCGGTGGAAAGCGAGAAGATGAATCACCTGATTTTAAGTGACAACCACCGCCCATGGACAAGGCAAATCAAGAGTCACTAGTGCGTTTAACAAGCCGATTAAAATATAGTGTTGCAATCTCACTGCTTGCTAAAGAAGTAAGTTACTTATTGTAAAAGTGAATGCATAAAAGACATTTGAGCACTATACCAACAAAATTGAAATCAAACCTGAAAAATAGATTTACAGACGAACAAAAAAAGTTAGAAATAAATTTCCTATGAAGTTTATATTTTCCTAGTATCCAGTAATTTCTCGGAGCCTTAATCCTTTATTGTTCTCCTTTTACTTTAATTATATTTACAGAAAGTCTGATCCCGGAGAACATTTCAGTGTGAGCAGAAATACAAGACCGGACCTGTAGCCACAATGGCCGAGTTTCAAATATTTAACATGCAATTCCCGCCGCTCTCATTCATCTATGCTGCAATTTATTTTTCAGTGAGGGCCCCTGTAAGCCGGTGATCCACTTAGGATTACACCACATCGCCTATGTTTCTGCGATAATTTTGTCGGTGTGTGAGTGCTCAAGCCTTACGAAACCTTTAGAGTTATTTCGTTTATAACTCTAACGCACTAATCTTATTAACACTGTAAATGTAAGTATTTTACGAGATTGCATATTCGGTACTGCTTACTTGCTGTATGGATTTCGATGAAATTAGCAATACAAAAATAGTTAGTCTTTTTCAATAAATAAATTTCTAATGTGGTTCCTTTTTGCCAGGAAGGGACGATAACTTTTTAATAAAATGTGATAACATGATGAACTTGTAAAAATATTTAAATCGTATGTTGTTTATTATTCGTGGTATGACTGGCCCATTTTCATTTAAAATATCATTATGAATCAAAGGTGCGTTGAATGAATTTAAAAAAATCATATTTCGAATTTTATCAGTATAAAATAATAATCTGTCGCTCAGACAGCCTTTATACCCTACTTCAATTTTAGAACCAAATCGATATTAATTCCAAATAGGACTAACAAACAAGTCCTTAAATTCAATTTGTTTCGGCGTTTCAATTAATAGTATTTAAATAGTATTTCGACCGTACACAAGGGTACGGTCGAAATACTATTTAAACAGGCTTCTAACTATTTTAGATGGTATATAACAGCTCTTTATATACGAATATGTTGAACAAATTAAATGTCTCCTTTTTAACATAGGTAAAGACACACATTACTCTAACATACAATTTACGTCGTGGAAACCAGAGAGCCGCCTAAATAAGCACTTTGCCGAACACGAAGGTGATTCGAGTCAAACAAGCGCATTGTCGTTGGTGTGTACTCGTCCTAAATCGTGATCCATTTAGGACGAGCGGGCGTTCTAGTGGGTTTGAACAAAACAAGAGAACGCTCGAGCTATTTTACATCAGTTCACAACAAAAAAAGATCATGATATAAAAGGCAGTTTTAATTAAAAAGATTTTTATGATCTTTTTTTGTTTTGGATCAGTGAAATGTATGTTAGTGGAATTGAACAAGCACTTTGCGAGCCAAAAGGAAAAACATACGCATATTAGAACACGTAAATTAGCTTTGCGTAAGTACATCGTGGACTTAAATATCAAATGCCTTTTAGAGATTTCATGGGTTTAGAACTTAAGCTGACTAAAAATGCTTAATTGTAATGTTGGTGTAAATCCTTATAGTTTCGCCAGGGCCGTATGTCCGTCCGTCTGTCCGTTTGAGGCTTAGCGTAGAGACTACTAGAACGATAGTACAAACTGTAATTACGCATCCTTCATGTATGATAGTACCTCGTATCAAAAAGTGATTAGGATTTTTTAAGTATATCTATGGGTTTTTTAAAACATTTCGGTGTGGATAATTATTTTTCTACACAGTGATTCACTTGCAGAATATGTAACTTTACAGTACTGATTTAAAAAAATGGTCATTGCTATGAAGAGATTGGTTCCGAATCTATCGAATTTACATTTAATTTAGACCCACGTAGGTTACACCAAACCTGACCCTCACATTCTTTGAAAGTTAAATTACCCTCAGGAATTACAATTTCCATTCTCAGTAGCATCGATCTGAATCTTAAATTAAACGTTATCTCATTAAGTAGTTCGGTTGGAACGTTCCATAATCCTCTACGGTAAACATTAATTAATTAAGTTCCAAAACTTATAACCGTCAGTAGTTGCAACTTAATTACGACAACGCAGTAAGTATTCACTCCTTAAGGATATAAGGCAAAAAAGTTGTTGAAGTAAGAACGAGAAGCAAACTTTAAATCTTTACAGATTGAACCTACCGTAAGTGCTCTAAAACTAGATGTGACTACGAAAGAATCCTATTGACAAAAAAATTCAAGGATTTTTTAAGTAGATTAATAAAAAGTTTATCGTTAAGTTCTAATAACCATTATTAATGGCTATTACTTAATTATTGATGGTCTTTTGTGACGGTGCTGTTCTTTTGTGTCTTTTTATTAATAAAATACATTGTTTATATGTAAAACTTTCACTATGCGTGGGATTTTAATCCTTTAAAACTATAGAATTTCAAAAGTAAATCTTTGAACTTCTTAGGTCTTTAAATTGAATCATTATTTACTTTGATGGTTTGAGATGGAGATAAGAAGTACTTCTAAAAATATATTGCATTAAAGATGCTTTTATATACAATTCATTTTATCTGTTTTTTTTTTTGTAGTTCAATCTTCTTTAAGTATAAAGCCTAGACGTGACTAACAGCGAGAGCGAGATTTAAATTTGTAAATTTATAGTATATTATCTATACCTCGGCAAATAGCAGTTATGAAATAAAATAGAGAGCTAACGGGTCACCTGATGGTAAGTAAATACCGCCGCTCATGGACGCCTGCAACTCAAGAAGAACGAGTGTAGCGAGTAGCAAACTACACTTCTTTCTTTTGGAGTTTGAAGAGTCCTCTTAGAAATAAACTTCATCAATGGCATAATAACTACAGTCGTTACCTCATCATTACGCCGTATTGAATGCTGTAGTCATCAATAAATGATCAACAAATAGGTATCAAGAATTTGGGTGTTCATTGTGTCTTTTGATTGTTTGTTATTCCTCCGCGTCACAGAAATTATTCCTAATGCAGAAGTATCTAAAAAAAATTGAAATTATCTACATGTATCGATATTCTCTAGGGTTTTACTACAATACTATTTAGAATTGGGTTTTTACACAAGCGCGTGAACCCATAGTATACCGGACAGCGGTATGCCTGGTACATACGTACCTAGCCAATAAACTGTACGAGCAGGTACATTCTTGTATTATGTAAAAAAAAGAATATATTTTATATATAAATAGTGATATTAGAAATATAAAAAGATATTACTTCTAAAAATTAAGGTCGCATGTGGATAACATTGTAATATGTGTATACCAGCTACATAATATAAAATAGTGGCAAAAAAATATACAATCTCCAATATTGTTTCCTGCCCGACTGTCTCTTTTTAGTGGAGCTTTTATACAAAACAAAACTATGCACAAATATGTATAAATACATAGAAAAATATTTTCACATGTCGAAATAGATCAGAGGGTCATTTTGTTTGAAGATAAAACGCTCAAAGCGATTTGTCACGCTTTTAACTCCCTCGTACCAAAGCCTTATATCCGCGCTTTGAGATTGAATTGCCTAAAATGTATATAAAGCCAATACGGATCTCGTGAGCCGCGAGATATATCCTGTAATCATGTACCAACATTAGATCTATGTAGTGATATATAAAACTGTACATGTAAGATAGAAATAAATTTGCCTCCGGATGCTTTCGAAATATGGAATAGTGTGTGATTTCTTCCGAATGTTTTCTTAGGATTCCAAATACATTTTAGGCTAGTATTTCTATATTTATCTAAAGAACTTGATAGTAATAATTCCTTAAAAAATAAAGAAGAAATAGATGAATATTATGTCTATGTAAATGAGTGTAGATTAGAATTTTTAGAAGAAAGGAAATGTTGATTTGTTACACTTTACTTGAACTAAATATCATGGAATATTGCATACAAATTGTTAGGAGCATACGTTTTATTTAAAGAAAAGTACGTTTCTAAATGATACCTGACTTAGAAAAATCTCTTCTTCTGTGTCTTCTTTACCGCTGATACCTATATTTTTATATCTTTACACATCTCACACACGGCCCTCTGATCCCAAACTAGACAGAGCCTGTACTATGGTAATCAGACTGCTGATAAACATACTTAAATATTTCTAAATGCATAAATTAATTACAACCAGACACAGAACAAATGATCGTGCTTATCACATAATTATTAGCCCTGTGTGGGAATCGAACCTACGACCTCTGGCTTAGCAGTCAGGGTCACTAACCACTATAACAATAGGCCCGTCTTTGCTGTTAGGTAGGCAGTACACAGTAACACGAATACGATACTAGAGTAATTTTCTTCTACTAAAAACTAAAATCTGTTTTAAAAGCATTTCAGCTACGAAACATCGACTACTACGAGTACCTACAAGTCTGCGCAGTCTCATCTATTGTCATAAACTTGTTTATATTTTTTAAATGTAAGTAAAAGTTCTAATTTATTTACATTTATCACATTTTATTTACGCATTACATCGCTTATCGACATGCACGGTAGCTTTAAAATATAAAATATTTTTGTTAAAATATGTTTGTGGGATAATTTACATGTCAGCTATTATAATAATTACTTACACACATAAACATACCAATCTCTCATGAATTTATGATAAGTATATGTTTAAAATATTGTAAATGTATTTATGTTCGTGATTTAGAAGTCTTATTTTAATTGAATTTGAATATTGACTGATAATGATAACAATGCTTAGAAAAGAAAGTAAAACTGCGATAAGGTTAATCTTATGATCAATAAGTTATTTCTCATAATCAAATATGTATTCTAACGTTGGAATCCCTATTAAGAAGGTTTAATGGTATGAGCGGCACGCGGTATGGTAAAGATGCGCTGAAACATCGTGAACTAAGCATAGCTAGACAACTACGATCAAAACTATTTCAATAAAGCTTCAACTATTGACCTTTGTATCGAAAACACATTTAGGTAGCGTAGTTACCTACTTTATAGGAGAAGATTAGGAAGAGCAAGGCCAGAATACTTGTCATGTTGCAGTAGAAAGGTTCCAAGAATTGTACCCACTGTAAATAAAATACGTGATATTCCTCAAATAATAGTTAGAATTAAATAATTTTCAAAATGATGTTTCATTTGAGTTTCTGAAAGGTGTTCCTGTAAACTCTCCTGTTAGATGGTTTTATAAACTTTTTTTTTTATTATTATTATCTAAGTATCTATTGTTGGCACATGATAGAAAATTGGTAAAAAGTTATATTTTGTAGTAGGTGTAGGTATTCCAAAGAAGTATTGGACTTTATAGGACATTATTAGTAATATCTCTAAGTATGAAAATTTGTCTGTTTTTTAAATTAAATATTAACGAATAGTTTTTATTAGTACCGGTAGAATATAATTTATTCAGTACCTAATAAAAAAGATTCATTTTTTTGCAGTGGCATTAATATCCAGAGACTAATACTTGCTAACTGGCTTACTTCCAGGTAGAGCAATCTATCTTAGTGATATTAAAAGAAATGAAATTCTGCACAAGATTGTACGTAGACCCACTACCTCAAAAAAGTGCATATCCAGCTCGTCATATGTTGGTTCTTAATGTGGACGTTTTTGAATGAAAATTTATTAATATAGTTTTGTTCGCAGTTTCGTTTGCTTCCATTAAGAATAGTTTTAATTTTAGTATATGTACCGCCAATGCAATGAAATATATTTAAAAAAATGCAACTATTTTCTGTACCTTAACATCATCTTTGAAAAAATAACGATAGGTGAATTAGTTGTCATTAAAGCTAACACACAAATAAACAAATATTAAGTTAAGATTAGTTAGAACTAGGATATCATATCTAGTTGGTAGAGGGCTGTGTCGTCGAGGATCCCATACAATTTCATAGAAAGTTTACCGTGGGAAACTCAGGAGCAATTATGGCTCCGATATCAGTACCGCGGATGTGTACCTCTTAATAAATTATGCCGATGTTATTAAGCAACGCGCCCCCCTCATAACGACTTTATATCTGCTTACAACATGAATATTGAAATTTCTCAACGTAAAAATTTGTATAAAATTATGAACGCGTAAGCAAATAAAAACTGTCCTACTACAAATACATTTTTTAAGTTTTTTTTTAAATTTAAAACATTTGAATGCATTCATGACATCCATGACTCGCCATCATATTGGTGCGTATTTTCTGGACTATTCTTCTAGTATCTTGTTTTTTATTTTTATTGTTATTTGTAGCCTATTACGTATGTCAGGGCACCGTAACAAGGTTTACTCGCTAAAGATTTGACTTTGAGCTTAAAACTATTTGATACGCTATACTAGCTAATGAAATAGTGACTGAAGTAACAAAACAAAAGAACGAACACAGCACTAAACGAAAGAATTATGAACAACTTGAAAAAACTTTAATATATCAGTAATAAGTGCTATATTTTAAAAGCAAATTCATTCCATTTTATTATATTGTTTGTTCCATCATAAATGTGCACATCAAAAGTTCCGCTGGACCACTAAAATAGCAATTCATAAATTTGTTTTAGTCAATTTAACGAAATTATTTGCAACATTGAAGTGCTATCGCTAACAAAGTTGTTTAAAAGCCGATTGGTCTTATGAATAAATACATTCAGGTGAATTTGAATCCATTTTGTAGTCCTAATGGATAAAGCTGATTATCCCTTTAGCAATATTTAATTTGTTCCATTGATTCTTACATGTAATGTTTATATTAATATTATAAAACTGATAAGTTTGTTTGTTAGGAAATTAAAAGGTATATATATCTGTTACGTCATTTCGTTCCTTCCAATCCATTTACATAATAATAAAACATATTTTAAAATTCCATATCTAGTATATGCAACACATAGAATTATTACATTTTTAACTTTAACCCGTTCTTTCCATTTTCTTAAAAAATAAACGTGAAAACAGCGAAGTATATGGCAGTGAGCGGCACACCTGGTACGGTGATGTCATAAGCCTCACCCCTCCTATATTACGTGAGCCGAAAGCCCAATCCAAGTATATTAAGCGAGTAAATAATTTCACACACAATAAGAGATTTTTTTTCGACCTAAAAAGCTCGCCCCACATCTGAATGAAAGAATTTGTGAAGACGAGAGACACTTGAAAATCGGTGTTACGTGATAAGAATGAATGTTCTACGCCTAAATTTGTACCGTCTGCTACGAATTTTACCTGTATTGTGAATCCTGATGGGAGCGATGATGCGAACCAGGAATTGAGATTTTGTCGCGTCTTCTGATTGCTGTAGCATTTTTTACTAAGAAACGTACACAATTTTGTATAACACACAATCATACAAAGTTATTTGAAATCTGAATGTTGTTCAGTTTAGTTTGGAGTTAAAAAAACAGCTGTATTTATTCATAGGCCCCAGTTTCATCACTCCATTGCAGTCTCCATTTCCCCATTTTCCATATCCCTACTTTTTAGATGTGCTAATTTTTACCCTAGCCGCCTCGATAGGCCATAAAAAAATCATACAAAACCCCCAAAAGTAGGAGAAGTCAAGTCGAGTCATGAGTCTATTCCTAAGTAAAGTACTGGTGCCATTTCATGCTGGAAGCACCAGCTTGAGTCTTGAACGAAACTCGGAAGTGTTTTTAGAATCGTCTACAGTCCAAAACTCATAAGCTAATTTGAATCCTGAAGCCTTAGTAGAAAGACTTTGTCTACTGCCATCTGTTCTACAGCTTTTACAATTAAAAGTTTTTAAAAATCCGAGGATCTATTAGACATGATAGCTAGGGGGGATTTCTACTACCTAACCACTGTCTGTTGGCATATTTTCCTCACACTGCAGCCGTGAATGGGTCTAACACCTTGTAACCTTAAGTTGACGATCATTTATGTTCTAAGTTGTGAGAATTATTATCGGTACGGTTCTAGAGGCAGGTCAGGCTTTGGAATGAATGTGGAATACCTTAAAACCAAGTCAAATCTAACTGAAATAATCTGCACTATAGCTGCACTTTTGGCAATTGCCGATGTGGTACATGTATAGAGTTTAAATTCACTGAGCCTTGTCGCAAAAAATTAATATTGCCAAGATTTCATGCGCTCATCAATAAACTATTAACATAAAGTTAAAAGGTTTTATATAACCATGAAATCTTATCTAATAGAATCGCTTAGCAACCACTTTTATTATTGAGAGACAAAATTTAATACAGTGTTTTTAGAATTAATTACATCCGTCAACTCAAACCTGTACACGTGAAATTTTCCAATGAACATCTGTTGTACATTTACTTCAAAGGCTTACTTTAATAACCTGCTAGGCTTTGTAGCCGCATTTCTGTTAAATTAATGCATTTTCACTGTTTCAAACGTCGTCGTTATTTTACGTTCCATATATTAGTGGAATTATGAACGCAACACCTTTTAATAAAAGCATTTCGAATTAGGCTTGGTACACAATTGAGAGCTTTTGTCGCGACATTGTCGAGGTGACAGTAAAAAGTACTTTGACGAAGCAATTGGAAATCAGTACTGTATATATTTTATATTTCAATTAATTTTCCATAGCATGTAAATAGTCTGAAATAAACATAGCCATACAGATAATAATAATAATAATTTCACACATCTCACACACGGCCGTCTGATCCCAAACTAGGCAGAGCCTGTACTATGGTAATCAGACTGCTGATAAACATACTTATATATTTCTAAATACATACATAATATAGATAAATTACACCCAAACACAGAACAAATGATCGTGCTCATCACACAATTATTTGTCCTGGGTGGGAATCGAACCCACGACCTCCGGCTTAGCAGTCAGGGTCTCTAACCACTAGACCAACAGGCCCGTCATTAATTAATGATACATGTAATATTCGAGACATTAATATAATATTAATGTCTCGAATATTACATGTATCATTTGTGTCATAATACGACACTGGGTATAAAACTCGTTTATGAAAGCAAGATCTAGTTAGAATTTGTTTGTCTTCAAAACACTTTTTGTAGGATTCAGTAGTTTTACCAATTGTTCTATGTATAAGACTTCGGGCAATGTAATATGGATAATAATATGGATAAATATCTTACTCTACAAGAAAAACAAGCATAAACATACTAGTACGAAAGAAAGGAGACACACATCCAGTATAAATAATATTATGTCTGGATTCTGTAGTAAAACGATAAATCTAAAAAGAGACTGCAATGTTTGCTTCAGAATCGTACAGAAGGTAGTCTGTCCCGGCGACAGGTGTCATAATGAGAAACATAACTGCCACTTAGATATTTTTCATACTGCTGAAATCTGGTTTGGCAATAGAAAATTGTTCTTACAGTAACTGTTACTGAAAGTAATAAGTATATACATATAAATATTTCCCTACGGTTTATATTTCATTTATTTTCAAGCTTTTTGTGTTAATCTAATGCATTCGTTTGAGACTAATAATAAAAAGTTTATTTTTACCTTTTGTATGTATCTATCCGGTATGTATGGACAATTTAAAAGAACTGCAATTTTAGTAAATTAAAGTAAAATACTTATTGCCGAAGGTATAGTTGGAAGTTTTTATAGATACAGCTTATACACTTTTGATTTAAATATTTTATTTTCCCATCCGTTTGGCGATGCCAGATTCCATATTGCGATTTTCCAAAACTTTTTGTTTCAAATTGTTGCCTTCAGTAATTTAGAATCGATATGACCTTCAAACCTTAAAGGGAAACGCGTATTATCATATGAAAATCAAAAACATTAAATATTACAGTAAATTTTTGTAGTGTGTCTTGTCAGACAGGCACACAAGACAGAATGGCGCACAGGAACACATGCACAATTAATGCAGAAATAAAAAACGATGAATTTGTAAGAAATAGCGTCATCAAATTTCCCAGAGTGAAATAATTACATGTACATAATGTACAACCCCACACGCAAACGTGGATGAAGTTATAGTGCAAAATTCTAAATATGGCGTCGATCGAGGTTTCGTTATTGTGTTCTTAGCCTACGAATTCTTCGCGCAATGTCGTGAAATTCTCAAGTAAACAATTTGAGGTTGCGATGACGATATTATATTTGTGAAACATTATTGACGACGCATGTGATGTTTGAGCAATTACGTTCAGGTGGTTTTACTGCTTCTGATTTATGTGATTTATTACGCTGCGGTTTTTCCACCTGCTAAATTAAAATATTAAAGTTTATTGTTCAATTAAATGTATACTATTAGTGAGTTAATTAGGTACCTCATAAAAAACTGGTGTTCAGCAACTTTTTTTTTGCTTTTCACAAGTAAAGTGTGATTGAAGTGATTTTGATAGGCAGAGAGGGAGACACTCAATGGGATGGCAGGTGCAAGAATCGCCTGTGGCCGCATACGATCAGAGGGCCAAGTGCAAGTTTATTTCACATCTACTCGATCGTCACGGTAAGCGCAGTCGGTGCTGCGATTGGCCCGCACTGGAATCTTAACCAATCGCAACGCTGAACGCGCTCGCTATCGAGAGCGAGTTAATGTGAAATAAACTGGCACTAGGCCTTCAGGTGATCAGTATGCTCGTATATCCTTTAAATAATGTTATTGTAAAGCCGGTTCCAAAAGAGACTATTTACCCAAATCTACAAACGTGCCAAAAGTATTCTCGAACAAATTTTAATAGAGCTCATACTGCTTCTCTTCTGAAAACTGAGATATGATGATGCTTTTTAGTTAGAAAGAATAGATTTTCCCAAATGACACGTAGTCAGTTTTCTCATTCAGGAAGTGGCGGCCGCATTCACGTTTATTGGGAGATGGGGAGTAACTCGAGGGAGGTTTAATGGGGAACAGTATCATCTATCATATTCAGTTTGACAAGCACATGTGTTCTCTGAATTGAACAGTTTCTCTTCTCTTCGGGCGTTAAATTGGTGCAAGGTGGGAGAGGTGACGGCTGGATTTTTTCAAGTGATTGATAATGATGCAATGTTTTTTTTTTTGTGTTAGCGGTAAAAACATTCTATGCAATTTTTGGCAATGTTAGGACACTTTATAGATAAGTCAATGTTGCTATGTGAGTAAAGGTGTCTTTTTTTGCAATTTATTTCAAAATTTAACTATTTTCTAATAATGTGTACAGTGGTAATATAGTGGTAAATAATTTGTACATACTTTAAGATAATTGTAATATGTCGAAACCCCTTTAGGTCATTAGGGTCAAACGGTAAGGTGGTGTCTGGACTCGAACCGACTTAAATCACACATTCACTGTGCCGTCATCAGGTCTTTTGTATTGCCTGTAAGTAAATCATTGTAAAGTGAAAGTTCTCCTAACAATCAATACCAGTTTTCATGGGAAGAATTTCTCTTTTAGTGACAAAGGAGTGCTACAACGCATTTACTATTACCGCCTGCCCACAGCGTTTCGTCACCTGGTCTCCATCATTGATGAGATTGTGAGGCCGATGTGGTTGCAATATGAATCTTTTATGATTTTGGACAAGTTTCTCGTTATACGGCTGTAACTTGTCGTAACATGCATAAGACCTCCTGAGTGTATACTTTAAATTTAACATATAATCGGTGAATTACCAAATAATAATAATAACTTGACACACCGTACACACAGCCGCCTGACCCCATTAGTTAGTCTGCTCCAGATTATCACTTGTGTCATAGGTATATCTGCCTAGGTTTGTTCGCATTTGTTCATGCTACGTTACGTATTAATATTTTAAGTACGAATCTCATATCTTCATTACTATAGATAATAAATTATGTAAATTTTCTAAAATTTTATTTTTCTGCTCTTTAAAAATTTTGTTTTATGTAGAAAATCTGTGCAAATGTATTTTCGGTTTAGAGACATTTATTTCTCATAAAAAGAACAATACAGTTCACTTACATAATGAGAAAATGTAACAACACAATAAATTAGTTAAGTATCTCTGTGATCTCAATACACAGTAGTATAAAACACATATTACAGTAGAATAAAACAAAAGATAAAACTAAAGATATACAGACAACTTCATTAGAGTCAGTACTTTATCCTAATGTAATCTCCTAATTTTTTTTTTAATTTATACAAGCTATCACTTTTAGTAATATCATCAGGTATTTCATTATAAAGTTTTATACCTTCATATAATATATTTTTCTTACCATAGTTGGTTCTAGGCTTTGTCACTTCTAGTTTTTTTCGTTTCCTAGCGTTGTATGTATAGGTTTTTTCTTTGAAGCTTAATTGTGAATGTGTACCTTGTGTTATGATTTTATGTCTTAGTATACAAGTTTTAAGAATGTATAGTTGTCTAATTGTTAGGATTTTGGTATCCTTGTAGATGTTAAGTGTTGGTGTTAGGTAGTCGTAGTTATAAAGTGTTTTTATTGCTTTATTTTGCAAGACTTGAATTTCTTGGATATTCGATTTCGAAGCAGTGCCCCATATCTCAATCAGGTATTCTATATGAGGTCTAACTAGAGCGTTATAGATCATTACTCGAGCCTTACTAGGGACGCAAAAGGACATTCGACGTAGTGCACCAATAACAGGAGATATTTTGGATTTAATATATGCAATATGGTGTTTCCATGTTAATTTTGTGTCCAAAAAGAGGCCTAAATATCTTTCACCACTTGATTTTGTAAATAATAAATTTTCAGATCAAAGTATTGAACAATACATGTCTCTCTTATTTGAATACTAGTGTTAATGGTCCTGACCATCCAACCGGTACTCGTGAGATCGACGTCAGTCCAAGACATTTAATTATGTGATAAGCATAAATATCTGTTCAGTGTCTGGATGACATAAATCAATAACATGGATCTGATTACCGTAGTAGGCTCTAAGTGTATTAATATAATAAAATATAATCATCTACCACATTCGCACAACTCCATCTAGTCTCAAACTAAGAAGAAGCCCTGCTTAGTTTGAGACTCAGTACTATGGGTACTATACAACTGATATAAATTCAAATATACTTTTTTTTTGTAAATACATACATATTATACATAGAAACCCAGACCAAATCAAACATTAAATGTTCATGCACACAAATGTTTGACTTGAGCGGGAACCCGCGACCTTTGGAATAGTTACACAAACCAGTACACCATCCGGTCGCTAAACATTAACAGTCTGACCATTACATTATTATCAGTCTCACAGCCTCTTCATCTAGCTTCTATTATGTTATTAAAGCAGTCTTCATTCTAGCAGCTTCTATTATGTATCAAGCAGTTATTATGTTATGGAAGAAATTGTGGTAATAAAATTTAATGGGTGTCAAATTAGCAATCTATTAATAGGAAAGCCGATTATAATATGGTAGATTGTTTGTCAATAGTTGTAGCATCAAAAGATGTTGTAGGTGAGATAACACTAAAAGACTAGTGACTAGTGACTTCCAGTCGGGGCCGCTAATTATTTAAAGCAATTCTTTTTTTTTTTTAATTTCAATACATTTTTCTTTCAATTCTTCTTTACGTCAAATAAAATGTAACTTGAAAACCTAATACGTGCATGACATCAATCTGATATGTTGGAATAGTTATAAATGTTCTTAATTAAATGTGTCAAACTCTGGTCTTTATTCCAAAACGCGATAAATTTTATGTTTGCAGTTTATAGACCAACTAGTTTTATGTGACTTCAGTAAAATTATATATCGCTGACGGATCTAGTGCCTTATTAACTATAAATTTTAATGGAATATTTTTCTGCAGAAACAGTTAAGCCTTTTGTGTGTGCCGTTGGCTAAATCCAAATCAAACCATTAAAGTTAAACTGGATATAATTAACTTTTAAAATTGCAACATCGACTTTAACGCACATCCATCATTATGAAACTTGATTCTTCATTCCTTAATTTTCCACCCACACTCATTTCCTAAGATGTTTTTAAGTGGTATTATTGTTCAAATTAGAATAGGATCAAACTGAAAGTGTACATGTATTTATATAGAAACTATTACTAGAAACTATTATAACTATTACAAAAATATTTTCCAAATCGTGTTGATTAATTACTGAGTAGTATATTTAGAACTTCTTTTTTTTGTATTGCACTTATAACTTGTAAAGGAAAAATACTTGTTCTTAAGAAAAGTCAATATTGGCGATAAGAAATTGCAAAATTGCTCATAAACATTACAGTCCTTGAAATCAACTGAGACATTAAAAACAACTGTGTGCGAAACTATAGAAGTGAAAATTTGATGTTAACTGCTTGAGTAATTAAGAGTACTGGTTAGGAGCTCTAATTAAATTCTGATATCTGATCGTGGTCACGTGTTGACTGGAATGTCAGCTAAGTAGGTATTGCATGTACCTGATATATAAATTATTGAGCTGAGGTTCTGAGTTACACTTTTAAGAGTTACTGCGTCTCTGAACAAGTTTGGACATCAATGATTAAATGTGACTGTATAGTGATAAACTTTGGCCAAATATATAAGTCATTGATCAACAGTCTTAGTGAAGAAACGCCAGTTATTTTAAAGAACTTGGTTCTTGACGTTGCAACGTTTGTATTTTAAATAACCGTTACTCGGTAGCTTGCAGTGGCTGCTTAAGTAATTAAAAACAACAATTTAAGAATATAATGATAGCCTCGTGGCCTAATTCTCAAATACACTCAATTCTAAGACGTTAATTATTTTCGTAATGGAATTTACTAAAAGGCGAATTGCTTCAATAGTGCGAGACTTAATTACATGTTAATTTAGATTTTGATTATTCGGTAATGAAAGGAATAATACTATAAATTTCTACCTCGTATTACAAACAAAACTAAATGCAAAAATAAGTGGAGTAGCTTCATTCATTTATGCATCATAATTCACGTTTCTTCTGCGCCACTGATTTCAAAAGCAAAATGATAACACTTGGGTAGATATTTCACAACAGGAGCAAATAAATCAAGTAGGTTGGTGAAAAAGGCCCCTATCTCGGTAGATAAATGAACTCACAGTACGCTTGGCAATAACAAATGTACTGAATTGCAACTATTATGTGAAATTTTCAGCGGTCTCATGCAGACTGTTGACATGTTCTATGGACATCGAACTTGAATACCATTTTGAAATTGAAACAGCTCTTCAAATATTTGTTTGGTTATATTGTTAGAAATTGAATTGAAGACAAAACACTAATGTAGTACCTCTACTTTGTTACGACTTATTCCAATTTATGTTTATTCCAATTTATGTAATTAATAATAATAATAATAATTCGGACATTTGACACACAATGCCATCAAGTTTCAGACTAAGCAGAACTTGCACTATGAAGGCTAGATTGACTGATAGAATATTTATTTACTTTTTTTTAAATAAATACATAGAAAATACCCAAACTCCTAAACAAACAAATAAAAGTGAAACACTCCAAATAATCAACCACGACAACTACCCTATTGATGATGAAGTGATAGTTTAATCGGCTCTAGAACCATAATAGCAAACCCAAGTAGTTTAGCTATTTAATGTCCATAATTATACCAAAAAGGTCTACTACCTTCCCTTACATATATTCGTACATTCATGTCTATAGAGTTTTTACGTTTTTTATTAGTTATTTGATTTGTTGCTTATAAGCTCTCGTCAAATATGAGCACAATGTAGCATAGGACATTTAATTTTATTAGTAAGAACACTCGAGCGTCTAAATATAGATTAATTTCCCATTGGTTTGGTTTGAAAGTAATTCACTTTTAGGTTAACTCAGGTAAGTAGAATATCAATAAAGTCGCTTATTGTATAGCCATTAATTCATATTAACGTGGTACACTGATTAGTTTATAGTTTCGACGTCTGCGCTGTATTTATTGCTTGAACTCGTAGAAATTATAATGGAAAATTTTGTTATTTTGCTGAATAATTGTATTTTAGCCTATAAAATTAAATTACAACGAATCCTGATCCCTTGACCGTGCTTGCTAAAGCCTTGAATTCGATGTTTGTAATTTCTGTTACCTGACCACCAGTGACCTTTTATGATTATTTGAGAAACTGTCGTATTGGTGTATACAGATCGATGTGACAATGTAGTTTTTTGAAGTGAAAAGTTCTTTAGGCGCGTTGGGCATTTTTGAACAACAAACAATATGTATTTATTATACAAACAAATGTATTTTTTGCGATGGGAAAAAAACCATTGACCTCGCGACACTTTTACCGTTAACGACACCTTCCAGAGGTGTCGTTAACGTATAAGTATCTACATACATTGCCCCAGTTCACACGAGAGTTGAGTTTGCGTTGAAATACATTGATAATATAACTATATATATTATAAAGATATATTTTATATATGCAAGTGGATTTATATTCATGTCGGAACTTTTCGAATCGAAACAAAACAAAAAAAACCTGTGATAATCAAAAAAATTAAATTTTCAAGTTTTCACTTCCGTCCGTTGTTTTTTTTTAAAATTATTGTATAAGGGGCCAACAAGTAGAAACCACCATGGATAAAGCAAGCATTTGTTATTTAAAGTTTTATTATTTGTTGTTATACAGACAGGTTGAGTTTTATTTCGGTCTCTTTAGTTAAATTTAATAAATATAAGTTGACAATAATCTACTACAATAGATAATAACAAAGAGGTAACAGTTTACATTGATTGTTAACATAATAAGGACAAGCACTCTAATCATTTCCGAAGAAAAACATACAACTTTCTCATTACGGCGTTTCTACACAACAGAAAAGGGTCCAGAATCCAGACAGAACAAGAAGAAAACAACACACAAAACACAAACAAAAAACGTTTCATAAATTAATATCTAATATTGTCTTAGCTTTACTACCAACTGCAAGTCCGTGTCATTTCCTAACTCATTGTCCCATTCTCCATAGTGTGCTATTGTTATATCTGGTACATTATAAGTTTCCCCATCGGCAGCACACACTGGGTAGTACGAGTAGTGTACTGGATTTAAAAGATCATCCCAAGCCCCATCCATTCCTAAAATATATACAGTCATATGTTAGTTACAACTATTACAAATATAAACAGCGATTAGTACATTCTTGTGTAAGTTGACGATTGCATCAAAGATATGTATCTTAAATTCTAGCAGAAAGAATTCCGATTACAGACAATAAGCTAGTTTTTTAGATTTTGAACTATGATTACGACTTCACGAGTTATTCCGTTGATCGCAGACCAAAAAATGTTAATAAATATAGCTTACTCGTAAGCGTATTGCGTGTTTTTTGATATACATATTACAGCAATAAGTCAAAGTAATTAAGTAGTTTCATGTGATTCCATTAAAATTACTTCTAATCAGTTTATTAATTGTGATGTTATCGGTAACAACATCGTTTTTACACCGTTATTTACTATTTATTACAATTAACTGGAAGCATGTAATAGGTAATGGTGCATAATGTTTCCAATTTGTTGAATTTTTCATAACTGTTTTTATGTTATTAAATTAGTTAAACTTTATTTTTGGGCGAAGTTAAAAATTAAAAACTTGACTTAAATTGAGTTAGAATTTCGGTTCAGAGTGCTAAGAGATATAGAGGTAAAAGATTTGAAACCAAAATTATTGCAGGCCTTACATGCCGATATAACCACTGGTGGGTGGTATCCGAGAGGATTTCCGCACAGAAAAAAAGGCCTTACATTATTATTATTATTATACGAAATTTCGTCTCCCATAAACAACTTTCGCTGCCATATGTAGTAGTTGAGGGCTGGACACCTTCGTTCATTGCTATAGTGCTTGTAAACATGTTATGACTTTAAAGTATTATTCCTAAGGGTTAAAACCAGTTTAGATAAAAACCTGCAGGTGAAAGCTGGCCTTCACCAAAATTGTTCTTAATTTATTCATTTCTTCTTTACCTTCATTCTGTAATATCGTGTTTAATTAATCAATTTTAAAACATTCTATACATATATACAAGATTAAATTCAGCCCTCTGGGCATAATTACGTGACTGTTCACATATTGAACATAATCTATATATTTATGATTTACATAATAAAATAAATGTATTATGGACAACAAATAATAGTTATAACACAATTACTCGTATATTTGTCGTGAATATTTTCGTTGTTAACTTTTTTAGACTAAAAGTACCTACATATAATTAAAATGTATGCAATGTTATGTTTTGTATTTTTATTTTAATGAGATACAGCAAAAATATATGTGTTTATTTATTCGGCTGTTTGTCCTAGATATAGCGTACCTATATGGACAATGTATGTTTGTATAGATGTACAAATTGGATATTGCAGTAATCGTTAAAGTTTCCAATTACTTTTATAAAACCTAGGGGTGTATTTTTTTTACATAAATTTGTTTCTATACCGAGTATCTTCTACACTAACAAGTTTTTCTTCCTAATGATACAAAAAAATATATAATGCCAGAGGCAATATAAAATATATTACCATAGAAAAGGCTAATAGCTTGCAGGTAATTATAATAATAGTAAGGAAGTTTTTACTATCCACAAAAAGAAAACGTTACCTCAAAGTCTCCATCTACATTTGAAGTAATTACGTAAAACAATATTTTGATAGAAGGTCTACTTTAGTACCACCCAACATCGAGCTATTAATGTGTCATAAGTCAACATTTAAGCAACGAGCCATCACATTTTATAACCACGAATAAAATGTTTATTTTGTCTTATAACTCTATTCGATATATCGAATGATATCGTATAAATGTGTCGCCGTCGCCCAAGCTCTTTCCACTTACACTAAAATTTTCATATCCTCGCATAAAATCTTTGAGAATGTATCCGCTCCTCTGAAGAAAATTCTCTAGAATAAAGGCCGAAGACAGAATCGTAAAGAAACCTTTTTAGAGCGAATGATAATATTGTCCCCTGGTGCTTTTCAGAAATGTTTTAACATTGCCTCGAGTAAGTTGATGGATTGCTCAAAAATAACGTATACTTTAAGACATCGGGAGAGTTCCCTGAAGCAATAATGTATCCTATATTTAGTGCACGATTTATTCTTAATGACAGCCCACCATGAAGGTTACGGTTTTCTCGTTTTATAAATACGATTGCTGCTTTTAGAAATACTTTACTTCCAATGTTTTCGTATAGTCAATTGATTATTTT
Source organism: Arctia plantaginis (assembly GCA_902825455.1). Taxonomy (NCBI): domain Eukaryota; kingdom Metazoa; phylum Arthropoda; class Insecta; order Lepidoptera; family Erebidae; genus Arctia; species Arctia plantaginis. Next base: position 4,917,747 of record CADEBD010000857.1, on the reverse strand, counting down.
TAAGAATTTAACTTGTGTGTTAAGTTCTATTGCAGAGTTTTAGTATCATTTAGCAGTCATTTTACAATATATATTGTGGTCAAATCGGAATTTCACAGTTTGTCAGACAGCTGACAGCCTTGGAATGAAAGTCATTTAAAAATATAGTAATCGATATCAAGAACGTCTATGAAAATGTCAGGATTTCGATAAAAATGATCTCATGAAGAAAAATATAACGTCAATTATTTATTAGAAAAACGAAGGCTCTCAAATAAAATTCTAAAATTATAACTTTCTCAAACGAACAAAATGTACCTATACAAATCTTCATTAATTCCAAATCATTATCAAAGTAAAAACTTGATATAAACTTGACAATCGTCGTCGGACTCCACGAATTATTCTCTAAAATCGTTGCAGAACTCCACGAATTACTCTCTCAAATGAAAATTGCCTCCTAATAGAAATGTCACTCGATGCGTATAGAGCGTCCCTCGTCAGCCAAACTGTCACTCTGAAACTCGAGGATTAGAAATGTAGATTATATTTTATTTACGAAGTTATTATGTTCAAGATATTTCTCTGTTATTTCCTGTTTGTGATTCTGTTTAATGAATACATCCGACTGGGTGTTAACCCTTTTAAATGGATCGGATTCCAAATGAATGAACTCGTGCCTATCGACCATTTATATTTAGTTTTATCTCTTTAAGAGATTTTACTTTAAGCGAATTACGCAAGTACCATCATTTCAGTAAATTTCAATCGCGATTCTTAGGTACATGTTTGCCCGCCTAATTGCAGTGTTATTTTTAACGTGTTAACAGATTCCAAATACTTGCATTTTCGTTTTAATACTTACTTACTGGTTCAGGTCGAACAGAGGTGTGCCTTCCGAGGAAATCTATTTGCCACAAGCTTTTTCAGAGTCTTTTTTCTTCGTTATCTTTAGTATAAAGACTAGCAGAGATAAATGTCAACAAAATATAACGCGGAATATTTAGCACTTTCTGCTGCGCCTTCGCTACGTGAGACGTTTTACGTGGGAGAGCAAGTGATTATGGGCGGAGGACTCATTTGTACACATGTACTATAAAAAAGCGTAACAAAGTAAAGAAATTTTAACTCAACTTGTTTTTAATAAGATTCGTATTTCAAGTATTATATCATAAGCCAATTTACAGTGGAAATGCCTGTTATTGATACCCATTTTAGAATTGTTTTCGACTGACAATTTTCCTCGGTGTATGTCGGATTTGACCCACTCTAGTAAGGATCAAATATAGCACAATACGCTCGTGAAGGATTCCTTGGATTTTTCGCGGTACCGGGATTGTTCCCATTATCATCACTTACTCAAAACACACGTTCGCCTTTCAATTTTAGAGGGATATAAGGATAGCCGCTTCTTTTTGGTAATACTTTTTGGCGTATAGGATTGGTCAAATAAGTTTAAAGAAGTTCCAGTCTTCTTAACAAGTATATATTATGCTAGAATTAAAGGTAAAGATACTGCCAAACTACTTCAAAACTTGAACATTATAGATTTTTCAGTTTCCTATAAATTTAAATCATAGAGAACTAAGGGTCAACATTATAGAATAGTGTTTATAATATACTCTTCGAAAAATGTACTGTAATAGAATGTAGCGATCGTGTGCGATAAAAACATTAGTTTGTGTTCAAATTATGTAAAATGTAGATTTAGTAAAAGTTGTATCAACCTGTTCGTGCTTTGAAAGTTCGTTTGGAATTGAAGTTTATTTAAATAAACGTTTTGTTTTTGAAATAAATTTAATTTTCGTTACTATTTATAAAAGTCATGCTACAAATTTAAATGAATTCAATGCAAGAAACTCAAACTGAAACTCTCTTTATTTCACAAAAAAATTAAATTGTTTGACATCGTCTTTAATGTAGACTCTAAAGTCATAGATCAACGCACACAATAGCAACAATCTCTATTTTGTCAAATAGTAAGCAAATAAATTAAATAAAAATTAAACTTATACAAAATCCATGATATGCCACGATCTATAACCGCCCATTTCCAAGGGGTAAACGATCCATTAATTAATAACCATAAAGAAAAGAGTGTGTCTAAGTGTGTGTGTATGTGTGTTGTAGATTCGATTCCCACATGGGACGACACTTTGTATGATCCACAATTTGTTATTCTGGTTGTTGTTTGTGTCCGTTTCATGTGAGTTTGTAAGTCCCCCGCGACATAGGATTATACGAGTATTCCTAGTGCGAGAATTATCTTAGAAAAGACAAATATGCATGATGTGTGGAAATAAAATAAAATAAATATATAGTTTATATTAGAATATAGTTGGAAAAGAGTTGACAGCGTCCTGCCATTCCAATTCTCGACTCAGTAAGTTTGTTAGCAAGTTTAGTTCATATTTTTTAAATGTTGTTTGACCAGATTCAAAGTTTGTAGAAAGAAAAAAGAAAGCTATGCAATGAAAAATTTAATCAATCTGCTAATCAGGTGTCAATTTCAACGGTATTCTGGTAATAGTACCTCATATACTCGTACTGCACAGTTATTACAAGGTCGTTTTAAGGCAAAGTCTATTAATATATTCCTATATTATGTAATCGCTTACGAAGACGGCCACTTGGCCAATAATAACGCCAATAGGCCAAATTGCGTGGCCTTAATAACAACCTTTTGTACTTATTGGAGTTAAAGGTTCCCTTGAGGGTTAAATACATTAGTCCTGCCGCCACTGTGGCTACTAAATGCATGTATAGGCTATATTTGACCTAACTGCTAAAGCAGCCGAAAAAATATTGTTCCTTGCCTTGTTCTTTCATCACTTTCTTTCACATTAGTAAATTATAAATGTTTTATGTATAGCACAGAATAGAATAGAGGATATACAGGCACGTCTTTAGTCCTGAAGGGGTATATGAAAGGCCCAAATTTTACTGACAGCAAAGAAAAATGGATAGACTACATAAAAGAGGAGATGGCTAGAAAGGTAAGTGAGCAGTGAACCGACGAATAATAGAGGAAGATGAAAGAAGAAAACTCATTGCACCGACCCCAAATGAATTCGAAAAAAGGGTAAGAAGAAGTTGTTTTATTGTATTGTATGTTAATACAACTGAATTACCAATACTTTTTGTAATGCCTTAATACATTTCACATTAACTGTTTTTTTTTCTTTTTTGTTTGTGTTGTTGTAATCTGTTTCCTCGAATATTTAGCATAAGGTTAAGTATTTATTGATTGTCTAGTAAGCAGTCAGTCCAGTGACGTAAACCCTTTGTTTATCATGTTCCCTCTAGGAGACTTTCTTATTAGTCTCTTAAATGTCAATGAATGTCACTATTCATTAAGTGCGTAACCAGTGAGTTTGGATGAGAGTCCAGTTTGTTCTTGTTCATTAAGTGTTTAATCTCTTCTTGGGTTGTTCTGATTTCTAGACCTTGGTGTATTTGTTGGTTTCTTATGAACCAAGGATCACTAGTAATTATCTTGAATTTGGGCCCGTAATCTCTAAAGTATTTCTAAGTTTGAGTTTGCAGCTGTGCCCCAAAGTTGTATTCCATAAGTCTAAATTGCTCTCAAAATACATTTGTATAGAAGTAGTTTATTTTCCAATGATAGCTGTGATTTTTGTCCAGTAGCCAGTACATTTTCCTCAGTTAGATTCCTAGGGCTTTTCGTTTTGTAAAGAAATGTTTTTTTCAAGCCACGCGACAATCCAAATAAATCCCAAGGTATCTGGCTTCCTTTGCTTAGGGTATCTAAAGGTCACCTGTACCTCACTTAGTTTCATTTGCATTTATTCGCCAGGTGTTTAACCATTCCGTGATGTTGTCAAGGGAGCGTTGAAGCATGTTACTTTTTTGTGCTGGATTATCATGGGTTAAAGCTGCTGTGTCGTCGGCAGAAGTGCCAATCACAACGTCGTCTGTAATGGGCAATTCTGCTGTTAAAGTAAGATAAAGCACCGGATCAAGAACACTTCCTCGTTATACTCCTGCCTATTTTTGGCTATATATTCTCTTTTTTTAATGAGGAAAAATCTGTCAGCGAGATATGATTTTAAGAATTTATAATAGTTTGTCGGTAGTAAGTTTTCTATTTTGTGTGATCCTTTAATTTAGTAAGAATCAAATGCAGTATCACAATTTAAATCAAACAATAATGACATGAAAAAATTATACTATGACACAACTAATGCAATAATTAACCACAATAACAAATCTCCTGATGGAATTATGACTAAACTGACACATTCTACTCATTAAAAATAGCCCTCTGGAATGCCAACGGATTCTTTCACCATGTCTTCGAAGTAGAGACACTGTTAAAAACAAATAAAATTGATATCTTGCTAATATCCGAAACACATTTTACAAAAATAAACTAAATGTTTAACTACAGCTTTTATCAAACAATGCATTCCATGGAGGATCCGCAATACTCATTAAGAACAATATTAAACATTAGGAGACCGAGCCATAAAAAACTCTAGAGACACAAGCTATAAGCATTGTGGTCAAAGATTTCTACAGGCATGTTTTGGGGGAGAAATCTTCCTAGAAACGATATCGAATGGGGAACAAACTTACGGGCCAACTGATCCAAAAAAAATCCCTAATCTGGTATACTTCAGTGTTGTAAAGGGAATTCCTACAAATTATTTTAAATGTACCGGTCTTCAAGACCTCTCATCAGATCATAGTGTAATTCTACTAGAGGTCACACTAGAACTCGTGTTCAAAAGCCTGCTTAGGATAGTACTAAAAGGCAGGTTCTTAAATTATGGCAAAACACAGTTGAACTACTTAACAGCTAAACTTAAAAACTATTAAATAAGGAAAAAATGAAGGCATACAGAACCACCTACGTAATCTAGATGCGACGGCTGCTAGTGACTACCCCCTTTAGAAAACGACCTAAATTAAAAGCCCTACTGTCTCTAGTCCACCGACATGCGACCTAGACACGAGATCTAGAAAGCTTTTGAAAATAAGAAATACTGTTGCGCAGCATTTTTTGATATTTCTGGCCTTTGACAGAATTTGGACCGAAGGTTTATTACACAAAATAAACTTAAATATTTAAACGAATTTTAATTTTCACTTTGTATAGATAAAGATTAGCAAAACTAATAAACTCTTCAATAAAACATTAATCGTAAAAACGTTAATAAAACTCTGGATGTGATTTTTAAACTTTAAAAGTAAATGATCTTTATAGAAGGTGAATTGTTCAGTTTTTTATTCACTTTTGAGGAGAGTTTACAACTTTACTTAACTTTAATTGTGATAAAATATTGTAAATGCAGATTTCTTTTCGCAAACCGCTACTTACAGAATTAGAAAATTTGGTCATTGTCAAGAAGAATTGTCAAGGTGCTTCCTGGCAGAGATGGCATCGCGGGAGTCTCCGACATCCGGATACGTAAGGGTGTCATTCGGCGCGCCTTCAACATCATTTGCCCGCTACCTGCATCTTCTGTTGAAACCACTTCAACCATGGAAGTATGGGGAAGTATGTTCAGACATCTCAACACCGACACGGCGGCAGCCAGAGCGAGATGGAGACATCGGACATCGCGTAAAGCACGCGCCGCGAGCCTGCGCGGCTTCATTAGATACTTTGCTGCAACAACCACTTATTTACTGTCTTTGAGTTATCGCACAAACAATCAATTAAATGTTTGTGTTAATTTATCTACTGGTCCAACAAACAGCTTTTAACTTACAACAACCCCGACGAGCGGCGACGGCGAGTCGCAACCCTGCCCATCAACAGCCACGTATACTCTGGCAAGAGTGTCCGACTAAGAAGACAAGAAGATCAACTTGTCCAATGAAATCTTTTATTTATTAACTCACTTCAAAAGAAAGAGAATGGTCTGATTCTAATTATGAACTTTTTCGGCAAATTATTTTTTGTTTGGATGTTGTAATTTAAATGAGATCAAACGGGATGTTACACAAACTGCTTGATTTGAATGAGATCAGCATCCAAATTTGAAAAAAAAAAAAAACCACTTAGGGGTTCAAAATTGAGGAATGTGTAAATGAATAATGCAGATTATTACAATTTATTATAATGCAGGCTTATTTCTATGTATGAGTACACAGTCTAATAAGTTTTGGCACCACTTGAACTTTCTGAAGGTTCGTATACCCGCGGTGCGTCACATACAAGCTCACTAACACATATAGGTGCCATTAGAGTAACAAGTGCAGCGGAAGGTCCATTGTAATGGACTTCTCGTGTCCCAAGGTTCACACTTTAATTCCAGAAAGTGCTACTCGTAATTTGTTATAGTCGACAAAACGTTAAATATTTGAGGAATATTCCTTTTCAGTCTTCTCTCCTTATTACATAGTGTAAAAATTAACTATTATCTCATTTATATAAACGATTTGGATAAAATACAAATCAATACAAAAATAACAAATTATATTTACGTTGAAAAGAATACACATCAGACTTTATGATTAGAAGAAAAGTTTTGTTTATAAAATATTAGCATTTAGGTACGTATTGGGACACCTCACTTTGATAGAATATGTAATGACGTATTCTTGTTACTGTAATATATTATTATGTTAATATTTTAGTTAATTATGTGTCAAGTCCATTATAGTCTTTTGTGGCCGTGGTGCTTCCCTGTTTAAAAGGGTGTATGCCTATTTTACTTCATTTTGTCTCCCGCTTTGCTAAGGAGGGAAGTGGATTTACTGTATTTCCAACTCCTCCAATTTTCTTCTGATTAATTTCGTTGCGGGTTCCAAGACAGTTTAATTTCTTCCTGGGACTTCCCGAGTGTCATAACTCGGTGTGTTCGTGGGTCACTGCTGTGGATCCTGGTGTACAGGAGTTACAGTGGTGGGCGTGTGGGTGGGATTAGTCCAAAAAAGTCCATTATATGCTAAGTATTAATATTGGTGTATAGTACTCAGCAATTAATATCGTATCAAGCAGTATGAAAATATCATTTCATACAACAAAAAAAAAAAAACCTTTTGCTGGAAGATTTTTAATGGATAAAAGGATTGATTGAAGAGTAAAGATAAAACATAACCGAATCTCTGGTGAGCTGATTATCCGACAATATTAGAAAGAATTTATTTATTTATTTACAGAATACAAACAGTGTTCCAAAAATGAAAATTGCTGACCTTCCAAAATGTTTCGTATAGTAATTAGTTGGTCACTTTGGTGATTGCGTGTTTACAATAATTAAATATTAATCTTTTCACTTTCTAAATTAAGTACTTGTAATTGGGTAATTATTCCCTTATCGCACTTTACTTTTACTTTAATTTACTTTACTGATTTTTCTTTTTACTATCCTACGTTTTAGAGATAGTCTTTTCTCTCTTTCTCTTTTCCTGATTCTCCCACATGGTGGTGGGGTTGAACCATGAAGTCGTCCTCCGAAACATTACATGCCTTCATGTCTCTCCGCAACACATCTGTCCATGTGGTCTTGGATCTTCCTCTAAAGCGTGCTCCGAGAACGGATAGTTCTAGTGCCTGGTTTCCAATGTAATCAGGTGGTCTCCTCCTGACATGTAAATACCACCTCATCCAACTCCGTTAATGTAGTAATACTAAGTTACACTCATCACTCATAGTACTTGTATTAGTTAAAGGTAAATCAATAGACACTTACATATGAAACTAAAAGTTTTTTGAGTCTTGAGTGTTGAGTCCGTGTGGTGACGGATTAAGAATACGGAATGTCACCACCCCTATTGTAAGTTTTGTAAGAGCCGATTCAGGGGGCAAATTCTGTAGGACAAGAGCACAGTGAAGAGAATGAAAACTTGACACAAACCATATACCAACCCGTTTGGCCAGCGCGGTATAGTAGACCAAAACCTCTTTTCTAAGGAGAGGCCTATGTCCAGCAGTGGACTACTAAAGGCTGCCGATGTGTTGGCGTGACTGTTACATTAAGTATATTTTCTTTTACATAAAGATAATTTCAAATACATTATTTTCATTAAGTTGTTGCGCCGTTTTATTATTATAGAAATATATGTTGTTAAGGATAAAGATAACATAATAACAAATGTTAGAAGTTATCTTACAACAATTTGTGTGTCCATGACATGATTGTGGACCGGAACCTGTACGTTAGCCGCGGGTGTTTGCAACGCATTTTTCATCGGTACCCTGCTGAGTACCTAATAGCTTTTGTACAAAACAAAAATACAATTTGGCTTAGTTATTTCTAAAGTATTTTTTATTAGATTATTTTATTTGTATATGTCTCATTAATAATAAAAGCATTAAATGTGTAGGTAATTTTATTTCAAACGCTTACCTAATTTTTTTGTCCATCAATAATTCAATATCGCAACACACATCACAGACTGAGCGTCTGAATATTTTTGGGTACTCTTTTGACAAATATTATGATGTAAGAAAGAAAACATACATATACGGTAAGTAACAGGACAATTTGCGGTTCTCTTTCTCTTTTTTTGAGGTGTTTTTTAAAGTACAGAGGGCAAAGAAGGAGATGGGTCACTTGATTGAAAGAGACCACCATCTCCCTTGGGCACCTACGACTTAAAAGTCATAAGTGCATTTTGGGCGAGACTCCGGTAACCCCCCTCGCTCGGTGAAAAGCAACAAAAGAATTGCTTACTGTTTTCTGTGAGGCTGTGGTATTACTCTGGTCCAGCCATCTCATTTATACCTAAGCATAGCTCTTCCAGCTCTCCCACGGTGGTAATACCATTATGAATTAAAACAAAGCCGCTCAGACTCAAAAAACCATTTGTACATAACACAAATTCCAATCGACCCATTTAAATCGACACTGTTTCAGTATTCTAAATGGCCACTTACGCCAATATGCCCAACGGTGCAGAAAAAAAACACATTGACTTTTTCAGTGATGCCCAATACCCACGCATCGATGAGGTAGAATGACCTTTGAACAATGGCAGATCTAAAAACGGCAACTAGCTACGGAATACACATATTTCACACATAAATAGCAACAAACGCACACCAACATAAATATATCCCGACCGCTATTCCCTCGGCTCGTATAAATAATAACAGTGGCATCGTATTTCTCGATAGGGTGCCTTACATCGACGCTACGTTAGGACCCCCGCTAGATATGGATTGTCTTTACGCTAACAACTTATTTATTCAACGTATTTTAAACCAACTTGAGATAGGAGTAGGTTCTGAATTCGACTGTTTTTTTTGTTTTTGTATGTGTGTGTGTGTGTGTGTGTGTCGGTTTGGCCTCATTAAAATTTTGAAGTAACTAAATATTCTACTACTAAAGAAAATAAATTAAGGGTGATTGTAACAGTAGAATTATAGTTTCTCACAGCTTTTAATGATTTTGGGGATTTAAAGTCGGTGATAAATACGTCGTGTATACGTCTGTAATTCATTTTTATTGCGCATTGTAATCAGTTAAAAGACGTCAAATACTTGTATTGTATGTACACCATTTTGCATCACTATAATTAATATTTCAATTTTATAATTTTTATTTCAAATACCTTTGTGATATAATCATTATTTAAGCATGTCACGTCGGGATCCTATTAAGGCTTGAAATGAGTGTTTGACAATCAATTTCAAAGAGACTCGCGATTAAGTGGTTGGTGGCGAGCCGCAGCCGAAATAACACTCGAAATATTTTAGGGACATCTATGGTATGTAAATCTATGTTTACGTCTACCCTGTGTAAAGCTTAAGTATACACTTTTATATTTTTTCCTTTAAATTCGAATCGAGCTAAACGGAAAGTCCTCCAAAGTAAAAAAAAAAGTTGTCGGGGCTGTAAAATTTGAGGATTTCTCTAAGATCATCAGATCCTGATTTGGTGGTAATGGTACCACCTCGGGAGCATGCCCTTTCGATTACAAAAATAATTTTGAGAAATGGTCGGGTAAGAATCATACAAAAAAAATACAGACGAATTGATAACCTCCTCTTTTGTGTTTTTGAAGTCGGTTAAAAATATAAATGAGCATCCGATATTAACAACGGTTGTTATTGAAACGTTGTACCTACATATTAATCGGCTTGAGAATGGCCATTGTGCGGTAGGTACACGATCAGTAGTTTCTAAGTATTTCGGTTTTCGTACAATAACATAAGCCTTACCCAATGTTTTTTTTCAAGCATAGAGGGATTATTCGGGTCAAAATGTTTTATCAGAAAAGGCAAGAGGAAGCTAAAACCCGAAGCTACTTGTCATGATAGTCGCTACGGTTACACGGATTCTGAGAACATTCTCATTGTTTTAATATAACGGTTCTTAAAATACGTCTAAGTTAGAGATAAACATTTTTCGATCACTTTTCAGTGTACCTGCTTAATTATTTGTAACGATCTGATTAGTTTTAACAATAAAAAGAATTTAGCTTTATTTTCCTACGGGAACAATTACAATATCAATATCCGTTTCAAAGTCTAAATCATCAAAATAAGAGGCAATACGTACGAATTTATCGAGAACAGAAAACGGATTAGAATTATTTACTTTTCCTTTAAAAGCTTTCCTTTGTTATATCTTGGTCTAATTAGAGCGGAAAATTGATTTATGTTTGGAATTATTCTGTTTATTTGAGTACCAACTGCCTGCTACCAACATTCATAAAGAGTGGATAAAAAAATATACGGAATTGATATAAAGCTTAATGATAATGTCAGCCGTATTTACAAAGCGGAGGTTTTAAGTGGGTAGAAAATTTGGTCCTGGAAATTGTGCGGTATAAATTGCTTAAGGTTAAATAATTTGGAATAAGAATTATTAAATTATAAATCGTACTGTTTTTGAAAAATAAACCGTATTTCTCTACTTAAAAAGACAACTCCCGCATCAGGAATATATCCTGTGTCGTGGAGGACTTTACAAACATACATGGACACAAAGAACACCCAGACTCAGAGCAACAACTTGTGGATCACACAAAGTGTCGTCCGATGTGGGGATTGAACCCACAACACTCAGCGTAATAGTCATTGATATATAAGCATAGTCAATTTACTTTTAATACGATGTACTGTAATACTATACTTTGCTGAGAGCGAAGCGTAGAAGTATTTTGCAGCATTCACGAATATGCACATGTATCTAAGAGATTTTTGCCCGTAGTGGCTACTTGTTACACTCCAGAACAACGTGGGCGGTTGTTTCCTATGCATTAAATAGATTATGATTCCTAAAACGTTCCTACATATTCGGACTTGGTTTACTCAAATAATGGTAGAACCATAACCAATCCCTAAGTTTGAAAGGTTTGATTGCATCCAGACCCACAGATCGGTTTTTTAGACGGACGAGATTCTGCATATTCTCGATCTGAAAGAATACCTTACTTACTTACTGAGTTGTTTAAAGTTAAGGTTAGGTTAAGGTTCAAAGGTACTTGTTCCTGTCGTAATAATGTTTTTTAAAACACACATTTTATCTAATGAACTACACGAAATTGTCATCCACAACGCGATGAGTGGCATTAGAATAGGAATCATAATAAAACTTGCTTTTCACTAGTAAGTGTTTCTCTAAGTCATCCGTTGAGGCTACCTTAAATAATTAACTTAAAAACACTGTATTACTCATTTTTTATTTTCCCGTTAGGAGCTGAATTTTATTTTTATATTTCGTATTTGAATGGAACCAAACGGGAAGTATAGAACTCACTAAATAGGTTTATTAATGAAGCTCCTGGCCCGCAATTACGTGACAACCAAGCCATGTCAGTACTTGCAGTTAAAGCAAGGCCAAATTACGTACATAATTACAGCTGTTAAACTGAGGTATAGCCGTTGATGAAACTGAAAACGAGTTAAAGTTTTAAATGCCGCAATGAATGCAAGCTGTTTCTCAATTTTGTTATAGGGGCAGTTTGATGGGTGAGTGCTGATGTATTTTATTTTTGAGAGATTACTGGTTGTATATTAAACAAAAAACGATGAGATGGGTAACAAAGATTAAGGATTAAAAGGATTGGGATAGGGATAGATTAAAAGGTATGAGTAAAAGCCGTTTTTTGTAATCACCATGTTAGCATTTAAGGAAATTTATACTACATGGAATCACTCCCACACGCTTGCATGATACGTCTCTTTCACTAAAGTGAATTTTCATATTTTGGTTCGTTTGTATAAAAAAAACCAGTTTATTTTTTTGTACGAAAATACCTTTGAACTGCCGGCGTTAACCACGAAACGCTCAAAGTTAAACGTTACAGCGACTCGTACAAATAAAAAGTCATGTTTAATCTGCATGCTGCTGCTGATACGATTACCTTTTGTCAGTAAAACTGTGGGCACTACTTTTTTTGTATCTACCATAATTAGTTTAAACTATACAATGATTTCCACTTTAATAATTCTTTGATCGGTCATCGGCACTAACTTTAAATTACGATTTATTGATATATAATAATTATAATAATATTTCGGACATTTTAACACACAACGCCATCTAGTTTCAAACTAAGCAGAGCTTATACTATGTAAACTAAATTGACTGATAGAACACTTATGTACTTTCCTTTTTTTTATAAATACATACATATTATACATAGAATACACCCAACTGAACTCAACTGAATATTCAATTGAATATTCAACTCAATATTTTTAACACATCAAGCCTTAATATTTTTACTTAAAGTTAATAGTGCCAATGACTAATGGGGTGATAACAATAGTACAGCTTACCTTGAGTAAACATAAAATAATTTTTAATTTAAGATGTACCAAATGAGACATGTAAGAGAATTTTAATAATAAAAATACTTTTTCTACTATAAATAAATGTTAAAAACGTAATATTATAAAGGCAAGAAAGAACTAGTATAAAGCTTAAACAATGCAACTAATGACTCAAAAAAAAATTGAATCGAAGTTAAGATACAAGTGTTCATACATACAAGTACAACCAGTACTCAATCAATTTTAAATTATAATTCTCATTATACATAAAGGCAAATGGTATCTTCTAATTTATACAAGAACATCGCAAATACGAGATAAATTAAAAGTTTTGCCCATTCAAGATTGAAGTTGTTCAAGGCACATACTCGGGAGACAAGTATCAAAAGTATAAAATGTGAGTCGATAAAGCAGAACCGAAGTTAAATTCTCTTCGTATTGATAAGCCGTAACATTGCGAAAGCATTACAAAACTTTTACGCGATGATCAATCACCCGCTGTTTCAAATTGTTTTATTTAATATTATCTGTTCGTACCGGGTTTTCTTGTTTTCTTTTGTTTATTTATCAATATCTGTATTTTCACTTTTGCTATGATTTTTTTTTCTTTTTAAAAGACAACGCATTACTCGTATATCCTGTGTCGCGGTGGACTTTACAAACATACAGGGATGGATACAATTTGTAAATCATACAAAGTGTCGGTTCATGTGGGGATCGAACTCACAACACTAATTATAACAGGCAAAAGTTTTGCTTTTTTCGATTCGAAACGTTCTGACATGAATATTGTTGCACCATTATATGTAGATACTTATATACAGAGGTGTCGGTAACGCTAACAGTGCCGCGAGTTTAATAGTTTTTTCCCAACTCAAAAAATACATTCTTTTGTTTGTTGTTCAAAAATGCCCAACACGCCTAAAGAAGTTTTCACTCCAAAAAATATATTTAACACTGTGTGTGATAAATTGGTATTGCGCTATAACATATTGCTTATATTTGATGATAATGTATTTCTCAACACTTTGATCCTATATTTTATTATGTCCCGATTTATAACCAAGACATTCTCAAGGGCCTCAAATATGAACGGAATCGTAAAATCTTTATACCCTCAAACTTTGACATCACAACTTTTCTTATATCCAATATCAAGAATGGACAAAAATAGATAGATGGGTGTCAAGCGAATAGTTTGAGTAAAGTTTTTACAACTAGCAACATCGATTTGACCGTATAAAAAGAAAAAAAGAAGCGAAAAAGGGCAGTTCATATGAAGTAGAGAGACTATTAATTTAAGAAAGCACTCTCTGTAAAGAATAACTAAACTAAACTTTCTGAGTTTTATGATTTTAAGCATTTAAAGGCGAATATCAGTTTTTTTGTCAATTTTAATTGTGAGCTAGGAATTAAGAAAATACCTTAATAATAACTTTACACATTTCACACACGGCCCAAACTAGGCAGAGTCTGTACAGCCAGACGGCTGATAAATATACTTACATATTTCTGAATACACACATATCATAGATAAATTACATCCAGACACAGAACAAATTATCGTGTTAACCACACACATATTTGTTGCGGGTGGGAATTGTAACCAACAAGCCTGTCAAAAGAAATCTAAATAAAATTTGTTTTTAAAATATACTTTCCTTATTAAAAAGTGAGTTGAAGTGGACATGGATTTTTAATAGGGTAGACCCCTTGAATTGCAAAAATGCGGTCTCGAACTATGCAAATAAATAAGGTAGTATAAATTTAACGGACCTTGCCCGTGTACACTCCAATTGGTAACTATGTGACAATTTATTGAATTTATGACATATATATTCTTATTAGATAATAAAAGAAGAATTATTGAGTAACTTGATTAAAATCACTTTATTTGTTTAATAAATAATGAAACAGATCGGTTTCGGCTTAATTTCTATCACTGTGAAATTAATATGTGATTAGTTTAACTAAGTTACTTTTCAATCTCTTTTCTAACTTAAGCTAAGAAAATTTGCGCAAAGCTAATTACACCATATTAAAAAAAACACCACATGAAAACATTGACAGGACTATATTGTTATATATATATATTCTCAAATAGAATCAAATGGCTTAGCCTTTTTCAGAATCAAAACTTTGAATAAAATTGTATTGGCCACATCCCAAGTTCCTGGCACCGACTATGTGGTCCATTTTACGAGGCGATGTACTACAGGATTGATGTAGTGAATAACAAGGATCTTTGCTCCATTTTGGACAACAATACTGAAGTTTGTTTTTTATTTTTACTGTTTAGTTTTAACCAACTTTAAAATAGGACGAGATTCTCATTCCGACTGAACATGTATTTCATTTTTGCATCAAATTCAATTTTTTTCCTAGAATTAGTTGTATTCAAGTTTGGTCTTACTTCAATTTGAAGAAAAAAATCCATCCTTTAGGGTGAACAATTAAAAGTTAGTGAATACAACTAAATAAAATTAATCGTGATTAAAGCAGATTAAAATTGGTGACACTTTAAAAATATAAAGGAAAATCAAAATAAATGTTTGGTCATGTATACAGGTAATTGGTTTTGGTTTTTGTTAGATATGATATATTTGGAATATTCTCCGATGATTTTTTTGAATTTATGTATGCCGATCCAGTTTTCCTAAAATATTCTAAGGAGAAAATCTATATATACTCCCACAGAGATAGCATGGATTAAAACAATAGTATAAAATAAGCACAAACTTATTTTTGAACGTCATTTTATTGTTGCAACCACACAAAAAAAAAACCTAGGATTAAATATTCGACCACCTAAAACCTTTCAGCTCTGAACAAAGCATTTTATGTGGCTGGTTCACTTTTTTCTGCACTTTTTGTAACATAGCATGTACGAGTGAAGTGTGCATCCAAAATGTGCATATAAAATCGGGATATTTAACACTTAAATTAATAGTTGTGTTAACCTATTACCATTTTCGACTTTTATTTCTTTTATAATTAACTAGCTGTAGCCTGCCTTGCTTCGTTGTCAGATATAGCGGTTGCAAAAAATATATACGAAAATCTTTGAACCGCTTTGTATATTGTTTCAAAATTTGAGCTCAATCGCTGCAAAAGTTTTCAAGTTTTTGAAGCGTACCCAAACCAACGTAATATTTTTATAAAATTCAATATAGATTTACACTATTTACTTTCAGTCATCTTGTTCCATATGTGCATAGTAAGACACAATAAATCAATATGGACATTATATACAAATAAAATAAAATAAATATTACGTATGAAATTCCTTTCCACATGGTTGAATTCTACACTTCAAACCAAGAATATCAACTTAAATACATAATATGGGGATGCAGTTCCTAAAATTGTATTCTTTCACAGGTTTTATTGTTTAACAAAATAATATTTAAACAAGAATAGATACCAATATTCCAGAGTACGGTAAATTTACAATAGGTATTGAATATGGTACGAGTTGCAATTTTATTTTAAACAGGTACCTTCTCAGTACCTAACTATTCCGTTGTACACCTGTGTGTCTGTTTTCAGGTAAATTACCTTCGTTACAGGTGCCACGCTTCTTTTTACTCCTTTTAACGTCTACTTAATTAAGTTTATATTAGCTACTAAAGTATATTACAGTGAAAAAATATTTACACTATTTTAGAAAAGTCTATCTACTCTTATACAAATAACAATCAATGTTTGTGTTTGTCATCTATTCGTTCTACTAAACTTTTGATCAAATTATGATGAAACTCTAGTAGATTGTTCTAGGGACACCCGCGAGGGTTCCTGGATCTAAATCTAAATATAAATGAATTTATTTACGTTATTTCTTTCATAGCAACGAATAACACAACTAGTTATTTATATACATAAATAAATACGTAAAGAACTTTGTACCCCTTTTTTAAACAAGTATGGCATTCGGAATCAAATCATATTTGGAATACTTAAGGTTCAGTTGTAGAGTAATTAAAGGTCTATATGTATAAACGACAGTTGAAGAACCGGTCAGTGAAGTAAAGCAAGTCATTCAATTGGAGGAAAACCCATCGCAGAGTGATCTTTATTCATTATTTATTTATTTATTTATACATCATGCACTTTTGGTGCATTGGCAGACTTAATGCCTAAGGCATTCTCTACCAGTCAACCTTTGGGTGAAGCAGAGAGAACAGGAAGTAGGTGGATTTTTGTTTTTTTTGATAGTAGTTAAAATATCAAATACGCGTACATAAACTTATCATACACTAGAACCTACATACATATCCTTAAATACATATAAATTTACATAAATACTTACATACCCAAATAAATACCATTAATAATAGTAGATGAGAATTATACGTCAGTTAGCATATTATTGTACTGTATTACAACTGAAAGACTTTACAAATAACGTCTTTAAATACCCACGACTACGCTTTGTCGACTACTGTCATGATATATATTAACGTCTTTAAATGTCACCGACTACGCTGGGTCGACTACTGTCATAATATATTTTTTTATAGCTTAAGGGGGCAAACGAGCAAACGGGTCACCTGATGATAAGTTATTACCGCCGCCCATGGACACCTGCAACTCAAACAGTCACAAGTGCATTGGGACCTTTTGAAGCCCTCCTCCTAGAATCAAGGAGAGGAGGATTTGGTTTTGGGTTGTTTAATTAATTACTGTTACGATATAACTGTATGCACTATGTATGACTGACTGCCACAGTGGTGCAGTATCGGTATCGTATGCGACTGCTGTACTCAGGTCTCGAGTTCGATTCTCGGGACGGACCAAATTTTTGTATGATCTCCAAATATTTGTTTCGGCGTTTGGGTGTTTTCTATGTATATTTCTATATATCACAAAAATAAAAAGTATATAAATATTGTACCAGTCAATCAAGTTTTTATAGAATAATACTCTACTACTATACTATACTACTACTATAATAATAATACTTAGTTTGAAGCTAAATGGCTATTATTATTATTATTACTTTCGCTGATTATATTACATCGAGCAATATTTATTTGCATTTTCATTCAATCAATAAAACAATCAATCTTGAATTAAAATATGTCTATCAATATAACTTAATATAGGCACTAAGTACATACCTTTGAATCGCCTAAAGTTTCGAGCAGGCTGCACTGGCCATCACGTAGTCACGTGCGTAATAGTACAAATTAATGAATGAAGTTCTTTAATTGAAAACTGGCTTCACTTGAAAGAGTTAAAAAAATATTTGAGTGTTGAGTCAAAGATCTAACTGATAAAAATGATAACGATGCTTCACCGGTACTTTATGTGAAACCGTTTTACTAATACATTTATCCAGCAGTTTTCATAAACGACGTATTGAGAAAACTGAAAGGTATTTTCTATTCGCAATATACCCTCGATTCGTAGTATTCCTTCCCGTTTATCATAGAAAAGTACGATATTATGCAAAATATTAGAAGAAGTACTTTACAATACTGTATTTTCAGGCTTTTCAGTACATTCTGTTATAAGAACTAGAAATTTGCATAAAATGGATAAAAGATTAAGAACGCGAAGCTTAGCGATTCACTCGACTATTTCAGTTTTGTGAAATTTCTCGTACCGTAACACCACAACCAACGGACAGGAAAATATTTTAAATTCTTAAACTCCTTGTAGCTTCTGTGTTGGCAGATCTACTTAGTAAAAAATAAGTTAGTTAGTAATTAAATTAATATTTGATAGGTTTGCATTTTGTGTACCAATAGAACTAATTACATAAATTTATTTAAAGGTGCAAGAAAGTGAAAAATCTAGTATCTAGTACAAAAATAAAAATGAAAATTAATTAAAATTAAGTTAGAATATTTACAACATTAACACTAGATAGTGTTAATGTTGTAAATATTCTATATGTATGTAGATACATACAAGCATCAAAAAATTCCTCAATGGCAATTCTAATTCTCTGTGCTAGAAAAAGACCAGCCTTCTGATCACGAGATGTCAATCAGTAGTTTAGCTACCTGTTTATATATAGTACGAGCACTTGGACCCCATGACCCCAGTGTTTCGACCCCAAACGGTTCAAAAATGTAATTTCTGATATTTACGTCGTTTGAGGGTTTCTGCAGATGCAGCAGCAGCGCCGGCGTAACCAGCAGTGTTTGGCAAATGTGATGGCGCAAGGGTGTCGACGCAGGTTGCGTCCCACACCAAAGGCGTACCCATCTTCCGTGGCAGTAACGACATACCGTCCGGTCTCTTCCCATCCTCTCGAACCAGACCATTGGGTTCATATTTGATAGGTTAGGTGATTAGGTGAGAATTATTTTAAAATAATATTTAATGATTTGCAATTTTTAGAGTTCAGGATGGTTCGGTTTTACATTGTGTATAATTGAAGATCCATACCATTACATGTATCAAATCAAATCAAATCAAATCAAATCTTTATTTGCCAACCAAGTGTACATCAATGATCTTATAATATTATATGTAGTAGTCCCAACTCAGAAGCCTTCTCCAGGCATTGCAAAAATTTGAGAGAGAACGCAGAAGAATAAATTGTTACACAAGTACAAGCATTTTTTGAACAATACAAATTAAGTGACTTAATAGTACAGTATAACAATCAAATAAAGCATGCAAAAATACGAAGGCACCCGACATTCTACATCACTAATACATATACACATTTTCCTACTGTCCCTAGCATTTCCGAGCATCACGACCGATTTTTCTTTTTATGATTTGTACTTAGGCATATGCTTTCTGTTTTCCGTGTAATAAGAAATGTAGTTTGTTAAGTGTTTTTTTCCTCAATGTATTCTTTAACAGAATAGAAACATTTTGTAATTAAGAATGCTTTTAGTTTTTTAATGAATAGTGTAGTCTTCGTTTCATTTTTTATGTGGATAGGTAATTTGTTGTATATTTTTACAGCCATGTAGTAAGGGCTCTGGTGTAGCATTTTAATTCTTGATGGTGGTAGGTATAGTCTGTCTCTGTGGCGTGTGTTTAAATTGTGATTGTCTTTTACTCTCAAAGACCTTTAGTGACTACTGTACCTAACTAAGCCACGTATTTAAATATTCATTATGTCTAGGAATGAGGGAGTTTGCCCTGGGTCTTTTTCATTTTCAATCTTTACAATTCTTTAATTTTTTTTAACAAATATGACTGGCAAAATGAGTTACAAATAACTTGATTTTTTTTTCTTTTTTTTTATGTTATAATATATGTTATAACCCTATTCCCCTTTTTTTTTCTTTTTTTTTTATGTTTTTAACTGTCAACCTCTTACATGACAAGAGTCCTTTTTTACCTTTTCGTTGTATTGTGCTTGTTAGATTTTAAGTCTTCCTTCTTCGAAAAATGAAACCAGGCACAGTCGTAGTCGGGCTTCCTCCGGCTCGAGAGTGCGGCCTCCTTTGCGAATGCACCAACTGGTCGTCGCGCTCGTTGCCGTCGATGCCGTCATGGGCCTTAATCCAGAACAAAGTTAAATTTTTGCCCTGGGTCTCGCTGATGTTTCGGCGCGCCTGGATAGCGAGAGGATGCAGAGTCCCGGGGTTCGTCACTGTCTCCAGCGCTGCCCTCGAGTCGCTGTTGATGCCACAGCTCCCCGTACTGCCGTTGAGGATTTCGCTAGAAGTTCTGTGTATGGCCAAGAGCTCGGCCTGGTAGACTGTGCAATATGCTGGCAAGTACAGTTTTACGAAGAGCGGCGCTGAAGTATCGGTGGTATCGGAGTCCTGGAAAATACAGACTGATACTCGCCGTAAAGCCATCTGCGCCAGGCGCCTTCTTCGGGTTAAAGCTGGACACCGCGCTAATCATCTCACGCGTTGTAAACGGCGGATCATGCACCTCATCATGGTAAAAGGCCCGGTCGTTTACCCGCTATGCGAGATACTGGGTGTCGGTTGTCCGTTACTGGTGAGTCCTCCGGATAGAAGGTTTCAGCCAGCTGCGATGCAGATTCGGCGGGGCTAAGTGGTACGCCGTTCTTGAACAGGGCTATGTCCTCCTGTCTCCTTGCAGTCCTCCCGATTACTCGGTAAATACCCTCGCAGACCCCCCTCCCTATCCTGCCTGGTGCAGAAGTCCTTCCAGCTTTTTAACTGCTTATACCTCGTTTCTCTTTCATACTCATGTTTCATCATCACAAGGAATAAAACTAAAGATACGATACGATACCATTATAACAGCAAGAATAATAATTTATTACACAGATATCGAATTCAATGCTTTATCACTTTATGTGGTGAGCATGCAGTCCTTCGTATTTATAATATCCTTCCATCCTTCATTCCATCTTCATCCAGTAATAGCCTATTCCAATAAAATAAATAGTACTATTTCACAGCGAGTAAAAAGCAATAACCTCATATTTATCTACGAAGCGATAGGCAGGTCTATAAAATAATTTGCGTTGGAACTTGGTGGGTCTCCTCGCAACCGATCCTGACGGTAACGAACTTGGAAATTTATTCATAGCTTCCTTCGTTCTTGTAAATACGACGCGGGAACACAATCGGAATTTCGTTTTGATTTTATAACTAATCTACGGACGTGTCGTAGCTGTGAAATGAGTTTTCGATTACCTACCTAGACCAACGGAATTGTGACGACTATTTTTATATAAAAGCTCTTAAAAGACTCCCGTTACAAATAGAAATCACTTCCTAGTCTATTGTTTTTCTTGAGATATTCTTATTTCCTTTGTGAGGTAAGAGTTTGCTCTTAAATTTTATTGAAGTTTATAGTAGGAGTTAAAGTTAAGGAATTAAGTCAATGTGATAGACAGGCAAGGATTTGAAATAATGATAATTATAAAGCAAATAAATGTAACTATTATTAATACTCATTTTCACTATGTTTAATGGATCATCATCAACAGCCTATACTAGTCCACTGCTGGACATAGGCCTCTCCTTAGAAAGGAGGTTTTGGCCTACTATACCACGCTGGCCAGACGGGTTGGTATAGGGTTTGTTTCAAGTTTTCCTTCTCTTTGCAGTGCTGTTGTCCTGCTTAGTTTGCTCCCTTAGTCGGCTCTTACGACACCCACGGGATGAATTGGGGTGGTGACAATTTGTATTCTTAATCCGTCACCACACGGACATGTTTAATGGATACTCTTTGAAGTCTTTGAAGTTTATAGTAGGACTTAAAGTTAAGAAGTTAAGTTGAAGTGATAGACAGGCAAGGATTTAAAATAATGATAATTATAAAGCAAAATGAATGTCACTATTATTAATACTCATTTTCACTATGTTTTAATGGATACTCTTTAAAGTCTTTGAAGTTTATAGTAGGAGTTAAAGTTAAGAAGTTAAGTTAAAGTGATGGACAGGCAAGGATTTAAAATAATGATAATTATAAGGCAAATAAATGTAACTATTATTAATACTCATTTTCACTATGTTTTAATGGATACTCTTTAAAGTCTTTGAAGTTTATAGTAGGAGTTAAAGTTAAGAAGTTAAGTTAAAGTGATAGACAGGCAAGAATTTAAAAAATAATAATTATAAAGCATAATGAATGTAACAATTATTAATACTCATTTTCACTATGTTTTAAAAGATACTTAGATTGCCTGGAAGTGTAATTTGGACCGTTTGAATGACTTGTTTTATTTAAAAAAAAAACAGCATACTATTTACTGTTGTTATAAACTACCATAATAGACAAAATATATACTTGTTAACCTATAGGTTTTTTTTTATTTATTTATTTTCATGTGGGGGGGGCAGACGAGCAGACGGGTCGCCTAATAGAAAGTGACCATCGTCGCCCATGGACGTCTGCAACTCAGGAGTCACAAACGCGTTGCCGGCCTTTTAGGAAGGAGTACGCTCTTTTCTTGAAAGTAAGGTAAAGTATGATAAGCAGTTTAGCTTCCACGTATCAACACAAGTATTCCTAGTGTCCGTGTGGTGACGGATTAAGAATACGGTGTGGCACCACCCCTATTCATTCTGTGGGTGTCCTAAGAGCCAAATAAGGGATCAAACTCTACAGGACAACATTACAACCTATCTGGCTAGCGTGATAGCGTGGTATAGACAAAACTACCTTTCTAAGGAGGGGCCTATTTTCATCAGTTGACTATTAAAGGTTGTCGATGATGATGATTCCAAACATACTACACTCTCTGCCATATTTGTTTAACAGGAGGTATAAAGAATTTTGGTCACGTAATAGATACGTGTATACGTATACCGTCTGAATTTTCTGAATAGAATAAAATTTAAAAGAAAATAATAGTCAATAAATTCAATTTAATTCGTAATAGAAATTGTTTAATAAACTTTAAGACATTATACAGTACGACGCTTATTACAACATTATCCTATTATTAAACTGACCGTTAAAAAAATACCCAAACTCACAGGTAGTATAAATCATTTTGAAGTTACTATAATTTTCGAAACGTTATCAAGATTATTTCCAATTATTACATAGAAAGAAAAATGCTCTGCATTTCACACAATCCTCCATCCTGAATTTCTCACTAAATTGATCAATTATTATATTATACAACTAACATTACAAATCCTGAAACAACTTATCACGACCAGAAAAACACTGAATTATGAATGAGGGAGATTGCCATTTTGTATTTTTTTTTCCAAAGCTAAAATGTCCGTAATTATTCAAAAAGATGAATGCTGTATAAGATAATTTTGGTCACGTTGCCGGTTATCTTCTTGACAAATTGCCGGTGAACGGAGCAGCGCCTAAGTATCGTAATAATACTATCTAAGGCTTGGAGGTCAAGAAGGAATTTAAACTGACCCTTAGTTCTTCAGTCTTTATTAAGTTCAGTATGCCTTTATACTGATTTTGAATAGATACGTATACGTATATTTTGTTAATTATTAATAATAACCGCTTTTAGTGCTTAGCTCGCTCGTACTTTAGAAGCAATCTAAAACTTACGAGTAGTTAGAAAATTTGTTAATTTATTTTTGCGAATAAAAATACTTTTATTTCTTAATAACTAGCTTAGCGGTAGTCTATGTCTTACCTCAAAAATCAAATTATTCTCAACTTCCATCTAAAGCGGTTCAGCGGTTATTGATTTCTTATACAAAGATCCACCAATCCACCGATCCACAGATCCTTTTTACCCTCTTAAAGGATGATTTCTGGGATGAATTTTATACTATTTCCTTTCCCGGGACTTAAACTATCTTTAAACCAAATTTGATCTCCATCGGATTGGCGGTTTAAGCGTGAAGAGGCAACAGACAGATAGACAAACAGACAAACACACTTTCGCATTTAGAATATTTGTATGGATAGTCATTCATATGCATAGTTTTTTTTAAATAACTCCTAATAATACTTGTACAGAATAAGTGTAGTTTATTGGTTGAATCATTTGGTAAGAATCAAAGCACCAAACTATTAGTGACCAGTTGGTGTATTAATAGTTGCCGGATACCTGAATAATAGCTGTTATCGGGTTCCTCCTAACCTATCCTATTGTTTTCAAGAAAATTAACTTCTGCATTGGCAGCATGAGATAAAGGTAATCAAACGCTACCAAAAGTCAGAAAGTTATGTAGGATTTTGGACCGTAGCTCACTGTCGTCAAATATCTTGAAGTAGCAAGGACAATCAAGGGTTAATTCTTCTGTAAGTAGGTAAGTATCTCCAACCTACAGAAATATTTACTGATTCTACTAGGATATTGCTTTTTTTTAAATTAATAATAAATAGTGATTTGTTTGTAATAGTAAGAGGTTATTACACACGGCCTGCCTAATAATTGCGCGATCCTTGTGCAAATAGTTTAATCTCAGTATTTTTCCTTAGGATTTTGTATTTTGCATAAATATGTTAAAATTTAGACGACTATTAACTTTGCTTCTTAGTCAGTCATAAATACCTAAGCCAACGGTTTATTTTGTACTTGAACAAAAATTAGAATTTTATAGTTTAGTGTTTCGCAATCGAAAAACTAAATCTAAAAATAGTTTACACTAGGTGGTACACCTAGATAGGGAATCTGTCTCTTCCTTAAGTTCCTATGTCCCACGGATGGGGCAAAGGGCGTTGTCGATTGGTTACTATATGAGTTTTTTCTAAAAACTTGGTCGGATTACGGAACCCTATAAAATATAAAGTAAATAATCCAATAGTCTCAAATTTATACTACTTTTTTGGAGGAATATGCTAATACGCTTTTATAATATCTACAGGAAAAGCAAGAAATTGCAAGTGTATTAATAACTCGCCAAATAAGTTGTGAGGTAAATAAATTACTGATTCCTTTTTAATAAGTATGTACGCAGCAATTTCCTGCAAGGTCTGGTCTTGGAAACGGCACAAAGAATACGTATGATTTTATTCAGAAGCTTTTGATATTAAAATGTTGGGGCTTATAAATATGTAATGCAATCTTATTTTAAGTACCGGGCGTGATGTAACTTGCTAAGCATTGGCTGTGTTGAGTCTTATTAGTGATTTGAGTTAAGTTGTTAAGATAATGAACGTAGAGTGATTCTGTTTTAGTTTGTCTTAAGTGTATGTACAATGAATTTTAGCCATAAAGTCTATTTTTGAGTGTACCAGTCAGATATAATACAGGTACGAATGAAATATCTCAAATGTTCAAATGAATCAAAAGCAGCCATAAGTTTTATAGCTTAGTTCCAAAAAGTAATATGCAGTTGTTAAGATATTGTATCTCAAAAGTACCATATTTTTGAGGGAGGCAATACATAGTTTATAAGATTATAAATTGTTTATAAGATTATAAATTGTTTATACTTTTATGTTATGTACTTTGAAGGTTGTCAGAGAAGCATTGAACGTTAATCAGGTGGCAACACGACATTGATATTATTACTGTGTTGCAAGACTATAAGCTCCGGTAAGGGCTTACCACAATCCCATGAGGCAAAAAAGGGTGGTTCATATTATATAATATATCGTACATGTTCAGCTCCTTGGATTCGCCCGAGTTCTCTTACAGTATTTATTCTAGTCTGTATGAGTGCAGCGATTGAGCGGCGTGACCGGATTGTTAATATAGGGATTGAGTTTCCAACGTCTGTGTTCAGGTGAGCATCTATAGAGATATTTTAATGAAGTATTGATTTTGTAGTTTTATCTCTTAGCATCATTTTTGTAGTTATACCACACTAAACTTCAATCAGATTAATTAATACAAAGGCTGCAGCATCCAGTAAAAAGTGTCTAGTAATACACATTAACAATATTTTTATAAACAAACATTAGGTAGCGAGAATATGATGCGATCACGAACGTTTACACTATATTACGTATTATTTACGTGAAAACAAGGATTAAAATTGTGTGTCACATCCATAGTCTGTGGCATCTTGTGTGACTTGCCTTCATTTATTACAAATAATGATAGTAAGTAGTAGTCCCCACAGTTGTTGGAAGGTTAGATAATTTTAATGCGTATATTTCTCGTAGTTCCTGTGACACCTACGCAATTATTTACCTCTTTTTTAATCTTTCCCCTGAACTAAATATAAATAATAATAGAAAAGACATAAATAAGAAGTGTTTAATAACATACTTACTCTCTCAGAAATTAGTAATTTATAATGACAAAAATTTATTCTCTTTAAACAAAATATACACTTCCGAATCAATTGTCTGACTCAATCATTTTAATCAATAATGAACAGTATCAAAAATAGAGATGCTTTTAAACTCAACTTATAACTTATAGCTTAACTTTAACTTTTTACTATTATAAAAAAACAGAAACATTATATTATTTTAATCAATTATGACTCCTAAGAAACTGTTTTAATGCAATCATTTTACAAATTGTCCACACACAAACACAAATAAAGCAGATTACTAGAAACTCATCATCATCATCAACAGCCTTTAATAGTCCACAGCTGGACATAAGCCTTTCCTTAAAAACTCACCAAAAGTAAATCAAATAAATATATTTTTACATTGGATGCTAGACTACTTAATACGACACAAGGCAGTACCCGTGAAATAGCTTGTATACTGCAATCGTATTGCTTCCATTCTTAGATACACTGTGCTGAGTTTAATGTTAAATATAATAATACAAATATCTTCTAATAACATACAATACACGTAGCCAGAGGGAACGTGAAATGTGTGCTTCAAGGTAAAAGGTCTCTACAGAATTTTCACTAATTTGCCTTTAATTGAGTCTACTTTTCCGTCAGGAATGTGAAAGACAGAGTGATTGGCGTCAAAACTAAACTATGAAAATTACGGATCCATGTCTTTTACGGGCCTGTTGGTTTAATGGTTGGCGGTTCTGAGCGCTAGGCCGTGTGTACGTTAAGCTCACAACCTAGGACAAAATATTGTGTGATGAGTACGATCATTTGTTCTGTTTCTGAGTGTTATTATATTTATCTATAATATGTATTAAAAAAAAAACAGAACATACTAGCTTTTGCTCAAGACTCCGCCCGCTTGTATATTGGTTACTGCGGTACAGAGTAGCTTATGTTACTCGCTGTTAATGTAGCTTTCCACTGGTGAAAGAATGTTTAAAATCGGTTTAGTGATTTAGTCGTAAAAGCCTAACAAACAAATAAACTCACTTTCACCTTGTTAATATAAGTATTGAAGTATGAATGTGCCCGGTTGATGGCAAAAGATGTGGAACTAAAATGATAGTCGATCTCTGTTTTCCCCCACGGGGATAAAAGACGTGAGTACCTACGTCATATAAGAGAGTGTGTAGAATATGCGAGTAAGACGACCGGCAAGAGGCAAGCGATTAATGAATGTAGCCTCCCTCATCAGTGGATTTACAATACAATTATGATTATGCCAAAATGGATCTATTTTCGTTCGTTTAAGGATAAGCTATAAATTACTTTTGGTAGATTATCACTTCGTTAGATTTCACATTAAAGTATATAACAATAGATATATTTTCACAAAACTTGTGCCTCATGGAAAAGTGTAGAGGATGTACGAGGAAAATGTAAGACTAAAGAAGGTCCGTGGTGGAAGTCTTTTCGTTTTACAAAACTTGCATATTTTTAGCTCAGATCCTATTTATTTCTATCGGATCCCTTTCCTTAGTAGCTACTTAACTTAGTTTATTCCTTTTAGTAAGCGATAACCGCGGGACTGTGGCGTCTGGTTTACACAGGAGCTAAGTCAAGACATACACATCCGTAGCTTCATCTTGTTGCTTGTATTGTTTAAGTTATGTTGCGGGAAATTGTGACTAGAGTTTGATGGCCGGTTGATTGTATAATGACGGTTTTCTGATAGCAATTTCTCGGCAACAGAATGAAGTTTGTTTACGTAGAATATTAACAAATTTAGATCAAAAACTATTTTTTTTATAATAACAAGAAGACAAATTAATATTAGTTTACTGGTAAGAGAGATGTGTAGGTAGACTGGCTATTGGCAAAATGAACATAAGTTAACGATATCAGTTAATAAAAAGATAAAATTTCACTCTGTGAAATACATTGATTTTACCAGCAGTTAAGTATAGTAGAAAGAGTTAATTCTAGTATTAAGATTGCGATGCGCAAAGACATCACTGCTATATCGAGTATTCATAGTCACTGCTAAACTGCTTACCATAAATTAGAGAATGTAATGATAGTAAGAAAAAAAACATCTAATTCTTTTTCCTTCTCTTTATTGACCAAACAATGATACACACAAAGTACTTAAATAAACATAAAACGATTGCATACCAAAAAGGTCCTGATCATCGAACAAAGGCCTCTGATTGTAATGCCGGCGATAATAACCGACCGGACACGGAAACGCGTCAGATATTTCAACCGGTCCGGTTTTAATATGGCCGCCAATCGAAAACAACGTTAATGTGCTTACGTTGTTTTGCGACATATGTACAATACGTTTATTTATTAAACGGGGCGTTTTTAAAGGGCTGTTATTATGAAAGGTTTAGCTTTGGATTTTGTTTTGATTACACTAACGTTTGATATGTTCCCATACATCAAACGTTCCTGTACTGAGAATTGAAAACGCTTTAGCGATTATTGATGTTTTATTATTATATAACAGATTATTTGTATATGCAAAGTTGTCAAATATTTGTGTGTAGGAACATTTAATGTTTGATTTGGTCTGGATGTTTTTATGTAAAATATGTATTTATTTATTAAAAAAAAGTATATAAGTATTTATATCAGTTGTCTAGTACCTACAGTACAAGCTCTGCTTAGTTTGGGACTGAATGGTGTTGTATGAATGTAGTAAAATATTATTATTATTACATATGCACGTATATATATGATTAAGTAATTCAACTATCTTTGAAAAGTTCTATAATTTGAGGGCAAACGAACAGACGGGTCTTACTTAACCCACGGATAATTGCACCTCAAGATTCACAAGGTTTTTGAGGAGGGTGTTGGTTATTTTCTTAAAAATTTGAAGGTCCTATCGTTCTGGAAAGACCGCTGGTGACAATTGATTCCATTTATGAGGTGTGTTAAGGTAAAAAGGTTTTTAAAAGCGGAGATCACTATGTCACATGGACAGGTAGTCAGTAGGTTGCACCTGAGCCTTGACCAAACACACCCGTGACGGCACACTGTGTGGTTTTAGTTGTTTTGGTTCGCTGGGTGCTCAATGAAGTTGCCAGGGGGGGTTCTGCATATAAAAGAAAAACAGAGGAAACGTAAGCGAAACTTTCATTCGGGTGGGGGATTGTGGGGGGACTTTGTGAAATATATGCAAATCAAGTTTGTTTTCATTGAAAAAGACATCAGAAGTAACTGAGACCACCGGGCATTTAAGGAAATACGAGTACAGGCCTATTTATATATGCCTATTTATTATATATACTCCCGAAAAACAAATCCTACTTTACACAATTTGTTTTAAAAAAGACAACTATCACTATACTTAGCCGCCAAAATTCTTCAAGTCGCTTTTGTCGATATTGGAAATAGTAACAATAGGATAATGAACCTTTTAAAAGTAATTTCTATTAGTGAGTGTTCATACAAAAAATAATGATGAAGCATCATGTTTTAGAATAACTTTTACTTTTTATTGCTTTTGTAATGTAAATTATGATAAATAAATTGGTTTAAAACTGTCGTTAAAAAAGGTTTACAGCCTTTTGTCATATTCATTATGTACCTACATATTGTCGACTTGTTATTAAAAAAGTTGAATTGTAATTTTCATTTTTATTGTTTCACGTTTATATGGAAACGTAAAACCTTTTATGAAAATATACCTATACAGCATTCTATTAATGCGTATTTTCATTGTTCGTTTTCTTTGACATGAATTTATTAGATTTTTGCCATTTTTCATAAAGAAAGACAACTTCCACACCAGGAATAAACCAATCTATATATCATCTATGAAACGGACACAAAGAACAACCAGGTCCAGAACCCAGTTATCCCACTACAGGGGAAACTGCTTTCTGTCAATACCAGAAGAGTTGAAGAGGTGATTACAATTTTATTAATGTAGGTAATTAAATAATTTATTCTTTTTACACAAACATAGAATAAGTACTCTAATAATTAATTAATTAAATTATTTATAACTTTATGCACATTTGTACATCGGCTGACTTAATGCCCAAGGCATTCTTTCCCAGTCAACCTTCAGTTAGTGTAGAAATCGTGAGTGGTAGGCGCATATAGGTTATAACACTAATCACTAAGATATACATTACACAAAACAACACACGTTATTTTATACACTAGCAAATTTTTTGGCTTTTAAAAAGACAACGCATGAAACGGACACAAAGAACACCCAGACTCAGAACAACAATTTGTGAATCTCACAAAGTATTGTCCCATGTGGGGTTTGAACCCACAACACTCGGCGTAGTAGGAAGTGGCGTGGCGACCACTTAAACGACTACGCCATCCGTGCAGTCAAACATAAAAATACACACTGTACACATATATATACACATACATACACACTCATATACATATATATATACACATACATACACACTCATATACATATATATATATATATATATATACATATATATATATGTATCTACACACATACAGACATAATATTCTTTCCACTAATAAGATTCTGTAATTTTTCCCTCGAAGAATATGGTAATAGCCGCTTACTCTAAAATGTTGACTTTTGAGATTTGGTAATAGGTTTTTGCGTTATTGATCGTGTAAATTTTTCACTTATGTTATACGTTGAACAAAAACATAAAGATCATTATTGAAGCGATAAATCTAAAAGTATTCATCGCCCGATGCTATATATTCGGAAACCAGAATATGTTTAATATTCTGGTTTCCGAATATAAAACGCAAAATTACTTGCCTACAGTCGGTTTTCACCTACCACAATTGTGATATGACAGGAAAAACCGCTTACTTATAGGTATCCAAATACAAAATTATGAGAATGCTGAGAGAAATTGTTAAATTCCTATTAAGAGAATTATTATGAATAAAATCCTAAATAATTTTTAGTATATATAAATAATTTCAATTTAAATGGAAATCAATGCTTTTATGGTCTCTATCATTTTTTTCTCCTGAGAAAGCCACTGGCGATTATAGGGATGGTTATACTTTTCGACGTTCGTGTGGTGACGGATTAAGAATACAGTGTCACCAGCCCTATTCATCCCGTGGGTGTCGTAAGAGCCGATTAAGGGAGAAAATTACGCAGAACAACAGCACTGCCGAGTGAATGAAAACTTGAAA
The DNA here is from genome assembly GCA_902825455.1 of Arctia plantaginis. Classification (NCBI taxonomy): domain Eukaryota; kingdom Metazoa; phylum Arthropoda; class Insecta; order Lepidoptera; family Erebidae; genus Arctia; species Arctia plantaginis. The sequence goes on along the minus strand of CADEBD010000857.1, from coordinate 4,886,361 downwards.
CAAACCCTATACCAACCCGTCTGGCCAGCGTGGTATAGTAGGCCAAAACCTGCTTTCTAAGGAGAGGCCTATGTCCAGCAGTGGACTATTGAAGGCTGTTGATGTGATGTGATGATGTGATGTGATGTATACTTTGACGACCGGATGGCGTTGTGGTTTGTGTAACGGACTGCTATTCCAAAGGTCGCGGGTTCGATTCCCGCTCAAGTCAAACATTTGTGTGCATGAACATTTAATATTTGATTTGGTCTGGGTGTTTCTATGTATAATAAGTATGTATTTATATCAGTTGTCTAGTACCCATAGTACAAGCTCTGCTTAGTTTGGGACTAGATGGCGTTGTGTGAATGTGGTAGAATATTATTATTATTTTTCTATGGGGTACAGTAATACACAGCTAAGTGCCAATAGAGGGTGATATAATCTGCAACTCACTGACAACTATTGATATACTAATATGGACGTTTGAGTTGAATAGAAATGTGGGACGAAACTTGTTCTTGAAATATGGGTGTAATATATATATATAATATGTATATATTTAGTACTACTTGGTCCACTAGTCTACTTTGGAATCAGACTGCCGTGTGTGAGATGTATAAAGTTATTATTATTAAATATCAAACTCAGTTATTTTTTCTTCCATATAGTATACAACACATGCAAAAGGTATAAAATAGGCAGTCATGTGACATTTCGTTGAAATGTAACATATCTTTAGGCAACTCATATGTTTGTCAATTAACCACTGTTTGGATGCTGGAAGTGATAACAAGTCTCGCCTATCATTTTAACACAAGTGACAATACTATTGCAAACATCAACAGGTTTTTTAGTTATTTATGATATAGGGGACAAATTAGCCGTTCACCTGATAGAAGGCGACTAACTCATGATCATCATCAACAGCCTTTAGCAGTTCACTGCCGGATTTAGGCATATGACTGGGTAAAGGAGGTTTTGGCCTATTGATTTTGACGGGCATGTTGGTCTAGTGATTAGTGACGGTTCGATTCCAACCCAGGACAAATATTGTGTGATGAACACGATCTTTTGTTCTGTGTCTGAATGTAATTTATCAAGTATTTTGTATTTTATTTAGTATGTTTATCAGTAGTCTGGTTACCATAGCACAGGCTCTGCCTAGTTTGGGATCAGACTTCCGTGTGTAAGATGTCTGAAATTATTATTATCATTATTATACCACGCTTGCCAGACGGTTTGGCATAGGGTTTGTTTCGCTGAACGCGGGCATCTCAGGAGTCACAAGCGCATTCCAAATCGGTTCATAAAATAACAGGGTTATGGGGTAACAAACATAAAAAAATACAATCTAACTGAAAACCTCTTCTTTTTATTAGTCGGTTTAAAATGTCAATATGATCAGCTGTTGCCAATATGTTGTTGTTGTTTAAAATATCTTGTTTGCGTTCTGCATAAAAATTTAAAGTAAAATGTTTAAAAATGTGAAATGATTAAGAATTGAGAGTATTAAAAACGAATTTGGTACTTGGCGCGCTAACGATAATTGCTGGGAAATGTTCTTTTAAAATTTTTCCATCGTCGGACGGAAGAAATCATTCCCGTTTTAGGCCTGTCCATTAGGTACGGTTTGGCACTAAAAACAGTTAATTCTTTCCGACGAAAATTCAGAAAAAATTGTGGGTATTTTTTAATCGTGGCGTTCTCATGCGGCGAACTTTATTATAAATTTATCAACGAATTACGTGGAACCCTCTGAGTTTTACTTTGTTTTCGTTTCAGATTTGGGTTTTATATACAATTATATTAATTCGCTTTATGGTGTATTGTTTGATAAATTTTGTGCAGAAATGAAGTTATAATATGAAAAGCTGGAAGAAAAAAAAGACAATTTTAATTAATTATGTATCAAAAGTTAACTCTAGACATTTTCATTTTTAAAACAAAAAAATAACTGATAAGACTATTTTACATGTTTTACTGCTAGAAAGTCCTTTGTACGACAATAGTGTTTAGAAAAATACCTGCTAGTCAGCAGAAGTCTCGTTTATATTATGTATAAAACTAATATAAAGTTTAATATAGGGCACGAAAGCATGTAGGCAGGCAAAGTTTTAAACCATGTGTAGTATAAAGTTTCATATTATACGGGTCCGGTATAATGTTGACCTGTCGTATGACATAAGTATGTAGTACGACAGGTCAACATTATACCGTTGAACTGTCGTTGTACAGAAGTCTATACAACGACAGTTCAAGTTAGATTAGTCCATGATTTAAAACAAGACATTCAAAAAGATTGAAATGCGAGTAGGTGATCTCTAGTAAACTATTAATGTTTGACTCTAAAAACATCTACGTTCATACATAGATGTCAAGTCATACATAGACAAGCGTTATAGAATTATTTATGACTACCCGTACCTTATGACACGCTTAGCTGTGGCCCATTGTGGTGGAATTGGGCACAAAACTGGCTTAAAAAATATATAAAATAATCTTTGAATAAGGTTGTATTTCGTGTTAAAGTTCCAGCTCAATCCGTGCAGATCTCTTTGAGTTTTTGAACCGTACACAAACCAACTTAACATTTTTATATAATATTAACTGACCCGGCAAACGTTGTATTGCAAAACAAAAAAAAATTAGGGATGGGTCACCCTTACCATTTAGGGGTATGAACAATAGATGTTGGCCGATTCTCAGACCTACCCGATGTGCACACAAAATTTCATGAGAATCGGTCAAGCCGTTTCGGAGGAGTACGGGAACGAACATTGTGACACGAGAATTTTATATATAAGATTATATAGATAATACTTGTGATCTGATTCTTGATGTTGATTGGCAAAACCTGAGTGATTTTCTGCATATTCACATGCATAGAAAAAAGTTGAAAATGACCATGTTACCAAGACCCTTTTTTTCTATTTTTCGACCTATAGCAACTTTATTCAACCATTATTTTCGAAACTAAAAATAATTTACAATAGAGTTAATAGAGTCAATAATAGAGTTAATCTAGTCGAAAATTATAGGTCGATATAGCTAAAATTACAATAAAAAAAGTGCTTTGGTGTTCATAATATACGTAACTTTGTTCCACGTATAAGTCGATATATATCTGTTTGTGCATTTTAATATAACCTCTCTATTAAAATAGTTGCATTTGAACGCCTTAAAGAGCAAAATAATATGTACCTTAAACTAATTCTGCAATCGTAATTATTTCGTATCTAATTCTAAATTTAATGCAAAGTTTATGAACGATTAGATTCTTCATGAGTAGTTACACGACTTTGAAAAGTCTCTGCGCTCGTGTTGTAGGACAAAAGCTACTCAGGACGTACTCACTGTAAACTGTAAATTAACAGTTAATAAACTTTGAACTAAAACGATTCTAATTAATTAAATCCTTTCAAAAATAAATTAATATATACTACATTAAAACATAGATTTATTAGTTATGAAACAATAATTTCTGAATGTTTCCGAAACACGTAATTAGCAGCTTTATTTAGTAAAACACGCTTAATTTCATCCATCACGCCACGTCTAATTATAGGCTTTATGCCATATGCGGAGAGGCTATAATCATGAAATGTGATACGTGTCGTTATTAACCGTATTTGTTGTTGGGACTATAACCTAAGGGTACATTCCCAGTAGGCAAACAGTTTTTACCTCATCTATAATAATAACTCGTGGCCGCCTAATCCCAAGAATTGGTTGAACCTGTGTTATGGGTAAAATACTGTTGAAAAACATACTTATATATTTCTAGATGTATGTATACATATTATTAACTACTAAAATAATAGAAAATAACACTAGAATAACAGGCCCATCATCAAATGTCATTATAATTACATTAGATTATTAGGTGTCTAAATATAAATAGATTGATGATTGATGTATATAAGATTGTTGTATATAAGAGTTATAGTTTCAGATGCAATATAAGTAATAGATACTCAACAAAAACTAAGGGTCATACAGCCTTTAACAGTATCTTCTTAAAAAGGAGGTTTCGGCCTACTACACCATGCTGGCCAGATAGGTTGGGATAGGGTTTATGTTAAGTTTAGCCCGAGTGGGCAGGGCGGCAGCACGGGGCCCTTTCCTTCCGGCTGACGCAGGTGCTTTCCGGGCACGGTTGCTTCGGAAAGTACCTGCACTCGGTCGCTAGGAGGGAACTGAGTCCCGCCTGCCACCACTGCGACTGCAGTGAGGACTCGGCCCAGCACACGCTGGCGGTCTGCCCCGCATGGGCGACGCAGCGCCGGGCCCTCACTGCAGTCATCGGAGCAGATCTCTCGCTACCGGCCGTAATTCGCTCCATGGCCGGTAGCGACAGTTGTTTTACCGCGGTCGCAACCTTCTGCGAGGAGGTAATCTCGCAGAAGGAGGCGGCGGAGAAGGCCCGGGAGGACGACCTCCACTCGGACCTGATCCGCCGCCGGCGAACCGGGCGGCGGAGGCGCGCTTACCTGCGCCTCATGCCGCCCTGAGTGTGGCCGTGGGTGGACGGGGTGGGTTTCCCCTCCACCCGCATTAGTTGGCCAGCCGCGAGGGGGCGGCGTCCGCGTGTGCCGGACGTCGCCTAAAGAGAGGAAAATTTTGAGACGGGGCCCGCAATAGGAGCGGGCCGGCGCTAGGAGGGGTCCAGAAGGCGATAACTACCTGGACCCCTCCTAAACTGGAAGCGCAAAGAGGGCACACCGTGTGGTTTTAGTCGGTTCGAGTCCGACACACCACCCCGCCGCAAACCCCGGTGGGGTGACGGTCCGAGGGGATTTCCACACGTTAAAAAAAAAAAAAAAAGGGTTTATGTTAAGTTTTCCTTCTCTTTTTAGTGTTGTTGGCCTGTGTAGTTGATTTTTTTAGTCGGCTCTTACGACATCCATGAGATGAATAGGGGTGGTAACACTCTGTACTCATTATCTGTCACTACACGGATAGTATCCAATAATTTCTATTATGATATGGTTCTGGATCCGGCCGAAAAATGAAATCATAAATAAATTGGTCGGTTAATCTGAAAATATAGACGCATACACTATTTATAAAAAAAAAACAACACTCACGAAAGCTTTTATTTTGCAAATAATTTGCCACTAACCATAGGCCTAGTTAGGAGCTTAGAGTTGTCCCTTACAATTGATTTAATAAATTGATACAATATGTCGCTGCAACACCTATAATTTGGGAGTTGTTTCTGTTTCTACTAATTACCAATTAGCTTTTGATAAATAGTCGTTTGTTGTCATCAATTCAATAGGAAATAGGGCTTATGTTGTCTTGCGCCTACATTTAAAAGCAAATTTAAGCAAATGAAAACAAAGTTGTTTATTTCAATTAAATCACTTCTAGATATTTTTTAAACTGTCAGGAGTCAGTCAGACTGATTCATTCCTAAAGCTAGTTGCCTGTTTCTATACATAGATTCTTTGTTCTACTGAATAGGCAAGAAACTTTAAAGATTATTAACCGACTGAAAAAGGTGAAGGTTTTGAATTCAATTGTATGTTTGCGTTTCTCAGAACTCTATTTTCTATTCTATTTTCTAACAGAATTTACTTTAGGTTAATAAACTATTTTATACTACCTTTAACCCCTGGCTCCTCTCGCGTGTATGTCAGTATTCGCAGTAAAACGTAGCTTATGTTACTCGCTGATAATGTAGCTTTCTATTAGTCAAAGTTTTTTTTTTAAATTGGTTTAGTGGTTTAGGCATTAAAGCGTAACAATTAAATAAACTCACTTTCACATTTATAATATAAGTATGTAAGTATGAATATATTGAGAAATAAAAGAAACTAAACGATAAAAGAATTAAATCAATATAACGCAATACTAAAGTGCAATGTCAACTCTTCAATGACGTCATAGTAGATGATGACAACGAATATATCAGGTGCGAATAAAACTCAAAAGTTTAAAATTCAATTCCATTTTTAAATAATGAAGTCGTGTGGGGAGTGTTCGGGTCCGATTCTGTCATCTAGAAGGGGATGAGTCGCCACACTAAGAGATTTATTTCACACATTCTCTACCGCATGCCTCGAGGATAAGGCAGTTGTCACAGTTACAGCGTAACTAGCTACTTGTTACATTTAAATATGCCTCGTCACTAGAAATATCATCGCTATTTTAAGTTCTCCTGAGCAGGTTCTTAGTGAAATATAGGGTATACTACTAAATATTGTTTTAAATAATATTTCTTAAGTATCTTAAAAAAAAACCTCTCTTAAAATATGTTCAGTTTCAATTTAGACTATAATATAACAGTATACTAGAAGTGTTTGTAAGTTAGATTTAAAACCCGGCATACAGTCCTAGCTCCTCCCCGTCTTAGTTATAAAATGAAAGACTAAGCTGTTTTAAATACAACTCGTTGATGGAAACAATGAAAGGCTTAAAGAACTCGATTCATAAAAAAAATGGAGGGTAAAGTTGTATTCCATGTGTGTAAAACAAAATACATTTTTAAATAAGACACAAGAAGGTTCAGGTTAAAAACAGCCCGTGGAAGGCACTAAGGCAATTAATGTTGGGTTGTATTTTAAGGTCACGTTAATCAGTCACTAATCATCTAGGAATTTAAACAAGATTGGCAATATTTATATTTAAATATAACTGATTGTTACCGTTTAATGTAATTAATGAAAAGTTACCTACAATTTTCGTTATTTATAATTGTCTAATAAATAATACAAGTACCAATAAAAAGAAAAAACACAACATTTTAATGACCATTTTGCATCAATCAATAAAAGCCGAATTAGCTGATCAAAACGATACGTATTATAACATCTAAATTTACTACAGAATCTGACCTTGGATAGTGTAATTTGTACAAAAAGATAACAAAAAGGAATTTAGTAAATTTAAATTCTTTTTTAAAAGGTATGTTAAAAAAGTAACATGCTTACCTAAAGCTCTAAAAGGTCTTAGATACAATGTATTTTGCAAAATCGACATACAACCGATATATTTTGGTTGTAAACTCAAACATTGTAGTAGTCTCCAAAGACGGATCACACTTAAAGCTGCGATTAATCCGAGGCTTCAGACAACGACACACAACCAAAGGCATTCTGTTATCCTGAGATGTATGATGACGTACGTACACAAGTGGTAAAGGGAGAGATATTCTCAACGCTGTCGAAGCATCAATAACAAATACGATTGAAGTTTGACTCAGGAACTGTTGAATTATCTCAAGAATTCGGTTCCTTCGAACTATTCACATAAAACAAATACGTATTTATTAGTACTTTGTCGTTTGATTTGATTTCGAAGGTGCCGTAGAGCTTTATTACAGACCCAAATGAACTTTTTGAAGAAGGTATTTAGTTAAATAATTTCTAATTTCGTGAACCTTAAGCATGTCTCGTCAAAGTCGTAAGTCTTGGGCGACTTTATGATAATAGAAACTTATAGAGTTTCATAGTGACCAAGTATGAAGCGGAATATTAGCTTTCGCTGTGCAAAGCCTTAACTTAACAGGGCCAAGTGGTACTCTGGTCTCTCTTGATAAGTTATGTTTTGCGCCTTTCTGCTACGCTTTTGTTATTCACACTTTTACTCGGCTATTGCACGATTGTGATAATAAATTGTTTTGCATGAAGTTCCCATTTTGTACCTTTATTATATTTTTGCAATTTGTTGACTATCTAACAAATGGCCTATGTTTGTAATATCGTATTTATTAAACGACTACTGTAAAAAATAGCTGTAAGAAATAGGTTAAATAATAGGTAAAAATCAAATCCCGCCAGCAATCATTGCTGCCATGCTGGCGGGTGAGGAAGGACGGGGCGCAATGGTATCTTTCTGTGAAGCTTTAATGCACCAGAAAGCGACCGCTGAACGGGATCGGGAGAGGGCCGATCCCGAGCGTAGAGGACGTCTAGGACCATACCAGCCGCCGACGGTACCGCGGGCCGTCAGAGAGTGGGGACCTCCAGTGGTCTAGTGGCTGCGGTAGGGGATAGGATGACGGCCTGATTGCATTAAGATGAAATTGGATGAGGCATGGCGTCAATTCGGGGAGGACCTGAAATAACATGGTCCAGGTCCTCCCAGAGTAGGACACCTGAGGCCGGGCGCCGCCCGGGGTGGAATCACCACATACTCCTGGCTCCTGAGTCCCCGAGGAGCAGGAGATCCGATGGGATTTTCCGCCTCGTCAAAAAAAAAAGGTAAAAATCACACCACATCAACAACCTTTAATAGTCCACTGCTGGACATAGGCCTCTCCTTAGAAATGAGGTCTTGGTCTACAATACCACGCGTTCCAGACAGGTTGGTATAGGGTTTCCGAAGTATATCGGCGAGTGGCTGACTCCCGGGCGGAGAGCGGATTTCGCCCTCCGCCCGAGGATGTGCGCGAGTGGCGCGAAGCCGCTCGCCGAGCCACGATGGCTCGTTGGTCGTTCCGGCTGGAGACTCCACGCGCTGGCTTCGCCGCCGTGGAGGCTCTCCAGCCGGTCATCGCCGAGTGGGCAGGGCGGCAGCACGGGACCCTTTCCTTCCGGCTGACGCAGGTGCTTGCCGGGCACGGTTGCTTCGGAAAGTACCTGCACACGGTCGCTAGGAGGGAACTGAGTCCCGCCTGCCACCACTGCGACTGCAGTGAGGACTCGGCCCAGCACACGCTGGCGGTCTGCCCAGCATGGGCGGCGCAGCGCCGGGCCCTCACTGCAGTCATCGGAGTGGATCTCTCGCTACCGGCCGTAGTACGCTCCATGGCCGGTAGCGACAGTTGTTTTACCACGGTCGCAACCTTCTGCGAGGTAGTAATCTCGCGGAAGGAGGCGGCGGAGAGGGCCCGGGAGGACGACCTCCACTCGGACCCGATCCGCCGCCGGCGAACCGGGCGGCGGAGGCCCGCCTATCACAGCCTCATGCCGCCCTGAGTGTGGCCGCGGGTGGACGGGGTGGGTTTCCCCTCCACCCGCATTAGTTTGGCCAGCCGCGAGGGGGCAGCGTCCGCGTGTGCCGGACGTCGCCTAAAGAGAGGAAAATATATTGAGACGGAGCCCGCACCAGGAGCGGGCTGGCGCTAGGAGGGGTCCGGATGTCTTAACAACAGCTGTTCCCGGATCCCTCCTGTTACAGGCGCAGAGTGGCACACCGTGTGGTTTTAGTCGGTCCGAGTCCGACACACCACCCCGCCGCAAACCCCGGAGGGGTGACGGTCCGAGGGGATTTCCACACGTTAAAAAAAAAAAAAAAAAAGGGTTTATGTCAAGTTTTCCTTCTTTTTGCAGTGGTATCAAAATACATTATGTTAATATTTTTGTCGTCATAAAATCACATAGCCGGATGATTAATCAATATTAAACAATGCAAAACCAGTACTTATGTCACAATACCAACAATATAGTTGGTATTGTGACATAAGTACTGGTTTTGCATACATTTTTACACAATATATAATTATTATATATATATAATCTTACTAACTGACCCGGCAAACGTTGCATTGCCTAAAAAAAAAAATTATGGGATAGGTCACCCTTACTATTTAGGGGTATGAAAAATAGATGTTGGCCGATTCTCAGACCTACCCGATGTGCACACAAAATTTTATGAGAATCGGTCAAGCCGTTTCGGAGGAGTACGGGAACGAACATTGTGACACGAGAATTTTATATATAAGATAATTAATTTCTGGAACCCCTAACCATCACAAGGAACCAAGTACAGAAATTTTAAAGCTAACTGACCAGGCTTCCTCAGATGGACTGCTCTAATTGCAAGATCACTTTTGACTGCACGGATGGCGTAGCGGTTTAAGCGGTAGCCACGCTGCTTACTACTACGCTGAGTGTTGTGGATTTGATCCCCACATGGGAAGACACTTTGTGTCCGTTTCATGTATGTTTGTAAATGTCTTAAGTACTAACTCCTACAGTTTTTTTTTTTTTAATTTAATGCTATACACAAATTGTTGTTAAGAGTCTGTGTGTTCATTGTGTCCGTTTCGTAGACCTATGTTTGTAAAGTCTCCTGCAACACAGGATTTATTCCTAATGCGGGAGTTGTCTTCTTTTAAAGAAAAAAAAACAGGTATTGCATCCATACGAACATTGTAATTTGAAAGTGTGTCTGTCTGTTACCTCTTCACGCTTAAACCGACATTGAGTAGTTTTTATTCAATAAATCATCCTTTAAGGAGGTGAAAAGAGAGGTGGAAATTTGTAAAGGGCATCAATAACCGCTGGACCGATTTAGATAAAATTTGGTATGGACATACTTTGATTTTAGAGGAAAGCTACTTTTTACCGCTATAACCGACTTATACGCGGGCGGAGCCGCGGAAAAAAGCTAGTAAATTATTATTTCATCAAACCTCAAGTTCCATGCCTAAAACTGCTTAGGTATGAAGCAACTTTATCACTTTTATATTTTATGAATTGCATATATAAAGCTGTAGTTTTGCTGTTAAAAAATTGTACTATTTTTATGTTTGGTATTTTAGCCTCTCGTGTTTTTTCGAACATATATTTGTAATGTTATTTGAGTATTACTTAATGTGATTTCAGAAATCTGCCAGATTTGTTATCAAACATTGGAATTATTAAGATTTCGAGCATTGGAATGAATACCTTTCATTACAATTGAACCAAAGCGAATTTAATGGAATTGAATTTTCGAATAGACTCGAAATTGATTTAAATTCCTAGTTAACAAATATGTAATAGTTATTAGAACACTTTGTTATAGTTGAAAATGTGTGCTTGTGACTAAAATTCAAAATTAAACTATTTATTTTACTTTACTGAAGCACGAAATTTGAATGAAAATAGAGATAAAATTGTTTTTTGTTTGTTTGTTGTTTACAGAAGGCTAATATCTCAGATAAGCTCTGCAAAATTGTGATCTTATGGTGATTAAATAGATATTCATAGGTTAATGACCTGCCCGGCTGGTTAATAACCTATTAGCTATAATTATCGATAAGGCTACAGTCTACAGTCGATGGACTGTAGACTGTAGCCTTATCAATAATAAGATAAGCTGTTTTTGAAACTTTACATAAATTTAAAAAAGGTTAGGTAGAATTCTCTAGTATGATAGTTACCTCGTAATGTTTTCCTTTGACTGTTAAAGCATTTGTAAATAAATTTGTAACAAGCATATGAATGTCGAAAAGTTAAGGTATGTGGCCGGGAATATAAATAGAATCGCGGCTATGTACGACGCTATTAATAATAGGGCTTAGCCAAGACTGTCCGATCATTAGGTAGCGGTATAATAAAGCCGTCCTTAGAAAGGCGGTGTTTTCTGGCTATACCACGCTGGTCAGACGGGTTTTTTACAGGGTTTCTTTCAAGTTTTCCTTCTCTTTTCAGTGCTGTTGTCTTGTGTAGTTTGCTCCCTTAGTCGGCTCTTACGACACCCACGGGATGATGGAGTGGTGACAATCCGTATTCTCAATGCGTCACCACACACCATTCTAAGGAGAGTCATATGTCCAACAGAGGATAGTCGAAGTTAACAAACGTGTCTAGAACGTTATATAAATAGAAATAATAACATAACTTAATTAAAAATAATTAAAAGTATTTTTTAAGGTTCCAGTGAGTCTAATGGATGCAACATTACAAGCAGAAAAAAAAACAAGACACATATAGCAAGAAGCGAGTGCAATACTGTGTATTGACACATTTGCAACACTGTGTTCGGTAGCTTATTGCGTTCGTAATGCTTGTTAGATATCGCCTTCTCGCTTGGATATTTACGTGTGGTGTAATTTGTAAGCGAAGGTTATTTAGGACTTAGTGGATTCAGACTGTGGTACACAATTTGAAATATTATTGGTTTTTAGACAGCTAAAATGTTCAAATAAAACTAGCAAATAAAACTAGCATTATTATGCATTATTGAATCCTTTTTAAAAAGAAGTTGAACCAACTTCAAATAATACTAACAAAGAGGACTAAAAACCTATCAGCTATAGCGGTTGATTTGCTGTCATTTTTTTGAATAGTTCCGTTGTCTATATATGTTGATAATAAAAGAGTTTTGAACATCCGTCTATATATAACGGAGAACATACGTAAATAAAAAATATAAACATCCGAATTGATAACCTCCTCCTTTTTGAAGTCGGTTAAATATAGCGCGGGGTCTGCTGTATGCCTGTATAATAAGAAAAACTTGTACTGCACACTGTACTTATACTACTGTACTTATACTTCACTGAAATAACTTAAATAGTCAAGAACATAATAATATAGATTCATCATCAAGCTCGGCATCTAACAAAATCTGACCTAATAGCAAATGATTATACCCAACGCGTACTATAATCATCATCATCATCACATCAACAGCCTTTAATAGTCCACTGCTGGACATAGCCTCTCCTAAGAAAGGAGGTTTTGGGCTACTATACCACGCTGGCCAGACGGGTTGGTATAGGGTTTGTGTCAAGTTTTCCTTCTCTCTGCAGTGCTGTTGTTCTGCGTAACTTTTTCCCTTATGACACCGTCGGCTCTTATGGCACCCACGGGATGAATAGGGGTGTTGACACTCTGTATTTTTAATCCGTCACCAGACGGACCGATTGACGAATTGATTACATACATACTATAATAGGATTTGTAAACTTACCAAAACTAATAATTTTTACGTATAATACATTATAACTTCACATTTTCAACGCTCCACTTCACACAAATTTACAAAAAAATAAAAATATAACAATCAAAACTATGTTGTATTCGTGCTTAAAAAACGAGTTTATAATAATATTTTGAAAGTTGTAGAGCGTAAAATATTTTTTTATTGTCACGATATTATTGTTGCCTTGGGCTTCCCAAGGCAACAATAATATCGTGCCTATGTCCAGCAGTGGATGTCTTTCGGCAGAGATGATGAAGATAATGATACAAATATACGTGTATAGTAATAAAACTAATTAATTTTATTACACAATAAAAATAACAGAATGGGAACCAGTGCAAAATTGAAACAATTAAAATAATTTAAAATAAGAACTAAAAATTTGGTGTTTTTGCACAATGAAATTAAACTCGCCACAGTCTAAGTCTTGAAATTGTCAATAGCATATCCCGAGGCAGCAATAGGACATAATGCCGCCGGTTAACATCGCAGTTTCCTGCATTTGTTGCCCTCTGCAATTGTCACGACGAGACCCGATCCATCGGCCTTAATATATGAACAAATTGCGATCTCTGCTTAGTGGAGCGTTGTAATATTACACTTTCTGTTACTTTTCATACTATGATACATGAATTGTTAAACATGAGACGCTCTTCCGAGGAGATGATTATGTTTTTACTGTATGTTTATTAGAAAGCGCTAATCTCAGGAACACTGGATTGAATTGGAAAATTCTTTCAAGGTTGGATAGCCCATTTATCAAGAAGGCTATAGGCTATAACACTAAGCTCTTTGGAGAGAGGCATTTATGGGCCGGCAACGCATTTGTGACTCTTAAGTAACTCTCTTAGATGACTGATGTCTACTCGTTTGCCACCTACACCTTAAAAGATAGATGTGCACATTACGCTATTACTTACATTAATAGATTGCTGTACGTCACCACCACCACCAACAGTTTTTCGTAATCCACTATTGGACATAGGCCTCTCCTTAGAACGGAGGTTTTGGCCTACTATATCACGCTGACCAGATGGGTTGGTATAGGGTTTGTGTCAAGTTTTCCTTCTCTTTTCAGTGCTATTGTCCTGCGTAGTTTGCTCGCTTAGACGGCTCTTACGACACCGAAGGGATGAATAGGGGTGGTGATACTCCATATTCTTAATCCGTCACGGACGGATGTTATATGTGATTAGTATATATTACTCGTATATTTACAGGTCCAAAACATACACCTACGAATTCCAAAATAAACGGTACTACGAGTAATACACAGGGCAAACCAATGTGCAAGAGTTCGCCTTCTTTCTTCTTGAATGTCCGGTTAGGGGTTTAAGCGTTAAAGCGTAACAAACAAACAAACCTACTTTACACTTATAATATAAGTATAAATATAAGTACTTGCTTTTTGGCCCCGCCTCGTATATTTCGGTTTTCGTGGTAAATATAGCCTATGTTAATCACTGATAATGTAGCTTTCCATTGGTGAAAGAGTTTTTAAAATCGGTTTTGTGGTTTAGGCGTAAAAGCGTAACAAACAAACAAACTTACTTTCACATTTACAGTAGTCTTACATTAATATATAAGTATAGATGGAAGTTTTTAGAAAAAAAAAACAATATATACCAAAAAAAATATTTTCACGTATCAATTCGTGTCTATGACAGAAAAGCATAATAAATATGCAGCTACATACATTTACTTTTCAATTCTTCTGCATAAAGATTGGATATCTAAAAGGTTCCACGTATAAAAATATAATAATGTATCAGTTTGCACTGTCCGCGAGGACGGAAATCGTAATTCTCAGTGAAAGGACATAGCGATTTGGCTGCAAATGGACCAGACGTTCAGTCTACAAAGCAAGCGATTTTACGCCAACAAATTATGTAACTTCTCTTATATTTTTGCTTTTCATCTTTTCACTCGTTAGTGCTGGAATTGTTTCTTAGTTAGGGAAGTACTAATTATGTAGTGAAAGCAAATCTTTATTTCGCTGTTTAAAACTTAAAAAGTAAGCTCTTACTTTGAAGGTACTTGGTATTTTTTCATTCATTTTCTATACGAAATTTCCAAAACTAAAGAGTTTGTTTATCAATCTCAGGATCTACTGCTGCGAATTGAAAAATTATTTAAGTGTTAGATAGATCGATGACTATTTAACATCAACCAATAGAAGCAGAGTATCAATGAAAAATGTTGCAAAAAAAACCAAATATGTGGCAAATAATTTTCTATAAGTTAAAAAAGAAAAATCATTATATCGTAAAGAAGGGTAGGCTGGTTATCAAGGTATTTTATAATATAATAGCTTTAATTTTTCCTATATCTGTCAGTAAAATATTTTTATAATAATGGAGATCTTGCACACCACGCTTTTTTACGATAACATGATTTCAGGTATGGATGGATGAGCCTTCAGGTATTTTGTTTCCCATGTGTACATCATCTATGCGAAACATGTGTATCATACACACATAACTCTAAAAAAGGTGTTGTCCATCTCATCATCATCAACAGCCTTTAATAGTCCACTGCTAGACATAGGCCGCTCCTTAGAAATAAGGTTTTGGCCTACTATATCACGCTGGCCAGAAGGGTCGGTATAGGGTTTGTGTCAAGTTTTCCTTCTCCATGCAGTGCTGTTGTACTGCGTAGCTTGCTCCCTGAGTCGCCTCTTACGGCACTAAGTATTCTTAATCTGTCATAACACGGACATGTCTATCTATCTAACAATCATTTTAGATGTTACTTAGGTTGTAAAATAGTAAATATTGGGCAAGATTATTTACAGACATAGTCTAAAA
Source organism: Arctia plantaginis (assembly GCA_902825455.1). Classification (NCBI taxonomy): domain Eukaryota; kingdom Metazoa; phylum Arthropoda; class Insecta; order Lepidoptera; family Erebidae; genus Arctia; species Arctia plantaginis. The sequence goes on along the minus strand of CADEBD010000857.1, from coordinate 4,870,930 downwards.
AGACTATGTCTGCATACCTACCTACGTACCTGAAAACATGATTTCAGGTATGGATGGATGAGCCTTCAGGTATTTTGTTTGACGTGTGTACATCATCGTTGTCTATCTATCTAACAAGAATTTTTGAATTTTTAGATTTTACCTAGGTTGTAAAATAGCAAATATTGGGCAAGGTTCTTTTCAGATATAGTCTTTTTAAGTGAAACGAGCAGACCCTTTTTACTTTCACTTATGACGTAATTATTGATTTGAACACCATGGGGGATAAAACACAGTATAAACGTGTTTTTATAAATAAAAGCATTAAATAGTTCTGACACAGTAGTAATTTAAGAACTTTATAGAAAGAAGATTAGTGTACGAACCATTTTCATTTGATTAATTTACGACCGCTTTCAGCGCAGTTCGTGCTCTTGTTTTAATGTATTTTGGGTAGCAACTGCACTTACTTATAGAGGTTTTAGTCTGTCTCTAAGTTACAGATTTTAGTTCTTTCTTCGCCGACTGAGGATGATTATTTAAGATCTATTCTTGAGTCCGAGTTCCGTCTGAGTGAATAAAGTCATAAAATAAATACAGTCTCTTTGCTCATACCAAAAGAACTACACAGTTTTAAATTCCTTTTAGCTCTAATATCCTCGTAGTGAACTCCATTGCATTAGGTACCAACATAAAGAAGCTTTTACCATTCCCAGGTATTTTTGACGTCAATTTCATGACTTAAGTGGTTTATGTTGTAATGATTTCAAAAGAGACTTTTCTAAGTAACTTTCTCTTAGAGATTTTTTTGCTGCAAATCTAGTTGTGTTTAGAGGTTTGAATCGGTTTGCTCCTGATCTTGTCATATCGGTGGATTTCTCGACTAAAAATGTTTATCAATTTTCGTATGCTTTATCCCTAGTGAGTAAAAGCTTATCTTTTTCTTTAAATCACTATAATCGAAAACATTAAATATGGCATATATAATTAGGTAAGTAAACTTAGGCAGATGCATTTGACAAATAAACAGAAGCTTCTAGACACTGACAAGTCTCAGTACTAGAGACTTAAAGTATCACGGCAGTTGGTAATTTTATTACCACTAAAGAAAAATGTTTGGGCTATGTTTGAACCTTCCTAGCACAACATTTTTTCACTTAATAAATGAGAATATTGTGGTAACTACCATCACTGACAGTTAGGCCATCACTGTTTATCCAGGAGCGCGAAAAATGACTAGAGGCATCTAGTACAAAATTAGAGCAAATATTTAATTTTCATATTGTTAAATAAGTAACTATTTATATTATTCAATAAATGATAAATTATCTGTCTGTTTTCGAGTTGTCTGTCTGTTTGTTATATTAAATTAGACGAACAGAAACTGTCCGAATTAAAATACTAAAAACGACTGCAACTCTAAACTTATTATTATTACACTAACTTTTAAACTTTCGCGTTCCATGATAATTAATATTATTTTAACGGTGTCAGCCTGTGACCACGGCCATTGCAACCTGGTCGAAACGTCAGGCAAACCAGAGGTATGTAATACCCTAAATAAGAGATCGCGTTAATTCCCGATAAAATAATATTAATTATTATTATTACAACTATACCTATCACGTCAACAATATATATATATATTTATATATATTTCAACGAATCGTCTGTTCATTAAATGTAAATATTATCATAATCTTTCTCTAAATCCGGTTCGAGCTGTACTCGTTGTTCATTATAACCAGAAACAACTGGATATTTGTATAAAATGGAACAACTGACATCTGACTCGAAATCCGGAGAGTTATTAGTGATAATATACAGTTTAAACCAGTTTTATTCTGATAGCTGAGAGTATGGAAAGTCAAAGGTGTTCAAGATAGCACTGTACGTACTTGCACTTTGATACTCGATATGAAAAAGCTGTACGAACCAGAATAGTGTATCAAATATAAATCATTGCCAAGTCCTCATACCGATTAATATATGTCTGGAACATTAATAATATTTATTCCTAATAAAACAATATCTTGAAATATATAACTTTAATTAATTTATTTACATATTTTCTTAAGACTTTATTCCGGAAATTCATGGTTTCTTAATAATACCCAAAACTTCCTTTTTCTTTACATCCCCCTCTCCCCCCTCTCTCCGGGGTCAATACCTCACTAGGCCCAAATGGTGTAGATGACGTTGTACGTTCTGAAAACCAAACATTGTTCCGTTATTGGGACTTAACCGTAAAGGGACCGTTGTCGGTCTCTTTGTCTTAGAAAAGAAATATCTTTGAATCCCGCCAGATGTGTATAAAACTAAAATATACATTACAAGCTGTTAATGACTGTGTTTAAACAAAACATTAATAAATCTTTATTGAGAAGAGTCCATGTATAAAAAAAACACAAAAAAAAAGGATTGTTAGTTATAACAATCATGATCGTGAGACTTTGAGACTAAACGTGACAACAGGTTTGTCTTGGAACAATGGCACAAGGCCTTTGCCAACTCCCATGAAGATGCTAGGCGTAAGCTTATTCGTTTATGTACATTTATGCTATTTGTCTAATATGTAACATAAATACGAGGTATGTATGCTACGTCACTTTGTGAGTAAGTGTCCGCGTGGTGACGGATTAAGAATACGAAGTTTAACCCCCCTATTCAGCCCATGGGTGTCGTAAGAGCCGATTAGAGGAGCAAACTCTGCAGGATAATAGTAAACTTGACACAAACCCTATACCAACCCGTCTGGTCAGCTTGGTATAGTAGCCAAAAACCTCCTTTCTAAGGAGAGGCAGTAGACTACTAAAGGCTGATGCTGATGATGTTACGTCATAGTGGAGTCATTATTGGTTTAAAGGTTTGAAGACTTCTTCAGATTCTTTATGGTTCACGTCATACATGCATACTCGCATCACTTTCAAATTTCATTTCAATGCACTTTATCATCCAACCTAATAAATTTAATATTAAAATTCCCAACGCATCAATAACTTTTACGACCCTTCATTTTAAAACTCTCGATAAAGTGATTTTTACTTTATCAATGTGACAAAAATTTGTATTCTTATTCTGTATAATTTTTATTTTTAAGATGAAACAAAGACTCATTTTTGAAGTGACGACGTCAAAAGTCATAATGGATTAGAAAAAACAAAGTATGTATTTGTACCACGTAACAAACTTTGTATTTGTGGGTGTGACAATAAAATCTCATATGTTGTTATGATTTATAATAATGGTATAAACATATTTCCTCTACTCTAGTTATATAAAAATTTTAATTAAAAAGGTAATCGTTTTAGCTTCACTTGTAACTATTTAACAAAGTAAACAAGTTTGAGGATTCAATTTTACCTTCTGATTTTTGTATCTAAATAAAACATATTTTCCTAGGTACTTGAAATAAAAATCGTGAATTTGGCACCTTAGAGTTGCTTTGATGACAGTGGAATTCTTCAGTGGAAAAAATATCATAAGAACTCCTACTACTACCCTCTTTTAAGTTCATATGATAAGTTTTGAGGAGTTATACAGATTGAACTTAGCAACGACACGCTTCGATGAGACCTTGTCGTGTCCGAAGTATGTTTTTTTGTAGTTTTATAGAAACAATTAATTTTTCTATTCCATAACCACCTTACCTTACGTACACTATAGGACCTAACTTAGATAGTATATTCTCCAAAAATGTAAGGTTATTAAAAAATAATAATTAAATAAGGTGATTACAAAAATACAAAGAGCAGTATAATATTAGAACTAAGTTGGGTTTTCCGCATAGTTAGGTACTAATAAGTTTATTGTCGCCACTCGACTGCACTTAATGTGTGGAAAGGGTGCATATCAAATGAGTTGTATACCCTTATCTTTGCTAAACATTCAGTAGGCAGGAACTTGTTAGCGGGAAAGGGTTGATGTCATTATCGTCTTTGTTTTGTTCGGAAAGTCTGAGAGGTGATAGGGTTATATCAGACTTGTGATCATGAAAACGTAGGTAATCGCGATGAGATTAGGTTTAGAAATAGTGACAATATCAGTAAAAATTGGTATTAGGTAGTATTAATAATTCATACATTTTATTTAATTCTGCCGTAAAGTTACATAAAAAGCCTGTCTAACTCGATACATAGAGTAAGTTTATAACTGTACTCCGTTACATAGCAAGTCAAGTTTATACACCCCTTGTAGAATACGATACTTCCTGTCACGTTGATGTCACATGCTATAAGCGTTCACTTATAGCATCTTTTTTAAACATTCATAAAATGGACAAAAAGAACACCCAGACTAAGTACAATAGTTTTTGAATCACACAAAGTGTTGTTTCATGTGGGGATCGAATCCACAACACTCAGCGCAATACACCGTAGCCACTACACCATCCCTGCAGTGTTCTTGTGTTCTTAGCACTGTTTTTTTTTTATTCCGAAGCAAGCATTTAGAAAATAAACTACGAGTAATAAAACGATCTCGTTGAATTTTTAAGTTCTTTCTTTCTTTTCTAAAACCTTCAGGTTATTATCGTATATATCGTTTACTCCCTACCAATATGACACGACCATCTGTCTGTAATGTAGCCAAGTCTACAGTAGCTCAACGTGCGTAAAAGGCTTAAAGATTGTAGTATTTCTTCAAGGGATGATGAGAAAAGTGGTCGAAGAACCAAAATAAATTTCATATATCTTGGCAAACTACAACTCCAGAGAAAGACACACATAAGTAGACCAAGTAATCTCAGTATCGGCAGCATAAATACGCAACTTATACCTCAATGTTCGTATTCAGCTATAGATTAACTAAGTAACCGACGACGGTCCAAACAGACGAAATACATCCTTTCTCTTGTCTGTTAATACGATTACGTAGATTGCCAGTAATACTAATTGAGACCCTTCGCTATACATTTAGTTCATTAAGATCCTCGACAGGGACATACCGACAATTACTTTCCTCTCGTTTACAACCATCCCTCATAATTAGTTGACGAACCGGTTTGATGAACTTACTTCCATGAACCCTTTTTCTTGTTGAAATCTTAGAATAAATTAGTACAGAAGAAAATATCATTGCAGTTTATTGAACCAAATGTTTTTATGATCTGCAAATATTTGTTTCAGAGTTTGGGTGTTTTCTATGTATAAAATGTATGTATTTACAAAAAAAAAGTATAAAAGTATTCTATCAGTCAATCTAGCTTTCATAGTACAAGCTCTGCTTCATTTGAAACTAGATGGCGTTGTGTGTCAGATGTCCGAAAATATTACTATTATTATTCGTTTTTCTAAGACGCAGAAAGTTTTCACTGAATAACTTTTCTTTAACCGTCAAATAAAAATTCTAATACCTAGTTCAGACAAGGAGTTTTTGTTGTGGATATAGTTAATTGAGATTACTCATTGATTGATCAAATTTGAAACCACTTCGTATAATTTTGCCACCTTACTGGAAACTGAATATTCTTAGTGGTTAGTTCAGAAACTGGAATTTCTAGATAAAGATTGAAACAATAAAATAAAATTATAGATAATTAAAAAATTAATATTCGAAAGATGTAGTGACATTTTAAGGTTATTTATTAACTTTTATATGCCTTTTGGGAAATAAAGTTACGGCCAAGATCGTGCGATTCGAAAAATCCTAATAAGCTAGTACTTGAGTAGAAGCTAAGAACGACAATGTACTATAAATAACTGAATTGTATTAAGAATCTTTGTTTCTTCTTTCTGAGCAGAAAACTTCTTAAAACTTGCTTTGGCGTTATGTTTTTGTATAATAAGCTTTATTAAGAATTTAGAAGTCAAATGCTTAGCTTGATGTAGGCAATACCTAGCTATTACCTACCTTTTCGGTAGTAATAATTATTTATTTAAATCCGATAAAGGCAAGGGTGTGTTGCATGACAAATGGCCCACAAAAACATGATACTGTAGTTACGATACTGTACCTAATCGAACTTTTCACGACTTGAACTTCAATTACAGTTACCAATACCAGTTCGTATTACTAGTGTTTACAGCCAACCATGCCTGATAAGATTAGGTACATGTCTTCCCTAAGCCCACACTTACCCTGATTATATTTGTTCGAAGCAAACCCGAAGTTACCCAACAACATTACAGTAGCATATATTCTTGTAAACACGTGTTCTACGTCCAGGAAAGCTCGGGAATCTTACACCATTTTGATCTTACATCAGTTTCCGTTTATTATGTGTACGTATATTTGCGATAATTCAGCTATTTCGTCGAGTCATCCATTGTTAGGGCGGTAGTATACATCACAAGGTTCTATATTGTTGCTATTTTTTTCAGAAAATAATAGTGTAATTTTTAATGATGATAGGGATTTCGCTCTTTTTGTTGGATATCAGTTTCCTGATGTAAATTTTCAAATCAACACAGAAATTTCGAAGCTTCTATTTATATTAGTAAGATGCCAAATAAGTACACAACTAGTTTAAAGCAGTAAAGTGAACGTATACCTCGGGTATTGCTGTCCTTACTCGCTCCCGAACGGTTCTGGCGATATTATACATTAAAAATAATACTGGCGGTAGCTGTAGACTCCTGTTGGTTAGAGTTTCTTCTGAAATATAAATTAAGAATGTCTACTATGACAGCGTACCATCAAATAGTTTTGAAAAAGCATCCGATTGTCGTCTTAGTGTAGTTTAGCTTCCCTTATAGCCTATGAGGATGTAGCGAACTACGTCCTAGAGTAGAAAGGGATAGAAAGGCGTCAAAACGACTTTCTATCTCTCGGTGTGCTATAGGGTTTATATATCGTAATACTGATTTTATATAGTAAATATATGGGAATAGCTAGTAGATATTTTTGTTGAGTAGTTAACACTTAGTTACTTAGCAAGTTTTGCACACATAGATCGACTAATGGTGCGTTAGTACAAATATAGCAAATAAAGTTACACGAAAAACTATCTTAATGTTTTGAGAACTGGTACAAAAATTAAGTTTGTTTATGCGATACGTATCTAGTCTGTATCTGTTCACACAAACGTCTAGTAAGAGTATCCTCTTAGTAGGTATATCAAATGTAAATTACTGGTATAAATTTAGGTAGACGTTTTTTATTTTTATTTGTTTTTAAAACTCTATACCCAAAACGTACGATGGCGAACTTAATGCTGTAGGCATTCGTCTACAGTGGGGTGGTGTAGAAATGAGTGATAGTGCACTTTACTTTACTTTATAAAGTAAAAATAACTAACTAAATATTAAGAAATACTGTCTCTCACAAAAAGAGTGGAGAAGATCAGGAATACATACATAGCTTGTTACATACTGTGGTGACTCCCACATACGAAGAAACAGAAACATACTACAGCGCCATCTAACGAAGACACACCTGTATCGCGATATGAAGAATTCTCTCGCTGATTAGCATATATACAACTTCCCAACATTAACCGTTGGGCCGCGGCAAGCCAGGCATGATCACCTCGCCTGCTCGGAGGATCCTCCCTTTGTGTTGGAGGGATATGATACCCGTTCCCGATTATAAATAGTGAATCAAAACTTGGTGTAGCCTAGATAAATGTACCATAGAACAGCAAAACCGACTCAGGTATACGGTTCTTTAATTCTCGGTGTTTAAAATAATATCGCGTGAATATGTTTGTCACGCGATATTTTTATGCAAAAGCTCAATAAGTGTAACTTCCATTGCTGCAATAGTAACGCTCATAACTTTCATTGCTTTGTTAGCTGCATTACTCGAGGGCCTTAGGTACCAACCTACTCCGCAGTCCTGATTCGACATAAACATTACAAAGAACTCTAAAATCTGCAATTTTCCTGACGATGTTTATGTTCAATTAACTTATTAATTTAACACAAACATCAATTCGAAAAGTCAAAGGTGAGCGACACGACGTGCGATTAAACTCGAGTCGTCGACAGAAGCGGCGTTAGACGTCCCGTCGAGGATTGTCGCACTAAGACTTTTTAATAAAATGCTTCTTTATTTAATTGTGAAACCACACTATATTCGGGTACTAAAGCCACCCGCTTTCATTGTCAATCATAGAATTGACTCGTCGCCCGGTATTAGTTTTGTTTGGGCGTAATCAGGATGAGTAATCAACATACAAAAGTCAAATTTCTGCCGCAATTTAATGAAATAGTTTCATAATATTGTTGTCAATGTTTTGTTAAGTGTATCTAAGTAGGTACATACTTGTACTTATTTGTATACATTTATTTATTTGTATATTTAAAAATTGTGTCTAATGGCAGCAGCATGGCCATGGAATACCACCACCATTTAGTAAATATTGTTTTGCTTGTGTTAGCTACATAAAATATTAATTTAGGTCCATAGTCGCTACTAAATAATTTTGCCGAAGCGTAATTAACAAGATTATGCCGGAATAATATTTCGCACGTAGGCTAGCACTATACAAATGAAGCAGGCATCTAAACGACGTCAATGTGACTCCAGGGAAGGCTAGCTCCGACTTAATTATTATACAAGGTAAAATAGACTACGTTTTGACCCTCAAACGGAGGTTTAAAAGCTTTTAAAAAACTAGGTCGTGTGCCTTTTACAGTTTTCAGTGGATACGAAAATAATCATAAAGAAAATGGTAGGTATTTATGAATACAGAGCATGTTGCATGACCGCGCTCCTATATTTTATTATAGCACAGTTACGCCCATTGCATCGGTATCAGTCAAATTGAGTTACAGGCATGCGACCGTAGCCTGCTCGAGCTATTTCTTAGTCGTGTAGACAATTGACGGGCCTGTTAGTCTAGTGGTTAGTGACCCTGACTGGTAAGCCGGAGGTCGTGGCTTGGATTCCCACCCAGAACAAATAGCTGTGTGATAAGCACGGTCATTTGTACCATATCTGGGTGTAATTTATCTAAGAGTGTGTGTGGTGTAACGAATCCTGAAATAGTGTATTCAGACCATTATTCTGAGTCTAAAATCATTGGAATTTTTGGCCGGAAATTTCAAAAATTTAATTTTCAATTTAATTGTCAAAGGTAAAGGTCATTCCGTTGTTGTAATTACATTGCAGTTTTTGACTGTACACATACAGAATAAATACCACAGTATTTATTCATTTGTTTTCGGTAAATGTTCTGTTTGCTCATTGTGATATCATTTTTAACTATAAAATGCATAATATTTCTGGTGGAAAATTCCAATGATTTACGACTCAGAATCATGGTCTGAATATACTATTTCAGTATTCGTTACGATGTCCCTTACACTCTGTATATGTATTTAGAAATATATAAGTATCTTTTTACATTTATCAGAATTTCCATTTTGATACTAAAACTAGAATAATTAATAAAATAATTGCAACACCTATTGTTTAATTATATTTTCCCCTCTTCTTATAATATTAGCTAGCGTCACATAGTATAACCGACGCCAAAACATGAAGTTTCATCATCATCGATTTGCCAAATTATTGTTAAAAAAAAAATTCGTACGTGCGTAGGTATGGGCTATTTTAGGTACACAAACTATTTTTATTTAAGATATCTTATATCGTATAATTAAACAAAGGAAAAATATTGACTAATCGTTTGGTTATTTACGTCAGGAAGACACTATCGAAGTCATCTGCTTCAATACTTAGATTAAATTGTGTTACCACATTAAAAAAAATCTTGAAACAATCACTTTATTTTTAGTTTATGTTTTGAGACTGATTTTCTATCTAAAGTTTTTTTTTTTACAGCCTTTTTTTTTTTTCAGGATACCACCTGTCGGTGGCATGTCGGACACGAACCGACTAAAACCGCACGCCGTCTCGGGGAACCAGGTATACCCTAGAAAGGAAGTCCCTGGTGCCCCGACATACCTCGGGTCATCTACAGACGAGTAGACGACCCCCCCCCCCGTGTGGGAACCCCATGTTCCCTGTGCTCCCTGGAAGCGAGCGGGCTTCGCAACGCGCTCGCCGCCACCCCGGCCTGCTTCTGCTAGGGTGACAGATGGCCTCACCTGTCACCCCCAGGCCTGCGCTTATGGAGGACGGAGGTCATTCTGCGACCTCCGGCGCCTGAGTCGCCTGCGGTACCTGGCCCGTTCCCGGGCCTGGCGGGCCGAGAGAGTCCTAAACCTCTCCCGGTCCCGCTCCGCCGTCTCCTTCGCGAGCATAACTTGCTCGCAGAAGGAGACGGCAGAGTTCGAGGCAGAGAGTATCGCTCGAGAGAACTCCCACTCCGATGGCCGCCACGAGGTCTCGCCTCTGCTCAACCCACGCCGGGCACTCTGCCAGCGTGTGGAGAGCCGTGTCCACGGTCTGGCCATCGCAGTGGTGGCACTCAGGCGTTGGCTCCTTGCGGATCAGACACAGGTGATCCCCGAAACATCCTTTCCCAGTGATCACCTGCGTCAGTCGGTATGAGAGGGTCCCGTGACGCCTCTCGAGCCAATCCTCAATAACGGGTCTTACCGCCGCGATGACGGCGTGCCCGGCGCTCGGTTGCCCGAGTCGTTCCTTCCACAAAGTAACTCAGCCTGTATCATATTATCTCGGCTTCACTGCTGAACTAAGTATGATGAATATTCGTATAGAGATAGGAGGAACCTTTGAGGAGATGTTGAAGTATAGGATGAATTATCCTAATATAGCTCAGGTAAACCTTGCTACGTAGAAAGCAATGTAACTACTGATTCTGTTTCTCGCAATGAAAGTTCTAGTGACCATGGGTTATATAAAACTGCCCGACATTAACAGTTAGGCTGTGGTCCGACAGGCTTGTTCTAGTTTTATTGGAGGTTCTTCTCTGTGAGTTATGTAGTGGCGTAGTAGTTTAAGCGTCCTATTATTACCATTTCTGTGGTTAAAGCGGTCACTGAGTGACCGGGTGATGGTGATGGGACAACACTTTGTGTGATCCACGAATTGTTCTTCTGGGTTTGGATGTTCTTTGTGTCCGTTTCATGAATGTTTATGAATGTTTGTGATCTTTAAAAAAAATTTGGTGTGATACAATACCCGTACCTCTAAAGATGAAACTTTTATGAAATAGATTCTACTCAAATGAAATCACGGACACCAGCTGTATAAAACAATATATCGACAAATACCAACACGGTTAAATTTGCTTCAAAATGACGCGGGTCCCCAAAAGTTATTATAACTTTTGTCATCACACCAATATTTGTGTTACAAACATGATAACAGTATAAAAATATGATGTAATTAATAAAAAACTCAGTCTAACGCAATAACAATCGGACACTGTTAAGGCAAATACCTAAACTAATATCTTGTAGTATGGGTTTTTATAAAGCGATATTTATATACCACTAACAGATAGTATGGTGACGTATTAAAAATACCGAGTGTTACTAATCTTTATTCACCCGTGGGTGTCGTAAGAGCTGACTAAGGGAGCAAACTACGCATGACAACAGCGCTTCAAAGAGAAAACTTGAAACGAACTGTATACAAACCCGTCTGGCCGTCTTGCCAGAACCTCCTTTCTAAGGAAAGGCCTGCGCCAGCAGCGGACTATTAAAGGCTGTTGATAATTATGATGATGAGATCCTTAGCATAAAATATATTGGCTAATAGTTTGTGTTCTCAAGGGATATGTAATAAACCGGGTGTACTTTTTCATTTGTCACTTAAATTTTAAGGTTGAAATTCCTGTGCATCTTTTTTAAATTAATAACTTTCCCAAAGAGTACATCAAATTAAGGTAGGCTCATTTTTTAAATGATAAACTGAGTGCCACAAAATTTTAATTCACAATTTTTGCTTATTAGGTAGCCACAGCAAATAGGTACAAAAAAGGGTTGTACTCCCGGAAAGACCAGCAACGCATTTGTGACTTTCCATCAGGTGCCCCACTGCTCGTTTCCCCTTTTGTCATAAAAAAAAAACAATAAATTAATAAAAAAATATGATTTATGAGACATTACATCAGCGTTACCAAGACCATTGCTCATTATATTAAATTTAGATAGTATAATAATATTTTAAATTAATTAATCCGAGCAGCACAAAACCTCTAATGGATTTTTTTTGCAAAACATCCAAAATATTAGCAACCATTTTCGTCAAATTAGAAAAAGACTTACTTTACTACTTATTAAAAAAAATCTATCCCTTGCTTGCTAAGAGCAAGGTCACACGATGCGTTGACGTTGCGGTGTGGCGGTGCACAATGATAAAATTGTTTTAAAAATCTTTAAAAGCTCATCTTGCATTTAGTTCATTTATCAATGGATTTCTATTCCGCTTTCTCCTAATAATATTTATAGCAAAATGGGTTCAGTTCCAAACTGGTTGTGTAAAAGCAATTTATTGGTAGCAGATGGTCATAAATCAACACTATTCCACCCGTACTATATACCATTAGAATATTCCGTATTATGAATATTTTTTTAAGAGTTCGAAAGAAATTTTCATGTACATCGCAGTTTGAAAGGGTTACAGGTGGGAATTCCTTCCACTTATGTGACACAATACTGTATTTCGTATTATTAGTAACGCACTATGGCACTAAGAAGGTTATTGTGTCGTATAAATGGACAGAAATTCTCTTATAAAACTCAAGAATATAAGTAATTATAGGTTTTGGAAACTGAATTAGGGGAAAAACTGCGAGATTCGATACCTGAACCCTTTATAAAATACCTGTAAATGTGTACGGAACCCTCGGTGGGTTCCGTACACATTTCGGGAGTCCGACTCGCACTTGTCCGGTTTTTTTGTATTACATTTACTTCCCGTACCTATGAAACATTTGCTAGTTCGATTTTAATACATAGTAATGTAACCTTAATTTAAAGTGATTGACCGGGGGTTTTAATTTAGTTTACACGTTTAATACCTAAGTAGTAATCCATTTCTAGCGCCGGGTCATGGGTGATGGGTACAGTCCGTTTAATATTTCGAATAACCATAAAGTATTACACCATTAATATTATCGTAATTAAGTCCCGATTTGTCCATGTGGTGAAGGATTAAGAATACGGAGTTTTTACCACCCGTTTTTATTCATCCCGTGGGTGTCGTAAGAGACGACTAAGGGAGCAAACTACGCAGGACAAAACTGCAAAGAGAAGGAAAACTTGAAACAAACCCTATACTAACCCGTCTGGCCAGCGTAGTATAGTAGGCCAAAACCACCGATTTTAACATTTCATAACATTGGACAACGCATTTTTTTTTAAACAGTTATAGTAATGTGTAAGCTTCGGCTCGAAAAGATCATCACGACTGAAATGATACCACGACCTCAGAGGAAAACGAATGAGTGAGGTTACAGATGCCCAAGCCCCTTGATTATGGGGTTCAAAGGTTGGCAACGGCTACTGTGGAGTTACAGGTGTCTATGGACGGAGATAGTCACTTACCACCAGGTCAATCTACTCGTTTCACTTCCTACCCTTTTAAAGATACCTACGTTAGAAACGAGGCAATCCTTTGTACTTTATAGATAAGATGTTTATCGATCTATTCGATATGTTCCACACCATCAATTATACCCAGATAGCAACTCATTACTAATATAGTACTTAGAAATGTAAAAAAACACTGAAAAAAATATATTATCAAAAAAATTTAAGAGTTGACCCCTCGGTTTGATACATATTTTCGTGCGTCAATAAGATATATTTTACAAACAAATGACGCTTAGTTATTGTTACTATTTAAATTAAACGTACCACACGCGTAGATGACGCAGAACGTTATCTGCACCAGGAATTGGCAGTTAGCGGTCAGAAGCACAATTATAATTTTTAACGCAAGAAAATGATGAAAACAATAAATATTCAGAGTGATTCGTGAATAGTTCAGAGGATAGTTTTAATAATAAATTTCTTTAAACTTCGTTTTTTGAAAACTTGATCGTCTTACAGGAAACAATGGACATACACAAAGCCACATCATTTAGTCATCTAAACTCTACTTCAAATTTAAAAAAAAACCCTAATTTTAATATATACCTAGGTCATTCAGTCAGTCACTGCATGGCGATGACATGTTGGCGAAGTATCCGTTGATGGCGAACTTTGCAATGAATTTCTGTTTTGAGCTCGGATATGGTTGGCAAAACCATTTTGCCTCATGGCACACAGTGTAGTTAACGAACGTAAGTATAATGTAGATGACCGCTATTCAATCAGGCGTAGGTAAACAGAAATGCTATCAAGAAAATAATTGATAAATTAGGTGATTAATAGACACAATCATTAAAATTTGTAGTCTAAAAAGTAATGCAAGTAGGTACTTAGATAAACGCGATTGAAGTATTTATAACTTTACCGATTATGAATAGCATTAATTTCTTTGTCATAACAAGAGTGACAGGTGGGATGTTTCCTTTGTCACCCAGAATGTTAGACAATACATTAAGTATCAATATTACTATGCACTGCGTTATTGACCCCACCATATTGGACACTTGACAATAATTTGACTAAATTGGTATTTGCGTCAGCAACGCGTCTGAGATAAATATATTTGTGTGGTGTGCAAATGTGATTGTACAAGCGTTCATATTGTATCATCATAGTTGCTTTGGTAGCTTTTATACATAAAAAATGTTTTTACAGCGTCAAGAAGGACAATAAACACGTCTCACTTAAACCTATATTGTTATAAACAACAAAAGTGTTGTTATGAATGCGTTAAAAGTTTTGAGTGTCCAAAGTATATTTTTAGTATAGAATAAGGGTCCTTATACCTTGGCCTTGTTTTATTGCAAATGTGTCCGATGCTCGAAATGTGTGGTGGAAGAAGTTCCATGTCCATCCCTTTTTTTTTCTGTACGGATATCGCCTTGGATCGGAATAGACATAGGTATCGTGCAACAAATCGTATGACCATGAAAAACCCTATTATTTTGACATTACAAACAGACACTTCAATTTTATTTATTTGTATAGATTCATATCCTAAAGTATTACAATCTTAAAAATCCATTACCTATCAAAATTTAATCAAGGAAGTGTCGACGATTCCGTAGGCGTAGGCATATAACATGAAAATATGGTTCGGTGGAAAACCACAAACCGTTGTAATGTAGGAACGAGCAAGAGTGAAATGTGCCGCGGTCTCGTATATTTCGGCAGACGCGAGTTAATAAATTAACATCAACCTTGTGTAAATATAATATATAAAGGTACGTTCATGGCGTCTTGGGTGGAAATTAGGATGGAATAGGTTCTTAATGCATCTTGTACATAGTGAGATTTCAACGTTACTGTCCCTGTAATATAGCTATATCTACTGTATGTAACATAAGTGAATAGATAATATTATTGCAAAACTAATTGCATAATCATTTTTTTAAAGATAACGGCCGCACTAGGAATGGGTAGGTATATTCTGTCCCGGGAGACTTTACAAATATTCTTCAAACGGACACAAAAAAACACCCTAACTCAGAACAACAACTTGTGGATCACACAAAGCGTTGTCGCATGTGGGAATAGAACCCATAACACTCAGCGCAGCTGATAGCGGCGAGCAGCCATCCGGGCAGTCAAACTCACTTGAGTTCATTTAAAAAACATTGAGTAGATAGTAAGAGGTATCCGATCGTACACACTTCAGTTATAAGGGTTATACGGGTTATACGGGCAGACGAACAGATGGGTCACCTGATGGAAAGTGACCATCGCCGCCCATGAACGTCTGCAACTCAGGAGTCACAAACGCGTTGGCCGGCCTTTTAGAAGGGGTACGCTCTTACTTACGATGTACCCTGTGTATTCTTCGAAATAAAGAGATTTTGAAGATAAAGATGGAAGGAGACGATTATCTAAATTAATTAATCGTCAAATATAAAATTAAATTTATATATCGTCATTTAAATTGTTTTATATCAAAGTGCAAAGTTAGGGTTACATTGTAGTTAATATTAATTACAATTTGTTTTTCATCAAGTGACGCATTACCTAAATTTTTCAGTTTGATGACCAAGTACCTTCTATAGGACCCAGGTGGTGGATGAATTATATTTCAACCATTGAACAGTAAAATATTTCATGTCGAAATCCTCATCAGTATCAATTAGGTTCTATATCGGACAAATTCTAGCAATGCCGGTTCATAACGCAGAGGGATATTAATTCATGCGTTGCTATCAATGCGACAGGTATTTCTTTCGCAGCATCCTGCGATATTGCAAGAATATGCAGTTTTGTGCATTGAGTCTTATACCACACGATGCTTTAAGCCTTTCCCAGTACTAGCGTGCTTTAAGCCGTTCCCAGTACTAGCGTGCTAGTAGCAAGCGTGCCTTCTAGGTCCATTCGTATTTGATGTTTAGTGAAAAATATGTCTTAATTACATGGGGCACTGGAATGGATATAATTCGTTTTAGACAAGGTAACGATTAAAATTCAAATAATAAAATAAAACAGCGTGTATATTAATAATATATGTATAATTAAAATGTTGATCAACAACAATAATAATTGCTTAAATAATTTTAATACGATATACACTGGTGCTTATACAATTCCTTTTGACAATATATCTCTTACAACTACAAAATGAAAATAAATTAAATAACGTTATATTCTATAGCACTAAGTTTGAAAATAGATTTTCTGTCACAGCGCACATACGTCTTTCTAATCATTAAACAGAACGTAAACAATTCGATATTGAACCCTATTCCATAACCATAGAGTTAAAGATCACCTTTACCGCTAAATAATTATGTCATAAGTTACGTATTTTATTTCTACACAGATAGAGTTCAAAATCGAATTGGATTTACGTGACACAAATGACAGTCTTAACATGACGGAATTTAATACAAAAGTGTATTATTTAAATTATAACGTTTAACAATTTATTCACTATCTATATTAATACTTAATAAGCTCATCCATGACATTCTATTCAATGGATCTATTCAGTACAAAGTCATTTTATTATATTAACAACAAATCGAACAAAAAA
Organism: Arctia plantaginis; assembly: GCA_902825455.1. Lineage (NCBI taxonomy): Eukaryota > Metazoa > Arthropoda > Insecta > Lepidoptera > Erebidae > Arctia > Arctia plantaginis. The sequence continues at coordinate 4,854,019 of CADEBD010000857.1, read as the reverse complement.
AACAAATCGAATAACACAATTTACGAAAACAAATGTTTCATGAGTCGTGATCATGACCTTTTTAATTACATTATGGAGCGAGTTTAGAGATTCAATTTAGGTTATCAAATGATATTCTAACAATAATCAGTAACATCTTAAACATAGAAACTAAAACAGACAAACACTAACAATAGTATAAGTTCTGCGCAAAACAGAAATGTTATTGTCTGTTTTGGAGAATTTATGCCTAACTTGAGACATCAGCGAACCAATGTACTGTTTACTAGTACATGCAAATTATAACAAGATTATTAATTTGTAATACATTTCGGCTTTTATATGATTAGCGTACTTTTGGATACAAAAGAAAACTTTTCAATAGTTATTCATTTCAAAGATTTGTCTCGTAGGCTTCTGGCTGCTTGGAAAGTATTTTGCATAAGCATAGCAACTGTCATGGGACCAACTCCACCAGGGACAGGTGTAATTGCTCCAGCAACTGTACTCACACCTGGTTAAAGTAACAAAAAACATAGATACATTTTACATGCGGTAACGATAGAGTAAAGAACTCACAACTTATGAAAACTATCTAAATAAAATATGCATATTATTACTCCTGCAAATCCCTACCAATATTATAAATGTGAAAGTAACACTGTCTGTCTGTTATGCATTGACGGCTAAACCATTAAAAAGATTTGAATTAAATTTGGAATGGATATACTTTGATCCTTGCCAAGGACATGGGTACTTTTTACCGTGATAATCGACGTACAAGCGGCCGGAGCCACGCGCAAAAGCTAATAAAGAAATTCTTTTTTTTAACTTACCGTCATAGTCGACATCTCCAACTAGCCTAGATTTTCCATTGGCGTCAGTAACCCTTGTAATACCAACATCGATGACAGTCGCACCAGGCTTTACCATATCAGCTTTGATCAGGTTTGGCACTCCTAAACAATAATTTATTTATAATTTAGATAGCAGACTAAAATTTAAAATAAAATAAAGGCTCATAATAGACAAAAGTAGAACCTAAATTAAATTAATAATTTAAGTTGTAGTTCTCAAATTTTTTTTTTTTAAACCCACCTGTTGCTGAGACAATGATGTCAGCATTCTGACAAAAGAATGCCAATTGCTCTTTAGGAGTATAACGATGACAAATAGTTACGGTTGCATCCATTCCTAGTCTGTTCTCGTGCTTATTGTCACTATGTAACATCATGGCAATAGGCATGCCTACATTCTTCGACCGGCCAACAACCACTGCATTACGTCCCAAAGTCTCAATATTAAACCTAAAAAGTTTGACAATTATCACATCTGTTTATTTAGTCTATGATAGACTTTTACCGTAGTTTACAGAAATTTATTTAGATTTTTTTATAACATCTCTATTAAATCAATTTATTGGTTTACTATAAAAATAAAAAGAAGGAACTACACTATTTTTTAAGTATTTAAGTACTGGTAAAGTATATACAATAAAATTTAGCTAGTTAATAGGTTTTTATAAAATAACAAATATTTTTGAGATAAAAAAACAATTCAAGCTATAGAAATGGTGTCTGTACTGTATTAATACATTTACTAATTTTAAGAACTTACCTCCTTAGCATTTCAATAACAGCTAGAGCAGTTGCAGGAACAAGTGTTGACATGTCTACACACAACTTTCCAATATTGGTCACATGGAATCCATCAACATCTTTCTCAGGAGCAACTGCACAACACACTTTCCTCTCAGACATGTTTTCAGGTATTGGCAATTGTACTAGAATGCCATCCACATCACTGTCACGGTTCAGCTGTTCTATTTCAGCTATCAACATTTCTTCAGAAATTGTAACATCATGACGTATTACTTCCGCATCAATTCCAACATTTCTAGCAGCTGTGATTTTCTTGTTGACGTAAGTGTGGCTTGCAGGATCGTCACCAACTAAGATGCAACGGATGCTAGGTGCCCTGTGACCAAGGCTCATCCAATTGGCAATATTATCTTTAAGCTCTCTTTGGATTTCAGCTGCCAGAGCTTTTCCGTTGAGGATTCGGGCCATGATACTGTAAATAAAAAACTAATTTAGAGAGTATACAAACATTATTGCATTTTATAATTATTACAAAACAAATCAAACAATTTAATAAAATGTTAATTTTTTTCAGAGATAGTATTATCAACTCCTTAATTTTTTAGCAAGGTTTTTAATCTATGGTAATGATACAATAATGTGAAATTATCCTGAAGTTATTATGTAAAACTATTAACACTTAACCACTAAAGATTTATAAAATTACATATAGCAATTTGAATTTATACTACAAAGCTCACTCAAACCATTAAATTGACAATAGAAAATTATTTAAGAATAAGTTGTAGAACACAAGTGCTAGGTAATAGATGACAGTGTAACATTATGTAATAAATCAAAAGCCACAACACAAATTTTTCTATTAATTTTACCTGGCCGAGCCCAAAGTATCATTATATGTGTGACTTCTCATTGTGGATGTCAGTAGTAAACTAAATTCCTTGAGACAGATGATTCGCCTCATCGCCTACTGTTGACACGCATAGGTCATTAGGTCAACAAAACCCAAGATATGATTTACGTACCATTACAGATAAGAAACTGAATCTTTCAATGTATTTCTGAGGAAGAATCTAAACAAAACTGGTTCCTTTCGGTTAAAAAACTACTACTTTAAGGGGAAAGAAGTTCAGAGTGTTTCTTAACCTCTGAATATTAGGTGCAAAATGTTTATTGACTGAGGGAAAACATGTTATAACATTTGCATCAATCATTCTGAACAATGAAATAAGGTGGTAAGTAAATTACAAGTAAGTATTGTTTGTAAATAAGCACTTACCCAAATTAAAACTAAAATAATTAAGTTATGAACCTATCAGGCGCAATTACACACAGAATGTGCATGTCATATCTAGTTTAACATCAAAGTATCAATGTGTTGAATAAACAAAGACCAGTAGAATGGTACTAAACATCCTTCCTGGTTGCTCATGAAAATTAAACAAAATTACTTTGTGCTGAATGAACCATGAAATAGCAATAAGGTTCATTTTATAATAAATTAGTTTTTTGTGTACTCATTTGTGAATAGAATAGTATTTTGCTCACCTTGTTCCTTATATTTTTTGCAAAACCTTTGTTTAATATGCTCTTACTGTGGCCACGTGTACACAACGTTACTGTTAGAATGGAAAATTTGCAGTCAGCTGAATAACCTGTAACACTAACTTTTATAGGTGACACTGCATCTAATCAAACCTTCCAAACATTTACAATTTAGTTTGATTAGTTCATAACATAACCTAGTGTTGCAATATTTGAGTTTATATAAAAGGCTGTACAGTTATAAAAGTAAAATCGATTACAAAAGACACCCATTTACTGAATACAGTCAGAAAAGGTCTCAATAAGTCGGCATTTGTTATTAATTTTTCTTAAAACTTTGATTAGGTTAGATTATTTATTCTTGAATCTAAATCAGCGACTTAGCTATCAAAATGCACGCTATCTTTGACGTATATATTCTTAACTTTACGTTTAGTTAGTAATTAATTTGTATACTTTTCAAACCGTGTCGTATTTTTTTTTCTAAAATGAGTTTCAAGGTTAATTTTTTTAAGTATTATTTGTTTTATGAAGTTTTATGTATCTTATTTTATAAAATAACAGGACACCGAGTTTTTGTAAGGACAGTTTTTACGCTATTATTGTGGTTTATAGTATTCAATCTACAGCAAACTAATTCAGGATATTTTGTGTTTGTACTAATACTAATAACTTAATCGGTATAACCCGAAGAGGAGACAAGAAAAGAAAGATGTTGAGTCTTTACCTATGAAGTTGGAGATTTGTACCTACCTATGTAAATTTTAAAATATAATAAAATTATCTACCTACTATACTTACATACAATTTTGCCATTTTCATTTCAATTTGTTTATCTCTTCACTGTAGAAGTCTGCTAAATTGGAGGCGATGAAGTAAGTCAAAGCGTTTTGTACTGCTTCTGGGGTGTGAATTTTTTTTCACTAATTTTTTTTTTTTTATAAATGTTGAAAAAAGTAGAAATCTGTCGGGACAAGGTCCGTTGAGTAAGATGGGTGACGCAGAGCTTCCTCTTAGCTGTAGCAGGAGTGTAGCTGAGCTGTAACTGTTGTAGTTTTGCGATTGTCTGTCGTGAAGTGTAAGCTTGCGCGTCGTTGTGGAGATGACCAGTCGTGGTTGTTGAATTGCGAGCTTCTCCATCATTATTTGCAATTCTTGGCTGTGACATCTGCCGTTAATGTTGTGCCATTCGGTAAGAAGCTGTGATGGCACTCCGGCATTGGTCCACCAGATGACCAAATCTCGAGATTGTGTTGTTTGCAGATGATACATCACTTTTATTTAGACTAAAACGGACACTTCCTGATTTCAAATTCGTAAACAACGCCATCTTGAAAGTGGTTCATTGGTTTGACGTCAACAATTTGCTATTAAATGAACAAAAAACTAAGTGTATACGTTTCAATTTGCCAAACGTCAAGCCAGTGAAAACTACTGTGATGATTAAGGATGTCGGGCTGGACCTTGTGGACACTACGACCTTTTTAGGTATAACTCTAGATTCTAAGCTACAGTGGGGCCCACATATTGATAAATTGTCGAGTAGACTCAGCTCAGCAGCATACGCAGTAAGGAAAATTCGAGAGTTGACTGATGTTGATACAGCACGACTTGTTTACTTCAGTTATTTTCATAGTATAAAGTCGTACGGTATTCTAATGTGGGAGAATGCTGCCGACATTTAAACTATTTTTGTGCTGCAAAAGAGAGCGATTCGAGCACTTAATAATTTAGGCAATCGTTGTTCATTGAGGCAGAAATTTAAAGAAAATAATATAATGACAATTACAAGTCAATATATTTGTGAAAATGTAATATATGTTCATAAAAACAAAGATAGCTTTTTGAAAAAAAGTGATGTACATTCTATAAATACCAGAAATAGAAATATACTTGTAGTAATCACCTCTAGGCTCCAAAAGATAAACAAGTCTTTTCGAGGTCAATGTGTTCGATTTTATAATAAAATCCCAAATATTATTCAAGAGTTAAGTATTAACAAATTTAACTACCTACTACTCAATTGTGGATTACATTGAAGACAAGAATGCTTGGGATTAATTAGCGCAGGCTATATCTTTCTTAAGTATAAATGTAGTGTGGCTAGTGTGTTTATTATTATTATTAATTTTTCTATTTTTTATTTTTCACTTTATTTTTTCTTTTATTCTTTTTTTTCTTCAATCTTGTTTTCTCTTCATTGTCTGTTTACCTTTTACTCCTGAATAACGGACATACTGGCACACATCAAAAGAATGTTGTGGTATACTTAATAGTGTCATTGCTATCTGTGAATTGCAAAAGAGTGGCCATGAGTTTGTTGTTCTATCACGCTCCATTCAAGGTCAGGTCAAGGCTTAGAAAATACTTGTTACGATAGGTATTTTGTTTTTAAACGGGGTAGTGATACAGCACGTACCTATTGGATTATACATACACAATGCCTAGGTGTGTTTTTAACCGATTTCAAAAAAAAGGGAATGATCTCAATTTGTTATCTCAGAACTCCGAAATTATTATATAAGGGTATACCAAAGGCTTGATCACATTTAAATTGGGAAAAAAAATACTTTCGGTGAAAATGAGAATGAAGCAAGAAGAAATGCAGAATACAATTTATTAGAATGAATTCATCATGATTTATGCATTGAACTGTGTAAATTCACAGAATAATTAACGTGGAATAGATATATTTTGGTTTATTATAATAATAATAAAATATTTTTTCTCTCGTTTATTTGTCCGAGATGAAGCGTTTAGTTGTACTCGTAGTTACTTAGATCTCCTTATTAAGTATCAAACATTTAAAATACCTAGTAGACACAAAGAAACAATTTCAGTTAAATGTTTTAAGAGGTTATCGACACGTTTCCAAATATGTGCTATCTGCCTATTACATATTTATCTTGAAAAAAACCGCAGTGCCTACTTGAATGGTCGTCAAAAATGCTGATAACTATTCAGATGGCCACACCCACTGGATTTCATTGGAGAAAAATAAAGTATATTGTTAAGCGACTTATTTTTTCTATGTTAGTCACCTCAGGATTCCGTCAGTTATAAACCAAACTTGAAGAAATAATATGGGTGGCATTACTTCTATTACTCGTCTGGCTAAAGTTGTTTATTAAGAAAAAAAACCTTCCTTTCTAAGGAGAAGTCTATGTCCAGCAGTGGACTATTAAAGTCTGTTGATAAATGGAATGAAGGGGTAGAAAATTAAGGATAAAATAAATTGCATTTCTGTTCGCAATTTAGTAGTATGTTATTTATATTTGTTTTCTCAAACTCTTTTATGCATGAACTGGTTTAGAATTTTTTTTTATTTAAAAGGAATATCCCGTTTTATGTACATCAAGATGAAGATGCATTGAAGCCTACCTACAATTTAAGGCACCTTCGCACTGGAAATATATTCTGTGTCACGGGGGACTTTACACACTTTTATTAAACATGCACAACCAACACCCAGACTCAGAACAAAAATAATATGGATCACACAAAGTAGTGTCCCATGTGGGGATTGAAATCATAACACTCAGCGCAGTAGAAAGCGGTGAGGTGACCGCTCAAACAGCTACGCCATCCGTGCAGACTCTCTCTCTCGACACAATTGCAAAATTTATACTAATAGGTAGGCTTATCTAAATATCTTATGGATGCAACTTGACACACTTCTACTATATACTACTTACTTAAATCAAATGTCTACGAATTAATGGCTATACCAAAATATCGTCAATAATAAAACCTTAGTGCTTCTGTACTAAGTAAGCACGTAATAAATACACTCGAGAGTAATAAATCTGCGTCGGATTTTAAATGAATACCTTCAAAAGAGGAACATTTTATTACAATAATATTTATTCATTCACCAGATTTGAAGATTTTCAGGTTTAGGACTTTAAAGCGACTGGAATTCATTTATGTGATTCGAGTTCATGTTTTTGAGTGTAATTTAACTTCTACAAATAGAGAAATGATATAATTTTTAACAAGGTGAGCAATTGGACCTAAAATAGAGATTGTTAACGATACCGTAAAATTTTTCACATGATCTTGATTATAGACGATAAAATGTGGTTTCAGATAAATTGTGGTTGGACTTGGTTTCGATAAAATGTATTGTTCTTTATTGTTGTTGTATTTGTGACGTATAGTACCTACCGAGGCTCTGTTACACGTTGAATTTGATAGTTTAAAGGTACCTGCTTCTACAGGTAAATCTGTGATGTAATCAAGATCTATATGTTTTTAAAGTAATATGGTAATAATATTGTAATACAACTTATTTAGCAAAATATCTGTTGAGGGTTCTATGTTACCAAAAGTACATGTTCAGTTTGCAGTGTAACACGCATGAAGCACGAAATTTATTAAATGAACCTAACAGGAAAACTCCAGATTAATACTTTTATGTTTGTAACAAAATATCGTACGAGCACGATGATTAAGTCGTAAACAAAGGTTATGAAACACTGACGCAATTTAAATTTTAATGCAGTTTGTTTACTTGGATGATATGCTGATACCATCTTATCAACAAAGCGATCAAATAAGTATTAGTTCTGCTCTTTACATTCGTTATATTGAAACCGACATCTGCAGTTCATTAGTTGCTTGCTTGCATACATTTGTGTTCTAAAACTTAAGTACTTTCAAAATAATTTTACTCTAACCATTTTTCCTGTGTTATTTTGTTATTCTCATCTGTTATTATCATTTTTTATTTATATTAAGAGTCTGTGTGTTACGTGAAATTTAATCTTCCGAGTGATTTAAATTTGGTAGGTACATATCATATCAAGTAACTACGCGGAAGTATAAAGTTCATGGATCTATAAAGTTATAATCATAATTTACATTATTGACTGTGTCATTGAGTGTCTTTAAAACTTTGGATCAAGATAAATATATATTGTAAATTATTTAGGTCTGAATCAGGATTAATTACCAAGATAAACAGAAGAGTACATTGAACAATTGACATAAAAGGAAGGTAGAAACATCAATGGTGGAATAATAACTAAACTGAGAAAATATGGAATTATTATTAAGTCCGAAATAAAATGAGCAACTAATTGATGTAAGAGAGACGCGGAAAATACTAAAATCCAAATTGGCAAAAAAATCTCGGGGGCGATAATATTAATAATCTGCACGCACGTCAAGAGAACGATAACCAAACGGACGATAATAGACAGAGATATATTGCTGATGTCTTGCATTCATTCAAGTGCGCAGGAACGAAAAACAATAATATCTTAACTGTTATTGATATTCAAGAAACAGATAAAGGTAATAAATCAACTTCCACACTGCGTAATGTTTGTAGGTCACGTGTTACATCCGAAAGTACTTCAATGGTCAATCCTAGGTCCTTTTGTGCTCGTAAGCGTTATTAATGATATTTTGCAGGATATAAAAAAAGTGTTTTGGTAGATTATGTTTTGGAATTGTGATTTTAGGAAGTCTAGTAAATATTTTTTAGTGCTCTACACTACAATTTTTTCAATAAGATTCGTTGAATTTTGGTTCTGAGGCTTCTGACTATGTTTACGACGCAAACAAAAGGCGTGTTTCTACTATACGATTTACGATAAATAGATCGCGCACGCAAGTGGGGGCGTGTTACTGACGTACAGTTCCAGACTCTTTATCGTGAAATGATAAGCCAAATGTCAATGTCTCGATCCTTGCTTGATGTTTAATTTAATAATGTATTGGGATGACTTAATTAGTGCTAGAATTACGAATGTAGTAAGCAATAAAAACAACTTTTTTACTTTGTTGCTATGTGAAAGAATGGATGTAGATCCCCCTAAAAACCCTATGGGTTATCATTGGGAAGGTAAGTATATAGGTACGCCGTACGTACCAAACATGCTAGAATTTTCAATGATTGATGCAGGTTTGGTCGTTATTGTGTACTTATTATACTTCCGCTAGAGGTCACTGAAGTGTTCTCTTTTGCTGTATATGTATATTATTGTACAGCATTTATGGAACAATATTTTTCGTTTTTAATGTGTTGCACCTCTACAAATAGAGATGACGTTGTTCGATATAGTGTCAAACGCGAATTACAAACTAATAAATATTAACTCTTATTCTAATTCAAACTATCCATTGGTCGAGTCGACCAAGTCATGTTTGGGCGTACTTTAATTGTATATTAAAGTATTACTCAATGTTTCCTATTTATTAATATTGCACTAAAATTATAATCTGCACTAATGTTGTTTATGTGTTTGAGCTTGTTGTTATTAGTACAATGGAACTGTCCGTAATTGTTTCCATCTTATTTATAAAATTCTCGTGTCACAATGTTAGTTACCATACTTCTCCGAAACGGCTGGACCGATTTTTATGAAATTTTGTGTGCACATCAGGTAGGTCTAAGAATCGGCCAACATCTATTTTTCATACCCCTAAATGACAAGGGTGACAAACCCCAAAATATTTCTTTTCAATATTTTTTAAAAATAATGTATATGGCAAAACAACGTTTGCCAGGTCAGCTAGTATATATAATTATATATTGTATAAAAATGTATTAATAATATGTATGTATAAATAAACGGTTATATATACCTATACTAGTATAGGTATAGATAACCGTTTAATTGTACCTACAAGCTATGCCTAGGTATAGCTTGTAGGTGCAATTAATATAATTTGATCAACTCCTTAAATTTTTAAAGTAGTATCAGTCAGTCAGTGGTTCAGTAAGTACCTACTTAGTATAATAAATAAAGTAGGCGCTCTTCAAAAAGCAACTATAACGAGTAGGAGGCTCCTTTGTTGTGGAGAATATTGTGATATGTTTCTTTTTGTTTATCTATCTAAATTCAATGCATCTATGGAAAGCCCGCTACTAGAGTCTCATAAACCAAGCTGAATTATTTTTGTATTTTAATTTTAATTAAATAATTCACTTGAATGAGTATGTTTATTATGCCATATATCCGTCAATTGGTAACCGATTTTCAATATTCTCAGTCGAAAGGGTCAGAATCTGATGATGGGATCCTTGAGAAATCGAGGGAAACTCTCAAATTTTACAGCCCCGACAATGTGTTTTAGCTTGTTTCCCAACTATACAGGTATTTGTGTTTTTTAGTCTTTTCCTCATGTTGCTGAGCTGATGATGGAAGGATCCTTGAACTTTAAGAGATAGAGGATAACTCTTTGAATAATATATTCATGTATTGACCTCGTTTTATTCTATTAAGATATTTGTTAGGTGTTTGTGTAGGATAACAGGGATATGTGCTCACGAAAGTAATAAATGGTATCACAAAACATTTAGTTTAAAAAAAAAAAAAACACGCAATTATTTTCATGTTTGTTACTTCAAAATTCTTTCATTTGTAAACCGATTTGGATAATTCTTTTTGAATTTAGAAGGGCATATTTCCCTCAAATATGATCCTATACTGAATTCTTAATTCTATGTAGGCTGACATAGATAATCAGTATTACTTATTATGAATCGGGCATGGCACCGACTTCAACAGGCTATAAGGTATCTATTACTATTATAAATTTAAAATGTTACCCGTTACATTGAGTTTTTAGTATTTTAGTTTTTTCAATTAGATTTGTAATTATTACTGTTTTCGGGTTTAAGTAACGATAATTTTTTTCCTGCATGTACGTTCCTAAAGTACGTATAAGCATTATTGCTAATGACGACATAACATCATAAGTAAACAAAGAGTTGTTTTAACATATGGGACCGGTTAAGTTTTCCCCTCTGTTGACTTAAAGTTGAGTGGTACGATAAGCTACTTTCGATATGGAAATTTCCACTGAATAGATGTGAATATATAGATAGTAAATATCCTTAGAATTCTGCAGCGTATATTAAATAAAAATTATATACGGAAGCAGAATACCGAAAGATTTAGCTTATATTATAAAATTCTGGCGTCTTTAGCTTTTATCAATAGCTGATTTTGCTTTTTAGACCATAACACTACCACAATAAGATTGACATTCCCTGTCTTAGCAGCTTTAAGCTTTCCTCGATGAAGTAGCGTGCTTTAAGAAGCGATTAATAACTGCAATTTAATATTTATTACATGCTTGCGTATGTGTAATTGTAGTTAAAAGCTTTGGTGTATAATGTATTCTGTAGTGTATAACGTTTGGTGTATATGTAGGATGAAGCATTGGCATTCATAGTTCTTTTGCATAATATCTTTCGAACTATTAACAATACTGTCGCGTGTACTGTCGTTTAATAATAAGTAATGTATATATAAAAGATACCATTTGTCGTATCACCTCATTTTGAGAGCACCTCCCTAACTGCCTCAGCCAGCATCGGAATAAAACATAAACATAAAAAAAAACTATCAAAAACTATAAATTACAGACTTTTCTAGAACAATGAACTCTTTAGAACTCTTTAGAACTAATAATAATAATAAAAGGTTAAGGATCTGATGCAGAAGTCCTCCTTGACACGGCCCGTAATAGTCAGGAGGTTTCTATCTTTGGAGTCCTAACTACCGGTATCTTAGTCCTTGTGCCCGATGTCGGTGGTCTACCATTTTTTTATAATTTTAAATTTGTATTTTTTATAAAGTGTTTGTTTAAAAATATAATTAATATGTATATAAAATAAATAAAGAGAATAATAATAATAATAACTTCTCACACACGGCCGTCTGATTCCAAACTAGGCAGAGCCTGTACTATGGTAACCGGATTGTTGACAAACATACTTATATATTTCCAAATATATACATATCATAGATAAATTATACGCAGACACAGAAAAAACCGTTGTGCTCAAAACACAATTACTTGAAGGGAGGGGATTATTTTAACACAATTATTTGTCCTGGGCGAAAATGGAACCCACGACCTCCGGAACTGGATTAATTATGGTCATCTTTGCAGGTCCCGTGAATTTTTGAGGTGTGGGTCTACCATACAGCTACTGCTTTCAATAGACCTAATGTGATTTAAGATTAAACTTGAATTGTAACTGGAACACAAGAGCATTCAGAAACTATTAGACAGCTACAAAAAGTTCAAAAATCTTTTTTTTGATTACTCACTTACAAATTATTTACACTGGCTAAGTTAAACTTGCCGTCTTAATAATAATGGAAAAAAGTTTTTATGAAAGCAGTCTCTTCTCTTCACTTGGTTTTTGCACACAAAATTTTAATAATTATTTTCTCTAACCCTCTGCAAAACCTAATAGGGTCTTACATACCTATTAAAACATATTTTAATTGAACAGTCAAAAAAATCGTATTTAAAATAATTACTTTAAATTTATTTATAAAGACTTATTCTATATTAGTAAAGTGCTGGATCATTAGAAATGTATATCTGCGATTAGGCATAAAAATACGGTTTTTTAATATCAATATCCACTAATGAGTTTTATATATTTTGTGTGATATGTATGTATGACCTTGGGATTGAAATTTTCATAAAGATAGACTAACAGCAATATAACAATGGTGATATTAGATAAGATATTTCATTTTAATTTTGGTACGCTGTCGCTTTTTGAGCCCCTGGGGGCCCCAAAATTAGGGAAAGAGGTAGATTTGGGCTCCTGTTACCTCACTCACTCGATGAAAAGCAACTAAGAAGTTGAGTAATAGTTTTTCGTGAGGCCCTTGTACCCATCACTCCGGTCGATCGGCCCATATATGCCGGAGCATAATGCTCCTCGATTGATTCTCTCTCGAATATCGGTGGATCGACTATTGAGACAATATCACATGTTTGTATTATTACTTATTTCATCAATTTAATAGAATCCAAAAAGGAGGAGGTTATCAATTCGGATGTTTATATATTTTTTTAATGTACGTCCAGGTTTTGTTCGAAAGGGGTTTATTCTTAAATAATTCCATTTAAATTTTATATAGTTATGATGATGAGTTTTGGAGACAGACAACAAAACTCTTCAAAAAATGACAGCAAATCTTTATTTGACTAAAGACTTTATTTGTTGATAGTATTGTTCGAAGTCGGTTCAATTATTTTTTAAAAGGATTTATGTGTACAGTTATTATTCTCAGGCATGCTAAGGGTTAAAAAATATTAGGCGTTATTCAAAGCTTTACTACCGCCTAGAACTTTGACCCTTGAAATTTAATTACTTTTTACGAACCTGGATATTTTCGGTTGCGTAACTTCAATATCCCTAAGTTTTAACAAAATGAACGTACCGCTCCCAATGAAGAAACTAACTTTCCATAACCGCTCAACTGGCTAATATTCAATTAAAACTTTTTAATTTCTCTGACAGACAAACCTTTAGTAATATTTTCTGTTTATGCTTCAGACTCCTGTAAATAAACATTTATTATAAAACATTGGAGTAACTTGAAAAAAGTTATTTGTGTTGTTGGCGACTTTTGTTTGTTCAAGTTGTTGAACTTTGGGCATTAATGCCAAACACTTTGATAAGTTGCTTTACTAATTAAAGAATTCCGTTAGAAATTATTCAATCCTTCCTCTACACAAAAACTTGTACATGATTCATTGTATCGAATTTTAATATCTACATACTCTATACTAATAATAATACTCTTTAATATCTATATCTCTATACTTCTATATACTCGAAAGGATAGGATTTAAAGTTTTTTTTAGCACTGCTGGTTTTTTTAAATGTTAGAGGGCAGACGAGCAGACGGGTCAACTGACTTAAAGTTACCATTGCCGCCCGTGAACGTCTGCAACCGAGGAGTCACAAACGCGTTGCCGGCCTTTTAGGAAGGAGTACGCTTTATCTTTTGTCAGTTTCTATATTTAATTTTTTCGCGATAAACAAATTTCATAATCAGTGACATGACATCAATGACAATAAAAATAGATAAACAAACAGTTCATTATTCACATCAATAGCCTTTAACAGCCCACTGCTGGACATAGGCTTCTTCTCAGAAAGGAGGTTTTGGCCTACTATATCACGCTGGCCAGACAGATTGGTATAGGGTTTGTGTCAAGTTTTCTTTCTCTTTGCAGTCCTGCGTAATTAGCTCCCTAAGTCGGCTCTTAAGACACCAACGGAATAAATAGGGGTGGTGACATCACCGCAAGACTACACGGGACACAGAAAGTTAACAACTTAACAATCAGTTACTCTTACTTTAGTACTATTTGTATAAATGGAAATTAATAAAAAAGTTTTTTCAGTATTTATTTGAATTGTAAACCATAATTATTTTTTTCAGATAGGTAGTGTACGGTCATTGTTGTTACAAACATTGCAATAATTCAAACTCGCAATTCAAACAGTAAGGTTAAATTATAAGGGAGCTGTCATAAATCACAGTTATTTATAAAGTTGGCAACGTTCCATAACCAAATCTAAACGTGGCTATAAAGTAAGAGGTTACACTTAACTTTGCGTAACTCATGCCAAGTGCGTAGTAATTTTGAGGCGTCGTTATGGGAGCGGTCGACTAAAATTGCTGAAGAATCACAGCAGTAATACTCTTAAATAAGGAAAAGCGTTTTTTTTTCAAAAATAACGGAAAAAAGGACTGCCTTTCTGTAGGTTTCATTTTATCGTTTTATTTCGTCGTGTTAGTATGCTGACGCGCAGTAGGCAGACTAAAATAGGCAATAACACAGTACGGGAGTTTCATCACTTAAAAGGTTAGGGGGGATATCTACTATCGCGGCGGTAAGACCCGTTATGGAGGATTGGCTCGAGAGGCGTCACGGGACCCTCTCATACCGATTGACGCAGGTGATCACTGGGAAGGGATGTTTCGGAGATCACCTGTGTCTGATCCGCAAGGAGCCAACGCCTGAGTGCCACCACTGCGATGGCCAGACCGTGGACACGGCTCTCCACACGCTGGCAGAGTGCCCGGCGTGGGTTGAGCAGAGGCGAGACCTCGAGGCGGCCATCGGAGTGGGAGTTCTCTCGCTCGATAGCCTGATTGCGGCTATCGTGCGGAGCGAGAGTGCGTGGAACTCTGCCGTCTCCTTCTGCGAGCAAGTTATGCTCGCGAAGGAGACGGCGGAGCGGGACCGGGAGAGGTTTAGAACTCTCCCGGCCCGCCAGGCCCGGGAACGGGCCAGGTACCGCAGGCGACTCAGGCGCCGGAGGTCGCAGAACGACCTCCGTCCTCCATAAGCGCAGGCCTGGGGGTGACAGGTGAGGCCATCTGTCACCCTAGCAGAAGCAGGCCGGGGTGGCGGCAAGCGCGTTGCGAAGCGCGCTCGCTTCCAGGGAGCACCGGGAACATGGGGTTCCCACACGGGGGGGGGGGGTCGTCTACTCGTCTGTAGATGACCCGAGGTATGTCGGGGTACCAGGGACTTCCTTTCTAGGGTATACCTGGTTCCCCGGCTATTAGTACCTGAGACGGCGTGCGGTTTTAGTTGGTTCGAGTCCGACATGCCACCGACAGGTGGTATCCGAGGGGATTTCCGCACGAAAAAAAAAAAAAAAAAAGGGGGATATCTACTATATCTGATCACGTAGCTATTAGCTGTACCATATCAACCCCGATAACGTAGGTCCACTAGTTTGTCAATGGTTTTCTAAGTAAGGTCCAAGCATTAGCAGGCAAAAGGAAACAAGAATTTACTTTTGGGGAAATCTATCATCATCATCATCATCAACAGCCTATAACAGTCCACTGCTGGATAGGCCTCTCCTTAGAGAGGAGGGTTTGACCTATTATACCACGCTGGCCAAACATGTTCGTATAGGGTTTAGTCGACTCTTACGACACCCACGGGATGAATAGGAGTGAGGACATTCCGTATTCTTAATCCGTCACCACACGGACAAACCGATTTAGATCAAATTTGGTTTAGACACAGTTTGAGTCCCGGCAATTGACATAGGATACCTTTTATCCCAGAAATCATCCTTTAAGAGGGTATTCCCCGTTCCGTATTCTTAATCCGTCACCACATGGACAAATAAATGGTACAAAATATCAATGTATATGTGCACTCTGCACTCATTGCCTACCAGGTCTTCAGCAGCGGAGGGAACGAGCTAAAGACGATCTAAATACACTTTACATGTTTAAAATATGCATATGCATCAGTAATTCCTAATTATCACGTGTCTCATGTACCAGATTTCTAAGTTAGTTTTATGAGATTTAAAGCAACGGAAATTACTGGAGCCACAGATGTCTAAAAGCATGACATGACTGATGGATTGAGTCATTATGTATTATAGACACGTTTGCTATTTCAAATCATTATGCTTCACGTTAAGCCTTTAATTTTTTTTTTAGAATCCATTCACATTAAAATGTAATGTGATTACAAACATAATTAATAATTCATTCGTGTTGTGACGCGGGTAAATCGCAGAATACCGGTCAAGACTTGGTGCTTTGTTACACCGATCACGTATAGTTTTAGCCTGATTTAAATTTATTATCATGAAGAGTCATATATACATTTCTTTAAGTAGTATTACTTCGATATTCGCTAAAACTTGGCTAGATAAGTCACCATCTAGATTGTGATACATGTATTGTAGACTTAAAGAAACACTCGTCAATTTACTTGTTTTAAATATGTAACTACTTCATTTAAGTAATTATTTTTAAACTATTTGGTCCGAAAATTTGCAAGTATTGCAATTTATAAGTTAGGTCACTATTAACTTAAAACTAACAGAGCTGCCTGAGCCCTGGTACTTTTTGTTTCAGTAATATAGATAATATATATTTTTTGGATGTTTCAATTTAAAAATTTAGCTTGCTCTTAATGTATTTTGATGGGAGCGTACTTTATTCTCACCAAAATAAGCACTTCAAAGTACATACAATTTATTCAATCGAAAAATAGTCTTAAAAAATCTTCTCACTCTTTTTCAAAGACTATTTATAAGAATCTCCAAAAAATAATTTTGTAAATACTCAAAAATATCGCTGTGAGTTTGATATTGATACATTGTCATTGGTGTCAACTATAAGAAAAATATATTGCCAACTTTAAGATTTATACGTCTGTGAAACAGTAAAGAGTGCCAACATAACAGCTATAGAGTAAGTAGTAGGTAAGAGCGAGCCTATTTCCTTTGGGAAACAATATTTTAAGTTAGGATTTATTGATGTTTCTATATTCAGTTAGCATGCAGATTGTGGTTTTCTAAGTTATTTTAAATCTTGGTGTTCTAAAGTAACATTATCGACTAGGAATTTCCAGTTATAGCAAAAATGTTGCTGTGTTATCGAATAGTATCGATCAATGTTTAGCTTAGAAATAGTTGATATTGATAACTTTGGTTTACAATCCAAACGTGTACCTACCTATATAATGTGTATACATACGAGTATAGTATTAGGGACGAAGACACTTTCACAAGTACTTAATAACCTTTGAAGGTTTCCTATCGTAGGTTTGTGTTTGCGTAATAGTTCCAAGACAGTTCACAAGAACTTTAAGTTAGTCTTTGATTTGACTTTCGAGTGGTTTTCGATCTTGACTGCTACGACAGGTTCGATTCCCACCCAGGATTAATAGTGTGTGATGAGCACGATCATTTGTTCTGTGTCTCAGTGTAAAGAGTCTGTTATATGTATAATAATAATATTTCGGACATTTGACACACATCGCCATCTTATTTCCAACTAAGCAGAGTTTGTACTATGAAAACCAGATTGACTGATAGAATACTTATATACCTATTTTTCGTAAATACATACATATTATACACAGAAAATACCTAAACTCCGAAACAAATATTTGCAGTTTATATAAAAATTTGGTTCGACCTGGGACCGAACCCGAAACCTCAGCACAGCAGTCGCATACGCTACCACTGCACCACCGAGGCAGGATTATATGTATGTATTTAGGAACATATAGGTATGCGTATTTAGAAATATATGTCCCTGGTTTACGGCAGCAGGCTTGTTTCATAGAATGCGTTGATGTTTTTTGATTCTCCGCCCCCAGTAACATTGGCCCCTCAGTTACTCGGTGAAAATATGTGGGTAGAGTGAATACTACTCGTAATTAGTGCAAACCTACCACGGGCTATTAGAATTTAAGTATTATGGAAATGAAGGCTAATAATTATCTATGAAATTCAAGTACGGGATAGGTAAATTAAAAATGGCCGCTGATATACTCCGTAGAACGTGTGAACAGTAAACAAGTAAAATCGCGTGCATTTTCTTCGCGCGTGTAAAAAAGGGGAAGAAAATGATTTACGATTATTACTTTGTTTTATTATACGTAAAATATATTAAACTGGAACTGGGTGAAATGGGTGCGGAATTAAAAACATAACTGCCACTATAATAAACCGTTTGGTGAAAATACTTATTCATTTTTAATAATTGTTACAGGCATACAAAAGAGTTTAAAAAAAAATCTATTTCTGTTCCTCCGAGCCTTTTTCCTAAACTAGTTTGGGGTGGGCTTTTAAGTCTACTACGATAAGGCTGAACTTCGATTTTTTACGCGGAGCCACTGCCATCAGACCTACACAACCCAAGTGCATATCGAAGTTCTGTAGAATGACCATTGTCGGACTTTTTAGGGTTCCAACTACTCGTAACGATTCCCACAGATTTTCATATGGCAACCGGGATTGACGGCTTAACGTGCTTTCAATCATTTAACGAATTATTTTGGAGACTTACATATGGTAAAATAATTAATCATCTTCACTTTTTGCAAAAAACTTTCAGGGTTTTGGGTACATTTTCATACGTTACATTACATTGTTTCCAGTCTTTACAAGACAGAGTAAAAGTGTTATAATAGGGGTTAAAGTATAAACTTATCGTTGTAAGTAATATATACTTCGAATTGATTTAAAACCTTCATGGCGTAAAACCTTCATTTTCGTGTGAAACTTTTTTCACATGATACCTGTGAGGTTTTTCTTTTAAAAATGTGTTACATTCGATTTTCGACTTCTAATAGTTTTTTTTATTCAGCTTAGACCTGAAATATGGATACTTCGTAAATCCAACCCATTTTTGAATACGAGTTCCGACGCGGAACTAACGTGGCAGAAACGGATCGCAATATCAACGCTGCGTTTGGAGAGGAGACTGCTAATGAATGCACCGTGCGTTTTCGGTTTAAACACTTTCGTTATGGAAACTTTGACTTGAAGAAAGAACCACGTAGAAGACCTCCTACACATGTGAATAACGCTGAATTGAATAAGATGGTGGAAGCCGAGCCGAGTCAAAATAACCAGGATTAACGGTATGGTTTAACGCTACCCTACCTACAATCTTGACTCATTCGCATCAAATATGAAAAATAGGTGCCTCATGATTTGACTGACCTGCAGAAAGAAATGCGTGTTGAAACTTGTGTTGCCTTGTTGAATCGGTACACAAATGAAGGAATATTAGATCGAATTGTGACATGTGGCAAAAAGTGAATTGTTTATGATAACCGTAAGCGAAAAATACAATGGCTGACCCCCGTTCAAACGCCGTGACAGTGCTTTAAAGCAAACCTTACCAATAAAAAGGTAATGGTATCTGTTTGGTGGTCTCCCCACGATGTTAGTCACTGTAGCTTTCTCAGGCCTGGTCAGGCAATAACGGAAAATGTTTACTGTGCTGAACTTCGAACAATGATGGCGAAACTGACAGTGACACAGCCCCAACTCGTGAATCGATCTTCACCATTATTGCTCCATGATAACGCAATACCTCACACTTCACGAGAAACCGTTGCAACTCTACAAGGGTTGCAGTTAGAAACTCCGTACTCGCCAGACCTTGCTCTAATGGACTACCATTTTTTTCGTGATTTCGACAATTTTCTACGAGATAAAAGAATTTTCTTCCCAGGAGGCAGTACAAAATGCTTTCACACAGTTTGTCGAATCTAGATCCCAGAGTTCTATCGTAAAGCCATAAATGAACATCCATTCAGATGGAAGCAATGTATATAAGATGAGGATAAATATTTTGATTAAATAAATATGTTTCATCATAGAAAAAAACTAGTTTCAATTATTATTATTTTTTAACCCCTAAAATGTTTTTTTGTAAGTAATGTATCCTACATATGGTGTGCAATAAAGAGTATCTATCTATCTATCTAATCTAAACATGTTACTTCAACTAACGCAGTGAAAAAACGAAATATTTAACGCGTCGCTTGTACATAAATAATGAGAAAAGGAAGAACAGAAATACCAAACCAAAACAAAGCTACATTTAGAGTGTATGTTTTCTATATTTTTAAGTGGGCACCAAAATTGCCGGTATTTCGTCGTGGGCTCCACTAAGCGGTTTTTAATGTCATCCGTTCAGAGTGCAATAAACGTTGAAATATATCACTATACGGAACTTGGTTCGAGAACATGCTCGCTAAGGGGTATTTATTTTGTAAGTGATGATATTTGTTAATCTTTGAGATTGTTCGATAGCGTTTCCAATTTTAAGATTGTAATTTATCGCGTAATGTTATTCCATGTTTGAAATATATGTCGCTTGGTGACATTTTTATGTATTATCTAAGAAAGATTAAAGTTAAAGTGATTTGTTCAAAGGTTGGTGAACTCAATGTGTTTTTATTTTATATATTACCGCTTGTCTTCGTTTTTGGATGGGCTTAAGCCAAGCACTCGGTAATAATTTAGTTCATAGATTAGCTAGTAATATAAATTCGACAGTAAATAAAAAAACTCTTGTTTATTTACTGTCGAAATTTTACATAGGTGTCGATAATTAATATGGTAACGCCATAAATAATTTCTGGTTTGGAAATAGTAGCCAACAGCAATTAGCAATACATCTTTTTAAGGTTCGACCATAAACAATAATTATCATTTCTATATTCATAAAATACAGACTTGATTTCTGTTGTTGAAATATATTTCCGAGTTCCGAGTTAAAATTGTAATTTGGCTGTAAAACCGCGAGATACATAAATACTTATTTTACCATGGGAGAACCATATTTTGGCGAATGTGGGTAAGATTGGACCGGAGTGATACAATAGCTTCACAATAAAACGGTATTAAGCAATTTTTTGTTGCTCTTACCCCACCCCCCACCCCAACAGACAATTCAGGGGGTTTAAAGGGTAGCACTTGTGTCTCTTTTTTATTATTTTATATATTTTTTACTTTCTGTTATTGTTTTGTTATTCTTTGAATTTATAATTTAATTTCTCCACAACTTATTGCATTTATAAATTGGTAGTAGTTGACTATAATTATGAATTGAGTTGCTCAGTTTGGAAGCCGCTGACGACTGTAACACAATTTACATTAGTACGGTCGTCGACGACGAACTTTTATATTATTAAGATTGTAGTGGGTTTTATTCAATTTGTATTAAAATATTAAACAATATAAAACTGTAAATCAAAGTGATGAATAAAGATAATTATTACATTATATTATTTAGTTGCAGGTGTGGGCGGTGGTAGTCACTTACCATAGGTGACCCGTCTATTTGTTTGGTCCATATATCATCCATACTAACATTTACATTATAAATGTGAAAGTGAGTATGTCTGTGTGTCTGTTACGTCTTCACGCTTAAGCCGCTGAGCCGATAGAGATGAAATTTGGTATAGAAATAGTTCCGGGAAAGGACACCAGATAGTTTTTATCTCAGAAATCACCCTTTAAGAGTGTGAAAACGGGGGGTGGAAGTTTGTATGGTGAATCAATGACCGCTTAACCGATTTAGATAAAATTTGGTATCGCGATAGGCGGAGCCGCGGGTAAATACTTGTAAAAATATGTCGAGTACTTTTAGAATATCGTTTCTTTAACTACAATTACTGTGGAAGTGTTATTAACTACAAAAGCCGAAAATAATACATTGCGTTTACTAAGTACCCGCTTTTATAGCGTTAGAAATTGCCTCTAACATTGCTTGGCGACGCTGATAAGTACAATCCAAACAGCCTTTTACAATGCTTTGAACAATGTATAAAAACAGTATTTAGCTGAATCATTATGGGGCCTAATATCATTTAATGAAATGTTGTGAAATGAAGTGTGGAGTCTACAACATTAAAAAGTGTTATTGTAAAGATTAAGTACTTGAAAATGTCAAAATCAAAATGAAAAATACGTGAATTTGAGCTAAGGAATTAATGGCTGTTAGATAGATAATAAATATACATGAGAAAAGGGGCTCATGGCTAAGTGATAACCGAGTAGGTTAGCACATTGCAAAGTTAAGCAAACCTAGCCAGGTCAGTCCATAGATGGGTGACCATTATTAACACATTGAGACCCCACCGTGCCCCGGAGAGCACGTTAAGCCGTTGATCCCGGTTGCCATACGACACTGTTATAATCGTTACGGGTAGGTCTTCGATTTCGACTTCGATATCACTTGAGTTATTAAAGGTCTGATGGCAGTCGCTCCATGTTAAAAATCTAAGTTCAGCCGTGTCGTAAAAGACGTATATATTAAACAGTATATCTGTGTTAATGTGGAATTAGCCGAAGTTAGAGAGATCAAACTTTGGCAGGCCTAAGATGTTGCTTAAGTTCGCCAATCCACGCGTAAATGCATATCCCTTACTAACCCGAATGGCTCAACACCCCTCTAGAAACGTCTAGAAACTTGTGGAACATTTTATTAGTTTCACATATCTTAACTAGTACCAAATGTAACAATGGTTTATAAAACTGTCTGACTGACTTAAATCAGAATATAAATAAGAGTAAACAAAAGAAAAGCACTTATACCTAAACAAATTTAAATAACACAGAGTTATTTAACATAAATAAACAATTCACTAATTTTAGTTCGAAGTGCAGACTTGAGTTCTTTGTAAGATTATTTATAAGGGTGGCTGTGCAAAGACTGAGAGTGGAGCGATTTAGCCTTACTTAATCGTGTGTATGTAAATATGAAGGTTTAAGTTTCAACGGCGGAATCTGTTTCTGTGTTCTGTTGGAAAATATTTTTTATTCTAGGATACAAGGGTTTTTCATGTTAAGGTTTAGAGGTTTTTATAAACATTTTTTGTGTTAAATAATGTAATGTACTTTAGAAATCTTAGATAGCGTATTGCTTTTTAAGTATATTTAAACTTATATAAATAGTCCTACTATCTGTACTTAGAAGCTTCGTTCCCCATTGAGGTAAGTAGGGGAGTATTACAGCTAAATTTTAACAGTTTTATGCGGTTTTATCATCTCAACTAACGCACCTTGAAAGTGCAGTTCCTTTGCAGTTTTTATCTATTTATCTATTTTATCTACTCAAGATGCTATACAAACGCAAGGGTATCATGGTCAACTTACCAGCTCTTATGAAAGCCTTGCCATCCAACTCTCAAATGATAAGTTCTGAAACTACTACAAAAAGAAGAAGGAAAGACTTAATCACGCCTTAGTTAGTTGCAGCTTTAGATAGATGTCAAAAAAGCATAAGAGATTCTGTCTATATACTTCTGGCGGTAGTAGAAGCACTTGATCTTAGCTGTGATGATGTTAATATTGATAAGCAAATCGACCATTCAAGATACATTCCATCTGAAGAAGATATGTCTGATTATTTGTATGATAAGTAGAAATATAATCCATAGTACAATTTTTTATAATGTTTTCAATAAATTGATAACACTAATGCCTTATTTATTGCTGCAGGAAGATCATTGAGTGATTTTGTGTCTGTCAAGAGCACAAATTTATTTTCCCGATTGAAAATTGATAAGAATTTCCTCCAGAGACACGTTTCTACATGGGATGAAGATGTTGCCTATTTAGTGGCAAAAAGAAAAGTGCTTTCATTAAGGGCAGTTTATGATACAGCTGAAAGTAGCTTATGCAAGATTTTCATGGTTTGATCACTGCAAACGAAGAGCAAAAGCCATTTATGCGGTGCATAGAAATCTAAATGAACACTGTAAAAAACAGACCCTCAAAAGAAAATATCCTGCCTGATCTGTAAATATTATCTTATTTTAATAAATATTATATAAAATTTAAATATTTTAATTGATCTAGTTACGTAACGGAAAGGGTTAAAAACAGCAATTTTTAAAATTTTCAGAGTTCTGTCGGCACGGGTTAATCTTGACGTAGGAGGATAAAATTTTGTTTTAAGGTAAGTCTGAGTCGAAAAGAAATAAGGGGTATGTGTTTCGATATCTAAAAAACATTTATTTTCACCCATAAGTGACATCCCTAATGTACAAGTTTTATTTTATTTCCTTGTCCTCTTTTAGTATTTGATATTTATTACATAACTTTCGACTACATACTTTCTAGTTCTTTTCCCATATAAAATTATTTACTTTTCACTGCTCTAATTTTCCTTTCTTTATAATCTAACACTATGATTATAAATTTTGTTTATCTTAAATTCTTCACTGTTATATGATTCTAATGCTACTAAATATTTAAGCTGTTGGCGTACATAGGTTACGATAATTGCTTACTATAAGGCAGTTGCATGCTTGATTTCTACTGATATGATATGAACAAAACATATAGTACAAGTGTATTGATATCCCACGTTGACAACCTTATCAAAGAGCTTTGGCAGCTGTACTTACCAGAAGAAATATTAAACCAGGATTAAGAGTTGTTGTTTCTCGAGTCGCAGTTCCAGTTTACAATTTACTTGACATTAATACGGGGTCAGAGATTGGTATATGTGAATCCCTTATCCCTTTTATTGAGCAAATACGATCGCCCAAGCCATGTAGAACTCAAAGTTCAACAACCCATTCAGTGGCGTTTAATGAATACAAGAACACTTTAAAGCGGACTCCCGATCGACTTCATAAAGGAAACTCTTTGAGAGTTAACTAATTAAAAAAAAGTTATTTAAAAACTGAAAAAAGCAAGTTGTCGAACTCAATGAATTAATTTCGTTAAAAATTGAACTTTTTTATGTCACCGGTGTTTTCCTACGAGATAATTTTTTCAGAGAAAATTTTATAACGTTAAATTAATCTAAAAATTGTGAAGTATCTGCTGATTCACGATTTCTTTTATGTTACATAATAAAAAAGCTTTTTTATTTGTTTTACTTTTTTTAAATTAAGGATACTAGCGACATTAGTCACAAACTGCAAGTAGGTATTCTTATGGGTTCACATGGCTAGTGTACTGGTTGGAGTTCGAACCCAGTAAGGTATCAACCATTATATTTCATCATCATCATCAGCTTTAAATAGTCCACTGTTTAACAAAGACATCTCCTTAGAAAGGAGGCTGTATTCTTAATCCGTCACCACACGGGTAACCGTAACCGCCGTGGGTTATCTGCCTTTGAATACCATGGAGAACCAGGGGAAATGGGGGCAGGCGAAAGAACTGCTTAACACTTGTTTTCTGTGAGTCCGTGGTATCTCGGTCGAGGCGGCCGATTTGTACTCATAACGCAATTATTTATTCTGTGCGCTAATCGAACCCACAACCCCTGGCATAATAGGATCATTACAAATTGGACCAACATGCCTATCAATAATAAAATAGTTATAACAAGTATTTTTTCTACATCTTCGTCTTCTTCTATTACCTATGTTAGCTGTTATCCATCCCATAATAAGCACATTAATCTTTCTTATTGTATTTCCACAGAATTTACGTGTTACATACGAAAATAAGTTGAAATACATCTTCCTTAACAAACGCCTCAGAGTAACGAGATTTTCCTCAGGCTTCATATAAACAAACCGGTAGGCAGCGTTTCTCAACATTTTTGATGATGTAATCCCTTGTTGATAGTTCATCATCATCTAAATAGGTACATGTGAGAGGTACAAAATATACGAGCCAAGCTGAATCCTGCAAATCTATTAGGTACTATGCAAAAACCACTGTTAAACTGCCCAGAATGGGTATGGGGTATTTTTTTTAATTATTGTGGGTTACTGTTCACCTTGGATATAAGGTAATTTGTTAAAGCAAAATAACTTGATAGCAAGACTAATTGGACTTTAATCAAAACTTTGTTATAAAACTATTATTGTAGGTCCAAAAATAAGAAGATAACATGACTTACATTGTATACAGTATGCATTATAAAATTTATCACCTAACAAAAACCTACACTATTACTATTGCCTTGCCAATGCTTTGGCAATATTGATTACCTTCCTTTGGCTATCCCTGTGGTGACGGATTAAGAATTTTCCGTATGCTTTAGAATACTGACTGTCAAACCCCTATTCATACTGTAGGTGTCATAAAGGCCAAATAAGGGAGCAAATTACGCAGGTCAACAGCGATGCAAAGAGAATAAAAACTTGACACATACCCTATATAAACAAACTCATATATAGTAGGATAAAATCTCCTTTCTAAGGCCTATATCCAGTAGTTGACTATCAACGCCTGTTGATCATGTTGAGCAGCACAGGATTAGAAATGACAAAAACCATTAATTTACCGAGTTGTTTGCTTAATTTATTCTAAGAAAAAAAAAATCGTGCTTAATTCATGAAAAAAGTATTATTTTTAAGAATAAATCAAAAACTAAGTTGAGAAACAGTTGAAAGGGATGAAAAATACGTAAGATGAGACAAATGTGGCGTGAAACGTATCGTACGAACGTGATTACTTGAAGATTAGCCTTCATCTAAGTAAGGTGCAATGAACCGACTGGCTATGTCACTGACATATCTTCGAAAAGCCGATACTCTAATACGGAATGTTGATAGGATAACAGAAGTTTAACATATTCAGAAATTGGTTTGGATTTGAAATATGTACCCATTCCCATATTATGTTCAGTGTAGTAAAAAGAAGTGTAGTATTTTATGGTTTACAGCTAGGTTTAGAAAAAAAATCACACGGCACAGGCAAATCATAGATTTTGTATGGGTTTGATTTTTGTTAAATTTATTTGCTTACTATTTGACAAAACAGAGATTGTTGCTTTTGTGTGTGTTGATCTACGTCTTTAGAGTCTACACAAGACTACTATAGAAGACAATTTTGGAAATTTTATGAAATAAAGAAAGTTTGAGTTTGAGTTTGTAATTTAATGTTTATGGAAAAATCAGTCATGATCATTAAATTAATTTTATTTAAAAACTTTGTTCTGTAGAAAAAACAAAATTATCTATTTATCAATGTTTATTTTATAATTCCAGTTAGTAGTATAGTTTTTTTTTGCTTATTTATTTCTCATTTGCTTTATATAGCGATTCAAAATGTCTAAGTATCCATTTTTGGAACGTTTTAAGATCAATAGGTAGGTTTAATTTTTGTGCCTTTTGCATTTAAAGAACTCACTATTATTAGTCCCATTTTATAAACTAAACATAGGGACATTACAGACATAATGATAAATGTTGGCAGCGAGTTATGTTAACAGCAGGCAAATGTGGGGTGATAATAGGCTACGCGTAAATTGTACAATATCGCAATTACTCTAATGACGTTTGCTTGATGTAAGGCATTTATTTACAAAACTTTTTAACCGGCTTCATTTTAGACTGTATCTTGATCCACAGGGTGTCTACGTATGCGGCTCAGTACTAAAAATATAAAGCTTTTTGCTCATATTATCTGCCGATTCACTAGCCTTTAGTATCTCTTGATTAGTTCGCTGTAAACTATCTGCCGACTGTATATCTGTGTTACCGGTATATCTGATAGGTCGAGGTACGCTACACGTCTCACTGAGCACTCCCTTTGATACTGTCCTTGTGTTTTTATACGAATTTATCTTCCATCAATCAGTGTTAGGGAGACACGCTGATCCTGTGTTTGTTTGTTTTGATTTGCGTTTTATTTATTAGCCTCGTCTGCGATACCTCACATATATGTGGGGATAAATGGTAGCATTTTTTTGGGATTCACGGTTACTGTTTTTGCGTATGTTATGGCTGGAACTTCGTTTTAAAAACTGTTCATTATTTTTACACTATTTTGTTATTATTTTCTTTATTTCATTATTATTTATATTAAATTGGATAGCATTTGATGTTACAATACAGTTTTCTTTTGTATGTTAAACACGTGTATTACCCTTTTACGTTTGAATATCTTTATCGAGACTATCGCAGTTGACGATGAGCCGAAACGTTATGAAATATTTCACATTCAACATCAATATGGAGTTCATAAGCTTTATGCACCATCCAAAAAACCTCCGGACATGTTCCAAATTTCCATTCTTTATTCCTGTCCGCGGCTTTTCCAAATTAATACTGGCTGGCCTAACGCTAGTCCGTGAAGCTAGACCAACACAAAATTCTATTATCCGTTGTCGACACAGTCGATTTTCAGCGAATCAGCGCATCCTGACATTTTATTATAAAACTTTTTTATTTATTTTGCACCGCGCGTGACTATGTTTACTAAATATAGTTTTTAATCTTTTTATGCCTTACTGGGTTTGTTTGTGCAATTAGTTATATTTGTCTAGTCGAATGCTCCGTAAGTTCTACCAGATGGTGCACCGGTAACGAAGTGGAACTAGTTTCATTCAGCTAAGTGCAGTATTCTTGTTATAAAGGAACGTTTAATTCTGTAGATTGTTTATGTTTTTGG
The DNA here is from genome assembly GCA_902825455.1 of Arctia plantaginis. Taxonomy (NCBI): domain Eukaryota; kingdom Metazoa; phylum Arthropoda; class Insecta; order Lepidoptera; family Erebidae; genus Arctia; species Arctia plantaginis. Next base: position 4,825,450 of record CADEBD010000857.1, on the reverse strand, counting down.
GTAAACTGTTATTAGATGTGACAGCAATACTTGTTTAATTTTCTTTTCGTTGTCTAACTGTAGCATAAGCGGTATAATTTAAAATAGGAACTTTAAAATTTTTCTTCTCCTTTATCAGCAGTGAAAAAGTCATTTGCATTTTTTTTCTCCCTTTCTAAAATAATTGAAGGTCAAAAGCCTTGTGTGATGATATCTATTTCTAGAGGAAGGAACATTTATTTAAAAAAAGTTACACGTTCCAACTATTACTGCGCAAATTTTAAGACATTTGAAGAATAATGATTAACATTCTATTCTGAACTAAAATGCCATTGACAAATGTTTTTCTATAACCAATAGATTGCATGTTGTCTTAAGTTACAGTACATTTTTTCTTATTGAATACGTACCTGAGGAGTCTAACGAAAGGTTTCGTTTTGCTATGAAACAATGAATTTTTGATCAACTGGTACTACTTTTATAGACACGCAAAGGTCATTCGATACCCACTTCAGGGATCATTCGAATGTTCTAGTAATAAAGCACCCGCCGTTTTCATTTGTCAAATAGAAGAAAATTGATATCCCAGTTATTTATACTAAAATTCTGAGTATTTTGTTTTAGACAATCGATGATCGGCGGTATTTCGTATATGAATGTATAGACACTTACTTCGATTTATGGAGTATGGAAATTTCCACACATTCCTTTTTTCTTCTTCTTTTATTCTAAGAATATTATTAAATACACTTTAGAACTTTTGATGGGTTATATAGAATGGGACAGAAAGTAGGAACTTGTATGTATGTGATAGTGTATGGTACCCGATATGTTTGGAAATCTAGAATAGTTATACGACTTGTAAAGAGGCTGACATAAAATAAATTAGTTATACCTATATGTTGTGTCATGCCACTTTTAATTGATACAGGTTCTGCTTTGTTCAGAATCAGAGGGCCACGTCTCAGATATTTTTTTTTTTTTGCTATTATTACTATCGACGCCTTAACTGACTTTCACAGGTAATTATCGATAAAATAGTTATCGATATAAAACACCACTACTAATACATATTGAAAAAGCTTCATTATTAAGTAGTGTATACACACTATTCTGTTACTAAAATGTTGAAGTTTTAGTGTTTTACAACTTGTTACTATTCCACCGACGTAACATTTTTCAAGGACTTAAACCTAAATAAAAGAGCACCGAGCACTTTAATTCTCAAAAGGTACCATTGAAGGTTATTACTTATTTTTATTGCCGACATTGAAATGTTTTATTCTACCTATTTGTGGTACGAAATTAATTTGAGATTTATGAGTAATTTCATTTTCGTTTGATTGGTGAAGAGGCCCATTTCATGAATCAAATAAGAGAGAGCCATATTGTTTCGCCTAGAACCGTTGTGTTTACGTTAAATTTATTATTTGTATTGTACTGTTATAGAAGTCTTTGTAAAATCTTTTTGCTTTGCTGGATATTCTTTGGGAGTTGTTATTTTCATTGTATTATGAATTGAGATGTTGATATTGCCTTTGTCAAAAAGTTAGTCCAGTTTGTTGGTTGGTTGGAGCAAAAAAAGAAGACTTCTAACGGAGACTTTCTAAAACAAACAATTTCTTAAGAGAAAAATCATATATATTTACTATAATTATACGAAACCAACAGAGCATTCTTATAAAAAACGAATTCTGCTATTCTTGTTGATAATAAAAGACTAAGTAATAAAAAACTGTCAATAAAGGGTTGTGGAAGAATGAAAAAGATTTATAGTAATGATTGGATGCCAGAAAAAAAAATTGGAAAGGATCAGACCTTTTTCAAATTAAAAACTCTAATTAATTTATGAAATTAAACTTTTGTAGTAGTTTATAAATTTTAATTAAAACACTATAAATTGTGTGTGTTCTAGTAATCATTCGTAAATATGTTTTTTTTTCATAGATATTGATTTCTTGAGTTTGATTCAAGAAATATAATTGTGTGGGTGAACAAATATAAAAGTGTATTAAAACAACACTTTTGGATTAAATAAAATTGTAGTAAATTTTCTACTTGTTAACTTAGGATAAATTTAAAACACTTTGTAATAAATGTCGTAATACCCTATTGATTGATGGAGAGTTGTTTGTTTCATGACTGCTCCAATTTGTCCACTTATGAATGCAAGAATATATCATCGTAAACTTTTCCCGTTCTTTATCCATTTTTATTTGAAGTCGGTGTAAGGGGCAGTTTTTTTTATAGTCGGCCATCTGCTTGACCTCCTGAGAAAATGACAATGGCTGAGAAGTGACAAAGTAAAAATTGAAATTAGGGAAACGGATTAGGTTAGGAGCTTAGGGTAAGTGATACTACAAGACTCGGATTGGTCAGTGGCACTGCAGTAGCTAGGAAGTCAATGGCGTTTATGAAAATGAACATAAATTTTATTATGAAACAAAGTCGAATTTACAATGGGAGAGCCATGGTGCGGCATAAATGGAACGGCTCGACCGAAGTGATACTACCAAAAAATTTTTTGCTTACATCAAGTGAGTAAGGTGATTGTAGCTCAATCAGAGTGGCACTTCTGACTCTTAAGTTGCAGGTATCTTTGAGTGACGGTAGTCACCTACCATCAGGTGACGCGTCTGCTCATTTGTCACCTGATACCATAAATTTTTTAAATTACGTTAATGACTTTCATCCTTAAACATCGTACTATCGGGCATGGGCAATTCGATTATAAAAATTAAACGAGGATTTATTTGCGGTCATTATTATTGGGTGCATTAAAATAACCACATCGAATTCCGAATCCAATTTATTTGATGGGTATGGCAAGCCACATTAGCGATCGATCAACTGGGTAAATAAAATATAGATTATTAACCTTTCATTTCATGTATCATTTAAGAGCTTGAAGTAGTCGTTTAAAAAGACATAGTTAGTAGTTTAGAAATTATTGGACTACTGGCAATTATTCGTTTACTATCCGGATTAAGAATACGGAATGTCACAACCCCTATTCATACCGTGGGTGTCGCAAGAGCCAACTAAGGGAGCAAACTACGCTGGACAACAGCACTACAAAGAGAAGGAGAACTTAAAATAAACCCTTTTTTTTTTTACGTGTGGAAATCCCCTCGGACCGTCACCCCGCCGGGGTTCTCTATTCGGCGGGGCGGTGTGTCGGACTCGAACCGACTAAAACCACACGGTGTGCCCTCTTTGCGCTTCTATTTTAGGGAGGGTCCAGGTAGTTATCGCCTTCTGGACCCCTCCCAGCGCCGGCCCGCTCCTGGTGCGGGCTACGTCTCAAATCTTCCTCTCTTTAGGCGACACACCGGCCGGCACACGCGGACGCCTCCCCCTCGCGGCTGGCCAAACTAATGCGGGTGGAGGGGAAAACCCATCCCGTCCACCCGCGGCCACACACTCAGGGCGGCATAAGGCGCAGGTAAGCGCGCCTCCGCCGCCCGGTTCGCCGGCGGCGGATCGGGTCCGAGTGGAGGTCGTCCGTCGAGATTACTTCCTCGCAGAAGGTTGCGACCGCGGTAAAACAACTGTCGCTACCGGCCATGGAGCGTACTATGGCCGGTAGCGAGAGATCCACTCCGATCACTGCAGTGCTGGGCCGAGTCCTCACTGCAGTCGCAGTGGTGGCAGGCGGGACTCAATTCCCTCCTGGCGACCGAGTGCAGGTATTTTCCGAAGCTTTCTGCGTCAGCCGGAAGGAAAGCGTCCCATGCTGCCGCCCTGCCCTCTCGGCGATGACCGGCTGGAGAGCCTCCACGGCGGCGAAGCCAGCGCGGAACGACCATCTGACCATGGTGGCTCGGCGAGCGGCTTCGCGCCACTCGCGCACGTCTTCGGGCGGAGGGCGAAATCCGCTCTCCGCCCGAAAGTCAGCCACTCGCCGTTAGACTTCGGCGAACACTTCCGCCTCCAAATCCCACGGGGGTGGCCTGGCCAAGGCGCAAGCCGCCTCGGTGGACACCGTGCGGTATCCGCGTATGGCTCTGACCGCCAATATCCTCTGGGGACGCCAGAGGCGCGCCCTATTCTGGGCGGTCAGAGCAGCCACCCACACCGGTGCACCATACAGCGCCATACAGGGCGGAGGCAGTGTCCACAACTTAAAATCAACCCTATATCAAACCCGTCTGGCCAGCGCGGAATAGTAGACCAATATCTCCTTCCAAGGACAGCTTTATGATACCGCTACCTAGATCGGATAGTCTTGGTCATTAATACCGTCGTCGTTTTATTAATAGCATCCTACAAAGTCGCGGCTTATTGTCTGTCGTCTTGCGTGGTTTGCTTTCCTATATACTGCCATAAGAAGGAAAACTTGACACAAACCATATATCAACCCGTCTGGCCAGCGTGGCATAGCAGGCCAAAACCTCCTTTCTAAGGAGAGGCCTATGTCCAGCAGTGGACTGTTAAAGGCTGTTGATGATGATGATGATGATGATGACTTCATTTAAGTTGGTAGTAAGAATAAATGAGTTAGATTTATAAATTACTTATCTATAATCGTTTTAATCTTACTCTTATATCGCTATTACTATTATATTATCTATACAAATAAATAAAATTGAAATGCCTGTTTGCAATGTCAAAATATTTTTTTGGATTTTTTTCTCGATACCTATGCCTAAGCAGTTTTAATATTTTTGTCTGTCTGTCTGTCAGTTTGTTCCGGATAATCTTTAAAACGGCTGGACCGATTTTGATAATATTTGTCTACCAGGTAGCTATCTATATAAGGAGTAACTTAGGCATTTTTTTCTCTCAGAAAAACCCTATAAAATTTTGACCTGTCCGGGAATCTAACCCACTAAGGCCGCTGCCGGGCCGCGGGTACCATCCAGTTTTTTATATTATCGCTATTAATTGGTGACTAAGGCTGAATCTAGTAGCGTTCCTTCTGAACTGTGTCTGTGTCGGTAAACGATCTAAATGCCTAATTTTATTCAAATACATTCAACCGCTTTTTCTAAATTGTGTCAAAAGAACAGCTAATTTATTTGGTACATAAACCTTTTATAAAATGTTTATGAGTACAATCTTATTTTTCAACTTGTGCAGTTACCTGTCGACCCATAGTTCAAACGAAGCATAGAGCAACGAAGTGGTCAAGTTACTTGAAACTCATAAAAGTTAGATGAGAAGTGGGAAATCTATTTTGTTCATTTCACCTCTATAATATGAAATTCTTGGTTAGAATCGCTATTTATTGCTACAGTTAAAGGATCAACTAATTATTCTTTTATTGTTACTTACAATGTGGTTAGAAAGGTATTTATACTATAATGATAATAATAATATTCTACCACATTCACACAACGCCATCTAGTCCCAAACTAAGCAGAGCTTGTACTATGGGTACTAGACAACTGATATAAATACATGTATACTTTTTTTTTTGTAAATACATACTTATTATACATAGAAACATCCAGACCAAATCAAACATACACACAAATACACATAAATGTTTGACATAAACGTTCATACACACAAATGTTTGACTTGAGCGGGAATCGACTATTTTCTGTCTTCTGAGTTGACCTGTCTTTCTGAAAATATATTTTTTATAATAAATATAATTCTGTGTAAATTACAATTTGCCTTAAAATTATTTTTGACTAAAGAGGTTTGATAAAGCCCAATTACACTTCAGCCAGGTGTTGGATTTCGTATTTAGACATTGTAGGATATGGTTTTCACAAATTTTCTACACGCTCTACGTTTGTGAAGATAGGGCTTGTAGAGTTAGAAGTTTGACTCTACAGGAGATTTGATAACTTTTTGACAGTCCGAACCATATATTTTGATCTCGTCTTGGCACCATTTTACATGTTTTTTTTTTAGGTGTTATTTCACTTCTTTTCTGTAAGTTGCTTATGAAAATACCTGTATTATTTATAATAAGGAGTCCCTTTTGATTTTATTTGACACACTGCTTCAAAATATAGCGTTGTCCTGTAAACTATTGAGACGTCGTTTGTAATAAATATATTACAGATTATCAACCATATTAACTCAAGTACAAGTACCTTCACATTTTAAGTGTTTTAGTATTTGTTGGTATTTTAGAATCATACAATTAAATTAAATATAATTTAATACAACGTATAATTAAATTAAATATAATTTAATTGTATTGGTGACACCGGTTTTCTGCGAGACCGTGGTCTAATACCGGTCTTTATAAATATGCTGAAGCAAGGATCTCCCGTGTTACTTAAGCATTATAATATTACAGCTGAAATATGTAATCAACAATAATGCTTGACATATCTTACACAAGGTAGGTTCCAAGCTAGGCAGAGCCTGTACTATGGTATTCAGAACTGATGTTAAATTTACTCATAAATTTCAAAACACGTACAATACGTACACACATATTAAAATTAACTTACACCCAGATATCTGTCTTGCAAACAATTGTTCGAGGACAAAGGATCGGTCTCCTCACGCAATTGTTCTCCCTGGCTGTGAATTAAACCTATGCAGTCTGGGCTAAACAGTCGAATCACTAACCTTTAGACCAAAAAGCCAGTACAAAATGTTTAATTGTAAACTTTTTAGTGATAACCAGACGTGTAAAACAAGTGTCTGTGTAATCAATGCTATGGCGGATATGACGTGTTCGAACGGAAATGAGATTCAGTAAATCCATGGTATTACAAATGTAGTTTCCGTTGAATGTGTACTTGTCCATAAATCCTATATAACATGTATACATACATATGTTTATGTAGGTCAATAATAATTAAGTTCAACCATTTTGTATTATGTATAACTTATTGAAATAATTAATATTACTAATTACTAAAATTCGCCGAGTGGCGACGGATTAAGAAAAAGGAATATCACCGTTCCTATTCTTCCCGTGGGTGTCGTCATAGCCGACTACGCAGGACATCAACACAACAAAGAGAAGAAAACCATCTGGATTCAGGATTCGATTTGGGAGGCCATTTTGTTTTTACATAGATGATATTCCATCGAGAATCTATTGATACAATATTGAAATGGCAGGATTGGGGGCCAGGCTTGTTCGTTGGCCACTCTATACCATTTAAAAATTATATTTAAATCTTGGTGGTAATAACAATATGTTTTAAGGAAATATTTTCTACAACTGCTACTACTACTGATGCACTTGAAAAAGTTACTTAAATTATAATTTCAGTAACTATATAGTTTTCTATAGTTATCGCTCATTTTATTGCAAAGATCGAACCTAAATACGACCTCTTACCGAATTTTGCATTTTTAACACCATTTTCAACATAAAAACACGGTATAATTGTAATATACATGGGTTTTATGCTGCTTTATTACTTTTGCGAATATTACCTGCTAGGAAGATATTCATAGATCTAAAACCAAAAACACTATATCTCGAAATAGAGTATTCTTGATACAACATTGATACAGTTTAATATATATCATGAAACTATATTTGGCCTTATAAGTGTTTATTCTACTCTATTTATATAATTTAATGTTATGTTAACTTTACTAAACTAATGTAAAATACTTTATGTGTCAACACTTGCATTGTTGTCGGAGTGTGGAGTGATAATGTTTACTTACACAAACGTGGTTAGGTCGTGGTCAGGATGTTTTTCTAGGTCAGGATTCTAAGACTGTTAACCATGATTGGTTTGGACTGAATAACACCGGATGGCATGTTTTGCACTGTCATTTACACGCTGAGTCTAAGACCATTTTGTCTTCCTTAATTCACTATTCTATTAAACATTCTATTATTCAAGTTTCGTTATTAATTTTAAGTATGCGATGTAAAAGACAAATAAAGTTTTTGTTATTCTTATCTGTGCCTACGTTTAAAAGAGGACTGACTCGTTTCTGACTAGGGGTTTCTTTTAGTTTAGTTTATTTAGTATTTGAATACTGCCTAGTGACTATACATCGTCTAATCAAAAAATACTTAATTGTACTAAGAATATTTAAGTCTCGCTCTTATGTGTTACGATAAATATAATTGTCTGACAAAAATAAATTCAATTATTTCAATACTTTATACCAGTACTAGGAAGGAAGGCAATATAAAAATAGTGACACTGAGAAACAAAACGTTCTTTCAAACAAGAAAATATCGTCAGTAGTCAAATGCCCCAAGCGTTGAAGAAACAAAGCTGTTAATTAAAGAAGACACAGGGTTCAATAGCTATGCAAGTTTCCTTACAATTTTTTATCACTTCAATATTGAAATTCTTCGTTCCAGTTGCTGTGATTTAATTTCCTTTCATTTTAATAACGCTACACTAACTTTCTAGAATATTGGAACTGTTAGTTAAAATATACGAAGATACGAGTACCTACAGGGAGCATATCTGATGTGACAACTTTATCATTGTGAGTAAAATTTAAACACAGTAATTTAAATTTTTTGTAAGAAATCAACCTCATTTTGTGTAAGGGATTAGTGGACAAACTATCCTAAACACGCGTTATATTAACAAATCACACTCGCTTTTCACTTAAAGACTAATAGAGGACACTTAGAGACAAGGGAAGTATCTTCTTTTTCAGTAAGAGTTAATGATGACGTAAATTGCTCTAAAATTCCTCAGGAGAAATATATCAGCGTTTAAACAACTAGTGCTATATCAAAACTATTCAGAGAATACAAACACGGAGCCATCTTGAGCTTTACTTCACACACAAAACGATTTGGTTCTTCAATTACTATTCCAGGTTTCAGATGTTTAACTATTCAAAAGGTACCGATTTATCTGAGAAATACGTTCGAAATCTGATTCAAAACTGTAATTACCACTTTTAAATGAAGCTTAATATAAATAGTTTAATTCGTGTTGTACGTTGTGCGTATTAAGTACGTTAAGTGTTTTAAAATTTTTATTTATTAATCAATAATCTACTTCATAATTATACTTATAGGCTTATTTTTTATTGCTAACACAAGGGTCGCTTTATCGCTAAAAGCGGTGTCTTCCAGGCAGCTACTGTTTCAATTTTATATTTAAATTGTAAACCAGCTTAAGTAATTTTGGTATTATTTATTATAACTATATAAATATTGTAACTTGAACTTCGAATTTCGAAGGCTTTTTCTTACAGACTCTAATCGATCGTTTTATATTTTTTATAGTATAGTTGCATGTATTGTCAATTGGCAACTTGGGTATTTTTAATGAGTAAGTATTCCCAGTAAGGTATTGTCAATTAAAAAATATTTAATAATAAATCTACAAGTCAGTAGCTCAGGTAACATTGTAAGGCCTTGTTAAAATGAGGTTACTATGGAAATAATTCATAACACAATTAATTCTCATGGAGAATTCATTAAAATGAATTTCGATACTATCTGATGAGTGTCTACTTTCCAATTACCTAATTCGAACTTCTTAGCATTTTAAATTAACACAAATCAGAAAAAAAATCTGTTCTGTTCTTTGTGAATTATCGTGACTATTTATTGTGATACATTATATTGGTATACAAAGGATTACAGGAGTATAAGATTCAACCCGGGATTCGAACCCGAGACACACAGCACCGAGTACAGCAGTCGTATACGATGTATTTACGTAAAGGTTACATTCAGTTCTTTAACCAAGACTGGAAATTAATTGGATTTATAAATAAAAAGCATCTTTCTACTTGTCTTGATGTGAAAATTGAATAAATCTTCAACCTTTTTACGGAGGCTTAGATAATAACATAGTAAGAAAATCATCATCGTCTTCATTCCCTCCAAATTCCCTTTCAATAGCTGCTTAATAACTTTTTTCTTAGCTACGGCAAAAAAATCCGACATATCGCACTGCAAAAGGATACACTCGTTACGAATAAAAACAGACATCGGAAAGTCGCGAATGGTCGCGGCATGCTACCTTAAGATGTAGATTCTATCCAAGTAATTAATAAATTAGTGTATCGTAAAAGTGTATCTTTTTATTTTAAAAAAGGCAAAACCCCCAACACCACCTTAAATTAAAGAGGAGGTGGGGGGGAGGAGGTGGGGGGGGAGGAGGTGGGGGGGGGAGGAGGTGGGGGGGAGGGGAGTTGGACCTTCTGGTAACTTCAATCAGTCGTTAAAAAGCAACGAAATTCTGAAACGATTTGCCGTAGACCCTGTCGGTCCAGTCCATTATTTATCAAAGCAAGGCTCTCCCACAGCAAGTGTTAAGTTTATTGCAAAAATATATTCAGAGTAGACACATTTATATTATGAATATCTTTGCTATGCATTAATCAGTAAAGTATTCACTCAAGTGTTCCTATGAAAAAAGATCCTATCATATAAAAAAAATCACAACATTACAAAAAAAATCACAACTAATGTAAACACAAATGGCTACATATATTAATAAAAGGTTAATTTAACAGCCTCCCATTCAATCATACAAACGTACGTTGTTTGTTTAAACGCAACTAAAATATATCTGAAATTCGAATATAATAATATTATCCTCGTTCAATAGTTAAAACAAACCGAGCTAGATATCAAACTAGTTTAATGAATGAATGAATGAATTTATTCGTTCGTGAATGTAACACTGGGCATCACGTTCACTTCATTGCTTCTATTAACGTTCAATCTACCCACTTTTTATAAAAAAATAACTTTCGGTCTATCTTTTTGTTAGTTAAAACCGTCTTTATTGAACGGGTTTTTATGTAAATTTAATACAAAAAAAGTTAATTTCAGTAAAATATGACGTTTTGGTCTTACTGATGCTTTTATAAAATATTTTTTTTGTATAAATAAAAGTAACTTACAACCTATATTTCAGCGGATGAAATATATCATTAGCCTAATGATAAATAGCAACCTACGCCTGTAGTACATCCGTACTCGCAACACTGGCTCTGAACTTTATGGTCAACACAAAGAAACACGACAAAATATGCGAAAAAATTCTAACACTTGCGTTTTCCTTCGGTTAATGGGCTCTATTATAAAAATGCAATCAAATATCGAGTAAGTGTATTTATGGGAACATGAATAATAGGTTTTGTATGCAATAAGTGAAAGTACTTATTTTTTCAAACTTTTTTATTTCTGTTATTCGAAGTAATCACCCATGCAATCCACGCATCTTTGCCAACGCATTGGCAGTTTATTGATGCCCCCTTCTTTAAAAATCAGCTGGACGGGAGGCAACAAACTCTTCAAAGGCATTTTGTACTGCCTCTCGGGAATTGAATTTTTTACCCACTAAAAAGTTGTCTAAATACCATCCTTTATCAAAAAACATTCTCCAAATCGGTTTGATAAATGCCAGTGTTCTGAGGTAACAAATTAAAAAAAATAACCGAATTGGAAATCGTCTTCTTTTTTGTGAACTCACATCATACTCTTAAAATTTATTCTATTAATTGAATAAAATGTAGTTAATATTACAAATTGAAAACTGTACTTGTGTGTGAGTTACACGAATTAATTAATAAGTAAGTGTTAAATGTTATGCCGTGAATGTACGAGTACAGTGTACGGATCGGTAAGCTTCAAGGGTATTATTTATAGGAGAAAAACCTTTAGAGAATTTAAACAATTGTGGGTACGGTAAACAAAGAAATTTAATGCTATATTACAAAGAATCACGACTGAAGTTTCTCAAAAGTAATCAACACTCTGTTACTACACTCTGTTACACGATACACAGTGTAATCAAGCCAGACAAAAAGGTACTCATTAAGTAAATATTTTATGCCACGTGAACTAAATACGAACTCCTAAAGTCTAAATAAGTACGAACATATAGGATTAGTTGAAAACTTTCCACTAAATATGCGTTTTATTATCCAAGTTCGTTTATTTATCATGACTTTCGGCAACGCCTGTTCTTAAATATGTTACGCGTTGCTAAGAACATATATTTCTTAGCCCAATAGCTTGTTTATAATCTCAATTGCTTTACTAACAGCAGGTATCGGGAGGCACCACAGTCTTCACTCAGTAGGGGGCATCTGTACCCGAGACAGCCTGCGGTTTTTAGTCGGTAAGAGTCCGACATAACTACCCCATCGGTCGTCCGGTGGCTGGTATACGAAGGAATTGCCGCAAGAAAAAAAAAACGATTCAAATACCTACATCGCTCTACTTCAAGGTCTTGTGAGATCTGCGTATAGCTTGTAGCATACAAGCGTTCAATGAAAAGGTAAGAAGCCAAATATTACAATAGTGTGTATAAAGTGTTTACTTGTATTCACTTCACTTGTAAGTGGGGTAAATTAATTTTCCTTTTATTTCATTAAGTTAATTACACGATTGATATGTAGGATGTTCCTATACACATTGTAGTTTTTAGTACTAAACTGAACAGAGTATTAAGGCTCTATACTAAGACTTGGACAAACCGACGGACAGTTTCTGTTTCATATTATAATCAGTTCGTTACTTACCTGTTTGTAGTAATAGTATTTTTAAAATAGTATTTCATAATTCCGAAGTCTTGAACAACTTAGCAAAAGCCAACATGTATTATGGGATGAAATTCAAGATACTGTTTTAAGTCTTGTCTTAATAGTATTTTTATGTACTCCGAAATTAAGCAAGTACCGCTACGTTACACCGATAGTAGGTTTCAAAGCAATCTTCGGTACACAGGCTCCGTAAAGCCTTCAGGGTGAAACTCTAAGTCATGATAAAAGAGTGCCGTCCGAGACGGCACAGCAATCGCTCCGGCCGATCACGTTACCTCTATAATGTCTGCAAAAGAAATAATTTGAGAGAATATGAAATAACAATTTGCTCATGTTTTTATTTTATTTTGATTAATTATGGAGAATCTTGACACCTTATATAATATATAAATAAAATAAATAATATCACTTCAAATCTTTGGTTTAATTGGTTCTAGAAAACGTAATGCCTCGGTGGTGTAGTGGTAGCGTATGCGACTGCTGCGCTGAGGTTTCGGGTTCGAATCCCGGGTCGGACCAGATGTTTGTATGATCTGTAAATATTTGTTTCAGAGTTTGGGTGTTTTCTATGAATAATATATATGTGTAATTACAAAAAAGTATATAAATATTCTATCAGTCATTTCATTGTACAAGCTTTGCTTAGTTTGAAACTAGATAGCGTTGTATGTCAGATGTCAGAGAATACGGATGGTCACCACCCCTATTTATAACGTGGGTGTTGTAAGAGGTGACTATGGGAGCAAACTACGCAGGACAATAGCACTGCAAAGAGAAGAAAAACTTGAAACAAATCTTACAACAACCCGTCTGGCTAACGTGGTATAGTAGGCCAAAACCTCCTTACTAAGGAGAGGTATATTCAGCAGGGGAATATTAAAGGCTGATGATGATTATGATGACTCAAACAAGTACTTAACTACCTCACTTCAGGCAAAAATTTATAGCAGCTTATGTTAGAAAGTGCAAAAGATTTCGCTGTTGCCGCTGTTTGTTATGAAGGTTTAATTTTTTAATACTTTATGCGCAAACTCAGCCAGCATCGGAATCCTAGGCATCGACATATCGGTCAAGTCCAGTTTCGGGGTCACTTAGAAGGTAAGGTCAAATTGGTCTCGAAGAAGCTCTGTGTGCTGAACAGATCGATGCAGTATTTCACTCCGGCCCACTGCCTTCAGCTCTATAAGGCGCAAGTCCGGCCGCATGTGGAATAATGTTCTCATCTCTATGCAAGGGTACCTCAGTACCAGCTTCTTCCTCTGGACCGCATCCAACGAAGAGCGATTCGAATCGTCGATACCCAAACATCTCCATTCGGCTCGTAGAGATGTGGCTTCACTTTGCATTCTATATCGCATAAATTGTGGAGAGTGCTCCAAGGAATTGTGCGGACTAATACTAGCCGCAACTTTCCGTCATCGTTCCACATCACCTGGATAGTTTGCGCTCCACTACTGTGTGCTTTTCGAGACATCTTTTGACCCGCACTACCAATCTGTGGAACGGGTTATCGTCTGCGGTATTTCCGGACCGAGACGACCGTCAAACCTTCAAGAAAAGAGCGTACTCCTTCCTAAAAGGCCGCGTTTGTGACTGCTGAGTTAAAGACGTTCATGGGCGGCGATGTTTCTCTCCATCAGGTGACCCGTCTGCTCGTCTACCCCCTCTAACATAAAAAAATATGTGACAAAGGTGAACTTAATGATGGCACTTTCGCCTAGTCGACCTTAGGGCAATGTAGAGCTTAAACATGATAATCTTTTACCTGATCAATGTTACGGTTTGGTTACAAGAAGAGATCAGTGTCATACTACGTGTAGTCATTAATTCAACTCCACCACCTATTATCTTTTAATTAGAAGAACATGGAAATATGGGCAAAGTTAGAGTTGCGGCGTCGGTTTGAAGTCAGTCATCAACCTTAGCCTTCTTAGATAATAAAATATTGAATATTTATTTAAGATAAAAAAAATATGTTAAATGTTATAATTCATATTTAAAATATAACCTCGTAGAAAAAATATAAGTACGCGTTTAATAAATCATAAGTACCCTATGATTTATTTAACGCGTACATTTATTTTTTCTTCGTCTGATGTTAAAAGGTTTTTAATAAAAACGGCAAACTGTTCAAACGGCAAACGGCACTTCTGTTTGTTTTTCAGTCTAGACCTAGACTGAAAAACAAACAGAAGAAAACTTGTTATTGTTTGCTCACTTTATAGATCAGTAAAAAATTAGGTACTTTATCTAAAACTAGTATCAAACATTGTGAAATTAATAACAAAATGGTCTGAACTGAATTGTTAAGTGTGGCTTGTGCTGGCTAAGTTTATAAAAAAAAATATATAGAAAAAGTTTATTGTGTCAAATAATTAGTTTACAGAAAGTTTTGTTCAGAATCTTCTTTTAAGTAAATAATCCCTGTAGTGGAAAATTCCGCTCCACCATATTTTACATGGCATGATTATTAACACAATAATTTGAGAAATTATCGTAAACTATTAGGAAACATTATTTTAAATCCAAAATTCTATAAACTTAGAAATGTTTGTGTGTGTGTGTATGCGTGTGTGTGTGAAACTTGACACACGCACGCATACACAGTGAGTGAGTTTAAGCTTGATCAAACTTATTACTTATGCAAACATTGCTGACCATTTCATTCTACGTCTTAATAAAATTATTTTATTCATACTTCATTAGGTTTAATAAAGTGACGAGGCGTGGAACAATATCAGCTTTAAGACTGTATTTTTTTTTAAAGACCAGTGCGACGTTATATCTCAGAAGCCTCCCTATCCTCTATTCTCAAGAAGGGTTTTTACGCAGTTGTATATCTTGATTTTCAGATGCAGATAATTTTCCTGATCAGATAACTGTAGGTGAACGAAACTTTTAATTATTTTAAATAGATAATATTTTATTTTCTTTTATTATTTTTCCTTTAAGTATAATATATGAAATTAAAATTTTTAACATTCTTGTGTATTCTAATATACATTACTCATCGAAAGGAGAGAACTTGATAAAAATAATCCGACATTATATTTATACACATTTATACACTATATTTTTTAACAATGAACAAATGCTATGAGTTTTAAAAAAAAATCTTAACGAAAAGCGTTTTTTTAAATCGGTTTAATTTGAAAACAAATCAAAATTTTCATTACAGCATAAACTAGTTATTGAACAATTCCAATAATGCTAAAATTAATAAATTTTACATGCAACTAATAGAGTCCCAATGATAATAATAGAGTTCAATAGATAAAATGACTATTATTAAGACGAAATAACCACTAGCAAATAGATTCCTCAATGGGCGCAGGACTTTTTGAGTTTTTGAAGCTTACTGAATCTGTCTCCTACAGTTTTTCTTTATTTTAATAATTTTGATGTTTTTAAGGTAAAATTTATTACAATATACATGTATGAATGTTTCAAAATTACAACTGCATTATAAAAAAGTAACTGCAACAATCTTATGTATGCACTGTTAACACTTTCTCCTGCATTGCTTTGTCTACGAAAACCTCGTTTTAACCATATTTCGTAAACATAAAAAACATAGAAGGAATCAATACATCTACATATCTTACTACCTACCCCAAAAAGCTAGTAATTGGAACGTGGCACCGGTCACAGTTAAAGCCAGCATTAATTGCAGGAGCCAAGCCAAGATTCGGGCCGGCCGCGCGGTCACCGTAATTAAACTATGTACTAATTACACTTTATACGTATAAACTGTTTTTATTGTCCACGGTCCGGTCCCAAAACGGAATGAAAGCTACACTATTAGCACACATTGCAGTTATTTTCATACCTTGCTGGTTTCATAAGTTTAAAGTTTAATATATATTTTGGATTGTTGGTTTAGTTGTTAGAGATTCTGACTAAGCCTGAGAGCGTGGGTTTAATTACAACTCAGGGCAAGTATCGGATGATGAGCACTATAATTTGTTGTGTGCCTGGGTCTATTTAGAAATTTATTAATATGTTAAATTTAAATGTATATCAGCAGTCTGGTTACCAGACTGCTGAAATACCTACATATATATATTTATACAAGTTAAGCCTAGCTTAAGATCAGAAGGCCGTGTCTAAGTGAGGTAATACTCGTATTATCATACAAAACAAATTATTACTTATTTACTTATTATATTTTTAAAATGTATTATTAGTAAGCTACACTTGTAACTAGTAGATTCGAATCAAAAAGAGTCTTAATATGTATGTAGTTTAGATTATAATAACATGATTTGGTATCTTGGAGCTGCGATGCTGTCTAAGATAATTCAGTCAGGGGTATTGGCGAACTCTTTGATCTATACTAATATACCGCTTGAGTTTGATTTTAGTTTGACTTGATGAGACTTGTGTCGATGGTCTGATGATGAAACCAGGTGGTGGATAGATGAACTATCTTTTACTCTCTATTAATTCGGTTTGTCATTAAAATAAGGTCTTAGTTAGTACCTTATTTAAATACAGTTTAGTATAAAACAACAGAATTATTGCGGACCACTGCCATCACCGTTATCAAATTTGACATGTACCTATTGTCATGTCATAAAGTATTACAACATAGATGTTAAATTCCTTCGAAGAAATATGCTGTTTGTGATAAATATAATCACGATAAATATAATAATGACTTCTAAGTGTAAAACTAAAATATTTTTCTATTTGTAGACTAAATACTTACTATAATATTAGATGACTCGATGCACTTTGTATATACCTATATTTATCTAAGTATAAGATATGACAAAAAACAAATATCTCGATCTTTTGTCGTTTGTGACAATCTTTTACATTTTTTATTCGTAAATCTAAATATGCTAAAATCTAAATATTGTGGATATAATATAAAACCTTTTTGTAATACGTTCTTTAATTTGAGGGGACTGGAGTGTTTCCCACACGGGGGGGGGGGGGTCCTCTACTCGTCTGTAGATGGCCCGAGGTATGTCGGGGCCCCAGGGACTTCCTTTCTAGGGTATACCTGGTTCCCCGGCTATTAGTACAAGGGGACTGGAGTGTACCGTATCGACGCGCCGGGACGAACATTCAAATGAATGAATGCTTGAATGAAAATTTAGTCCATGTTCATTACCTAGAACCAAAAAGATATTCTTAGCGTAAATGTACGAACGCTAATTAGACAACAATACCTCATCTCAACTCGTGTTCTTCGAATCTATCGATAGAGATTCCGAGAACACGAATTCTAATAGGAGTATTTACCTTATATTATGAAATTATGATCTAATAAGGTTCATGTTACGCCGATATTCATGAAACTAAATCTATTTAAGATAACGGAACATCGCAATTCCCATGTTATATATTGTTGTAGATACAAAGTTATGTTAAATCTTATTTATTTATATATTTAATACTTCCTGCAAATACATTCATAAGGCGGACTTAATGCCATAGGCATTTTCTTTCAGTCAGTTATGATGATGTAGAGTTGTGTGTGGTAGGTGTATAATTTAAGCAAAATCTTGTATTATGTTTTAATATCATACATAAATCTTACATTGAAACGCACCGTTACTAAGCTTATTATTATAAGTTTGTCAAACTTATAATTATTAGTTTGACATAGTAAGTAAACACAGTAACTAAATTTTGTTTCTTTTTATGGTTTTAGGTGGGCAACGATCAGACGGTTTACCTGGTAGTAACTAATGCCACCCAGAACACCTGCAACTCGGGAGTTACAAGTACGATGTCGGCCTTTGAGTCCTTCCCCCTAGAATCAGAGGGAGGGGGACGGGGAGGGATTGCTTAACACCGGTTTTCTTTGAGGCTATGGTATCACAAAGGTCGAGCTCCTACCCATTTGCTCTGAAGCAAAGTTGATTCTGATCTGAAACAAATATTTTCACAATATATTTCAAAATTTACTCCATCAACTATTTACAAACTAGCCTGAACTAATTGATAAAGTGACAAGTTACATACATACATGTATAAATAAATAGAGTATCATTAAAACCAAGGGTGAAATGCAACCGAGCATAAATTTTCTCATCGCGTATCATAGACCAATGGAGCGTATTCATATCCCGAACCCCAAGTGGGTGTTACTGTAGTGGTAGTTACCGTTTTGCTAAGTAATCACAGATCAATTTAAACTGTCCTACCAGTCTGATTTTTTTAGTTAACAAACGATTACTAGAGCAGCCTTACAAATACAAACATGATTTAAACAAGTTATTTTCTGTAGTACCAACACCGTTAACTACAGATTACTTTCAAAATACATTATTTAATATTTTATATTAGGTATATCATACCTATCTCAACTGTTTGCTAATTCGCAGTTTTAACATATTTTTTTTACCACATACACACAACACTATCTAGTCCCAAACTAAGCAGATGTGTACTATGAGTATTAGACAACTGATATAAATACATATTATTCTTTTTGTTGTATATATATACATATTATACATACTCGTAGAAACACCCACACTAAATCAAACATTAAATGTTCATGCACACAAATGTTTGAATTAAGTGGGAATCGCACCCGCGACCCTTGGAATAGCAATCGGTTACACAAACCTAAACCAAACTAACGTGCCTTATGCTTCGTTCGCCTTAAAGTTCATAGTAGTTTTTTTGAAGACCAATTTGTACCTTACGTTCTTTAATATACCTTGACGAAGTGTCTATAACATTAAGATTACCGATGTTGTAATAAGGGTGTATAATATTAATTAGTTGAAGAGATCGAGAGAGAAGCGAAGAGAGCTGGCTCAAACTAAAGAAAGTTAGAATTAATAAAATAAAATAATTTACTTTTAATTTTTATCGAGAGGACTATATTACATCCGACACGGGGGGGGGGGGGGGGGGTCGTCTACATGTAGATGGCCCGAGGTATGTCGTGGCACCAGGGACTTCCTTTCTAGGGTATACCTGGTTCCCCGGCTATTAGTACCCGAGACGGCGTGCGGTTTTAGTCGGTTCGAGTCCGACATGCCACCGATAGGTAGTATCGGAGGGGATTTCCGCAAAGAATAAATAAAAAAAAAGGGGACTATAAAACAACACAACCTTATAATATAGTAAATAAAATGAAATTTCATTTGTCATTCGTCGTAATAATTGAGTCGAATACAGGTGTACAAAACGCGTATTGTTGGAACAGTGTGTCATGAGCAGACACTTTTTAATGTAAGAGCATTCGAGTATAAAATATATTATTAAAAGTAACATGTCAAACGCGGGCGTACATACCGTTATGTTTTTATACAGAACGTTTATGATACATGTTACGTTGATATAAGCTGTGACATATAATTTTTAAATATAAAACAAACGCTCGCGTAATCGTTATTTTTACAATCCTCGCTAAGTTTTTTTTTTAAATATGTGCCATATTAGCCTGTACACCGGACAGCGTATTTTCAAAATTTAATGATAGTCCGTTTAGTAGATTAAATCCGTCTGATTTCGAAATACTGCCTCACCGCAGGCTCTGGTGGGTGACTTGTTTGATTTTGATTATTCCTAAGTAATATGATAACGCGACCGAAGGAAAGGCCCAAAGCATTTACTTAGTAGAGATTTGATTTCATATGACGGGAGTGTTGGTCTAGTGTTTAGTTATCCTGACTGCTAAGCCGGAGGTTATGGGTTCGATTCCCACCCAGAACAAATATTATGCAATTAGCACGCTCATTTGTTTTGTGTCTGGGTGTTATTTATCTCTAATATGTATGTATTTAGAAAAATTTAAGTATGTTTAGCAGCAGATTGGTTACCATAGTACAGGTTTGAGAACAAAATGTCGTGTGTGAGATCTGTGAAATTATTATTATTTTTTTTAAGCCGGCTTGATTGGAGTGATACCACGACTTCATTGAAAACCAGTGTTAAGCTATTTTTTCGTTGTATTTCACCCGGTGTGTGAGGTTCCTACCCTCTCCTTTAATTCTGACTTGAATGCTGCTGCTGGCAATTATAGTTACCGGCATAATCCGTTACAGTAGGCGGACTCGAACTAAAACCGATACCGACAGACTAAAAACCGCAAGCCGTCTCTGGTACCAGTAGCCAGGAACCAGGGAACCACCTAGAAAGGAAATCGATGGTACCCCGACGTACATACCTCTGCTGTGCGGGAACCTCCATGTTCCCTTTCTGACCCTGAAAGGGCGCGCGCGCCCTGCAGCGCTTCTCGCCGTCACCTCACCCTGCTTCTGCTAGAGAGAGAGAGGGTCACACCTGTCAACCCCAGGTCTGCGCTTTATGAAGGACGAAAGTTATTCCGCTATATCATAAATGAACGCAAGATCCCATAAATTGTTAAATTAGCATGCTACAACAATTTTGGTATTTGCGAAAGCAATATTTCCTGCATCTTTATCAAGTAATGTACTTGGTTTTATCTGAATATATCGGATACTACGTGCTCCTCTACAAAGAGCTGGAGGCTATGTATTTACGCTAGCTGCTTGCGTGCAGATCTTAAACTTATCCCCGACATCTGAACTTAGAGATCAACGAACTTTGATTTTATAGTTTTATATTGTGGAGTAGCTTCTACATGTTTAAGATTGAAAGCGCAAATATTGGAGCTTGAAATTCACTTTAAAGTGAATACACTTTGATGAGTTAGTCTGTAAGTAAGGTCATCATTTTATATTTTGTGGAGCCTTTGAAGTATGAGGTTTGAATTCAAAGGGAAATTATTACTTATTTTAATGAGGAATCTACATAACTGTCGTAAATTAAAAATCCTGAGAATTTCTACCATATGATGCTGCTTGTTTTGGTTTGTAAAAGAGACTATATGGTGTGTCTATGGGAGCTAGTGATGCTGACTGCTCACTCGTCGTCGATGTTTCGGTTCCCCCAATTGTAGGATGAGCATTTGATCTGTGCCTAGATGTATTTATCTATAATTTAGTTACCATAGGTATTGCATAATATGGGACCATGCGGCCGTATATCTCCAATTGTGACCATCATCTCTTAAAATACCAACCCTTATAACGAAGTAAGTAAAGCAAATTGCTCAGAATTACATATATTACATACATAAATACAGACATATATTTTTAATTATTTTTTGGACATCAGTTGAGTTAAAGATAAAAATATATTCTGTTATATTCTCTATATTATTTACTATAGTGTATAATTATTACCCAGCCTTTATATTCATGCCTGTTGGTAGTAAATAAGCATTTGTCAAGGAATGGTCTATAGATGGGTGCAATATTTTGACATCACATTTTATGCGAGGATTTACCGACACCGAGTATTTGTATGTTTGCTTAGTTACTGTTTACTTCGATAAACCAGTGTGTGGAAAAAATTGACACCTGGGGTATTTACGGATCTTCAAAACTTAAAGATAAAAGCGTAATCTCACCTCAAAGGCCGACAACGCACTTGTGACTATTGAGTCATAATCTCTTACTGTCAGAGACCCGTCTCTTCGTTTTCTTTTTAAATCTTAAAAAATAATGAAAATTACAAGACAATTATTTGAAATTACACAATTTTATAAAATTAGTAAGAAGAGTTATATATGTCAACGCATGCATAGTTAGCGCAATAAAAAACTGATGCGTAAAATGATAAATTATTAAAAAGAAAAATTGATAAGAGATTTTGTGTATGTATGAGATAGATGTATACGTAGATCTATTACTGCTCCTTTCCAAATGAGGGGGTTTGCCTTAATTCTGTCACTGGTACACAAAAGCCTTTAACACACTTGGCACTCTAGGCATGGGCGGTGCTAGTCGCTTACCATCAACCCATCTGCTGGTTTGCCCCCTTTACAACCAAAAAACGAGACTTAAGACAGCTACTTCTTTAAACAAACTAAAAATACAGGATCAAAAAACTAACTATCAGAATGCCTGTAGATATTCTTCTTAACTCGTATCTAATGCTATAAACAGATTCCTCATACTCCGCAAGATTGTACAAAATACCTACCTGTTCACAAGGTTCAAATTCAAACAAAAGAAACTCAAAGTCCACGTTCTAAGGAAGAACAAACTAAAACATAAATAAGCAACGACGTTTATAGGCTTATCTTTCTTCTATAACCACATGCTTATATAGTTACCCCTTATTTTGTCTCGTTATTTTGGTACGAAATGTTTTTACCCGTACGTCTTTTTGATCGTATGATGTCAAAGAGGATCCTGTTATAAAAGTCCCCATTACTGCAGGTTTATACGCCTTGTGTGTGAGCATGCAGTATCGTAGTTAGAGTTTACGAAAAATAGTCTTAAAAGGTTTTATATTTCTTTTCAGACTAGTTGCATGTGACGTCTGGTTTACTTTGCATTTATTTTGCTTTTCACAGAAAAAAAATGATTAGATGTTTGTCTTGCAAAAAGGCTCTTTTAAAAATAGGATACGAGTGTTAGAGATTCTTAATAGTTTTTCAGTTTTTGCGAAATGGAACTGTTTTTTAATATACATTTTACTGACCCTTTTAACCGAATTCAAAAAGCTGAGGAGCAGTATAGGCCTTGTATTCATTAAAGGGCAGGTGGTTATAACTGATTGACCGCAGTAAATTAAACCGTTTGATAACTTGTCGACTACTTTACCCCCGAAACCATGTAAAGGTATGTCAAGGTTTTCATTATCATTAGGCACCTTAAAAAAACTACACTTACATTTGTCACCCTGAAACATCTATCAAATATTAATTACACTCAAACTTACCGAACTCAACTCCTCAGAAAGTAACTCAACACTCTCAGAGCATCTAACAACTTGTCCATAAACTTTGAAATCTTTTCCACACTGTTTACGACGCCAACTTCGGTTTACATCTTCGTACCTAAGTTGGGAAGTTTTCTCACATTAATTGCTATATTATCACGTGGGTCCTAGCCTAAAGTGAACCTAGTAAAAGCATTCTCGTGTATCAAAAGTTGCCTTGTCGTTGAAACTCGGTGCCAGGTAAAACTTCCTCCAGAAACTCTTATGAGTACTTGGAATTTAAAATCGATTGTTCTAATGGATTTTTGAAGTGTGAAACGATTTTGAATTCCTTTCACTTATTTATAGTTTGCAAAAGGTCCATATGTTTAAGAAAAGTGGTCACCGAAATCCGTCTGCTTGTTTGCTCCCTATCTATTCTAAAATTATGAAGCGTAAGAGGTTTTTATTTAGTTGAACGCACTAATCTTAGGAACTGTTGGAACGAATTCTTCTTTTAGTTCTTTTAGTTCTGGAAAACTTCTTTTAGTGTTTCGTGTTGGATAATCCATTTATCCTTAAAAAATATTCCTTTTGAGCGACGTAGACGACGTTGTGCTGGCCAGATAGTATCATAAAACAAGTTATATTTATTACTTCTATATTATAAAATATATTTATAAATATAACAGAAACTGTCCCTACTATTATGAAAAACCATTTTAATGTATAACATTTTTTGAAGTAATTTCAGTAATTCACATAATAAGATCGAGCTTGCAAAATATGCACGTGAAATAAACCTAGTAGCGGTTGAGCGAAATATGCGAACGTAATGTTACGGTTCATTACTTTTTTTTCACAGCCACCTATTAAAGTATATCAAATATAACAACCCATTTTAAATATCGAATTTTGTGAATCGTAACCGGAGCATTCGAAATTTAAAATTCGATTCACATACCTTTTTTTTTAAATTCGAAATTTAAAATGCGGCATTCGTTTTCGGATAATTATATATTTTATCTGTGGTGCATAAAAAGCTGATATATTTTCAGAAGAGTTGCGTTACCAGTTGAAAAATATATTGACATTTTTAATAGTACGTATGTAACTGCATTCATTTTTAACATAATATTTAAATATTTTGAAAGCGTGTTTTTATGGTATAAGGGGGCAAATGAGCAGACGGGTCACCTGATGGTAAGCAACTTCCGCCGCCCATGAAAACCTGCAACTTAAAAGCGTTTGCGTTGCCGCCCTTGGAGTCCCTCCCGCTCGAGTCAGTGGGAGTAGAGATTTGGGCTCCGGTAACCTCACTCACTTAGTGAAAGGCAACGAAAGAATTGTTTAAGGCCGTGGTATCTTGATAGCTTTAATTATTTATGGTAAAGTAAGAGAAAGGAGATGATTTAATGCAATACATAAGGAAAGGGAAGGACATTTTGATACAAACTCTGTTATAGTAGGATAAAACCTTCTTTCTAAGGAGAGGCCTGTGTTCAGCAGTTGACTGATAAAGGCTGTTGATGATGACGATGGTCACATATAAAATCGTAACAGGTGATTCTTAATTAAATTGTTGAGCTATGTTCTTACATTATTAAGTTTCGAAGTAAGAATATGGCAAAAGCAAATATTGTACTCTAAGGGTTTTACTAACATCAAGGATCTTGTTAAACTTATTGAAGTCCTAAATAAACAAACATTGTTTCGTTAAACATTTACTGATCTACTAGTAATATACCATTTATATGTGTATTAGTATCATTAAACAGCTCATACTAGCTTGTTACTAACAAGAAAAGGGTGTCATTATACAAAAATAGGTAACTAAAATAATGAAATAGTGAAATTTAAATACACATTTTTAAAGAAATAAAATCTAACTTCAGATGTTCTTCGCAAACTATAGAATGAATTAAACTAGATTCTAAGATCCTTTACAAAGCGTTCGAAATTCAAAACAAACTTTGCCAGTACTAGTTTCAATTAATCCAGTAGGATTAGATTTTCGGGCGATGGCATTACATGCACGCAAGGCTAATGATCTCTTCTAGTTGTGGGAGTTTATCCGCTATTGAGTCAATTAACCAATTAGTGTATTGTGGTTGAGATAGAATTATTAATGAAATCTTAGATCCATTCAGATTAGATTAGATTTATGCTCTATACACAGTCTTCTTTTTGTTTAAGGGCGTGGATAATTGATTTGGATCTTCTGCTTCTTGCGGATTCAGTAGCCAGGAGTATGTGGTGATTTCACTAGAAACCACCCTGACAGCCGGCCTCAGACGCCCTACTCTAGGAGGACCCGGACCATATGATGTCAGGTCCTCCCCGAATCGACACCACGCCGCAAGAAGATACTTCCCCCCTTAACCGCGGTCTCTATATATAGCGTAAAGTTTGTATGTCATTGTATAGCTTTATGTTGCACTTTTTCGTAATTTTTAACTCTCTAGTCTTATGTAGAAAAGCAGAAAGCTAACGCTTAGCTGTATTATTATAGTGGTATTCCAAGTATATCATACTTGGAATACTAGTTAGCTAAGCGTTGCTTCCGTGTTCCATATCTGTTCAAAAACAAAGAATTTTCTCTACGTAGTAAGATGCAGATGTAGACTCTACTTAAATAAGCAGTTTATCTTGGAATTTATGAAAACAAAATTGCAAAACTCAAGTTGCTCAATATTTAATAAATTTTCTGCACTATTTGAGATTTCTCCTTCAGCATAATTTGTTACTTAATAGATTTACAAACATTTAGTTAACTTTTTGTGAAAAATATATACATATAGGCAGGTATAATCTTAAAACAACTCTTTATTGAAGATCACATGCGGCATCAATTCAGCATCATTGATTTTTGGAAACGGCGAATGGCGAAATAACAGAATCCCATTCCAACGAAGCAGATTCATCAATCAATTTGTTGAAATCTATCTCAGCAATCACATCGTTCGTATTGTGGAATGTCTGAATTAAGCGAGCTGCACACAACCGGAAACTTCGTACTGATTCGAAATCCGATTTCCAGAAGGTTGCACTATGGATTTATTATACGAGTTTACCACACGCATCCGTTCAGAATATAGTTGCTTAGGATACATATACACCAATAATTTCGATTTCCTTGTCTATTATTCTTAGATCTTGTTCTTTTCCTCTACGAACTTGGCAAATAAACATTATTTCGATGAACAAGCTAGTCATCGTAACTTTGTCTGCGTCTTTTAATAAAATATAAAAATAATAATTTCCCCCCCCCCATTTTTTGCAAGATTTTTCATTAAGCTCTTCTCCTATTGGTCGCGGGAGTCCGTAGCTGTAGAGGAAACCGGTCTTGATATGGAGGCGCTCTAAGTCCTTGTCGCCATTGTGTTTATTCAACATGAGAGAGTCTTAACTAATATGTTCATGATTACTAAACGACTTACAGAAAGAAACAATCAATGCCATAGAAAACGGATAATCCAATGATGATGATGATGGTCGCGGCGTGTTGTAGCCTATAGCCTTCTTCCATAAATGGGCTATCCAACTATTCCTGAGATTAGCGCGTTCAACCAAACACACAAACTCATCAGCTTTATAATATTAGTATAGATGACAAAAGTTATGCATTCTCAACTTTATGTTTTCATTTCCCAAAGAGCTGTGGGATTTCTGTTCACTACAGAAATTCAATGCTACCCAAATGTTCGTAAACTGCGGTTTAACTGTAGTTTTTAAATGCTACCAGGTGAGTATGCTCCAATTCGTGGTAAAATATTTTGAAAACGCTTTTATTTATATAAAATTAAGAAGCGAGCGTTTTCCTGTCACTAGGCATTTCCATCCCGTTAACAAAAAAAAGGCCTTTCCTAGCCAGTTATTTCAAATATTACGTATTTATAATTGGTTTGTAGACAAATCCTGCATTTCTTATGAGACTGCATTACGAATATAAAGTTACATAGTGTTAAACAATACTTAAATGAAATCAAATGAAATAAATTTATTTACATGAATATGGTACAAAGTTCTTAAAAATACATAATATTTTATAGCAGAAAGTCTGCACAATCTTTAGTCTATATTAACATTAGTTGACCGAACAGACATCGTCCTGTAATAAATTCAATATACGAGT
The DNA here is from genome assembly GCA_902825455.1 of Arctia plantaginis. NCBI lineage: Eukaryota > Metazoa > Arthropoda > Insecta > Lepidoptera > Erebidae > Arctia > Arctia plantaginis. The sequence goes on along the minus strand of CADEBD010000857.1, from coordinate 4,798,203 downwards.
ACACTCGAGAGCAACACTTACGGGTCGGGTTCTAAAATTTACAAAAAATAATCATTGGAATGACCTCGGACGTTGTGTGAGACAACGTAACCTTAACCAGACCACGCTTCGTAAACCTGAAATTGCTCTCATGCAGAAATTGGTGAATATTCCCCAACGTCGTATAAAAACTTGGTGTACAGCATACTGAACTAGATAGTAACAGCAACACGTAAAGGCAACTAAAATTTGACAAAATAACAAAAAATAGTGTTTTTTTTGTTATAAAATGAAAATGTTTATTTTCTTTATGGCAATTTCACGAATATAATACGAACTGTCAAATAAATTTTATTATTATTAAACCCACTTTATTGTATTAAACTTGTTTGACTTATTTTGACAGCCCTGTTGGTCTAGTGGTTAGAGACACTGACTGCTAAGAGGGAGGTCGGGGGTTCGATTTCCACCCAGGGCCAATATTGTGTGATGAGCATGATCATTTGTTCTGTGTATAATATAAATGTATATATATATTTTCTAAGGTACCTGAAAATCTTTATGAGACCCTCTCATAAAAATATTAAAAAGAAATGATCCGGGAATTATTGCTCTCGGGTTTTCATGTTTAAGGTAGTTTTAATTTCACATTAATAAGCACTTAACCTTTGCCTACTTCTGTTTTTTTTTTAATAAAAACCAAAAATTATTCATGATTAACCAGCCATTCTTAAGTGCTGCCCTTACCAAGGATTAGATTTTGAATTTCATTTAAATATATTTATTTTGCAGTTTCCTATGGACTTATCTTGCTGTAGTATTTCTTCAGGTATAGGATCATTAAGAAATCAACAGGTATCTAAAAAATTAAATTACATAACCATTTGGTGTTTTTGTGATCACAAAAACACCAAATGAAACTGTGAAGACATTTATGATCACAAAATGATCATTTTGTGATCATAAATTTCTTCACAGTTTCATTTTAGATAAAATACGAAATGTTTTTCGGGTCTTAAATTTATTTATTTTTGCTATTTCACTAATGTGTTGGTCAGTATAATAGTTATTAAGTTCCAGAGAGGATGGTTGGCACAATTTATTGGTTAAATATTAAGTAAAAAATTAAATTAAAAGAGATCTTTATAAGGTGGTATAACCCAGATTGACATTGTTTCTTTTTATTCCACTTCATCTTAAAAAAAGCCCCTGATAACTGGCATTATTATCGGTAGTACAAGTTGATGCCATTCTGAGTAATCATCATCATCAACAGCCTTTAATAGTCCACTGCTAGACATAGGTCTCTCCTTATAAAGAGGAGGATTTGGCCTACTATATCATTATGCCATTAATTCTGGAACAGCTATAATTGTTTTTCTCTGAAATTAATATTTATATAATATTTCAAATATTTACCCTTATAAATAGTATTCTGAGTGGTTTAAATTATTTACAATCAAACTTAAATTAAATAAAAAAAACAGCAATAATTTTACAAACAAAAATCTTTGTTACGATTTAAAAACGATCTGATTTTTTTCAAATGCCTGAATAAAGTTCATAAATCATGGTTAACAACGCACTTTCAAATAAAATCTAAGCCAAATAGAATACAAATAGAATGCATACTATTTATTTTGGTTTGGTGGATTGGTCGCCGAGTTAGGGATAAAAGTGGTGACTCCCGCTCCGGCTCGTTTCTGGTGCAAAGGATGTCCATTGCAATTCAGCGAGGCAATGCTGCCAGTATCATGGGCACCTTTGCACCGGGAGCGACGCGGGGCGGGTTATATTATCTGACTTGAATAAAAAATAATAATAATTGTAACTTAAATGTATGTAACTGTATGTAAAAAAATACTATTTATTTTGATAGCTTATTTCTTGAACTCACAGTGGCATCTGGAAATAAAGGACCTAATTTGGGAAACATTGGACATATACCATCACTGTATAATACTTATATGCAGAACAGTGATAACAAATGCGAGTGTAACCACATAGAAAGTATTTATATACAAACAATTATCTAAAGCGTCACGTTCATCTTCACCCATAGCCAAGTTAATTAAATCAGCGCTGTAAGAGTGATGCTAGTCCAGTATTATGGCTAATTCGCATAATTTCCCTCCGTCTAATCAACCGAGTGCTTTGAAGTGGTATGTTTATTAACTACAGTCTTGATTATGTATCTGTTTTCTCGGATTGCACAGACCGACGGTTAAATTTATCATTTAGTTAAATGTTGTAAACTATTTCAATGCGTTATTGACGGGTATTAGGGTTACGTACTCTTGTAAAGGAACCCTTAATGTTTCGACATGTCTTTCTACGTGTTCATCTGCCGCGGATTGGCTTAGAGAAAAATAACGTAGTAGGTGCTAGACAGCTGCAATTTCGTTAGTGGTCAGAGAACTATTCTTCTAGACTATTCTTTGTTATCTACTCTATGTATTAGTGTGTATTTCCTTAGTGTATAAAACTTATTTTGAAACGTACGAACGTAATTTACATAAAATAATCTCTAATCCGCATCCAATTTTATATAACTATCGTATTAATTTTCAATGAAAACTAAACTAAACAATGAAAAAAAAAAAAAAAATGTACTTTTGAAAAGCATAGCTGGGCCAGTGTTACCATAAAATGCGTATACTATTAGTACGGAACCGCCTCGAAGCAGAGCCTCGCGCTATAACGTTCGATTTTTATGTAAATTTTATTAGACTTTTGGTTTAGTAGGCAAATTAGATTGGGTAGGGCGTAGTAACATTAGGTATATATTGCACGCTGACTTGATTAGAATTGGCCAATTTTGTCTAAAAGGGTTTACCTTTTTCTCAAAGCAATAATATTAGAAACGGTTAAGAACACAGGAATTGAGAGAACGCGAACGTAATGAATTTAAGTACTTGCCTAAATGGTTATTTAATTCATATTTGAGGACGTCACTTAATTACGAGTAGAAGTAGGTATTTAGTGAAGTCATTGTCTACAAATAAATTATGCGGACTGTATTAAAGCTTAATACAGCATGGTTTAGCTTTTTATTAAAGATACTTTCTGAGTGGTTACTTGATGTGGCCGTCTTAGTGCTCTTCCCAGTCTCAAGGGGAACACTATACGTGAACAGGCGGCATCTTCGAGATGTTAGTCCCGCTTTCCCGTACGACTTATGATGTCTTTTATTTGCTTCTTGCCCGTCCCTCTCTCATTTGTAAATAAATGCATTTTCAAGAAGCGAAAGCTTATCAAGCACGTGGATAACCATTAAAGAAGTCAGTTAAAGTTAGCAACCGAATTCGAATGTTCATTACTAAACTATAACTTGAAATTGCAATTAAAAGAACCTACCAGGCTTGTAAGCAAAACATGTATTGACAATTTCGCTCATAACTTTGGAAAAAAGTGTAAATCAGAGGTAATTGAGCTTGCATTATCTGACCACACCGCACAATTGTTAAGATGTCAAGTAAGAAATATATGTGTAATTAAGTACTGGAAAATCAGGCGACGGGATTTTAGTATGGAGAATCAGGCAAAATTCAGGTACTGTATCGGTCAAATGACTTTTTCAGATGTGTACAGCGCTTGTGATCCAAACATAGCATATAGTATTTTCATCGATACATTTAAGTTATTTTATGACCTTTGTTTTCCCCATAAAACTATAACTATGCACATCCACAAAAAACCCAAGTGGGTATCACGGGGTATTAAGACTTGTAGTGCTAAAAAACGTGAACTACTGTGGAAATACAGAAAATCCCCAAGTATAGATAACAAATCGGAGCTGACGCAGTATACCAAAAGACTAAGAAAGATAGTGTATTTGACCCAACGAGCGCAAAACAATTACAATATTATAAATTCAAGTAATAAAACAAAAGCTGTATGGCAAACTATAAATGCTGCAAGTCAAAATAGACCATTGGAATCTATCCAATGTATTAAATTAAATAATGAAATCTTGACAAATCCATATGACATATCAAATGCATTTAATAATTTTTTTGTTGATAAGATAACGCCTTTTAATGCTGTACATAAAAATCAGCATAAGCAATACCTCACATCTAGACTTAACTCAATATTTATGAAACCGTGTCTGCCAGACGATATAAAACAAATCATAAAAGGTGTAAAAAACACCAATAGTGTGGGTTATGACGGCATCTGCACTAAAGCCATTAAGCTAGTAACAGAGTGCATTGCCCAACCTCTTGGTTATATTCTAAACTTGTCTATAGAAACGGGTGTATACCCTGAAAAATTAAAAGTTGCAATTATTAAACCGATTCACAAAAAAGAGAGTAAAGACAACATGATTAATTATAGACCTATTGCCCTAATATCAATCTTCTCAAAAATATTTGAAAAATATATTTATAATGAATTGGTTAAATATTTCGAAAGCCATAACATTTTAGCTAAGGAGCAAAAGGGTTTTCGACAGAACAAAAGTATCAATCTTGCTATATATGAACTTTTAGAAATTGTAACGTCCAACGTTGATAAGCGAATACCGATCTGCGCCATCTTTATGGATATGACGCAAGCTTTTGATTACGTGGTACATGACATTTTATTAAATAAGCTTGAGACATATGGCATAAGAGGCAACATTTTAAAATTAATTGCATGTTACCTCAGGAACCGCTCTCAATACACAGTAATTAACAGAGTTAATATTAGAACTAAGATGGAGGATACATACTTATCAAACGGACGTAAAATACAATATGGCGTCCCGCAAGGAAGTGTATTGGGTCCATTACTTTTTATAATATACATTAATGACCTTCCAAATGCGATTTCAAACCCAATGACACTCTTTGCTGACGACAGCACCGTTGCAATTAGGTGCAATGACAGAACATCGTATGAGCATGATATAAGCAGTACCCTTAATGAAATCATCAAATGGCTGGACGTTAATAATCTGAAAGTAAACATAGGAAAGACTAAAATTATCCATTTTAATCAGCGTGTGAATGCAATTATGCCTCAGATTAATTATAGGGGTGAACCTATTTCTGAAGTGCAAACCACAAAATTTCTTGGCCTGACTTTGGATAATAAATTGAAATGGAAACTACAGATTGAAGAACTGTGCAAAAAAATTAATAAATCAGTGTACGCGCTACATGAATTAAAACAAATTTCAAGTGTTAGTACCTTGTTAACTGCATATCATGGTCTAGTTGCTTCAGTCCTGAGGTATGGTGTGGTTTTTTGGGGAAATTCGACAGACATTGATTTAATTTTTAAGGCACAAAAACGGTGCATAAGGGCTGTGTTTGGGCTTCAAATAATCGAAACCTGTAAACCATTCTTCAAAGAGTACAAAATTCTAACTCTCCCAAGCCTGTATATTTATGAGGTCTCAATATTTGTTAAGGTAAATCAAAAGTTATTCACATTAGCCTCAGAAGTCTATAATAGGCGACAACGTGACCAATTTCGCCTCTGTATGCGCCGAACCTATACCACTTTAATGCACAAAAGTGTGTTTCACATGGCTCCGGTAATTTTCAATAAATTACCTAAAGAAATAAGGGCAATGAATACTACTTTATTTAAGAAACATTTAAAGACCCTTTTAGTTAATAAGTGTTATTATAAGTTGAATGACTATCTGAACGATGATCTTTCCAATCCTGAGACCTTTTGTGTGTCTTTTGAATGTAATTAATTTGTTAATACATAATAATTCAGTGAGTGACATAGAACTAATCTAATTATTATTAAATAAATAACTAATATTTATCATTGTAATTTTAATAAGGACATTACATTCATTTTTAATACTTAAATGCTGTAATCTAATTTGATTTAAATACTTCGATGTCGATTTTAATTTTAGTAAGTAATAATTGTATATATTTTGCATGCCTTAAGGTAGAATCACTTGAAACATAACTATGTATTTATAAAACCATTGTAACAGTGTTTTCTGCAAAAATAAATTTGATTTGATTTGATTTGATTTGATTTGATTAAAACTCTTCGAAACGTTACACATTCTACTGGCTCCATTTCAAATTGGAAATCATTATGCATTTTTTTTAGCTGCTGTAATGATCAAACATCTATAAGTTAAATACTTACGTTATTTAAAGCACAAAAAAAACAATAAGCTTTCATTAGAGTAATATTTTTTTTTTATACATAAAAGAGAACTCCCGCATTAGAAATATATCCTGTGTAGCGGGTGACTTTACAAACATACATGAAACAAAGATAAGTCAGACTCAGATCCACAATTGGGTCTGGGTGGAGCGGTTACCTGAAAGTTCTTGAGGAGGGACTGTGAAACAAAAAAAAAACCGGCGAAGTGCGAGTCAGACTCGCCCACCTAGGGTTCCGTACAAATTTGTAGTTACATTTACAGGATTTTATTACAAATGTATAGTTTCAGATTTTTTCTATACTTGTTGTATAAGACCTAACGTCTTATACTACAAGTATAAGACGGTATGTCTTATACTTGCCAAATTTCATAGTTCTAGGTCAACGAAAAATAGCCTATAAATTTTGATTCCCTTGAGAGTGTCGAAATATACGTTTACGGCATAAATGGCCATATCTTTTTTACGTTAACGTAGAAGCTGTGCTTCAAGAGACTTTAGAATTGAGTTCATCATTTTAATTTCAACTCGATACCTCTACACGTTCCCGAGATAAAGGGTCTTGACAGACAGACAGACGGACGGATGGACGCACAACAAAGTGATCTTATAAGGGTTCCGTTTATTCCTTTTGAGGTACGGAACCCTAAAATGTAATTATTTAGTTAATAACTCTTTTCCGACGGTTAAAGCTGTAGGTATACCAAATATCAAAAAAATTAGGTAAGATGTACATCATCATCATCATCATCAAAGGATGTTTTGGCCTACTATACCACTCTGGCCAGACGGGTTGGTATAGGGTTTGTGTCAAGATTTCCTTCTCTCTGCAGTGCTGTTGTCCTGCGTAGTTCGCTCCCTTAGTCGCCTCTTACGACACCCACCGCATGAATAGGGCTGGTGACACTCTGTATTCTTAATCCGTCACCACACGGACATGACATGACATGACAGTAAGATGTACATTTAATATTTAAATCAGCAATTAGTTTGACTCACCTTATGCAATATAGGTATGTTGTTCATTAACAGAGAGTTCAATCTAGAATCCTGTTATCTGAATGTAAAATCTAGAGACATTAAGCCAAACTATTAAATTTATTTCCATTTTTTTGTTGTTTCCAAATGCAAGAAATCAGATTATATTGTATTAATAATATTAGTTACTTAACACAATAATATTAATATTTAGATGCTGCCGTGGGAGGGCCAAAAATGATTCAGCATTTATGAATTGTTTCAGTATTTGGACTGGCTCGCCTGGAGTGACACCACAGTTGCTTTTTATTGAAAAATCAGAAAACCCAACCGCACCCCTCCCTCTAACTTTGGAGTGAGGTACTTAAGGGACTGCAACGCACTTGTAACTGCTAGTTGCAGGTGTTTATGGGCGTATACGTATGATGAATGTAATGTATAGCAGCCGCCTAAATCGGCATGCAAGTGATTATAGAGAAAAAATAATTACTAAATTTAAAAATAACAGTTCTGTTCTCAAGTACCTATGTTTATCAGACATTTGGATTTGTACGTCTAGTCACCTTTTCCTGGTCATATAGATATTGATCCTAAACATTTACACACTTAAGACATTTTAAGGAAGATACATTCAGTCAAAAAAGTATCAGGAATTTAAGAATTGTTTACGGTTCCAAATTGGTATTTTTTTTATTTATTGAATTATAAAAAAATACTTGGTAACTTTAAGTTACTTACAAGTCGAATTCTTAACACTTATTTTTAGTCAATTAAAAATAATCTTGTGACATATATGATTTATTCCTAGTGTGGGAGTTGTCTATAAAAAAAAACATCATAAAGAACATAAAACATAAAATATATTTTTAGTGGAATGGTCAATACCATCAAGTCACAGAATCACTAGAGCATTTAAACGAACTCTTTGTTCTTGGGTGACTGACCATGGAATGATAGACAGGTCATAATGGAATTCGAAATCTAAATGGAGGACCTTTTCCATTAACTGTCTGGTTGGGTAAACTTGTTGTTAATATACTGTTCAATGCGTCTGAATTCTAAATAATTTAATAGACTTATCAACTATTCCTTTGGTACGAGTCCAAATATTTGATCCAAATAGTTTATGATTTAACCATAATATTGATGGATATTTATTGTCTATTATTGTGTCTTCAGTAATTAAACTTACTCAACGCAACGAAATAATGTTTAACAATGGTCTTTTTAAAGAGACCATGGTCATCGCTGTCACACTAATGAACAAATACAACGGTATTTGATCATCAAGGAGTCATTATGCGTCTACGAATTGAAGCAAAAATTTATCTACACATTGGTATCTGGATCATGAAAGCAGAGCTTCAGAGAGAAAAGTTGGGCAATAAACAGTACAACAGCACCTGTACTTCATTCACATTTTATTAGTAGATATAAAAAACCTGTCTACTAGAGTCGTCTACTTAAGTTTCTAAGAGCTGTCATGAGGAACGAATAAAGTATGTTTATCTGTACAACATGACATGATTTATGGCAGAATACTTTTATAAGAACGATGTCTACTCAACAGAGTGTAACGTATAATGTACAATAATTGTGTTACATATGTATATAACAGTAATAGATCATCCCTTGCCAGATTCCTCAAGTAATGCCTCACTAAATTATTTAAAGCAAAAGGAAATGCATGGTATGTTTAAAAAAAAAACTACGTAATCTTTATATTGTCTTCCGAGTCTGTGAATTTCATTTTTAAAGAATTTCTCCATCAATCAATAGTTTGTCAGAAATGCAGTGATAGATACATTTTTAAATACATAAAATGTACAATTTTTTTTTTTATTTTTTTAAATATGTAATGTGTGCCTTGAGGGGTCACACGATACATGCATAAATCTGAGTTGCACCAGTCCTCTCTTAACTGCATTTGAGTTCAAGATATCGATGACGTCAACTAATTAGGTCTAGTGCTAGAGTGGAATAGATAATGAAGCATTGTTTTGCCTCGAAGGCTTTGGAAATTGATACGGCGTGGATGGATGAAGACTATCCATTTTAACAAGCACGAAGTAAAAGTTGAAGAAAACAAAAGAAAATATTCTTATTTTTTCTTTAATATATATATATTATAGCTAAAATAGGAGTGATAGAATACCACGAAAAAAGATAAATAAATTATGTTTTTGTGTAATTTAACGTTTTATAATGTCCACTCTAAATTAGCTCCAAATTAATTTTGAATTATCATCATCAGCAAGAATTTAATAGTCCACTGCTGGACTTGGACCTCTCCTTGGAAAGGAAGTTTAATTTTTAATGATTTCACCTAAACTTATCTTATATTTTGCTCACGTATTATTCTAATGCTACTCAAGCTTACTTCAAGTACATTAAAATGTCTTTAGTAACTGTTGAGTAAAAAGTAACAAACTACACAAAATGTATTTTAAAAGCAGATAATAGTAGAGAATATAATATTTTGAAGGTACAATAAAAACTCATGGCAATTATATTAAAAAAAATATATTAAATTAAGCTTAAATCCGTTCCTCGAAGCGTTTCCTCTAATACGATGCAAAAAGGTCTGCAATCAACAAATCTGGTATTGAGTCCATATTTCACGGCTTAATTTCTATTGCTTGGCCCCATTGATTTTATAAATTCGCTTCACCCCACTGAGAATTTAATGAAAAACGTGCGTAGAAAGTTTCTGGTCCATTACTTGGCGCGGTTATTAATGACAGGCTCCGGTATTCCGCACACCTACTGCTTTGATAGATCGACTCGTGAGCTTGACCGAATGTAAACAAAGCTTTTGGAATGAAACTTAATTTTGTTCTATTTTTAAATTAAAAAATCGAATAAAAACGAGGATGTTTGAAATTAAGGGTATTTTTTTCTTTTGCAGTTAGTTACTGGCTTAGAATAATAGAGGGTATTTTTGTAAAACTATATGGTACAAATAATTCTCTTTGGAGTTTGCTGTTGTTGAAGTAAGCTCAATAGAGGCGTAATTTAATGCCCTAATACGATCCACAAGAAACCTTACTCTGTGATGGAGTTTCTAGATGATTGTGCTTTAAGATATTCATGTACATACCGGTATAACTTAATAAAAAAAATTAATAAGTAATTAAAACATTTATCTGTAACTCTTGTTTGCAGGTGATTAGAGCCGTGGAAGTCACTTATCATCAGGTAAACCGTCTACTTGTTTAACCTGTTTATATCCTCGTTACAACCTCCATACCTGGTTATAACCTCTTATAACCAGAAATTTGGTATAATTTGACAACGGTGAATTTTAAATAATTTTAAAAAAGTAGTTGGTTTGAGTACGCTTCAAAAACTGAAAAATATCTGCACCGATTGAGCTCAAACTTTGACATGATACACAACAAGCTTTAAAGATGATTTATATCTATTTGCCGCGCAACAAATGCAACCACAATGTACCACAGCAAAGCATGGTAGGGTTCAGATAGTTTCCTATAAACAATCAGCCTTAAAATTTGAAAGGTACTATGAGCTACGGCGTACGAAATGGTATTCCTAGCAATTGTCGATCAGCTCAAACGTATTTGTAAGTCACTTCTATTGATCCGTCTAAAGTGCCTGCTTTCCATGTGATCTTAGTTTGATCCCTACATATTGTACCTACTTTAAGAACATTTTTCCTTGCGCTGAGTTACTTGAGATACTCACATTACTGACAGTGTTTTAAAGGAAGATTTTACACTATTACGTAATTATTGATTCGAGTATTACTGCGATAAATATTGCACATATTTAAATTTCCTAAGTAATAATCATATAATTATCATATTGTAATAAAAAAATGTGGTGACGAATTAAGAATATGGATTGTCACCACCCCCAATCATCCCGTGGGTGTCGTAAGAGCCGACTAAGAGAGCAAACTACGCAGGACAACAACACTGCAAAGAGAAGTGTTACAATACCATGCATAACCAATAATTATTAAACCTTAAATTAAACTTAAACCTTATCTTAAAATTAACTACTAACTAACTACACTAAATACAATTATTGAAAATATTACTTTACAAACAAACTGTCAGTAGCTCCAATACTTCAATATTACTTCAATATAGTAAAACCGGCTGCTGCACTCCCGATTGCGGGGCTCGGATCGCTGTTACTTACTAAAACCAACAATTTTCAATAAAATCGTGTCTTATAAGTCACTTACTTAACATTTTTATTTGATTGTTTGTAAAATTTATTCTTTACTGGTGTATTATGTTCAACTTCTTTGCGAAGTTTGCTTCCTTCACGCATCGTTAATACATTGCATAGTTCTTAGTAACTTTGGATGGTTTCTATTGACATAGTTTCTGATAGTGTCTGAAGCAGTTTTTTTACTAAGAACCCTATTCTGTTATAAACACATCGGAATATATGCATAAGCTATGCAAAGGCTATGATAGTGGGTTTTATGGTTAGTTCTTTCTTTGTATGCGTAATACCATAATTGTATTTTTAAGAGCGATCCAGGCTAATTATCCCGGTAATTTTTTTGTTAGCCAACAAGATATTATACAAGATCAAAATGATTATAAAAAAGAAAATAGCACGATTTTAGAAAAATTAGAGCTCGTAGACTAACAGTTATTAGTTATTACGTCGACCATTGTGGGATGAACACTTTTCCAAGAAAAAAATATGCAATAAAATTCATGGACAAAAGCTTAACTAAAAATAATCACCGAAGAATACCATCATATTTCAGTTAAGTCGCTCAAATCCAGTACCCCAGTACCACCATAAACCATTGAACGGATATAAATGGCTCTGAAGGTACCGCTTTGTTTGAACCAAGCAACTGGATCGATAGCCAAGTGATTGATGAAATCGGAATTATCAATGAGCCGACCGCCGCCACTTGTAAATTATTCTCGAAATTGCTTTGGGGAATAACCGTCATTATCGGCTCCATAGAGTATTATTATTTAAATTATCGACGAAGCAGTGACAATTTCCGTTGTAATACTGCAAAGATGTATACACATACATATATTCAACCAATATTTTACCTAGTACCGTAGGTCCCAATCGCGTAATAACAAATAACAAGACTATTGCTACCAACCCGTCACTTCGAGCTATTAAAAACGGGAAAATTAGTAATATATTAATTGCGAAAGGGAAAGAAAAGGATAATTACATTTACAGATGAATTTGGCAATGTAAGGAAGTACTCGAGAAGGTTAGAATGTCATTCCTGTACTCGAACTGTTTATTTAAACCAAAAATCGAAATAAAAAACTCTATTTTTAAATTATGAGTGTGTGTATACTGTTACAAGTTACATTAACATAAAGCACACGCAACCTAATATTTACCACAATGATATCAATCGAAACTTTGAATAGAAGTGCTATCGTTGTTATCTAGTCCAGTTACCGTACATTCAATCATTCTCGATTCATATCGACTAATATACCTTATGAAATATAATGGGGGTCTATGGGACTTTAAATCAAAGTTTTGCTTATGTTTTTCATTAACAACACCACGCGGCTTTATCTAGGGCTCTATTACTATCTAGGACCGCAATTTACTCGTATTTTTAATTAAATGGGAGCATTGAAGTAAATTTCGTTTATCAGATACGGTGACTATGTAATTATATTCTATTGAATTCTTTTTTTCAGTCTTATTTATTGAGTGGAACTGCAAAGAAACTGAATGACTATAATATACAGGCCGCGGGGTAGTGGGTAGGTGTGGCCATAATTTGTTGTCGTATGTTAATCCCCGAAACTAACGTAGAGCGCAGCCACTCTCTGATCTCTCTGAGTGATTTTTGAGACCGAATCTAATTTAAAAGAGACAAATTTAATTTGGAAATTGACTGATGAAGCAAATATTTCTCACTATAAAGAGCTGTCATGAATGAAACCAAATACTTAGGAATTGAGGATGTCAATAAGAAGTCCTGATAATTCGTATTTGACTACAATTTTCTGTAACAAAGAGTTCTGATCTGGTTATATCCTGTGTATAACTAGATAACAGTTCTCTCATTTATCAAAGCAGGCAGTATTTATAACTTCGCTTGACATCAACTCCGTGCACCTTAAGTTTGTCTTCTTACTTTTGCAGTCGAGTTTTCCGCAGAGAGAAAGTTTGCTTGTCCCTTTGTTCCAACTTTGAAAGTATTGAATCCAGTAGAAAAATTCTTCGAGTGTAAGTACTTATGTTTAAGTGTATTATTATGTGGACAGATAAATATTTTTATCACAGTATTATCTAGAACCAAACCTCAATCTGAAATGATCAAGGTTTACTTAAGAAAAAACTGAACTTAGCAGCGATATCTAAAAAGACCCTAAATCTCTGAATCGAATCGAATTATTATTTAAAATTCAGAAGGGAATTGTTTGTTAAGTTTATCCATATTATTTTCTTTACAGGGAATCGACGAGACTCCGGGAAAAAGTTTATAAATATGTAAATTTTGAATAAATAACAATTCAACCTGAAAATCGTCGATCAGCAAAATTTTGCCATGCTATAATTTAATTTATCGACTAAAATAAATTCTTAAGCAGAGTGATTGTTGTTTGAACCCTTAAACTTATTGTAGCTTGTACTGACATAATCAATTTGATGATGTACAGATACGAAAGTGAAGATGACAGAGTCTGCTAACAAAGCGATATATGACTACCTCCTACTGAGGAATATAACAAGAGCTTCATAAAGAACAAGGCACATCGCCATCAGAACTATAGGTATAAACCCCTACAGGTTTTATTTGCTAATTGGTCTTATATCTATTAAAAACTATCTGATCGTAACAGACCCTATTTAATGCTCTGTGTACTTTCAGTTAGATTCAATTTGAGCTCGACCCGTTATCTGAACCCAATGCCCCTCTCTAATTCTTCGAGGAGAACTCAATAGGAGATACACACCTGCGACGTTTGAGCTACAGGTATTCATAGGCAGCGATAGTTACTTACCCCTCGGGTTACCTTCGCTCGACTGCCTTCTTTCCATTAAATAAAGTATTAACAATTGCTCGTATCTTTCAAATCACACGACATGTTGCTGATATGAAAAACTGTTTTGTTTAATTGGTTTTACTGTAAATAATATAAAACTCTAGCGGTATTTGTTGTGGTCATGTTACTCATATCTAGTCACGCGTTGACTATTAGTGTACTGTGTACCGTTTGAATTTATTAAAAGTAATATCTAGGGAATAAAAGCTTTAATTAATTGTGACGGTTTTTTACTACTGCAATAATTAAAAGTCGACTTGAATATTTACATATTCTAAAGGACTTTATTTGATTATATAGGGACAAAAAAAAAGATCACTTGAGGAAGAAAAGTTTCTATGCCGATTACTGCTTAAAATTAATTATGTTGAGGTAGATATGGAGTTAAGGATATTAAATAGGAGTCTAAGGCCTGTATTTTAAAAGGTGTCTCAGTTGTGAATCTAGTCTTAAAACTAATAAGTAGAGATTTTATTATTGAACGTCACATAAAAGAAGTTTTACTGATCCATGCTCAAGTGAGTGATAGCTTATTTTTGAATGTTGTTATGTCGAAATCTTCATTCAAGTATAGATTTTGGCAGATGTGATCTTTGTTTATTGTTTAAAAGTAGAAGAAGTGCGTAAAGGTAACATTTTTAAGTAATGTGTGGTATACAGTTAACCATTGTGTAAAAACGGTTACATAAAACTAGTGGACCAGTATATAATAATAATTATATTTACAGACTACTCACCCACAACGCCATCTAGTTTCATACTAAACAGAGTTATGAAAACTAGATTGACTGATAAAATAATTATAAATTTATTTTGTAAATACAATAAATATTATACAAAGAAAATATCCAAACTCCAAAACAGAAGCTCAAAACATCTTTATGTCATTTTTTATTATTGTTTCAAATCCTCTTTGACCCTAAAGTCATAGATCAACACACACAATAGCAACAATCTGTTTTGTTAATATTAAGCAGAAGGAAATTAATCCATTATATGCCTGTGCTGGACGGTGCCGATCTACAACCACCCGTTTCCAAGCGGTTCAGCCTTATGAGAAGTAAAGGTCAAACAAATATTTGGAAATCATACAACCATTCGGTCCGACCCGGAAATCAAGTCAAAGACCACAGTACAGCAGTCGCATACACTACCACTACACTACCGAGGCAGTATATATTTTAAACTTTTGGTACAAAAACAGTTCAAGTTATACTAGTTGATTTAATAAAACAAGGCAATCAAACTTTAACGCCAGGCAATATTTAGTCAAATATTAAGATATAAAAAAATGTACAATATTCAAAATGATATACCAATATAGTTTGAATCAAATATTTCATTGGTGGTTACAATTTACATTCATAATATTTGCTATGAAAGTTTTACCATTAAAATACATGAAAATTCGTATTCCATGAATACCTAATTGAATATTTATTGTATTAATTTATAGACGTATTAAGTTACGCTCTGACCTTTATCACATAAAATGAGCACCATGATAATATTAAGGTGATGGTTTTAAGAATGAGTTATACGAGATGGTGAACCTCGCTGTTGAATATGTGTATTATAATTAGTGCTATGAAAACCTGTGGTAAGCAGTTCTGTGCTGGCAGCTGAACCCAATTCCTCCTAGTTCTGAGAGGGAAGGGGACTTGACTTGTAGGTGTTCAATAGTAGCGGTAGTGACTTATTATCCTGGGATCCGTTATCCCTATATCAAAAACTTCGAGCAACCAAAAATATTAGACTCTTTGAAAGGATCCCCTTTAAGGCTTCCACGAGTTAAACCGTTTCTACTTTATAAACTATTGATATTGCTTAAAGGTTTTCAATTCACGCAGTCAGTATTTTAGTAGTCTGTCCTATAACTTTGAGACTGACTTTGAGACACATCTATTGTGAACTTCAGATGAGTATTTAATTAAAATACATGGATCAACGGCGTTAACACATTTCAATTCATTTCAAAGGGTATATATATAATTTATAAGGCAGCTAGCTATACCCTGCCATGCTTTTTGTGACAGATTGCGGTTGTATTGATGACAAATGAACAATAGATAAAAACAAAAGCGAAAAGCGGGTTGTACATCGTTTCAAAATTGGAGATCAATCGGTGCAGAACATTTTGAGTTTATGAAACACAAACAAATCAATTTAACATTTTTATATCTATACTAATATTATAAAGCTGAAGAGTTTGTTTGTTTGTTTGAACGCGCTAATCTCAGGAACTACTGGTCCGATTTAAAAAATTCTTTCAGTGTTAGATAGCCCATTTATCGAGGAAGGCTATATCATTACGCTAAGACCAATAGGAGCGGAGCACCAATGAAGAATGTTTCAAGAACGGAGAAAATTTATTACTATTGAGAGACGCAGACGAAGTTGCGCGGGTCAGCTAGTATTTTTTTATATAGATTATTTCATCATCATCATCAACAGCTTTTAACAGTCCACTGCTGGACATAGGCTTCTCCTTAGAAAGGAGGTTTTGGCCTACTATACCACTCTGGCCAGACGGGTTGGTTTATTTTAAGTTTTTCTTCTCTATGCAGTGCTGTTTTCCTGTCCTTGTTTGCTACCTTAGTCGGCTATTACAATACCCACGGGATGAATAAGAGTGATGACACTCCGTGTTCTTAATCCGTCACCATACGGATATTATTTCACTATCAGTAAATAACTTCAAAAAATGTGACATATGAAAAAAGAACAAACTCCTTTAATTTCAAACAACTTCAAGCAGAAAATTTAAATGTTATTTCAATAAATTCTTAGAAATAAAACTTATACAAATTGACAGTTACCAAAAAATAACAGCACACAATATTAGAGACAAATATAAAATAAAGTTGATTCATTCGCGTACCAAATATGAGAAAAAAGATAATCGTACTTGGAAGCACAGATGCATAATATTACTAAACATCATGAAAATAATATGATAGCATCTGTACGTACCAATATATATAAAAGAATAGCGCTTGCTTGCCTCATAGCTTGGCTTATTAGAAAAAAGTATTAGAACTATAAATTACGCCAAAATTTAAAAAGAAAATATGAAACAATACCAATGACATTATAAGTGTGTTCTTATGAGAAATAGTGCTTTTTCAACCTGAGTTATAGTGTTTCAACATTAGCATTAGGAATTTTGATCTTCTATGTGTGATATGTCATTAGTAGAGGCTATTACGCAAGTTAAAGTAAATCTTTTTGCTTGAGTTGCTTGAGTTGATATTTATTTGTCTTAATGGTGTCTCTACAATAAATTCCAGTCATATATGACCCGGTTAGACCGGGGTGAATCACGGCCTTACAGAAAAGCGGCACTATGCAACACTGATTACACTTCATCAGTGAAGTTATCAGAGGCCCAAATCCTCCACTCCTATATCATTCGCATATATAAGTTAAAAGTTTGCAGATGTCCTCGAGCGGTGGAAGTCACTTGTCATGAGGTCACCCGTCTGTTCGTTTACCCCAATACCACAAAAAAAAAGATGTAAGTACACAATATAAGTCAGTACGGTTTTATTGTACTTCGTTTGACGCACATCACTCAATATTTTCACACAAGTCAGGTGTGTGAACGTAAAATGAACATGAAAACATATTTTACATCCCGACATCAAAGACTTTTGGTTGGTACATGAATAAATATGAAACCACATTGCAGATATATACATAAAACCAGAGAGGTTCGGTATCTAGAAATCATGTACGCAGTTACTATTTTGATAATCCTCATTGTGTTGGGTTGTGGGCGCGACAACAATGTAAAAAAAAATACTTTAGATTATTTTATCTCTTGGCAAAGCATAGGTATATGTTTTCATTAAATTTTGTACATATGTTTTATGTTTTTTTTTTATGGTTTAGGGGGTGAAAAGAGCAGATAATACACGTTATGGTAACTTAAGAGTCTCAAGTGCGTTTCTGTCTTTTGAGCCTTTTGAGTTTGGGGAGGTTTGGACTCCGGTAACTTCTCTCACTCGGTGAACGGCAATACGGGGAATTAATTAATACCGGTTTTCGGTATCACTCTAGTCTACCCGGCGCGTTTATGTCGAGGCATCGCATACAAAATTGAGTTTGAAACATGGTATAAGGAATAATATTATTTAATTACTAGAAGCTCAAATTACATCTTTCCACAAATGTTTGAATTAAGCTTTCTTTCCAAAGTAAAGTCACAAGTCACCGTTTTAGATCGCTACATGAATCCGAATCGCTAGAGTAGGTCATGACCCTACGGGTTGGGGCGCAGTGGTCTCGTTATGTAAAGCTAGAGATCGGGAGAGGGCCGATCCCGAGCGAAGAAGACTCATACCGCCGCCGACGGGACCGCGGGCCCTCAGAGAGTGGGTACCTCTGGTGGCAGATTGATTACTGCGGTAAGGGACGTATTGGCGATTTGATTGCACTGAAATGCGATTGGGCCACAAGACTTAGTGATAAGCGGGGCTGGCTTCCCTTTTTTTTTAAATGGTACAGAGTAGTTAGGTGCGGCGTCGATCCGTGGTGATTTGGGACCTGAAATCACATGGTCCGGGTCCTCCCCAGAGTATCCTGTCACCAAAAAAAAAGATCATGGCCTTACAAAAAAATGTGGTTAAAGAGTTTAAAAGCAAAATCTTGCATTTTATCGCTTGGTATCTGAAAAAAATGCCGCGTAATTCTACAACACAGTTTGATATGTAATCACAAAAAGCTCCCCCAGAGAGGCATCGTAAAATATATCCGATACACTTATGCACATCCAGTAGTTGTTTAGTGAAAGCTTTTCCATGTCAGTGAATTAGTCACGTTCAGTTGGTTTCAGTTTTTGCCTTATCCTATGATTTATCCCTCGATTTGTAACAACAAAATGAGATATTGTCCGATTTAGTATTCACGTTGCGTGTTCATTGGAACGTAGTGCAGTGGAGATTTTTGTTTAATTGGATATCGTTTGTTACGTTGGGTAGAGTAAACTCGTGTTGAAAAGCCTTTCTGTAGTTTATTAAACCCCTTAGTGAGTTGGAAGTAAATAAATAAATATTTTGTGTAATTGGATACCATTTGTTACGTTGGTGAGAGTACACTCGTGTTAAAAAGCTCTGTGGTTTTGAGAGTTAGCGAGTTAAGTTAAACTATAAAATTAAAAACACTTTTGTTAAGCTTTTTTTTTTAACATAACTTTATGCACTTTTAAGCGCGGGCTTAATGCCTAGGGCAGTTTATTTCAGTCAAACTTTGGGTCACGTAGAAATCGTAGGCAGCCGCACAGAGGTTACATAACTACTTTACTACTGCTCATTACAGAATGTAGTATTTGTGACTAAATTCAGTTAATTGTATTAGCGTGTCCCTTGCAATAGAAATAGTGATGATAGTGTAATTTATTTATACTGCCTGCAAATACATTGCATACGGCGGACTTAATTCCATAGGCATTTTCTTGTAGTAGACCTTGGGGAGAGATTTGTGTGTGGCAGGTGTACAATGAGATAAATTATTTAAATTGTAGTGAGTTGCAAGATGTTAGACTACATAGATATACTGGGTATACATATATATGTGTAAATATAATTTATACGTACTATATAATACTAAAAATATAAAAACATAAACATACACACATAATGCAATCCTGTGATCACTAAGTTATAGGATTTGTGACCGCATATTTGCGTG
This sequence comes from Arctia plantaginis, assembly GCA_902825455.1. Classification (NCBI taxonomy): domain Eukaryota; kingdom Metazoa; phylum Arthropoda; class Insecta; order Lepidoptera; family Erebidae; genus Arctia; species Arctia plantaginis. Next base: position 4,778,387 of record CADEBD010000857.1, on the reverse strand, counting down.
TCTAGAATCACCAGTTCACTGTTGACGTTTACTCCTAACAAAACATTTGTTATATAGGTTAATAAAAATATTCCTTTTAGTTTGTGGTTTCCGTAGTCATAACACGGAGTCATTTGCGCCTGTCCGTCCTTCGTCAGCCAGCAGCTTAGCTTATGGATTGTTAGTACTAGAAAGCTGTGGTGTAATTACTACTGTATATTTGCATTTGCATCTAAATGCAATTTATATTAATTATGCAATATAATACAAAAAAAATAAGGTTATAAGCTACGGAATCCTGGACTGCGCAAGGCCCTTTTTTTTATTATCTCAACTCAGACCTTGTTGAGTTACACATATTCTGATACGTAATTAAAATCATGCTCTACAGAGTGGACAGTATATAATTATGATGTTAGGTGTTTCATTTCTTACCAATGATACTACATACGAACCCTGAGCTCGTTACGCTGCTTTGTGAAATTTCGGTTTTTGCAGCACCTAATTCGTTTGTTAAGTCCTCGGTAAGGACGACCCAAAGGATTGCACAAAAAGCTGTGTAGACCTTATAATACTATTAGTCATCCTACTGATTAGGAACAGAACGCTTTATATGTCATAATATGAATTGAAATCGAGAGTAACAATAGGCTGTGTAATATAACAATTAAAGATTACGAGTTACAGTTAGGAAAATCTACTTTTTTTATGTTAGAGGGGGCAGACGAGCAGACGGGTTAACTGATGGAAAGTGACCATCGCCGCCCATGAACGTCTGCAACTCAGGAGTCACAAACTCGTTGCCGGTCATCAGGATTCTATCCTAAATACAAATTCTGAGCACGAGAGTGTAATATGATAGTGACAAAAAATGTATTAAATAAAATCAGTATTCAATAACCCCTTTCTTCATCATCTCAGTCGAAAGACGTCCACTGCTGGACATTGGTCTTTGCCACAACGACCAGTTCTGTGCTGCACGTATCCAACGGCTATGAACTTCCGCTACTAATACTCAAATTGCCCCATTGGTGAATATATGTTACATCTTATTACGAGAGTGGAACCAAATAATAGTTTGTGGAATTTTGATGTATTGTATACTTTTACAGAGATACAAGCCTGTATACAATCAAAGTATTAATAACGTCTCTACTCACTTTGATAACTTGATGATTTTAAGTTATTAACTATCGTATTTCCATGTACAGTTAAGAGTGAAATTAAACTGATGCAGACAAGGAATAATTCTATCATTGAACAGTTCAGTAATAAATAGTTTTCGCCCCTTTTGAAATACAAAGAGCTTTCTGTTTCATTTTCTATTGTTGTAAGGCTGTCAGGCGGAAAGCCGCCGGCCTTCGGTCCAGTGACGTTTTGTTTGTTCTTACGAGAACGAGCACCGCTTTGAAAGAATAAGTTATTCTGTTTTAAAATAATACGGCGATAGGAAAAGGTATACAATGTACTATAAAGAAAATATACACGGCAAGACGCGCCGAAGCAAATACAGGATGAATGTTGTCGCAAAAAACTCTTGGGCCCTGTGTGGCACAATCAGTCGTTTGCATTATGCATGAAACCATCCCGAGGCGACAGATGCTGGAGAAAGTTCCAGAAGGAGTGATATTAATATTTGTTTGTCAGGTGCTTTAGTTGAGCTGTTGCTCTTTTGTTTATCTCGTTCCACTCAATTTTGGATCACTGAACACTATATTATTTCTTATTTGATTCCTAGTTCTTAAGATACATTAGCTTGTAGCAGATTTAAAAAGCTACAATGGCATAAATTCAAAGTTACTTCTATCACCAGATTTAAGTGACGTATCACTCTTTTATTTACCGTCACCCTTAATGCCTTTTTTAATCTTACATTCTTTCACTGTTCTAGACAACTTTCGAACGTCTTTCGAAGATGATATTGAATATACAGACAATTTGTATACATCAACTATGGACATAAGCCTCTCCTTAGGAAGGAGGTTTTGGCCTACTGTACCACGCTGGCCAGACGGGTTGGTATAGGGTTTGGGGTGCTGGGCTAGAAAACCTCCTCGTGGTGCACCCTGGAAACGCTGGCGATGGTACTGTTTCCTCCTTGTCCTCTTGGAGGAGAGGATTATCGCCAGCGGCCAATATTCTAGCAGAAGAGGCAGCCGTTCATCGGCTCTCGGGCAAGGCCTGGTCCAGCAGGGTGGGCGTGTCTGCCGATTGCCCTGCTGGCTCTTCGCTCTTCGGAGCATGGAGGAGGAAACCTCGGTAAAAAACCGGATGGCGGGGCCCTGTAGGGGCCACAGTTTCTCCGCTGTCAGCGGTGGAGAAAGGAGGACGGGCTCGGCGTGTACTCACACTACCACCGAGCAGGCAGGGGGACGTAGTCTCCTTGTCAACCGTCGGCATATCGTAATCCCGAGAAGAGCGCTGTGGTTAAGTCTCGCGGCTCTGATCGGGGGCGAGGGTCTTGGCTTAACCGCCCGGACCGCGAGGAAGATAACCTCTCTAAAAAATTCCCCGAATCCCGTGTTCTGGTGCGTGGCCAGGGGATGCATGGCTGATGGGAAGTTCAGTCGCGAGCGCACTCCAAGCCGAGGTACCTGCGGACCCCTCGGTTGGGTTAAAAACTTACGCTTGCCCGGGTAATGGGGGATCTCTGCCCGGGTGGACCTTTAGTTCTCCCCCACTCGTGGGATTATTATGGAAGATTTTCAAAAACCTAAAAAACCAACCAAACCGATCGGAACCAAGCAACCAACGAAAAAGGCAAGCCTAACGGAAAAGGAAGCACAGCGAAGGAAGGAAAAGCAGAACAGTGGAGCGGATGGGTCGTCCACTGAGGGCGAGATGGTGTCGGGAACGCCTATCTCGATGGGGCTCCCAGAGGTCAGTCTGACTCTGGTCACTGGGAGCCGAAGAGCATCGGATCGGCTGCGTTCCGGATCCGCCGCTTCATCGGATGGCGCGGAGGCCATGGAAGCGGAGCGGAGCGACAGCCGGAAACGCGGACGCTCAGGGGACGTGGAAACCGACACGTCCGGCGAAATGATGCCACCAAAGGTGGCAAGCAGCCGCCGAGGGAGGGCGCGCAAACCGGCCTCGGTCGCGATCCCGTCAGGCTCCGCGTTCTCCAACGCGGAGTCGTACAGGAACGTACGGGTGGACGGCGAGGCCGTAGCGGAGGAGGAGATCGCGGATCTCCTGCTCAAGGTTCGGGAGCCGGTGGGGGGAAATGCCCCCCAGGCTCCCGTGTCCGTGCAGGAGAGGGCGAAAGCGGCGGTGGCCGTCATCGACAAGGTGGCCACCAAATCCGTGAACCTTAAGGGCTCGTTTGTGAGGGCCCTTAAGGACTCCTCCTCCGCTTTGTCGGAGGTCGTGGAGGGCCTAGTGGGCGATGTGTCTCGCCTGCAGGTGGCCAACGAGAGGCTGACGGAGCGGGTGAACGAGCTGAGCGCTCAGTTCGCCCGCTTCCAGGCGAACCTCCCGGATCGGGAAGCCCCGTCCGCGTCCCAGCCTGCCCCTACCACCAACTCAGAGGCATTTGACTCCCAACTGCGAGAAATCCTCATCGCAGTTGGGAATATGCTGGACGGACGCCTGGCTGGCCTGGAGGCGAGACTGCCCCCTGCGCCGATTATGCGCCCCCCGCTCGCGTCGGCACAGCGGCCTAAGGCCGCCGCTCCGACCGCGCTCCCCGTAGTGGGAGGCCGCGTCTCCTACGCGGCGGCGGCGTCTGCCCCGACTCCATCGGCTCCCCAAAAGCCGAGGAGGGGGGCCAAGGCACCGGCCCAGGCGCCGGCCAAGGCACCGTCCCAGGCGCCGGCCAAGGCGCAGGCCAAAGTGCCGGCCAAGACGGGGCCTAAAACGGCGCCGAGGAGCGGAGTGGCATTCCCTCCGCTCCCCACTCCGACACCCCTGCCGGGCCCCTCCGCCCCTGCCCCCTCCAACGAGGGCTGGCAGGAGGCGAGGGGCTCCAAGAAGTCCCGAAGGCGGGCCAAAAAGGCTGCCAAAAAAGCAGCCCAGGCCCAGCCTTCGCCACCGGTGGCAACGGCCTCCACAAAGAGGCCGCGGAAGCTGCAGCCGCCCAAAACCGCGGCTGTAGTGGTGACCGTGTCCCCGGAGGCGGCGGACGGCGGGCTGTCCTACGCGGCCGTGTTTAAAAAGGCCCGGGACAGCCTCGCTAACGACTTTGGAACGGTGGGGGTCAGGATGCGCCTCGCCCAGACGGGAGCTCGAGTCCTCGAGTTCCCTGGGGCTGAAGGCGCAAAGACGGCGGACTCCTTCGCCGAGAGGCTGCGGGGAATATTTGCGGCCACTGATGGTGTCAGGGTCGCCAGGCCTACCAAGTGCGCGGAACTGCGCATCTCGGGCCTGGACGACTCAGTGACGGCCGAAGATGTCCGCGCTGTAATCCGGGAGAAGACGGGGTGCAGCGCGGACAACGTCAGGGTCGGCACCATCCGCCCCGGTCCAGGAGGGCTTGGCGCCGTGTGGGTCAGCTGTCCCGTAGCGTCGGCCAAAGTATTGGCCGACGCCGGCAGGCTGCTCATCGGTTTCGTGAGCGCCAGGATCACAGTCCTGGCGGCGAGACCGATGAGGTGTTTTAAATGCCTGGCCACGGGACACACGCGCGTCAAGTGCGACAGTTGTTTTGACTGCGGCGGACTGTGTTTCCGCTGCGGTCAACCGGGGCATAAGGCGGCAGAATGCTCTGCCGCCCCTCACTGCCCAGTGTGTGCGGCGGGCAATAAGCCCGCCAATCACCAGATGGGGCAGAGAGGCTGCAAGCCTCCCCGCAGTTCTCGGCAGACGTCGGGGGTTAGCCAGTCGACCCAGGCTGCCTCCGATATAGTTCGTGCGTCGACGTCGTCGCCCATGGAGGAGGTTGTAGAGACGGTCCAGTAATGGATCAAGTCTCCAACCTCCTGGTCCAGACGAACCTGAACCACTGTGCCGCGGCGCAGGATCTCTTCCTGCAAACCATGGCACAGTGGTCGATAGGTGTTGCCGTAGTCGCGGAGCCCTATTCTGTCCCTCCCCGTCCAAACTGGATGGGTGACTGGGACGGCTCCGTGGCAGTCGTCGGTTCCACGACGGCTCATTCCCCGCCCTTGTCGCTAAGAGACAAGGGCACTGGATATGTTGCCGTCGAGTGGGGGGGGATCACCATATATGGTGTCTATTTCTCCCCCAACCGGAGTTTGAACGACTTCGAGGTTTTCCTGACCAGCTTGGAGACCTCGATACGGCGACTAGCGTCTGGGCACGTCCTTGTGCTGGGGGACTTCAACGCAAAGTCCATTGCGTGGGGTTCCCCCAGGACGGACGCCAGGGGCGAGGCCGTAGAGGAGTGGGCGGCCTCGGTGGGCCTCTGTCTTCTAAACAGAGGCTCCACCAACACGTGCGTGCGACAGCAGGGGGGGTCGATAGTGGACCTCTCGTTCGCTACCCCTGCCCTCGCCGCACGAGTAAGGAACTGGCGTGTCCTGGAAGAGGTTGAGACGCTCTCGGATCACCTGTATATCCGATTTGAGCTCTCCCGGACCCAGGACTCCAGTAGGGGTCACGTGGCGCGGCGTTTATCCCGCTTTCCGCGGTGGGCTGTTGCCAGGCTGAACCGGGACCTACTAGAGGAGGCAGCCATAATTCACTCGTGGCTGTCTCCTCAGGCTCCGACCGAGGAGGTCGACGTGGGGGCTGGCCGCTTTCGCGATGCGATTACGCATGTATGCGATGCGGCCATGCCCCGCGTTCGAGGTCGTCGGCCTCCAAGGAAGGAGGTCTACTGGTGGTCCCAGGAGCTGGCGGACCTCCGTGCGGCCTGTACACGTGCCCGGAGGTCCTACACGCGCAGTCGGCGGCGTCACCGTGGAGACGGTGAGGAGGACCGGCTTCATGAGGGGTACCGACGGGCGCGGAAAACTCTGAAGCTGGCCATTAGCCGCGCCAAAGAAGAAAAAAGACAGGAGATGCTGGAGGGTCTTAATCGTGACCCCTGGGGTCGCCCTTACCGCGCGGTGCGACAAAAGCTCCGCGCGTCGGGCCCCCCCCTTACGGAGACTCTCCAGCCCAGCTTCCTGCGAGAAGTGGTTGAGGGCCTTTTCCCACAACGAGCGGAACACACTCCCCCGGCGATGGCCTCCTTGGCCGGAGACGACGGGGAGCACGGGGAGGATAATGTTCCGCCCGTCCGGGAATCGGAGGTAGGGGCGGCTGTTCTACGGATCCGTTCCAAGAACACCGCCCCTGGGCCAGACGGGGTACCGGCCCGAGTGCTGGCCCTGGCCCTCAACGACATGGCAGACCGCCTCGGGGAGGTGTTCGACGCTAGCTTGGCGTCGGGACGCTTCCCTAAGTGCTGGAAGAGCGGGAAGCTGGTCCTATTGAGGAAGCCGGGACGGCCTGCCGATTCGGTCGCGGCCTATAGGCCCATTGTGCTGCTGGACGAGGCGGGCAAATTGTTTGAGAGGGTTCTTTCTGCCCGCATCGTCCGGCACCTTTGCGAGGTGGGCCCCTATCTGTCGGACGCCCAATTTGGTTTTCGGGCGGGGCGTTCGACAGTCGACGCTGTGTTGCGCCTGAGGGCCGTGACCGAAGAGGCTGTGAGCTGTGGCGGCGTGCTGTTGGCGGTGTCATTGGACATCGCCAACGCATTCAATAGTCTGCCATTCAGCTGCATCAGGGAAGCACTCCACTATCATGGGGTGCCAAAGTACCTGAGGCGGCTGGTGGCAGACTATTTAGAGGAGCGTACCGTCGTGTACGAGGACCGAGAAGGTAATCTGAGGTGTCGGCCCATGTCGTGCGGTGTTCCACAGGGGTCTGTTCTTGGACCCCTCTTGTGGAACATAGGGTACGACTGGGCCCTTCGCGCCGATTTCCCCCCCGGGCTGGGTGTAATCTGTTACGCAGACGATACCCTCGTGACAGCCCGGGGGGCAAACTTCCAAGAGGCGGCGCGCCTGGCCACAGGGGGAGTCTCCCTGGTGGTCGGGCGCATTGAGGCGCTGGGCTTACGGGTGGCCCTAGATAAGACGGAGGCCCTGTTATTCCATGGGCCCCGTCGTGGTCCACCCCCTGGCGCCTCAATCGTGGTCAACACGGTCCTCGTACCGGTTCGGGCCCAGATGAAATATCTGGGCCTGATCCTCGACGGGAGGTGGCTCTTCGACGAGCACTTCCGACAGCTTGCTCCAAAGCTGCGGGAAAAAAGCGGGAGGGTGGCATGCGCATTGGCCGGAACTCCCCCGTGGGATTTGGAGGCGGAAGTGCTCGCCGAAGTTTATCGGCGAGTGGCTGACTTCCGGGCGGAGAGCGGATTTCGCCCTCCGCCCGAGGATGTGCGCGAGTGCGACCCTTTCCTTCCGGCTGACGCAGGTGCTTTCCGGGCACGGTTGCTTCGGAAAGTACCTGCACACGGTCGCAAGGAGGGAACTGAGTCCCGCCTGCCACCACTGCGACTGCAGTGAGGACTCGGCCCAGCACACGCTGGCGGTCTGCCCCGCATGGGCGGCGCAGCGTCGGGCCCTCACTGCAGTCATCGGAGTGGATCTCTCGCTACCGGCCGTAGTACGCTCCATGGCCGGTAGCGACAGTTGTTTTACCGCGGTCGCTACCTTCTGCGAGGTAGTAATCTCGCGGAAGGGGGCGGCGGAGAGGGCCCGGGAGGACGACCTCCACTCGGACCCGATCCGCCGCCGGCGAACCGGGCGGCGGAGGCCCGCCTACCACAGCCTCATGCCGCCCTGAGTGTGGCCGCGGGTGGACGGGGTGGGTTTCCCCTCCACCCGCATTAGTTGGCCAGCCGCGAGGGGGCGGCGTCCGCGTGTGCCGGACGTCGCCTAAAGAGAGGAACATCTACAATGAGACGGAGCCCGCACCAGGAGCGGGCTGGCGCTAGGAGGGGTCCGGATGTCTTAACAACAGCTGTTCCCGGATCCCTCCTGTTACAGGCGCAGAGTGGCACACTGTGTGGTTTTAGTCGGTCCGAGTCCGACACACCACCCCGCCGCAAACCCCGGAGGGGTGACGGTCCGAGGGGATTTCTACACGTAAAAAAAAAAAAAAAAAAAAAAAAAAGGGTTTGTGTCAAGTTTTCCTTCTCTTTGCAGTGCTGTTGTCCTGCGTAGTTTTTCCCTTAGTCGGCTCTTACGACACCCACGGGATGAATATGGGTGGTGACACTCTGTATTCTTAATCCGTCGCCACACGGATTCTAACTATCATATGTAAAGTTATTATTTAAATATGACTGGCGATTATAGAAATTAGAGCATACAAACAAAAAAAATTGTCGGATGTAACAGATGAACTAAAGTGTAAGAATCATAACAACAAAACGTTCAATACGTTGGCTTGTCAAATATGACATTATTTTGATACATCTCTTCGTACTGTACCCTGTCTCAACAACTATTTGGAGTTTTTTTTAAATGTCAATTGTTTTAAAGTATTTTTTTTTGACACAAACTTTATTCTGTCTACAAAAAAGAACTACCCGAGCAAATGCATCTATTGTAAACTGATGCACTTGCATACATTCTTACATACAATTCACTGTAATTTATAAAGATCACGTTACGACATTTTTGTCTCTACTATCGGTATGTTTATTTTATTTTTCTAAATATAGTAGAAAGCTTTCACACTGTCAATATTTGCTTTTAGACAAGAGATTTTGTACAATAATACTGGCAGTTTGTGTAAAATAGTCAGTTGTGTCAGAGCACACGTAGCGTGGGTAGTGCAATATCGACGTCCGCCAACCAATCAATTGCCGAACAAGTAAAGGCTTTTAGCCCACAATATCGCATGATATGAAATTCTCTTACTCCCCATAGTTTTACTTCTTGATATTTGCTTTTGAGATATTTATAATACTAATAATACTAATGTAAAACAGATCTAAAAAAAGGGTGCAATAACCACAAAATAATAAACATAGGTAAATATTTTACAAGGTAAAATACACTGATATACATATTAATAAATATATACATACATACTTGTCCATACATAGGTATCTGGGGGCAGGTAGGGCCCCGCCAAGACGAGCCAAGCGAAGCCCAAGGGCACGCCTACTTTTTCTTGGATTATACTAGATGAACCAAGTTCTCGAGATATGATGTCGATAGTAGATTTATTAAACATAATATAACGTTTGAATTACATAGCCCTTATACTTTTTATTTTAATGATATATTTAAAAAAACCGATTTTGTCACTGACTTACTGATGATCATCAAAATTCTTAGGGTACTTCCTGAAATTTTATATATTAGCTAGTATTAGTAGACAAATAACAAAATAGTCTAAAACTTGGAACTCCCCAATCCCTTTAGCTAGGGGATATAAGTTTGTAAGAGACTTACTCAAATTTTAATGCTGCAGGTCTGAAAATTAATAAAAAGCCAAAGAAATACACGATAATAAAAGAAAGAAAATATAAATAAAATTAAAAATATTGTCATAAGCAAGTTACAAAAAGAAATGAAATTACACCAAAAACATTTTCATGTAAAATGTTGCCAAGACGAGACCATAATAGACCGCACTGTCAAAAAGTTTTCAGATGTCAAGTAGAGCCAAATTTTAAACTCTACACGCCCCTTTCCCCCTGATTCTTTGAGGGGGGGGGGGGGGGGGTTATAGGGTGACTGACTCTTAGTTACAAGTGGTAGTCACTCACCATCAGACCATCAGATGAGCCACGACCTAGCAGGCCGTTTGGCCCCTAATACAATTAAAAAATTTCATTCTATTTGTCATATTAGAAATACGAATGTAGGTCATTACTATTATTCCTCTTAATCTCTTCATTTAATCTAAATGCTTGAGTTAGGTATGAGTACACGGTTTGAGTATTCGCCATGTTTGGAATTCAGGTTTGAGGTTTTCCTGTAAAAATCGTAACTATATATTTCATTTTAGTTAAATCAAATAAATATTGTTCTCGACTAATTGAACAAATCTAGTTTGAGTATTGTAGAGTATCAATAGGACACAGTGTAGTTTTGTTAAAAGTATTTATATTTTTTTGTATAAAGCGGAATGGACTATTTTCGAGTGATTGAATATTATTCGTGTTGATAGTTATGTGAACAATACTTTTTTTTACAAAATATAGTTGGTCAACAAGTACATGGGCTGTTTGAAGTTGAAATTCGAAATTTAAATAAATTTTATTCGAAAGCATTATTTTTTTAATTCTGTGTGTGGTGGTTTTTGGCACCATGGACAAACTGAAAATTCGTACATTTTTCGAATGTGAGTTCCTACTTGGAAATACCACTGCGGAAACACGAAACGGGCCCAATACTACTTACATAAACACGGTTCATTATTAGTTCAATAATTTTAGATCTTGAAATTTTGAGTTGAAGAACGAACCTCGATGTCGGACGGTAACTATAATCGAAAACGATGAATTGAAGGCGATAGTGGAAGTAGATCCAACTCAATTTACGGCTGAGCTTGCGAGCTTTGGAGCTAGCGTCAAAACAACATTGAAGCACTTGCGTCAAATTGGAAAGATGATAAAGCTAGATAAGTGGGATAGCACTACTGAATCGGCATAGAAATGAAAAACTTCTGAATCGAATTGTTACCAGCGATGAAAAGTGGATTCTGTAAGTAAACGTTCGTCTCAGTGGGTGGACCTGGGTACAACACCTAAGCAAAACACCTTAGGAAGATGAAAGTCTGCAGGAACAGTGACGGAAGATGTCTATTGCCAAGAATTGCAAACAATGATTGAGAAGCTCGCAATTTAACAACCACGACTGGTCAATCTTCCCATTTGATTCTCCACGACAACGCGCAAGCTCACACTTCACGACAGACTATGGCAAAGCTACAAGAGCTACAGCTGTAAGCTCTCCGTCACCCATTGTACTCATTGTACCTTTCCGCGACCGATTTTTAATTTTTCAAAATTTACACAGTTTTTAAAGTGGGAATACAAAAAGCTTTAGTTGACTTTATCACCTCTTGTCCAGCAGACTTCTACAGTACAGGGCAAATAAACTGATATCAAAATGGCAAAATTGTGTAGAAAATTTAGGTCAGTACTTTCTTGGCTAAAATAAAAAATACCAAAGTTTTTATAATTTAAAATTTTCATACATATCTCCAACTTCATAGCAAAAGATGTAATATTATTTAAAGGGTTGTCGTATTTTGAATTCTAGACTAACAAGACGCGATGACTATGTCTTTAAGTGTATTTCAAACTGGACCAGCTCAAGGCCGGGGGGTTTGGTGCTGACATGGCAGTGAATGTGCATCCACGCCAAAAATCGGGTATGTCACTCATATCTGAGAACACATCAACGAAGCCCTCAATAATCACATACACAACATACACACACACACGCACACAAAACACACACACGCAACACATACACAGTTCATAGCCAATTATTTAAAAATAATGTATTCATTCTAAGTATAATTTACATTCAGTTATGTAAGAGCGAGGTCTCTTAACACAGGCATTGTTTGCTTAAACAGAGGCTCCAATCACAATTCATTGCCTAAGGTGTTATTTCATTGAAAATAAAGATATTTGTATTGTATCAGCTCCAAGTCTCCGTGGCCGAATGCGGTCTGGATGTATTATTATTAATTTAAATTAAACTTTACTTTACTACTTCAAACAAATCTTGTGTCGCGATGGACTTTACAAACACACATGAAACGGACACAAAGAACACGCAGACTCAAAACAATAATTTGTGGATCACACAAAATGTCGTGCCATGTGACAATTGTTTTTGTAGTCATTTCTATCAATACCGATAGATTTGTTCTAGTAAATTATTTATTCAAATGTATGTACACTGCTAGTTTTAGTTACTTGAGCATTGAAGTTCTAACTCATCTCAGGCAGAGATCAAGTCAAAGTCAAAACAAAACCTCCTAATGTACCGAACTATCTATTAGAGATTTTTCATATTGCCTCGTATATATCTATTATATATAAATATATAATACTAATACTGGTCTGAGAGAATTATTGATAGAATTAATTTATTCAATTCAATAAAATCCTAGAAAAAATATGAAATCCGAATTCAAGTGAAGAGTAGACAGTTTGATATTCGCGCAATGTATCTGTGCCCAGTCGTTCTTTTATCCCGAAATAGTTTAAACGGACAGAATATATAAAAAGCATTCATCATTCATTTAAATTTAAAATTGGAAAATGCAATATAATCTAGTTCAATCACATTGGAGTCATGCCTCTACACCTCTACACTTCTACTCTACAGCTACAGCAAAAGCAAAAAAATTTTCAGTACAAACATAGCTTTATGTATACATACCATAGCTGTATATGCATATTTGTATACACTAAATTAATAAATAATCATTTAGTTCCTTGGTTTGCTTTTAAGGACGCTAAATGTACAACAGAGTTACCAGGCTGCTTTCAGTATTAAAGTTTGAACTTTCTTGAGATATCAAAAAAATAATAATAGAAAAGAGCGTACTCCCATCGCAAAGGTGTTTTGTCAGTATTGAGTTGTGGGTGTCCGCTCTTTTGCTCATCAACAGCCTATAACAGTCCACTGTTGGTCATAGGCCTCTCCTCGGAAAAGAGGTTTTGGCCCGCCATACCACGCTGGCCAGACGGGTTGATATAGGGTTTATTTCAAGTTTTCCTTCTCTTTGCAGTGCTGTTGTCCTGCGTTGTTGCTCCCTTAGTCGTTTTTTTGTACATTTCCTTGTTTGTTTGCACTTTTGCTCACTATATCATGAAAATAAGTTCAAATATTTAGCCTTTTCTTTAAACATGGGTAAGATAGCAAAATTTAACGGATTATATTGCATTATAAGCCGTTAACTGACTGAAACTAGCGAATTTGAACACACAAACAACACACACGCAACAAACAAAAGCTACCGTATCTCACATTAGATAGTAATTAATAGATGACATTGATTGATGACGTTGGGCATCGCATTACGTGCTTATTTCAATCTGCTGTAAGCCATTGATGGAATTTTCAATCGACTTTAAAGCGATTTGGAATATAGATGATTAAGCTCATGTATGCTAACTCCATTAGGTATATATTAATTTCTAAAGCTATGATTATTTATTGAATAGAGGAATTCTATCGTACGAGTTTCTTTATTATCGTTTGGAAATCCCTATGAATCATCGTGGTTCACCGTGAAGTGGAATGTCGGGATCTTACCAAGCAAAACCACACTGTGTTCTATCACAAGTGAGTCTATTGTAATGTACACTTGTATACCTTAGAATGGAAGTTTAAGAGAACCTCGGTAGACCTGGGAGGCCAAAGGCAGCCATGCCGTTGTGTGCTTCTTCTGACTTAGAGTGTCACTCACAGGCCTGCTTTCGTTAGGGTAGCTTTACCTTTACTCCCAGACTAATGCTTAAAGAGGTTGGCAATTATTTCGCGCTCTCCCAGCGTCTGATGTCCTGGTGATCCTCTTCCGCCTTCTCTTTAACGGACATCAATTCTTTGCGAAAAGAAGCAGCAGAATCCCACGCATTTCCACTTCGTATCATGGACAGAACCATAGTTATTCAGGCCAGGCTTCCCCGCAAATTTATGTGATTTGACTACCTTCAGCTGTTCTTAAGGAATTTTAGAACTTAGCTTCATTAAATAGATTGGTTCTTAATAGTCAAAGATAGTAAAGTGCTTTAGAAGACCGAGAGTGTTTTGTTCCTTTGGTCTTTCCTATGAGCGTTTGCTCTATATGAGCTGATTTTAGTCTGCTGTGGCACCTCATACACAGGACAGATCAAGTCGCAGAACGGATCAAGGAACGGTTTTTTTTTATCGCACATGAAATTTTATGATGTAATCAATTTTATAAAGTAAAGATATTAAATTTTTGTTAAAAATATAATCAAAATCAGACTAGGCTGATGAATCACACTTTGTACTTAACGTAACACCGGTTTTTGTTAATATATTAATAACTCTTATAAAAATCCTGCTATAATTAACTTGAAGAATTAATTGTATATATTTCTCTGTCAAATATAAAAAAGTTTTAAGTAACAGTGTACCGTCTCAACGGAAAATATGCCACAAGTCCATTATACTTAAAACTAGGACAAAGAAATGCACGTATTACTAATAAACATCTATAACGACTTTAAAAGCTTTCTTTAATGTTCACTCTAGAACTAAGTGACTATTGCATCAACTAAGCGATGACACCCAAGCTTAACTAACAACTATAAGTCGATTATTATATTTAACGATATCGTACTTAAATAGCTGTATTTATCGAATTGGCCAGAAAATAAGTAGTATGAAAACAGATCTTAATCTATTTTTATCTTGAGTGGAATAGAAAAACAAAATATGGCCTCACAATGGTTATAGAATTTATATTTTTTAAAGTTCACACAAGGACGTCTGATTTCAAAGTATACCATTACACATACGTTTCTAAGTACATCTATATGATAGAAAAATGATATTCAGACCCAAAATGAATGATCGTGCTCATCACGCAAATATTTGTCCTCAGTGCCAGCTGGTGCCAGCTGGTGTCCAGCCAGCATTAGTAATGCTGACTGGACTAACTAGCTGGTCGCTTTGTTAATTTGTTAGTCCATTTTGTTCTAATAAGGATTTTTGCATGTTTACTGATGTTAATAATAATTTATATACTTGTTATAACATACGATATTAATAGCGGCGTTAGCAAGAAGTGTTGAAATCACAGAGATAGAGCATCTTAAAAAATGTACATTTTATCCTACCATAACAGCCGAAGCTGTACCCGTGGACAAATATTTAACCACTTAATGAATTAATTATAACTTGTTTCTCCTAGATCCACAACCCAGCTTATATGTTTTTAGGTATACTTGAAAACTGAATGAAAACTAAAACGGACTAATAGGAAGCTATGTACGCATACGCGCACGTACGAAGTAAAATATGTTTTGTGTAAAAACTAAAAACCAGCAAAAACAATCATAGGTGTTTTTTTACTTACAGTATTGTCAATCAATTTTTTTTAAAGTTTCTAAATATTAAATAAATACAAGGTCAAATATGGGTCGTTTTCATTTAAAATTATACGTAAAAGACGCCTACTCAAGTCAGACTTAGGGGAACGACATTTAAAAAGTAAAACTCGAAAGCAACAGGTGCTCAAAGGTTTAGTTTATTCGGCACCCCACAAAGTGAATCTTTCTTTTTGCGGTTCATACGTGAATGTTTCTTTTTTATTTTAGCTGCGCATGAACTTTCAAGGTATGCGAGAAACAGTTTTTATATGTTTTTTTTAATGAAACGCTTTTGAAGTTTCATTTGATATAACTTAAACAGAATATTAAAGCGAGTTTACTTTTATTACAATTTTGAAAACTTTAATGTAAGAGTAATGTAGATAATGCCTTTTTAAATTTCATTTTTAGATACATTTTACTTTTACTCCCATCACTTGAATAATTGGCACTCCACTACGCGCATATTACAAAACTTTTTCCCTTGCCCAACCAATCTGTAGAAAAAATTGTGGCGGTCGTTATGGCCGGCCCTATGCGACCGAAACCGAATCTTCAACAATAAAGCGTATTAATTCCTTACAGGTCGGCAATGCACCTGAATCCTGAGTTGCAGGCGTTCTTGGGCGGTGGTAGTCATTTTCCATCAGGGGATCTCTCTGCTAGTTTGTCCCATAAAAAAATCGCAGGGTTCTTAAGAAATATTTTAGGTTTTTTCTTTAGGTCATTATTTAATAGGTTTCGTCACTACAAGTCAAGTAAAGAAATATGATGTACCCTGCCACCAGTGCTTGAAACCATAACCTCCTTTCCGGGCAGTGAATTTCTTCATATTTTATTTAGTATGCAGATCGTACTAGCCAATATCAACAGAAAGGGTTGATTAGTTTTGACTGCGGTGGCCGGTAATTTTATCTAAATTAGTTATGCCACAAAATAAAAACACGAAAACAAATATCATAACAAGTTTTAGTACTACACTTTTATAAGGCTCATTCAAAAAGTCCCTCTTCAATCCGACTTTTCCCTACAACTTTTAAACATCCTACTATTTGCTACTTTTAAAAACACCTTATCAGAGCCATTAGAAGTTTCTGTCGAAAATAAAAAGGCAATAAAAGTATCACAACACTTAATAAAATTACAAGTAGGACTGTTGAAAGTTATCTGTTATGTGACTTCTTACTTTTTGTTACTTTGCAAGTCATCGCCCTTGTTTGGTAAATAAATAACAATATGAGAAAGTAGTTTTATTAACTAAAGATTTTATAACCGATATTGTATTTTGCTCGAGAACCTTTTAAAGTTTCTAGTTAAATGTAGAAGTGGAATGTGGAATACCCTACGAGCATTCCACGAAACCTAGCTTAGCAACGGCTTCCTTTGAAGCTGATGTTATTCTAGTCGAGCTGTCCTATTTGTGCCGAAGCATGGCTGTTACAGGGTAATTCACCAATTCTCTCTCTAAATCTAGCTGGCTAGCTAAATCAATTTATTAAATAAACGATGCATGAATTTATTAAATAAACGTGCTTTTTTTCATCTTAGAGATATAAACAAAACACCTGGTTCCCCGGCTACTGGTGAACGAGACGGCATGTGGTTTTTGGTCGGTTCGAGTCCTATATAACGACCCCACCTGAGGGTGGTATCCGAGGTTATTTTTGCATAGAAAAAAAAGGGATGTAAATAAAAGCGAAACAAATATTTATATCTATTTAAAGGTATACTAGTTAATATACTAAAATATAATTCGTCACAAATTCTATTCCTATAACATAACCAGGGGCTTATTTAACAAGCTTTTACTTTGGGGCAGAACATACCAAATAGAAATTAGTCCATCGAATGATAATTGCAATCATACTAATGACAAATGATGTGATGTTAAAATCATATTGTAATTTCAAACAATCAAAACAGTCGTGCAACATTTAGTTATTTTGAACCTACCATTCAATGTTCATTGAATATTAGTGTGATGATACCACAACGTTCGGTCAGGACAATCACTATGAAAATTTGCCATTGTGATTTTGCCAGCAGTACAATAATTACAAAGTCAAATAGAACATAGGCGTTTTTCAAATAAAGAATGAGCGAGAAAATATCCGTTTATATGACTGTAGCACATTAAAGAAAGATTATACTTGTTTACCACTTCTAGCTTAGATAAATGCTTGTACGTACGGTACGTCATTGCCAACCACACATTTTTCTCAATTCTGAGACCTTAACCATTATGCTATCGCCTATTATCATATAACATATTTTATTATTTTGACATTCTTGATTTTTAATTACGCCCTTAAAACCCTAAACCCTGTTAGGTTTAGGGTTTTAAGTGTGTAATTAAAAATATTAAAGGTAATTAAAAAAATAGCAGCAATGTACAACAAAAATATTAGGAAGTAAAGAATTTATGAATACACGAGATTTTGATAATTGTTGCTCGTAAACATTTTTTTTAAATATTCGTGTAGAAACAAATACTCTGTAACTTGCGAGACTAAAGAAAACATGTGTGAACGTGGTAGACAGTGAAAAATCAATGCTTATTTTAGAAATACACAGATTTTTGGGTATTTTTTGTTGGTTGTACTGGTGATACTTGATTAGTATTCCGTGCACCAAATACTTTGTATCTCACTGGATAGGTAATCATCAGATAAAATTGTTTGTTTTAAAAATTTCGTAGCACTTTTTTTTTCTGTAGCAATTTTCTAAATTGAGACCAATGAAATTAAAAAAATAATATTAAACAAAAATATAGCTAAATATTTCTAGTTTTAATGAATAGGTATCTTGTTATTAAGGTAACATTCGTTGTAATTTTGAGTGGATGGCTCGAGCGATAAAATCCTTACTTTGGTAAGCAAATGCCATCAAATTAGCTACACACCACCACACACCAACAGCCTCTAATAGTCCACTGCTGGACATAGGCCTCTCCTTAGAAAGGAGGTTTTGGCCTACTATACCACGCTGGCCAGACGGGTTGGTATAGGGTCTGTGTCAAGTTTTCCTTCTCTTTGCAATGCTGTTTGCACCTTTAGTCGCCTCTTACGACACTCACGGAATGAATGGGGTGGTGACACTCTGTATTCTTAATCTGTCACTACACGGATACACACACGTACAGCGTACGTGGCTACACGTGTTCACATTTAATTTCTTAAATTTTGCCAATTTGTCACTGACCCCTTAATAGGTCCGATTTCAGGTATTTCATCTTCATACTTATGACATCTTTGACCTTCAAGGGAATCTAACACCGTCAGAATAATTACTGATATATAAACACCATACTACAAGATTAAGTAATTCATCCAATTGACTTCATATCGTACCATTTACATTGAAATTTAAAAATATTAGTCTTCAAATCTGACATCAGCCGTAATTATTAAAAACATCAGATGTTCAATTACATAAATGAAGGTAATTTGCTTACCGTTCATCTAGAGACCGGAACGGGTATCACCATGATTGATGCGACTATATTGGACAGTCTATTTTTTAACAAAATTTTTATATTCATCATCCCAATCTATTTCTGATTATAAATTTACAACCTTAATTTTCGGAATTACTTCCAAAATAAATAGCAGATGGGTCACCTGATAGAAAGCGACTAGCGCCGCCCATGAACGCCTGCAACTCAGTAGTCACAAGCGCGTTGCCAGCCTTGAGCTGAAATGATAACATACTTTAAAAGTATACAAAGAAGGCAATTAATTTGTTTGGTTTTTGCATGTGTGCGATGATTGTGAAAGGATTTCAATGAATTGATTTTTAACTTAATAGTCAATAATTTTGATTAGGCTCATGTAATATGTGAGTCATCATCATCATTAACAGCCTTGAGTAGCCCACTTCTGGACATAGGCCTCTCCTTAGAAAGATAGTTAAGTTGTTAGTATTAGTTTTTAAATTTATTTAAGAAATTATTAAGGTTTGCGATATATATATTTCTCATGAGAATTTAAAACCTTAGGTATTATTATTTTACCAAAATTAAATTAAATAATTAAATAACTAATTTAAATATAATGTGAATGGTTCCAATAATAAATAGCATGTAAACCGAAGGTAAAAATAAAAAAAAATGTGCTAGGATTAGTTGTTGTTAATTTTTTGTATTAGTTATTACTTGTAACTAAAACTTCATAAACCATTTCTAATTTATTTCTAATGTTTTTTTCTTATGAAGCTTATCATATATCATACCCACAAATATTGTGTACAGCTGTAATTGGACTCCAGTTTTGATTATTTATTTTATGCTTAGAACAGCTGGAAACATTAGTAAAATGAAACAGATTAATCATTGAGAGCCTATTACAAGTTTTCACTTCTAATAAAAAAATATAAAAATAATAATAATTAAGCAAATTGTATAAAGTTACATTTAGTTTTAGAAGTCAGTAATTTATTATCTGTATCTATATATATATATAGGTACAGAACATTACAAGTAAAATTATCTACTGCACTATAAATTGACGGTTACCCTACATTGCACAATTTAATTAGTGCTGGTGCGAGTGCCAGATTTAAAACGACGATTTTATTTACCTAATTCTATGAAAGCTGTCGTTATCTTCATGACTGTGCTTCTTAAGTATTACATCAAATAATAAAAAATATTGTTTCGATTCGAAAAGTTCCGACATGAATATACTCGTGTACATAATATATGTTTATATTATATATAGTAATATTATCAATGTATTTCAACCCAAACTCTCGCGTAAACGGGGCCAATATATGTAGATACTTATAAACAGAGGAGTCGGCAACGGTAACAGTGTCGCGAGTTCAATGGTTTTTTATCTATCTCAAAGTACATTCTTTTGTTTGTTGTGCAAAAATGCCCATCGCGCCTAAAGAAGTTCTCACTTCAAAAAGTTTGATAAAAAGGTTACTACGACCTGTGTACAGACTATTCATTTCTTCTTTCATGTAGATTTTTTAAAGGATTGTGAGAAAAGTTTTTATAAAAGAACCTCTGAAAATAATAGACAGAGTAATAGCGAGGTAGCTACTATGTATGCCGTTATGTATACACATATGCCTTTACAGGTTTACAGTACATACATATGTTGATTTGTTTTCCAACACGCGGAGCTTTATTCAATTAAGGTCTGCTTTTATTAGAGATAGACATATCAATGGTACGTGCCGTTGGTTTTGAATTGTAAAGGTTTTGACATGACAGCGAGCGCGCTTCAATTACTGGATTTCATGAATCGAATAATTAATGTATTCGGTTTGATATCGATATTTTAAAATATTTTGGTTTCCGTGTACTGTTTTTTCGTGTACTGAGATAGATCTCAGTTTAGGGTAGTACGTAATATAATTATCTATTACATTCTTTCAGTGACATACTGACTGTTTATAACAAAGACAACCTTAAGGATATGAATGTTGATTTGTTATGTATATTAGTATATATATTGTCCGTGTGGTGACTGATTAAGAATACAGAGTGTAACCACCCCTATTCATCCCGTGGGTGTCGTAAGAGTCGACTAAGGGAGTAAACTACTCCGGACAACAGCACTGCAAAGAGTTGGAAAACTTGAAACTAACACTATACCAACCCGTCTGGTATAGTATAGTAGGTCAAACCCTGCTTTCTTCGGAGAGACCTATGTATGTCCAACAGTGGACTATTAAAGGCTGTTAATAATGATGATGATGATGATGATACCTTTTTTATGGTATAGGGGGCAAACAAGTAGATTTATCACCTGATGGTAAGTGACTACCGCTGCCCATGGATACATGAGTCACAGAATGCCTTGCCACTCAATACTCAATAAATTTCTTGCGTTCCATAATGTGATACAGATATCAAGCTTAAAAGTAAGTTATAATTATGGACCCTGTCGGTCACAATACAATGTTAGGACAGAGGAAGAGTTTGATACAATTATTATTCGTTCGGTGTTGTGATTGGCCCGAATTAAACACGTCACCAATCACAATGAAGTGACGTTCGAGTCGGTCTACGATGACCGGATACGGATGACCGTGGTTAGTGTAACGGACTGCTATTCCAAAGCTCGCGGGTTCGATTCCCGCTCAAGTAAAACATTTGTGTGCATTAACATTTAATGTTTGATTTGGTCTGAGTGTTTCTATGTATAATATGTATGTATTTACAAAAAAGTATATATGTATTTATATCAGTTGTAGTACCTACAAGCTCTGCTTGGTTTGGGACGAGATGGCGTTGTGTGAATGTAGTAAAATATATTATATTATATATATTATATTAAAATCCCTACTTAAAGCAGTAAAAGAAAAAATACTGTAAACCTTCTTCATCAACAAGCAAGAAGCAATTGGGTTTCTAATAATAGTACTAGTATTTTAAATCGATTACTAACAAATCAGTTGGCATTTCTAGCTGTTTTGTGAAGCCAAATAATATTAGAGTTGAATGCTTGTAGAAATATCCAGGTCAATACTGTAGTTAGAAAATTAGCATTCTCGGAACTAAGGCTATCAGTTTACAGACTTCCCACAGTATTACCCACACAAACTAAGTTGCATTTAACCTACATAACTGTAATGCATATTTTCGGTGTTATGAGCTACAGACACGGGACAGTTACGAGTAAATGCTTTCCTTTACACAAAGTACGTGTAGGCAGGCCTCAGAATGGTAAAAGGGTTGATGGCTATGAACAGTTCAGGAACTGCAAACCTAGGGGCGGGTGTCTTCATGTCAGTTCTAAGGTTCTTTCCGCACTTTGGCCAGGCTCGAATGGCCACATAGATTCACCTGAGCCGTCTGCTCCTTATGTGTTCCACTTATGCCATAAAAAAAACTCTGAGTTTATCTTTTTAACGCCTAGAAACCCCCACCAATTTTCATCACACTGTGATCAATCATCAAATGTTTCATGTTGTTATTCCATTTTGAGATCTTCATATTCGATCACCTCAGGTGTAACTGTGAAAGACAATCATTTGGAACCTAACCATTTCTTTTTTTTCCACTCAAAAGCCTGGGGGCTAACTGAAATCCCATCGGCTATCCAGGAAGAGTCTCAGATACTTCATTGTACGCTCGATGCCGATGCGGACACCTTCCACCACGCTATGTGACCCTGGAGATTGGCCTTCCGAGGTCCATGGAAGCAAACGGCCTCGGATTTATGCAAAGCGAGCTCCAGGCCCAACCGGCGGATCCTACGGCCACTTGCGCCATATCAGGCGTCGCCAGAATCGCTGCTTGCTGGTGCGTCTTCCCACGCGCTGTCACAGGCGTATCGTCAGCGTAGTAAGAGGTACATCGGCACCCCATGGTACCGAAGACCCTCACTAACACAGCTCCAGGGCAGGGTATTAAAGGCATTGACGATATCGAGTGACACCACCTCACCGCGTGCAACTGCCTCCTCCACCGAAGTCCTAACATTCATTCAAGGCATTCACTCTAGAGCGCCTATGGCGAAACCAAAACTAGTTTTTTGCCAGGTCCGGACCTACCCCAGTTGTGCCGGACCAGATGGTCTGCAATTATTCTTTCGAAAAGCTTGCAGACCTCGTCCAGCAACACAATGAGGCCGTGATTCTGCGGGGCGGCCCTTCGTTCTTTAACAAAACCAGTTTTTCTGTTTTCCTTGGAAACTGGCCCTATTCCAAGCATGCGCGTAGAGCCCTACCAGCCGGGGCCAAAAAAACTCCAAGGCATGGACATATGCCATCGGGCCCCCGGGCAGTGTTTTTGACTTGGAGTTCCTCGCTCGGAGTTCCTCCCGGGTCACTTCGGGCTCGTCTTCATCGCCTTGGTCATCGCTAGGGTACGAAGCGCTAGCCATAGGGGAGTATGTTGCCCTCGGCGAGGGAAACAAAGAGTACAATACCTCTTCCATTAGCTGAGTAGCGAGCTCACCACACAGTAGGGCCGTCCCCAGGCCCGAAATTTGACCCTTAAAATCTCTAACTGGAAGACATTCTTGGCTTATCTGTTCCGCTTCTCTAGCGCCTGATTCAAACCTAACCATCTCTAAACTGTGATTATGTTATTTGACTTCAATTTAATAGCTTCTTCTTAAATTAGTCTGTAGAACTGTTTTAAAATGAAATACAGAAACTAAAAGAAATGATGCAATAATTTTATTTTAAATGTTCCCAATAAGAAACTGAATAAAATAGAGCTGAGAGAAACAAGTTATTACGAAATAAGTTAATATTATTAAGTCTGTGTATTCGCCATGGTTTTATACAGCGCGGGCAGTAGATAGAATTTAATTAACCGCTGTGCAGTTGGTAGACTCACAAGCCTGTCTGTTGGGATGTGGACCGTGAACAGTTTAAGTTATAAGAGTACTCGAAAGCGTTTTTGTTTGATGCTTAAAATATCGCAGTCTGTTTTTAAGTGACGTTAATGTTAATCGGTAGATTTCTAATCGTTTAAACCTTGTAGCGAATTTTATATTACACTAATTATAATATGACAGAGTAGACATTAGTATAAGAATTTAATGTGTAGGCTTTTGAGCGTAAATGTTTCATCGCAATAGCCGTAACTTTCAAAAACCGACTTTTACCGAGTTACTGTCTCAGTGTTTAAAAAATTTCCAATCGTCATCAGTCGACACTTATTCTGTATTTTATAATTGAATTTTCGAGTCGCTCTATAAATTAAATATATCATTCAATACACTTTTCTCGACAGAATTACATTTATTATATTATAACTCAAAAATCGCTGTCAAAGTCTTTAACACGACAGTACGCTCAAAGGCTTAAATTTAGACCTACCCAAATAGCTACACAATACCGCTACCGCTCACCCTACATAAGTTATAACCTCATAGTTAAGTTACAACTTGGTTTGTGGGTCAGTCTTAACGTCTTGGGGATAAATGTTAAGAAAAAAAAGGGTTCTTCTGTCTTTAAGAAAATATAGCTGAATTTTTAATACAAGCCGGCTGGCTTAGACACGTACAGGCGAAAATACATGACCTGAAAACAAATTTTGTGAAGGTTTTTTATTTCAATTTTGTATGGATTTAACAATGTTAAGAGATTAACATTTTTTAAAACAGCAATTAACTTCATATTTTATTAATTTTACGTTTAAACATTCATATATAGAGTGAAGTTTTTTTTTCTTACGGGCCCTTTTCAAAACTTGTTGCGAGCGAGTGCCCTTAGACCTCCACAACCCAAGTAGGCAATATCGTTCTGTAGAAAGACTGTTGTTGGACTTTTTAGTGCTCCAACGACCCGTAAAGCTTGCCACAGATGTCCGTATGGCAACCGGGACCGGTTTTAGTGCCCACTAAATACGCTGTCATGTCAAAATGTAAACATATAGCCGTTCATGCATTTACTGCTAAAATCTTGCATTCATCAGTAGTAAGAAGGTATTGCTAAGTCGGTAAGACTTAGCAAACTTAGTTTGAAATGTTTTATGTACGTCGTGCAATGTGGCCTGTTTCACGTTAGTTTGGATATTATTTCGTATCGTATAGATAAGCGAATATCATAAACATTTAGATATGCTAGAAACGTTTATACTAAAACGTATTTAGTAATAATTAAATACAGTTAGATTTTGTTTAAGTTTAAATCAATTTTCTTACTATTTCATAAAACAGAGATTGTTGCTATTGTGTGTGTGTTGATCTATGACTTTAGAGTCTACATAAAAGACGATTTCAAACTTTTTTTTTTTATGAAGTAAAGAGTGTTTGAGTTAGTTGTAATAACTGGTATAAACAGACAGTGGTAAATTCTTGGTCTGTAGAAAAAGCTTATCAACTTACGCTTTAATTCTTAGTGTTTTAATAGAAGAACGTTTCACAGAGAGGATAATATTTCTTTTCTTAGATAAAGTTTACAGAGAATGGTTATTCAATTAGCGAATGTTTAATATCCTCTTGATATTCCAAAAGCTAGCTATTATTTTTAGATTTAAGCAAAATACGCATTTACTTATCAACAAAGCTTTTAGTTAAAACAATGGTAAAAGATGTATGTTTAGGGCGCAAAATGTTTGCCGTCAACAGGGCACTTTATGGGTTGTATGTAAAAATAGGGAGTTTATCGGTTTAAAGAACTTAATTTCTTATAAAAAACTTCACAGTTCACTTTTGAAATTCAATACATTCATTATTAATTAGTATCTATCTGGCAATTTATACAAAGCGGGCAGTGATTGTTATTCCAAACAGAATAACTATGTATACATACTTATAATAGACAAAAAATCGCGTCGCCATCAGCGTGCACTTACCTCTCTATTTTCACTCTTAAACTCACCGACCTCACCTATTTACCTCGCTCCCTACCTGCGTTACCTGTCCTCTAATCACGACAGAAATCTTCGCTCAGAAAATAATCTGCTTCTCTTATGTCCCTCCCACAACTCCAACTTCGTGAACTCTTCGTTCTTTGTTCAAGCAGTACTACTCTAGAATGCGCTCCCGCTCGAAATCAGGATGTCCACTAACCGTTTGGTATTCAAAAAGAAGGTGCATGATCTCCTTCTTAATAAAATGGCTGGGTATATATATATATATATATTTATTTATTTATTTATATATGTATGTGTATGATGTGATGTGTTGTATATGTGTATATGTGTATGTACATGTATGTAGTGAACCGTGTATATTTTTATATATTACATGTCATAATATGTAATCTCTGTGCACCTACCTTATATGATTTCTACACCACCGAAAGGTTGACTGGAAGGGAATGCCTTGGGCATTAAGTCCGCCGATGTACAAAAGTGCATAAAGTTTGAAATAAATAAAAAATCATTTAATTAAAGTTATTCAATAACAATGTCATAAATCGATACAATTAATTAATTTCATTACTCACTCAATTAAGCACAGTTTATAATCAAAGCTGAAAGAAAGGATCGATTAGAAGGGAAGGCAATATTAGGAAAGGGGAATGGCCTATACGAATTAATTGGGAATGTAAGCAATATCTCCAGCAGGTCATAGGTAATCATTATCATCATCATCAACGGCCTTTAATAGTCAAACATGCTAACCACACGGCTTGGTAAAGGATTGGTTTCAAGTTTCCTTCTCTTTGCAGTGCTGTTACCCTGAGTAGTTTGCTCCCTCTTACGACACCCATAGGTTGAAAGGGGTGGTGACACTATGTATTCTTAGTCCGTTACCACATATAGGTAATGGTCTCCTATACCATGGATAGGCTATTATATGGGCCCTCTAACCATCTAAAGAAAGGGTTACTAAATTAGGTACTTTTCTAATCATTTATAAATACTTTACAGTATAACTGTAACTTATATGTAGCTACACTAGAAACATTATGCGGAATATCCAAAGCAAAGCCCTTGTACCACTAACCTTCAAACTACTCCAGGGTTTGAAAGGGACAGCCCTATTCTGTAGAATCTCATCAGTTGAGTGTTTCTGCCGTGATTCGTACGTAAATTAATTAGGTGTGGTCACACTGGCCGCTCTTGGGATGAAATTAAATAGGAAACAACAATGTGCACTGACCCGCTAGTCTCCCAACATTGGACATTTCAAGCGGGTATTGTAGTGACAATACATTTTGAAGTCGGCAGTAAATTAAAACGATAGCAACGATATTTGCTTAGAGGTTTGGAATGGTCTCGATAAATACAAATATATTGTTCTCGGAGCCCTTTTAAATCTTTTTTCAAACCATACAATAAGAACGTGGGTACATTACGCATTTCTTCTAAAATTGTTCCTAGGAGTATTTTAAAATTCTTTATTAATTGTGGAATTATCTTAAGTGATTACCTACGTGTTTAAAATACGTCTTTTCATTTTTTTTTTCTGTTGAAAGTGTACTCACTGCAGGAGACAGATAAACTTATAGTTAATACCTTTGGTTGGTTGGTACCGTTATTTTAATATAATTACGTATACAAGTGAATGCTGTTTTGACTACGAGAAAAGAAAACTTTTATGTGAACTTAATCTCCCGAGCCTTTTCCCTCGGTTGGGGTCAGTCTACAAAAGTCTACAAAGCTCCATAATTCTCCACCTCTCCATCAGCTCCATCAGACATTCTTAATCCAAGTACTAAGATATATCGAAGTTCTGTAGATAGACTGTTGTCGACTTTTTCAAGATTTCAGCCGTAACGATTGCCATAAATGTTCGTTTATGTGAACGTTTATGTTAAATTAAACATGCCAAAGATGATTTTCCGCACAAAATACTCCGCGATCTCAAATCTACAAGAATTACGTCAAATATCTTCTCCTATTAGATCTCGGTTCTATTTGTGGATTTTTTTTTAGCGTTGGATTAAAGATAAATTGTAATCTTCGTGAGGCGAACTTTAAATAGATGTACAATCAAAATTATTAAATTTATCCAAGTTATACTTGGCAGTCTTTTTCCTTTTCGTGCTTAAATCTCAATTATTGTTTATTTTGTTACATCAAAACCAAGGATAAAGCGAACTATAATACTAACTAAATATTGAAACCATTTTCATCCACTTATTTCCTCAATTTTCTCTGATATTGCTGAGGTATATTACTAGACTATTTCGTATCAAATTTTCCGACAAATGTGGCACATGGAAGCCAGAACACGTTAGATTTTAGTGTCCAGAATAAACATAATAATGAACTTTACCCAAAGCGGTTTAAGTATGAAATTCATTTGTCAATATCATACTTTGTATGCAGTAATTATTATTAGTTTGCACCGAGGAAGTTATGTGGCATGATTTGCAGTTTTTTACAACAGTGTGAGTATAAAGGAATGCACGTTTTTGCAGCTATTTATAAAAACCAAGCAGTAAGAGTGTGCTGTTGCAAGCAGTAAGTACGAATTACAGTTGACATGAGTCTTCCACATACAACAAAAAAAGAAACTCAGTACTTTCTAACGAATACACAGAACTATAGAATAACTACTGATCCTGCATAAAGTAATAAAAGTTTTCGCGGCGATTAGTTTACTCGTATATATTCGTACAACTTCAATCAACCTTCGGGCAACGGCCCACCAAGCATGATCATCTCGTCTGGTTGGAGGTTCGTCCACAGATAACTAAAAAGGGTAGCTTTATTTTAATAGTGAGAACCATAAGTAAGATCATTCTGAGAACTTCATTGATTGGTTGTCAATAACAGATTAAGATAAAGTAAGCTAAGCATTCCTTCCTCAATAAACTTAATTGAAAACTGTGGTATTAGTTTAATACAATTTTATGAACCTTCATTTTAAAGTAATTAGATTTCGATTTCATTTATATTTCATTTTAATCGATGAAAATGAGTTCTCTTAATAATATAATCTCCATGTTCCCTATTTTTAGTGTGTTTTACAACATTGTATCTACCATGGTGTACAATAATAATTTATTTACACACATATATTTAAAAAAAAATGATTTATTTTATTTTGTTCGGAATACCAACAACACAAATAACGTAAGGTAAAACATCACAATAAAGTAACAACGAAGCTATTCACAGGTATTCGCAAATAGATTCCAGGTGTAAAACAACAGTTCAAATAACTTACCAAAAACAACAAAAAAAGTACATAAAAAAATACTTATTAGGAATAACACATTTTTGGAAACAAAAAAAAAACTTAGACCAAGAAAATGCCACGCTCCTAATATTGGGCCTAAAAAATTTTTTTGAAGCATGTGTTTTTTGACATGTGAATCTGGATCTGAAGAGCTCAAACTCGCTACTCAATTTATGCATATCATTTACTATCTTATCTTATCTTAGATCTATTGGCTCAAATAATAAATAAATTTTTGCCGTAGTTGGTTTTTGTTCGAGGTACTGCTAAGAGTAAATTATGCCTTGTGCGTAAATTATGCGGTACTTTGATTATAATTTTCTCGAGAAGAATCGAGCAATCTGTATCTCCGTTAATGACTTTTTAATAAGGTAACAATATCGGAGACAGTACGTCTATGTGTTCAAGGCAGAAAATTATATCTCTTACATCTTGTCACATATCCGTAACCATTATACTTACACTTATACTGCAAATATCTTAAAAACCTTTTTTGAATGGACTCCGATACGATCAATATATATATTATAATGCGGTTTATAAACCGCAGACGCATACTCTAGGATAGGTTTGATATTGTTAAAATTTGATCTAATAATAAAACTTAAGGATTTGTTGGCTTAAGCATAATTTAACTAATGGAAACCGATTACCGGTAAAAACATACCCACAAATACATCACTGCCACCGATGAAAATACTATCTACTACCCTAAAAATTCCTTTCACTCGTAGTATTTTATATTTGGATGGACTTGAGCTGTTAACCGTTAGAGAGCCTTGCTTCGGTACAGAGATATGGAAAAATACAGAAAGCTAAAACAGTAACAATCAATAGTGGCAAATCTGCATTTAAAATATTAACCCCGGGAAATATTTCAGACAGCCATACTTTAAACCTTACAACAGATATTCTAACAAATAGTAATAGCTCCATAAATTAAGTAACACATACTTTTGTTTTATAAACAGGTCTCTATACCATCAAAAAGTCTAATACAGAGATTTCTCTCCTTATTACTGTACAAGTAATGAGAAACGTGAGAATGCTGATGAAAGAAGCCACGGTGTTAGATGTCTGAAGAAGTTGATCGGATTACGTTTTTCTATATATTTATAAGTCTAAAAATGTAAGAAAACAACATTGTAAGTCAATTTAATTAACTTTCATACTAAAAGTGTGTCAAAATAATACAGATATGCATACAGATACAAGAGAACAGGTGAAAAAAAACCTCGACTAGATAAAAACAATATTATTAAAATGATATGATAAGGTACCAAATATAGAAAATTAGTAGTGTAATGTCTTCAAAAGTCGATTATTGAGATCATACGAACTAATATATCTACTAACTAATATATCATTGTATGGAACCTCCGGTGTGCGAGTTAGACTAGTACTTATCTGGTTACTTTAAAACTGCAAACACAAGCAAACATACGGCTTAAAAGATAGAGAAATTATTCATTTGAGTTTAGGTTTTCACAACTTGGAAGTAGATAAAACGCTTGTTGGTAACTAATTAATTAGGGTTGTCAATTTTTTACAAAATATAACGAAAAACGTACCAGTGATACGTAACGTAACCTATAAATTGTACGACTTAAGAAGCGAGAAGAAAGCGGTTCAATAAGAGAATCTCACTAGGTAACAATAATTGTTATGAGAAAAACTCCTTCGAAGAAAAAAAAAACTTTTTTAGGAGTGCATTGAAGTATCAAGTTATAGTTGACATCAGATACTTTTGTTTGTCTTTCGAAGCTTAAAAATATTAAACTCTGGAGATATATGACATTCACATAGATGGTTTCATAATTTAGTCTTTTTTTCATAATTTTAATATTTGCAGGTAAACAGCCAGCCATTAGAGCACTTCCCATTGACCTAAAAACATAAAAAATGGTGAGAAGCGAATTATTATGGAATGGAAAAATCCGTCAGTCGTTAATTTGTCTTACATTATATTTATGCAATTACAAAATTTTATTTCGCACTTAGGAACTTAAATACGTATATCGATGTAATGTTCCTTTTTCTTACAATTTTAAATTCGCAAAGATATGTTTGTTTTTTCTGTTGACGGGCCAACTAGACTCAGGTTTATCCTAATGGCTAAAAAAACATGTTTTTTTTTTGTTTTACAATATTATTAAATGTTGAAATTGACAAGCCGAAAGTGGTCTTGAATCACTTTAATTATTCTTTTTTTTTTCCTTTCTTACGCTTACACGCCTAAACCGATAAAAAAAAAACTAATGGAGAGCTACATTTTCAGTAACACATATATAGGCAACTCTTTACAGCGAACGGACATACACGCCGGTGGGAAAAGCTAGGATTCTATAAATATATATTATTTAACTCCCGAATAAAAAGAGGAACGTTATAAGTTTGACGTGTGTCTATCTGTAGCTTCAAAACAAATGAATTAATTTTGATGAAGTTTTTGTTTTTTTGATAGTTAATGTGATTAAGCCAACGAGGTTTGATATCTTCAACGCACACATTCTTTACTCGATAAAATGTTCTTACCAACATTTACTTGTGTAATTATTTTTAATAAGCTTGTCCGAGACATCGTCATCATCTTCAACAGTCTATACCAGTCCACTGCTGGACATAGGCCTCTCCTTAGTCCAAGATATGGCAACCTTGAATTGATAATACAGCTTCAGGGGTAGTCATAGGATTCCATTTTAATTAATTTTATACCTTAATTTCTAAAAACACTAAAGTCAATATTAATATACTTATTTAAATCTATTTCTATTTAAATTTTTTGATGTATTCCTCATGTGGCACCAATATTTTCAGCACCTATAGTTACCACCTAAGCTATTACATTTACAGCTCCAATGGATATTTTACAAAAATTTTGTTTAAATGTTTTAGAAAATCTGTTCTTTGGTTTTCTTTGTTTTTTTCCTAACAAAGAAACAAAAGCAATAAGATATTCATTTTGATATTTATTTATCTTCATTGTGGCCCTGCAGTAGAATATTTTTACTATATCAGGGGATATTTGTCATGTACCTAAGTGCCGGATATAAAATACTGACCATGACCATGGTTGGTGTGAATAAATAATTATGTCATTAAAATTATATAAGTACAGGTTGTATATATTTATTTTAAACAACTCCCGCATAGGAATATATCCTGTGTCGCGGGGACTTTACAAACATACATGGAACGGACACAAAGAACACCCAGACTCAGAACAACTATTTGTGGATCACACAAAGTGTCGTCCCATGTGGGGATCAGACCCACAACACTCGGCTTAGTAATAAGCGGCGTGACGACCGCTTAAACCACTACGCCATCTGTGCAGTCACAAATTATAATACAACCGTGTGATGTAATAACTATGTTTATCATCTCTAGATTTTGTTAGTACGATTTAATTTAACAGTTACCCTACCACCTGTAGTAGGGTAACGGTAGTAACAGGTATTATACTTAATGCCTCGTAAAACCATCATCTGCCTACCCTTATCCCAGTTTTATTTGGAGTCAGCGCACTCTATTAAGTCGATATTTTTATTACGCTTGAATATTCTACGAAATTAAATTTCATACTAGCAAGATAAATCTCGTGGTCTATTAGAACTCTCTGTGAAAATCCGTATATAATATACTTAGAGTGTTCCCAAGAGCATTGACTTCGTGTAACGTACCTAATGCAATTATAGACTCTAGCTGAGTACGAAGTTTGTCGTGCAGGTGTGTCACCGAATGTCAATTTATGTCATCTCAAGTCAATTTATGTTATAAACGGTTTATTATATGGATGATCTAGTAATTTAACTGGTACATGAGGGATGCTATTTAATTAAAAGTTTAGCTACTTGTATTGATGTTTATTAAAACTAAAACTCCACCACTGTGTATTTTTTATGAATCTGAAGGCCTCGTAAAACATTCATCTACCTACTCTTATCATTGTTTTATTTAGATGACTCCAGCGCAGTCTTTTTTCCATTCTACTCTATCACTCGTCATTACACTGTTTACTCCCTTGCTAGCCATATCCTCTCTCACACAGTCCATCCACCTTTTCTTTCATCTTTGTCTTCTCTTGTACCTTTCAACTCCCATACCTAACACTATCCTCGCCAGATTTTCCTCATCGAAGGGATGACTTTCTATACAAATATAAACTTTATAACTATTCATTCAATGGCGTTACTGTCTGTCAACCAATCTGTGGAATTAATTATCACTTGCGATATTTTTGGAATGTAATACGACCTCATCATCATTATAATCAGCCTATCGCAGTCCACTGCTGGACATAGGCCTCTCCCATTGCACGCCACTTAGATTGATTTTGGGCTTCTCGCATCCAGCTCCTGCCAGGCATCTTACGCAAATCGTCACTTAACTTGGCCTCTGGGCGTCCTACGACCTCCAAACCATAAAAAAATAAGGCCACCTCTAATGCCGGCAATGCGCCTATGACTCCTGAATGATAGATTTCCATAAGTGGCGACAGTCGCTTTTAATCGGGTGACCCGTCAGCTTCTTTACCACGAATACCAAAAAACGGATAAAAGGTTTTACTCACCTGCGTATATGTATTAGGAATGCTTGACTAACTTGACTCGCTTGCTTGCTTGATAAATAATCTTAGTCGGGTCCAAAACTCTTAGGGTATTGCCGATATTACCTAAGTAAAAACATCATCATCACATAAAGATATTTCTAAACTACATGGTCAAGGGGTGTGGGTTTGTGGGATAATTATTTTTGCTTAAATTGTTTTAAAACTTTTTGCAGCTTGACTTTAAAGAATAAATACTTATGAGAGTTAAAAATACGTTAAGGATGTCTTTTAACCGACTTCTAAAAAGGGCGGAGGTTACTGATTGATTTTATGACTTATTTTATTTTGTATGCATATTACTCGATATATTTGTCAACTATAAATAAATTGTAGTATTATACCAGAGAGCAGCAACTTTAAGTTGGTTTTAGGCTTGACGAAATCTATATTAACACTACAGTTAAAGCTACAGTTGTCAAGAAGCTTTGTCGAACCTGAGCCACTGTTGAATTGATTAAGCTCCGTATAATCTGTCTAAATTTAGTTGCTAGTTTTGTATGCAAAGGCAATAAAGATACGAATGCGGATACAGAACATTCTATTTTCGTTAAAAAGAATTAAGAAAAACTGATGTTGTAGGTACGTATTGTTATTTTCTAGTTGATATACTTTTTACTTTCTGTTTGCTTTTCTAAGTTTTGAACTATACGTCTGTTTTTTTGCACCGAGGTCATGAAAAGCTAAAACTAAAGAAAATTCTCAAAAGGCCTGATTTTTTTATTTTAAAGAATTTCAACTCAGCTTTCTTTTTTGTACATTTTTATTACAAATTTAATCCGTAACTTCATTTCAAATCTACTGTATTCTGCAATCAAACTTATCCACAATATAGACGTATCGTGAAACGTAACACTTATTCTCTAACCATAAACTGTAAGTTTTAGCGCCGAGTGCGACAAAAATAGGTCAAATGATTAACAATTTAACTGTACTACCGTATTATAACTCCATACTTATGT
Organism: Arctia plantaginis; assembly: GCA_902825455.1. NCBI lineage: Eukaryota > Metazoa > Arthropoda > Insecta > Lepidoptera > Erebidae > Arctia > Arctia plantaginis. The sequence continues at coordinate 4,744,283 of CADEBD010000857.1, read as the reverse complement.
GTTTTTTAACACGAAGCCTTCTGTGTTCTACACTATAATTGACTAGTTATTTTGTACTTAAGAATCAAATGAAAAATCGACTACTACTAAAGATTAACTGTTTATGAGAATTCAAGCATTTATTTTTGTTTCACCATCAGACTTACACATAATATTGATTGTCAGTAGCAATAATTTTAAACATGCTTCTACACAAGCACACACTTGAGCAAAACAGCAAACACACATTCTGTGTTCTTGCGTGTGTGCATGCTAATCCAACAACATAAAAGCTGATTCCTATTTTAAAAGTTATTTTTTACTAAAAATATTACCTATGTAAATGATTCCATAGAGGTTATCTGGAACTCGGAACTGCCTGGCCAGGGAAGTATGTCCAACTTTCACGAGAGCGGATAAAGTTTCATTTACGATCAGTAGCCTCCAGGGCACCTTTAGGAAGTGCTGAAATGTTGGCAGTGAGTTTTTCTGCTGTACCTTCGCTGTATTTCGTTTCATTTTAGGAGGTTCCTGGCGTGGAGCTCAGTAACATTATTTGTCAGTTTAATATTATAAACAGTAAAGTACTATGGGAGATCAGAGTTTTCAAAATATTATTATATTGAACGTTAATAGTTTTGTCATCCAAAATATAGGCTATGCCAATTGTATTATCTAACAACCTGATATGTGAATATAATTTTGAAGCAACAAAGATCATTATTATAGTTTATTTATTTTTAAATATTGGATATTTTATGGTTGTTTTAATTATATATTCAATAACAACAAAAGTATATTAATTTTATTTATTTTAATCCGAAACAACAATACTTATATTGTACACATAAATAAAATTGTATGCTTGGGTTCTCTACCAGTAAGACTTGGAAGTAAAAGTGAAAAAAAGTTTATTATTATTATTAAGTTTGGTTTGTTGTTTTGTTTCGCATAACGAAACGGACATCGTGAAACTTTGTTATTGGTTTAAGAGCTACACGTAAATTAAATTATCCTGGAACGATATAAAAAAAAAACAGTTGCGGTTCATATGAATAAATAAATATCACTAGTTTAAACCTATACAGTTGTAACATAAGTACTTAACTGAAAGGGGTTAAGTATTTAACTTGAAATGTAATAAACTACTGCACGAGAATGTGAGTATATGTGTGCATGCAATACTAATGCACTACATCAGCACTCAGCAGCGTCCTAGATTGCAAACCTACATACACACAATATGAGTGACGTAATTGATTTAATCATAGCGAAGGGCTTTTCTATGTTGATGAACGTCCGGGAATGTAAACTATAAGTATTGGTTTTGTTCAGTAAACTGACCAGGGCAAGTTATTCTTCACTTAATTGAAGGATAACGAAAGCATCGTTACGGTCATCTCAAGTTGAGAAATGTTAAGAAAACTAATCAATAGTTCTAAAAAAAAACGCGAATGATGTTCTAGGAATTTCGAGAGGGATATTAAGACAGTCGAGTTATTGTGAGATAGAATTCCAGATATTTTACGAATGTTAAGGTACTTTTTGAAAGACAAGACCGCTTTAAATGTAGAGTAGAGAGAGTAGAGATCTGTAGAGTCAGTAGAGTTCTGCGATACGAGTTATAAGTGTAAATACTAGTAAACTTCATCTTCATTTATGGTTTTACTGCCCTTCGCCCAATTTTTAACTGGTATCACAAGAGCATTGTCCGTGTGGTAATTAGCAGTTACCATTAAATACATTATGTATTTAATCATTCATAATTTTAGTAGTAACTCTCACTCGTTGATAATTCCTTTATAAACTTACCTACCTAGTTCTTTTCAAAATAGCTTTGGATAATACACAGCTTAGTATATTACATTGTGCAAACAGAATGCATTTCGAGAAAATCCATTTAAATGAACACATTCCCTCACGGGAATCCATTAACTATAATCTACGCGGAAATAACTCACGCGCATAAAATGCTCTTAGCATTAGCAGCATACATCGTCTCACATTATTCATTTTCCTTGCCAAAACCGAATTCTGTAGAATTACAACGTACGAGATGCGATCTACAGAGAGACACTTATTTGTAATGTGGTTATTACCGTGCTGGAACAAAGCCAGGACGAAAACTACTTAACTTTAAAACTGGGGCTACCTGTGCCTCATGAATACTGCCTAGTCCACCACACAATGATGTAGGATTTTATGAAGTTGACTGTTCGCTTAGTTAGAAAGCGGACCGCAGTAAATTTACGGTATTCAGATAATATAACACATTAACAGACCATCGATTAAATGCAGACAGATACAAATCAATCTGAGCCTTATTACTTAATGTAAGCTCTGTTTATAGATAGTCTTATTGGCTACTAACAGCATGAGAGAGTTAATCCGTTAGTTATTTATTTTAAATTTTAAGTTAAAGTCCAATGTGCCTAGTGCGGACTCATCGCATCAGTGTTAGTTCACTTCACTTGTTAATAAAGGGCCTCCAAAGGTAGCGAAACTAGTTCGGCTAACCTAAAACTTACGCGTCGGTATAGCTAATGAATGTATCATTAATGAGTATGAATAGCTTCCAAAAACTTGACCAGATCTCGGTCTAATTAGTCAGTATTCGGTCCAAAATTATTAGTTAGTGACTGCATATTTCTTACAATTTGTCATCGTATTAGCCTGTGTGCTAATATTTGAAAGTGGATTATCGATTATAACATGAATAATTTTCAAGGTTAAGTGAATTGTATACTGTAACTCTATAATGGACCTCTCTCGGAGTGCGTTATAGTACACTTGTCACCCAGCCTTGATTTTCCTAATCGAGTGAGAACACCGCAGAAATTGACCTAATTTTATTCCCTTTTGTTGATCAAATTGAATGTAAGAAATTTATTTTAATATACATTTAAATATCAAAATTCAAAAGAATATAACTACCTAAAATTACAATAGTGATATTTCGTGAGAAAACTTCATTTGTACATGAAACAAATATGTTGAAGGGCTGCCTAAAATAAGAACATTTATGTATGTATTTCCAATCGAGCCCATTTTCTGTTATCTCTAAAATGACAACAAAAAATGGGAATAAAGTAACATTTCCGTTTAACTTTTAATATTTCGTTTAGCCAATACACGATTCTATTTTATTTTTACACATAAATTTAAAAAGTAACACTACAGATTCTCTAACGGTAAGGATACGATTCGACTGCAGCATATAATTTGATACTAGTTTACGAAAAACATATTGTGAATGATAAGCCATATGCAAATCATTATGGTGTTCTCTCTAATTACAGGACGGATGTGACTCTGGCCTCTTCTAGTTAGTCCAATATCCAAGCGGTACTCTAGCTCTCTCATTCTATGCGTTTTCGTAACCTGCACTGGCTTTCTTGATTTATCTGTAAGCGAAAAAAAAACAGGTGTTTTTTTTAGGCTTCGCAAACGGCTGGCCAAAGAGGTAAGAAGCCAAAACAGACAGAAAAAGACAGAAAGATGATAAATCGTCAAGGGTTACTATAGGTTAAGGCAAGGAGACACGTGTACTTAATACCTAAAAATAACTTTTTTTTCCTTAAAAATAACTTTACTACCACTTTACACGCGATAGTTTTAGCGATTGTACTGCATCGGGCCGAGGTCAGCCCAGCCAGTCATAAAAACAAGTCAGTAATTAAAAAAGCGATACAACATCGATTCAACTTATAGTTAATATGGTATATAGCCTAGTTGGACTGATAAATACGTAAGTATTTAGTGATTTTACTTCACCTTTGTGACAACATTTAATACCATCAGATACAGACTAAGCGAACGATTGTGAACACTCACTAACTAAAACAAATAAACACATGCGTCCACACTTACTCGATATTAAGCATTAACGAATAGGCTTCCTAAGTTGTGTTCTAATAATAAGCAATTTTGGAGCTGCTAGAATATTAGCGAATTTGGTTCTTAAATACTACCTCCATATTGATTTCAAGAAGTTTATAGTACCGCATTGCGTTGGTAAACTTTTGAGTATATATACTTTTTAATGTAATAGTAATAAAATTAGTCTAGCACACACGACACCTAATTCCAAAATAGACAGAGCCTGTACTACGAAAATCAAACTGTTGATAAACATATTTATATTTCCATACTAGTCTTATAAATTCAAAAGTGTGTCTGCCTGTCTGTTTGTTAGCTCTTCACTCTTAAACAGCTGACCGATTTATATGAAATTTTTTATAGAGATAGTTTGAGTCTCGGGAAAGGTCAAAGTATAGTTTTTATCCCAGAAGTTTGTGTGGGGAATCAGTAACCGCTGAATCGATTTGAATGAATTTTGGTATGGAGATAGATATTTTACCGCGATAACCAACATACACGCGGGCGGAGCCGAGATCACAACTAACTACGAAACAAACCATAATGCTCATCATACAATTATCATATTAACCCATGAACTGGTCCAGTGACTCATCTTTGTTATAAGGCGTAGCTGCAACACAGCCTACTTGTTATTTTATTCCACTACTGCGTTTACATACAAAACTCGAAATTGAAATTTAAGCTTTTAATAATAAATTAGATAACATATAACGCCGTGTAAACGACTGACGGCTGTTACTAAGTACCTGTTATGTATGTAGGTCGAACTACCGCGAAATGTATTGAGAATCAAGCTCGCTGTATATCTGAGATCCGGGCAGGTTGAAAAAGATTTATGTATCGGCCTTGAGGAAAATCGTTTCGGTTTGTAAAGAAAAGAGTTTTACATTATTCTTTTGATGGTTTCTAGTTAGTTACTGTCCAATGAAGTAACAAAAATATTTTAGACAGCAATAATATTGCTTTCAACGCTGCAAAGCATTCATTTTGAAATGTGAATATGAGACGCACAAAAATAGACTATATATTAAAACTGGCAAAGTTAAATTTTGAACACTATGCGGATTAGTACTAATGATATGAGTGAAATGAATTTACATATTTCAAAAACTACAGTTCTAAGCAGCATTTTATATTTATAATAATACGGGTTACCTGTGAAATTCAGAACATGATTAATTAAATTTTAATGATTTTATACTAATGTTTGACTTTTTAAGCTATAATCCGTGAGCTCATAAATTGAACACATGGAGCCAGCTACACTGACATTGACTTTAAAAATTAAATTGCGTATGGACTTTTTTTGTTCAGGAAATTTCATTTAAGTTTTTTTTTTCAAAGTCAATTTTAATTCTCTGTACAAACAATATACAGATATCGTGTAAAAACGTAGACGTAAAATGAGTTGATGGAGAACCCTTAAACGATCAAGACGCTAAACCACACACTTGTGGGTTGTTGTCGGTGGTTTCAAAGGTGGTTAACAAAGGGCTGTTTCAGGTAGTTTTATCTCAAGAATGCTTAAAGAACATATTTTTCAACTCTACGTATATTTTACACAAATATTCCTTTTCATATAAGCTTAAAAAGATTAACGAAATAATAAATAAAATACTAATGTATAAAACATAATTAAATATTTAAATGTATAATTTGATAAGTTGGTCGGTCTAGTGGTCAGTGATCTTGACTGATAAGCTAGAGGTCATGCGTTCGATTTCCATCGAGTACAAGTAACTGTGTGATTAGCTCGTTCATTTTCTGTGTAGCCTATCTATACTGTATAACCCTACTGAAGATTTCTGTTATGGGCGCGGATATGACTGGTGAACCCGAATTTGGTCTTAAAGGTCCTTTCACATGACACACATTGCAGTTGACCTGCTGAGTTACAGGTTTAGTTACACACGGGCTTGGGTCTTGTTTTCGCAATCCACCGTTTAGAGTTCATGTTCTCAATAAAAACTCTAGAAATAGGCTCTCAGCAATAAGGACGTAAGCAAGGACTAACTAGTCTTTTTTATTATTTATCTCTTTAGCTGATACATATACCTACAAATCATGTACATAGTGATGCAACATAAACTACTTTGAGTTTTACGGCATACTAAACAAAGAAAATCATAGGGCTGTATCAACATTTTCTTTCAGCCTTTTCCCATTTCTGATTAGAGTCAGCTCCTAATCGTCTTGGTCTTCGCCATAGACCTTGTCAATTGCCTGTCGTTAAGTCCCTATTATTCCTGACTAGGTCTTTTTACTTTTATCATTTCAGTAGGTTCCCGAATCAAGTTGCAGCATTTCAGAGGACATATTATTGGACATATGGAATTTGAAGAGCTGTGCGGTCCATGAGACCTCATGTGCAATACCCACACCGGGTTAAATTTTATAGGGTTGGTCTAAGAGGAAAAATAGCCTAAGTTACTCCTTATATATAGATAGCTACCTGGTAGTAAAATATTACACCGTAAATCCTTTAAGCGGCTGTAAATATTACAGCCGTTTAAAGGATTACCCGAAACAAACTGACAGACTGATCGACAAAAAATATTTAAAATGATTTTTTGGGAAAAGGTATCGTGCAAATATGTGAGTATAAAAAAAGACTATTATTTTGACATTACAAACAGACACTTCAATTTTATTTATTTGAATAGATTCAAAAGTAGTCACGGTATCAACACCAATCACGAACAATAATTAAGACATAATATTATTTACCTGTATGACCCCAAACCATTAATAAGGTTTTTAATTATGTGAAATATTTAAATTCATTGCAAATGATATATACGAACCTGATATATCGATGGATGATGGGGAACGCTTTCAATGGTACTTAATTAACAGTCATGTCCATCGCAGGACCACTCTATGTTATGATATACTCGTATGTACGTTAATTATCCGTTAGCTTAATGTAGGTATACTCGTACATTACTGAATATTATTATCATAAACTGCTGTCTGTCTCTGCTCTTGTCCTGAACTGTTATAATTTATACTTAGTTATTTGCAACTCTTTAAAGGTAAAGCTTAGGAAGTATATTCACATTTATAAAGTTTAATTAGTGCATTTCATTTCTTCATTTCTTTATATAATATTCCAGAAACCTAAATAATAATAATATAATAATAATAATAATCTACAACATAACACACAACACCATCTAGTCCCAAACTAAGCAGAGCTTGTACTATGGGTACTAGACAACTGATATAAATACATATATACTTTCTTTTTTTTTTTTTTGTAAATACATACATCTTATACATAGAAACACCCAGACCAAATCAAACATTAAATGTTCATGCACACAAATGTTTGACTTGACCGGGAATCGAACCCGCGACCTCTGGAATAGCAGTCCGTTACACAAATCACTTTACAAGAGTGAGTATCAAACTTGCAAATATTATTTATTTATTATTACTTGTATTTTAAAAAGAACTCCCGTACTAGGAATAAATCCTTTGTCGCGGGAACATACATTAAACAGACACAAAGGACACCCAGGCTCAGAACAACAATTTGTGGATCACACAAAGTGTTGTCTCATGTGGGGACCGAACCTACAACATCCAGCGAAGCCTACTTCTCCGCTTCCTAAAGCGGCGAGGTGACCGCTTAAACCACTACGCCATCCGTGCAGTCTTACTTCAGGATATCTACTTCATCTATTTACTTCTGGATATTTGTATTGCTTCTGAGGTATTTGAGTCATATAAGGAGGTTAGTGACCTGGGACTTCCCGACAATATCCCTATCCAGTGACCCTGGCATGCTCGACTAATTACTTATACTTTCTAAACCATATGTTTGAGCAATATCTCTTTGCTTACATTGCTTTATATTGTTACTTACCTTTCTCTTTCAATATATTCGCAATATTCTCATCTTTAATTCCTAAAGTACCTCGTTGACAGAAAAGGTGCCGTAGTCCATCAGGGTAGGATACCTCGTCTGGTCGGAAGATTCTCCCTTCAGGTGAGAGGAACTTTTGTTCTGCCACATATTTTCTGATCACATCCTTAAGTTCATAAAGAGAGCAGACATTCGTAATATAAAGCGTGCCTTATTCAAGAACTTTCTCAACCTACAAAAAGCGAACACAAAAGCAAATAAATTGCGTCACTCAAATAACAGAAGGCTTTCGGCAATAAACCTAATATTGTGTTATAGCGCACATATTTAAGCAAAGTAAAATAATAAAATTATATTACGATCTTATCGTAAGTCATAGCCATTTGTAAACAAAGAAAAAGGCGAACGTAAACTGAAGAAATAAGTGAGATAGCCATAAAATTCCGTTATTATTATAGGAAACCTTGCAAAAGGCGATACTACCAGTATTGAGAGGTACTTAACTGTACAATGTAGAGCAGATAAACTGATTGTTTGTTTGATTTGATTTACTTTTTTTTATTTATTTATAATTAATTTAATTAATTTGATTAATATTAAAATATCTAAATAAAAATAAAAAATATATATGAATAAGTCAGAACATGAATTACTGTTCTTTTTTAATTTTTCAACTTCTACATCATCATCTTTTTGCTGTTTGTAATATCATTAAGGGTTTTCGCTTGCTTTTTTATGGTCAGCCGCTTTCCTGTCGCTATCATCCTTCGGGATATAATCTTAAGTGTGATCAAGTGTTTCATATTACTAAAGTGGTAACCTACCACACCATTTCCTTTTTACTTCAAGGCCTAAAATATCTCTTAAGTTTCTACTTGCGTAATAATTACTGGCAAGTAGAAACTTAAGAGATATTTTGAATAACCTACTATATTATGTACTGATGAATATTCATTGTTCTCCTGCATAAGTATAAATCATCATTATGAATGTCCCTAAAATACGGTTTTATTTACATCCTAATTTTCTTTTTCTAATTAAATTGATTTGCAAGACGTTACACACTATACTTTGCTTTGTAAATGATTGAAATTAATGTTTTACTATGCTTACTTAATTGAAATAAAGGCCTGACATCTTCGCGGCTAGATGGGTCACTTCTTAAAAACTAGTAGGATAAAAGGAAATGTATATGTTAGTTTCGCTTTAATAAATATGATAACGTAATATCGTACATCTGCAAATTATTTACGAACCACGTACAAAATAGACATAAACCCAAAATACTGTAACAACAAAAAAAGGAATGTCACTATAGATATTCAAATGTTACAGCTAGGCTTACACAACTTGGTCGACAGTGTAAACGTTTTCCCTACAAAATCAGTACATTCGTATTCAAATGATTATTGTGCAGACCACACGATTACATTTATTTGGGCTATTCGTGCTGTTCGTAGGTTTGTTAGGATATTTTCTGGACTTTGCATCACACATCTTTTACTGTAAAAGGCGTCCTCAAAATGAGCACCGAAAGGACAATGGCAGGTCCCCATACATAATTTTATTTGAACTGAAATGTTAGCGTTTAAATATCAAAAAATCCTTAACACTTGAGAATTTATTCTTGACCATTCTCATATCAAAATTACTTGCGAAAGAAGTCTAGGAAAAAAGATATTGGATTTTGAATGTTTCGAGGTTAAGTACTAACATATTGTTAATGTTTTGTTTGAAACTAGATGGCGTTGTGTGTCAGATAGCCGAAAATATTATTTTCATTATTATTACAGTATATGAAAAAAATCAAATAAAAGCATAACATCTATTCGAGTTTAACACTAAATTAAACAAAAATAAAATAACAAACGTGGTGAGTCCGGAACTTGACAGGATCTAAACCACAGATTAAGAGATATGTACTAAACGACGACGTATCGACATTTTGAAAATATCGATGTATGTCTATTTATGTGCCGTTATCAAAGACAATGTATTTTTCTCATCACACTGTGTAGTGGAAAATAACGTAACTATATTCTATTTCTTTAGTGTGTTTAAAATCGTTTAAAGTGAGTCAAAAATATTTTAAATCATTTCTAATTATGTTGATTCAGTCACTCTACCGTACGAGTGAAGACGTGGGCAGAAGCAAATTCATAATCATAATAGTGAACCTTCTGTAAATATTTCAGCCAAAGCTATAAGAATCGATTATCGATAAATTGTTCCATAATATAATATTGCCACCACGCATCCCTAGTCAGTTATACGTGATGGCGAATCTGACATTACGTACTTAGGTCAAATAAAATCTTCAAAAATATCTTATCTCTTATAAGACTTATGCAACACATGGTGGTGTAATGATAAATCATAGAAAAAAAATTGATTAAGTTTACTGTGACTCGATTTTTTAAACGCTTAAGTTTTAGGTAAATATGTTTCTGCCATTGTTCTTTAAAACGTATCTTAAGTTAGTTTAGAAACTAAATACGACTACTAAACTAAATACAAACAACTATGAATACAACGTCAAGGTAACATTTTTATTTTTGAACAAAAATCTATCTGCATGAGTACTTTGATGGCATGTTTGAATGACTGTTTGATTATCCAGTCAGTAAATAAACAAGGTCCGTGTGGCGACGGATTAAGAATACAGAGGGTCACCACCCCTATTCATCCCGTGGGTGTCGTAAGAGCCGACTAAGGGAAAAAACTACGCAGGACAACAGCACTGCAGAGAGAAGGAAAACTTGACACAAACCCTATACCAACCCGTCTGGTCAGCGTGGTATAGTAGGCCAAAACCTCCTTTCTCAGGAGAGGCTTATGTCCAGCAGTGGACTATTAAAGGCTGTTGATGATGATGATGATGAAATAAACAAACAGATTCTTTACTGTAAACGCTTTTCTTAACCTACATAAATCTGTACGTAGACCATGAACGTCCACTCACTACTTTATAATGCTATTGATGTTATAAAATGATGTAAAATATATAAATCCCGGTAAAATAAATATAACATGTAAAATTGACCACATGTTTAAGACCTAAAGTAACAAAGTCTACACCTTATTTTTTTATCTAGATACCTCCACATATCACGGGACCTATTTCAGTAGGTGTATTACGATTTAAAATGCATTTTAGGTATAATTATACAGGAGATTAATGACGCGGCAAAATTAAGAATCAAAAAGATAAATGATTCACCTGGTTACTCTTAACCATCTAGTGTATAGTACAGTTTTAGTCTGCATACAATTCGAATCATTATGACCTGCCACTGTATAATAACTAGTAATAATAATAATACTTAACTCTTAATATCTTACAGTGCACAAAAATTCTCTCATAAAGTCAAAAGTTTTGAATTGAAATAGAATGTCACGGGAGATGCGAGTGCATTCATCCCTTGAGTTCATATTTTAATCCAGTGACTTCATAACTAACAAACTCACATAATTCATTATTGAGAAAAAACCACAGAGGAAAACTCGAATCGTACATTTTAATTTTTAACGCATTGACTCGTTTTGGCAAACCGAAAAGCATAAATTCAAGATAATAAATTATAGTTGTGCAAAAGGCATTGTCCCCTTTGCCTATTTAGAATTCTTTGCATCTGAACATAATACAAAGTCTCGTTCCACTTAAGTAAAAAGCCGTCCCAGTTATAATTTTACCCTCACTTTTTATTTTCCGACTATGTCATGACCCCTTAAAGCTGGAGTGGTTTCGTGCGAGTCACTTTACGATAGCATTTTAAGCTTCGCAAGTTAAGAACTCCGGGAATTATGTGAATGACGCTGCCAGGTGGGAGTTGTGCATTTTTGAAATATTTCAAATGTACTTGTATGTTGATGGTATGTTTTATAAATAAATAACTTGTATGTAGGTATTATGTGATAATTGTTTTAAGTTTTAAGTAAAAATTAAGATGTTAGTAGTCAAATTTATATTAAAACTGAATACATGTTTTGAGTGTTTTGAAATTTTTCAATTTGCTTCTTCTGTTCGCAAAAAAATGTTTTAAAAACATTCGGAATACAAATAAAAATGAGGTATTAGGAGCGTAGAAGATACTACCTACCAAGGTATTTATGTTATTCATTGTGATGAACAAATCTTATTAAAAAAATTCTCAAAAATTGAATTCAGATGCTAAATTATTACATTTTTTAAACGTATGAAGTACATTAATAGTAATACAGTGATTAATAACATCTCGTGGTTGCTTTCCGCATCCGAAATTTTCTAATTTCATTGAGAAACAAGACAAGTCTATATTTATGGTCCCTATTTTTCATCGCGTGAAAAGTTAAGAACAACGAAAAGTGCCTTAGCTATTCATAATACCGTTGATGCAGATTTCTCCAAATGCTGTATGACAATGTGTGGGTAGTACGGTCTTTCTCCGTCACTAGGTCTACGTTTCTCTAAGGGATCGCATCAGAAATGAGGTGATCCCGCAGAGAACCAAGGTCACCGACATAGGGTACCGGATCAGCAAGCTGAAATGGCAGTGGGCTGGCCATATTAGCCGCAGAACCGATAACCGTTGGGGAAAACGAGTTCTTGAGTGGAGACCGCGTCTCGGCAAACGTAGTGTAGGGCGCCGACAGGCCAGGTGGAGTGACGATTTGCGCAAGATGGCTGGCAGGAGCTGGATGCGAGAAGCTCAAAATCGACCTAAGTGGCGTGCAATGGGAGAGGCCTATGTCCAGCAGTGGACTGCGATAGGCTGATGATGATGATGAGGTCTACGTTACTAGGTAAGAGAAGGACGTGGATTGATTAGACAATAACAGCAAAAGCCTGCTTGGATCTTCCAAACAAAACAAAGTTTGATGTTAGAGACAATTTAGTTTTAAAGCCAACAAATCTCACACCGTATTGGACTAGTGGTTAGTGATCCTGATTGCTAAGCCAGAGGCCTTGGATTCGATTCCTACAAAGGAAGTTATATTTTTTAAAAGATCTGTCTTCTATTCTAGGTTTTTATGTTTATAGGGAATTAGTTGCGAATTTTGATTAGGTACTCCGTTGGCTAAAAAATTGAAATTCTTTCTTTAATAAATGTTAAAAAATACCATTTACAGAGTAAAATAAATATTTAACACAGGACTAGAAATCTCATGAACTTTATCAAGGAATTTCATAGGACGCATATGCAAATATTTAGAGGAAATGGCTTTGGATTATTCTATACTACACGTATGTATTTCGAATACTGAAAAGTCAACTTGCATACTTTTATTTGCTTTGAATTATAAGAATGTCGGCGTGCTTAATAAGATTCAGCCTTGTTAAAAACCTGCACACGTTGAAAGCGCAGGAAAGGAATATTTGCTCCCCGCATTTTGTTCACATGTCATTGAATTTGCAGAGATCGTGTTTATTTTTTTTTGTTAAAGTATGTATGTATACCAAATACCACTAAAAACGAAAGTATAATGGAGGGTTAATAAGAGAATCGTCACCCTAAAGTTGTTAATCTCTGTACAAAGTAAAAAAAAAGCTACTACGAAGTATGATGGCGATCATGTTAGGTTGGTTCATATACTCAAAAACAATATATCTACGCCTAATAGTTTTACGTTTATATGAAATTCGGATCAAAAATTTTGCATATAATAACCCTATATGTTATAACAAGACAATCCTCCTTAAAAAACTTGAACTGACTTCAAACAATATAGTTACAAAGGGTACTAAAAAAATTGTAGCAATCGTGGTTGATTTGCTGTCATTTTTTAAAGAGTTCCGTTGTCTGTCTCCGAAAATCATTATCAGATCTTTATGAAATTTAAATGGGATAATTTCGGGTTTTAAAAATTCGTTTATGTATGACGGAGCTAAGCCCGAACATACATAACAAAATTAAATATAAACATCCGAATTGATTACCCCCTCCTTTTTGAAGTCGATTAAAAAATACATTATATTAAATTTTTAAAGTTTTAACTTCCATAATGCCTACTTACGTTATTATCTACACAAGCATTACTATCACTAGCTATGGACACCTACGACTCAAAAATCACGAATGCCTTGGGGGCCTTTGGTGTATGCTCTTAGCGTGAAGGTTTCAAGGTCGTACCGCTCTGTTAATACCGCAAAGTTATTTGAAATTCCGGTATTAATATTTAGCCCAATTCAGAATATAACTTAATAAACGTAAGCAGCTTAACTGTTTACTTATTTTTCTAATAAAATACAGTATTAAAGAACCTAAGTAAATACAGTATGAAACAAAAGTTAGGGTTGAAATCCACTTCACTGTTCGTCAGCATTTTTGCTCATTAATAAGTCGTTGTGCTCGTAAATATTTTTTTATATTTTTTGCTATATATATATATATAGATATATATATATTAAAATAATAAATAAACAAATATAGTTAGTAATAAAAATGACGAAAAAAAACGTTTAAGAAATAAATATTAAATTATATCAGTATATCCAGTGATAAATTTAAATGAATAGAACTTAAAAGCGACAGTCATTGTAGATGACTAACTATATAAAGGCTATTTTTCAACTAATTTTCATTGTCTCTTATTTCTTTCCTAGCAATGGAGTGCACTTAATTTGTATTCAGAAACAGGCGTACCATTAAATTGGCTTTTGTATGCGTCAATCACATGGAAAATCATGTACACGTGACAATAACTGGCAGAAACATTTCCACTGTGCTAAACCAAGTACTCTTTGGGGAGCATCCAGGCGGAATTGCTAACGAACAATGGCAATTGGCAGGTGGCTTCACTTAGCACACTTCCTTGGCGAGAGGCTGACTAACACTACCAGTCGGCACATCATTGTCTTAACATAAAATTAACGAGTTAAAGGTTACTAAACCGTTTGAATTTGTCGAATCACTATATATTAGTTTTCGAAGTCCTCATAAATTAACATGCATACAATTATAAATTACCACGTTTGCAGCTTAGTGTGTACATACCTTTATTAGGGTGGTCATAAACGCTTTTATTTGCTATCAAAACATGTACAACGTTTCTATAGTTCCCTTTGTGAGTCGGTTTTGTTAAAGTATTTGTCCAAGGCCCATACACACCTGCTTCTTTGTGGTGTATGAAGAATACTACAAATGTTGGTCGTCGCCTAACCAAACAGAAGTGCGATAGTGTTTGTGTAGTGGAACAATAGCGTGTATTTACGAATGTATATCGAGTAAGCTTAGCCAACGTAATTACTTTTAAATGAATGATAGATAAGCTTTTAATTGTTTGTGGGTTATTTGGAGTGGATCCCATGGATTAGAGACAGGTGGCAATCTTCAAGCAAACCTCCAAAAAGGGGGATTTAATGTTGGAATTATCGAAAAGGTATTACGTAATTTGTGTATAGTTCGGTCGGTTCGGTTAAAAAGAAATTGTTAGTTTTTTTGGTTTTAAATAACACCACTTAAGCCACTTTTACACAATATTCCAGTCAAATGATCTCTAACAAAAATAGATACAACCCCGTCTCCCTGTTACCTCTTGTAAAAAATACAAGGTAGTTATAAAAATACTTAAATTGGAAGCTCTTCGCAAAAGTATCCGTGCATACTTTGAGCATAATAAGATTCAGTATGAAGTCTCTAATAATGTGTAAGATTTTTTTATTAAAGTTCTGGAATTATCTAGAGGATTAGCGTCAGAGCTTATTATCTTATTTAACGAGCATTTTGCAAGTAGACAGTCACTTGATACCTTAGAGATGCTGAAGTATACCAAAAAGTAGCGGGACTACTTGACGAAATGAATTTTAAATTAATACAGTTTTCATTAAGGATTCTTGGCGAAATGTTTATACATTAAAGTTTCTTTTTAAAGAGTTTTCAGATTTTTAGTACTTGGTTTAAATATTTATTTGGCATATAAAATATTGGTTCTTTCTATTGTGATACTTCAACAACCATTTGATGATAAAGTTAAGTGAGGGCGTTAATATAGAAATTGAAACAATTCTCATTTATTATTAAACTTCTAAATTGAATTTGACCTGCTCCATATTTCCACTGGTAAAGGACAATCAAGGTTGATAGAAAAAGTCTAGTAAGAAACGGATTGATGTCAGCAGATAAGTAAAGGAATTGGTGTTGCTAGTAAGGTAGATAACAAGTTGCAATATAACCACGTAATCACACACAACATAGTTATTAATGATTAATCCATAAAAAGCGTATTATATTCTTTTTTTTTTTCTCATAGACCAAGTAAAGTATCATTCGTTCCATCATTAATAGTCATTCATACATATATTATAATATTAGCTTTTGCCTGCGACTTCATCTGCGTGGTGGTCAAAATCAGACATCGTAGAGAATACAATAATAATATAATATAATAATATTTTCACACATTTCACACACGGTCGTCTGATCCCAAACTAGGCAGAGCGTGTACACCAATGATAAGCAGACTGCTAATAAACATACTGATCTATTTCTAAAAACATACATATTATAGATAAAGTACGCCCAGACACAGAACAAATGACCATGCTCATCACACAATTATTTGTCCTGGGTGGGAATCGAACCCTGGCGTAGCAGTTAGGGTCACTAACCACTAGACCAACAGGCCAGTCATATTATCTATACTAATATTATAAAGCTGAAGAGTTTGTTTGTTTGTTTGTTTGAACGCGCTAATCTCAGGAACTACTGGTCCGATTTGAAAAATTCTTTCAGTGTTAGATAGCCCATTTATCGAAGAAGGCTATAGGCTATATATCATCACGCTAAGACCAATAGGAGCGGAGCACCAATGAAGAATGTTTCAAAAACGGAGAAAATTTATTACTATTGAGAGACGCAGACGAAGTTGCGCGGGTCAGCTAGTATGAATATACAGTACAATGAATCAAGATTATACGTATACTCTCCTTACAATCTTGCCCCTCTTTTTTAAAGTCGTTTTAAAAAATTAACAAAAACGATTTTTAAGACTTTTAATAAAAAGTATTTAATAAAAAATATAAATTTTTACTATCATTTTCCCCTTTTAGGTTTGGAATTTTTTAAAATGCTTTCGTAGTGCACACCTTAGTCACCTTAGGAACATTTGTGTACAATTTCAAGCTTCTATACCCAGCGGTTTCGATCAGCCATTGAGTTAGTTAGTTTCTTCTTTTATACATATAGATTAAAATAGTACCTTCAATTTGACCAATAACAATTTCTTAAAAAAAATTGTGTTGTTAAAAAAAAGTACTGCTAAAATACGGAAATACGGCAGAAATATTATAGATAAAAGTAAGTTCAAATACCTAAGTGGTGGTGTAGTGGTACATCCAATTAGTAAATAAAACGCTGTTCTGAAATCAACCAGCAAATAAACTAGTATTTAAATGAAATGCATAGAAATTTTATTTGTGTATTTAACTTCAATATGCTGTATTTTCAGAATGCTTTTGCAATTAATGAACCTATTAATTTATATGACTAATTCAAAAACGAAAATTAATATTATTAATGGGATATTTATAGTGTGGTTAATACGATAAAGTATTGTTTTGTAAAACAAAGCAAATACTCTCATAAAACTTTGATTTCAAGTGGAATTCGTTATTGGAAAATTGCCAGCGCTTATTCGTGTATTATTGAACTAATATTCGCTCTAATAATATTTGTTTATAAGGGCTTGTTAGATGGTTTACATTTATAATTTCTTTTTTTGATGAATAATCAAAAAAAATTATCTCTGTAAAAGTGTTCTTTTGCTACTTTTAAAGCTACTTTAGGTTATTTATTTATTATTTTGGCTTATAAAATCAATTAATTCTGTATAATTTTCTAATAATATGTAATTCTAAAAATGTAGTCCTTAATTAAAGGTACACGTCTATTTATCGCACAATTTCAGCCCACCTTTTATTATAAAAGAGTACAAGGCTTTAAGGCTTGTGGCTGTCACCTGACAACTCCTCTTAAGCTTGTCTTTCATAATTTTCTTTCTCCTTTTATCGCTACCGCTGCTCGGATAATATCTTTCATCTATTTGTGGAATTTAAAACTCTATTTAGACCATCTGCTTTATTTAAAAAGGCTTGCTCAGGCCTTAAGTTTATCTACTAAACTCAAATACTTAAGTTGTTACTAAAAAATATTTTTAAAGCTTGCGTATTTCAGCTTTATCTAGTGAAGGGCAGCTGAACACTTTGATCCTGATTCTGCTTCGCACAATAATTGAAACACACACAGACAAGAATTGAAATTGATTAAACGCAGTTTTTACTTCTTGGCTGTAGATCTTTAGTTTGTTTAAAAGGAGAATTTAAATCTAATACAGTTCTATGGGAGAGAATTAAGGCAATATGTTACACAATTTAAAATAGTTTTTAAGAAAAAACTTAACAGCACTGTCATCAATAGCGTTTATTAAAAACTGGAAAAAAAGTATATAAGGTTGTATTTATTTTGTATATTTACCTTACCTTTTTGAAACTGTAAACAAATTATTTTTTTCTGCGACAGACGTTTATAAAACAATTTAAACTGTCAAAAGCGTAATAAAAAAACAGTTTTAAAATATGGTATAAAATATTATGCATGTTTGTAAATCAATAAGCGTGCCGTTTAAGCTTTCCTACATCCACTGAGGAATGCAGAGACAGGTTCACAGTACGGAATATAGCGGTTTGTTCCGCATATTTAGAGTCGTATGGTCTAAGCTAAACTATTTAATACATCAGATCCATCTGAGAGCGATGACGTAATTGTTTTTATATTAAATATTTTCATCAGTATTCGGTTTTATTCTTCTTGTAAGTTGGCGTGAAAACGTTTATAGATAGATAAATCTAATGAAAAAGAGAAAGCGAAGAAGCAAAAATATGTTTTTTAATCGAAATTCAAATTTATTCGTGGAAATTTTTAATGTTTCCTTTAAAATGTTATAAATATTTTTTTGATCTGAATTTAGATATTTTTATAAATCCTTCCATGAGTCAAATTTGGCATATTCAAATAGTTTCATAAATAAAAGTTTGAAAATATAAATAAGAATGATAATTTAAAAAATACATAAAAAATTCATGTAAGTACATTTGCCAGAAGGGACGCTCGAGTTTTATAAAAACATTAGTTAGGTAGGATGTGTTTGTAGAAGTATATCAAACTAAAATCAAATAGTTCTAAGAACTCAATTCCATTTAAATTCAACTTTGTTACATTAGTAGAAAACTTCTTCAACTGGTTATGAGAAAATTTATGACTTTCCTACTTTTACTAACTTGCAGCTATCTAACTTCGCCTTATATTCAAATCGATCATAGCTATAATACTATCTTAGTGTGTAAAACAATAGCAGTAGAGAAATATAAAGTTGTATGGTATTTCCTGCTCAACGTACAATTTTTAATTCTATCATTGGTATCATTCATATCATTGGAAGTATATGTATAAAGCTGACCGTTGTCTCAATTGGGAAAGCTCTAAACAACTCCAAACACAGACATGGTATATGATTACGAATCAGCGTATTAAAATGACACTGAGTACAGCTACATTACTAAAATGTTGACATTTATCAGAATCACAAGAGTTACGCTTGGAATAGACCTAGAGAAACGAAAGCGAGCATTTAGAGTCCTATACATGCAAAAAGGAAATAATACAGAATTTAAATTCCTTTTTTTATTCCTCGTCATCAGGAGTACGATTTACATAATTTCGTGAGAGCTGAATAGTCCAATCATAATTAACAGGAGTGTCCGAAACTGGCTTTGAAACCTCCAGTAAAAAATAAAATGAAAATAAATATGAGAAAATATAGTAGGGTGCGATTAATAGGGGAAACTTTTTTGATGGCTAATGCCATTTACCTTTTATCCTGCCTTTGGTTGAAAGCATTACGCAAGAATGCGTTAATGGATAATCCAAAATACAATTTCACAAGTAAATATACAATTAGGTATATAACATATATCTGGGTAACTTTTCTAAGTTTCCTATACTACTACTCGTACTCCTACATACTCGTAGGTGTCAAATAACAAAAAAACAAAAAATGTGTGAGTGTTTTATGCTTAGCAACAGATTTAACCATTAATTTTCATTTATACAGATTCACTCATCAAATCGTAAATGTAAATAATCTTGGCCAGTATTTGTAATAATAGTACTGGTTTTGGTCACTTACCGTTTTAAAATTACTGCTTATAAAATGTATATTCAAAACATTTACATTACAAGATTTTTAGAAATTTTATATCGGGCTAAAATCATTTGATATAATGTGGATAAATTGCAATTTAACAGCATTGAGGTCAATACTCAGCTAGTAGATCCGCTATAACCAGTTAGAGTGAACGTACCTAGTGAGAAGAGGCACGAAGTGAAGGGTCCTCACGGTTGTAGGTCGACGGTGTTTACACTAATTGCTGGAGACAACACTGACATCGTGCTGTCTGAGGTGCAGCTCAAACGGAAGTTTATACACAGTCCTCTTCTTCTTTGACTCCACATTTGGCATTCCAAGAGGAGTTTTAACATTTCATTTGGAATTTTGTTGTTTTGTTTTCCAATCCTGGAATAATAATTTATGTACGTTTGTTTCTTTTTTGCGCATCTTGTATAGAGCGAAGGATCCCAAACTAACATAAAAAATAACTTAAATTAGAATCTGTAATATGGTAACGTGACTGCCAATATACATACCTATTTATATTATATTTAATTTGTATAACCAGACATTGAACTAATAAACGATCATTAGCACGAGCACGAGCTCTACACAAAGAAACTATTGTGTCGAGGATTCAATATCCACCAAGAACAGTATCCTTGGGCGAAATCGAACCCACAACTTTTGGGTTAGCAGTTAAGATCTTTAATCGCCAGGCCAAAAGCCTTTTTTATACCTTATGGCCCACTCTAATATGGTACATACCTAGTTTTAGTGATTTTTATTTATATTAATTTATACAACATACATAGTATCAAGCGATTTAGTAAACTAGAGAAAATAATGATAACTTTTCGATAAAAAATGGATTTTTAATTCTAGCTGTAGCTAAAGTTCTAGACAAAATAAACTTTTATAATTATGAATTATTAAGAAGGCATCATATTGCTACATCACCTGAAGGTCTACTGGAAAAGAATGACCCATGGCCTTAAGTCCGCATTTATACAACATGTGCATTAAATTTTAAATAAATAAATAAATGTCATGACATGGAAAAATATTTAAATTCTTAACCATCAAATATTTAATTCACATTAAAACTTTCCAGTGCCTGTAAAAATAATAAAATCAACATATGTGTGCGAAATTTATTTTTAAATACTTTGTACGCATAATAATATTATTTACCAAACTTTTTAAGCATTTCAATTAAATTTGATTAATTTCAGTCATAATATTATATTGTGTCTTATAGCGTATACTTCCAAAGTATTGCTAAACTAACTAGAATATTTACTTTAAAACTACATTGTGTAACATTATCTTCATGTCCTATTATTAAAATTAATTGTCGGTGCAATAAGTTTTCTGCTTTCATTCCCCTCTGTCATAGTTCTTTATCCTCTTTTATACAGTCCATCCATCTTTCCTTGATAGCCCTCCACTCTTGTATCTGGTAACTTCCATACCCAAAACTTTCGTCACCACAACTTTGTATTATTAACGTACTTAAAACAGAAACGTAATAATACATTTGCCTAATTACGGCAGTTAGAGAACTCCTATACTCGTAATAGCTAAGTAGTTAGTTTAATATCTTGGAGAGTTAATAACCTCAAATAATAATAATAATAACCTCACACATCTCACACACGGCTGTCTGATCCCAAACTGCCAAGGCAGAGCCGGTGCTATGATAACTAGCCTGCTGATAAACATACTTATATATTTTAAATACATACATATTATAGATAAATTACACCCAGACAGAGAACAACTATCGTGCTCATCACACAAATATTTGTTCTGGTTGGGAATCGAACCCACGACCTCCGGTTTAGCAGTCAGTGTCAGTAACCACTAGGTCAACAGGCCCGTCGACTAAAAAGTTGTATGCGCACTTGTAAATTTACATCGGGCTCAATAACTCTCGGCAATACATCATAATCATCACCGCCATGGTTATTTTCTTTCAATTTTCCTAAGTTTATTTGGCACCGGCACGATGTGTAACATTACATTTGACTGGTTTCTTGCCTTAGGTATGTTACTGTTTTAGGACAGAACAAATGAGAATCAAGCAAGGAAGAAGGATCGAACCAAGGGGCATGCAATTGGAAAGGTCTATGTCCAGCAGTGGACTGAGATAGGCTGATGATGACGATGATGATGATAAAAGGAAAAAGAAAAATGAGGTAAGGTCAGACTCGTATGGGGATACGAGACTAAGACTGCAGTAGGTCGAAGAGGCTGTTTTAAGAATATTCCAGGAATTTTTCAAACATAGTTTCCACACTCTTTTTCTTAGTTTCTACACTACAAAATGGATAATTTATGATAAATGCAACAAATGATGAAATTCGTATTAAATTTATTGAAAAATAAAGTCATCGAAGTCCTTTATGGAGTCACAGTTCGATAACACCCCAGGCTTTTATCCCGGGTTAACCCTCCACTATTCATGCGAAATCGCCACGACCCATGCGAGCGGCTGAAGGGTTAATCACGTATTAGATCCAGCTTTTGACTAAGTGTCACTTGGAGTGAAATATTGGAAACTATCTATTTAAAATAGGCGTGTATTAATTACTGTTTCTGGTTTAAGTTCTTAAATTTTAAACGATTGCCTCTTTTTTAGTTCTGAGATAATTAAGGTGATGTCCCAGTTATATCTAGTAGCTCACTAATCAGAGGATATGTGCGTTTGCAAGCCTGGCCTCAGTTCAGTTCTGTGTCAGTTTTACATCTCCATTCGAGACTTGTGGTACCTCTTACCCTAACTTCTTCGCTCTATCTATTTGAATTGCCCTAATTTATCTCCTGTCTTTATCCGTCTAAGAACGATTATATTCACAAAGGGGCCTCAGGCAAGAGGCCAACCATAAAAGAAAAAAGTCGAAATATTTTGTAATATTATTGTGCTGAGGTCTCGGGTTCGATTCTTCGGTTTCGAGTCGGACCAAATGTGTGTATGATGTGCAAATATTTGTGCACAAGTTGTAAGTTATAACAAATACTTGAACAAAATTATATTGAATATAATTTTGTTCACACATCTCAAACTAATCAGGTTTCAAACTAAGCAAAGCCAGTGCTATGGTGATCAGACCCGTGATAAACATTCTTATATATTTCTTAATACATATAATCATTGTGTTCATCACACAATTATTTGTCCTGGTCCACGACTTCCAGCTGCGAAGTCAGGGTCACTAACCACTAAACCCACATGCCAGTCAAAATATAATTGTTTGTTGTTTTCTTCATCTATGTTATATTCTAATCTACTAAATAACAATCTAAAAGTTGATTAATGCGATCAATACGCGTAACATACCTTTGAATCACACGCCCTCGTGAAATGCAAAGGCATGTAATATCTATTTAATTCTATCATAAATAAATATATCATGGCACGCCAAACTTTAAAAGTCCCAAGTTCTGTTCAAAACGCAAAAGTTTAAGTTGAAGCAAAAATCGTTTTAGATGGATAGAATTTTAGGAAATTATGAATCTTTCACAAAATCTAGTAATGCTTTTGTGATAGTTCTGAATAAAAACTCAAATATCTGTAGATGGTTTATTAACAGACATTGACATTTTGAAAAATAAGGCTTTCATTTTTTTGTTATCCTTTTTTTACTTTAATAACAGGGTTTTGACATACTTGCTAACAAGTTGTTATAACAATTAATAACATTATTACATAAACGTAAATCAACACATACCCACACACCTAAATACACCAACGACCTTTCTAATATGATGTATGATAAAGACTAAATATAAATTTAATCTCAATTATGTAAAAGCATTTTATGTTTAAAAAAACAAAATATGTTATAACTAGTTTCACGTCTCATCTGTTGTTTAAATACAAGACTCTTTGCTTCTATCGTTTCTTACTACGTACGAGATTTTCTAGAGAGAAAAAAATGTGTATTTATTCCAAGATATTCTACAGTTATAGTTGTTAATTCTATACCAACCCGTCTGGCAAGCGTGGTATAGTAGGCCAAAACCTCCTTTCTAAGGAGAGGCCTATGTCCAGCAGTGGACTGTTAAAGTTGTTCATTCAAAACTGCTCTGTAGGATTAGCAGCTATATCAAAGACGTCATCGAGTGTTTCACGATTGCTGAAACATAACAGACACACTTAGTGCGGTGTCTCTGATATCAAATCTTGCAAACAACTAAAATGGTCGATATATTTATACAGTTATCGACAATCGTTAACGTGTTACTGTAGCTCCTGATCGGCGAATATCATAGATGACGACTGAAAATAAATTTATTTCGTTGAACTGAATTACAAGTGTCAAATAAAATAAAATTATACAAATGCCTTGAAAATGTTTAATCTTTTAGTGTCTTTGGCACAAAAAGATTTTTTGGTCTTTGGTACATGGCATAACAGATAAATGTCTATCGTACAGATTGAGAACCTGAGAACTAAAATGCACTTTATTACATGGTGACGAGAGTCACTTTTTGTAAAATTGAATTCAATAAGTGAGCCTTCTGTACTATTATTTACTCTACGCTCGTTAGTCAAACTCTTTACAAGCATAGTGACAGTTTGATGGCCAACTGGTTTTTGCAGCTCTAACCAGTTACGGGAAGTAATTGGTTAGAGCTGGCAAGGCTCTTAAATGTGTATGACAAGATATACCTATAGCCCACATATGACATGAGCCCTTTCAGAATCGAATCCAGAAGAATCCAGGGAAAATATTCTGAAATGTCCGCTCTTTCCACTTGAATCCCCTGACTTAATCTCCCATTGGATTGTACAACACTCGCCATTCTACTTAAATCCTCCAGGGGATCACAACACACAACATTCCACTCCGATGCAATTTTTTTCTGTGCGGAATTCCCCTGGAATACCACCTACCAGGTGTACTCTAGGAAGGAAATCCCTGGTAACACGGGCCATCTACGGCTTGCAGAAAACTCTCTTGTGTGCGGTAACCACGGTGTTCCCATTCTACTCTCTCAAGGGCGCGCGCTCTAGAATGCGCACGTAAACGCAAATATCACAGTCGGACATTATATGATATTTAATTAACCTTTTGTTTTTGATTTACAAGGAGTGTGAAAGTAAGTTTGTTTAATTATTTTTAGACTAAAAAAGAAAAAAAAAATAGTACTTATTGAGCCCCCAACACAGGGGATCGAAGTGGAATAGTGAGTGTTGTACAATCCCCTGGGAGATTGAGTAACGGGATTTAAGTGGAAAGAGCGATCATGTCAGGTACTTCCATTGGCCCATTTGTTAAAGAAATACACGAATATAAAAACACATGACTGTGAAACATATTTCTGTACTTAACTTGCTTTTCGAACTCGCCTCACGCCAGACTAAAAATACTATAGATATAAAATTGCATTTCCTCTGGTTTAAGATATTTATTACTCAAAAGAATACAATTCACTTATATTGAGATTTACAAATTATGAACTTAAAAGTAAACTTATAATCTACGAGCGCATTTGACGGTGTCACCAAGCATTGTACAAAATCACATAACCAAAATTAAAATGTGGGTACATTAAGAAGAAAATACAAAGGTCGGGTCGCATTACGTATCGGTGTCTGATAGCAAGCGGGTAATTATGCAATCATAATTACAATCGCGATGCTAAAAACTAGAGAACTCTTTAAAGATGTGGAACTTAAGGGTTTTTTTAAATAAGTTGATTGATTGTATTTCTTTCATGTTATTTGGTAATTTATTATATAGTTGGGCTCCTTCATATAAAATATTTTTCTTTCCGTAGTTGGTTCGTGGGTGTCTTAAACATAAATTATTTTTTCGTCTTGTTATTCTTTTTTGAGTGTTTCCTTTTTTTGTAAATGTTAGCTTAGTATGTATATTTTTGTCTAAGATTTTTCGTACTAGTAGACATGTATTGTATTTATATATCTGAGCTAAAGTCATCAATTGTGTTTCTTTGTATATTTTTTTTGTAGGAGTTAGATAGTTGTAGTGGAAGAGCATTTTAATCATTTTGTTTTGGGCTATTTGCAATGTTTTTAGGTTACTTTTAGCAGCTGTTCCCCAAACTTCTATTAAATATTCGAGATGAGGTTTTACCATTGTATTATATATGATGTATCTTACGGATTTTGGAAAGCAGCGAATGTTACCGCGAAGTATTTTCATAATTGCTGAAAGCTTAGATTCTATTTTATCTATATGCGGCTGCCATGTGAGATGCCTGTCTAGGTTTAGGCCTAGGTATTTTTCAGAACTAACTGCGACGATGGGTTCATTGTTAATATATAGAGGATAGTGAGGCCCAATTTTTTTGTTTTTTGCACTGAATATTAAATAATTTGTTTTTGATGTATTTATAGTTAGTAAATTGTTCTGAAACCACTCAATGAGAGTGTACAGATCATTTTGAGCTTGATTAATAATCGAGTCTATTTTACTACCGTAATAAAATAGGCTGGTATCATCTGCATACAGCGTTATGTCCCCTGCTAAACCTAGGTTTTGAACGTCGTTGATATATATTAGGAACATTAAAGGCCCGAGTATTGATCCTTGCGGTACGCCGAAAGTGAGGATTTCAGTATTGCTTTGAACTTTACCAATCCGAACAACTTGCTGCCTATTTGTGAGATATGATCGAAACAGACTATGAGCGGTTTCCCTTATTCCTATATTGTATAGTTTTTGTAGTAGCAGATCATGACTTATAGTGTCAAACGCTTTTTTCAAATCAATGAAAATCCCGAGAGCTATGCATTTTTCGTCTAAACTAGTTTTGAGATCTGTCACCAAGTCAATCGAAGCTGATAGTGTATTGGATTTAGCACGGAAACCGTATTGCTTAAATGAAAGAAAGTTAATTAAGTTAAGATAGGTATCTAAACGAGCGTAAATTATTTTTTCGTAAATTTTAGAGATCGTTGGTAGCACGGATATTGGTCGGTAATTGTTAGGATCAGATTTTTTGCCAGATTTAAAAATAGGACTGACTTTTGCTACTTTAAGAGACTCCGGAAAGACGCCAGTTTCTAAACTATGATTTATGCAGACTGTTAACTTGTCTATTATTATGTTTTTCACGCATTTCACTGCTTTGCAGCTGACACCGTCTAAGCCAGTACTTGTATTTGGGTTAAGATTATCAATTATTTTGCTTACTTCTCCTATTGTGGCTGGCTTTAGTTTAAGTAATACTTTGTTATTTAATTGGGTACAGGGCTGTATATCCTTGTTGAAGTGTGTCTTTTTGATATTATCAGCCAAAATAGATCCTATAGTGGCAAAAAACTTATTGAAATGGTCACATATATCCTTTGCGTCCGTTATTTGGCCCGCCTGGGTATCGAGCTTAGATGGTGCAGAACATGAATTTATTTTATTATTCCCCAAGTCCCCTATCAACTTCCACATCTTTAAAGGTTTTTTCACACAGTCGTTAAAAGCTTTAAGATAGTACCTACTCTTGGTGTTTTGTATTAATACTGTTACTTCGTTTCTCAAAGTGACAAACTCGCGCCTTATAGTCTCATTGTTAGGGTTTTTCCTAAGTAGACACCACTTTCGATTTCTTTTATGTATAGCTGCAATGATATCCTTGTTAATCCAGTCAGACATTAGAGAGTTTTGAATTTTCGTTTTAGATACTTTGTTATTCTGTATTGCTTCTAATAACACATTTTCCAAAGAGTTGTAATCAGCATCGCAGGCATTTATAATTTTGTTTTTAACATTTTTGATAAACGATTCATAATCTAGAACATCGTATCTAATTTTTTGCTTCATTACAGGTATAAATTTACCAACTTCTAGATATAACTGTTTGTGGTCTGACAAAGGCGAGTCAACCACACTCAAGTGGAAAGGATGATCTTTCAAGTTGGTAGATATATGATCAAGTATAGATTTTTTTGATTCAGAATCACGAGTGCTAAATTGGGCATCTATGTTGTTCAACAGCGTAAATCCATTCTCGGATAGAAGTTTTTTGTAGTTATTGATGGCTCGATTTGTCGCTAGCAAGTCGTAATTAAAGTCTCCAAAGATAATAGCCCTTTTCTTGTTCTTTAGTTGGAGCGAGTACTCTTCCAAAAATTCAATGTCTCTTGATTTTGGAGACCGATAGATAGCGCCAATATCCATTGAATATTTATTTATATGTATCCATAAAAAGTGATTGTTATCCCTAGTTGATTCCTCTATTAAACTATGTTTTAGATTATTATGTACAAAAATAGATACACCGCCTCCTCTAGTGCTGTCTCTGAAATTGTAGTAGTGGGTATAGTTGGGGATTACCAATCTTCGAGCTTCAGATTCCGATTTTATCCAAGTCTCTGATAACACTATAATATGTACAGTACTAATTATGGAGTGTATGATACACTTTAGCTCTTCGAATTTTCCTTGTTTAACAATACTGCGCACGTTAGCATAGAGAAACTTTAGTGCTTTCGGGTTTTTTTGCTAAATCTTGATATGAGTTACTAATTTCGTGTATTATTTTATTAGTTGGTATAGCATTGGTATCAGCATCATGTTTTATTCGTTTTTTGCCCTTATGATTTTGGGTATTCCGCGTACATACTTAATAGTAAAGTTCTTTTCTCCATCATCCTGGCGGCGTTTTAGTTCGTTCTGTAAATTTAATCTGTACCTTTGTTGAGCAGGAGTCTCATCAGAGTGGATTTTAAAATTATTGGATGTTATTTTTGTTTTATTTTGTAAAATTAATTTTGCTACTTCTGGTGTTTTGAAGACAGCTTTAATGGGTCTTGAACGGCTGGGGTTATATTTTCCAAGTCTGATTGTTGTTACGGGCTCAGGGCAATCTGGAACAGCTATTTTGACTAGTTTATTTACCTCAGAGGTATCGTGGCTGCGTCTCTCGCCGACATCGGGTGAACACACTTCACTTATCCCCTTAATGATTATGTTTTTTCCTCTATGGGACCGCTCATTAGTTTCCGATATGAAGTCTTCATAACTAAAAGAAGAACTGGGGATCTGTGACACAGATTTTGACGATCCTTTTAATTCTATGAGGTCGTTTTCGATGCTTTTAACTTTTCGTTCTATGTCTGCCGTAAATCCCGAAACATTAACTAACTGTGCCTTGATGTTTTCTTGCTCCATTGATAAAAGATCTGTTGTTATCTTTATCTGGTTTATTTGATCTTTTATTTGAGAGACATCCTGTGTAATTCTATTTAAATTTTCGGCTTGACATTTGGCCATATCTGTAAGTAGTGACTTTATCTCAGCTTGAAAATTTTCGAGCATTGTCGCCATATCATCATCTGGTTGCTTCCTCTTTTGACGAAATGTAATTTGGGGGAGAGATTCTGTTCCGATTTCATTTTGTGTAACTCTTCTTAAGTCCGGTTGTGACCCACCAATTTTGTTTGATCTCTGGTCATGGCAAGCAGTTGCTATCGTGTCTCCATTGCCATCCGAATATGTATTGGGTGCCAATAGCGATGACGATGCTCGGGCACTCATTGTAGAAAGATATAGATATAAATGCTTACGTTTGTTGAGACGCACGCGCCGCCGCCGCACCAGTGTGGGAGCGAGATGATAAATGGATATCGATAACACCGAAATAAACACTTAATTGCTATCTACTGTAAGCTTAGGTTGCTATGCGTCTTAATTATAAAATTCAATAAAACTCAAGCACACGTCTACTCTCTACGCTCGCTCGGGAGGAAATTTCAAGTCACAAAATGCAATATAAAAATCTACATATTCCCATATTGTTCTACAAAAAGCCGGTAAAAAGCAGGTAATATACCCACAGTTTTTGGTACACTAAAAAGAAAAGTCCCCAACTGTTATGAAAGCCGCATTTATTAGTTATCTTTCGGAGTTTATTTGATTCTGAGCGGTGTACTCTTCTTTTATAATTCCGCAAACGGCCATTTTCTCCATTCCGGTAGTGTTTGGTTAGGAGCGGATTTAACCAGTTTTTGTTGGTTACTTAGGTCCTGCTTAATTTTAGTAAATACACACTGTGGAACGCTGTCTTAAGATTTTTGTAGCCTTATCACAAATGGTCGTTTGTGTTGTGTTTAAATATTAAGAGACAGAGTGAAAAATAATGTTTTACGTTAAGAGTTATTGTAACTAAGTACTGTACTTATAGGTGTCTATCATTTTAATTTTTTTATTGAAGAAACAGCTTTGGTTCCCCCGAATCAAATTTATTTGGAGGAGGGAAATAACAGAACATATAAAGCGCATACCAAAAAAGGCTTGCACTGTTTACTTATATAGGATATATAATATAAATGTTGGCTAACTTTGCTAATAGCATGGAGATACGGAGTAGACGAAAGATATTGCATGGTGTTGTCAAGGACAAGAATGAGAACACTACATTGTTAGCCACTAAAGTCATCACCGAACAACTTAAAATTAGTAATTTTACAATAGCTGACATCAAATGAAGCCACAGGATGCAGGACAGCAAGTAAGCCTAGGCCTATACTTATAAAATCTAATCAGGTCACTACCCGAGACTCAGTATGGTTTGCAAAAACTAAATTAGAGGGCACCGGCTTTACCATATGTGAATTTTTAACTAAATTGGCATGATGTTTTTATATCTGCACGTGAAAAATTCGGTGTAAACAAGTTGATAAACTGTGTCCGAAAACCGATCGACGTGACGCGCAGTAGGAGAGGCCTATGTCCAGCAGTGGACTGCGATAGGCTGATGATGATGATGAAGCTATCATTGGTGATTATCACACAAGATAATCATAGGTTATTGCGATCCATTTCACGGTGAGTTCTTCTCTTTGACATTGACATTGTGTTCAATAAACTACTCTTTTTAACTATCCATGGAACGCAGTCTAAAATACATTTCTTTGAATGAGCTGTTTATACATACTAGTTAATACTGTTATTTTGTGTTTTTTATTTGATTTTTGTTTTTGTTTACTTTTTTAATACAACAACAACCGGCATACAGGTAAACGATTAGAGGAGTCTTATAACAGATTTTTAAAATTATTGTACATATAGGTTTTGAATTTATTGTCCTTTATTGATACTATACTTATATTTTAAAATTTACTATTTTATATTGCTATTTCACTTATATTAGATCTAATAGTATACATATACGAATATTCTTCATTTATACGATACAAGAGATATATTTTTATATTCTTTATGCCACCAATGACTTCATCTACTGATTATTTCTCGGTATCTAGTTGTAACGCCAGTTATATAAGTATTCCTTCAGTAGCGGATACAATTTCGGCTCAGTTAACGGAGAAAGGAAAGTTAACGGTCCTTGCCTTGCTGATTTCAGTAACGCTTTCAATACCGTTGACTTTGATATCATCAACTCTCTTAACATATCTCTATCAGTAATTGACTGGTTTCATAGCTATTTGTACTTACTTTTTTTCTACGACCTTTATGTAGATGATCTCCAAATGTACACCAAAACTTCTTCGGCTATACTATCGGAAGCTATCAATGACATTGACAAAGATCTGATACAAATATGCACCTGAAGTAAGGAGTATGGCCTAAGAGTAAATCCATTTAAAACTCATGTAATTATTTTAGGTAGTCCTAGGATGAGCTCCACGGTAAATTTGCAACAACTGCCAGATATCTATTGCGATGGGTCCATTATTCCAAATAGCGACATAGTCAAAAACTTGGGAATCTATATAGAAAAGTTCTTGTTATGGGCACCCCAGATTGGTGAGGTCAGTCGTAAATTATTTGCTGCATCGGGATCTCTGCGAAGACTTCGTAACTTTCTTCCTACCGGTACAAAAATCGCCCTAGCACAATCACTTCTTTTTCCCATCCTGGGCTATGGTGATGTTAGCTATGAAGACCAATTAAACAAACTTGAGCGTCTCCAAAATGTCTGCATCAGATTCATATTCGGCTTACACAAATATGATCATATCTCAGAGTATCGAATTAAGCTCAAATGTTTACCTACCTTGTTGAATAATCTACATGAGGCAATTAGGCAAGCTAAATCACTGCAAATATTAAAAATGCTAGTCACAAATCATTAATTGCCACCATAGCAGTATTTATGGACCTCTGTCTGTATGTATTTATATATGTTGTATTTAAGTGTATTATATGAGCCTCTCCTTGGAAAGGAGGTTTTAGGCTACTGTACCACGCTGGCCAGACGGGTTGGTATGGGGTTTGTGTCAAGTTTTCCTTCTCATTGCAGTACTGTTATCCTGCGTAGTTGGCTCCCTTAGACGGCTCTTACGACACCCACGGAATGAATAGGGGTGGTGACACTCTGTATTCTTAATCCGTCACCATACGGCAAGTGTATTAGTGGTATGAATACTGTAAACGTATGTAGTAACCTTATATTTATTATTCTTTTGTTTTATTTGTTGTAATAGTACATCGCAGGCTACCCTATATTTTTGACAATATCTGTATAAAAGTTGTCTGTAAGAGATCACCGTGAGCGATAAGACTGCCTATTGTTATACCGAAGTGTATATAATATCTGTACAAATAATACTGCAATGGTGTACAATAAAAAGATGAATAAATCATCATCATCATCCTATCGCAGTTCACTGCTGGACATAGGCCTCTCCCATTGCACGCCACTTAGATCAATTTTGGGCTTCTCGCATCCAGCTCCTGCCAGCCATCTTGCGCAAATCGTCACTCCACCTGGCTTCCACAGGCCAGATGAATAAATAAAATAAAAATATTATACGTCGCTATATATCCATATCAAACTAAGCACAGCTCCCTTTATAGGTTCTAGAACACGAAAAGAATAACCACAAGGTCACGCTAGTAATATTTGCTTTTCGATACTAAAATAAAATAATTCTGGATGCTATGCGTAGCATGGAATCGTAGCTAGTGCTACACATCTGCGTAAAGTTACGAGGTCTACGAAAGACCGTAGCAAATATAGTTCAAACACATTATACGCCTGTAATGACTAGCCATTTGCCCATATCATACAATATCTAGTGTTCATAATCTCTTGCTAATGTGTAGTTAGGCTGAAGCGTCAACTAACAGAAGGGATAATAGGCAATTCGTACTTGGCTCTTTGTAGTGAAGGCAGTTCTAGTATGTCATGGGTTGTTGTGGCGGTTAGTACCTTATTCATAAATAGATACAAAGAACTTCTTAAACTTTCTAGAAAGATCTCGATTTAATGCGTTTCAATGAGCATATTTTTAAGATTTATGGTTGATTGGGTATGAATTAAATATGGTAGTATTTTTATGAAATAGAATATTATACTTTGGCACCATTAAACATATTGGAATTATTGCAAATGTATGAGTTACATACCTGCTTGATTATGAATATTGTGGAGTTCGGATTTTCTAGCAATAGTGAGCAGATCAAGGCAAATTTTGTATTCACTTTGTCAGGAGTTTAGAATAAATAGGGCATCTCTAATTTTTTTTTTAACTCCTGACAAAGTGAATACAAAATTTAAAAGTGAACACAAAGTGAATGTTTGTATGATCTGCAAATATTTTTTTCGGTGTTTGGATCTGTTCTATGTATAATGTGAATGTTATTACCAAAAAAAATTATATACTCGTAAGTATTCTATCAGTCGATCTAGCTTTCATAGTTCAAGCTCTGCTTAGTTTGGAACTAGATGGCGTTGTGTGTTAGATGTGTATTATTATTATTATTAATACATGTCATACCAAAAAAAATATTGTCATCGAAGGATACCTGAGTTGATTGCCAAATAGTCAAAAACTAGAAATAGAATAATTTAATAAGATGGCTTGAAGTTTTCAGCAATAGTCGATTCGGGTTTAGGTTGTGGACGAACGGGTGTCATGTCCCTCCAGCACAAAGGGAGGATCCTACCGGCCAGGTGAGGTGATCATGCCTGGCGGGCCGCGGCCCAATAATTGAAGTTGGGAAGTTGTATATATATGCTAATCGGCGAGAGAATTTTTCATATCGCGATACAGAATTAGCAATTTTCATTCATAGTTACTCCGCAGTTCAGTGTGTCTTCGTTAGATGGTGCTGTAGTATGTTTCTATTTCTTTGTATGTTGGAGTCGTCACATAGGATTCTGACCTGCTCATTCTATTGGTAACAATTCACCTATCCAGCTGTATACCACGTATTACCTAATTTTACTTTTCAGAATACTCATTCTTACTGCCCAAAAATCCTAATCGACCTATATACATACATATTTATGTATAAATATACACTTGCTAGATTTATAGAGTTATGAAATTACGATGTTTATTTCCCAACATTTTTTTTACTGTTGTTGAAAAGTAGAATATTCAGAAACATGATTAAAAGCAGAAATTATCGTCCGGCGGGACGCCGCTAAATGTATGTAAGGAAAATGGGCCGGGAAAAATTTTGCTTACCGTGGATACAGTTGAGATTTTTTGTACGTAGTTTATCATTATCATGTTACTCATTGTGTGTTATGTATATATATAGTATAGTATATATATATATACACTTTGTCTTTTTCTTTAGCAGTCAAAATATCTAAGCACTAAACGAATAGGCGAAAAGTATTTCGAGAACACTCCTAAAAATATATACATATTTTATATTTT
Organism: Arctia plantaginis; assembly: GCA_902825455.1. NCBI lineage: Eukaryota > Metazoa > Arthropoda > Insecta > Lepidoptera > Erebidae > Arctia > Arctia plantaginis. The sequence continues at coordinate 4,709,796 of CADEBD010000857.1, read as the reverse complement.
TACATATTTAAGCGCTAACTTGGCAGTTTACTCCATTTCATTTTAATTGGTTTTACCATCTATTTTTACCAGCATAAAAACGAATCCATCAAAAACGCGAAAAGTTTTCTCAGCTCGTTTCATTCGAAATAAAAATAACTAAAAATAATCAGTATACAGTTATCTCAGAAATTGAAGACTCGACGGCAAATAAATTGAGTTGAAAAAATAAACAAACTGCTCAAAACTTTCTGTCAACTATCAGGTTATGAATTTCAAAAACTAATGTAATATCAATTGTCAACCTTTAAAAAAATCAAAGTATTTTACTCTGTGTCATTTATCATAGAATTTATTCCAGAATATTTTGCAGTGTAGGAAGTTCTGACAAATGAATTATCAATAGTTTTATTTTTCAAGCTCTTATTGTTTTTGTTTGGATAAGTGCCAAATGGGCTTACTATTCCTTTGAGGATTGATGTCTTAATGCCGAGCAAAAACTTTAGTGAATAATATTGACGTTATTACTATCGCGTCAAAGTGTTACGGTAAGATTATGCTTGTAATTCCATAAGCTTTAAATCTTTTTCTTTATAAACAATCGCAGCTGTATTTCTTGGTGGGTATTGGTTGTGGGCCTCGGTTTCCGCATTTAGACTCAGAGTGGTCCTTTATGCGTCGGGGATTGGCTGACTAGGTGAGCCAGCCAAGCTCCTTCCAGAAGCGCAGAAGCCTCCTGGGGCGTTCACAGGCTTCTAGGAGCGACTTTATATCAGGAATGATATTTGCCCGTTGTGTGGCCACTCCCTCGCATTCCAGGACTACGTGGGCGGCCGTTTCTTCAGCTTCCAGACACCCCCTGCACAGGGGGCTGTCCGTCGCATTGACTATGAATAGTTGTCGGTTCAGGGCTAGATGTCCTGTAATAGTTCCGACAACCATTCTGATGTCCGGTCTGCTAAGACTGATCAGTCTGCAGGTGAGTCGTGGCGTGACTTGATTCAGCACCAGTTTGGACTGTCTGCAGCCGGGTGAGTTTTTCCACCTCCGGTTGTGTGCTTCACAGGTCCGTTGCCTGACCCAGCATCGTATTTGGTTGAACGATATGGGCAGAAGTGGGGTTGGGCCAGAGGTTGGGGTTGCCGATCCCCTCCTTGCCAACTCATCTGCGGCATCGTTCCCGTGTGAGTTACTGTGCCCTTTAATCCATTGGAGGAGTACCCCATTGAATATAGCGAGCTGTTCCAGTGCTTGGTGGCATTCGAGGACAACACCAGAGGTCATTGTGTTGCCCTCCAATGCCTTTAAGACGGCCATGCTGTCGGATATTATTCGGATGTTGTAGTCCTTGATACCCCTTGACATGGCCGTTGTGGCGGCGTAAGTTATTGCCACACATTCACATTGAAATACGGAGCTGTGTTGGCCTAACGCTAGTGATATGTTTATATTTAGGTCTTGCGAGAAAACTCCGGCTCCAGTTCCTGACCTAGTCTTGGAACCGTCCGTGTAAATTCGGACTTCGTTAATGCCGGATTGATCACGGTCATTTCCATGTATCTGGATGTAGTATCTTCTTGTGAAGATATGGTGTTTTGGGATTCTATCGCATGGAGCTGCTATCAGTGGTTCGTATTCCACCAATTGATCCCATAATTTAGAGTGCGATCCCTCCCTTTTGTGCCATAGACCCAGGTGTTTGAGTCTAATGATCGCCATGGCGGCCTCCTGCTGTATGAATAGATCCAGGGGTGGCAGACCAAGAGCCACCTCCAGTGCGGCAGTAGGCGTTGTGCGCATACAGCCAGTGACCGCGGAGCATGGGAGTCGCTGGAATTGCTGCAGTTTGTTTATGACGGTGCTTAGCTCTGTTCTCTGCCACCAGACAACAGCACCGTAAGTGATTATTGGTCTTATGACTGTCCTGTATAGCCATAAAGTAATTTTGGGTGATAGTCCCCAGCTTTTGCCGAGTAGCCGCTTGCATTGGCAGAAAATAATGCAGGCTTTATTCAGTTTTTCATCGAGGTGCTTATTCCACAGGAGTTTACTGTCCAGTATTACTCCTAGGTATTTGACCTCTTTGGTAAGAGTAAGTTGTGTTCCAAATAGCTTGGGAAGTCTGAGATTTCCTAGGCTGCGTTTGTTTGTGAACATGATCATCTCTGTTTTGGATGGGTTCACTGTCAGGTTGTGTGCTGCGCACCATTGTTCCACGATCTTCAGTGCAAGTCTCATTTGATCGCATGTAATGCTCTCAAAAGGACCGCTGATGAGAATGGTAAGATCGTCTGCATAGCCTATTGTGAGGAATCTTTGGTCATTGAGTTGTGCGATGAGCTCATCCACAACAATGTTCCATAGAAGGGGGGAGAGTACACCGCCCTGGGGGCAACCTCTAGCCACCACTCCTCTAGTCACTTCGCTCACAGTGAATTGTATAGCTCTATATCTTAGCATGCTGTCGATCCACCCTGAGATTGTGGAATCAACACCATGCCTAGAAAGAGCTTGGCTAATGCTGGTGAAGTTGGTCTTGTCAAAGGCTCCCTCGATATCGATAAAGGTGGCCAGTGTTGACCTTTTGTGATTTAGATTGTCTTCTATATATGAAACAACTCGATGTAGGGCAGATTCTGTTGATTTACCCATCGAGTATGCGTGTTGATTGAGGTGTAGAGGGTGACTGACTAACGCAGTTTCCCTGATTTCCCTATCTATTAGCCTCTCAAGAACCTTTAGTAGGAAAGATGTGAGACTAATAGGTCGGTGTGATTTGGGTTGTGTGTAGTCACCTTTACCAGGTTTGGGGATGAAGACTACTTTAACTTCTCTCCATTTCAAGGGGATGTACTGATGCGCCAGGCAGCCCCTATAGATTTTTATAAGATGGTCCAGTAATGTCGTATCAGACCATCTCAGTAGGCCTGGGAAGACACCATCTAGTCCTGGCGCCTTGAATGGTAGGAAGCTGTTAATCGCCCATCTTAGTTTGTCATGGGTGACAACTTTGCGGGCCGTATCCCAGTCTGTATCATCTGGTGGTTTTTCCCATCTGTCTTCCCATTTTTCCATCACATCTGATATGCGACATCCAGGGAAGTGTGTTTTTAATAACAGCTCTGAGGCTTCCGAGTCTGTTTTGGTATACTCACCATCAGGCTTCTTCAGTGAGCCAAGATTGTGTTCGCCTCTACTACACAGTATGCTTTTGACTCTATTGGCCTGGTTGTTGTTCTCTATGTTAGTACAGAAGTTTCTCCAGCACTCAGTTTTCCTGGTTCTGATTCTCTTCTTATATTGTTGTCGGGCCTGCGTGTAGGCATCCCAATGTTGGTCTAATCGCGAGTTTTTTGCTTTATTGAACAACTTTCTCACTTTACGACGTAGTCTTTCCAGTTCCGGACCCCACCATTGGTGTTTGTTCTGTGGTCCAGTTCTGGGTGTGGAAAGTGGGCATGTTTGTTCAAAGCAATCGATCAGTGTCTGTGTAAGGTTGACAACATGACTGTCAATGTCCTTAACAGTCCCCGTAGCGTATGTTGGGTTGATGCTTCGCAGATTCTCCGCAGTAAGATGTTCATACCGTTTCCGGTCCATCGTGCGGGGATTCCGTCGGGGATCGGGTAGTTTAAGTTTCATTTCAAAGTTAAATTTGATCCAGCGATGGTCTGAGCACGATGCTTCGTTCGAAACATGCCAGTTCGATATGTGTTGCGATGCGTGCTCACTTGCTAATGTAAGATCAATTATAGTTTGGGCCCTGGACGTGACAAATGTCGGCTCCGAGCCCACGTTGATAATGTTAAGGTTGGTTGATAATAGGAACGATACAAATTCCTCACCTCTCCGGTTGTTGCTCCTGCTGCCCCACAGCGCATGGTGCGCGTTGGTGTCGGCAGAGATGATCAGCTCCAGACCCTCGCGCTCGCAGTGGTGTGCCAGCGCAGCCAGCTCCGGAGTGGGGATGTCAGCATCGCCCGGCAAGTAGGCTGATGCTATCACCACGTCAGGCAGGTTTGATGAGGGTTCCTTTAACCTAACAGAGGTAAGGTCTCTGGAACAGAACTCGGTCATTAAGGTAGTACACGCATGTTTTGGTGTATAAATACAAGTGCGCGGGTTATCAATGGTAGTGTTGAGAAGTATCTTACCTCCAATATTATTTAGACCGCAGATCCTGCCCTTCCTAATCCACGGCTCCTGGATTAGGGCTACGGTGTTGGTTTTTACCTCCAGCTCTCTGCGTAGGGTAGCCGTTGCTGTATGGCTGTGCTGGAGGTTGATTTGGATGGCTATAAGGGTGTTATGGGGGGGTGCAGACAGCGCCATCATCGCTGTTCAGCATATCCTCTATGTCGTCGAGGTCACTCTCGCCCACCGTTAGGTCCTCCAACTCCTCAGGAGGTGGACCCCGGCAGGCTGTTTCCTCAACGGGTCTCAGAGGATCCCCTCCATTGCCGTCCTTAGGGTGTTGTAGGGCCGATTCTCCTCCTCCCTCGAATGGCTCCTTGTTTGGGTTAGTTGGTGGGGCGGGACGTTCATCAAGGAAGCGAACGTAGAGGTTACCCAGTTTGTAGTATACTCTACGCTCGCTAGCCTTGAGCTTCACGACGTCCTCTTCTGGGATACCGAGCACTAGGAAGAGACATTTCTTTTCCTCCTGCGCCTCGGCATGGTAGAGGGCCCAGTTGGCCACATTGTACTGGCTATTCTGGTACTTTAGCCTCGTTTGAATACGGACCAGTGTATCATCTGGTCCGATTTGTGGTACCAGGAGTCCAGCCTTGATCCTTTTCGGGATCTCAGACTGCCTCCTGACGACCAGTTTGGTGCCTTCACGTGGTGATGGGATCCTTACCAGGGATCGGCGAAGCCACTGTAGGGCATATTCGTCGCTGCACCACATCTTAAGGGCGCCCTCACTGTAGAAGGCCTTGCCCCTAAACTGTGGCGCAGCGACGGGTGCGCTTGACGTGCCGGGCGAGAAGATCTCCTCATCTAGCACGCCCTGCAGCTGGCCCTCGATGTCCTCTGCCTGTGCCTTGGTGAGGTCGTGGTAAGGCTCCAGCATGACCGCGACGCAAAGGTCATTCGCCTTTAGTGCGTCGGAGTAACTCGTGGAGCCGGTCTTTGGCAGCGGTTTGAATCGCTTGCCACTGCCCTGGGGAGTGCGAGACTCGTCCGGGCGAGTTCTTTTGACGGGCTTTGTATCACTTGAAGGTTTCCCTCCACGTGTCGCTCGTCTCGACCGTTTACCCTGTCCAGGTTGACCCTGCCTAGAGGGTACTTTGGCCGCTACAGGCGTCTTGGCAGGTGGCGCCCCCACAGGAGTACACTTCCCCGTGGCTTGACTTTCGTCTTCGCCTCGGGGCAGCACGTCACTGGCGGGGGCAACGTGGGCCCCTTCGGGCCCTTCAGCGACTTCAAGCCGCTTACTTCCACCCGAGTTCAGACACCGTGCTTGCCTTTCCACTCGGGCTTTCGCCCTGTTGGCGTTACGGGTCTTCTTGGACGGGTTTGGTTTTTTCGACGCTCTCTTCTTTGTCCTTACCAGGCTCCAGCCGGTTTCTTCCAGGCCGGGTCCCGCAGGTACGGGCATTGCTGCCCTCAAAGAGGAGAGGTCGATGGTCGACACTGGCTCCGTATTCTGGTTAGACACCAGAGGTGTCGCCAGAGTCGTGGATGGCGCTGCGGTCGGGTTGTTTGCCTGAGCAGCAGCCAATGGTGTATTTGCCGGATTCACCCTTGGGTTGTTCACCCTGGGGTCAGCCGATTGGTGGTTTAGCCTGGCACTTGGGTTGTTCACCCTCGGTAAAGGCTTGGTGGTTTTTTTATTAATTGTTTTTTTAGTATCCATAGTTGTTTTGGTATACTATTCATCTCCTTGTCCTTCCACCCTCCTTGGAGCCCTCAAGTGGGGACGCCGCGGCAGAAGGCACACGACGCCAGAAGTGACAAGGAAATATAGAGCTCCCTCCCTGGCAGAAGGCAGGCCGAACTAGGTAGGAAGACTTGGTCGTCCCACCCGTCGTCCACCCCCACCAAAGAAGAGCTCTCGCCCAGCAGCCCTCTGACGGGATACTACAGCCGATTGACCAAAGGTGGCTAGCCTTCAGCCTCCCGTGTAAAGAGAAATCCAGGCCAAAGCAGCGTGTTGCCTTTCAGCTCAACTACCAGGATCCCTTCATCCTCCCTTACGGGTCCCCGCACACGGCACAAACATGCGGGTGGTTGCCCCCCCTCCCCCTCACTCTCAGTCTTTGTTGATAGTGAGGCCGCAGGCACCAACCACTTAGTGTCCGCAGTAGGTGTAGATGGGATAGAAAATGGGAAGGGATAGGTTTTGTGGGATGGAATTGCGTCTGGGTGTTTCTGTTATATCTGTTTCGTAGGGAATCAGACCTAAAACAGGCGGCAACCACGGGAAGGATGACACCCAGACTTGCCATGGGGATCTACACGACTGTTGCGCTCTCCCCCATGACCATTCGCCGTGTACGCCCTCCGGACAGGAGGGCGTACCAGGATTGGATCTGCGCCAGGCGATCTTGGCCTATTGGAGCACACCCAACCCCGCCCATTTCTTGGTGGGTTAAAATTTTCGTTTGTTCCGACTTTGTACGTCTGAGTCTAGTCTACGCATACGCCTGAATCCCAGTCACGTGTTGCGTTGTCTTCAGCGTCGAATAATGCTTGTATCGTGCAAGTGTCAGAACACCCCGGACATGAAGACAGGTATTTCATTTTTCAACAAAGAGTACCGCATACGGACGGGAACTTAAATGATTTTCCAATCGCCATGGATTTGATTTCACTGTTCAATATAACCATTGAAATCAAAGGAGGTTGTTACCTAAGAATAAGGATAAGTTAAGACAAATCTGTGATAGAACACGATCAAATTTTAAAATTGTTTCAACTTTATAACTATTGTAGGGTCAACATTATTTATTACCCGACACGAATAGCAATCCAAGCAATCAATAGAGCGGTGACACGCTTTGAATGAAAAACTAAACTGGAATGATGTTTATTTTTTTATTTTAGGTGATTTGAAAGAAATTTATTGATGTTATTGGTTTTCTTACGAAACTCATATAAAATATATATACATATTAAAACTTAGAAAATAAAACAAGTCTATGGCTATATGTTAGTTTTTTCAACTTAGTCTTAAGCTATCTGGTTAAACTTAATGTCTCTCTTTGTTTTAAAATTGTGATATATGTGATAGGACGCCCTCTCAATTCATGATTGCAGTCACATGTAGGACATTTATGGGCTATTTTTCCTGATTAATAATGCCCTAAACAATGTGCAATAACCAACATATTGAACTAGTAGTTTGTGATGAGTGATACGAAACAAAACTTTAACTGCCAACAAAGAAATGTATAAAGTAATAAAAAAAAAAAAAAATTAAAATGAGAAGCCTTTTTATTTCCAGTAAATTGACTTTTCTTAAAATCTATCTATGTGTTAGTTTTATTTAGTTTATTCTATGTTGTTTATTTTTTGTCTTATTTAATATAATTTTATGTGTATTAAAGCATGGTATTTATAGTTACTAAATTTTTGTTTAGTCTACCGGAACCTCAGATTGGGTGAAGGCCTCCTCCGGTGATGCCCATTTGTTTCTGTCTTCAGCTACTTGTCTCCAGTTCGGACCAGCTATTGCTCATTTTCACATCTTGTAATAGGTCTACCTCTTATTCTTTTGCCTAGTGTATCAAGTATTATTGTTATTAACAGTTATTATAATATAAAACTAAAATATAAATAACGCGACTAGTATAAAAACTAAAACGAATTTGTTGACAAGTTCGTATTGTTCGATGTGTTAGTTATTGCACATTATAATAATAGAATAATGAAATATTTATGATGTCCTTACTGTTGTTAGGGCTAGCAGTAGTTAGGGAAATAATGCTAACGAGAAGGCCATCTGTAGGCACGAGGGGTAGTTCTAGGTATTCCCTTCATAGATTCCTCCTAGTTCCGCGGCTACTGGTATCCGAGACAGAGCATAGGACTTCAATTGGTTCGTATCCGAGATTACCACTCCACAAGTCCACTCCACTGTGTAGTTTGTTGATGAGTGAACCGAATAGCCAAAAAAATATTTTTTTAATTACTACTGACTCTATACATCTTTGTTTTATAAATCGTAGGTAAATGAACGTCTGATAGCAAGTGATCACTTTAAATAATAGTGACTTCGTAACTATTCCTGGGCATCTCGGAAATTGTCCGTGTGGTAATGGATTAAGAATACAAAGTGTCACAAGCCGTATTTATCCAGTAGATGTCGTAAGAGCCGACTAAGAGAGCGAAATACGTAAGACCTCCTTTCTAAGGAGAGGCCTATGTTAAGTAGTTGACTATTAAAGGCTGTTGATGATGATGATCCTGGAACTAGTTACGTAATTAAGATCGTTTATTTTTAAATAATACCGACAACTATTCCATCTAGGTACCATTATTGCCAAGTTAGTATGAAAAATGCATGAAAATAATTAATCAAGTATATAATATCGTAGTTGGTAGCTATTATTGCGATCCTAATACAATTTCCCGCTCCGCCGGCGTCCAGTCCCTTAGTCTCAGGACAATTAGTACGGCTGACATTATTTTTGTGTCACCCCAATTGTACCTTTTGCTTGTCTATCTTTGTGTAACGAACGCTGAAATTCACGGTAGCCCCTCGGGCATCCACTGATGTAAACATCTAGGAATCTTGTCTAATATTCTTATATTTTTACTATGTTATTTGCCGCTAGAAAATGGTTACAGACTCAGAACACGATAAACTTCTCCAAGATATTTATTTTCAACAATTTTCTTGTATAATTTACTTTATTAAATAACTATAATAATCAAGTTACGTTAAATTATCTTAAGACAGGCCGATTTTTTTTAAATTACATAGTAATCCTAGCTGTCCATACTATAATTATTACTCCAATGAGGTTGAGAAAATACAAAAGAGATTTATTCGTTACTTAGGTTTCAAATTCAAACTTTGCCAATTGGTCGATCTTACATATGAGCAGCGCTGTGTAGCATTACATCTTCTGCCTTTGTATATGAGGCATAATGGTTCAGACCTATCATTCCTGCTCAGTCTTGCTCAGGGTAAGACGGATTGCCCTAATCTACTCAGTATGATTAGGTTCAAAACACCCGTTAGAAGGTTGCGTGACAACTCTTTACTTTATCGTCCGTCGAGTCACATCAACTTTAGAAAAAATAGTTACCTGCCTTGAGTTTTTACCGAGTTGAATAAACTAAATAGTGACAGTGGTTTTGATCTTTTTAGTACAAGTACTGGTAGTGCTAGATCATATTTAACCGTCAGATTTGCTGGTAGTGTTACCTGCACTACTACAGTGTGAGTTGTGACTCTTGGATTTTCAGGTGTTTTCATTTGTATTTCATCTATTTACATCTTTAATTATTTATTTAAAATGTAACTTGAGTAGAATGTTTCTTGTTATTGGTATTTCATTAACTAAATTACTGATGTACTTATACTGTAGCTGTAAGCTCCCAAAAACAAAAAAAAAAAAAAAAAAAAAATACGATAAAATCAATAACACCCAAGTGACACCCACCGGTATGACAGGTACTGATTTTATTATTTTATCTATTTTGATTATTATTAATTATTTAAAAAATATATAAACGAGTTCCTGATGTGGCAACAACATTAATAATTATCCTTCCTATTTTGAAAGGGTTTTCTAATACTACCTATCTACAGCTGTACATGTAAAATGCTAAAGTCGTCCATCCCAGGGGCTAGGCCTACCCTTAATTACTTATTTGACCCAGGGACGGTGGCTTAGAGAAGACATGACAAATCTCCTTTCAATTATCTTCTTAATGAATGGTTGTGCTTGTATGTTGAAATTGGATTTCATTGTAATTGTGATTGATGGGAGAGATAATGTATTGTTGTTATTGAATAAGATTGGGCTAGTCTTTGTGTCTGAGGTCGTTGTGTGATGATAGATATGTGTAATTATGATATCATTATTGAATTTACACGAAAATTACACAACTAAAAGTGTGGTGTCGAATTAAGAATACGGAATGTCACCTCCTCTATTCATCCCGTGGGTCTCGTAAAGCCGAATAAGGGAACAAACTATGCAAGTCAACAGCAAAGAGTAGGAAAACTTGACACAAACTCTCTACCAACCTGTCTGGCCAGGGTGGTATAGTAGGCAAACCGTTATTTCTAAGGAGAAGCCTATATCCAGCAGTGGACTGTTAAAGGCTATTTATGTAATGGTGATGACAATCTTATCATAATCTTTACATAGTATAAAACAAAGTTGCTTTACGCATCTGTCTTTGTATCCATTAACTCCTTTTAAACCACCAACGGATTTTGATGTGGTTTTCAGGATTAATTAGATAACATTTATACCTAACGTGTAATTAGAGGATACTAATGCCTCTTTTACTAAAGATTATTTCTTATTTATAAATTTGAAAACTTCCGTACAGTCGTTCATACCTTATTTTACTCCCTTAGGGGTGAAATTTCTAAACATGCTTTTTCAGCACTAAAAAACGATGTTTGGGTTTTTACAGCATTATCTGCCAAAATTTCAAGCTTTGCGTTGATGAATCAATCATGGTTAGTAGTTTTAAATGTATATTTTAATTTTTCATAAAATGAAAACATAGCTTATTAAACTATTGTATTTATTCTGCGATTAGTTCATTGCTCAATTTAATTCTTAAAAGCTCTATTTTTTCATTTTATTTCTTCCATGTAGTGCTTATATAGTGTATATTGTTTGCACTTTCTTCTAAGGCCTTCTAAACCCTTTGGAAACGGGCGGTTGTAGATCGGCACAGGCATATCATAGATTTTGTATGGGTTTGATTTTTGTTAAATTTATTTACTTACTATTTGACAAAACAGAGATTGTTCTTTTGTGTGTGCTGATCTATAACTTTAGACTTTAGTCTACATAAAAGACGATTTCAAACAATTTAGAAAATTTTATGAAATAAAGAGAGTTTGAGTTTAATACACGTGGAAGAGCCATGTTCCAACACAAATGGGCCGCCTCGACCCGAGTGATAGATACCACGGCCTCATTGAAGCAATTCTTTTCACTGACTGTGTAAGGTTACCGGAGTCAAACCCTCTCTCCCCTATTTCTGGAGGGGGAACCTTAAAGGGTATCGAATCAGGTGCTTTGTCCACGGCGGTAGTCACTAACCATCAGGTGACCCAGCTGTTCGTTTGGCCCCCTATATTATAAAAAAAATTGTAAGCATAAGATACCTAAAATTCTTAGTCTGAATTTACCTTCGTCTTGTGTACTGTAAGACCAAATACGTTTACTAATGAATTTTTCAGTAGTTCAAAGAGCAATATATTCGAAAGCCTTATTTTATTATTTACAACGATTGATTAAAGAGCTAACAATTCAAAGGTAAACAGGTTAATTGATTACTCGGTAACCTTTAAGGTTTGCACTGACTGTGTTGATTCATTTTATTTAAAGTAATAAAATTGTGTGTTTTTTACATAAAAAAATAAAATATCGATGTACTTTTTACAAAAAATTTTTAATTTTTAAATAGCGTTGATATTGAAATTGTTATTTGAAAAAGACGTATTTCACAGTACACTTCGTTAAAATACCCCACGCTTTGATATCTGTTCTGACGGGCCTGTTTCTCTAGTGGTTAAATATCTTGACTGTTAAGCGCGGGTGGGTTCGATTTCCACCCATGACAAATAATCCTGTGATGAGAATAATCAATTGTTTTGTGTCGTAGTGTAACTTATCTATGTTATAATATTAAGTTTATCATTACTCTGGTTATTGTAGTACGGACTGTGCCTAATTTGGAATTAGGCGGCCATGGCCATAATCCTTATAATAACCTCACATATCTCATGATGTGTGAGGTTATTATAAGGATTATAAATCTATCACATCAGCCATAGAACGTCCACTGTAGGATGTCGGCCTTGCTCAATGACTTCCGAGTAAATCGGGTAATCGAAGAGACCTTAAGTTTATGTGTTCCTCTTGAGATTTCAATCTGTAGTGTCCAATCCAGGACCTACATGCCCCATCGGCATTCCAGGACCGGCTTTTATATATGTTATTACTGTATACGTATTCTTCGCTTAAGGTATGGTATTAAAAAAAATGGGAAAAATGTTAAAATAAATAGTAACTTTTGGTAAATGACAATGTAAATCAACTTAAATGTTATGCTGCAGTAGGTAAACACCGTTACGAACTGTCTCCGAAGTAATTAGTGCAGGCATAAAAAGGTTCCCTAAAAGCAATTTTCTTGTGAAAGACAGATTAAGCATGGAATTATTTATTTACTGGTCTGGTCAGACTTAAAGCACTTAGAAGGATCAATTTGTACTCGTAAAGTAGGTGTGTATTTTTGTTACGTCTTGTTACTGTGTTCTAGACGTAACAAAAATGTATAATGTGTAATATTAAGAAAAATGACTTGCACACTGTTAGTGAATACTTTTAGGAATCGAGAAAACTTTCTTCGGCAAAAAATACATACAAATGTTTTCTTACATTATTATTATATGTATAAAATGCAGTTATTTTATTTTAATAATTATTTCATTTTATTTTAAGATACCTAAGTATATTATACGTTTAAAACTTTCAACTATCGTAAAATTACCTCCTCATTATTGTCAAATATCAGAGTAAAAACTTTTGTGACTGGTATTCGTATTTATTTAAGATAACCAATTGAACTCACTTGTTGTTGTGTCGTTTCGCTAATTAAAAATGGGCCCAATTGAGTTTGAAATAAGTTTGGCAGCCCTCAAGTAATTACTTGTAAAACCGTGTATCTTTAGGGCTTATTAAATGTGATTACGGATAAAAATATATCTACGTATATTTATTCGACTTTTTAAACTCGCACTTCAAGCTTTGTTTAGTTTTTGTTCAGAAATCAATTTAATACAGCATTAAATATGTAGGTACATTTTTTTAATTTACCAGGAAACAAGGATGTAAGGAAAACCACAGAAAAGTCTCGTTTTAAGTTTTTTATCTGTACTGACTGTACACCATACTTGCACAAATCATCAAGTTTTAGTAACATCCAAACCAAGTTATAATTTATGAATAAATAATTTTGAAAAAGTTGAATATTAATATCTGAAAACAGTTTATAGTTCTTTTGACAGCCTATTGTACATTTCATTAGATAGATTTTGATGTCAGCCAGAAACAGACCTCCAAACTTAACTTCAGTGTATAGCCACTATCCACTGGCTTGATAGTTCGGATTTTCAATTTTCTATGATTGGAGATAGTTATGTAATTGTTGCAGCTATAGTCACCTTGCAGCTAGTTTGATATATATTCGACGTTTATATGAGAAATATTCTCGCCTTACCTCTTTAAACCAAGCGGCGTGAGGGTCTATGGACCTCCGGGTGAAACAAAGTTTCCTTTCGCTATATTCCTTTCGATATATGAAATATGAAAAAGATTTGAGCATCGACGCACCAACTGAAGTGTCAGAAAAAGGTATTGTTACACATTTTTGAGCTCACACGCTCTGAGCGTATAACGCGCGATAAAAAACTTCGTGCCAAAAAGAAAAACACAATATATCGCTGTATCCATTTAAATTTAGTTTGGCAATGACTTTATTATTGGCTTAAATTACTTGTGAATTTTGTTCAAAACTGTATTTAGTTAACTAATAACCCATGATGTGTGATTAAGTAAGGGTACCAATCAGTACTAAACCTATATTATTCTTAAAATTATAATGATTTGTTTGTTATCTGTTGTTACCTTAATAAATAAATAAAGAAATATTGATGTTTATCCAAATATTGCGTTTCTTCAAAAAAACTCACGGCTTTTCCGTTTTTTTATGCCACTCGTAAGCAATATATCCTAAGTAAGTAATTGTGCATTCGCTCCGTTGTCAGTTCACTGTAGTACAACAAACCGAACAAAAACCAAATGAATTGTTGTTGGAGCGAGTAGAACAAACGACGGCCCGCCAGGATGAATGTCAGGCGCCTCTGAAGTCTAGATGCCCCTTCGTTACTTTGTTTGTATCTAATTCAAGTTTTTGTTACTCTTAAATTCGTTTCGATGGAATTCTTTTTGTAAATAAATGTGTTTGAATAAGGATATCAATATAACTTCTAATGTGAGGGTTACAAGTTTTTCAATAATTAATTAAAATAATCTACATCTTGTAAGTGTCAACGTTTTTTAGCGAAAAATATCGCAGACAGACTTGTCTCCAAAAGTAATGACATATTGTGTAATATGCACCTTTCTGCAATATTTGTATTTCTATTCGAGACATTTTCACTACGTTTATTGTTATATTGACCTTTAAACTGTTAGGTACTTAAGTAATTTGTAAGTATAGGTTACTTTCTGTTATAATTTACCTTGAGATTTTTCATTATCATACTTTCGATAAACAAAAATTGTTATTGTTTAGAAGCATTTAGAGCAATGAAAGTATGTAAAATCGCAACGACCGAATATACGACGAAGGATGGCCATTTCAGGCGCTTTTAGAATTCTGAATCATATTTCCTTAAACTGTACCTATATGAAACGGATACATCGATATTACAACCACTTTAGTTTACGACACTAGTGACTTTAAATCTGCACAGTTGAGTTTCCAGGCTGTCTTCAATAACAGTCTTTGATTCAGGAATTGTTTTATTATATACATGTAGAAATATTACTAAAGAGAATTTTAATTATTAAATTATATTTTAATGTTATTTAATTGAGTGAAGGAATAACAAGGTTTTAAGTTTAATGGCAATGCTAATTCTCTGTGCTTGAAAAAGGCCACACTTGTGATCACGAGAAGTGTCGATCACTCGGTTAGCTAGTTGTGTGTACATAACACGAGCACTCAGACCCCATGACCAGCGTCTCGACCCCAAATGGTTCAAAAATGTAATTGCCTAATAAATTTTGGTATTTACGCCGTTTGATTGTGTCTGCATATGCAGCAGCATCACTGACATAACCAGCTGTGCTTGGCAGATGTGATGGCGCAAGGGTATCGGATGAGATGACCGAAATGCCTGTGTAAATTTAGGTACAAAAAGACAAAAACGCAGTATAGTAAAAGCCGAACATTAATTTTAATTAAAGGTTTCGAAGAATCACCAAAATTTAAAATGTAGTCCTATATAAAAGTTTGAAAACATTTCCTTTGTAGTTTTCAGAGTACTACATTACATCCTATAATATGAAATCTTATCTATATTTGTCATTCTTAGATGTGCATCTAATTGTAAGCTCTGTAGTGTACATTAAGTATTATAATGAGACTGAAGTCTTGTTCAAACTTTTGATTAAATGGTTGCTATTATACTGCCCCATGCAGTCGTCTCCATATTGACTGTAGTTTAAATCTTTTTATAATTTAAGAGCATACATTTATAAGTGAATACTAGAATACATATTAAAATATTATGAATATCTATTCTATATCAAGAAATTGTAAATTATTCAACACAAAATTGAACTAAGTAAAAAACTTCAACAGTATCAGTTTCCCAAATATTTGTAGACGTACGCTTGTACACTACTACTACTAGTTGTAAATACTTGTACACTATAAAGAAAGATAAAACTTGGATAATGAAATAACAGAAGCAAAACTTAAAAAAAAATACATTTCAAAACATGTAGGTCTTTGAAGGAAAGATTTCCTCATGAAAAATTGTCATTTTATACCTTAATCGTACGGAAAATCAATACCCGTTCTCCACGTGGAACTCTCTACATGGAAATATCCTCGTTCAGTTATTCAAATCTAAAAGTCATAAGTAAACCGACCAGAACTAAATTTCATTTTGTTTAACTATAAATGTGGACTGTGATCGTGATGGAATAGTGTTTTCGTTTCAACCTTTCCCTTGAAAATCAGACTTTCAAATAATCTTTAGCTATTTTAGATTTATTGTTTATTATGCTTTAACGGGGATATTTTATTTTATGACCTCATGTTCGTTTCTCGAATTTCACTATAAATACTTATTTCCATTCAAATAATTTAAATTAAGAAGTGACACTACGAACAAACGACAAAGAAACTTTTTTTAAAGAAAGCAATATAATGTAACACATTTTGTTGAAAAATTATTTTGAGGCTACGCCCACTTCATTCAATTTCCCAAATAAATAGCTTGTGCCAGTGGCATCAGGGGAATTATTTATTTACCTACCTCTTTCTTGGCTTTTGCTCAATATTACGCGCTCAACACCTCAATTTATTCATGAGTTCACATATTTTTAAGAAATGCCATTACGCACTTCAGTAGGCGTTGGCAGACTATATCATAAAGTTTTGTATGTTTGTAATCATTCGAGGGCAGAACAATAATTTATCGTGGCGTAATTTAATGAATAAAAGTAACATATTATATTATATATTAGGGACCATTGTCGAAACATATCATTTTAGTGATAATCGACTAGTTACACTCGATAATAGCATAAAATATATACAGGTCGAATATAATCTTAAATTTGAAATGAACCAACTTTCGGATATAAAATATCAGTTAGAAAACCACCTACTTTATTCATTGATGTTTTTCAAATCAAGAAATTTATTATTTAACAACTTACTTATATTCAACTAACAAAAAAGATGAATTTTAAATTATTCATCTTTTGCCCTGATTAAGAAGATTATTAATCTAAGTGTATAAATTATAAGTGACGTCTAAAAAAACGTCAAATTTCACTTTTAATATGTTTAACTTTATATTATCTTTAATGGACCGAATAAAAAGAAAAATATTGTATGAAGAAACATTTCAACTTATTTAGAAATATAGATAAAAAACATAATTTAGAGATTAAAAGATTTTAAATTGCAATTAAATAAATCGTAGAAGAGCCATGCTCGGACAAATTAGTCCGTTCAACAGGAGATTTTGTGCTTCGGTAACCTCACACTTACCGGAGCACAAAATCTCTTTCCCCTGATTCTGATACATAGGTACTATATATTGCCCATACTCAACGTTTGGCAACGCAGTTCTAACTCTTGAGTTGCTATTTAGAATATAGATTAAAAAAATGATTTAGAGATCTAAAGATTTTATACTGAAATTAAATAAATCGTAGGAGAGCCCTGCTTCGGCACAAATGGGCAGGTTCGACTGGCGTTACACTACGGCCTCACACTTTTCACTGAGTGAGGTTACCGGAGCACAAAGTCCTGATTCCGGGGAGGAGTAGGGGATAATATTCAACGTTTTGCAACGTACTTGTGACTCTTGTGTTAAGCGGCGGTAGTCACTTACCATCATGTGACCTGACTCGAATTTTCTTCACATTTAGGCCCAATTTTTTTATTTTATTTTTTTTATTTTAGAGGGGCAGACGAGCATTAAAAACCAGCGCCAGGCTGTCATCTGACACAAGGCTAAAAAATTGTCAAAAGTATTGTGTTATTGACAAAATAAGCATTTCTTCTTTCTTAACATTCCAAAGAAATAATTTTATATACATATATATAGTATATAGTAAGTAGTGTGGGACCACCCCTATTCATCCCGTGGGTGTCGTAAAAGCCGTCTAAGGGAGTAAACTACGCAGGACATCAGCACTGCAAAGAGAAGGAAAACGTGAAACAAACCCTTTACCAAAGCGTCTGGCAAGCGTTGTATAGTAGGCCAAAACCTCCTTTCTAAGGAGAAACATATGTCCAGCAGTGGACTAGTAAGGCTGTTAATGATGATGTATATTAGACTTTATTTGCTAATTGAACTAATTAATTCGGACAGTATGAGTACTCCATCAATCTTAGCAGACTACTGGACTTATATAAACACTGTTTCACAAATCAATTAGGTTATTGCTTCCTGGGGCGTAACAAGAATTGTAGGTAAATTACTATCTCAGAAATTGATTGCCCGTCTGATTATATTGATCACATGTGACATATGGTGAGACAGTAATATAACTCTATTGTTACAAATTTACTTAGGTGATTTATTAGCTTTAACATGTAAAGAGTTAATGAATACGTGTTAATTTGTGTTAGCTAATATTGAACTCGTGCAATAATGAGTATTATTATAACGTTTGTTAATTAACAAAGACACCGTCTATATACTGATCTAATTTCTAGTGTATTGACTTAAGTTCATTAACTGTTCAGTCATGTAATTTGGTTGTATATGTTACTGATTTTACGTCTAACTATAGTACATCATTCGATGGGTACACCATCCATCGGCTTTTTAATGTCCTGAACAAATTTACTCATTGGTCGTATACATCTGTAGTCTGGTCGTTTAATTTACAGTCTGATTTTAAAAACAACCATTAATTCAATTTTTATTATTTAAAATGTCGCTTATAAGAAGCCATGTTCTATTAAATTCAACATCAAGCCCGCACATTATTATCAGTCATTCTCGGAGCCATCTGTCAGGGATAAAAACCAATGGTACTATTAACTAACACACATACAATCGCTCCTAAATTCCGGAAAGAGTAACTCTTCGTAGGAAGATATAAGCATATTAATCAGCACATTAATCGACAGAGCTATATTAATTACCCAAATTTTATAGACTAATAATTTTAATTTTACTTACCTGATAGAAGGTAGGTCTGACTACTACTGAACATTAAATAGAGATATTTCGTATGGTAGAATAGTTCTGCCAACAGGTTAAGTACTAAACTGATTTGGTCTACGTCCCGCAAAGAAGTTACCGTTCGTACGTCCGAGCGTTCGTGTAACTTAATAAAGGTGCCCATTTTATAGTCTTCAAATGTATACAAAGTAAGCATATTAATGTACCTGTCGCGTAATTTTTAATAGGTTTAAGTTACATTTTTAAGAAAAATAATTTTAGAAGAAGATTAAATAATCAGCAAATTTTAGACAAAACTTTAAGATTACATCTATTGTTATTCATGTAACAAATCTTTTAAACTAATGACAAAAAATACTTTAAAAGTTTCTAAAAATGTCTACAACATTGATAAATTTGAATTTCGCATGAGCATTCGGAACCAGACTCGCCCTGTCAAAACAAAACAGAATCTAACACAAATTAATTTTTCAACTTGGTAACATGTTCCAAGTTGCTTGAACAGTTGAACTGGCCGACGTTGTCCTTATCCCAATCTTAAATTGGCCACATTCTGACCTACGGACCGGAACAATTCCAATTACATTCCGGGCAAGCACAAACCAGGGTGGGCCGAATTGTGTGAGGAATCTACGAACTTTCCACCATCTTTAATTAATAACGGAATAGTATTGGACTCGGGTTGAATTCTAAACGACAGTTGCCGACCAGATTGCTTTCCGACAAAGTCGGGTAAAGAATTTTGACAAGTTTTGGAGTTCGTTTGACAGTGACCAAGTTTAGACAAATAATTGAAGCTTACATTGTTGAGTACTCGAGTAATATTTATTCTGAAAACAACATTTTCAACACAAAATGTATTAATTTAAGGCAATTTTAAATTATCACAATAATTATTTCTCAGTCTCGAGCTAAGATTATTAAATTAATTCGGATTATTATTAATTTTTCCTTTAAGAAAAGAGCGTACTCCTTCCTCTAAGGCTGGCAACGCGCTTGTGACTCCTTTTTTTTTTTTTTTCCGTGAGGAAATCCCCTCGGATACCACCTATCGGTGGTATCTCGGACTCGAACCGACTAAAACCGCACGCCGTCTCGGGTACTTATTAGTACCCGAGACGGCGTGCGGTCTATTGCTATTGTTGCTATTGTCGGCTATTGCCGGGGAACCAGGTATACCCTAGAAAGGAAGTCCCTGGTGCCCCGACATACCTCGGGTCATCTACAGACGAGTAGACGACCCCCCCCCCCCCGTGTGGGAACCCCATGTTCCCTGTGCTCCCTGCAAGCGAGCACGCTTCGCAACGCGCTCGCCGCCAGCGCTTGTGACTCCTGAGTTGCAGGTGTTCATGAGTGGCAGTAGTCACTTTCCATCGGGTGCGGGTCACCTGATGGAAAGCGACTGCTCTTTTGCCACTTTTACCATTACAAAAAAAATTTTTCTTTCATAGCTTCTTGGCAGTTCCAGTTGTGGAATGAACCGTAGTAATATGTGAGAATGCGAAAACCTTGAACTTAAGAGAATTTCAGATCACAAGTATGTCTGTTAACTGCCTCCATAAATCTATAGAGGCAGTTAAATTCAAATTTAAATCCTAAGATTAGAAATCACTAACACTAAAGGATTTGGATTAATGAACTAAGTTGCTTCTATGACCTAAATATAAAGATTTATTTAGGTATATATTTTTTAAATTGCGGCCACAAGAAGGAAAGTAATACCATCAAGCCTTACTTAAGGAAATCTTCTGCAAAACATGATTTTTGCTGGTGTCCAGTACCATTACATATTCTGACAACCTACTATTACTCTTTAAAACTCACTTAGGCTAGTATTCACTTTCCTTTATTCATTATGTTAGTAAACATCAGACGACTTGATGGTATCTCAGCTTTCTTAGCTGCAAAAAGTACTTAAACAAACTTGAATCGTTTATATTTACCTCCTCGCGGTTACCGTGTACTTTATCTTTTTAATGCAACCCTGTAATAGTACAGACAAGGTTTACGTTGAAAGGGTTTAATTTTACCTAATGTTTCTTTTTAAACTCGTACTGAGTTATCTTCAAGCCATCTGACGCTCTAAAGGGATAGGAAATTAAGATATTTTTTTACCGTTTTTGTTTCATAGACGTTTGCACTTTTCGACAATAAAACGTAGAGGGAACAACGGAAAATGCAACAGCAGCTTTGTTCGAAAGAATTGAATTAAAATGGCGACCGACTTTCACTGTTTTTCGCGAAGCACGCCCGAATGCCCGCAAATGGGCAATTAGCCGCTTGCGAAAAGAATAAAAGCAAGTACATTTGGTTTTTAGTGAAAACACTGTAATTTTTAACTTGCGTTATATAATCTTGTGATAAAGTTAGCATTTAATAAGGCTAATTCTACACTGGTGAGATAACATTGTCGTATTAAGTAATCTTAGCCTTATTGTCAATTCCTATTGCATATTCGTTTAATGGGGTCAATGACTTTGTTTGAAGTGGGTAAATAAAGCATAGAGTTACTTGAAATTTTTACGATTAATTATTTTATTGATAAATCTAAATCATTCAGGAAACAACTTAAATCACAGACACAGAAAAAAAAAGATCTAACTAAGTAGATATTTGCTTCAACACACATGTAGTGTATTAAAGAGAGATTTAATTATATACTACTCCTCCCGAGGAGTTGTTATCATCAATTTATATAATTAATAATTATGAAAATTATCACCACTGCATATTAGAAGAAATAACAATACAATGTTAAAAGTGCACTAATCGTTGTTGCGACCGCTGAGTCTTTTTCACGATGACAAACTCTTTAATTATGAAATACAAATAATATAAATCTAATAATAGAAAGAACGAGCGAAGGATCATCTGTTGTCATCATCATCAACAACATTTAATATTACACTGCTGGACAGGTCTCTCCCTAGAAATAAGGCTTTTGCCCACTATGGCTATGGACACACGGGTTAAATTGAAAATACCTACTGAGATCAAACACTCATTACAATTTTTTAGCTTTTTGTATTGTTCAACAAACAATAACTTTTTGATCGTATTGCGTTTCATTTCCAGAGATAAATTATTATTTAAAACAGTAAATATATATATATATATATATATATATATATGTATTCTTTCTTATATCTATTATTGTTATGAAGTTATCCTAAGAGTTTTAATAGATACTCAACAGGCATTGCTAGTATCTGAAAGGCAACAAAATGTTGGTATTGTTCTTCAATACCAACATTTTGATCCACCACCACATCAGATTCGGGCCATTTAGTTACTCTAAACTTTAAAAAAAGTTTTCCAACTAAAACACTGGCCGGTTTGTACAATGTTATAAAAAAAAACTATTTTAAAGACAAATACAACAGATGTTCGTTTCTTTTTCTTTTAAAAACGTTTTACTTTGAGCCTTCACTTTGAATTTTACAACTTTTATTGTCACAACATTTTTATGGGTATTATACCGTTTACATAGGTTTTTGTCTTGATGTGCTTAAAATTAAGATTATGTTAAACACTTAATTAGCTAACAAAGCATTTCTGAATTGTATAAAAAAAACTAATTAGGTTATTTTAAGATAGTAAAGGCTCTCCTTAACCTGCATAGCTCATGTGCTATAGGAAAATCCACTTACCCTTACCTCGCCGTTTTTCCACTGCACTGAGTGCTGTGGGTTCGATCCCCACATAGGATAACACTTTGTGTGATCAAGACATGTTGTTCTGAGTCTTGTGTCCGTTTTATGAGTGTTTGTAAAGTCCCCCGTGACACAGCTCGTATTCATAAAGTAGGAGTTATATTTCTAATTATAAAAAAACGACTGTACGTGAACAAGTTGCATACAGTATCATTCGTAATCATATCTTTTTCGTTTTTTCAATACACAGCATAGTCTCTTTTATAAAAAAAAAAACAAAAGACGCATCTAAAACAATCCCATCCAATTTTGTAAATTTACCTTGACGGTACATGTAAAGAGATAATCCGTTTTCTTCGGAATGCTCAAAAGCATCATTGTTACGTACCACATGAGAAAATGGGGGAACCACTGAGCGACATAAAAGGTAAATGAACTTAGCATCATTCAAATAATATCAGTAATTCTCTCGGCAAGGCACTCTCAGAAGAAAATTTAATTAGGTTTTAAATGATAAAGATCTTTACTCAACATATTAAGGGGCTAAGTAGTAACCGAGTAAAAAATAATAATAATAATAATAATAATATTCTACTACATTCACACAACGCCATTTAGTCCGAAACTAAGCAGAGCTTGTACTATGGATACTAGACAACTGATATAAATACATATATACTTTTTTTTTTGTAAATTCATAAATATTATACATAGAAACACCCAGACCAAATCAAACATTAAATGTTCATGCACACAAATGCTTGACTTGAGCGGGAATCGAACCCGCGACCTTTGGAATAGCAGTCCGTTACACAAACCACTACGCCATTCGGTCGTCAAATTAACACATTAACACATTGCAAAGTTAAACAATCCTAGCCAGGTCAGTCTATGGAGGGGTGACCCTTTATTAATGCATTGAGACCTCTATGTTCGGAGAGCACGTTAATTGTGACAACAGTCTTCTTAACAAAAAAAAAAACAAGATAAGATTAGAAATCGTATCCTTATAGGGCTGTAAGTATTTTAAAGGTAAAAGCTATATTTATATGATTTGTATCTTTTAGTTACTTTCCTACTTTATAATTTTCTATTGTAATTTGTATCTATTAGTTAGTATCCAACCGTATTATTCTGGAATAAAATTATTATTTTTTGAGAAAAATATATCGTAAATAAAATTCAAGCAAAAATATTACTTATAAAATGCGCTACACCATCAACATGTTATAATCTCCTGTAAAAATAATCATAATTAAAAAAAATACTTTTTTTCAATAAACATTACTCAACAGCGCAAAAAGTTCATGGCTCAAAAACAAATTAATGAAAGTTTTTTTATTAACCAAAGGAAAGTAATTTACCATTGCTTCTACTCAATCGTACTTGTATGCAAGGATTTATTTCAATCAGTGCGTTATCAATTATGTTACTAACTTCAGGGATTATCGATCGTTTAGCTAAAGCATTACTGACGTCAGCCGTGCATAGAATGTCTGTCCCTTAATCACCTTTGTCAAAATCACAGAAAAGGAATCCAATATTCAGCCGTATTGATCACCGTCCATAACATTTTATTAATACCAGGTTATGTTCTCAAAGCCATGAAACATCGCTTTCAACGTATATCGGAAACATTCTACATCACATTTACTATATCTTCATAGCATTGGAATGTGACGGATATCAATAAAGATATGAGAAGGGTCGGGCCCCAGACCACTTATGTTACTCAATTGTTATTGCCGCAAAAATTGCCATTCAAAAGAATATCGAGTTGTCTGTGTATTTCTGTAAGGTTAAAATTTACATATGACGTAGCGGTAAGTACCACAGTATTAGCGGTAACAGAGGTTCAAGCCCGATTCTGTTCGAAAAAAAAGACAGATAAATATTGTTTTACTTTTTTTATAATTGATGACCACTTTATGTCTATGTCCTAGTTACGTCTACAATCACATAATAGATATATAGGTACATGAGTCCGCCATCTTCGAGCTACTACAGGCATTTATGGCATTTATGGTCCCTATCCTTGCTTGCCTAATTTCACCTCCTTCTTTGACCCACAAAACATTCACAAGAATATATTCCTATACTATAAAGGGACTATAAAGGAATGATGATACTGATCAAATTATGTCATTTCTAGTCAGTCCTTTTGTCATTAAGGGTATATTTTCTTGTTTATAATTTGTAGAGATTTCAATATTCTTGATTAGTTATAAATGCAGAAACTATGAAGTGAAACATTTCAATTATATATAGATAGAGATAAATAAACATATAGAGATAATTATATATAAACATATAGAGATATAGAGATAATTAAACAATTTATGGGAAGCAATTTTCCGGTTGGTAACGGATTAAGAATAAGGAGTGTCACCATCCCTATTAGAGCAAAACTACGCCAGACAACAACTCAGCAAAGAGAATGAAAACTTAAAACAGACCCTATACCTTTCATTGTCCACTACTCTTGTATATTGGTTGATACTTATAGACATAAAACTCTTTACTATATTTTGCTCATCTCTATACATTATACATATATCCCACCGCTTTCATCTCCTCTTTCTTGTATCATGCTTTTTGTCTACAGAGGCTTTAACAAAAACATTAAACCCAACAACCACTAATATCTAATTGAATTATACTTTACGAAGAATTAAAAAATAATAATTAAAAAGTCCGTAAGAATGTCTACGATAAATCAAAATTAATTATTGATAATTTGGTTTCGATAATACTCGTGGTGGAGGCCTCCCAGACATTTACAATAATTTACAAGATATCGGGATATTTAATTAAAGTGATTTGTTGGTTCTTATTTCTTATTGCTAACGCTTTATATACGATACACTAGAATTTGAACTTCTGTTTAAATTTCAAGTGTGTATAAGTTTTTTGGACTTTCATTGGATCAATTTAAGTTCTTATTACAATGGCTTAGGGGCGATATAGGTGTATCAATTTGTACAAGTGGCTTAACAATTTCAGGGCGATGGGTAAAATGGTCCCTAAGGCGATTTCATGGTGTATTCTCAAGGAAATATAAGAAAACAATTTCATTGGATACGTAGCAAATAATATAATCAAGTGCTGGTATAGTGACGTTATAATATTATGATGAATGCTTTAACGGGTGTTTGACATTTTAACTGGGATATGGTGTGGTTTGATCTATCGAACTTTTCCCACTGATATTGTTGGTAATTGAATTAGCACTTGGGGCTTGAACTAAATGTAATAAATTATTTAGGGGGAGATCATGAATCATGTTTGACGAATGGTTGTTGAGTTTGTTTTTAACAGCGATAGAAGAATTTTTGTTAAAAAACTACGAATGTATACACGGACTAAACCATTATTTTTTATTTGTATGTTTATTTGTATTTTTTTTTTTTAAATTTGGGGGGCTCATAGAACTTTCATTGGAAATATGGATAAGAAAAAAGCTTTTGACAATACAATGCATGAACTTTAACAATTTATTTGTCAGCGTTACACTTAAGGTGAACTTGTTCAGGTTTTAATTGTTTTTCAGGCTTTTGAATACATGTCCAAATAAATCAAAATATCATCACATCACATCAACAGCCTTTAGTAGTTCACTGCTGTACATAGGCCTCTTCTTAGAAAGGAGGGTTTTGCCTACTATACCACGCTAGCCAGACGGGTTGATATAGGATTTGTTTCAAATTTTCCTGCAGTGCTGTTGTCCTGCGTAGTTTGCTCCCTTACTCGGCTCTTACGACACCCACGGGATGAATAGGGGTGGTGATTCTTACTGCAATATTGTAATAAAACGTGTCTTGCATCCATCACTTGGTTACTCCAAGACTGTCTAGCGGTAAGCCCGCAGACAACAGCGCCATTACTGCAACATGTATTAATACAACTGAATTATTCTTGGTATCGCGCACAAACGTGACAAGTATACTGATAGTTAAAGAGATCGCTAAAGTGTTCTGCGTTTGAATGCTGCAATAGAATTTACATGTTGAACGGTTTATAGCTCCGAGTGCAGCTGCATCTCTTAAGGGGTGTAGGGCTGAGTCCGAGTTACTTTTCCTAGATAAAAGGTCCATAATAATTATAGGCTTGGACTTTCCTTTTTGTTCTTTTTTGTTTAAACAGACAACTTTCCCTACTAGAAATTTATACTGTATCGGGCACTTTACAAACATTCATGAAATAAAAACAAAAAACACCCGGACTAAGAATAACAATTTGTGGACCACACAAAGTGTTGTTTCATGTGGAGATTGAACCTATTACACTCAGCGCAGTAGGAAGCGGCGAGGTGACCACTTAAACTACCACGCTATCTGTACAGGCAAAACTTCTTGGTCACAGCGAGTTCAAGGCACAGGTATACGACCTTGACCTACTTGAACTATTACTTGAACTACATATCCATCCGTATTTATAATTTACCCTTCTTAACATTGCCTTGTCCGTGTGTTGACGGATTTAGGTTACGGAGTGTCACCACCCCTATTCATCCCATGGGTGTTGTAAGAGCCGTCTAAGGGAGCAAACCATGCAAGACAATGGCACTGTAAAGAGAAGTTAAACTTTAAACAAACCCTATACCAACCCGTCTGGGCAGTAGTAGGCCAAAACCTCCTTTCTGAGGAGAGGCCTATGTCCAGTAGTGTAATATAGGCTGTTGATGTGAGGTGATATGAACATTGCCTGGCCATTTTACCACCTATTCCTTTCATATTGAACTCCTAACTTTCCCAAGTTATTCATGAAGCGCCCGGTTGACGGCAAAAGGTCTATTACATGTGTGGCAAAGTATATGTATAAAAATCCCTGTTAGGTCCAAATGGCTGGGTATCAAACTGTACGTACGTAAGTAAAACCGTTTATAACTTTAAACATATACGGTATATAAATATCACTCCTCAATATTTTTATTCCAGTATATGGTTTTAGTCCTCATTTCTAATCAATGAAACCACAATATGTAACAGCGAAGCTTGGCCAGGTACAGCTGGTTTTGAACAAAACTCGTATAACTAATTATTCTGAATAAAAATAAATTAATATTTATATATAGGTAGATAACTATTGTTTATAATTGAGAAGTAGGCATACATTTTTACATTGGATTTTTTTTTATATTGAAAGCTGGCAGGCCTTTATTTAAATTAAATTTTAAGTAAAATACGAAGTTCATTTATATATTTGAAATTAATCTTACCTTACTAAAACATGGTAAGCAACTGTAGAAAACAAAACAATTCACGTAGACAAAAAATCAATCAACGTGATCACTCCGCTGCAATCAACTGTTTGCATGAGCCAGATTTTTTTGGAATACACGTTTCCCCTTCAATATTTTTTACCTGCTGTATTTCGTGCCAGGCAATCAAAAGCTATTCTATTTTAACTTTTGTTGGTTGCGGTAATTTTGGATGTACCTACTAACCTACTTCTATTGGCTAGAATTTTGAAATGAAACATAGGTTCGTTGCTTCCTTGTTATGTTCCTAGCATTTTACAAATTCTTAGTTATTACTAGTCATGGAAGTCCTGCTAAGCTATGAAAAATTGTATTAACCTCTAAAAGTATTCAATTTATTTAAATAATATGATATTGCAGTCGGGTTTAAAACTATGTAAGTATTTATTTTCATTTCATTTCATTTTTTGTCTTTTCATTTTTTAAAGACATCTCCGCGTTATGAATATATCTAGGGGACTTTACAAACATACACGAATACAAAGAACACCTAGAGTCAGAAAAACAATTTGTGGACCACACAAAGTGTCGTCCCATGTGGGGTCCGATTCCCACATGGGACGACACTTCACAGACTCAAACAACAATTTGTGGAGTATGGGTGTTCTTTGTGTCACACAAAGTGTCGTCCCATGTGGGGTTCGAACCCACAATATTCAGCGTAGTAGTAAGCGGGGTGGCGACCGCTCAAACCACTACGCCATCCGTACACTCATTTCAAAACAATTTGTCGCGATTTTACAAAATGTTGAGGTTCTCATTTTATTAATCTTATATTTATAATGTTAAAGCTGATTAGCAGCTGCTATAGCTATAGAAACTCAGGTCTTATGATATGAAAATATTTACAGACAGTTGACAGCAAAGTGGCTAGATCATTAGTCTTATGAGCAAGAGATTGTAGTTTTAAACCTTAGGGTACACAACCGACTTCAATTCAAGCGTCAGACGCTTTTAGCGTAATTGAAAGGATTAACAAGAGTACTAACATAGTACGGACATTCACTTCTGTTAGCTTGTTGTAGACAATGGCATAGAATACTATATTTTTATATGGACGTGTTACCTTCTAAACTCTCAACCAATCAAAAGTACTTTCACCGCCGTATTTTCAACAAAATATTTTGGACTGAAGTGTAAATCAAAAGTTAGCTTCGTCAGGACTTCGACGAATATTTTTTGCAATTGCAAATTTCTGCAGCAGTAGTCCTGTGAGATAATAATAAAAACCTCGAAAAAACAAAGCCTCAAAAAGATTAATCCTCAAATAAGTGGAAAGAGTGACACTTTTAGTACTACTTTCACGTGTACTAATCGAATTGTATATGAGGAAACTATACTATAATACATGTAGATTATAAATATCGTGCAACATTTTCAACCTTGGTTCACATTTCCAAACCACTACTTTTTTAACTTTTTGTTATATAAAAAAAAAATATTCGCGAACTAAGATCTAAGTTCCCACTTATATTTAAGTTAACCGATTTACCCTATATTTTATAGCCAAATAAAAGTTACTTAGGGTGTTAAAATAAAACAATATCCCTTAAGTGTTCCTATCTTTGGCTTTAATACTCCAAGTTTGTAACCGTAGAAGCCGGGTATACCCGGTCTATTTGCACAGCCCTCAAAACTTCTGTTTGGGGTCATGAAACAAATAGCTTTTCAACTTTCTCGGGTTAGCAGCTGCATTTTTATACGTTTTTGAAAAGACTTTAGAGTCAGAATATGAAATTAAATAATTTGGTAAATTGTATTTTTTCGAAGTAAGAGATCCGAGGAGAAACAATCCAAGTACGTGGGCATACAGTAAACTTTGCAAAAGCATTTAAGGTAATAAGAATTAGTATTCTCATATTTTTGCATGCAACAGGATAGTAGTTGGTAAGTACTCATCTCAAATGCCAAATGCAGTTGCTCATCGTAATCATAGCGCTATACGTGTAGGTTTATCTTCTAAGGGCCTATTTAACCCTGCCCGCTTGTATGTCGGTTGTCGCGACAAAAAAGCCTAAGTTACTCGCTGAAAATGTAGCTTTCCACTGGTGAAAGAATTTATAAATCGATTATGAATCGATTTACATTTATAAAAAAGGTATGAAATATTGATATAACCAATTTTTTTACTACTAGTCTAAAACTAGTTTTTAATTATTATCGATGAGGAGTTTCTGGGAAAATACCTTAGAGAAGATATACCTAAATAAAATTAATTTTTAGATTTTCTGCTAAATCAAAGCCACATAGCCAATATATATTTTTTCTACAGGTAGACCGTATTTGTTGTATACAACTACTAATGGATCATGAGACTTTACTGTAGTAGCTATTTTAACAACTAGAATAATGTGAATGCACTGCTAATATTATAATCTTTTGGAATACTTAAGGAAAACATACATAAGAAACGATAAAGACCAACCCCACAGTGTAACCGAGTAGCAAGCGTGCTGAATGAATTTTAAACGTGAACGCTGTACCCTTAGTCGGCTCTTACGACACCCACGGGATGAATAGGGGTGGTGATTCTTACTGCAATATTGTAATAAAACGTGTCTTGCATCCATCACTTGGTTACTCCAAGACTGTCTAGCGGTAAGCCCGCAGACAACAGCGCCATTACTGCAACATGTATTAATACAACTGAATTATTCTAGGTATCGCGCACAAACGTGACAAGTATACTGATCGAAGAGATCGCTAAAGTGTTCTGCGTTTGAATGCTGCAATAGAATTTACATGTTGAACGGTTTATAGCTCCGAGTGCAGCTGCATCTCTTAAGGGGTGTAGGTCTGAGTCCGAGTTACTTTTCCTAGATAAAAGGTCCATAATAATTATAGGGCTTGGACTTTCCTTTTTGTTCTTTTTTTATTTAAACAGACAACTTTCCCTACTAGAAATATATACTGTGTCGTTGGACTTTACAAACATTCATGCAATAAAAACAAATAACACCCAGACCCAGAACAACAATTTGTGGACCACACAAAGTGTTGTTCCATGTGGAGATTGAACCTATTACACTTAGCGTAGTAGGAAGCGGTGAGGTGACCATTTAAACTAACACGCTAACCGTGCAGGCAAAACTTTTTGGACACAGTGAGTTCAAGGCACAGGTATACGACCCTGACCTACTTGAACTATTACTTACACTACATATCCATCCGTATTTATAATTTACCCTTCTTAACATTGCCTTATCCGTGTGTTGACGGATTTAGGTTACGGAGTGTCACCACCCCTATTCATCCCATGGGTGTGGTAAGAGCCGTCTTAGGGAGCAAACTAAGCAAGACAATAGCACTGTAAAGAGAAGTTAAACTTTAAACAAATCCTATACCAACCCGTCTGGGCAGTAGTAGGCCAAAATCTCCTTTCTGAGGAGAGGCCTATGTCCAGTAGTGTAATATTATAGGCTTTTGATGTGAGGTGATATGAACATTGCCTGGCCATTTTACCACCTTTTCCTTTCATATTGAACTCCTAACTTTCCCAAGTTATTCATGAAGCGCCCGGTTGACGGCAAAAGGTCTATTACATGTGTGGCAAAGTATATGTATAAAAATCCCTGTTAGGTCCAAATGGCTGGGTATCAAACTGTACATACGTAAGTAAAACCGTTTATAACTTTAAACATATACTTTATATAAATATCAATCCTAAATATTTTTATTGCAGTATATGGTTTTAGTCCTCATTTCTAATCAATGAAACCACAATATGTAACATCGAAGCTTGGCTAGGTACAGCTGGTTTTGAACAAAACTCGTATAGCTAATTATTCTGAATAAAAATAAATTGATGTTTATATATAGGTAGATAACTATTGTAATTGAGAAGTAGGCATACATTTTTACATTGGATTTTTTTTATATTGAAAACTGGCAGGCCTTTATTTAAATTAAATTTTAAGTAAAACACGAAGTTCATTTATATATTTGAAATTAATCTTACCTTACTAAAACATTGTAAGCAACTGTAGAAAACAAAACAATTCACGTAGACAAAAAATCAATCAACGTGATCACTCCGCTGCAATCAACTGTTTGCATGAGCCAGATTTTTTGGAATACACGTTTCCCCTTCAATATTTTTTACCTGCTGTATTTCGTGCCAGGCAATCAAAAGCTATTCTATTTTAACTTTTGTTGGTTGCGGTAATTTTGTATGTACCTACTAACCTACTTCGATTGCCTAGAATTTTGAAATGAAACATAGGTTCGTTGCTTCCTTGTTATGTTCCTAGCATTTTACAAATTCTTAGTTAGTTAGTCATGGAAGACATTCCACCTGCTAAGCTATGAAAAATTGTATTAACCTCTAAAAGTATTCAATTTATTTAAATAATATAATATTGCAGTCGGGTTTAAAACTATGTAAGTATTTATTTTCTTTTTTCTTTTCATTTTTTTAAAGACGTCTCCGCGTTATGAATATATCTAGGGGACTTTACAAACATACACCAATACAAAGAACACCTAGAGTCAGAACAACAATTTGTGGATCACACAAAGTGTCGTCCCAGGGGGGGTCCGGTCCCCACATGGGACGACACTTCACAGACTCAAACAACAATTTGTGGAGTCTGGGTGTTCTTTGTGTCACACAAAGTGTCGTCCCATGTGGGGTTCGAACCCACAATACTCAGCGTAGTAGTAAGCGGCGTGGCGACCGCTCAAACCACTACGCCATCCGTACACTCATTTCAAAACAATTTGTCACGATTTTACAAAATTTTGAGGTTCTCATTTTATTATTCTTATATTTATAATGTTAACGCTGATTAGCAGCTGCTATAGCTATAGAAACTCAGGTCTTATGATATGAAAATATTTACAGACAGTTGACAGCAAAGTGGCTAGATCATTAGTCTTATGAGCAAGAGATTGTTGATGTAAACCTTAGGGTACACAACTGACTTCAATTCAAGCGTCTGACGCTTTTAGCGTAATTGAAAGGATTAACAAGAGTACTAACATAGTACGGACATATCACTTCTGTTAGCTTGTTGTAGACAATGGCATAGATTTACTATATTTATTATATTGACGTGTTACCTTCTAAACTCTCAACCAATCAAAAGTACTTTCACCGCCAGGATTTCAACAAAAATATTTTGGACTGAAGTGTAAATCAAAAGTTAGCTTCGTCAGGACTTCGACGAATATTTTCTGCTATTGCAAATTTCTGCAGCAGTAGTCCTGGTGAGATAATAAATAAAAACCTCGAAGAAAACAAAGCCTCAAAAATATGTATATGTATATGAGTATGTATATGTATAAATATGTGTATGTGTGTGGTATTACGACGTATACACCAAATTCCAAGATAGTTGGTATTTAACAAAACCACTATCGTTTATACCCTACCATAAATGCACCTACCTCATTCTTTCTCAGCACCGCCCAATCGGTCGACTGGCAGAGAATGCCTTAGGCATTAAGTCCGCCGATGCATGTACTTGTGCAAAAAGTTAAAAAAAAAAAAAAAAACAAGATTAATCCTTAAATAAGTGGAAAGAGTGACAGTTTTAGTACTACTTCCACTTTCACGTGCACTAATCGCATTGTATATGAGTAAACTATACTATAATATATGTAGATTATAAATATCGTGCAACATTTTCAACCTTGGTTCACATTTCCAAACCAATACTTTTTAAACTTTTTTGTTATATAAAAAAATAATTCGCGAACTAAGATCTAAGTTCCCACTTATATTTAAGTTTACCGATTTACCCTATATTTTATAGCCAAATAAAAGTTACTTAGGGTGTTAAAATAAAACAATATCCCTTAAGTGTTCCTATCTTTGGCTTTAATACTCCAAGTTTGTAACCGGAGAGGCCGGGTATACCCGGTCTATTTGCACAGCCCTCAAAACTTCTGTTTGGGGTCATGAAACAAATAGCTTTTCAACTTTCTCGGGTTAGCAGCTGCATTTTTATACGTTTTAGAAAAGACTTTAGAGTTAAATTAAATTAAATAATTTGGTAAATTGTATTTTTCGAAGTAAAGAGATCAGTGGAGAAACAATCCAAGTACGTGGGCATAACAGTAAAACTTTGCAAAAGCATTTAAGGTAATAAGATTCAGTATTCTCATATTTTTGCATGTCCATGCAACAGGATAGTAGTCGTTCAAAAGTTGGTAAGTACTCATCTCAAATGCCAAATGCAGTTGCTCATCGTAATCATAGCGCTATACGTGTAGGTATATATTCTAAGGGCCTATTTAACCCTGCCCGCTTGTATGTCGGTTATCAGAAAAAGCCCATTTTACTCGCTGAAAATGTAGCTTTCCATTGGTGAAGGAATTTATAAATCGATTATGAATCGATATACATTTATAAAATAAGTAGAAAATATTGATAAAACCAATTTTTAGACACCCATAATGCACATAAATGCCACTTACTACTTGTCTAAAACTAGTTTTAAATTATTATCGATGAGGAGTTTCTGGGAAAAATACCTTAGAGAAGATATAAATAAAATTAATTTTTAGATTTTCTGCTAAATCAAAGCCACAATAGCCAATATCAATGTTTTATACAGGTAGACCATATTTGTTGTATACAACTACTAATGGATCATGAGACTTTACTGTAGTAGCTATTTTAACAACTAGAATAATGTGAATGCACTGTTAATATTATAATCTTTTTGGAATACTTAAGGAAAACATACATAAGAAACGATAATGACCAACCCCACAGTGTAACCGAGGTAGCAAGCGTGCTGAATGAATTTTAAACGTGAACGCTGTACCGCACTAGACAATTGAAAGTTTGCATTATGCATGAAACCCACTGTACCAAGGGAACGATCGAACCGCACCGGCTAAATATTGGTGGTCTTAAGACTGCAACTTTTTAAAATTGTTAGTTCACGTTCACAAGATGGTTTAATCTCACCTGACGTCTTGGATTTTTTTTTCTAGTCTATTTTAGTCTAGTCTTGCAGAAACTTAATTCAGACTTGATTTTAAGAATTTGTCTAGCTTCTTTTAGTGAATTTCAAGAGAACCCTAATTACAAACTTAACTATAGTTAAGTTATAACTTAGAATAGAATAACCTTCACGTAATGCTTCTGATGGTAAACTGTGGCTATGGTTACTGTAAACACATCTTAGTCTGTGGTCGTATAGAGTAAAACGAGTTAAATGAATTTCGTACCGACATTAAAGTCAATGACTTTAATTGTTAGTGTAGGTTGTTGTAATTTTTAAACAACCCTTCATAGAGTGGAAGCGGTTTTGTATGGTTTTTTTTTTTATTCTAGGCCCTCTGCCTCATGCCAAACCTGTTTGGGAATATAATCATATTCAAAAAGGTTGGGATGACCTACCTGGATATTCGAATAGTTATTGAATAGGCTACTCTGACAGGGATATCAACTGCTCTGTGTGAAATGTTCAAAAGTTTAAACTTAATTTTCTACCATTCATGTAGGAATTTAGTTAGCTCTGCACTAACCTTTTACATTACACATCAACAGCCTTTAATAGTCCACTACTGGACATAGGCCTCTCCTTAGAAATTTAGTTTTGGCCTACTACACTACGCTGGCATGACTGGTTGGTATAGGGTTTGTTTCAAGGTTTTTGTTTTTTTTTGTGGGTGTCATAAGAGCCGACTAAGGGAGCAAACTACGCAGAACAACAACACTGCAAATAGACTAAACTATAAATTTAACTAATATACTTGTATCTGTTTGTATTACCTAGTATATATATTATATAGAATTATTATAAACCGGTTCCTGTGGCGAACATTGGGTCAGACCTATGTCTAGTAGTAAACGTCTTTAGACTTAGATGATGATGGTGATTATAGATAGAACACATACAAATATTAACTGTACTGGAATCAAATCAACTACAAAAAATCATGCACTTTTCCAAATGTCCTTTCCACAGTTTGACTACGTGCTTTAGTAGCTGAACCCTGCAGTCTATTAGAAGGCTCAGCTCTGTGAAGGTTCTTTCACATTTCATACTAGGTGTAAGTACGGACAGTTAGTACTGTCTGAAATTACGTCTAGTATTGTTATTACTATAATTATGCGTGAAAATTCCAGAAACCCTGTCCATTTTTCTTTAAAACTAAAAATGTTAAGATTTCCACATCTTCACGGTTTTGGAATTTTCTGATGTGTTTTACATTTCACGTTTGGAATTTTGCCAAAAAATTTTACAATATGCTTCTCATTTATGTCTTTGTCTAGACTAGAATAAGTCTTCGCATGTATCGCTTACATTTTTGAAAGAATATATTTTATTTAATAACATTCGAATTTCACACATAAGACTTAAGATATGATTAAGAAATAAAACATGATACGATGCGGTGGTTAAAACTCTTTTTGTTAAGAATATATTCCTTGGAGTATTATTAAAAAAGTTATACTACAAAGAAGACTATTACTCAAAATCAATCGCCTTCAAAAAATGATGCGCATTTTAATTTGAATGTGTTTCTTGTGTATATTACTAAATATATTCCCATTTTGTAAACCGATTTTTCTCAAAAAGTATGAGGAAGAAGATGCTGGATTAGTGAGCAAGTTAATGACAAAAGAAATTAATGTAAATAACAAGTAATTAATTGATCTGTCTTATTTTGACTTGATCAAATTACTAGAATATTAGCATAATCTAAAGCTAAAACAATTATAAAAGAACATGAAAATATGTTTATACTCGTATATAAAAGAATATAGATAGTTTATATTAATCTATAAGCAATTTAACGATATCATGGCCGGTTTTTCAATCCTCAGATAAACAGTTAGATAGTATTTATTCCACAGTTAGCGTACTTTTGGATATTTCAATGGTCAGATAGTTATTATCTAAAGAATAAAGCTTAAATCTGAGGAACAACTTTATCTGTAGTTTCACGCCTCAGTTAGTATCTATACTAATATTATAAAGCTGAAGAGTTTGTTTGTTTGTTTGTTTGAACGCGCTAATCTCAGGAACTACTGGTCCGGAATTGAAAGATTCTTTCAGTGTTAGATAGCCCATTTATCGAGGAAGGCTATAGGCTATATATCATCACGCTAAGAGCAATAGGAGCGGAGCACCAATGAAGAATGTTTCAAAAACGGAGAAAATTTATTACTATTGAGAGACGCAGACGAAGTTGCGCGGGTCAGCTAGTTATAGATATTACCTGTAGAAAAGTCATTTTGACTTTTGTGTATTTGTTTACAATCTCTAATATTTGTTGTAGTAAAGTTTATATACGTTGCCCTTATTGAGTATTTGAATTTTGCAGTGTAGTGACAGAAAAGAAAGGATTTTTAGAGAAAGATATGGCAATACTTGTGTGATGAACAATTTCATTACAAGTTATTAGCAAATGCAATTCCTTGAAATTTAATGCTCGTTTCTCAATTGATTCCATTTTATACGAAAGTCACAACACCATCAAGTCCTAAACTAAGAGCTCAGAGCTTGTATTAGAGGTACTAGATAACTGA
Source organism: Arctia plantaginis (assembly GCA_902825455.1). Lineage (NCBI taxonomy): Eukaryota > Metazoa > Arthropoda > Insecta > Lepidoptera > Erebidae > Arctia > Arctia plantaginis. Next base: position 4,672,756 of record CADEBD010000857.1, on the reverse strand, counting down.
TATAAATACATATACTATTTATGGATATTTTTTTGTAAATACATACATATTTTACATAGAAACACCCAGACAATATTAATAAATTAAATTAATTAAAGCAGTGCCCATTGATGTGGGTGAACAGGTACCGTTGCCCGCTTGCTATCAGGCGCCCTTGTTTTTAAATACCTTAATAGTCATATAAACGAACTATAACCCGCATTAAGTCTTCTGACTGATAAATTAATTGTATCCGTTTTTTTTAAATAAAAAAAAAGTTTCTGATAAGGTCTTCATGGATAAAAAAACTGAATATGAAACAACTTAATGTTAGAACATAAATAATTTAAGTTTCAAAAGATGGAATATTTAGTAACATCGTATGCGCTATTTTGTAGTGCTCTTAAGACGATTCTGGCGATGTCAGTGCAGCTGGAGATGTTAAATCTCGTCTCTGTCGAGAATTGCTTGCAGCTGGAGCTCACTCCAGTCTGAACAATGTGCCAATGTGGGTGTGTCCTGTACAGAATTTCAAAATAAGTTATTTATAATTAAGTAAGTTTAGTAAATAAAACTCTGTTTCAAATTTTTGTTCAAGAATATTGACTAATATAAAAATAATATCATATCAGTATGACACAGATAAATTGCATCCAGATTGAAATTTTCATATGTCATTCTAGCAAAGTTATTTGTGTCTCAGAGCATTTAACCGTTAATTTAACATTTATGAATTGTTAAAAGCATTCGTTTTAATCAATGATCCTTAAACAATTAAGCAGTGAGAGTTAGACAGTTAGTTCTTTATGACGTGGTGAGACTCACAGATCAGGAGATTAACACTTAATTTTAATGTCCAAAGGCAGAGGTAGCCATAACTTCGTACCAGCTGTTGAAATCTTTAAAATGTTACTACTATAATAAATATTGAAGATTGGATTAAAGGGAGCGAAGCCACGTGCAAAAGCTGGTAATTAATACTAACATTTGAAAAAGAACATGACTTATTAAATTTGTTTTTCCTTATTTCGTTATATTCATGTTCATTACTTTTGTGATGTGAGGGTTTTGAGTGATACAGTACTGGAAATATTATTAAACATCAAAACTAAATTTTCAAGGTAATAGCACGTCATATGTATGTCGGAGAGGCAATCGGATGGCCGAATTGACCTCAAGTTGACTGGGCCGGTGATATGGGGGTAGGGCAATTTTTTTTAACGAAGCAGGTACAAGGGTGCTCTGTACTACTCCAAGGCCCAGATTAACACTCGCCATCCGGTTGCCTCTCCGACTTACATTTTACGTGCCATTGCTTTAAATAAAACGAAATGCTTGACTTACAATTATGTGAATATTAGTATTCGCTTACAACTATATTTAATTGTGTTACGTCTCATGTGATAAAATAATAATATTGCTAAGCTGTAGGCGTACTATAGGAGTATAAAAAATATAACATATCCTACAAGATTCGACATATAACAGCTTGTAACAGGCCACTATCTTTTTTTAAATACAAATATTGTCTAATATGCAACGTATTGTAAACGTAATTACTTAGTTACTAAAGTCGTTATTTAATATCATATATTTTATGTATAAGCCCTTTGACCTTTAGTACTATCGTGGTAATTCAAAATCGCAATTCTAAAAATGTTTGGATGTAGCGAATATAATAGCAAAAGTTCTGCTTAAACTTTCTAGAAAGATTGTTATGGCCGTATAATATTTTGGCAGCACAGAAGGCGATCGCAAAAACCATACAAAAAACTTGTGATACAACACTTTAGCTAACTTAATCTAACTTTAAAATAGTTTTGTTTCGTACAAAACCAGATAAAAGCAAGCGGAGATGGTATTAATATCGATATACTTTTACTTCAGTAGACTGTGTGAGCCAACTTTGTCCATTAGGGCCTTGAATTGGGTGCTAAAATTGTAAGAGTTTTCTACAAAAAAAATCTTGCTCTTTAAAGGATGACAAAGTTGATAATTTATTTATAAAATATATTAATTAATATAATAAATATAATACAGAAGAAGAATACAGAGTGTCACCACCCCAATTCATCCCGTAGGTGTCGTAAGAGCCGACTGAGATAGCAAACTAAGCAGGACAACAGCACTGCAAAGAGAAGGAGAACTTGAAACAAAGTGTACCAACTCCTTTCTAAGGAGAGGTCTATGTTCAGCAGTGGACTATTATAGCTGTCGATGAATAAATACATACTAAGAATATCATTTTAAAAGTGGCGTGAATATTTTTTGTTTGTTTCTGAATACATACAACACAATCCGAGTGTTGTGGTAAGTACTCTTATGATAGATTGGACTACTTGTATTTTATTACTTATTACTTTTTCAAAACAGAATTAGTTGTATTAAAAATTATGTTTGTTTTCTTTATGGCAGCTCCTTCTCACTTCTTAATTTCTCTGTTTTTACATCTGCCAAAATTTTATTTTATCCATCAGTTAAGAATTAAAACTATGTATTTTACTAGAAAAATATTAATTTGCTAGCTTTTGCTTTCAGATTGCATTATTCAAGTTCGGAATTCAAGTTTCCATAATATATTCATTTTTATCCAACGATTCATGTTTTAGACTATGAATTACACTTATCTAAATGCAAACATCTATAAGTTATCCGTGGCTTTCATTATAAAAGAAAATTATACAATGTATTAAGACTAACTTTGTTATTTTGTGAGGTTGGTGTATGGAACAGGTAAGGAACTGTTTGTATACGTTTAGTTATTAAATATGAAAAAAATATGTGTTTTTTTCTTTGCTCTGAAATCAAAATGATTCTTGATTTGCTTTTACTTAATTTTTCGATTAGGATTTACATTGAGAGAAGTAATTACGAAAATGATTTTGTAGATAAAAATATGAGTCAAAAATTCTAAACATAGACTAATGTAGTAAAATTCGTATAGAGTTTCTTTCAATTTAGTTTATGATTTACTAGAAAATACATATATATACGTATATATAATTTGTTATTGTACTGACTTGAACACGCATTGAGTGTTGGCTATTAAGACCGCTATTTCTTGTGTCTTTTACCAGTTTACCTTCGGGACGAGCACGGAGCCATACTAAGGCTACATGTCACCAGTCTAATGGAAAACATCACGAACCCTGACATTAGGAGCCCCTTAAGACTCAAAAGTCTTATATAATCACAAATTATATAATGTGATAAAACAAAGTTGTCAAGCGAAATTGCAACATTCAGGTACTAAAAATATACAAGAAACAAAAGCATGTTTCTATTCGTAGCTGTGAAGAAAAACATATAATATAAAAAATATCTGTGAATAGATGTAATGTAATTAAAAACTATTGAGATAAATATATTCTGATCCTATAGTTTCATCACCATCAACATCCCTCTTGGACATAGACCTCTCCTTAGAAAAGCGGTTTAGGCCTATTATACAACGCTAGCCAGACGGAATGGTATAGGGATTTGTGTCAAGTTTTCCTTTTCTTTGCAGTGCTGTTGTCCTGCGTAGTTTGCTTCCTTAGGGTTACGACAGACATAGTATGAATAGTGGTGGTGACACTCCGTATTCTTAATCCGTCACCACACGAAAGAGTCTAATGTAAAGTAATTAAAAAGAGAGTAAATACCTACTTTATTCTGTTGAAAACTACCCATATCCAGCTATAAAATATACAAAGATTGTACATAACTCCAAAAACTGAATTAGCATATCCCTACATAAATTCTCCAAATGGAATTTTGAGAAAACAAGAATTTTGTCATGTTCAGCAAGATTTCGATGAATAAAAACGTATAAAAGCAGTCTCAGAATGTGTGAGCATGCTTTTAGAGTATTGGTATTCACGCTCACGCCTCAAGACCGTGCGAAGAGGCACTTAGGAACCATTCTACACACTAGTTGGTTCCATACCGTTATTAAATAATATTTTTAAAACAACATGACTGTACATACGTACTGCTTGATACTGAAATTTATTATTTCCATTTTCTTTAGAAACGTTTGTTTAAAAGCATTTAATCGTTTGTGTGATTGAAAAATGTATGTTTCTGTGTGAAAGGCACACCTCAGTTTTGAGAGTAATATATCGTGACTAGGGAAATAATCAACAATGGAAATAAAAGAAAAACATACTTTTTGCACATGCCAGACAATGTATAGTTGTGTTTGGGTTTCATAATACTGAATAGGCCATACGTATTCTGAATTTAAATGAGTTGGCAAAACCGCGGGATATTGAATCAAAATCAACGACAGTATCGATACGAAAACAAAAAACAAGCATGTTATAAAATTATGACATTGTAGTTTGATCTTATTTTGTGCTGAAGGATAATGCAGGACCACTCTGGTGAGGGTTAATACATATACCACCTACTCAGCAAGTAACGGAATGAATCATTTTTTATTTGTATCTCCTCCTCCTAGCCTAGGGAAGTTCTAGATTGCACTTGTACTTAAGTTTATCTAAAGGTGTTATAATAGTAAGTTCTTCTGAAACTGAAGAATAGCGAACAGAATATTATAGACTTAACGCCAAAGCCTCAGGATAATCTAGAAAGAAGCACACCTTGAATGGCTAGAATGGTCCGCCCTGTTTCAGATAATACTCTCAGTCTCACCATATCTATATGTCATGGTTATACCTCAGGATAACCCTGTTCGTTATAGTAAGACAAGGGCCCACAAAGTCTGAAATTGTTATGTCATCAGCCGTAACGTAACGGCATGCGATTAACATACGACATAATATTCCATGAATATTCTACAAACCGTCTAGTCGCTAGCTGTGATGAAATGTTACCACTTAAAAAAATGGCAAACTAGGAAAAATTAACATAATGTATTTAAGACATAAATACTGATCAATTTCTTTATTGTATAATCTCTAAATGCATGCGAGAGTCAATATTATGGTATTGAATAAGTGAGCTTGGTAATTTATGTTCAACGATATACGATTTTGATGTACACTTATATTATTCCATGTGTCTCAAAATTCATAACTAATAAATAAAGCCTAAACTAAATAATAAAGCCTAACTCACGTCTTTGTGAACACACAATTGATATAAATTTCAGTTCCTTTGAGTACCTGATTAGTTACGGTTAAAGACATTTATTTTTCTCAAAAGATTACAATTAATCACTTGCAGAGAAAAATACAATACTAAACAAAAATATATTACTTAATTAGCGTAGTTAGTTAGTAAGGTAGTTGTGAAAAGTTTTTTGTGAGTAGGGTAGATTCAATACTTTCTATACAGCTGTGAGTTCAAGAATGTTGGTGCACAAAACAATGCATGTTTGTTAAGGCCTATGACTTAGTGACACGTACCTGTAGATTGATGTCAAACATTTTATTTCTTATTATAGTGACACCAGCAATGTAATATGTTTTATAAGTAAATAATATGTTATATAATTATATAAGCGGAGTGTACTGCTTTTATGTATATTTAGACTAAATATAGGAGCGTTGTAAATTGCATCCCGGAATATTGTATGTAGTGTTCTATACCTAATATTGCCAATCTTTTTTTTTTTTTTTTTTTTCTTTTTTTTTTTTTATACATACATATACACACACACATATACATATACACATATATATATATACATATATATACACATACACACACATACATATATATATATAGATTAATAAAAATATGTGTAAATTTGTATTAGTATAGGAATTATATTTTGTATAATTACTTCGTATACGTATACATATACTTAACATATGTATAGTTTAGATATGGTATACATTAGTAATAGTATTTACACATCAAAATTCAAACAAAGCTACTTTCATTATCTAATCAGTGAAACATCCCTTAAAATGTGGCTTTTTAATAACTTTTTAAATGTGTTTAATGTTTTAGCTTCTTTTATATCTTTAGGTAACTTATTGTAGCTTTGGGCCCCTTCATATAAAATACTCTTTTTGCCGTAATTTGTCCTAGGCATTCGCAGACAGATGTTATTGGCTCGCCTAGTTAAACGTTTGTGGCTGTCTATCTTTTTTGTAAATGTTAACTGTGAGTGGATGTCTTTCGTTAAGATTTTTCTAATAAATATGATGATATTGTATTTATGTGTTTGAGCAAGGTTCATTATGCCTGTTTCTTTGTAGATTTTTACGGTGGGTGTTAAGTAATCATATCGAAACAATATTTTGATCAGTTTATTTTGTGAGGTTTGTAATTGTTTTAGGTTGCTCTTTGCTGACGTGCCCCAGATTTCAATCAGGTAGTCAATGTGTGATTTTACCAAAGAGTTATAGACAGTATATTTTACGTTTCGAGGTAAGCATCGAGCTATGGGTCGAAGAGCGCCAGACAATGACGTTAATTTATTTCGTATTTTCTCAATATGTGGCTTCCACGCAAGTCTATGATCCAATATTAAGCCCAAGTATTTCTCTTCATAAACTTTACCAATTCTTTCACCGTTAATGATTAATGGGTTGTAGTTACCAATTTGTTTGTTCTTAGCACAAAATATGATGTAGTGAGTTTTTGAGGCATTGATAGTTAATAAATTTAAGTTTAACCAGACATTTAACATATTTAGGTCGTGTTGTGCTTGATCAACTATCGTATCTATTGAACGACCAGAATAAAATAAACTAGTATCGTCAGCGTACAAAGTGATATCACCTCTCAGTCCTATTTCATGTATACTGTTAATGTAAACTAAGAAAAGTAGAGGGCCCAATATTGATCCCTGAGGCACGCCACATGTGACGGATCTTGGTTCACTTTGATGGTTATCAATTTTAACAACTTGAGACCTATTTAAGAGATATGATTTGAGAATGTTATAACCTGCGCCAGCAACACCCAAATCTTTTAGTTTTAATAAAAGTATTTTGTGGCTAACGGTATCAAAAGCCTTCTTTAAATCGATGAAAACCCCTAATGTTATCATCCCTTGATCAATACTCAATCTTATATTTGTTACTAGGTCTAAGGTTGCGGATGTAGTGTTGGATTTTGTTCTGAAACCATATTGTTTTTGAAAAAGAAAGTCTTTGGCTATTAAGTATTGATTCAAACGGTTATATAATATTTTTTCAAAAACCTTAGATAGTACTGGTAGCACGGATATAGGCCTATAGTTGCTGGGGTCCATTTTATTACCTGTTTTGAATATAGGTCTAACTTTAGCAATTTTGAGGGAATTTGGAAAGTAACCATTAATAAGGCAAGTATTAATGCAGTTCGCAAGAGGTTGTGCTATAAGATCTTTAATACATTTGATAGCCTTCGTACTAATACCGTCTATACCTGAGCTAGTATTTGTTTTAAGATTATTGATTATTTTAATTACTTCGCATGAAGTTGTTGGTTTAAATTGTGAATATTGGTCATAATTATTTTTATAAGGTGCACATGTTAGATGGTAGGTATGAACGTCTTGGGATATCTTGTTAGCTAGTTCACTACCTATTGTAGAGAAGAACAAATTAAAGCATTCGCAAATTTCTTTAATATTTGTGATACGTCCTGTACCAGAATTGAGTGCCAACGGCCCAGAGCTAGTTTCGACTTTGTTATTGGATAGTCTATTGATAAGTTGCCACATTTTTAACGGATGCTTCTTACAGTTTTTAAAAGCATTATTGTAATATTGATTTTTCGCACTTTGAATTGATGTGTACGTAATACTACGTTTCTTTTTAAACTCATTCTTCAATTGAGCATCATCAGGTTTTTGTTTCAGGTCTTGATATAATTGGTTCCTTTCGTCAATTAGTTTGATAAGTTTGTTATTTATCCATTCCTTGCGAGGTAAATTAAGGATCTTCGTTTTCTGTATTTTATTATTATTGATTGAGTTTAACAAAAAAGTTTCCAGGTTAGTAAAATCGGCAATTTCTCCTTTTCCGATAGCATTCTTTACAGTATTATATAAATTGGTGTAATTTATAGACTCATACTGTATTCGCTGTATACGTATAGGTTTAAGTCTGTTTATCTCCAGATATAGTTGTTTATGGTCTGAGAGAGAAGAATCAACTACAGACATTTGGAAAGTGTTATCCTGTAAGTTTGTTATCACATGATCTAGGATAGTTTTTGTTGTTCCTGTTTCGCGAGTGCAGTATTCCAGGCTAATTTTGTTCAATATTTTCATGTTGTTCTCTCGCAACACTGCAGTGTACTCTTTTACAATATTTTCAGCACTTAGTAAATTAATATTAAGGTCGCCAAAGGTGATTACTCTTTTTCTTTTTGCAAGATGTTGATTATAGGTTTCCAGAAATTTGCTTGTGTTTGATGCTGGTTGTTTGTATATGGCGCCAATATCTAAAGAAAACGTGTCTAAGTATACCCACAAAAAGTGGTTTCCGTCTTCGCATTGTTCATCCAATACATTATGCTTTAAATTTTTATGAATAAATATAGAAACTCCACCACCTCTAGTTCAATGTAATATTCTAGCCACGTAGGCAAATTTTTTATGATATTAGTTACATAAAACAATACCTATTTAATGAACGAATTTGTTTAGTAACAAACGATCGTTGTTTGTAAAACGCATTATTTATACGAGTATTTAATATAATTTCGAGTTAGATCGCAAACTTTTTACATACCTAAGAAAGTCATACTTGGGCAAACACGGGCGGCAACACATTTTTCCGTGTATGAAATGAAATGTAGGGGGTGCATTGAGAAGGAAGTAGGTCCTTGTGCCTCTTCAGCTGCATGTCTCCATGGGCGGCGGTAGTCACTTACCATCAGGTGATACGTCTGCTCGTTTTCCCATATCATAAAAATAAGAACCGGACATCCAGCCTTGTCCTTGTGACTTATGTCTCGTTTTTTAGTCACGTAGGTATCCTTTCAATACCAAATTGTACTTTTAAGAACTCCGTTTCTGCACCAATAAATTGAATATTGGGGCAAACCCAGCTAAAACTGAAAACAAATAGTAATCAGTTATTTATGTAAAAGTACGTAAACTATGTGCTGTTAAATTAAAATGAGTTTTGTCCCAAGCTCTTGATCGAAGCAAACCCAGTTCGTTGTGCTGATTCGAGGGCGATATATGCCTCATTCGACAGATATTTATTACAACGTTCGAACTTATTTTGCAAAAACTTTTTTTTTTAAATTGTTTAAAAAAATTGACACCACTGTGGTTTGTTCCAGCGCTTCTTCCCAGAGTGAGTCTTCGGTAATGCTGGCGCCTACTTGTAAAAATATCTGAAAAGATTTACTTTAAGAATTAAATATCTTTTCTTTTCATCATTTACTTTAATTTCAGAGTTTTGCCTATTCACATAATCGGATATCCCGGTCGTGAGCAACAAAGACAGCATCATCAGCAAAAAGGAAGCTTTCTAAGAAGAAGTTACTTTTTGTAATTACTGTGCTTAACAAGTGCACAAGTTGAATAACAACCCCCTACCAAAAACCAAGTCGCAACTTGAATTTGAGTAGAAAAGTATTGTTCAACGTACCATCGTGTAGAGGATAGTGCCCTGTTTTGAGTTGCTAAAGGTAATCTTTAGAATAAATATGCCAAACAAGTTGGTGCTTGAACAGAGCCTTGGCAAACGCCTTGGAGCGCATTAAAGGTCTGACTACATCCTCTTCAGAAGTACTACCACGTATGTTTACTTTTACCATACTATTAGTTCCATTTCATATTTTGTAGCCAATAATCTACAATGCAGCTAAAATAAACAAATTATTATCCTGTTCCGTTTACCTAGAATAAAGAATTTATAAACGCAATTCAAATACAACCATCTATACCACCACTCGTTATTATTCGGTGTATGGTCTACGTAACACAAAACCAGACCCACCGGGAAACCCGATACCATAAAAGAAATGAAAACTCCGTATCTCAAGTGCTACAATGTTAACCAATTTGCTTAATCCTAAGTCTCGTTAAGTGGCGGGTAGTCGACAAATTGTTCCACAAGCTGACATCAGTCAAGTCATATCTGGGTTTAGGATAATGAGAGTGTTTCACAATGGTCTCGTTTTTTGCTGTTATACCAGCGACGCTCTTTCTACGTAATTGGGCGCATTTTTTATTCAACTATCTATATACAAAATCTAACAGCATTTTTTTAAATAATTTGTTTTGATTTTCTTTTTTTTTTAATTTTACTATGAGAACTCTAATAGCGTGCTTAGGAGTATTACATAAGTCAATAAAAAAAGCAAAAGTATTAGTTAAAAAAGGCAGACAGATCTTTGAAAATGATAGGAATAGCTCGATTTTTTTCGGAAAGATTTTCAAACGAAAATATTTTTCGTTCCCAACTAAGATGGTTACCTATTCGTCAACGCAGGAAAATGCGCGCTCTCACAACTATGTACACTATCCTCAATTCCCCTTCCCCTCCTACTTATTTAACAACACAATTTCAATTGTTATGCAACAACCACAACAGAAACCTTCGTTCGGCCAACAATCTTCTTCTACTCTGTCCTTCTCACACCACTGGGTTTGTCGGCTCTTCGTTCTTTGTCCAGGCTGTCCTCTTATGGAATGCGCTTCCTCACGAAGTCAGGATGGCTACAAATCGGTACTCTTTTAAGACGAAAGTGAAAGAGCTATTGCTGAGCGAAATGGCAGATTCAACGAGCTCCTAGTTCATCGGCTAATTTTTTTTAATTTTTTATTTTTTTTATTTTTCTCATATATGTATGTGTATGTGTATGTATATATATATGTGTATGTATGTATGTATGTATATATTTATGAGTATGTATATGTATGTGTATGTGTGTGGTATTACGACGTATACACCAAATTCCAAGATAGTTGGTATTTAACAAAACCACTATCGTTTATACCCTATCATAAATGCACCTACCTCATTCTTTCTCAGCATCGCCCAATCGGTCGACTGGCAGAGAATGCCTTAGGCATTAGGTCCGCCGATGCATGTACTTGTGCAAAAAGTTAAAAAAAAAAAAAAAAAAAAAAAAAAAAAAAAAAAAAAAAAAAAATAGCGGTTAGTATTTTTAGTAGACACGGCTATTCGGTAGTGTACTTATTTTGAGCCTAAATGTAAATACGAAGGAACATAATAACATATATTTTTTTAATTTTATCCAGTGATAATAATTCGAATTCAAATCTTAAGATACACACTCAGTCATCTATTTGAGGCAAAATATTTAATTTGAGTCATTTTAATAACTATTCCAAACCATTGAAGTGTAATTTCCAGTGAATGATTTAAATTACTGATAACATTAAAATTGCCATTAAGTTATAATTTTAATAAAACATTCGAGTCACGCTCCGTATCATAGATTATTATTCTCACGTAGATTTAACATAAATAAGTATTGAATTGATCCCATGGTGTCGGGAGGGGTCTGGGGTGGTGACCTGTCGTTATTTCCGCTTTTATGATAATGACAATTTACGATGTAATTATCTTTTAATATTGTCATTGAGTTGCTTCCATAGCTTTTAGGTTCTTACGATATAGAAATGTATGTATGTAGAAATATATTTTTTAAAAATTATTGTGCGTATTATTCTGTTAACAAAGAGTAATAATAACTTTATTTGCTAGTTCGCTTTTATATCCTCGAGGAGATAATTTATATAGGATGCTACTGATCGGTCAGTTTTCGTCACACTTACTAGTAAGCGAACCCTATGCTTTCTACAATTTTCAAACATGAGGTACTAAGAACATTCCGTTAATGTAAAACTCAAAAGAAATTCTTTTAGTATCTAGCTTATTAATCATTGATGGAAAGGGTATTTTAAAAGCCGGGTGGCGGGTTTAGGTGGTTCGATTTATCCAATCATTATACTCATAATTCGCTTAAACTTTTTAGTAAAAAAAATCTAATACAATTGTTTCGTTGATATACATTATGTATCAAATTGGTATATTCAAGCATATATATACCAATAAATTTCTCCCTGTTCAAGAAGAGATTTATTTTATTTGTGGTTCATTTGGAACTATCATGGAAAACAGGTAAGCAGCCGTGTTTTTTAATTACTGCTGCCCATTAGCTGGCAGTATTATCTGGCTGTGCAGGGCCTCTCTGCCTCCTAAGGGAGTTTTGTATCTAAACCTATGATGCCGAGATGCGACATTGGAGGTGTGAATAATATATAATCATAAAGTCACATAGCGAATCATGGTCATCAGACAAAGACCTAAAGCTCGCAGCATAAGTGTGCAGGCAACCGATGTTGCAAAAATCATTGAAAAAGCAGATGATCCAGCAGAAATTGTGAAGCGATAAACGATATATAGCATTTTCTGAGCAAGTTAGATAAATTAGATTGTATTGTAAAGGCGAAGAAAACTTTTGCCTGGTGTGGACTGGAAAAGACTGATTGAAAAACTTAGAAATTTTGCCAAGTTACTTGTATGAAAAGCACATAGAACGCATATAACGTTTTAATTTTTTGTGAAATCTGCGTATCGTAATATTTATCTTAAAATGCTTCATCTTGGATAATTCTACATGAAATATGTTGCATTTCAATCAATTTTTAGTGGCGCTGACGTGATGCCGGCTCATGCAGTATGGCATTTAATAAAGTTAAAACGATGTACAGCTCCAATGAAAAATCCAATTAGCTTCGTGCGTAGTGGACACTGGTGACCAACCTTGCATAACGTAAAATCTTTGATGGCATAGTTCTCGATTTTTTTTTACGGAATCAAATTTTCGATGCACATGGGACAATTTGAAAAATCGATCTAAGTGGCGTGCAATGGGAGAGGTCTATGTCAAGCAGTGGACTGCCATAGACTGATGATGATGATGATGGGACAATGGAATTTGAATATAGAATTTTAATTCAAATTCCATAGGTTTAATATCAAATGCGATAATTTGTATTACCATTTCCCTGAGTTCCTCTTAGAAAGATACAACCTTGGTAAAATTTATAAAAATCTAGGGGTCGGCAAGCATACTGGTAATGTGTAATGTTGTTGGTATTTTTTTAAGACTGAAAGAAAGATAAAGAAAAAAAGTAAAAAAAAAAAACTTTTTTCGAAATAAAGGTTTATTGAATTTCTTTAAATTTTAGCGTATCTTAATGAATGTTTTTACGGAAATAAATGTTTCTGTAAAAAAAAAACATTAAGATACTCTGAAGAGCTATGATATTAAGGCTTTATTAGGAATTAACTGTATATCAAATAATCTAGGCACCACTCTATTTTAAAATAGTCCATTGTAAATGTTCATAACGAGTCCTATGGGATGTTGCGTTCGCATTGAATGAGGATTTATTGACTCTAGTAAGTCACTAGGCCTTGTCGGTGGTAAGAACTTATCGGCGTCTATAAAGATGTCAGTAATGTGATTTGTGTGTTGCCAATTCTACTTATCTTACGCAGAGGTTGGGCAGCGTTAACTACCAGTAAAAATATGCCTTGAAATAACCTTTTAAAGTATAGAAGTACTGTTTGACATAGAGAACTGAACTGAACACACTGACATAGAGAATCTCACATCTCAACTGAATAAGTTTAAATGTGAGATTACAATTCAAACATCAAATGCAAATTGGTTTTAAAATAGTTTTTTTATGGAATAGGGGGCAAATGAGCAGAAGGGTCACCTGGTGGAAAGCGACTACCGCCGCCCATGAACGCCTGCAACTCAGGAGTCACAAGCGCGTTGCCAGCCTTTGAGGAAGGAGTAGCTCTTTTCTCGAAGGTTTGGAGGTCGTATCGGTCCGGAAATACCGCAGCCGATAATATGTTCGACAGGTTGTATTGTGAGGCAAAAAGTGTCTTGAAAAGCGCACAGTGGTGGAGCGCCAATTATCCAAGTGGGGATGAAAGTTTTGCGGTATGGAACGATGGCGGAATGTTGCCGCCGGTATTAGTCTTAACAATTCCTCGGAGCACTCTCCATGTTATATACGATAGAGAATGCAGAGTGTTGCTACATTTCTACGAAATGCCAAGGGATCGAGCATCAACAGCCTTTAATAGTCCACTGATGGACATAGGCCTCTCCTTAGAAAGGAGGTTTTGGCCTACTATACATCAATAATAAATACATCAAAAGTATTACTCTAAAGTTTTTTACTTAAATTCCATTCATCAATTTGATAAAAAACAATTTTAACAACAATACTTTACATATCAATATTCGGACAATATAACAACGTACCCGTTTTGTCGTATTTATCAAAATTAC